>OZ024928.1:117900704-119150704 GCA_964017235.1 Sabellastarte sp. h YS-2021
TCTGATATCAGTTGGTTCTTGTTGATATCGGATTGTGTACTATTTAAGCCTTTTATATATTATATATATTTGCATGTAAGTACTTTTATACTTAAAAAGGAATTCTTTGCATTAGTGTTCTTGGACAGTGATGTAAGAGTTCAGTCTATTGTTAATTTTCAAAGGATTGCCAATGGGGAATTTTACTGTTCTCTACTTACACAGGGGATTCAACTGTTAAAACAGTGATCACATTGTAATTATTCAGATTATAGGTTGTTTCAAAAGCACATTTCAGGCAAGTTTCTTCTTCACACCAAGTGTTCACATTCTGCATTTTTTTCTGTATTAATGTTTCTTAAAAGCCAAGTACAAAGTACTGTAGGTGAAGATGTAAATACTATTTTCTTCTGTCCCCCTTGCATTCTACATTGTTTATTACAAAATAGGACTTTTCAGTTAACTTATGTGTATTAAGCATCCCTTGAAAAGGGGACGCGTATTTGTTTCACCCCCTGTTTACAGACAGCCTACACCGCCACGACCGCAACAGCAGTATTTTGTAAGTTGAATATCTCCCTTACAATAAGGTCTATCAAAATGATTTTGGGCAAGTTTTACCCCACAGTCCTTAAGGGCTGTCAGGGTATTCTTTTCACACATGGTGTCTGAATGGGCAAGCAGGCAGGCAGGTGGGCGAGCGACGGGAAAAAGTTTGTCCGGGCTGTATCTCAGAAACCGTAAGGTGTAGGAAGTTGATACTTGGTAGGGATATTGGTTAGGGGTTGTTGGTGTGCAACATCATGGTATGACCTTGATTTGACCTTCGACCCGGGTTTCCACATCCTTGAAAATCTTTGAAAAAAAATTGCTTCATTTTCAAGGCCTTGAAAGTCCTTGAATTTGGCCAAAATTGAAAAAAATCCTTGAAAAGTCCTTGAATTTGTTATTGTCCAACTTCTGCATCTGCATCATCTGGTTTTATGTTAAAATCATGTGACAATAAAGAATTTTGTGAGAGGAACAGATGGCCAGAAGTGGAGGTCAAGGAGGCCTTGCCTTAAAATATATCCTTCAGAATTGTTGTTGTTGACCTTGAAAATCTTTGAGAAGAGCTTAAATCTAGTTTTCAAAAGTCTGAGTACCCTGTTGACCTTGCTGTAGTAACCTTGACCTAAAAAATCTTGTCTGGGCTTTATCTCAGGAATCGTAAGGTGTAGGAAGTTGATATTTGGTAGGGACATTAGTTAGGGAATGTAGGTGTGCAACATCATGGTGTGACCTTGATTTGACTTTTGACCTTGCCGTAGTGACCTTGACCTATAAAATCTTGTCCGGTCTATATCAATGAAACCGTAAGGTGTAGGAAGTTTATACGTGGTAGGGACATTGGTTAGGGGGTGTAGGTGTGCAACGTCATGGTCTGACCTTGATTTGACCTTTGACCTTGCTGTAGTGACCTTGACCTATAAAATCTTGTCCGGGCTATATCAAGGAAACCGTAAGGTGTAGGAAGTTCATACGTGGTAGGGACATTGGTTAGGGGGTGTAGTTGTGCAACGTCGTGGTGTGACCTTGATTTGACCTTTGACCTTGCCATAGTGACCTTGACCTATAAAATCTTGTCCGGGCTATATCAAGGAAACCGTAAGGTGTAGGAAGTTGATACTTGGTAGGGACATTGGTTAGGGGGTGTAGGTATGCAACATCATGGTATGACCTTGATTTTACCTTTGACCTTGCCGTAGTGACCCTGACCTATGAAATCTTGTCCGGGCTATATCTCAGGAACCATAAGGTGTAGGAAGTTGATAATTGGTAGGGACATTAGTTAGGGGGTGTAGGTGTGCAGTGTAATGGTGTGACCTTGATTTGACCTTGCTGTAATGACCTTGACCTATAAAATCTTGTCCGGGCTATATCTCGGCAAACATAAGGTATAGGAAGTTGATACTTTATAGAGACATTGGTTAGGGGGTGTAGGTGTGCATCGTCATGGTATGACCTTGATATAACCTTTGACCTTGCCTTAGTGACCCTGACCTATAAAATCTTGTCTGGGCTATATCTCAGAAACCGTAAGGTGTAGAAAGTTGATACTTGGTAGGGACATTGGTTAGGGGCAGTAGGTGTGCAACATCATGGTGTGACCTTGATTTGACCTTTGACCTTGCTGTAGTGACCTTGACCTATGAAATCTTGTCCGGGCTATACCTCGGCAACCGTAAAGTGTAGGAACTTGATACGTGGCAGGGACATTGGTTAAGGGTGTAGGTGTGTAACGTCATGATGTGACCTTGATTTGACCTTTGACCTTGCTGTAGTGACCTTGACTTGTAAAATCTTGTCTGGGCCATATCTTGGAAACCGTAAGGTGTAGAAGGTCGACACTTGGTAGGGACATTGGTTAGGGGCAGTAGGTGTGCATCATCATGGTGTGACCTTGATTTGACCTTTGACCTTGCTGTAGTGACCTTGACCTATGAAATCTTGTCCGGGCTATACCTCGGCAACCGTAAAGTGTAGGAACTTGATACGTGGCAGGGACATTGGTTAAGGGTGTAGGTGTGTAACGTCATGATGTGACCTTGATTTGACCTTTGACCTTGCTGTAGTGACCTTGACTTGTAAAATCTTGTCTGGGCCATATCTTGGAAACCGTAAGGTGTAGAAGGTTCACACTTGGTAGGGACATTGGTGTAGGTGTGCATCATGGTGTGATCTTTAACTTTGGCTCTGCCAAAGTGTGTTCACCTGCCATATATGAGACGTCTTTCTCTTATGACAAAGATATATGGATTGCTGCAACTGATTATTGTATGCACTTTTACATAATTGTGCTTTTTCCATTGACAGCTATTCTCCAATTAATAAGTTTTACAGCTTCGTAATTTTTAGTGTATTGATTAATGCTGTCATCTAGCTATTGAATTGTCTTGTGTTAATACTTTATCTTTACATACATTTTCATTCTCTTAGATGTTATTTTCTCTACTTAAACATTATTTGGAGATTTATATAACTGATAATGCTCTGAAAGTATCAGCATCTGTGTACTGTTTCACTACTTCTATATCTCATGGTGTTGAAATTATTTCCCCAGGCTGTGGGGTACGGGCATCTCTGATCCTGTTTTAACCTATAGGCGTGGGGAAAAATTTTTGACAGGTAAGAATTTGACCTGTGACTTTTATCAAGGTCACATGATCAAAAACATTTGTTTTTTCTTGCACCTCCTTGTTATCAGATTTTCTCAGAAAATACTATATAGGGATCCACAAAATTTCATATTTTTTTCCTAACTTCAAAACTTAGGCACCAGTCTAGAATCTCAGATCAATTGGGCCACAATAGGAAACCATGGCCTAGGATTCCAAAAATTGGAGGGTGGTGGCCACAATATTTGTGCCAATTTTGGATCCAGGGAGATCAGAAGCGTAATATAATCTCAAAAATCACAAATGTGTAAAGAATTCCTGGCGAAATCAAGGGATTTCACATACTGTGGGAAATTTATTTATGCCAGTTTTGTTATGTTTTTGTCTGCTAGGTAATTGTAATGAGTAGTCTTGTAGATGTGTTCCAAGTGTCTCTTTAACTCCTCAGGATATTTACTTTATACCCTTTAGATTATTAAGCGTCCCACAAGGGACGCTTGTTTGTGTATGGGAGAGCTTCAGGCTCCGCCGGCTCCGCATTTTGTTTTCCTTATAACTCTGTAACCGTTAGGCGGATTCTTTTCAAATTTGGCAGGTTTAGGCAGTAGCCTTGGGGAATTTTTTTGAATATGCTGCAGTGACATTTCAACCAATCAGAGAGGTCACATGACCAAAAAATGTCTTTTTTTCGATGGGGAAGCTTGTCCGGATGATAACTTGAAAGGAATTTTATCAATTCACCTGAAACTTGGCAAATACATTCATTCTATTAAAATCTGGAAATCATTAGATTTTGGCATTGATTGGTCAAGAAATGGCCGAGTAATTAATGATTAATTAATCATTACGAATTTTCCAAATAAGGAAAACACAAAAATGCTTATATCTCGAAAACCGTGCTAGATAGAGCAATTTCGACGAAATTTTTGACCCGCAGGGTATCTCTGCGGAGTAGTTTTCCCAATTTTCAAAAAAAATTTGTCTCGTCTAAAATGGCGGCCATTTTGAATTTTCGAAATTTTCGCAAAAATTGCAAAACACAAAAATGCTTATATCTCAAAAACCGTGCTAGATAGAGCAATTTCGACAAAATTTTTGATCCACAGGATATCTCTGCGGAGTACTTTTCCCAATTTTCAAAAAATTTTTATCTCGCCAAAAATGGCGGCCATTTTAAATTTTCGAAATTTTCGTAAAAATTGCAAAGCACAAAAATGCTTATATCTCGAAAACCGTGCTAGATAGAGCAATTTCGACGAAATTTTTGACCCACCGGGTATCTCTGCAGAATAGTTATCCCAATTTTGAAAAAAAATTTTGTCTCGCCAAAAATGGCGGCCATTTTGAATTTTCGAATTTTTCGCAAAAAATTGCAAAACATAAAAATGCTTATATCTCGAAAACCCTGCAAGATAGAGCGATTTCGACGAAATTTTTGATCCACAGGGTATATCTGCAGAATAGCCATGCCAATTTTCAAAAAAATTTTGTCTCGCCAAAAATGGCGGCCATTTTGAATTTTCGGATTTTTCGCAAAAATTGCAAAACATAAAAATGCTTATATCTCGAAAACCCTGCTAGATAGAGCGATTTCGACGAAATTTTTGACCCGTAGGTATCTCTGCAGAGTAGCCATGCCAATTTTCAAACAAAAAATTTCTCGCAAAAAATGGCGGCCATTTTGAATTTTCGAATTTTTCGCAAAATTGCAAAACACAAAAATGTTTATATCTCGAAAACCGTGGTAGATAGAGTGATTTCGACGAAATTTTTGACCCACAGGGTATCTCTGCAGAGTAGCCATCCCAATTTTCAAAAAAATTTTGTCTTGCCAAAAATGGCGGCCATTTTGAATTTTCGAATTTTTGCGCAAAAATTGCAAAACACAAAAATGCTAATATTTCGAAAACCGTGCTACATAGAGCGATTTCGACGTAATTTTTTATCTTCAGGGTATCTCTGCAGAGCAGCTATCCCAAAGAGCTTTCACTTGGTGAAGTTTCAGACCCATAGCTAATTGCTCACCTACTCAAAAAGAGTAAATGTGAATTACCTCTAAAAGTATTGCAGATGGCCAATTTTTCTCAAATAACTCATTCACCTACTTTTGGAAGAGCTTTCACTTGGTGAAGTTTCAGACCCGTAGCTAATTACTCACCTACTCAAAATGAGTAAATGCTAATTATCTCAAAAACTATTGCAGATACCCAATTTTTATCAAATAACTCATTCATCTACTTGTGGGAGAGCTTTCACATGGTGAAGTTTCAGACCCATAGCTAATTACTCACCTACTCAAAATGAGTAAATGCGAATTATCTCTAAAAGTATTGCAGATAGCCAATTTTTCTCAAATAACTCATTCACCTACTTTTGGGAGAGCTTTCACTTGGTGAAGTTTCAGACCCATAGCTAATTATTTACCTACTCAAAATGAGTAAATGCTAATTATCTGTAAAAGTATTGCGGAATGCGGATACCCAATTTTTATCAAATAACTCATTCATCTACTTTTGGAAGAGCTTTCACATGGTGAA
Source organism: Sabellastarte sp. h YS-2021 (assembly GCA_964017235.1). Lineage (NCBI taxonomy): Eukaryota > Metazoa > Annelida > Polychaeta > Sabellida > Sabellidae > Sabellastarte > Sabellastarte sp. h YS-2021. Next base: position 117,906,379 of record OZ024928.1, read on the forward strand.
GTTTCAGACCCATAGCTAATTACTCACCTACTCAAAATGAGTAAATGCGAATTATCTCTAAAAGTATTGCAGATAGCCAATTTTTCTCAAATAAATCATTCACCTACTTTTGGGAGAGCTTTCACTTGGTGAAGTTTCAGACCCATAGCTAATTACTCACCTACTCAAAATGAGTAAATGCGAATTATCTCTAAAAGTATTGCAGACAGCCAATTTTTCTCAAATAACTCATTCACCTACTTTTGGGAGAGCTTTCACTTGGTGAAGTTTCAGACCCATAGCTAATTACTCACCTACTCAAAATGAGTAAATGTGAATTATCTCTAAAAGTATTGCAGATAGCCAATTTTTGTCAAATTAATCATTCACCTACTTTTGGGAGAGCTTTCACTTGGTGAAGTTTCAGACCCATAGCTAATTACTCACCTACTCAAAATGAGTAAATGCGAATTATCTCAGTATTGCAGATAGCCAATTTTTCTCAAATAACTCCTTCACCTACTTTTGGGAGAGCTTTCACTCTGTGAAGTTTCAGACCCATAGCTAATTACTCACCTACTCAAAATGAGTAAATGCGAATTATCCCTAAAAGTATTGCAGATAGCCAATTTTTCTCAAATAACTCATTCACCTACTTTTGGGAGAGCTCTCACTTGGTGAAGTTTCAGACCCATAGCTAATTACTCACCTACTCAAAATGAGTAAATGCGAATTATCTCTAAAAGTATTGCAGATAGCCAATTTTTCTCAAATAACTCATTCACCTACTTTTGGGAGAGCTTTCACTGTGTGAAGTTTCAGACCCATAGCTAATTACTCACCTACTCAAAATGAGTAAATGCGAATTATCTCTAAAAGTATTGCAGATAGCCAATTTTTCTCAAATAAATCATTCACCTACTGGGAGAGCTTTCACTTGGTGAAGTTTCAGACCCATAGCTAATTACTTACCTACTCAAAATGAGTAAATGCGAATTATCTCTAAAAGTATTGCAGATAGCCAATTTTTCTCAAATAACTCATTCACCTACTTTTGGGAGAGCTTTCACTTGTGAAGTTTCAGACCCATAGCTAATTACTCACCTACTCAAAATGAGTAAATGCGAATTATCTCTAAAAGTATTGCAGATAGCCAATTTTTCTCAAATAACTCATTCACCTACTTTTGGCAGAGCTTTCACTTGGTGAAGTTTCAGACCCATAGCTAATTATTTACCTACTCAAAATGAGTAAATGTGAATTATCTCTAAAAGTATTGCAGATAGCCAATTTTTCTCAAATAACTCATTCACCTACTTTTGGGAGAGCTTTCACTCTGTGAAGTTTCACACCCATAGCTATTTATTCACCTACTCAAAATGAGTAAATGCTAATTATCTGTAAAAGTATTGCGGATACCCAATTTTTATCAAATACTCATTCATCTACTTGTGGGAGAGCTTTCACATGGTGAAGTTTCAGACCCATAGCTAATTACTCACCTACTCAAAATGAGTAAATGCGAATTATCTCTCAAAGTATTGCAGATAGCCAATTTTTCTCAAATAACTCATTCACCTACTTTTGGGAGAGCTTTCACTTGGTGAAGTTTCAGACCCATAGATAATTATTCACCTACTCAAAATGAGTAAATGTGAATTATCTCTTAATAGTATTGCAGATAGCCAATTTTTCTCAAATAACTCATTCACCTACTTTTGGAAGAGCTTTCACACACGAAAATGAAAAATTGTGAATATCTCGGAAAAGCTATTTCTTCTGCTTTAATGCTCGGCGGGAGATACACACCGCGGCAGTGGTCTTGACAAAAATTTTTGTCTCCCCAAAAATGGTGGCTATTTTGAATTTTCAAAGTTTTTGCAAAATAAAAAAATGCTTATATCTCGAAAACCGTGCTCTATGGAGCTAACTCAACAAAATTTTGGACCTGCTGGGTATCTCTGCAGAGTAGCCATGCCAATTTTCAAAATATTTTTGTCTCGCCAAATATAGCGGACATTTTTAATTTTTTTATTTTTTGCAAAACACAAAAATGCTTATATCTTGAAAACCGTGCTAGATAGAGCAGACTGCGCTGACTTTGGTTGCCACAACAGTATAAGGCTAGAAACGAAGCATTTTCTTAATACTTTAGCACTCACCTTTATAGCCTTTTCGGGACGCTTTGTTTTTGCTATGCAATAGCAAAAACATTATCTTTTTTTTTGTGAGCGATGCTCTAGTTTTATTCTTTCTACAAATTATCAGCATATTTAACATTGATAAAACAAAAATACCTTTCTATTGTCATAAAAGGACACTAGTACACACAAAAAACAACTGCAAAACACTTTCTTGAAGTTTCTTCATTGTGACTTTATTGATCATGTAGTGACCTCGTTCTGATTTTATCTCCTTGACAACACAGTACAGGTAGAAAAGTACTGATAAGTACTGAGTAATCACCTGTGTGGCTGTAAACGGTAAGAAAACTGTGTATATTCTGCAAGATATTTGATTTATATATGCAAATATTAATAAAAAAAGATTTTTACACAGCCAGTTGCTTTAATTTGACACGGGTATTACTCGCGAGAAAAGAGTAGCGATTCGAGTTCTTCCCAGCGATTACTCGAGTGCAGATTTGCGTACTCACGGCAGCCTTATTTAACAGTAATTAAAAATAAAGATTACAGTCAACTAGTATGCTTTAAACAGTACATACAATGATACAATAATGAAACCAATCTGACTTGGCCACATACAATAATGAAACCAATCTGACTTGGCCACTGTAACTGACAGTAAAGTTTGCCCAATGTATCCAGTAATCTGTCCTCACAACTGTACTATCCGCTTCAAGATATGGACAATGTCCAAAATGCAATAAATCCACTCTGGTAGAATCACACACTATGTGGCATCCAGGTATCCAAAGTACAGCAAATCTATCCAGACACTGTATTCAGTTCACTCGAGTAACAGTTCAGTCACAAAGTATAACGTACACAAAAAGTATATATCCAGTTGATAGTAGTTCTAATACTCCCGTTAGCCTTTTGTATATACTATGTTCATCTGTAACCAGGTGTACAATGCTTATATACAAGAATGGAATGTTCTTGAGGTTACAGAACTGACAAAGGTTTCTTTACATTAATTACATGTTCTTATATACCTACTGGTAAACAAAAATAACTGTGTTAAGACTAAGCATTTATTTTACTGCAATACATTAGACACCAAAATATAACCATGTTAAGACCAGTTGTTATCTTAATAACACATCAAATTATAAATTTACTTTTGAAAACTTTTTTCTTAAATGACAAAAAAAAAGAGCATGGCTTTACCATCATGTATCATGTTGGACATTAGAAAGAACTTGTGCATCAATTTGTACGTTATTTATACATTATACAGGAATGTTTTGATTAAATTTCTGTGACAATGCTAAAATATTTTTCCCTATCCATATCCACCTCCCCACATACCCCCAGCCCACCTTTGATTTGAACCTTTCCCACATTCTACATTTTCCCACCTTCTACACTGCTACCTATTATTTGTATTTCAGCCACACTTCAATTTGGCAAGAAAAAAATAAGTTTCTTCAATATTTTATTAGATAATAATTTGTACAAAATAGTCTATTTCAGTGGGGTCATTTATATATATATTCTTTTGTACACATCTCATACATGAAGTTGTTTGTCTTGTTTTGTGAAATAGTGGTAAAAGAGTAACAAATTCATGAAATATGATAAATAAAATTGAATGTATTGAAATTTTATCAAGCAGTTTTAGTGTGCGGGGTTACAAAACACCCCACACGGTATGAATAGTACAGTACAGTGTGTAACAGGTCAGCTATAACATAGTGAAATTGCAGACCTGTAGCTCCTTGCATAGCCAAGTAATAGCTACTTTCAGGTTCTCACTGTTGAGTAAATCAGTTGTAACTGGAAACTATTGCATTTAGAGTATTTTGTTTATAATACATGTATCTTATTTATCGACTTTTGATTTAGCTATAACATAGTAAAATTGCAGAGATGTAGCTCATTGCACAACTGAGTAATAGCTATTCTCAGGTTGTCACTATTGAGTAAATCAGTTGTAACTTGAACACCATTGCATTTAAAATATTTTCTATAAATATGTTGTTCACCTACTTTTGGGTCAGCTATAACATAATAAAATTGCAGATCTGTAGATCATGGCATAGCTGAGTAATAGCTATTTTCAGGTTCTCACTGTTGAGTAAATCACTTGTAACTTGAAAACTATTGCATTGAGAGTATTTTGTTTAAATATGTTGTTCACATACTTATGGGTTAGCTATAACATAGTGAAACTAGACCAAGGACGCATCTGTGGCCATATGCAAGATGTATCCACCGGCAAAGGCAAAATAGCTATTACTCAGCTATGCCATGAGCTAGAGGTCTGAAATTTTACTATGTTATAGCTGACCCAAAAGTAGGTGAATAACAGATTTGCACAAAATTCTCTAAATGCAAAAGTTTTCAAGTTACAAGTGATTTTACTCATGATGGAAGTTAGTGAAAAGTCCGAAAATAGCTATTACTCACTTAGCTATTGAGATAGACACTCAAGTTACTCACCATGTTGTAGCTATGGAAAAAAGTAGCTGAATAACATATTTTAACAAAATGCTCTAAATGCAATACTTTTCAAGTTATAAATGATTTAGTGTTAAGTAAGAACCTCAAAGTAGCTATTACTCAGCTATGCAATGAGCCACAGGTCTGGAATTTTACTATGTTATAGCTGCCTCAAAATAGGTGAATAACATTTTGAAACTAAATAATCTAAATGCAACAGTTTTCAAGTTATAAGTGATTTACTCAACAGTGATAACCTAAAAGTAGCTATTACTCAGCCATGCCATGAGCTACAGGTCTGAAATTTTATTATGTAATAGCTGACCCAAAAGTAGATGAATAACATATTGGCACAAAATTCTGTAAACGCAATAGTTTTCAAGTTACAAGTGATTTTACTCATGGTGGAAGTAAGTGAAAAATCCAAAAGTAGCTATTACTCACTTAGCTATTGAGGTGAACACCCAAGTTACTCACCATGTTGTAGCTATGGAAAAAGTAGCTGAAAAACATACTTTAACAAAGTGCTCTAAATGCAATACTTTTCAAGTTATAATTGATTTAGTGCATGATTTCATTAATTTTAATGCATTAAAAATTATTTAAAACAATTCATAAAAAAACTTTGGCATGTGAAAGCTCTCCAAAATGTAGGTGAATGAGTTATTTGAGAAATACTGGCTATCTGCAATACTTTCAGTGATAATAGGCATTTACTCATTTTGAGTAGGTGAGTAATTGGCTACAGATCTGAAAATTCACTAATTGAAAGCTCTCTAAAATGTAGGTGAATGAGTTATTTGAGAAATACTGGCTATCTGCAATACTGCTATAGATAATTCGTATTTACTCATTTTGAGTAGGTGAGTAATTAGCTATGGGTCTGAAACTTCATGTAAAAGCTAGTGGGTGGACGATTAGACATGTGCTCGATTAATCGTCGGTGACAGTGTAAAATCGCGGTCGGTCATTAACGTTTTCTAATGATCGAATATTCAGCTAATATCTTGCCTTTCCTGATTCATCTCAATATCCACATATTTTCCATAGGGCTGCAAGCGAGCCCGAAAATGCGCCTCGATTCCTCGTTTTATAAGAATCAACTCGGACTCGGTTAATCGCTTGATTATCGCCCACGAAATAAACTGCTTCATATTTTGACATACCATGCCTTATTAAATGGTTACAAACCACACAACAGTAAAGAATTTTGATAATTTATTGAATTTTGGGGAAAAGACGCATAATGCAAAATATAAGAAACTTTAACCATCGTTATATTGCTTGATTTGAGGTGTCTTCGAAATACGTTAGAATAAAATGCCGTCTTATAAAACGTTGTTACACAAAGAACTAAAGTTTGCAAATACTTAAAAAATAAAATACTGAAATTAAAGTGCCTTATATTAGTAAAATATATAAATATATTAATATATTTAAAGAAAAAAATTGAATTTTGTAGTAGATTTTACTTCTACGTTTAGTTGTTTTCGAAGACCCGGTTCACTTTTCTTGCCTCGAGTATTGAACTGAATCGTTTCGTTTCCGAGTAACCGAAGAATCGTTGCAGCCTTAATTTTCCATATATTTTACAAATTTTTACTTAATAAATCAACAGATTTGTCATGCATTTCGAGTTTGTTTATGTCTACCGCCATATTTACAGGAAGTGGGTGCTTTCGGTAGATTTTAAATGTAGGAACACTGTTATTCTTACCGGATTGACCTATACTTTATCCCGGAAAGTGTTTCTTAAATAACAAACAACAATGGAGTAAAATACTCGATTATGGGTTGATCATCAGTCGGAAAGATGGGCGAATAATCGACCATGAAAAATGGAGGCGATTCCCAACACTAGTAAAAGCTCTTTCAAAAGTAGATGAGTAATTTGATAAAAATTGGGTATCTGCAATACTTTTAGAGATAATTCGCATTTACTCATTTTGAGTAGGTGAGTGATTACCAACGGGTCCGGAACTTCACCATTTGAAAGCTCTCCCAAAAGTAGATGAATGCGTTATTTGATTAAACTTTTCATGTTTCAACAGAATACTCTTCTACTACCCCTCGGGTCCAAAATTCGCTCGAAATCGCTCTATCTCTGACGGTTTCAGAGATATTTGCAATTTTTAATTATCTGCAAAAATTCAAGATGGCCGCCAAAAGTTGTAAAAATTGAAAACTTTCATGTTTCAACAGAATACTCTTCTACTACCCTGCGGGTCCAAAATTCGCTCGAAATCGCTCTATCTTTGACAGTTTCAGAGATATTTGTCATTTTTCATTTTCCGCAAAAATTCAGGATGCCCGCCAAAAGTTGTAAAATTTGAAATTTTTCATATTGCAACCAAATACTCCTGTACTACCCTGTGGGTCAAAAATTCACTCAAAATTGCTCTATCTCTTACGGTTTTCGAGATATTTACACTTTTTGTATTTTTGTAAAAAAAAAATGGTTAAAGAAACACCCACGGCGGCCATCTTGTTTTTGTCCAGATATCCAGAATAATTCCCAAGGAAGCTTTCACCATGATGAACATATCCTGCAAATTTGGAAAGTGTACATTGCATGCCCTTTGATATACTGGGGCAGCAAAAGTCCCTAAAAATTTGAATGAAACGGCCATGGCGGCCATCTTGTTTTTGGAAATGAGGCCAAAAAAACTCGGAGGCAAGCTTTTGTACCATTGAACCTATCCTGCAAATTTAAGGCCTCTACTGCTAATACTTTTGGCTTCAGAGGGGTAACGAGAAATCATCTACACACTGCGGCGGTGGCGTACCCCCGCGAAAACTGGATGCATCCGGTGGATACAATTATAGACCTGTAGCTCATGGCATAGCTGAGCAATAGCTACCTTTCTGTTTTCACTTGTTACTTGTAAATACCATTTGCAGGGCACAACTTTTGAGTCGTTTTCTTCTACATTGAAAGTCAAAACACACAGTCAACTGACACAGAGCCTGTTCACGGGCACTGATTGCTTGTTTTAGATTTGTAAATAGTTTTGGTGTCGTTGGAACAATTTATCTTCAAACTTTGTTGATGTTTCTTCTTATTTTTGTAAAATTCTGGTATTTATGTGCAAGTATTTTTGTTGTGAAAGTGTAACAGTGTGCCATATAGTCACATCTCGGGACCGGAAAAATACTTCCAGATAACCGTGCAAACCTCTGTTAAATAGGCTCTGCACAGAGCTTACAGTTTCTTTTCAGAGAAGGCGGGGTGTGGCTCGGTGGTGTAGTAAGTAGCACTCATCTCCCACATCTGATGTCTTCGGTTCAAACCCCAGACCTAAGTGGGAAAGTTGGTAGTTGACTTATTCTCGGCAGTTTACAGTGCAGGATCTTGACCAAATAGAATTAACTACTTAAAGTGTGGGAAGTGGCATTATATCAAATAAACGTAAACCTAACAGTGTTAGTGTTGATAAGTTGGTTTAGTGTTTGCTACGCCGCCGCCACGTTTAGAGAGATTTTCAGCATTAATGCTCTCAGAGGAAAACTGCACCAGCAAGGTTCACCAAATTTGTAGGATATCTTCATTGGGGGGTAAGCTTCTCTGGGACTGAAATTAGCCTCATTCTGAAAAACAAGATGGCCACCGCAGGCATTTCTTTGAAAATTTTTTTACTGGTTGAATCTCTTCATAGGTGATATGGATAACAGATATACATGTCCTCTACAATCTTGCAGACATTTGACCTTGAAGCTCTTTATTCAAGGTCATTCACGGAGTGCCAAAGTAACCCACATAGCGGTCCTAGAGGTTTGCGATGGTAAACCAGCCTATGGGAAATCATGGACTGGGAATCTTCTGGTGTGGTCAGATTTGACCATGCGCTGCCCCTTCAAGGTCAAACGATCATAGCCAAACTTAAAAGTAAGGCTGCGACCGGGTGGTCGGTATTCGCGAGTGGAGTCGATTTGGGAAGATCTCGAGTGCTTTCTGGTCCACCTGATCATCGTTAACTACTATAATATATTAGGACGACAAAGAATGACAACACGGCAAAATGGCAGAATTCTTTGTATATTGGGAAATTTTATATGATACTCCTCATTTTTACCCCATAGCCCTTAATGGCTGTTGGGGTATTGTTTTCACCCATGGTGTCCGGATGGTCGGGCGGGCGGGTGGGCGGGCGGCGGGAAATAGTTTGTCCGGGCTGTATCTCAGAAACCGTAAGGTGTAGGAAGTTGATACTTGGTAGGGACATTGGTTAGGGGGTGTAGCTGTGCAACGTCATGGTCTGACCTTGATTTGACCTTTGACCTTGCTGTAGTGACCTTGAGTTTGAAAATCTTGTCCGGGCTATATCTCGGAAACTGTAAGGTGTAGGAAGTTGATACTTGGTAGGGACATTGGTTAGGGGGTGTAGTTGTGCAACGTCGTAGTCTGAACTTGATTTGACCTTTGACCTTGCCGTAGTGACCTTGACCTATAAAATGTGGTCCGGGCTATATCTCAGAAACCGTAAGGTGTAGGAAGTTGATACGTGGTACGGATATTGGTTAGGGGTGTAGGTGTGCAACGTCATGGTGTGACCTTGATTTGACCTGTGACCTTGCCGTAGTGGCCTTGACCTATAAAATCTTGTCCAGGCTATATCTCAGAAACCGTAAGGTGTAGGAAGTTGATACTTGGTAGGGATATTGGTTATGGGGGTGTAGGTGTGCAACGTCATGGTCTGACCTTGATTTGACCTTTAACCTTGCTGTAGTGACCTTGACCTATAAAATATTGTCTGGGCTTTATCTCGGAAACTGTTAGGTGCAGGAAGTTGATATTTGGTAGAGACATTGACTAGGGGGTGTAGGTGTGCAACATCATGGTGTGACCTTGATTTGACCTTTGACCTTGCCATAGTGACCTTGACCTATAAAATCGTCAGAGCTGTATCTCGGAAACCGTTAGGTGTAGGAAGTTGATACTTGGTAGGGACATTGGTTATTGGCTATAGGTGTGTATTATCATGGTGTGACCTTAATTTGACCTTTTACCTTGCCGACCTAGTGACCTTGACCTTTAAAATCTTGTTGCACCTTTGGGTCTGTCTTTTGATGCAGATTAAGCAAAAGTCATATTAGAATTTATTAAGAAGTTTACTTTCATAACTTCCCATTGTAAGAGATAGAACTTCATCAAGTGAGCCGCAGATTTTACTCCAACACCACACATAAGCATTCATTAAATGTATTACCACTTCTGTATGCATGGTAATATTTAAACCATCTAAACCATAATTCGGAAATGCAGATGTATATAAAGAGTGTTGAATTTTAGTTTACTGATTAATGCTGTCGTCTTGTCATTGAATTATCTTGTTTTAATACTTCATCTTTATACGCATTATCTTTCTTTTAAACATTATTTCTCCATTTCAACATTGTTTGGACCTTTATATAACTGACAGTGCTCTGAAAGTATCCTGAAGTTTGTACTGGTACAGTACTTCTATATCTCATGGTGTTGAAAATATTTCCCAAGGCTGTGGGGTACGGGCATCTCTGATGCTATTTTATAACAATATAATAAGTTTTGATGACCTTTCACCACTATTTTAATGCTAACACATCATTTCCGGAAACCACCGTTTTGGTTATGGAGAGGAAAAAACGTGCATACTAAAACACATGAATACAGAACTGCGAGATGAATTTGGGTAGCTCGGGTACCAGGATGGATTTTAACCACCCGTCACAGCCTTGGACTGGGAATCATCTGGTGTGGTAGGATTTGACCTTGGGCCCTCATTCAAGGTCAAACGAGGATAGCCAGAGTTAAAAGTGTTTATAACTCACTTATTATTGGTCCTAGAGGTTTGGGATGGTGAACCAACATATAGGAAACCCCTTCCTTCAACATCAAACAAAGGGGCCACGGTGGCAGAGTGGTAACACTCTCGCCTCCCTCCTCTGAGGCCGGGGTTCGATCCCCGCACGGTTTCATGTGGGAAAGCTGGTAGTTGCTTGCCGTTGGTCGTCCGTTTACAGTACAGAACCCTAACAAACTGTATGTACTGGCTTCCTCTGCCCTTCCAACTACCCGTCGTGATATGACCTGTACAGTGTTGAAAGCGATGTAAAACCCCAAATAAATAAATAAATCAACATCAAACAAGGTCGGCCAAACCTAAAGGTGCGTATAACTCACTTATTGATCCTAGAGGTTTGCAATGTGAAACCAACTGAGGAAATCATGGGCTGGGAATCATCTGATGTTGTTAAATTTGACCTTTGGCCCCTCCTTCAAGGTCAACGATGGTTCACTGGCTTTGGTGAGTTGTCTTTCTGGTGGATACAAATGGACGATAATCAAGGATTAATGATCATCCGCGATGCATCTCATAAACATATTCAACCATTAACTTTAGCTTATTTTCGAAGGGATTTCATAAAAATATGGTATAATATTCATCTAATTTCTACTTTTATGCAGTTTTGTTTTGGTTTGTGACGTAACTATGGTGATGACTCTTTCCACTTCCTACAGGAAGTGAAAAAATGTAAGCTTTGTTTACTTTTTATTGCTTCAAATTAGGGTGCGACCAAGCAGTTGACGCTCGCCGAGCGAGGCAAATTTCATGAAAATTCGATCCCAATTCTCAGGGTCGATTGCTTGTGTATACATAATAACCTATAGAACCGGTTACATTTTTTATCTAGTTAATAAAACATAGATAACACACCTTACTTACATTAAATCGCATAATCCACCATTTTTAACACGATAGTATTGATATTATGTGCTGATAGTAACTAATTCAAGTGATTCACAGCTTTTATCTTTATATTTTTTTCATTTATGGAAGCTGCCATATTCGATAGTGGTCAGACCGGTTATGAAAATAAAAACCGGTTTTCGGGGCTTTGAAACCGAATGAAATCCGGGATTTCGAAAGTGTACAGATATATAATAAAAAGTTTTATGCGAGTGTACATGAGCTTTATTATCAATAGGAAATATGTATTCGCAAGATATTTTGAACTTTGTAAACTTCATTTGCCATGAATATAAATCAAAAATGTAAATTTTTCCTCAAATGTATATGCTCTTTATTGTTTTGACGAAATATAAACCAGTAGAAAGCCTAATATGATCACATTTTCAATAACTGATACTTAATATTCTGTGCGGATTTCATCATTTCTACCTAAGCGAAACAAAATGCAGCATACCAGTTTACCGTTCACACCACTAATATTGGATGTCGTTTCCTGTTGAGGTGGATACTAAACTTCACAAGGGCTCGATGTTGAGTCGAGTTTTTATCTGCGAGCATTCGACCCGAATTATTTGTACTCGTCACACCCCTACTTCAAATATTCGACATTTTAACAACTGTTAGCACAAATGAAACATAAAATCTATTTATTTCAGTATTAGTTGTCAATGCACATCTATTTAGAAAGCAAATGTAGGTTTAATTTGTGAAACGATGGCACCGTGATATCACTCACTGTTTTGTTTGCGGCATCGAGACCAGATAATTGAGGTCAATTCCTCGTGAATGAAATTTTCTGCACCACATTGAGCCCTCATGATGTTATGTATATCAACAGGAAACAACATCCAATATGGTAACTCCCGTAAACAATAAAAGTATAATGATAAAATCCAAGAGTTGATGGAATTGACTGATGTCACCATGTAACAAAGTGAATTTTAAAAATGGAGCATTACACAATTTAATGCAAGTAAGCTCTCTTGTTAATGTTGTACTACATAAAAACACAACTTAAATAGTGTATTTTATCTATATGCGAGCACTTAACCTTTGAAAATGGGAGAATATCTTTTGCTGAAGTTTTCCTAGTGTAGCAAGTGTCCACTTCTTGCTAACACCCCTAATGTTTGCTGGGGAAATTGGTTGGGAAATGTAGGTTTGCAGTCTCATGGTCTAACCTTTATTTGACCTTTAATTTTGCTATAGTGACCCAGCCTTTAAAATCATGTCCAAGTTTGATCTTGGAAATTTTTAAGTTGTAGGAAGTTCATACTTTGCAGGAAGATTAGTTGGAGGTGTAGGTATGCAATGTCGTAATATGACCTTGATTTGACCTTTGACTTTGCCACGGGGTCCTTGGTCTTTAAAGTCCATCTTGGCTGTATCTCAGAAATTGTAATGTGTATAAAGTTGTTACATGGTAGGTATATGGGTTGGATGATGTAGATGTACACCATGGTATGACCTGGATGATATTGATATGTCCTTTAACCTTGTTGTAAGCTCTAACCTGCCAGAATGTTTTCTGGCTGCCTCATTTGAGACATATAACCTATTACAGACCTATATAGAATTCTGTAACTGAATATTACATGTTCTTGTCTTTTGCCCAATTTTGGTATCTCTATTGACAATGATACTTCAATAAATAGAACAATTGATAAATTTTATAGCTTCATAACTTTTAGTTTACAGATTAGTCCTGTCACCATGCTATTAAATTGTCTTTTTTGATACTTTGTCTTACATACATTTCTGTTCTATGAATAGTATTTCTCCTACACATGTACATGTCTGTATCGCATGGTGTTCAGTGCTATTTCCCCAGTCTATGGGGTATTAGCTTCACTGGTGCTATTAATTTTTCATGTCAGCTGACATTATGTCGTCACTGTGCGGCGTGGGCATACGCATCTGCGTCCGCGTGAACAACTTCTCCTAAACTACAAGACCCAGAGACATGCTGTTTGTTTTAAAAGATACCTTAACTATCGAGGATGAAAAATTGTTCCAAGGCATGCAGATCTGTTCGTTCGTCTGTTCTCCAGAGCCATTACAAGTCCGGTATTCCCATCCAAAGTGTGAAAATTTCAAAACTTTATCACAATTTTCTCATTCACTATTGCAGGGATTTTTCTCATATCTTGTGTATATGTACTAGGCCACTAGTAGATTACCTTGTGTGAGTATAAGACCTGGATCTATCTTAAGTTTTTTTAAATTAATTTTTTAAAATAATTTTTAATGCATTAAAATTCATGAAATCATGCACTAAATCACTTATAACTCGAAAAATATCACATTTAGAGCATTTTGTCAAAATATGTTATTCAGCTACTTTTTCCATAGCTACAACATGGTGAGTAAATTTAGTATCTATCCCAATAGTAAGTGAGTAGTAGCTACTTTGACTTTTCAGTACCTCCCGTAATAAGTAAAATCACCTATAACGTGAAAACTATTGTATATACAGAATTTTGTGTAAATATGTGATTCAGTTACTTTTGGGTCAGCTACAACATAGTAAAATTTCAGACCTGTAGCTCATTGCATAGCTGAGTAATAACTATTTTCAGGTTCTCACTGTTGAGTAAGTCAGTTGTAACTTGAAAACTATTGCATTTAGAGTATTTTGTTTAAATATGTTGTTCACCTACTTTTGGGTCAGCTATAACATAGAGAAATTACAGACCTATAGCTCATGGCATAGCTGAGCAACAGCTATTTTCAGGTTCTCACTGTTGAGTAAATCAGTTGTAACTTGAAAACTATTGCATTTACAGTATTTTGTTTAAATATATCGTTCATCTACTTTTGGGTAAGCTATAATATAGTAAAATTTCAGACTTGTAGGTCATTACATAGCTGTGTAATAGCCACTTTGAGGTTATCACTGTTGAGTAAATCAATTGTAACTTGATAACTATTGCATTTATAGTATTTTCTATAAATGTGTTATTAACCTACTCCACAGTAAAACTGCAGCCCTTTAACTCATTGCATAGCTGAGCAAAATCTACTTTGACAGGGTTCGCGATTACGCCGTCCGAGTATGTTAAACATGCAGTATTTCAGATTTGGACGCGAATTTCGGTTGTCAGTGCGCGATTTTTATAAGAAAATATTTCTGCTTTAGAAGCAAATTTTGGTTGGCAGGAAGCGTAGATATGCACGCAATATATATAACACTGAAATAAGCTTATATTTTAAAATTAAATGGTTTCGAGCGATTTCCTGGCAAGTTGTTTACGCCTACCATTGTTAAGCGAGATTTCATGCTCGACGAGTCTTCCAAAACAGTCAGTCAGTGCTGGTGTCGTACAGTCTACTCAAAACGTTATATATCAAAAGAAAGCCTGATCTCTGCATGGAAACAATCGAAACAAGCCAAGACGGTGAACTTTCATGGGAGACGAACTATACTAAATCTCGGAAACTCTTGATATTTAACCCCGGAAAGTCCCTCGGAAAATAAAAGCTGTAACAAATATTCAACAGGGAATGTAACAAAAGAACTATATCTCTGTAACTACCCAATGAATTTTTATCAAACAAAAAGCAACAAAAAGTACAAATATTTTTCTTTCAAACAGTATAAATACCATATTTGTAGCTTAAATAAAATAATCATACAAAAAATTTCACTCAAATTGCACTAAAATGAAGTTTGTTGACTGAAGTTCAGCTTTTAAAGATACATATTATTTATCAGTAGAAAGGAAATTAAACAGTGCTTCTATATTTTTAAATATAACCAGGAATAAGGGAGAAAAAATATTATTTTGCACCCCATTTTCACACAATGGTACCCCATTTTTGATGTGCCATAAGGTACAAGGTACCGATCATTTTATAAACCTAACACAAACACTGGACTCAGAAAAAAATGATTGGGACTCCATTTTTTGGATGTCATGTAGTCCGTTGTACTTCGCGAAACCTGCTTTGAGATTCTCTCTGTTGAGTAAATCACTTGTAACTCGAAAACTTCTTTCATTTCTACTCTAAAACTCAAAACACATAGTCAGCTGACACAGAGCCTGTTCACGGGCACTGATTGCTTGTTTATCTCATGGTTAAAAATCAGGCTTGCACAAAGAGAATGTTATTCAGCTGGTGTCTCTGTGGTATTGACTATTACTGTGCCCATGGATTGACGAATTTGGTAATACAGCTTTTGAGTTTGCACCATGAAGTGTGCTTAGTTGCAGAGTTGAAGCACTCTTAAAATTCCAGAATAAAATGGGTATAGTGAGGTTATTTAAAAATCAACGGATAGTTCTGCTTGGCAGAATTTATTTGAAGCTAAAGAAATCTGAAAAAAAAAAAAAAATTGTGTCATGTATAAGAAAAACATGTGAAAGCTTCCATAACAGACTCTGGAGTCTACTTATTAGGGATTTACATCAAGTAATCCCGCTGTACTAGCTGATATGAATGCTGACATTTGAAGTGTTTCGGGTCTAATGATGCTTTGAAAGTCAGAATTGGTTTCTCAGGTTCTGTTAAAACTGCCATTACTCTGATATGTGCTAACTTTGAAGTGATAAAATATGAGAACCTTTGCTATAAGCATATACCTCTTGGGAGATTTTCTTCTTGTAGGTTTGTAAATTAAACTTCTTGTAGGTTTGTAAATTAAAAAGATGTATTTCTGCTTAAGGCAACAGAAGAATTTCATTTTGAGAGAGTGGCAAATGAAAATGAGTTCATAAATTGAATATTTGGCAGCAGTTACAATATCTAAATCTGCGTTCAAATATGCCAACAGTGGATGAGGGAAGTATGGAGAAAAGTGCTTCCTGCCTCAATTCAGCATGTGCCTTAAATCAGCAACAGGTTGTAACTTAGATTAAGTGGTATTGATGATACAGGACTGGTGCCTGTGTGAGCTGTACATTTGTGTTTCTGCAGATGGTTGGCCCCAAGAAGATTTGGGAGGATGAGAAAGCAGCAGGTGATGCAGCTGCCAATCGGGCCTCATTTCCTCCAGGTCCCTGGTCTCGTGAAGATGGTTGGAACCCAAACCATGCACCTCCACCTCACATGGCTAAACAGTATGGTAGGTAGACACCTGGCAAGTGTAAACAAAACATTGAAAATAATATGGTGTGTAGTAGAGCTGTAATCAACAGTGATTTCTGACACAAATATAAATAAAATAATAATGTCCAAATATTGTCATCAAGGGATCCGCCATTGACGTATTTAGTACCATTTTATTGCAAGGAAATATATTCTGTTACCGGTTAAATTGTACAGGTATGTATGAGCACATTATGGAACATCCACGTAAATAAGGAAATTAAAAAACGGCCATTGCTCATTGAATTTTTTGTCTTTATGGTTAAATTGTAAAAGTGCTGGTTTTATAACAAGACTAGTATATCATAATTTATTTCTTAAAAACTCGTTTAAATTACGTAAATCGATGTAGTCCCAAATATCGCCCACCGAGTTATGACTCGAGTTTCGGTCAACTCGTTACAGCACTAGTGTGTAGACAACAGTATAGTGTATATATTAACAACTGCATCCAGCACTCGCAGTGTAGTACACAAAAGTGTGTTTGGTACATTAAAATAATATTTACAATTTTACATCATGAATCATATTTGATGACCCTCTGCAGTTAAATACTGACGGCTTGCACTGGTATGACCCCAGCTGTTGAAGTGATTTCAAAAATGTCTGCCTCTTTAAGAATCGTTCAGCAAAGCATAGGCATAGTCTATCTCTGTCCATTCGTTGCCAACTCTTGAAGAAGTTCAGAAAACATAGACATGGCTTATCATTGTCCATTCCTTGCTGAGTCTCTTAAGAATCGTTCAGGAAAACATAAGCATAGTCTATCTCTGTCCATTCCTTGCTGACTCTTCATGAATCATTAAGGATAACATAGGTATAGCCTGTCCCCATCCATTCCTTGCTGACTCTTCATGAATCATTAAGGATAACATAAGCATAGTCTGTCCCCATCCATTCCTTGCTGACTCTTCATGAATCATTAAGGATAAAATAGGCATAGTCTGTCCCCATCCATTCCTTGCTGACTCTTCATGAATCATTAAGGATAACATAGGCATAGTCTGTCCCCATCCATTCCTTGCTGACTCTTCATGAATCAGTAAGGATGACATAGGCATAGTCTGTCCCCATCCATTTCTTGCTGACTCCTCAAGAATTGTTCAGGTAAGCCTAGGCATAGTCTATCCCCATCCATTCCTTGCTGACTCTTAATGAATCATCAAGGATAACATAGGCATAGTCTGTCCCCATCCATTTCTTGCTGACTCCTCAAGAATTGTTCAGGTAAGCCTAGGAGTAGTCTATCCCTGTCCATTCCTTGCTGACTCTCTTAAGAATCGTTCAGGAAATGAGGTATGGGCTCTCCTTGTCCATTCCTTGCCAACTCTTCAAGAATTGTTCAGGAAAGCCTAGGCTTAGTCTGTCCCCATCCATTCCTTGCTGAACCACGAATTATTCAAAAAAACCATGGCACGTCAATCCCCACCCTTTCCTTTTGGAGCTGGCGCAAGTTCCTCTTCCTACAAGTCACTTTCCAAAATGGGTTTTGTTGGTAGGAAATGTGTTTAAACTTCTTTACTGCTGAGGAATGATGCAAGGGTCAAAGTTATAATTAAGCGTCCCGCAAGGGACGCTTGTTTGTGTATGGGAGACCTTCAGGCTCCGCCGGCTCCGCGTTTTGTTTTCCTTATAACTCTGTAACCGTTAGGCAGATTCTTTTCAAATTTGGCAGGTTTATGCAGTAGCCTTGGGGAATTTTTTTGAATATGCTGCAGTGAAATTTCAACCAATCAGAGAGGTCACATGACCAAAAATGTCTTTTTTCGATGGATAAGCTTGTCCGGATGATAACTTGAAAGGGATTTTATCAATTCATCTGAAACTTGGCAAATACATTCATTGTATTAAAATCTGGAAATCATTAGATTTTGGCATTGATTGGTTAAGAAATGGTCGAGTAATTAATGATTAATTAGTCATTACGAATTTTCCAAATAAGGAAAACACAAAAATGCTTATATCTCGAAAACCGTGCTAGATAGAGCGATTTTGACGAAATTTTTGACCTGCAGGGTATCTCTGCGGAGTACTTATGACAATTGTCAAAAAATTTTTGTCTCACCAAAAATGGCGGCCATTTTGAATTTTCGAATTTTTCACAAAAATTGCAAAACACAAAAATGCTTATATCTCGAAAACCGTGCTAGATGAGCCATTTCGACGAAATTTTTGACCCACAGGGTATCTCTGCGGAGTACTCATGTCAGTTTTCAAAAAAAATTTGTCTCCCCAAAAATGGCGGCCATTTTGAATTTTCAAATTTTTCACAAAAATTGCAAAACACAAAAATGCTTATATCTCGAAAACCGTGCTAGATAGAGCGATTTCGACGAAATTTTTGACCCACAGGGTATCTCTGCGGAGTACTTATGTCAGTTTTCAAAAAAATTTTGTCTCGTCAAAAATGGCGGCCATTTTGAATTTTCGAATTTTTCACAAAAATTGCAAAACACAAAAATGCTTATATCTGGAAAACCGTACTAGATAGAGTGATTTCGATGAAATTTTTGACCCACAGGGTATCTTTGCAGGATAGCCATGCCAATTTTCAAAAAATTTTGTCTCACCAAAAATGGCGGTCATTTTGAATTTTTATTTTTTTTATTTTTAAATCATGCACTAAATCGCTTATAACTTGAAAAGTGTTGCATTTAGAGCATTTCCCTAAAATATGTTATTCAGCTACTTTTGTCATAGCTACAACATGGTGAGTAACTACGGTCTCTATCTTAATAGCTAAGTGAGTAATAGCTACTTTTGGGCTTTTCAGTAACTTCCATGAGTAAAATCACTTGTAACTTGAAAATTATTGCATTTAGAGAATTTCGTATAAATATGTTATTCAGCTACTTTTGGGTCAGCTATAACATAGTAAAATTTCAGACCTGTAGCTCATGGCATAGCTGAGTAATACCTGCTTTTACGTTATCACTGTTGAGTACATCACTTATAACTTGAAAACTATTGCATTTAGAGTATTTTGTTTCAATATGTTATTCACCTATTTTGGGCTCAAAATGAGTAAATGCTAATTATTGTATCCCCGACGCGAAGCGGGGATACTATGGATTCATCATCGTCGTCGTCCGCGCCCTCGTCCGTGTCCGCGTCCGCAGAGATTTCTTGTTAGCGACCTACAGTCCACATTTCTTTCCGGATTTCTTTCATATTTGGCAGGTGGCTTGATATGGTAGAGGACTCGCCACCCTATCTTTTTGGTAGGCTTTATGTCTAAATTAGGCCTGTGGTAGACAAAAATGTCTAAAATGTGGAATATTGCTTGTTAGCGACCTACAGTCCACATTTCTTTCCAGATTTCTTTCATATTTGGCAGGTGCCTTGGTATGCTAGAGGACTCGCCACCCTATCTTTTTCGTAGGCTTTATGTCTAAATTAGGCCTGTGGTAGACAAAAATGTCTAAAATGCATTAAAATTCATGAAATCATGCACTAAATCGCTTGTAACTTGAAAAGTGTTGCATTTAGAGCATTTTGTTAAAATATGTTATTCAGATACTTTTTTCATAGCTACAACATGGTGAGTAACTTGGGTGTCTGTCTCAATAGCTAAGTGAGTAATAGCTACTTTTGGGCTTTTCAGTAACTTCCATCGTGAGTAAAATCACTTGTAACTTGAAACTATTGCATTTAGAGTATTTGTTTCAATATGTTATTCAGCTATTTTTGGGTCAGCTATAACATAGTAAAATTTCAGACCTGTAGCTCATGGCATAGCTGAGTAATAGCTACTTTTAGGTTATCACTGTTAAGTAAATTGCTTATAACTTCAAAAGTATTACATTTAGAGTATTTTGTTTCGATATGTTATTCACCTATTTCGGAGTCAGCTATAACATAGTGAAGTTCCAGACCTGTGGCTCATTGCATAGCTGAGTAATAGCTACTTTGAAGTTCACACTGTTGAGTAAATCAGTTGTAATTGGAAAACTATTGCATTTACAGAAATTTGTGTAAATATGTTATTCAGCTACTTTTGGGTCAGCTATAACATAGTGAAATTACAGACCTGTAGCTCATGGCACAACTGAGCAATAGCTATTTTCAGGTACTGACTGTTGAGTAAATGACTTGTAACTTGAAAAATATTGCATTTGGAGTATTTTGTTAAAATATGTTGTTCACCTACTTTTGGGTCAGCTATAACGTCGTGAAATTACAGACTTATAGCTCATGGCATAGCTGAGCAATAGCTATTTTCATGTTCTCACTATTGAGTAAATCAGTTGTAACTTGAAAACTATTGCATTTACAGTATTTTGCTTAAATATGTTGTTCACCTAATTTTGGGTCAGCTATAACATACAAAAAATTCAGACATGTAGCTCATTGCATAGCTGAGTAATAGCTATTTTCATGTTCTCACTATTGAGTAAATCAGTTATAACGTGAAAACTATTACATTTACAGTATTTTGTTTAAATATGTTATTCACATAATTTTTGGTCAGCTATAACAGAGTGAAATTGCAGACCTCTATGTCATGGCATAGCTTACCAATATCTACTTTCAGGTTCTCACTGTTGAGTAAATCATTGTATCCACTGGATAGCCGCAGTGTGTAGAGAGATTTCACCATTACTGCTCTAACGAAAAAAATATTATAGCTAGCCTTCTCAAGTTTGCAAGGTATATTAGAGGGTGCACCACAGTATTCTATTGGTATTTATGTCTAAATTAGGCCTGTGGCTAAATTACTTGCCTACTAAAAATGAGTAATTCTGCATTTTCTGTAAAAGTATTGCAGATAGCAAATTTTTCTGAAATAACTCATTCACCTACTTTTGGGAGAGCTTTCACATGCTGAAGTTCCAGACCTGTAGGTAATTACTCACCTACTCAAAATGAGTAAATGCGAATTATCTCTAAAAGTATTGCAGATAGCCAATTGTTCTCAAATTAATCATTCACCTACTTTTGGGAGAGCTTTCACTTGGTGAAGTTTCAGACCCATAGCTAATTACTCACCTACTCAAAATGAGTAAATGCGAATTATCTCTAAAAGTATTGCAGATAGCCAATTTTTCTCAAATAACTCATTCACCTACTTTTGGGAGAGCTTTCACTTGGTGAAGTTTCAGACCTATAGCTAATTACTCACCTACTCAAAATGAGTAAATGCGAATTATCTCTAAAAGTATTGCAGATAGCCAATTTTTCTCAAATAGCTCATTCACCTACTTTTGGCAGAGCTTTCACTTGGTGAAGTTTCAGACCCATAGCTAATTATTCACCTACTCAAAATGAGTAAATGTGAATTATCTCTAAAAGTATTGCAGATAGCCAATTTTTCTCAAATAACTCATTCACCTACTTTTGGGAGAGCTTTCACTCTGTGAAGTTTCAGACCCATAGCTATTTATTCACCTACTCAAAATGAGTAAATGCTAATTATCTGTAAAAGTATTGTGGATACCCAATTTTTATCAAATACTCATTCATCTACTTGTGGGAGAGCTTTCACATGGTGAATTTTCAGACCCATAGCTAATTACTCACCTACTCAAAATGAGTAAATGCGAATTACCTCTAAAAGTATTGCAGATAGCCAATTTTTCTCAAATAACTCATTCACCTACTTTTGGGAGAGCTTTCACTTGGTGAAGTTTCAGACCCATAGATAATTATTCACCTACTCAAAATGAGTAAATGTGAATTATCTCTTAATAGTATTGCAGATAGCCAATTTTTCTCAAATAACTCATTCACCTACTTTTGGAAGAGCTTTCACACACGAAAATGAAAAATTGTGAATATCTCGGAAAAGCTATTTCTTCTGCTTTAATGCTCGGCGGGAGATACACACCGCGGCAGTGGTCTTGACAAAAATTTTTGTCTCCCCAAAAATGGTGGCCATTTTGAATTTTCAAAGTTTTTGCAAAACACAAAAATGCTTATATCTCGAAAACCGTGCTATATGGAGCGAACTCAACAAAATTTTTGACCTGCTGGGTATCTCTGCAGAGTAGCCATGCCAATTTCCAAAATATTTTTGTCTCGCCAAATATAGCGGACATTTTTAATTTTTTTTATTTTTTGCAAAACACAAAAATGCTTATATCTTGAAAACCGTGCTAGATAGAGCAGACTGCGCTGACTTTGGTTGCCACAACAGTATAAGGCTAGAAACGAAGCATTTTCTTAATACTTTAGCACTCACCTTTATATCCTTTTCGGGACGCTTTGTTTTTGCTATGCAAAAACATTATCTTTTTTTTTGCGAGCGATCCTCTAGTTATCTCTAAAAGTATTGTGGATACCCAATTTTTATCAAATAACTCATTCATCTACTTTTGGGAGAGCTTTCACATGGTGAAGTTTCAGATCCGTAGCTAATTATTCACCTACTCAAAATGAGTAAATGCGAAAGTACTGCAGATAGCCAGTATTTCTCAAATAACTCATTCACCTACATTTTCGAGAGCTTTCAATTAGTGAATTTTCAGATCCGTAGCTAATTCCTCACCTACTCAAAATGAGTAAATGCCTATTATCACTAAAAGTATTGCAGATAGCTACATTTTGGAGAGATTTCACATGCTAAAGTTTTTTTCTGAATTTTTAAAATAACCTGACATTATGCCATCACTCTGCGACTCAACTTCAAAACTTACCTGTTTGCAAAAGCCTATCCGTTATAGTCTCCACTGTAACCCCTCTGTCTTCTTGGTATGGCCTGCCTATGTCACTGGATTAATGTTAATTACCTTGTGTCCCTTTCAGATCCGCCTTACAGTCTGTCAATTCATGGAGATTAAGTGCTATAAAAATACACATTACATTACATCAGTTTGATTTGTGTATCATTTAACAACGGCATATATTTCCCATTATTTAATATATTTTAATTGCTTGCAAAATGAACCCATAACAATAATGTTGATGGTCAAGCAGTCGGCTTCAGTCACCTTCACCTTCCTTTTTGGGACGCTTTGTTTTTGCTGTTCAAAAACAATCCTTTTCTTTTTGCAAAGCAATCCTCTAGTTGTGTTTATAGATGTATTTTGTGGATTATGACGAAAAAAAGAGTCGAACATTGAGATACAGTGTGAAAAAAAAAAGTATTATATATATATTTTTATATAAACTTGACGTGATATAAATAAGGATTTTACTACCCTTGAGTTTATGTACGTCAGTTATCTTCAATAGAACCAAGTAGCTAAATATATTTTAAACTGAAGCAATAATAGTCTTCAACGAATTAACTGATAATCTGGTATTTAATACAGTTAATTAAATATTGCTGTTCAGAAATTAGAAAGTGGAGATATGTATGGAGTGAAAAATTGGAAGCAGAAGTTTTTTTGTGGATGAAATGTGTTAAGAATGAGATATATTGAGTCAAGTACATGCAAATTTAAGGACTAGATGTAAAAATCCCCTTGGTGATGGGAAATACACCACTGAGGCGAGTTTTGTGACAGAAGCCTGAAGTGACAAGCTCCCTTAGGTCACACACTGGCTATTAACGTTTGATGAACCAGTTAACTAGTTTTGATGTGTACTGTCTTTGGGGAGAGGGGAAATGTCAAAATGCCATAAGCACATGCACTGTAAATGTATGATTGGAAACAGTTTGACAAATCATGAGGTGCTAGAAAAGCAGAAAATTCATGCAAATTTTTCATAATTTCCAAATAAATGTCTTATTTTACATTTTTAAGATAATGCACAATTAAAATCCTTCAAATTCATATCTTTTGTGTTTAAAAACTCACAAAAAACTCAATATAAAGAATTCTGACATTTGCTAGATTATAGTAGAATCACATACGAGGTGATATACCTAAGAAAAGTTAACTGGTCAAACAGCATTTCCATGGGCATTTTCGGGAACCAATTGGAAGGTTTCTAGAGCCAGTGGTAATAAATATCACTCGGAACACTAAAATGCACCCAAGGATTGTGAATGGTTAATATTTCCAGTTTGGAGGTAGATTATGACCCACTTGGCATTATGGAACTAACCTCTTACTCATACTCTTTAGTGATGTTACTGCTATCACAGGATAACACTTACTTATTTTCTATCAAGTAAAAACATAGTTCTTGTGTTCAATTGAATTGTCTAGCAGATTATTAGAAATACTAATAATTTCACTCAAGATATGTAATAGCCAGATGATATTATTTAAATTTATGTTGACTTGACACATGGTTTTTATATCTTTGGTGAACCAGATTATTATTTGGGCTGTGTAAAAAACAATCCCATCATCAATGAACCTTAGTCCTTGAGATAAGTAAAATAAGTGCTTTTATTCTTGGAGCAATATGTACTCGGGTCATATTTTATATACCCACAAATTTCCGGAGAGTAAGAATGCTTATTTGCTGTGACATATTTTACAACACATAGTCATGTTTTTCCATTTTGTTAAACAGAATGGCTGGCACAATGAAACTCTGAGGCTTTCTGATGTCGAGTAGAATAAATAACAGTATTGCTCACAGAACCAAAGATTGAGAACCACCGTGTGTTGAATTATCCTTGAAGCTATTGTTCAGTTGGTATTAAACAGACTTAGAGTATTTGTTTATCTTCTTTTTATATAATTGCCCAACATAAGTAGCTCTGTATACCTTTTTATGATGGAGTTTATCTTGTTTTGTTTATATATCAAGAAAATTTGGTAACTTGTATTCCTTTATTTATTCCTGTTATTTATGTGCACAATATATTGCAACAGCTTTATAATTCATTGACCTGTATGCTGAATTTATGTATTTGACAGCATTTCAGAAATCCAAAATATTTGATTCATTAGTGATATGTGTATTTTCAATGCAGACAATGGTGGTATAGTTTTAGATATGGCATTGACAGTGTAAGGCATTGGCAGTTTTGTGACTCTAGGTGTACAATATGTAGTAATGTTATCATTTGGATCATTAAATTGTTTTCTGTAAAAGAAAAGGTTATTTATTTTGGTGAAAGTTAAAGTTCAGAATTTTCAGATATATTTCTGTAACATTTAAAAAAATGGAAATGTGGTACAGTACCCTTTCTGCAGAAAAAGAGATTTATACTTTAATGTGTTGAGATTAACTTACTACTTGTACTCTATTTAAATTGTGTTTATTTACTTTGTTAAGGCTTGTTAAAGGGTATTTGTTCAAAACAATTATAAGCTTTGTACTGATTAAATAGAAATCTTAATTTATATTTTTATTTATGAATTTGTATATGTCAGGATATTTAATTTGTACATACTGGTATATGGCATTCTATTCGTGCGCCATATGTTGATATACTTTTGTTCAGATTCATTTATTCAAAGTGTTTTTCATTCATGATCTTTATTCTAAAATGGTACGCTGCGCAGTGACCTTGGACACGTCTTTTGCGCAATGCTTGAACCGCGAATATAGAACGGTAAATAAAGCACGCTGTTGAAATCTCGTACATCGTCCCTTCGCGTACAAATGTAAACAAACGACTAGCGGTTAAAATATTCATAAAATTGTTATTTTTTTGCTTGATTTTAATAAATAGCATATCGTTTTAAAGCTTACAACAAAGTGAAAGCATCTACAGTGACAATCTCCCAATATTTCTTTACAGATTCTGTGAAAATATAGTAACAAATATCCTATATTTTTACAATAGATATCACTATGTATGTGGTATTGATGGAACAGCCAACATGGCGTTGGATTTGTTTTGATTTTTGCGTAAGATTTGCCACTTATTTTGACCAAATTATTAATATAACCATTTTAGAATAGGAATAAAAGACAAATTCTCGTGCTTTATGATGGTTTTAAACGATCGATCGGCTGTATTAAAGCACTCAGCCCTTCGGGCTTCGTGGCTTTAATATTCAGCCGCTCGATAGTTTAAAACCATCATAAAGCACTCGAATATGTCTTTTATTCCTATATTACGAAATAAAAGCTCATTTGGAAGTGTGAATGAGAATAATTATGTGTAGTTTTATTACGTTGCTAAGAATTATTTTCATCCCAAATCATAAACTTCTTGTAAAAAATAAAGACTTGTCCATAAAAAAAAATGTGAAAGGTAACTGTTGTAGCAAGTAAGTTTTCTTAACCATAATTTTTAATGGTAGATTCAATGCTACTGTTTTAGTTTGAACTTTTTACTCCACAGCCCTTAAGAGCTGTCGGAGTATTGTTTTCACCAATGGTGTCCGGATGGGCGGGCGGCGGGAGGAAACGTTTGTCCGGGCTGTATGTCAGAAACTGTAAGTTGTAGGAAGTTGATACTTGGTAGGGACATTGGTTAGGAGGTGTAGGTGTGCAATGTCATGGTCTGACCTTGATTTGACCTTGCTGTAGTGACCTTAATTTTGAAAATCTTGTCCGGGCTATATCTCGGAAACCGTAAGGTGTAGGAAGTTGATACTTGGTAGGGACATTGGTTAGGGGGTGTAGGTGTGCAACATCATGGTCTGACCTTGATTTGACCTTTGACCTTGCCGTAGTGACCTTGATTTTTAAAATATTGTCCGGGCTATATCTCGGAAACCGTGAGGTGTAGAAAGTTGATACTTGGTAGGGACATTGGTTAGGAGGTGTAGGTGTGCAACATCATGGTCTGACCTTGATTTGACCTTTGACCTTGCCGTAGTGACCTTGATTTTGAAAATATTGTCCGGGCTATATCTCGGAAACCGTGAGGTGTAGGAAGTTGATACTTGGTAGGGACATTGGTTAGAGGGTGTGGGTGTGCAACATCATGGTCTGACCTTGATTGACCTTTGACCTTGTCGTAGTGACCTTGGCCTATAAAATCTTGTCCGGGCTATATCTCGGAAACTGTAAGGTGTAGGAAGTTGATACTTGGTACGGACATTGGTTAGGAGGTGTAGGTGTGCAGCATCATGGTGTGATCTTGATTTGACCTTGTAATAGTGACCTTGACCAAAAAAATCTTGTCCGGGCTATATGTCGGAAGCTGTAAGGTGTAGGAAGTTGATACTTGGTAGGGACATTGGTTAGGAGGTGTAGGTGTGCAGCATCATGGTGTGATCTTGATTTGACCTTTGACATCGCTGTAGTGATCTTGACCTTTAAAATCTTGTCCGGGCTATATCTCGGAAACTGTAAGGTGTAGGGATATTTAATACTTGGTAGGGACATTGGTTGGGATTTGTAGGTGTGCATTGTCATGATGTGACCTTGATTTGACTTTTGATCTTAACGTAGTGACCTTGACCTTTAAAATTTTATGTAGGCAATATCTCTGAAACCGTTAAGTGTAGGAGGTTGATGCTTGGTAGGGACATTGCTTAGAGGTTGTAGGGGTGACAGGTCATGCTGCAATCTTGATTTGAGCTTTGACCTTGTCATAGTGTCCATGTGTTTTAAAATCTTGTCTGGGTTATTTCTCGGATTCTGTAAGATGTAGAACGTTGACACTTGGTAGGGACATTGGTTAGGTTCTATATCTCATGGTGCTAAAAACTAACTCCCGATGCTGTGGGGTACGGGCATCTCCAATGCTATTTTCTATGTTGTATTGATTTAGTATATTATTATGAAAAATGTAAGATTCTTTGGAAATCATATATACTTTTGTGTTTGTTGTGTGGTAACATATTGTCAACACCATATGATAGCAGAAATTTCTTATGCAAAAGAAACCCTTAAATGTATAATAACGTTATCTTTTAATAATAGGTTTTGGTATTTCCTAGAAGAATTATTGAAACAAATACTTAGGTAGCTGTATATAGTATAAAACTGTAAATACATAAACCAATTCTAAGAAAGGTGGTATTCTACAGATATCACTTTACAACAATAGAAGCATTTATATAGCTTAAAATTAATGAAAATCTTGAAATATTTTGTATTAAATTATGTTGCACAAGTTCTCAGGCGTGTTAAAAAGCAGTTGTCGTAGAAGTTTTATTTGAGGTTGTGGACAAAGGAAGTGCTTTAAAGAAAGGAAAAAAAACAATAAAAACTACAAGATTTCTGAAATGTTTGGTATTTTCCTATTTTATGTCTATGAAAGTGCAGGATGTTTAGAATGTTATGTATTTTCCTATTTCATGCCTGTAAAATAGAACTACATCACATTACCCTGTCTTGATATGACCTTTAAAAGGATGTGAAAGATTCTTCTTTGACCTTGAGGGCATGATATTGCAAAGATTCAGTTTGTATTTAGTTTTGTACCTACGGTAAATGCAAACTGTCTTGATGGTAGAAATTTAGTTTTAGCTTTCTTAAAGTCGTTTTATTGACTGCACATATCCTTGTGTATATAATTCTGTAATTGATTTGCCACAGGCTTTTACTTCTGTTATCAATGTACTTAAACATTTTGTGAACCATTATTGTGTCCGTTTTGCAGAAATGTTTTTCTATGCAGATGACTTGTATACTTAGAACAGTGTTACCTCAAATTTGTATGTTGTAATGCTTATCTATGAAATTGACAAGAGAAAAGTTGTTAAAATATTATGTTGTTTATATGATTGTGTTATACCTCTCTACATACTAAATTTGTAAATTGCTTTAAGTGGTTATATTGTCACTAATAAGCCCCTAGGACCTGGGAAGTATAATACTGTTGTAACAGACCTTGTGTAAACACTATAATGATGTTCTGGTGACAGAAATAAATAAACTAACTGTTCAATTGTATAGTAAATCCTTATCTTTATTGTATTATATTCAAAATATTAAACAAAAAAGAAAGAAAAAACAGGAACAAAAGCTTTTTTTTTGTCTTGAGGCTGAAAGATTTTTATGTTTAAATTTGCTTGAGGAAAAAAATTGCTTGAGATGAAGGGATCATTTCTGCAATGTCTGGAATCAGGAACAAAAATTTATAATGTAAGGAAAGTGATCAATTCGGAAATCATGTGTCCAGGCTAAACCAAATAAATGTACTCTTTTTGCTGGAAGTTTTAGAATGGGAATTTGTGAGCATGTCCAATTTTAAGGAAGTTTGTTTCATATATATTTCAGGGATTATAAAGCAGATAAAATCAAAAATGGTTTTCTGGCAAAAGACTTTAAGGGTGAAAAACACTGTGTGGTGGTTTTCTGTCCAGTGCTGTAAAACATATCAGAATTATATTGAATGTTTCTGGATGATAATGTGTTCTATTTAATAGCACATTACATGATATATACCAGACACAAGGATAAAATATTATTTGTGAATAGGATGTGCATTATTACAAGAAACAAGTTGATCCTGTAATACTGTGTATTATTTATTTATTTTATCATCTTTTACAAGATACAGGAATGTAGAATATCACATGTTTTGGGTCTTGGCAGTAAATATGAATGAAATTGTTACATAAGTAATAAAACATTATGTAGAGGACATGGTTCAGTTTCTTCAGTGTATACAATTTATCCCTTGACATGTGGACTCCTTCACATCATCACAGTAATTTTTGTAAACCTTTTGTATAATGTGTCCACCGGATGCCATCTGGTGGATATTATGATTTATGCATGAGTACACCACCGCAGTGTGTAGAGATTTTCCCGTTACCCCTTTAGGAGCAAAAGGTATTAAATTTACAGCATATGCTCATCATTACAAAAGCTTGCCCAGGAATATTTTTGGGGCTCATTTTGAAAAACAAGATGGCAGCCGAGGGCATTTCTTTGATGGTCATCAAGGAGTTTTTCATATTCCGAGGCTTTTTCTCATCCATGAAAAGTTGAATCCCTTTATGGTTGATATGTTTAATAGATATACATGACCTTTATAGCCAAAGACATTTAACCTTGAAGCTTGTCCTTCAAAGCAAACCTTTGCCCCGCGGAGGCCACTTTTTTGCAAATGAGTAAATCGCTTATAACTTCAACACTTGAATTAAGTTTTATTTACAACTTAATATTACATGACATTCACAGTGCGACTCAAAACAGTAATGCCAGACAGTGAAGTAGAGTTACTATAAATAAAGAATAGATGGTTCTTCTTATTTAATCAGTGAAACACAATTGTTCAAAGAAATGTATACTTTCAGACTTCATTCCTTTAATCTTTTTTATCTCACGTAAGCTTTTTACTTTGTCTTTTAATGTATGTTTAAAATCTATAAAAACTAGACTTTGTTCGTTATTTTTTTATCATTAATGTACCATTTCATTGCGTTAATACATCTTACCTACCAGACGATAGCTATAGTCCGGCGCCAGCCGGTCCCGCCAAACGAAAGAAAAAGACGTCCCGGGTTTCACCCCCGGCAGGACCGGCACACTACAATCCACTCGCCAGGTGGCCTAGTTCCTGCCTCACTCGCCAGAGGGACGTGACGTCATAGCATCTTTTTCGTTTGGCGCGATATTTAAAGTTGTGGATTTTTATCTGTGAACCTTTTTGGTTTTATATTTGTGTTATTCTGTTTAATTTGTGTCGGAATAGTTGCCATTAGTTGACTTTTCTATCATGGCATCTCCAGGACAGAAAAAGGGTGCGTGTGGCCATATTATGGCTTCATTCGACAAGCATAGTAGGTGTGCGCGTTGTCGCGAGAAAGGACATGGTGATGACCCTTGTGTTCAAAATCTGCAGTGTGACTTTTGCAGTGTCCTTACCCCGGAGCAAATGCTCAAGTTAAGTACGCCTACCTATAAACTCAGAAAGGAAAAGGCTAAAGCAAAGGAGGTGTTAGTCGATCCGTCTACTGTGGTAGTACTTGATACCCAGCCAGAACAAGAACCTGATGTTTCTTTGTCTTCTGCTCCGGATTTGTCCCTTCCTGTGCCTCAGTTTAAGAAAGATCTTGAAGAATTGGACGAAAAGTGGGCCACTCGTATGGCCAGGCTTGAGGCACTTATTACTTTAGGACATCGCCCCTCACCTTCTGTGCAACAAAATCCGTCATTTTCTCCGGTCAAAGTACCGGTCTCTCATGCTGCTCCAGCAGGTGCTCTTTCCCAGACACCCTTTTTTGTCTCTACTTCGGCTTCTTCCGGCCCAGCCGGCCCGGCTGTTGGCCCGGATGAGGCTAGAGATCAGGATGTTTCCTTTGCTGACAGACAATCTCCACTTCAAAACCTCTACCCGGAAGCAGAGCCTATGTTTAAACACCCTGCTCCGGTGGCTACTGTTTCGTCAGCTGCTATGTCTGCTTCCTCTCAATCTTCATTTCAACAACCTTCTTCCGGCTCCGGGCCGGTCACCTTCCGCGATGTCAATCCTCGGGAAACATTTGAAGAGGGTGAGTTATCTGACGCAGAGGAATCCCCAGACTTGGAAACCTCAGACCCGGACCGGGTCCTCAGTGAAGACCAAAATTACCGCGAGACTGTGAGAGGCGTCCGCGCATTTATGGGATGGACACACATTCCTGACCTGGAGTTTTCTCCGCAATCCCGCACTGATAATCCTTGGGCAGGTCACCGTTCTCAGCCGGTGGGCAAAATTTCTGTGGATCTTCCACCGGAAGATTGGTTGTGCCGAAAACTAGAAACTCTAAACCTTGTACTGATAGAAGGATATCCTTCAAAATCTAGTGATCCAGGTGGCCTGCATGTGGACCAGTTCCTCAGACCCCCAAAATCCCAGAACAGATGGTATGGGATACACCCGGCGGAGCCTACAGATCCAACTAGGCCGGGTAAATCTGTGAATTCTTGGCCAAATGATGCGGCGAAGATAAACAGTTCATTCCCCAGGATTTCAACCATATCTTCTACATCTCCTCAGCCTCCATCCCGCCCACTATCACAAGACACTATGCGTAAGTGGGAGAAAGCAGCAAAAGAGTCTTCATATATTTGCAACCAGTCAGCAGGGTTTAATCGCTGTATCACCAAAATACAGGATGCCTTCCAAGAACAATTGCATATTTTACAAAGTGAACTTAAGAAAGGCAAGTCCTCTGTCAAAGCTCAAGGTGCACTGGATGAACTTTTATACTTATCCTCATTTAACCAGAATGTCAGTTTCGCCATGGGGAAATCTTTACAACATTTGGCAGACTTTACCTTTGTGCAGATGGCGAATTTGACCCTACTCCGTAGGGACTCATACTTGGAAGCTGTGAAACCGGGGATTAAGCCAGATACTTTCAATTCCTTGAGAAATTGTCCCCTGAATGGATATGGGTTATTTCCAGATGCTGCTATTAGAAAAGCTGAGGATGAAATTAACCAGTTAGAAGCTTCCCGACGTACTTCCCAGCCCGGCCCGGGCCGCGGGGGGTTCGCCGGTAGAGGCAGAAAGCAGAGATACCAACCCTACAGTACTGGTTGGAAACCTCAAGACACGGCTAAATCAACTTCTCAGGCCGGAAAGGAACTACCAGCTTGGAAAGCGTTTGGTTCCCGCAATAGAGGCCGGGGCAGAGGCCGGGGTGGTCAGCCCGGACGTGGTACCAAGATGGCTCATGAGAAGACACAGTATAAATGACAATTACTGCAAGTCAAGTCCAGTGCCGGTGGCCCGGCCAGTCAGTTCTGTAAAAAGTGTCATAACAAGAAACTCTTTTGTATCTGTTCCAACAAATGTTTCTTATCATGTTGTATGTCGTGTACCTACTGTAACAAGGTGGCAGTCGCAAAAGAAAGACGTAAGGCCAAAATCAAAGATCAAAAGTCAAATAAAGTGTGTGAAAAGTGCTTCTTTTGTCGGTCACTTTGTTTCTGCTCCAAATGTTCCAAATGTCCCCAATGTTGCAAGTGTCCAACCAGTGGGGGGACGTCTTCAGAGTTTTTGGGAAATATGGGCTCACAAGGGTGCAAACCCAAAAGTAGTGTCCATATTAAAGGAGGGTTATGTTCTCCCCTTCAAAGTCAGACCTCCCTTGGTAAGGGATCCCCTGATAGTAAGTGGCTATGCAAACCCCATCAGAGACTCCCACTTGCAAGAAGCTGTACAAGCTCTGATCGAGAAAAAGGCAGTAGAGAGGGTCAGGGTTCAAACCTCACTAGCCTTTTTCAACAGACTGTTCATTGTCCCAAAGCCGAACCACAAGTGGCGGCCAATCTTGGATCTCAGTACTCTAAATCAGTTTTTATGCGTAAAAACATTCAAAATGGAGACTCCAGAGACAATCCGGACCTCTCTACAACAAGAGGAGTGGGTGACATCGCTAGACTTCAGCGACGCCTACTTCCACATTCCCATTCACTTCACATCCCGAAAATTCCTCAGGTTCCACTTTCAGAACCAGTCGTACCAGTTTCGGGCACTTCCCTTTGGCCTGTCAACAGCTCCCATGGAGTTCACTGGGGTGGTCAAAGAGGTCAAGTTAATGGCTCAGTCACAGGGTATAAGAATCCACCAGTACCTAGACGACTGGTTGATTCGAGGCCCTACCAAAGAATCTTGCCACCAGGGAACCCAGTCCCTCCTAGCCCTTTGCCAGGAGTTGGGCTGGATGGTAAACATGCAAAAGTCAGAACTGGAACCCCAACAAGTCTTCGACTTCGTAGGCTACCAGTACGACCTACTCAACGGAGTAGTCAGGCCTACTCAAAACCGTTGGGAAGCCCTTCAACAAAAAATAACAGTGCTTTTACAGAACAGATTTTGCCGAGTGAGAACTTTCATGTCTCTTATAGGTCTTCTCACTGCGACAGAAAAACAGGTGCCCCTAGGCAGACTGCACATGAGACCTATTCAGTGGCACCTCAAGAAGCACTGGAGAGTCCCAGAATCTCTGGAAAAGGAGATCCCAATTCCGAGGTCTCTCCATCAGTACCTGCAGTGGTGGACCCAAGAGGAAAATGTCCTAAAGGGTCAGCCCTTACACCCCCTGCGACACGCAGTTCAAATCTTTACAGACGCCTCAAAAGAAGGCTGGGGTGCTCACTTAGGCGACTTCACAGCAAGCGGTACTTGGTCAGTGCCCGAAAGCAAGTTGCACATAAACTTCTTAGAACTAAAAGCCGTGTTGCTAGCACTAAAAAGATTCCAACATTTAGTGCAAGGAAAGGTCGTCCTGATTGCCACAGACAACACTACGGTTGTAGCATACATCAACAAGGAAGGAGGTATGAGGTCAGGCTCACTCTGTGCCCTTCTTTGGCGGCTCCTATGTTGGTGCAGCCTCAATCAAATAGTACTGAAGGCCAGACACATTCCAGGCCATCTGAATGTAATTGCAGACAAATTGTCTCGCCAAAGGCAGGTCATTCAGACGGAGTGGTCCCTCCATCAAGAGACCTTCGACCTCCTTTGTCAAACCTGGCATTATCCCCGAGTGGACATGTTTGCAACAAGGTACAACTGCAAGCTAGTTCAATTTGTGTCCCCAATTCCAGACCCAAAGGCCTGGTCAGTGTATTCTCTGACATTGTCCTGGGAGGACCTGGACATGTACCTCTTCCCCCCAGTGTCTATGATGGGGAAGGTGGTCAGCAAGCTGTCAGATCACTGGTATCGCAGAGCAATCCTGATTGCCCCGGGATGGCCCAACATGCCTTGGTTTTGGGACCTAGTGGAGCTATCTGCGAGGGTTCCTCTTTGTCTTCCACACCACCCAGATCTAGTGACCCAACCTTTCAACAAGGCACGTCACAGGGATCTGACAAACCTAAATCTCCATGCCTGGCTCCTAGAGCCCAGACAATCAAGGAGCAGGGGTTCTCTAGCCCAGTGGCGTCAAGAATTGAGGTGCCTCAAAGACGTTCAACCAGAACAGTCTACGAAGCGAAGTGGGCCGTTTTTATCAGATGGTGCGAAACAAGTCAGGTGGACTTCAGGAACCCATCTATAAAACAAATAGCAGATTTCCTCCTGCACCTTTTCCAGGAGAAAAATCTCCAGCCCAGCACTATTGACGGTTACAGGTCAGCCATTGCAGACAAACTGGGAAATACCTCGATTAATGTCGGCAAGGATGACAATTTGACTAGACTGTTAGACAGTTTTCACAGGGATAGACCCAAAGGACGCAGGGGGGTTCCTGCTTGGAACCTCTCCCTAGTTTTACACCAGCTTACAAAAGCACCTTTTGAACCCCTCAGAAAGGCTTCTCTGAAACACCTTACTTTCAAAAGTGTTTTTCTCCTAGCCCTGGCTTCAGGAAAACGCAGAAGTGAGATACACGCTTGGTTAAACAAAAATATCAGACACCAAGCTGATTGGTCCAAAGTTTCCCTCTACCCATCACCAAGCTTCTTGGCGAAAAATCACTTGGCAAAAGAGGGACCAGAGTGCGTGGCCCCTGTGGTCATCCCGGCCTTAGCCCCCACTCTGGATAAGTCTTTAAAGGAAGACAGATCCCTTTGCCCCGTTCGGGCTCTTCGCTACTACCTGGACAAAACACAGGACCTAAAAACGGGAAAGGAGTTAGTTTTTGTTTCATTCAAACAAGGTTTTGACAGGGACATCTCTCCTGCCACTATCTCGTCCTGGATCAAACAAACAGTAGTGTTGTGTTATGATCTCTCTGACCAAGAGTCCTTGACCTTACATCAGGTCAAGGCCCATGATGTTAGGGCCTTTGCGGCCTCCAAAGCTTTTCAAGGTGGCATATCTCTGGACCAGATTCTAGCAGCATGCCACTGGAAGTCCCACAACACCTTTACACAGTTTTACCTTAAGGATGTTGCCTGGGCAGATAAGGAGCTTTTTCACTTGGGTCCTGTGGTGGCGGCCCAGCAGATCCACCACTAGTCCCCTAAGCTTCTTTGTATATAATTATATATAGTGTTCATACTAGTTAGTTTTAGGTGCAGGCTCACTTTTAGCCTATGCCTTGGCTTCTCAAAGTTTTTTACTTCAGAGTAATTCTCTGGGTATAGGACTTTCCCTACTCTTCCAGGTTAACCGTGGGAATCATGGACTTGAACTCTTGCTCTCTTCCTCCCCTCAGAGCAGTCAAAAAAAAGGGGGGGGGGGCAGGTAGGTCTAGATACCCTTGAGACTAACATGTCTCCTCAAAGGACTAGAACCTCACACCTAGGTATAATATAAGAGTTCTCTCCAATCCTCAGAAGGCTGCCCTCCTTCCACTGGGTAGTTATTCTAGCTATCGTCTGGTAGGTAAGATGTATTAACGCAATGAAATTGCAAATTTTAATTAGTAAATTAAATTTTTATTAGTTAATACCTTACCTACCAGACGGGAAATTCCCACCCGGCCTTCCCCGCTTCCAGCCTTCATCATTCAATCTTAGGGACGAAAAAGATGCTATGACGTCACGTCCCTCTGGCGAGTGAGGCAGGAACTAGGCCACCTGGCGAGTGGATTGTAGTGTGCCGGTCCTGCCGGGGGTGAAACCCGGGATGTCTTTTTCTTTCGTTTGGCGGGACCGGCTGGCGCCGGACTATAGCTATCGTCTGGTAGGTAAGGTATTAACTAATAAAAATTTAATTTACTAATTAAAATTTGCAATTTTATTGCGTTAATGGACAATTGCTTTACCGGTCGGCGCGACCGGTCCCGCCAAACGCCAGAAAAAGACGTCCTGTACATAGTACCAGCAGGACAGGTCAGTAGTGTGCATTCGCTAGGTGGCGCATCATACTTGCTTCCTGTCTAAACAGAGTGCCGTCAGTTCATCTTTTTCGTTTGGCGCGTGTAGTGTGCAGACGCGTTTTGAAGTTTGAAGGAAACGCGGTTTATTCTACGAATTTAAGGCTTATTTTCATCTGAAAATATATATATTGTGTTACATACATATCAGGGCCTCTCCAGGACTTAAACGAGGCATTATCCAGTTTTTTATTAGCCAGTTTGAAGAATTTCTGTGTATTTGTCGTCGAGACGAGTCGTGGGTGAGAGCTCGTGTGTCATCCCTGCAGCATTCCTTCTGTTGTTTAGAAGCGTGTAGTTTCCACGATTCACCCTCCTTTTATTTCTACCTCGTATAGTTACACTGAGTGTATGTCGACGAGAAGATATTAGAAGGGAAGAAGAATGCATCGTCTGACGTCATCACTTTCAGCTTATGCTTGTCACGTGACACGGACCTGGTCACGTGATACGCATTCAACATGGAGGAATCGTGTTTTCAACAGAAGTTTTAGAAGAAAAGACGAGTATCTATTACTCTACACCCACTTTTTAACTGTCAAGAAGAAATCCAGCAACTCGTCTGTTGGCCTGAAGAAGTTAGATGTCAAATGGTCATTGAACTCTGCAAATTTTGCCGGTGCCGGTCATGTGACCTCACAGATCTCAACACAGCTACCGGCAAGCAAATCCCCAGGCATGACTGGTTCAGCTGACAAGAAGTGATGAGTTTTACCGGTACCAGTTCTGGTCAGACTACCGGTGGGGAGCACTAGTGATGAGTTTTACCGGTTCCAGTCTGTACAGACTACCGGTGGGTGCTGTTCCTGTGAAGAAACCCCTTCAGTGGTTACCAGTGATCAGCCCTGTTGATCC
The DNA here is from genome assembly GCA_964017235.1 of Sabellastarte sp. h YS-2021. Classification (NCBI taxonomy): domain Eukaryota; kingdom Metazoa; phylum Annelida; class Polychaeta; order Sabellida; family Sabellidae; genus Sabellastarte; species Sabellastarte sp. h YS-2021. The sequence goes on from OZ024928.1 coordinate 117,944,122, forward strand.
TGGAACCTCCACCAGAGGCCTTTCCACTGGTGGGACTGTTGGGGTACCTGTTCCAGTCATGTTCCTGTGAAGCTGTCAAGAAACCCCCCTTCAGTGGTTCCAGTGATCAGCCCTGTTTTGATACTGGAACCTCCACCAGAGGCCTTTCCACTGGTGGGACTGTTGGGGGTACTGGTTCCGGTCTGTACAGACTACCGGTGGGTGCTTTTCCTGTGTAGAAACCCCTTCACTGGTTGCCAGTGATCACCCCTTTTTGATCCTGGAACCTCCACCAGAGGCCTTTTCACTGGTGGGACTGTTGGGGTACCGGTTCCAGTCATGTTCCTGTGAAGTTGTCAAGGAACCCCCCTTCAGTGGTTACCAGTGATCAGCCCTGTTTTGATACTGTAAACCTCTACCAGAGGCCTTTCCACTGGTGTGACTGTTGGGGGTACCGGTTCCAGTCTTGTTCAGACCACCGGTGCGGCTGCTCAGAGGGTTCACCTACCAGAAGTCGCGGTGACCATTGAGACCCTTATCTCCCCAGTGCAGAATTGTGGACCGGTACCAGTCCTGTTAAGGTTACCGGTAGGGTCATTAGCCAGCCAGTGATGGGGGATACCGGCACCAGTTCTGCTCAGACTGCCGGTTGTGGTCACAGAAATCCAGCAAGGGCTACCGGTTAAACAGGATTACCGGTTACACAGAGTTGCTGGTGACACACAGCAGGGCTACTGGTTCATAGAATTACCGGCTCCCGAGTGTTGCCGGTGCCTTAGTGCTGCCGGTCCAGGAGTGCTGCTGGTTACAGAGGAATCTGCTGTTCCCATCCTTACTAGCAAGGAATCAGCTTCAAAACCAGTGCTGACAGCACCGGTTACAGAGAATTGCTGGTTCCGGAGTGGTGCCGGTTCCCCAGTGTGGTGCTGGTTACAGAGAAATCTACTGTTCCCGTGCTTACTGACAAGAAACCAGCTTCAAATCCATTGCTGACAACAGGTTCACCGGTTACAGAGGTTTACCGGCTACAGAAATTTACTGGTGACAAGTTAGTTGGACAGGAAGTTTTCTTCAGAAAAATTCCTTTAACCGACTGGTTACAGAACCTACCCACCAGGTGCCGGCTTGCAAACCTTCAGGGACAGTTGCTTCACAAGAATCTGAGAGATAATGGTGAAGTAACCAGAGTGAACCTGGAACACCAGTCTACTGGACTGGGAGATCTACCAAGGGATTAACCAAGACTACAGAAATGTGATGTCCCAATTCTTTGGTTACAGAGCCTTCTCCCAGAAACTTTGGTTACAGAGAGATGCCCGCCTACCGGTTTGGCCGGTTAAAGAGATTGTTGGTTACAGAAGCTGCCGAATCCTCCACTGTGCAGGAAGAAGGCAGTTTTCATATGAGCCTACCTCTACAAAGAAATAGTACAGTTCACCCAGTTCTGCCAACTCCAATGAGTTTATGCAGAACTGTGGAGCCACCAGGAACCGGTTACAGAGCATTGCTTCACTTATAACCGGTGTTGGGAGAAGTGGGAAGTTCTGGGTTCAAGTCCAAATTAGTCACCACACTGAGGGAGGGCTACACCCTCCCCTTCCGGTTCAGACCCAACTTGACAAGGTCACCAACTGTAACAAGCAACTACCACAACCCAGCCAAGCAGTCCTTCCTTTTAGAAGCACTGTATCAGCTGGTGAACAAGAATACAGTACAACCGGTAGAAAATCAAAACTCACTGGGTTTTTGCAACCGGCTATTTTTGCTACCTAAGCCCAACAACCAGTGGAGACCTGTCCTGGACCTGAGCACCTTGAACACCTTTTTAAACACAGGGTCGTTCAAAATGGAGACCCCAGAGGCAATAAGAACCTCCCTACAGGCAGGGGAGTGGGTCACATCCATAGACTTCAAGACGCATACCTCCATATACCAATTCCCATGGAGTTTCACAGTGGTGGCCCAAGAGGTCAAACTCATGGCACTTCAGAGGGGTATAAGGATTCACCAATACCTAGACGACTGGCTGGTGAGAGCCTCTACCCTCGACACTTGTCTCCAGCATACACAGACCTTAGTAACCCGTTGTCAAGAACTAGGGTGGCTGGTGAAAAGTAAGAACTGGCTCCCAACAGGTTTTCAACTTCGTAGGTTACCAGTTCGACCTGAAAGAGGGCAAGGTCAAACCCACACCAGAGCATTGGCAGGCCTTGACAGACAAGATCCAGTCAATACTGTCCGGTCCGCCTGGTCCGGCAGTTCATGTCCCTCATAGGTCCACTCACAGCAACAGAAAAGCAAGTCCACCTAGGGCAACTTCACATGAGGCCCATACAGTGGCTCTTGGAAAACAACTGGAGGGTCCCAGAGTCACTAGAAAAGGTGATCTCGGTCCCCAGATAGCTCCATTTCCATCTAAGGTGGTGGCTGGAGGAAAGCAATGTGCTGCTAGGTCAACCATTACACCCTCTAAAACATGTTCTGCAAATATTTACAAATGCATCAAAAGAAGGGTGGGGCTCTCACTTAGACGAGCACACTGCAAGGGGAACTTGGTCCCTTCCAGAAAGCAATTTACACATTAACCATCTAGAGCTAAAGCAGTCTTTCTAGCTCCAGAAGAGTTTTGAACCCTCTACTGCAACAAGACAGTACTGATAGCTACAGACAACACAACAGTGGTTGCCTATATCAACAAAGAGGGGGGGGATGAAGTCGGGCTCTCTGTGTGCCCTGCTGTTGAGAATCCTGTCCTGGTGTACCAGGCAGCAAGTAACCCTCAGGGCACGTCACATCCCCGGCCGGCTGAACGTGATGGCAGACAAGCTATCCAAGTTTGCCCAGACCATTCAAATAGAGTGGTCACTTTATCCAGAAGTGTCCCAAGCTATATGCTCCCGGTGGCATCAGCATCAAGTGGACCTATTTGCCACCACATTCTACAACAAACTCCCACAGTTTGTGTCACCGGTCCCAGACCCTTAGGGATGGGCAGTGCACACACTCGGCCTTTCCTGGGAGGACCTGGACCCATACGCCTTCCCACCTGCAGCCATCTTGGGAAAGTGGTGGAAAAGTTGCAGGACTACCCTTGCAACAGGATAATCCTGATTGCCCCAGGGTGGCCCAACATGCCCTAGTCCTGGGTCTAGTGGCAATGTCCAGTCAGATCCCACTATGTCGGCCCAACATACCCAACTGGGTGTCCCAGCCATTCAACCAGGTTCTTCACAGGAACCTGTCAAGTCTGAATCTTCATGCTGGTCTCCTAGAGCCTCAGCAATCAAGGAGCAGGGCTTCTCTGAGGCAGTGGCAGCACGAATTAAGGCTCCTCAAGAGGATCAACCAGATCTGTCTACGAGGCCAAGTGGACCATTTCTTACAAAGTGGTACCACAGTAATCAGGTGGACTTCAGGGCACCACTTCTGAAAGCCATTGCTGACTTCCTGCTGCACATGTTTCAGGACAAGAAGTTGCAACCAGGCACTGTTGGTGGCTACAAATCAGCCATTGCTGACAACTGGACAATTGCACCATTAATGTCAGCAAGGATGAGAATCTCACTCGTCTCCTGGACAGTTCCATAGGGATAGACCCAAGGGCAGGAGGGGCATCCCCTCCTGGAACCTTTCTCTGGTACTACACCAGCTGACAAGGCTCCCTCTGAACCCCTAAAAGAGGCCTCTGACCTTCAAGACTGTTTCCTTGCTGCCCTTAGGTTCTGGTAAATGCAGGAGTGAGACCCATGCTTGGTTACATAAGAACTTCAGACACCAGTCAGACTGGTCTAAGGTGTCCTTGTACCTCTCGCCCAGCTTTCTATCCAAGAACCAGCTGGCTAAGGAGGGTCCAGATAGTGTGGCTCCAATGGTCATACCAGCCCTGGCCCCATCTCTGGATAAGTCACTCGAGGGTGACAGGGCCTTATGTCCAGTTAGAACCCTGTGCTACTACTTGGACAGGACTACAGATCTTAGGCAAAAAGAACTTGTTCTTTGTCTCCTTCAGGAAAGGTTTCGACAAAGATATCTCACCTGCCACCATCTCCCCATGGATCAAACAGACTGTGATCCAATGCTATGAGCTCTCTGACCAGGAGGCCCTCACTCTGCATCAGGTTAAAGCCCATGATGTCAGGGCCCTTACTGCTTCTAAGACCTTCCAATCAAGGGTCTCCTGAGAGCAGTTTTTGTCAGCCTTCCACTCTAAATTACACAACACCTTCACTCAGTTCTATTTGAAGGATGTTTCTTGGGGTGACTCAGAGCTTGGCCATTTGGGACCAGTTGTGGCTGCCCAACAGGGGCACCACCAAACCCAAAAATGAGATGTGTAAATTTGACTTACTTCTCTAGGGAAGTTTAAGTCTTATGGGACTGAACTCAGCCTCTTCCAGTCTCCCTTTTCTCAGAGTATTTCGGAGTTAAAAAGGGGGGGGGGGCAATGTCGGTAGTCTTCCGGGTAACCGGTTAACTAGTAACCGACCTTGACCTCTCAGGGTTCTCTGACCCTAGGTCAAAAGGGGCCTTCTCAGGTTAATTTTTATGTCGTCACTCTGCGGCGTGGGCGTACGCGTCCGCGTGAACAACTTCTCCTCCAAAACTACAAGGCCTAGAGACGTGCTGTTTTTTTAAAAGATACCTTATCTATCGAGGATGAAAAATTGTTCAAGGCATGCAAATCTGTCTGTTCGTCTGTTTGCTAGAGACATTACAAGGGGGGTACCCCCACCAAAAGTGTGAAAATTTCAACACTTAATCACAATTTTCTCAGTGACTATTGCAGGGATTTCTCTCATATCTTGCATATATGTACTAGGCCACAGGTAGATTCTCTTGTGTGAGTATGAGACCTGGATCTGTCTTACTTTTTTTTAATAAATTTTTTTAATAATTTTTAATGCATTAAAATTAATGAAATCATGCACAAAATCATTTATAACTTGAAAAGTGTTGCATTTAGAGCATTTTGTTAAAATATGTTATTCAGCTACTTTTTTCATAGCTACAATATGGTGAGTAAGTTGGTTGCCTGTCTCAATAGCTAAGTGAGTAATAGCTACTTTTGGGCTTTTCAGTAACTTCCATCATGAGTAAAATCACTTGTAACTTAAAAACTATTGCATTTAGAGAATTTCGTATAAATATGTTATTCAGCTACTTTTGGGTCAGCTATAACATAGTAAAATTTTAGACCTGTAGCTCATGGCATAGCTGAGTAATAGCTACTTTTAGGTTATCACTGTTGAGTAAATCGCTTATAACTTGAAAACTATTGCATATAGAGAATTTCGTAAAAATATGTTATTCAGCTACTTTTGGGTCAGCTATAACATAGTAAAATTTCAGACCTGTAGCTCATGGCATAGCTGAGTAATAGCTACTTTTAGGTTATCACTGTTGAGTAAATCGCTTATAACTTGGAAACTATTGCATTTAGAGTATTTGGTTTCAATATGTTATTCACCTATTTTGGGATCAGCTTTTACATAGTGAAGTTTCAGATCTGTGGCTCATTGCATAGCTGAGTAATAGCTACTTTGAAGTTCTCACTATTGAGTAAATCACTTGTAACTTAAAACCTATTGCATTTAGAGAATTTCGTATAAATATGTTATTCAGCTACTTTTGGGCCAGCTATAACATAGTGAAATTTCAGATCTGTAGGTCATGGCATAGCTGAGTAATAGCTACTTTAAAGTTCTCACTGTTGAGTAAATCAGTTGTAATTGGAAAACTATTGCATTTAGAGAATTTCGTATAAATATGTTATTCAGCTACTTTTGGGTCAGCTATAACATAGTAAAATTTCAGACCTGTAGCTCATGACATAGCTGAGTAATAGCTACTTTTAGGTCATCACTATTGAGTAAATCAGTTGTAACTTCAAAACTATTGCATTTACAGTATTTTGCTTAAATATGTTGTTCACCTACTTTTGGGTCAGCTATAACATAGTGAAATTTCAGACCTGTAGCTCATTGCATAGCTGAGTAATAACTACTTTGAGGTTCTCACTATTGACTAAATCAGTTGTAATTGCAAACTATTGCATTTAGAGAATTTAGTATAAATATGTTATTCAGCTACTTTTGGGTCAGCTATAACATAGTAAAATTTCAGACCTGTAGCTCATGGCATAGCTGAGTAATAGCTACTTTTAGGTCATCACTATTGAGTAAATCAGTTGTAACTTGAAAACTATTGCATGTACAGTATTTTGCTTAAATATGTTGTTCACCTACTTTTGGGTCAGCTATAACATAGTAAAATTTCAGACCTGTAGCTCATGCCATAGCTAAGTAATAGCTACTTTGAGGTTATCACTGTTGAGTAAATCGCTTATAACTTGGAAATTATTGCATTTAGAGTATTTTGTTTCAATATGTTATTCACCTATTTTGGGGTCAGCCATAACATAGTGAAGTTCCAGACCTGTGACTCATTGCATAGCTGAGTAATAGCTACTTTGAAGTTCTCAATGTTGAGTAAATCACTTATAATTTGAAAACTATTCCATTTAGAGAATTTAGTATAAATATGTTATTCAGCTACTTTTGGGTCAACTATAACATAGTAAAATTTCAGACCTGTAGCTCATGGCATAGCTGAGTAATAGCTACTTATAGGTTATCACTGTTGAGTAAATCACTTATAACTTGGAAACTATTGCATTTAGAGTATTTTGTTGCAATATGTTATTCACCTATTTTGGGGTCAGCTATAACATAGTGAAGTTCCAGACCTGTGGCTCATTGCATAGCTGAGTAATAGCTACTTTGAAGTTCTCACTGTTGAGTAAATCAGTTGTAATTGGAAAACTATTGCCTTTACAGAAATTTGTGCAAATATGTTATTCAGCTACTTTTGGGTCAGCTATAACATAGTGAAATTACAGACCTGTAGCTCATGGCACAACTGAGCAATAGCTATTCTCAGGCACTGACTGTTGAGTAAATCGGCTATAACTTGAAAAATATTGCATTTGGAGTATTTTGTTAAAATATATTGTTCACCTACTTTTGGGTTAGCTATAACATAGTGAAATTGCAGACCTATAGCTCATGGCATAGCGGAGCAATAGCTATTTTCAGGTTCTCACTATTGAGTAAATCAGTTGTAACTTGAAAACTATTGCATTTACAGTATTTTGCTTAAATATGTTGTTCACCTACTTTTAGGTCAGCTATAACAGAGCAAAAATTCAGACATGTAGCTCATTGTCCTCAGTGGCCTAGTGGTTAGCAAGTTTGGCATCTAATCATAGGCTGTCACCTCTGTGGGTTTGAGTCCCACAAGTGGCAATTCTGAGGACCTGTCCCAATATTACCCTGGCTGTTGAACGGGACGTAAAACCCCAACTTTGACCTTTGATCTTTGCATAGCTGAGTAATAGTTACTTTGAGGTTCTCACTCTTGAGTAAATCAGTTGTAACTTGAAAACTATTACATTTAGAGTATTTTGTTAAATATGTTATTCACAGACGTTTTGGTCAGCTATAACATAGTGAAATTGCGGACCTCTATGTCATGGCATAGCTGAGCAATAGCTTCTTTCAGGTTCTCACTGTTGAGTAAATCATTGTATCCAACCTGTAGGAAATCATGGGCTGGGAATCTGTTAATATGGTCCGATTTGACCTTGGAACCCTCCTTCAAGGTCAAATGAGGATAGCCAAACATAAAAGTGCTTATAACTCGCTTATTATTGGTCCTAGAGGTTTGGAATGAAAACCAACCTATAGAAAATCATGAGCTGGGAATTTTTTGGTGTGGTCGGATTTCACCTTGGACCCCTCCTTCAAGGTCAAATGAGGATAGCCAAACTTAAAAGTGCTTATAACTCACTTATTATTGGTCCTAGAGGTTTGGAATGGAAAACCAACCTATAGAAAATCATGGGCTGGGAATCTTTTGGTGTGGTCGGATTTCACCTTAGACTCCTCCTTCCAGGTCAAACGAAGATAGCCAAACTTAAAGTGCTTATAACTCGCGTATTATTGGTCTTGGAGGTTTGGGATGGTAAACCAACATATAGGAAATCATGGGCTGGGATTCTTTTGGTGTGGTCAGATTTGACCTGGGACCCCTCCTTCAAGGTCAATTGAGGATAGCCAAACTTACAATTGCTTATAACTCGCTTATTATTGGTCCTACAGGTTTGGGATGGTAAACAAGCTACAGGAAATCATGGGCTGGGAATTTTTTTGTGTGGTCGGATTTGACCTTAGACCCCTCCGTCAAGGTCAAACAAGGATAGCCAAACTTAAAAAGTGCCTATGACTCACTTATTATTGGTCCGAGAGGTTTGGGATGGTAAACCATCCTAAATTCTTTGGCTGGGAATCTTTTGGTGTGGTCAGATTTGACCTTTGGATCCCTTCTTCATGGTCGAACGAGGATATTGCATTTATAGTATTTCTTTAAATATTTTTAACCTACTTTTTACACTTAAACAATTACCTTGTTACTTTATTTCATACCATTTGCAGGGCACAACTTTTTTGTCCTTTTCTTCTGTCAGCTTCGGAATATCTTTCGAACATGCTGTTCAGTTACCATTTACTGTATTTCTGTACAGCCCTTTCCCTGATAATTATGCTTTCCTCTCATTATCACCATCACAAATCAAAAACATTCAGTCAGCTGACACAGTGCCCGTTCACGGGCACTCTCCTCTTGTTTTATTATGAGTTTATTTGAGTCCCTAGTAGCTTACCCGCCTTCCAAGCGGTAGTTATTCAGCAATTGTCCATTGGATAGGATGTATTAACGCAATAAAATTGCAAATTTAATAAGTAAATTAAATTTTTGTAAGTTAATACCCTATCCAATGGACAGGCAAGGCCCACCCAACCGACCCCGCTACCAGCTTACTAGGGGTCTAAATCTGTTTAGACAATGAAAAAGATGAACTGACGTCACTCTGTCTAGACAGGAAGCAAGTATGATGCGCCACCTAGCGAATGCACACTACTGACCGGTCCTGCTGGTACTATGTACAGGACGTCTTTTTCTTATTAAATTTGCAATTTTCCTAGAATCAGAACATAATTAATCACTTCCAATAAAGCATTGTTATACAGTGTTATACCAAAAATAATTTCACATTCAGTAAAACTGAATTTGACATAAAGTTGATTATAAATCCATTGCTCAGTTTTTTTCCAGAATATCCTGGAAATATCACACTGAAATAAGTGATGTTGAATAGTGTCTACACAATTACATGAGGCACAGTTGGGAGAATTTTTTTATATTCCATTTATATAGATTATAATTACAGTTGAGTAATCTGTGAACCATTTTGTATTGGAATCATTGCAAATATGGTTCTTGAAGCACCTTAAATGGAAATAGAAAAGTTTTGCTCCAGTCATGATTTTCCAAAAAGGGGTAAGTTTCTATCCATGGTTCCACTGCAGTGGGTGGTTTTATGACTTTCCTGATTAATTCTTCATAAATTTGCTTATATCTGATTTTCTTTAATATTACATATTTGTTTGTAATCTTTATACATATCTCATCTGACCAACGTTCAGAACAATCTACCTTTTGATATTTAAGCTTATCTTTCCAGCTTTTAGGGATAGCACTAGAGAGGCAGTTATAGGACATCTGACTCAGATTTGATTGCAAATTTTTGTTTAAGGTATTTCTCTCCAGCAGAATACCATTAGAATCTAATAGATCCATCACTTTGAAGTTATATCCATATTTTGTTTGAAATTGACTTATAATTAGTGGCCACAGTTATTTCTTTGTTATAAAGTACATATTCATTCAACATTTCTGTGTTATTGTCAGGATTTGTGCAGTATACCTTTTGCCAACTTTCTAGGATTTCTTCATGAAAAAGTGTGAGACACTTTTCTTTTCCAAATTGAATTTTCTTATTTAATTTGTTTTTATTAAGGGATAAATATTAATGGAGCCCAGGCCCTCCTAAACTCATAAAATTGGAATAAAACCATCTGGCCCCTCCCTACGTCGTCACTCTGCGGCGTCTGCGTGAACAACTTCTCCAAAACTACAAGGCCTAGAGACATGCTGTTTTTTTTTAAAAGATACCTTATCTATCGAGGATAAAAAAGTTTTCAAGGCATGCAAATCTGTATGTTTGTCTGTTTGCTAGAGACATTACAAGGGAGATACTCCCACCAAAAGTTTGAAAATTTCAATACTTTATCACAATTTTCTCAGTGACTATTGCAGGGATTTCTCTCATATCTTGCATATATGTACTAGGCCAGAAGTAGATTCTCTTGTGTGAGTATGAGACCTGGATCTGTCTTAAATTTTTTTTAATTAATTTTTTTGTTGTTTTTAATGCATTAAAATTCATGAAATCATGCACTAAATCACTTATAACTTGAAAAGTGTTGCTTTTATTATGCTACAATAGCTTACCATGTGGGACTTAATGCTGATCTCAGATGGCCACAGGCATCATGGCCAACGTCTTAGAAAAAAAGACATTTATTGTTGGCTGTAGCCTCTTGTCGTCGTCACGTGATAACCTCCGACCAATCGCCCTACTTTCTCGTTGGCCACGCGAATTAGCAATGCTTTATTTTACAAGGAAAGTTATTTCATTTTTACAAGGATATACTTGTTGTTGGATATGGAAACTACATCAGTTTCTTTATTTTATTAGATAAAATCACAATTCGATTTCTTTTCATAGTTCAGATAAGTATCTTTACCATATTTTACAACTGAAGTCCACTTCCGGGTTCACATTGTAAAGAAACAGCGACTCGTTTATGTGGTTCCTAATACAGGATATATACATATGCCTGTCAGTAAAATAAAATTAAATTAAATAAAATAAAATTGAATAAATAAAATGAAATAAAATATTTTATCCCTTCTTTCCTGTAGTATTGACCATTTATAATGTTAATACTTAAATAAACAGGAATAGAATTCTTCAGCAAATCGTCTAGACATTACATGTTTCTTCAAACCAAGGTAACCTTGGTTTGGCATTATTATTTTAATTCATCCAATTTCATAATATAAGAAATATTGTACTTGCTTTTTACATTCTATGTTATTTAATAAAATTCTGTGTAATTATTGCTTTCCTTATCTCACAACTAGCCCTACCTGCAGTGAGGCGGGCGGGGCAGGTGACCTTGTGTCACTCTTGATTTACATATGTAAAGCCAGTTGTGTAGTTCTTTCAAAGAAGGAAGGGCAAAGCTTACATGGAAGCTTACTTTTAAGGAAAGCTTACATAGAAATGATAATATCCAACTTCTTTCTCCAGGGTGGATCAGATCCCTGCTTGAATCTGAAGCCAGATCAGATGTTAGTTCATCCGAGGTTTTTAATGCACCCAAGAATCGGATGCAGTATTCACAACTGCTATTCACCCAAGTATGATTTGATACTCAGTTTTTCATTGCATCTCTCGGATCATCTAATCTGATAGCCAATGCTCGGTTGATTGTATATAGATCTAATCCTCGGATGATCAGATCATCTAATCTGATGTTCGGATGATAATTCCAGATCAGAACACTGAACAACCCTAACACCAAAAAAAAAAAAAAAAAAACTTGGACCTATAGTTTACCAGCCTGGCAGTAAATATCACTTATAATGGAGGCTTTGGTCCAAGTCCAAGTCTTCAAGCCCAAGAGGGCTTCTAAACAAGGTCCTTCATTCAGTCCTGACTCTGTATTTTTAGGGAAGTAGGTTGCCTGACTTCACCCTAACCATTTTTGAGGACATTGAAACTTAGGCAGTTTTTGAACTTCCCTGCCCCCCAGGGAATTTATGCCTAGATCCCCCACAGTCTGGACTCTGAATGATTTACTAGGCCAACAGGAACTTGGACTGTTAAGTTCCCTTAAAATGGAACAACCTTGTTTTGAACACAAATTACAAGTTTTCAAATCTGTATCTCCCTAGGGGCCTCCTTGGGTAAGCCCCTCTCCCCCTTCTGGTCTGCAAGAGTTGAGCTTCAGACTGCTCTTCACTAGGTTCTTCTGAATACAACCTGGTTATGGATATCTGTTAAGACAGTAGCAAGGCTACTACCAGGCAGGTCAAACTCTATTTCATGGGGCATATAAGTAGTCAGAAGGGGTATGGTGAATTCAGGTGAGATACTGGATCTTTAAATCTTAAAGTTCCCCATTCACAACTACTTTAGGAGGGACAGGAGTCCCTCATCAAGGCACCTGTAATAACACTTAGGGTTTAGGCCCTATTAATCAACCCTTTCCAATTCCCCATATCTAGAGGCTCCTACAGGAACCACCCCAATGGGGGTCATTCCATCCCAAGCAGTATCCATCGTTTTCCCCAGGTAGGGGGAAATCGAGTAGCGGAGGCTCCAAGGTCTTTTCGACCCACTCCAGGGGACGAGGGCATGAAAACCCTTCCCCCCCAATGACTCCTCCAGCCTCACTCAGTCCACCAGTAGGAGGTCGCCTCTGTTCTTTCAGATAAGACTGGCAAACAAATCCTGTCATTCTTTTCAAATCCAAGTCCAGCCAGACTCCTGATCCAGTCAGAATACAAGGCCCTTCAAAGACCAAGTCCTGGCCACTTGTATCCAGTCTCTTCTGTCAAAGAACGCAATAGAAAGGGTGGAAAATGTAAAATCTCTCGGGTTGTACAGTCGCCTGTTCCTAGTACCAAGCCTCACCCAAGGTGGAGGCCAGTCATAGACCTAAACAGGCTCAACAATTTTCTACATGTAGAAAAGTTCAAAATGGAAACCCCAGAGTCCATCAGGACCTCCCTGATTCCAGGGGAATGGGTATCGTCGATAGATTTGTTGGACGCTTACCTACACATCCCCACCCATCCAAACTCAAGGAAATACCTAAGGTTTTGCTACAAGTCTCAGGTGTTCCAGTTCACCTCCCTCCCATTTGGACTAGGCACAGCCCCCCAGGTCTTTACAATGATTGTAAAGGAAGTGAAACTAATGGCCCTCTCCAGAGGACTCAGACTTCACCAATACCTGGACGACTGGCTGATCAGATCCCAGTCTCAGGAGGAAGCCCAAGTGAACACTCAGGCAGTAGTAGACCTAACCCAGTCCTTGGGCTGGATAATAAATCAGAACTAAAACCTACTCAGGTGTTTTTCGTTTGTGGGCTACGAATACCATCTAGATTCAGCCCTTCTAAAACCCACTCAAGAGAGATGGCTCAAACTTCAGGATTTGATCCTACGACTCAAGTCAAAACGTGTTTTGACTGCAAGATGTTTGATGTTGCTAATTGGGTTGCTAGCCTCAACGGAGAAAATGGTCCCGGAGGGACGCCTTCACATGAGGCCCTTCCAGTTTCATCTCAAGGAGCACTGGAGATCTCCTCAGTCGCTGGACAACCTCCTTCCTTTGACAGATTCCATTGCAGCCCACCTAGATTGGTGGCAAAATCCCTCAACATGATGAAAGGTGCAGACCTTCATCCCAAGGACCACAGTATCCAACTCTTTACCAACGCCTCAAACGAAGGTTGGGGCGCTCTCTTAGATCAAAATTCTACAAAGGGTCTGTGGTCAGATCAGGAAAAAAGGCTACACATAAATGTCCTAGAATTGAAGACAGTCCCCCGGCCCTTCGAGACTTCAAGGACCAGTGCCAGAACCAAACAGTGCTAGTTGCGACGGACAACTCAACAGTGGTAGCCTACATCAACAAACAAGGAGGAACTCACTCAGCAGAAGTGTGTGCTCTCCTGTGGAAGATCATGACCTGGTGCCATCACTACCACATAACATTGAAAGCCAGGCACATTCCAGGGTGCCTGAATGTGATGGCCGACCTACTGTCCAGGTCCAACCAAGTGCAGTCAACAGAATGGTCTCTGCATCCGCAGGTGTTCAAACAGATCTGCCAGAAGTGGTTCACACCTCATGTAGACTTATTTGCCACTCACCTGAACCACAAACTTCCACTGTAGTATCTCCTGTCCCAGACCCAAAGGCTTGGGACATAGATGCTCTAAACATAAACTGGACGAACCTCACGGCCTATGCTTACCCTCCTACGGCTCTCCTTCACAAGGTGATCCAAAAGATTAAGCAATGCCATTGCCTGATCATCGTAATAGCCCCAGGCTGGCCAGGGATGCCCTGGTTTTGGGACCTAGTGCAGCTCTCAACAGAGATCCCACTACAACTTCCAGTGTCAACGACCCTACTCAAACAGTCCCACATGTATGTGTTCCACAACAACCCACAACAGCTGAACCTCCACGCCTGGTGTCTAGGAGCGGACAACTCCAAGAAAAAGGCTTCTCTGTGGAGGTGGCAGAGAGAATTGCTGCTCCTCAGCGGTCATCAACAAGGACCATCTACAAGTCAAAGTGGGCCCTATTTGAAAAATGGTGCAGAGAAAATTCGGTGGATTTCTCCACTCCATCTGTAAAACAAATCTCAGATTTTTTCATGTACCTGTACCAAGACCTAAACAGGCGCCTCTCTACCATTGATGGTTACAGGACTGCAATCGTTGACACTTTGGGCCCAACGGCCCACCATATTGCACATAATGCAGACCTTCATAGGTTATTCTCCAGTTTTCACAGGGATCATCCAAAAAGTTCCAGAAATTTACCCAAGTGGAACCTTTCTGTTGTCCTCAACGAGCTCACAAAAGCACCCTTTGAGCCCATGAAAGACACAGACCTCAAACATCTTACTCTCAAAACTGCTTTCTTGCTAGCTTTGGCCTCTGGCAAACGCCGCAGCGAAATCCATGCCTGGGTCACAAACAAAGTATCTAATCTAGGCAAATGGGAAAATGTTGCCTTGTTCCCTTCTTCTGATTTCATAACCAAAAACCAACTAGCAAGAGAAGGTCCTCAAAGTGTGTCTCCGGTGACTATTCCTGCTTTGACTACCATTGTAGATAGACAATTTAAAGAAGACAGGACCCTGTGTCCGGTGCGGGCCCTGAGGTATTATCTGGACCGAACCAAAGACCTGAGAGGGTCTCGTTCCCTCCTTTGCATCTCCTTTAAGAAAGGATAGACATCAGACCCGCTACTCTCTCTTCCTGGTTGAAACAAACCATCCTACTTTGTTATAAACAAGCAGACCAACAAGCCTTGGACCTGGTCCAAGCTAAAGCGCATGACATCTGGGCCTTCGCGGCCTCTAAGGCCTTTTACGGTGGGGTATCGGTGGACCAAATCATGCAAGCCTGTCACTGGAAAGCTCACAACACATTTACAAATTTTTACCTAAAAGACCTTACTTGGTCAGACACCGACAACAATATGTATCTGGGACCCGTAGTGGCGGCACAACAAGTCCTAGATCCTTCCCCTCAGACCAGTTGTCCTCGGAAAGAAAAAAGGGGGGGGCACATCCGCTACAACCAAGTCTTCAAGAGTCTCTCCCAGGATCTAGGTATTCCTTTACCTTCAAGATGTTTCGGGTAAGGTCTTTTTTGTTTTTTAGTTTATCAAGTAATTTGTATTAAGGACTTATTAAGTTGTCATTAATCTCATATTCAGGTGGCAAAAATTTATGAGAATTCCAACCATTGGGCTGGTCTGTCACTCGTGAAGGGCCCTTAGGGACCCTTAGACCTCTAAGTGAGCACTGCTGCACTTCCGTCCTACAATCAAAACACCTAGACAGTTTTTAGCACTGTCTCTCATTCTACTTGGGTTTTTGGCTCTTCACAGGCCCGGTCTTCGGGATTGGGGCACTGTGAATGGGACTCAGACTGGTATTTCTGACACTATTTCTATATATATTACTTCAAATCTTAGAAAAAATGACATATCTTCCAGTCTCAGCTGTAATCCCGCCACCGGGCGTTTGAATTCAGCATTAAGTCCCACATGGTAAGCTATTGTAGCGTAATAAAATTGAAAGTTTTAATTACTTAAATGTAACTTTTATAAGCTACAAGCTTACCATGTGGGACTTAGAAGAGTCCCACCCTGCCTCCCCACTGTTTACAGCTGAGGGGTAGGTTTTAGAAAATTTCAACGAGAAAGTAGGGCGATTGGTCGGAGGTTATCACGTGACGACAACGAGAGGCTATGGCCAACAATAAATGTCTTTTTTTCTAAGACGTTGGCCATGATGCCTGTGGCCATCCGAGATCAGCATTAAGTCCCACATGGTAAGCTTTTAGCTTATAAAAGCTACATTTAAGTAATTAAAATTTTCAAAAGAGCATTTTGTTAACATATGTTATTCAGCTACTTTTTCCATAGCTACAACATGGTGAGTAACTTGGGTGTCTGTCTCAATAGCTAAGTGAGTAATAGCTATTTTGGGGCTTTTCAGTAACTTCCATCATGAGTAAAATCACTTGTAACTTGAAAACTATTGCATATAGAGAATTTCATATAAAATATGTTATTCAGCTACTTTTGGGTCAGCTATAACATAGTAAAATTTCACATCTGTAGCTCATGGCATAGCTGAGTAATAGCTACTTTTAGGTTATCACTGTTGAGTAAATCACTAAAAACTTGAAAACTATTGCATTTAGAGTATTTTGTTTCAATATGTTATTCACCTATTTTGGGGTCAGCTATAACATAGTGAAGTTCCAGACCTGTGGCTCATTGCATAGCTGAGTAATAACTACTTTGAGGTTCTCACTGTTGAGTAAATCAGTTGTAATTGGAAAACTATTGCATTTACAGAAATTTGTGTATATATGTTATTCAGCTACTTTTGGGTCAGCTATAACACAGTAAAGTTGCAGACCTGTAGCTTATTTCACAGCTGAGCAATAGCTATTTTTAGGTTCTCGCTGTTGAGTAAATCAGTTGTAACTTGAAAACCATTGCGTTTAGAGTATTTTCTGTAAATATGTTGTTCACCTACTTTTGGGTCAGCTTTAACATAGTAAAGTTCCAGACCTGTAGTTCATTGCATAGCTGAGCAAAAGCTACTTTGAGTTTTTTTCTGTTGAGTAAATCAGTTGTAACTTGAAAAGCATTGCATTTAGAGAATTTTGTTTAAATATTTCATTCATTTACTTTTGAATTAGCTATAACATAGTAAAATTGCAGATGTGTATCTCATGGCATAGCTGAGTAATAGCTACTTTTAGGTTATCACTGTCGAGTAAATCACTTATAACTTGAAAACTATTGCATTTAGAGTATTTTGTTTCAATATGTTATTCACCTAATTTGGGGTCAGCTATAACATAGTGAAGTTCCAGACCTGTGGCTCATTGCATAGCTGGGTAATAGCTACTTTGAGGTTCTCACTGTTGAGAAAATCAGTTGTAATTGGAAAACTATTGCATTTACAGAAATTTGTGTAAATATATTATTCAGCTACTTTTGGGTCAGCTATAACATAGTAAAGTTGCAGACCTGTAGCTTATTTCACAGCTGAGTAATAGCTACTTTTAGGTTATCACTGTCGAGTAAATCACTTATAACTTGAAAACTATTGCATTTAGAGTATTTTGTTTCAATATGTTATTCACCTAATTTGGGGTCAGCTATAACATAGTGAAGTTCCAGACCTGTGGCTCATTGCATAGCTGGGTAATAGCTACTTTGAGGTTCTCACTGTTGAGAAAATCAGTTGTAATTGGAAAACTATTGCATTTACAGAAATTTGTGTAAATATACTATTCAGCTACTTTTGGGTCAGCTATAACATAGTAAAGTTGCAGACCTGTAGCTTATTTCACAGCTGAGCAATAGCTATTTTTAGGTTCTCGCTGTTGAGTAAATCAGCTGTAACTTGAAAACCATTGCATTTAGAGTATTTTCTGTAAATATGTTGTTCTACTTTTGGGTCTGCTTTAACCTAATGCAGTTGCAGACCTGTAGCTCATTGCATAGCTGAGCAATAGCTACTTTCAGTTTTTTCTGTTGAGTAAATCAGTTGTAACTTGAAAACTATTGCATTTAGAGAATTTTGTTTAAATATCTTATTCATTTACTTTTGAATTAGCTCTAACATAGTAAAATTGCAGATGTGTATCTCATGGCGTAGCTGAGTAATAGCTATTCTCAGGTCTTAACTGTTGAGTAAATCAGTTTTAACTTGAAAAATATTGCATTTAGAGTATTTTCTTTAAATATGTATTCACCTACTTTTGAGTTAGCTATAACATAGTGAAATTGCAGACCTGTAGGTCATGGCATAGCTGAGCAATAGCTACTTTCAGTTTCTTACTGTTGAGTAAATCACTTGTAACTTGAAAACTATTGCATTCAGAGTATTTTCTTGAACACATTGTTCACCTACTTTTGGGTCAGCTAGAACATGGTAAAGTTGTAGACCTGTAGGTCATTCCATAGCTGAGCAATAGCTACTTTGAGGTTTTTTCTGTTGATTTAATCTATTGCATTTAAACTATTGCAGTTAGAGTATTTTGTTTTTATATGTTATCTACTTTTGAATTAGCTATAACATTGTAAAATTGCAGATTTGTAGCTCATGGCATAGCTGAGTAATAGCTACTTTCAGGTTCTCACTGTTGAGAGAATCAGTTGCAACTTGAAAAGTATTGTATGTAGAGTATTTTGTTTAAATAATTTGTTCAATTACTTTTGGGTCAGCTATATCATAGTGAAACTGTAGACCTGTATGTCATGGCATAGCTGAGCAATAGCTACTTTGATGTTTTCTCTGTTGAGTTAAAGGCCTAGTAGCGTCAAACCTAACATACCAATATTTTAGGCTTAAAACATTGCACTGATCATCCTGTTTACATAAATACCACTCTTTTGAAAAACAATCCAGTATTCATGATTCTACAGCTGATTTATTTACTCTAAATTAGCCATTTCTCCTGTCAAAACCTGCCAGTGAGAAACTGTGTGTACTACGTCAACTATGTGCACAACAAATTTGCTTGTACTGTGAATGCTCTGTGTGTGTATACAGAAACACACAGTTTCAGTGTGGTGTGTGTTTTTTTTCATTTGTGTGTGTAGATAATCAAATTGGCTGACATCATTTATCATATATATGTCCGATGAAAATAATTTTTAAAACTTATTTGATTTTGATGATAATAATAGTGTACCAAGTAGCAAAAATGATGTAGAGAACACAGACCTTACCAGATAGGATTGATCGGAATGTTCAAGAATAAAACCTTATAACTTTGAGGCCTGTATATCTGATTATGAAAGTAGTAATAAGAAGGATAATTTGGACCAAATTATTCATCTTAACTTCATTGGTAAGACAGTATTGACAACATTTGAATGTGTAATGGTGAGATATATACTGCATTATCATATTGGACAATAATAAAACATTTTATATCTGGAGCCAGAATCTTAAAAATATATCTCACATCTGGTTTTATAGGTTCTGGGTGATTGTGAGGATATGGGACATCTGGGTTTCGAAATTGAAAATCAGGGGTAGATTTAACCTTTACAAATGAAAACATTACCATAGATTTATCTGAATTTTCTCATTTCTATCAAAACAGTACTATTCCACTTTTTATAATGATATAAATAAACCTTTAAAAATAATCTTTTTCTTAATTTTCTCAGTATTCTTCAAAACAGCAAAGTAGATTATAATGTTAATGAGGGGCCATGGTGGTGCAGTGGTAACACACTCACCTCCCAACTCTGAGGTCTGGGGTTCAAACCTGGGACCTTATGTGGTAAAGTTGGTAGTTGTTTACTGATGGTAGGCAGTTTACACGAACTGTATGCACTGGTTTCCTCTGCCCACAGAACTACCCGTCATCATATGACCTGTACAGTGTCATAATATAATGTACAGTAGAACCTTGATTATCTGAACCCAGTGGGAGACATACAATCTGATCGGATAATCAATGGGTTTGGATAGATGAAGGAAACTGAAATTCACCGTCTAGGGGTTATCGAGTGGGCGATAATAGAAGAAATCTCTTTTATGCACTTAATATAGACGTCAGTATTCATGGATGATATATATAGGGGGCCACGGTGGCAGAGTGGTAACACTCTCGCCTCCCACCTCTGCGGCCGGGGTTCGATCCCCGTCATGGCCGTAAGTGGGAAAGCTGGTAGTTGCTTACCGTTGGTCGGCAGTTTACAGTACAGAACCCTAGCGAACTATATGTACTGGTTTCCTCTGCCCTTCCAACTACCCGTCGTGATATGACCTGTAGTGTTGAAAGCGACGTAAAACCACAAACAAACAAATCATGGATGATATATTTAATATATCTGCATCATATATTGTAACTGACCCTCTACTTGTCGCTCATTTGCTCCATATCTATGAATATTATCATTTTTATTTAAAATATTACGCAGATTTTAACTGGGCGAGTTTGGTTGGTACATGCATTGCTGGCGTTTAAATTTTAGATAAATATCGTAAAATATTTGTCAATTGAGAAACTCCAGATAATTTATTGTAAAACCCAAAGCGAACACGCCTTCAGTGATAGGTGTGTTTGGTTGGTAATGCATTGCTGACGTCTTTTCTTTTATACGCGTTGTCAGTCTGTAAACCTACTCCGGGAGGTTATAAATTGCGAAAGCCAATCGAACATACTTTCCTTGATTAGCGCATTATGAAAGAAGTTGTGTAGCAGGGTCTTGTAATTGAATTAATCCCTTACCTATTGTAACAATGGTGATAAAGATCAAAGATGTTAGGCGTTTCTGTGAATGGTACATTTTATAAAGCACTAGAATTATAGTTTCCGAGACTGTGTAAAATCCTGTGTTATCGCTCATGCTCGACAGTGCATTAATATATGTAGGGAGACACGATTTCTGTTCAGTTAATCCAGAGGTTCGGATAATTGAGGTTCTACTGTATATGAATATGGCAGTAGATTTAAATACATCCAATGCTTCCACAGGATCTGGACATCAAACTTTTGTCACATATTGCTTGATTACATTAACAATGTTAGTTACTTGTTAAAGGAGGAAAAATTATCTAAAATATATTATAAAGTTAATTTGCTTTCCAAATAATTTTTTATTTTACTTTTGAAACACATTGAAATCCCCACATCAAAAATCACTCAATATTTGCACAGAAATCCCAAGATGTAGAATTGAAAATCCCCAAGATAAAATATCCATAAAATAAGAGAATGAAATAATAATAATATACAATACACTTTATTTGACGGGTGTTTGAGTATGTTTCAGAGCATACATTAACTAAAATGTTTAGTCAAACGGTTTGACTCAACATTTTAGTTAATCTAAGCTGTGTAAAGTGTATTGTAACTTTCTAAGTATTTATTAAAGAAAAAAATCAGTAGGCTTGACCTAATAACAGTAATAGTCTGTATACCTTTTATTATATATTTTGTTCAACTTCTACATAGACAAGACAAATGAAAATTATTTTCCCTGATTGTAATTAACAACTACATTTCTGTTTAGAAGAACAGGAAATGAAAGTCACATTAAAGGTCTACATGTGTATACAGAAATGAATTAATAACAAGACAAAATAATAATGCATTTATAAATACTATAGTATTAGGAGTTTTTATATTGGTGATTTTTAATGCCACATCTTGATTTTCTATGGGTTTGAAAATATTCAAGGATTTTTAATCTGGGGATTTTCAATCTATAGATTCTCATATGCAATCTTTATTTATAGTCAAGCAATTATAAATATCAATTGATCAATGTAATCTTGACAGTTTTTTATCAAGTTCATCAACAAACTGTGAATCATATAGTGAAGTCAGTAATGTGTTCACTGACTGTACACACAACAGATGACGCATGCACAAGAGATAAAATGGCTACTGTTTGTGTTGAAGCAGAAAGCCCACAAGCAGCATAAAAAGTGAAATGTTTATCTAAGTACACAACTCTCAGCTGTGTGGTTATAATTACTGGGATGTGTGTATGTTAGTTGAATATTTGAGACAAAGTTGTATGTTAGGTGCTACTAGGCCTTTAATCAGTTGTAACTTGGAAACTATTGCATTTAGAGAATTTTCTTTTTCATATGTTATTCACCTACTTTTGAATTAGCTATAACATAGTAAAATTGCAAACTCATGGCATAGCTGTGTAATGGCTATTCTCAGGTTCTCACTGTTGAGTAAATCAGTTGTAACTTTAAAAATATTGCATTTTAAGTATTTATGTCACCCCCACTGGGGGGTGGACATATTATTTTTGCTTTTTCCGTCATCCGCCGTCCGCCATCTGGATGCTTGGTTTCCGCTCATTTGAAGGAAAAGTATTTATCCTATCTTTACCAAATTTGGTATGGGTGTTTATTGGGTTAATAGCTTGCATGGGATTGCTTTTGGTGAAGATAGCTCTATAGCTAACTGAGTAATAGCTACTTAGCTACTTTTGTGTACTTCTTTTGTTTCCGGGCATTTTAAGGAAAAATATTTGACAAAATGTCTTTACCAAATTTGGTATGAGCAATAGTTAGGTCAATAGCTTGCTTGGGATTGCTTTTAGTGATAATAGCTATATAACTGACTGAGTAATAGCTACTTAGCCAAAAATGGAAAAACACAAATTTGCTTCTATCTCCTTAACCGTTCGAGATGGAGCGATTTCGTCAAAATTTTCAACTCACAGGGTAACTAAGAAATGTACCCTTGGCAGTTTTCAAAAGATTTTCCCCTCCCCAAAAATGGCGGCCATTTTGAATTTTCGAATTTTTGCCAAAAATGGAAAAACACAAATTTCCTTCTATCTCCTTAACCGTTCGAGATGGAGCGATTTCGTCAAAATTTTCAACTCACAGGGTAACTAAGAAATGTACCCTTGGCAGTTTTCAAAAGATTTTCCCCTCCCTAAAAATGGCGGCCATTTTGAATTTTCGAATTTTTGCCAAAAATGGAAAAACACAAATTTGCTTCTATCTCCTTAACTGTGCGAGATAGAGCGATTTCGTCGAAATTTTTGACCCACAGGGTGTCTGAGCAGTGCACTCTTGGCAATTGTCAAAATATTTTCCCCTCCCCAAAAATGACGGCCATTTTGTATTTTCGAATTTTTGCCGAAAATGGAAAAACACAAATTTGCTTCTATCTCCTTAACCATGCTAGATAAAGCGATTTTATCAAAATTTTCGATCCACAGGGGATATAATAAATGTACTCTTGGCAATTTTCAAAAAATTTACCTCACCAAAAATGGCGGCCATATTGAAGTTTCGAATTTTATCAAAAATGGAAAAACACAAATTTGCTTATCTCCTTAACCATGCGAGATAGAGCGATTTCGTCGAAATTTTCGACCCACAGGGTATCTAAGAAATGTACTATTGGCTATTTTCAAAAAATTTTCCTCTTCCCACATATGACGGCCATTTTGAATTTTCGAATTTTTGCCAAAAATGGAAAAAACACAAATTTCCTTATCTCCTTAACCGTGCGAGATAGAGCGATTTCGTCGAAATTTTCGACCCAACCAATGCAAAAAGGCATGAAGCTGAAATAATTTACATGTATACTAATAAATATTTAAGCATCATTGACATATTTTACAAATGAAACAGGGTCTTGTAAGACTACTGTACAGTTTTTGCAAAAGGTTCATGGGGTGGACATTACACATGACAAAGTGTGTTCTATGCTATCCTGTTTCTATTCATATGTCGCAGCTACTATCAACAGGGCGTCCTGTTTCTAGTTTCTATAAATATGTTGTTCACCTACTTTGGGGTCAGCTTCAACAGACCTGTATGTCATGGCATAGCTGAGCAATAGCTACTTTCACGTTTTCTCACTGTAAATCAGATGTAACTTGAAAACTATTGCATTTAGAGTAATCTGTTTAAATATGTTGTTCACATACTTATGGCTCAGCTATAACATAGTGAAATTGTAGACCTGCAGTTCATGGCATAGCTGAGCAATAGCTACTTTAAGATTTTCACTGTTCAGTTAATCAGTTGTAAGTTGAAAACTATTTCATTTACAGTATTTTGTTTAAATAAGGTATTAACCTACTTTTGGGTCAGCTAAAATTAGTATAATTGCAGAACTGTAGCTCCTTGCACAGCTGAGTAATAGCTACTTTGAGGTTCTCACTGTTGAGTAAATCAGTTGTAACTCAAAAACTATTGCATTTGCAATATTTTCTTTAAATAAGTTTTTAACTTACTTTTTACACCTTAACAGTTCCCTTCTTACTTTCCTTCTGAATACCATCTCCAGGGCACAACTTTTGAGTCCTTTTCTTCTGTCACTTCTACTCTGAAACTCAAAACACACAGTCAGCTGACACAGAGCTTGTTCACGGGCACTGATTGCTTGTTTTTAACATCTAACTTATCTTGATATTGAAGTACATCAAAAGAAGACTCTTACTACCTTATGATTTAAATATTAATAATGTTATGGTCATCTTAAAGTGTAGGTTTTTCAGCCCTACGCTCAGTTAATGTTTAAATTTTTAAAATACAACTTAGCACATTTATAAAGGTTTACAGAAGGAACATTCTCATTTTATGGTCACCGTAAAGTCCCAATATGAATTAAATTATGGCCACATTACAGTGAAATAAGAAAGTTTTCAGCCTGCAGCTATCTTATTGTTCAACTGACCTCAGCTAAACTTTGTGCACTTATAAAGGTTGACAAAGGGGACATTCTTACTTTATGGTCACTTTAAAGTCCCAATATGAATGAAGTTATGGCCACCTTCTACTGAAATTACGGGGTTTTCAACCTCCAGCTATTGTATTGTTCAGCTGACCTCGGTTAAATTTTGCACACTTATTAAAGATGAAAATAGGGACATTCTTATTTTCTTGCCACCTTGGAGTTCCAATATAAGTACAGTTATGGGCATCTTGAAGTTAAAATGAGGGTTTTCAGCTCCCAACTTACTGTTCAATAATTTCAGTTTAACTTGACACATTGCTTAAGCTTAAGGAAGATTTTTAATGACCTTTTTCTTAAAATTCCTGTATTTAGGAGACTTTGGCCATTTTAACATAATAAATATATAATTTTTGCTCCCACCTCATTTATTTTAAGATTTTTTAAAACAACTCCTGTCACATGTATACTTAAAACAAAATTTCCATTATCTGGCAAAGCTAACCTCCTAGTGTTTTTGAAGTTATGGCACCTTCAAAGAAAAAAAATGAAATGATTTGGGTAATGTTCTTGATAGGCATGCACCTCTCATATCTAGACTGATAAAAAAAGATTCCGCAGATTGGATGTCTGATGATTATCGATGTGCAAAGTCCCTTAGGCGCCAATTCGAGAGAACCTGGTGTAGAGCTAAAAATCCACTGAACAGAAGTCGGCTTCGTTGTCAGATTGCTCAGTGCAATGTACTTGTAAACAAAGACAAGTCAGACTACTATAGCAAACTGATTTCAGACAATAGTCATGACTCTCGAAAACTTTGGCGTGAGCTCCATAAAACCCTGAATAGGGTTCCTGATGCCACACTTCCATCCCATGAGTCTAAAAAGTCATTGGCTGGCCAATTTGCCTCCTTCTTTTCCAACAAAATTAACAAAATTAGAGATAATTTCACTCTCCCTGGCACTGAATATGATGTTCACCCACCTTCAGATCCTCCAAAAATTATTGTCTTTAGGCAAGTGTCTGAGGAGGCTGTTGATAAAATAATTAGAATGTCACCAACAAAATCATGCCTATTGGATCCTTATCAAGGAATGCATTGATATACTGCTGCCATCCCTTACAAAGCTGGTTAACTGCTCACTCATGGAGGGGTGCGTCCCTGATGCTTTCAAATCTGCTGTGGTCACTCCTCTCATTAAAAAGCAAAATCTTCCCTAAAATGACTTGAAGAATTATCGTCCTGTATCTGGCCTCAGTTTTGTATCAAAACTGGTAGAACATGTGGTTGCTAAGCAGCTGTTAGAACATATTCATGTCCATAACTTAGACAACCCGTACCAGTCGGCATATAAGGCTGGTCATGCAACTGAGACAGCTCTTCTCTACATAAAAAATGAAGTTCACTTATCATTGTCAAGAGGTGAAACCACTGCCTTAGTATTGCTCGACTTGTCTGCCGCCTTCGACACCATAGATCATTCCACTCTTCTTAGTTGCCTCCGAAATTGGTTTGGAGTCGGTGGCTCTGTTCTGAATTGGTTCACATCCTACCTAACCGACCGTTATCAGTCAATAAAAATTGGTTCTAGTTTGTCAGATGTTTGTAAACTCCTCTTTGGCGTACCACAAGGTTCTGTCCTGGGTCCTTTGCTGTTCTCATTGTACACTACCCCCCTCAGTTTGATTATCAGTAAACATAAAGGAATTAAGTTTCATTTTTATGCAGATGATAGCCAAGTTTATATACATTTATCCCACAAGAATGCATCTGTTGCCTTTGAAAAGCTAAATAGGTGCCTAGATGATGTTAAAGAGTGGATGTCAACTAGTAAGCTCCAATTGAATCCTGACAAGACAGAGTTTATCATCTTTGGGTCGAAGAGACAGAGGGACAAGTTGAAAGCATGCTTTCCAATTGATATCTTGGGCAATTCACTCTGCCCTGCTGATTTAGTAAAAAATCTGGGTGTGTGGTTCGATTCAGAATTTTCTCTGTCCAAGCATGTTCAGAAGGTTTGCAAAAGTTTTGTTAAACTCCGTGATTTCAGACATGTCAGGCGGTTTCTTATGATGTTTCTGTGCTTGCGGCTAATGCTCTTGTTAGTAGTCGTTTGGATTACTGCAACTCACTTTTCAGGAGCCTCTCCAAGTTCAATCTACGCAAATTACAGTGCATCCAAAATACTGCAGCTAGAATTGTATCAAACACCAGTCGATACACCAGTATAACTCCTGTGCTAAAGAAACTGCACTGGCTTCCTGTTGAACAACGTACAGTGTTCAAGACAGCCACACTTGTTTATAAGTATCTTCACACAGGTTTTCCCAGGTATTTTGCTCCATATCTTTCTTCCTATAGCAGTTTTTACAGTACCAGGCGCAGTCAAAGTGGTGGTAATTTCCTTGTCATTCCAAAGTTTTACCCTTCTGTTCATAAATCTGTCTAACAGTTCGGTAATAGTTTGGCTTTTGATGCTCCCACTGTGTGGAATGCTCTTCCTGATGAGATTCGTGCCTCTCCCTCCCTGGCCTCCTTCAGAAAGCAGCTTAAGACCTACCTGTACACCAAAGCATACCCACCTTAGTTAGTATCATTCCCCTGGCGATCTCCGTGGTGCTTGACCCTTCTTATGTCCCTGATACAGAAATTTTGTTGACTGATTTTTGTTTGTTGCACCTTAGAGTCCTCTTGTTTGGGGAGATTAAGCGCTATAAAAGTCCAATTAGAATTAGGATTATTTTATGTATCTCCAGCTAATTGAAAATGAATGAATTGTCTCTTTTTTGTCTCTGTATTTGCTTTCATTTGATATCTGGAGGCAGATTCATAGAAAGTCCCAGTCAC
Organism: Sabellastarte sp. h YS-2021; assembly: GCA_964017235.1. Lineage (NCBI taxonomy): Eukaryota > Metazoa > Annelida > Polychaeta > Sabellida > Sabellidae > Sabellastarte > Sabellastarte sp. h YS-2021. The sequence continues at coordinate 117,971,439 of OZ024928.1, forward strand.
TCCCTTATGCCCCGCTGTGCTTTTGTATGTTAACATCTGTGTGTTACATAATGTGTTTGCACAGAGTTGAAAGGTTGATAAGGGATATCAAGATGTATTCATTTCTTGTCATATATATCCTCCCAGTAAATCTTTTGGGGCGTAAACAATTCAAACAAGGACATTTATCTTTAGGTTCATGGAAGTACAGCCTTGTGGAAGTAATGTCTTGTGGAAAGAATGCCTTGTCTGTGTTGAGAGAATGGAAAAAGCCTTGTGTAAATACCTTGGGGAACACATTACTTTGTATTTTTTTACAATGGAACATTAAAGGATTTCACAGCAAAAGCATATTTATCTTATAAAAATATTAAATAGCAATGAATTTTCAGAGGCATAAAATGCCTCAAAGATATACAACATATGAATGTCCCTATCTATAGCCAGTTAGAGTTTACTACAGTATATCTTTATCATTATAAATCTAGGATTAAATATCTCCTGAAAAAAATATACGATCCCGAATTTCAGCTACAATTTCTCCTCACCCAACCTATAGCAAAAATGATATATTCTTTTTGTAAAATATACTACTCTACGAAACACAATAAAGCTCACATTCTGCTTACAGTCAAATACTTCAACTGTTAGTTTTTAAATAATCCACTTTTCCATCAGATACAAAACACAGTAAAGCTTACCTTCTCCTTGCAGTCTCATACCACAACTACAGCTTTATTAACTCAAGTCTCCATCCGGGCCGCTTGTTTTTGTTTGCAAAAACCTTTTTCTGGTTTTAGCTTAGCTTACTATGGCCTTAATACTTTGCAGCTTTTGCAGATCTAGGTCCATCTTTAAGTGAGTAATAGCTCTAGTAGCTACTTTGTGTAAATTGCTTGCATCTCAAAATGACTATATTTACAGCATTTTACTAAAATTTATTGTTAAGCTTCTTTCTCTGTACCTATAAGATGGTATCTGTTTTTGAGGTCTACCTCAATAGCTAATTCAGTAATAGCCGTTTTCTGTGTATAAAAGTGAGGGAAATGAGTAAATGGCTTTTTTTTCTTTGTAACCGTTACAGTTACAATGTTTTGGTTAAATATGTTGTTCAGCTACTTTTTGATGTTTTGTGTCATGGCAAAGTTTCAGAACTGTAGCTCCATAGTTAACTGTGTAATTGCTACTTTGATAGTTCAGCTTTGATTGAAACATTTGTCATTACAAAATTGTTGAATCTAGAGTGATTTTTTGGTGAAATATGTTGTTTACCTACTTTTTCATGTTCTATGTTGAGGCATATTTTTAGTGCTGTAGTTTCATAGCTGAGTAATAGCCACTTGGATATTTAACCAATGAGAAAATTTTAGCAAATTATGGTCCCCCTGAGTACTAAGGACTACTCTTTTATGGCTTCTGAAAAATGTAGAATTTTTGGCTGCCATCTTGAATTTTGACATAAATGGAAAATGTTGATTATCTCAAAAACTGTAAAAGACAGCGATTTTTAGCAAATTTTGGAGCCCCTGGTGGTAAGGACTACATGTCTAGGACATCTGAAAAATTTAGAATTTTCTTAATTTCGGCCGACATTTTGCAGAAATGTAAAATGTTGTTTATCTCGAAAACTATAAGAGATGAGAGATTTGGGGCAAATTTTGAACCCCACTTGACAGTAAGGACTACTCGGACCTTAAAATGTTTTTCCAAATTTGGGCTACCAGCTTGAATTTTGGTGTGTCACAAAGTGATTTCATAAGTTTTATAGATATTCTATTGGGGTCATTGTGATTTCATCATTTGGAAAAATTGATGCAAGTTTTGTGGTTCCACATGTGTACATTCTGGGTTTAATATGGTTTTGTCACTTTGTGTTGTTTCACACCTCTGTGTATGAAAACATGTTTCACTGGGGGTTGCTTTGAATCAAGGGGTTTTAGGTGATTTCAATATTGGTAGTGTTCACATTGTGCAAGTCTTTCTGTGGGGGAAAACATTGAGTTGTGTAGAAGAAGTTGAGTTGTCAACATCTGTCCTTTGGGAGAGAATTTCTGGAGGGAAATTCTTTGTTGCTTTATATGCCAGCATTGCAGGTATATGATTATTTTCATCACAGTTTATAATTACAGTGAATAATAAGTTATCATAATTTCTACATATAAATCATGTATTTATATAGAATAAATGTAAATAGTTGATCACACATACAAATATTGTTATATTATCTCAAGTCTTTTATTGTGTGTTGTAAAATCAGTTGTATTTTATGTTGATGTATTGGGATAGTGTTTTGAATTATTTGTAGCTGGTGTCAGTGTTTGCTTGGGGAGTTCCATGCTGGTGAAGCTAGTTACTGATGTTTTGACATTGGATGGTTATTATTTCTTGATGTCACTTGCTGGAGTTTAGCATGTTTTGATGTTGGATGCTTGACTTTATTATGTGGTGTTATACTTGCTGGAGTTAACACTTGGACAGTCCTGGGATGATTTTGCTGACTTGATGATTTTGCTGTTTTGATGATTTTGTTGACTTGATTATTTTGCTGACTTATTGATTGAATAAACATTGATATTTTGTGTAGAATAAACATTGATGTGATTACATAATATAAATGTATATATTTATGTATGTGTATGTGTGAATCCAGTTGTGATTGTGGTGTGTAATTATATTGTGGTTCTGTATGCTTGCATTGTATAGTTGTATGTGAATGCAGGAGTTTTATTTTGTACAATTATATGTTGGTTGCAGACAGATAAATATAATTTTACACCAGATAAGACATTGGTTTCATTTACCAAGTGAATCTCATTCTGACCCTGTGACAATTGGCGAGCTTGCCAGGATGAGATTTAAATGAAACTTGGTAAATGTCATTAGAAATGTACTAGAAATCATACAAAGAATTTCTTGTTGTGCACATTTAGACGTTACATTTTTCTGCACTCGGAATTCGGCTTTTCGGTGAATATATTTATATTTTCCGGATTTTTTTTGCTTGGATTTTCATTTGTTTAAATGATTTTCTTTGGTTTCAATCCCATAAAAACTTGGTATTTTGTATTGATATTTTGTTGCAGCTGTTATCATACAAAAACTGAAATTAAAAAAAAAAAATTGCACATTGTCATGAATTGACAGATCACCTACAACAGCTATAAAGGGGTCATATATTTTTGGGCAATATTGAGTATTTGCATGGTTTATTGTGCAGGTTCTTCTCTTGAGAGTTGATTCAGAAGATCATTTTCATTGAGTTCGCAGACCTTTTGTTTTTTTTATGTACTTCTACTTAGTGTCACAAATCCTTGGTTTTTCTTTCCTGTGAATCAGTTAAGGTGGAATTCACAGTTAAGGTGGAATTTAAGTGTGTACAAATAGGGTTATTTCATATTTTATTAGTGCATTAAAATAAATGTAGGTACATTGTGGGTAGTTTGATACTACAATTATAATCATATAGAATATCTTGATCCACAAAAGTGAATTATCATAAGGACTTGAAAATTGAATTTTCTAGGTCTTTACATTATTTCTTAGATAGGTACTTGACTTTCTTTGTATCTTCCCCTCTTTAGAGTAGCTGTTGGTATCTTCTTAAAGGTTAGCAGGGTGCATATCTTGCCTTCTTTTTGTTTTACTGTTTTAGTTAATAGGTTGTGTAGGAAAGGACTACAAGTTGTGAGAATTTTAGTATTTTATTGTTGGGATTGTTTTGCACTTGAAACATGGATGTTGATGATTTTCAGAAACTTCTTGTGTTAGGTAAGGAAATTGGATATGAAGGAAAAGATCTCCAAGATTTCATGCGTGATGAAAGAACAGCTTATAGGGAAAAACAAAAAGCTTTAGAAATGGAAAAAGAATCAATTTTAAGGCAAAAAGAGAAAGAGCTTGATTTGCAACAGCGCCAACAGGAGTTAGATCAACTAGATAGGGAACAGCAACGTCAACATGAGCTAGAGTTAGCTAAACTGAGGTTAGAATCTGAATCTGTTAGTGTTTTAGATCATAGTAGTTCTGCTAGAGCTCCTGTCCAATTCAAACAAGCCAAGCTTCCATATTTTGATGAAAGCAAAGACAAGATTGATGCATACTTGAATCGATTTGAAAAGTACCATATTGCATTGAGGACAAATAAAGAAGATTGGGCTATCTATCTTGCAGCTCTGTTGAAAGGAAATGCTTTAGAAGTATATTCTAGACTGTCGAGTGAAGATTCTAATGATTATGCTACTTTGAAGGCAGCATTGTTGCGACGTTACCAGTTGACTGAGGAGGGTTTAAAGAAACAGTTTTACAAAAGTTGTCCTGAGAGTGGTGAGTCTTGTTCCCAATTCATGGTGAGACTTACTAGTGAGCTTCATAGGTGGATAGATTCTACCAAGACTCCAAAAACTTATGAGGGATTGGTAGCATTGTTAATTAGAGAACAGTTCCTGAGTGTATGTAAACTGAACATGGCCATGCATCTTAGAGAAAAGCCATCATGCAGTAACACAGAGTTAGCTCAGTTTGCTGAGAAATATATTGATGCACATGAGATGTTAGTTTGGAATGTAGATGTTGATAGAAAGAAGGTGAAAGAGAAATTTAGTGGAAGTGAACAGGTCATTGTTAAGGGTAAGTCAAAAGAACATACAGATAACAAGAGTACATCCAAAAATTGTTTTTTATGTGGAAAACAGGGACATTTTGCAAAAGATTGCTTCCTTAAAAAGAAAATAGTTGCGGTTATGTGTCCAGATCAGTCAGATAGTTCATCATCAGATGATAATAAACCTTCAGTTTCCAAACTTGAGTTACAACACAGAGGTATGTCTAGGGATGACTTAACTTGCATTCATGGTTTTGTAGCACATAATTGTACTTCTTGTTCCAAGGTTTTTGCTTCTAAATGTGATACTCCAAAAAGTCTTTGTGCATGTCAAATGCCAAATCTTACTGAGGTTACTTTAGATTGTGGTCATAAACTTCCTGTCTTGAGTTCTTGCATCAATAAATTGCCTCCCAATATGCCGGTTTCAAAAGGTTTTGTAGGTGACAAACCTGTGGATGTACTTAGAGATACTGGGTGTTCTGGTGTTGTAGTTCAGAAGGCACTTGTTAATCAGAAACAGTATACTGGAAAAGTTCAAAGGTGTGCTTTTATTGATGGATCTGTACATACTTTTCCCATAGCAGAAGTTTACTTAGACACGCCTTATTACAAAGGTCATGTTTCTGCAGTAGTGATTGAGAACCCGCTTTACCCATTGATAGTTGGAAACATTTCCGGAGTAGACAATAGTTCTTTGTCGGGGACTGATTTTTCTGTTTTGTCTAGTAAGCAAGGTTCAGCTGATATTTCTGTTGCTAAAGCTGTTGTCACTCGTAGTCAAACTCAAAAGCAACCTGCTAAGACTAAGCCTTTACAAGTTATGCCAAGTGAAGTTGAAAATGTGAACAGGAGCGATTTAGTTCCGTTACAATCTGAAGATGAAACATTGAGAAAGTGTTTTTCTCAGGCCAAAGATAAATTAAAACAGAAAAGTGGTCAAAGTAACTTGTCTTGGTTCGAACTTGAAGATGGTCTTTTGATGAGGTATTTTCAGTCTCCTAAGATTCAGTTTGGAGGAAAGATTGGTCAAGTTGTTTTACCAAAACAGTTTCGTCTCCAAGTCATGAAAGTTGCTCATGGTAGTCTTTTTGGAGGACATCTGGGGTCGCGTAAGACACTTAATAGAGTTTATTCAAACTTCTATTGGCCTGGAATACATCTTGACATCACTAGATTTTGTCAGTCATGTGATATTTGCCAAAAGATTGTTCCTAGGGGTAAAACTTTGAATGTGAGACAAAGTAAAACGGGCAACATTGCTTCAGGAGCATGATGGTGTATTGTTTGTGGTCTGTTAGATTAGTAGGAGTATTTGGACATTGTTTGGTCCATCCAGAAACTACAAATGTATCTTTATGATAGGAAGTTCATCTTACAAACAGATCATCAACCATTAGTTTATCTTACAAAGTTGCAAACAGTAGGCTTATGAGATGGGCAATGCAATTGCAGCCTTATAGGTTTACAATTGTATCTATTAAAGGAAGTGAAAATGTGTTTGGTGACTATCTTAGTAGATTAGAAGGTTAAACTTGATTTGTTTCATTGGTATAAATTGTAAATAAAACTTATGAGTTGAAAGATGAAAACATGGTTTTCACTTCAAAAGGGGGGCTTATGTCACAAAGTGATTTCATAAGTTTTATAGATATTCTATTGGGGTCATTGTGATTTCATCATTTGGAAAAATTGATGCAAGTTTTGTGGTTCCACATGTGTACATTCTGGGTTTAATATGGTTTTGTCACTTTGTGTTGTTTCACACCTCTGTGTATGAAAACATGTTTCACTGGGGGTTGCTTTGAATCAAGGGGTTTTAGGTGATTTCAATATTGGTAGTGTTCACATTGTGCAAGTCTTTCTGTGGGGGAAAACATTGAGTTGTGTAGAAGAAGTTGAGTTGTCAACATCTGTCCTTTGGGAGAGAATTTCTGGAGGGAAATTCTTTGTTGCTTTATATGCCAGCATTGCAGGTATATGATTATTTTCATCACAGTTTATAATTACAGTGAATAATAAGTTATCATAATTTCTACATATAAATCATGTATTTATATAGAATAAATGTAAATAGTTGATCACACATACAAATATTGTTATATTATCTCAAGTCTTTTATTGTGTGTTGTAAAATCAGTTGTATTTTATGTTGATGTATTGGGATAGTGTTTTGAATTATTTGTAGCTGGTGTCAGTGTTTGCTTGGGGAGTTCCATGCTGGTGAAGCTAGTTACTGATGTTTTGACATTGGATGGTTATTATTTCTTGATGTCACTTGCTGGAGTTTAGCATGTTTTGATGTTGGATGCTTGACTTTATTATGTGGTGTTATACTTGCTGGAGTTAACACTTGGACAGTCCTGGGATGATTTTGCTGACTTGATGATTTTGCTGTTTTGATGATTTTGTTGACTTGATTATTTTGCTGACTTATTGATTGAATAAACATTGATATTTTGTGTAGAATAAACATTGATGTGATTACATAATATAAATGTATATATTTATGTATGTGTATGTGTGAATCCAGTTGTGATTGTGGTGTGTAATTATATTGTGGTTCTGTATGCTTGCATTGTATAGTTGTATGTGAATGCAGGAGTTTTATTTTGTACAATTATATGTTGGTTGCAGACAGATAAATATAATTTTACACCAGATAAGACATTGGTTTCATTTACCAAGTGAATCTCATTCTGACCCTGTGACATGGTGGAATTGGAAAATGCCTTTTAACTTGAAAACCTGGCTGTTGAACCCCAACTTTGACCTTTAACTTGAAAACTGTAAGAGATAGAGCAATTTAAGACAAACTTTTCAGAATTTTGGGCGCCATCTTTAATAATGCTGTTAGTCTTCCTTTTCCGGTGGATACATCTTGCATCTGGCCACAGATGCGTCCTTAGTCTAGTTTGTATTGAAAATAATTTGGCTTTATAGCTTTAAAATGTAATAGTTGAAGGTAAATAAAGATAAAAAAAATATATATATATTGATTTGTGGCTTAAACATGCATCATGATGTTTATACAAATTTTAAACCAATGAATAAACTTAAGGCAGTATTTCTATGGTATCTGTGTAGTGTTGGTCCCCCTTGATTTTATGACTGTATGTTTGATTCATAACTTTACTGGAATGTCAATAGGTTTCATGAAATATATCCAAATTAAAAGAAATATGGTAGCATATCCTTGATAAATGTCATAACACACATCTTTTTAGTTGTGTTTATTCATCTTACCTACTGTGTCCGATGTCCGTCTGTCTGTCCGTCCACATTTCTGTTTCCAGACTCTAACTTGAAAATGCATTCTCCAATCAAATTCAAACTTGACAAGGGAGATAGATCAGCATCACAGCAAGGTTCCTTTCAAAATTGTTGTAATATTCCGTCTGTTCGTTTGTCCGTTTTTTTATCAGTTTGTCTGTCAAAATTTTCGTTTCCGGACTCTAACTTGAAAAATGCTTTGTCCAATCGAATTCAAACTTGACAGGGAGATAGAAAACCATCATAGCTAAGTTGCTTTTGAAATTGGCGTAATTCCGTCTGTTTGTTTGTCCGTTTCTCTGTCCGTCAACATTTCTGTTTCTGGACTCTAACTTGAAAGTGCTTTGTCCAATTGAATTCAAACTTGACCGGGAGATAGATCACCATCATGGCTAAGTTGCTTTTGAAATTGGTGTAATTCCATCTGTTTGTTTGTGTCCATTTATAGCATAGATACAATTATGTGACCTAGATTACAAGTTTTACATTTCTTAGAACATCTAACACACTTATCTTAACTGGGTGACCTAACATTTCTTTGCTTGTTTCTAAATTTAATTACAGCAGTCGCTAACCTTATTGCTGCCTGCGCAACCCGCCTTTTGGGGCATTTCTGACCCTCTTGTTGATAGTTGAAGGAATTTTTGTAAAATTTACTACAAAGACAACTTATTGTTACATATACTTTATATCAAGAGTTTTTACATACATCATGGCCTCACCAGGACGGAAATGCGTAAGTTGTGGGCATGTTATGGCCGCGTTTGACCAGCACAGCAAATGCATTCGCCGTTGTGACAAAGGTTTGGGTAGTGATCCCTACATTCTTAAGACAGACTGCAGGTTCCGTAATTTACATACTAGTGATCAGAAATTACAACTAGCAACCCCCATGTACAAAGCTAGAAAAGAAAAGAAAATGGCCAGCCTATCTCTCTCTCTAGTTGATTCTGGTTTTTGTCCAGATTCTAGGGCAGATTGAGACAAAAGTGCAGAGAATGTGACCTCTACCGAACCTGCCAAGAAGAAATCGTCTTCCAAGTTATCCAGTTCTACCAACTTTACTAGTGAGCATATTAAGTTACTGGACGCGATTTGAGATTTTGGCCACTGCTTCAGTTACTGGTGCTGCTGCTCAACGGGACCCTGACTCTGATTTTGAACAACTGATCAACCAACAGGTAAAATATCAGTGAAACTTCCATCAGATGACTGGCTGTAAGGGAAAATGGAAAAGCTAAACCTGACTTTTGACAGGCTACCCTATACTTAGTTCGGATACCAATGGACTGTCCAGAGAAGAGTTTATCAAGGTTTCCCATACTCAGAAGTGGTATGATGTGTACTCAGGAAAGATTTTGCCTGATTCAAAGTATACTACTGGCCTAATGAACCGAGAGACTCAATAGTTCTTTCACTAGAATTGCTAGACGCCCCTATCTTCTGGAGCACCAGCTTTCCCTGAGAAAATGGGATAGGCCAGCCAGGGACTCAACCTTTATTTGCAATGATGCAGAAGAGTTTAGCCACTGCTTATCAAAGGTTCAGGACCTTAGAAGTCGATCACCAAAACACAGGAGGCAACTGAAGAACTGGCATATTTAATGACTTTTAATCAGAGTATCACACAGGCAATGGACTAGAACTATGCAGGATCTGTCAGAAATTGTGTTTGTCAACATAGCTAATCTCGCTCACACCCAACATGTTGGCTACCTGGATATTTGAAGGCAGGAGTTAAACATGATACACTGGCTGCTCTCAGAAACTCACACCTTCATATGGCCTCTCCATTTCAGGACTGTGTTATTGTGAAAGCAGAGTAGATATCTCACCATGATAATAAACATCTCTCTGGTAGCTCTCATAAGAAATCCAGCCAATACCACCCGTATCCTCAGTCTGCCTAGTAAGCACCAGACACCAGCTGGAAATTCAGTCCAAAAGCTTGGAAAACACTTAGCCCTTGGGGTAAAAGTGAAAGAGGTAGGGACAAGGCCTTCAAATACTCACAACGACTAAGTCAGACTTCTTGTAAGTGACAATTACTGTTTAACCCAGAGGGGTTTTGTGGAAATGGCTGGAAGGACAGAGACATTTGTGAACAATTGTCAGACTTTAATGTAAATTATTTTGCTGTGAATCCTGTACCTTTTGTCGCTGGGCAAAAGAAAGGCATAAGACCCATTGTAAAACAAAATATGTGAAAGGTGTTTCCTGTGTAGATCAGTTTTCTTTCTGTCCAACTTCAAACCTATGCCAGCTCTGTTGCTCGAAATCTGCATGTAGGGGCCAGACTGAACCAGTTTTGGAAAAGGGGGCCAGCTCCAAGTTCTTAAGAATCCTCAAGGAAGGCTACACCCTCCCCTCCTGGAACCGGCCAATTTTGACCTGGTCTCCAATAATATGAGTGGTGATATACATCCCCTCAGGTACAAGTACCTGATGGAGGAATTATATGCACTTATTCAAAAGAATGCAGTAGAAAAGTCCAAAATCAGACATCTCTGGCTTTCTGCAACAGATTTTTCTTGGTCCTAAAACCCAACATAAATTGAAGACCTATCTTAGATCTTAGCTCACTGAACAAAGAGTTGAAATCAGAAAATTTCAAAATGGAGACACCCCCCAGAGCATAAGGACTTACTTGGAGAAAGGCGTATGGGTAACGTCCATAGATTTCAAGGACACTTATTTCCATAACCCAATAAACACACAGTCCAGGAAATAGCCCCGTTTTTATGTCAAGGGTCAATCCTACCAATTTTAGGCTCAACCCTTTGCTCTGTCCACTGCTCCAGTGGAATTCACAATGGTAGTCAAGGAAGTCAAACTGATGGCTCAAAAAATTGTATAAGAATCCACCAGCACCTAGACAATTTGTTGGTCACAGCCACATCCAACCAAACTTGTCTACATCATACCCAGACCCTAGTAGCTGTGTCTCAGGAATTAGGTTGAATAGTTAACATGGAGAAGTCAGAACTGGAACCCAAGCAGATCTTTGAATTCGTAGGATCCTAGTACGACCTCAAAGAAATCAAGGCCAGACCCACCATTGGCAGACTCACCATTGGCAGATCTTACTCTTGAGTCACGCAGCTCTAGTCCCTAATAGGCCTGTTATCAGCTACAGAGAAGCAAATCCACCTAGGTCAGCTCAACATGAGGCCAATCATATGAGGATCCCAGATTCACTAGAAAAGGTGATCCCATTCCCAAAGTCTCTGCGCCCACACTTAAAATGGTGGCTACAAGAGGAAAAGGTCAGCCACTACACCCACTCAGCTATGCTCTTCATATCTTTACAAATGCCTCAAGGAAAACAAAAACTGGAGTGGTCATTTAGGAGATCTCACGGCAAGAGGGAAGTCCAAAAGCTTTGGGAAAAGAAGAATTATACCATATCCATGGTCATCAGGATATGGTGAAAATGAACAGTTGATACAAGACAAAAGCATGGTGGCCAAAAAGTGGATAATGATGCAGAAAAGTTGTTTAAGACTTGCTATGGGTGTCAATTGGTGAGTAACTTTTAACCACCATCTGATCCATGCAAGATCTGGCACTGGATTTTTGGGATCATTCTTAAGCAGGGAGCATATATTTGTGGTGCTATGAAGAATTATCGTAGCCCAAAATTATACTCGTACTCCTTATTTCATTATTTGTAAGATATGAATATCAAACAGAGAATAGATCATAATTTGAATCTAATTTGTCTCCATGGAATCATTTTCACACACTTAATTGTAAGACAAAGTGGTTGTACTTTAAACCTTTAAAGTGTAAATTAGACTACTAGAACATGGAGTACCCTCTAGATTTATTTTATCAACATTTTGTAATTCAATAAGATTGTGTAATTGTACTATTACAACAAAACAAAAAGTATTTGGCATTACCTAATAAATTTAAAAATTTTCTTTTAAATGTAGCTTTTATAGATATAGATTTATTTTTTGTTTTGTGACGGGTAGTTAATGGATGGAGGAACCAGTGCATACTATTTGGTCAACATTCTGCAGCAAGTAAGTACCAACTTTCCAACATGAAGTGCCTGGGCCAAGATTTTAACCAGTGACCTCAGGTTGTAGGCGAGGACTCTAACCGCTACACAACCAAGCCCCCTATGTAGCTTTTATAAGCTAAATACTTAGTTATTGAAACAGAGTGCTATTCCATTGATTACCAGAAGAGTTACCAACAGGAGTAAAGTTGTAAATTTTTCTGGTTAATGCAGAGACTACAGGGTCTCCGGAGCTGGTACTTTAGAAGGAGGAGATACTAAGGTTGACAAAAATTAACTTAGAATCTATTTAATCTTCTTCCAGTATATGAATAGATTAAAAAAATCCTTGGTAACAATAAATGCGCAGGAATTAACAGCAGGTTAGTAGAAAAATAATTAACTTAATGGGCATGACCCCCCCCCCTCCCCCCACTCTTTTGTGCTTGTGAAAGATGCATCTAGGGAGGTATGACCTGCTATGCAGCCACAAACAAACCTAAGTGGAATTCATTGTTGTTTGGGTTCTGTCCAGATAGGTCCTTGAGGTAGGATGTAAAGGAATTTTGAGATTTCCAGTGGCATGTTTGCATAATTTGCTCTGTGGAAACATCCCCCATTAAAGGCTTTTGAAGCTGCGAACGCTCGTACATAATGGGCCTTAACCCTTAGAAGTTCCATGTCTGCCTCATCCACCTTAGAGTAGCAAAATTTGATGGTGTTTTTGAGCCAAGATCAGATTTTTAAAAATTGGATTTCCTTTGAATGGCCCTGTTTGTAGGAAATGAAAAGGTGGGTTTTGTCTCCTCTGAAAGGTCTGGATCTTTCTAGATACATAGGACCCTAATGGTGCAGTGTGGTTTCCGTGTCCTGGCTGACACAATCACCCTTTAAGGAGGGAATCACCACTGGCGAGACTGCTTGTGATCCCTCTTTTGCCAACTGGTTCTTCACAATGAAGGAGGGTGAAGGGGTGAGCTGAATTTGCTCCCAGTTGCCCAGGCATAACAATTTGTCCAACATCCAGACATGGATTTCATTACACGTTTTTCCAGAGGCAAAGGCCAGAAGGAAACCAACTTCCATGTAAAAAACTTGGAGGCTGTTCAAGGTTCAAATGGAACCTGGGAGAGTTGATAGAGGACTAAATTTACGGCCCATTTTGGAAGGGTTCTAGCGCTTTGTGGTCTATCCCTGTGAAAACTGGCAATATGGCTATGTCTGCATTGATGCTAATGTCCATGATGGAATTTCCAGAAGTGTCTACAATGGCTGTCCTGTACCCCCTCAATAGTGGAAGGACATCTATTTTTGGTATTAAACAGGAACCATAGGAAGTTACAGATGTCCCCTATAGTGGGACACCTGAAGTCCACCCGTCTGTGTAAACCAGCATTGAAATACTGCCCACTTGGAGGCATAGATGGGTCTAGTAGAGTCTTTGAGGTGCAGCAAATCTGTCTGCCACTTCTGCAGAGAAGCCTTGGTTCTAGAGAGATGTCCTAGATACCAAGTGTGGAGGTTCAGGGATTCTGGGTTGCTGTGGAATTGGTTGCTCAGTGGTTGTTTTAGCAGATAATGTACTGGTAGAATCTGTCAAGGGAGGTAGAGTGATAGTTCCACCAGGGCCCAAATCCACGTTTTTCTTGACCAGCCTGGTGCAATTAGACTGAGTCTGCAGTTTTATGACATCAGCTTTTGAGAATTCTCCCTGCAACATGCTGTGAGAGCTTAACCACCATTCCCTGTGTTGTATCATTTTCTGAGTCCATGGAATCACAGAATTCAGTGGCATTGGGAATTTCCAGTGAATTTTGAGATGGTGTGAAACGGTCTCGTGTGTATCCTCCTAGTTTCACTGTTTTCTCTGTGGATGCTAGTAATCTAATGATGCACTGATAACAGGAGGTCTTAGCCATCCTGCATGTGGAAGGTCTTTTGAAGTTTGGCCCATCTCGCTTGCGTGGGTCTGACTTGTCCAGTAAAAAATGGTAACCTATGAAGTCTAACCTGTGTGGGAGTGAGTTCTGATTTCTTGGTGTTCAAAAGGAATCCCAGGTTGGGTATCAAAGTCAGTAGGCACCTTGTGTTGAGGAGGGCTTGTACCTGGGAGGGTGCCCTGATTAGCTAGTCCATGTACTGGTGTAGATGTTTATCTTTTTGAAAGGCCATTAATTTTATCGCCTTCACTAGAGGAGCCTGTGGCTAGTCCGAAGAGTAGGCTTGAGAACTGGTAAGAGGTACCTTGAGAGTGGAATCTGAGGAACTTCCTGGATTGTGGGGACATGAAGATAAGTGTCCATTAGGTCTATGGATGTGACCCATTCTCCTTTCTGAGGGAGGACCTGATTGATTCTGGAGTCTTCATCTTGAATTTGGGCACACTTGGGACATAAGCTTAGGCCTACATGGTTCCCTGGTTTTGTAACTAAAAACAGACAGCTGAAGTATACCAAAATGATCATGTCCAAGAGGTCTTGGAGGAAGGGAGAAAGAGTGTCATTGTTGGGGTTGATATTGCAGAGGTTGGTTGGTGGGGTTTTATCCCCAGCCCTGTGCTGCCTCTTCCTCGATGACACCACAAAATCCCCTGCGCTGAGGCTGTGGGTAGAAAGTCTGTGGAACAAGATACTGGGACTCTGGGACATGGACTTGGTAGTATCCACCCTGTTGATAAACCCCTTTGCCCTTGCCTCTGGACTTCTTTGACTTTCCATATGGATGGAATCTAGAGCCTGATTGATTTCCAGTCGTCACCTCCAGCCCTATTAAGTGTTGTCCATACTCTTGCATGAGCAAGCGATCAAAGAGTTCAGGGCTGGAGATAGGAGCTGACCTGAGATTCTTCAGTCGGTAAGCATCCAGGTTGTGATGAGAGTGTTTCATATATGTGTCCCTGCTTATGAGAACCAGATTTGTCAGCAGGTGTAGAAATTTTTCTAGCAATTGTTGGTAAGCCATAGCTATGCTTCTGCTTATGTCCCACATGAATTGCATTTGCGCAGTGTCCTTGATTGTGGAGTTAAGCAACTGGCTCTGCAGCTAGGAGCCTGAAAGTTATCTCCCTGTTGTCTCTAGCAGCCATTTTTTGCAAAGCATGCATTCGCTTGCAGTAGAGAGCGTGGAGAGGAAATTTAAGATTACAATACACTCCCAGACTATGAATTAGAGTTTGATTGAAACATTCCGGGTGACCTTTATATCCAGGTTTTGCTATGTAAGCGAAAGACTGAATCTGAGGCTTCTATCCAAAATTTTCCCCTGCCACCAGGTACCAGTTGCCTGTTTTGTGGGCTTGCTACGAATTGCCCACTATCCAAGGAAGCTGAAGGGGAAGGTTCTGGTTTAACCGCAGAATCTTGGTTTTGGAGCAACTTTGCAATGTCATCCATTAGGGAAGCTTTAGTGAAGGTGGCCATGAGGATTGCTCCATTATGAACATATTGGGTCTCATCCGAGTCTTGATCCCCGTTTGTATTCCCCTGTTTGGCTGGGTCATTGATACCCAGATAAAGTATTACTTGATCTATGTGAAGGCATTGAAGTCTGCTTTAGGTGGGAATTCTCTGGTTGGGACATTAAGGTATAAGAAGATGAACCATCTGCGCCATATTATCCCTATTCGAATCTTTAGAGGGAGACAGAACTTGAGGCTGGATGGGTGCAGGTGGAGGGGCTATGATCACCTGAATAGTGGAGGCTGCAACGGGAGCAGAACTTTTGATGCCTTTTAAGCCTTTTTGATAATGGGAACCTCTTGTTGAGCTGAGGTATCCATGGGTTCTTTTGTTTTGGTTACTGGTGGTGTAGTACCCTAAGGACTAACCAGTGGTTGAAAAAGCTGAGGGGGTTTGACAACAGTTTGTGACTGTGCTTGAGGTGGTTGTGAAAGTTATGTAGCAGAAATGGTAACTGAAACTTGAGCTGTAGAAGCAAGTCTCTGGAACATCTGTTCCATAGATGTTGATAGGAATTGCTGTAAAACTGACTAAAGTTGGGAAGACAAGTCCTGAATTTGTTTCTTATTTTTGGGGAGAGAGACTGTATCATCTCCAAATTTTGCTGCTCAAAATGTGCTTTAAACATTTGAGTGTGAGGAGTACATTGGGGCACAAGTCTTTGAGGAGCTGGAGCAGACGAGAAGTTTGCCGACTGCGTAGAGATCTGAGTTGGAGCTAGTGTTGCAACTGGTGCCAGAGTCTTGGCAAAAACTGCTGAAGATGTGGTTGTTGGTGTAAAAGTAGGGCCAGCTGGGAAAGCCACTGACCTGGGTATACTGACAGCAGGCAGTGAGAAGGTCTGATCTCCATTAGATGTACCCAGCTGCAGTTGAGAGAGGCTGGCTGATGCTGTGATGCAGGTAGCAGTGGTGTATCCAGTCCCGGGTTATTATTCATACTGGTTAAAGTTTAGAATTGAGTCATCTATTTTGCTGGCCTCCAGATCCTCACTATCTGGTGCCTGTGTATGTGCCGATACAGACTTGTTTGTATGTTAGCACTACATTCAGTGAATACTGATTTAAGATATTAAGATGGTTCAATTTGACTTCCATATGGGAAGCACAGGTGGCACAAGCCACTACAGGCCAATTTGAGACACAAGACTCTTCCCCATCACTATTCTTTCTGCAGCCATAACATCTAAGATGTGTATCGACGGCTGGCATCCAATGGCCATACCTGCCACACTTTTAGTAAGGAGGAGTGCCTACCATATTGACAGATTCAGTTTTCAGCTAAAAGCAGTAATAACACAGAATTTATATATCCCCAGTGTTTATACACAACAGGGAATGAAGTGTGTAAAAACCAAAGTGAAAATTCTCCTCGAAATGAACTAAATATACTGGCAAACTTGAGTCAGAAAATAACCATCTACTAAGATGACTACCAATGGAAAGAAGGAAGAATCACATAAGCTACGCAGACAATATTCGCAGTTGTTACCTTACCGGTCACCAGACAGGCCAAGCCTGTTCTAAATTACTGGCTCCAGAGACCTTAAAGCCCCTGCATTAACTGGAAAAGTTTACAACTTTACTCTCGTTGGTAGCTCTTTTTTAATCAAAGGAACAGAACACTGTGTTTCAGTAGGTAAGTACATTGTAGCACAATAAAATGAATACTTAAGAGTAATTCTGGACGACTATATGTCTTTCAGATTGAGGTTAATCATTTTAAACACATCCTGGTTTTTTAACAGCCACGCCTCTGTGAGTTGCATATAGGTTTATCCACCTGCAATCTCTACAATAGTTGATCAATTTGATCAGATTTAGATTTATTTGTTTTTTTTATGTCACGTTCAACAGCCAGGGTCATATTGCGACGGATAGTTTACAGGTGGAGGAAACCAGTGCATACTGCACTGTAAACCACCGGGCATCGGCAAGTAACTACCAACTTTCCAACATGAAGCGCCCGGCCCGAGATTCGAAGGTTGGAGGCAAGAACTCAATTTGATCAGTATGTAAAGTTGACATTTATAGCACTTAATCTCCATCAATTGATAGACACTAAGGCGCAACTAGGCAAAAACAATGTGAATAATCAGAAGTCCAATAACATAGCTTGGTCATACCAAAGAAGACATGGGTAACATGGCTGACCTGAACCACTCAACTTAATATACATTTCTGAACAGTCGTTTAGCTATTATAAAGCTTATTGAATACCTAATTATCCAGAGGTGATATCTAAAGCCCAATTATGGTTGTAATTAATTTTAGTGAATTGAACAAACATATTAAGCATGGGATATCTACACCCACTGCAGTTTAACTCGCACCTGTAAGGAGGTCATAACAGCTTTTAGGAATAAATAAGTTGTAGGTTGCCATTGAGCCTGGTGAAATAACCTATTGAGAATTAAGCATTATAACCATGAAACTCACATTGGAATCAAAGATGTAGTCATGGTTACAAACGGCCCCATCTTCAGTTGGCCTTGTGATCATTTTTAGGATTTTGTTTTGTAAAGTAGTGTATTATTTCAATTTCTTAATTGTACTATTAGTATATACTGTATAACCAGCACCCTGTTTTATTACATAGTTTATAGGGGGTCCCGATGTTATAATGGTAACACACTCCCCTCCCACCTCTGAGGTCTGCAGTTCAAAACCTGTAGACAAGTTGGTAGTTGTTTACCAGTGGTTGGCTGCTTATAGTACAGAACTTTGATCAACTGTATGCAGGGGTTTCCTCTCCCAATAAAACTAACCATTGTGATATGAACTATACAGTGTTTAAAGCTATGTTAAAACCCAAATGAATAAATACTACATGGTTCAGCATGGCGTGGGTTAATTTTCCATGTTTCAGTGCTTTATGTATTAGTTTTATGTATCAGTTTTAACAGTTACAATTTAGTTTAATGCTTTTAATGATTTGTAGTTTTTGAATCTAAGGAATTTTTAGTCGTTTGTGATTATTGGTGTTTCTGAAGTCTTAAACAATTTTAGTTGTTTGTTATTTTTGGTCTTCATGTGGCCTTAAGATTTGTATAAACAAATAATGCCAAATAGAGTATAATTTGTGGTGTAATACAGGCATAACGCAGCATAAAAATACACTGACCACTCTTATATTCTGGATTGACAAATCTCCTTTGGTATTTCAATCCCCTTGAGGTCTTCTTGCAGTATTTCCCTCCTTGCAGACCTATATATTATCAACACGTGGGAAATAATGTTTAATTCAATGTTTATGACAGTAGCCAAAATATTTATTTAAAAAAATTTTGTATTCACATTCTCTCGGGAGATTTCTCGAAATGTTAATTTTCTAGTAATTTCCATACTTTTGTCATGTGACATTACCCATCATGTGATGTTCATACTTAATCAAGCAAAAATGAAATTTCCAGTAGTGGTCATTTGTTTATTCCATCCATTTTGTGCAGGGATGCTGAAACCCAAAGAGTCCGAAAGCCGTTACATCCAAGAAATGAATGGAATGTGGAATTTCCGTGCTGACAAATCCCCAACACGGAACCAAGGCATGATGGAAAAATGGTGGGAAGAGCCTCTGTCGGAGGTATGGGGCCGTGTGTGGTTTTGTTGTGGTTATTTAGCACGATTTCAGAAATTGTATGTTAACATTGTTGGATGTAATTTAAATGTACTTTTTAAAATTTGCACTGATGCAATCCACCCATTGGGCTACTGTAGCGATGAGAACTTGGAACGACATAACATACAGGGGTATAGTAACATTCTACTGGTCAGCCAGTGAAGTTCGTCACCTCCCCTAAAACGCCCAAAGACAGGGAATATTCATTTTAAATTAATGGAATAGCTGTTCTCAGCAGCAAAGTATACATTTATGCCGAAAATCCACAGTAAAAACTCTTTAATTTTGTCATAAAATGCATCTGACAAACTTCACTGGATGAGCCATACCAGTAAACTCCCATACTAAAGCCAGTATTTGAGGGGTCATGGTGGTAACACTCTTGTCTCCCACCTCTGAGGCCGGGGTTCGGTTCCCAGCACGGCCTCAAGTGGGAAAGCTGGTAGTTGCTTGCCGTTGGTCGGCAGTTTACAGTACAGAACCCTAACGAACTGTATGTACTGGTTTCCTCTGCCCTTCCAACTACCCATCGTGATATGACCTGTACAGTGTTGAAAGCGACGTAAAACCCTAGTGGTTAGCAAGTTTGGCATCTAATCATAGGCTGTCACCTCTGGGTTCGAGTCCCACAAGTGGCAGTTCTGAGGACCTGTCCCAATATGACCCTGGCTGTTGAACGGGACGTAAAACCCCAACTTTGACTTTGACTTTGAAAGTGATGTAAAACCCCAAATAAATAAAGCCAATATTTTTAATTTAAATAATATTGACAGCATTATATTTTATTGTTCTACAACCAGATTGTCAAATGGTAAGCACTACAACAATAACATTTTGTCACTATAGTGCTTCCACGAACCGTCAAAGTACTGACTCGAGTTTCATGAATCACTGATGAGTCTACTCAAGTTAAACTCGAGTCAATAACAATATTTTAAAAAACCCAAACCTTAAATATATATGTGCTCCAATATGATTCTTTCATAATGAAATCTATTTTTAACCATATTCCAACAAAATTTGTCATATTTTCCCTTCAAAATAAAGATCAACATCCTCACCATGTTGAGAAATAAAATGGATGTTTTGATTGGTTCTTTTACCAGGTAAGGTGTATGGAGTGAAATCATTGGCTTTGTGTCGTAATAGGTAAATATTATGGAAAATATTAAGTAGAGAAGTCAAATTGTGCTTTTATTGCATCTGTGTACCCTGGCAAGTGGTTTATTGTATCCACCGGAAGCATCCGGTGGATACTTTGGTTTAGCGTTCGCTATGCCGCCGCCGCCGCCACCTCCGCCGCGCGTAGAGAGATTTTCGGCGTTAAGACTCTAAGAGGAAAACAACAGCAGTTAGGTTCACCAAATTTGCAGGATATCTTCATTGGGGGGTAAGCTTCTCTGGGAAGGAAAATAGCCTCATTCTGAAAAACAAGATGGCCGCCATGGGCATTTTTTTGAAAATAATCTACATTTTTCTACTGGCTGTTCCTCATAGGTAGAAGGTTGAATCTCTTCATAGGTGATATGTATGACACATATACATGTCCTCTACAACCTTGCACACATTTGACCTTGAAGCTCCTAACTCAAGGTTATCCACGGAGTGCCGAAGTAACCCACATAGAGGACTTGAAAAGTGCCTATATCTCCCTTATTATTGGTCCTAGAGGTTTGCAATGTGAAGCCAACCTATAGGAAATCATGTGCTGCGAATCTTCTGATGTGGTCAGATTTGACCTTGGACCCCTCCTTCAAGGTCAAACGAGGATAGCCAAACTTAAAAGTGCTTATAACTCGCTTATTATCGATCCTAGAGGTTTGGGATGGTAAACCAACATATAGGAAATCATGTGCTGCGAATCTTCTGATGTGGTCAGATTTGACCTTGGACCCCTCCTTCAAGGTCAAACGAGGATAGCCAAACTTAAAAGTGCTTATAACTCGCTTATTATCGATCCTAGAGGTTTGGGATGGTAAACCAACATGTAGGAAATCATGGGCTGGGAATCTTCTGGTGTGGTCAGATTTGACCTTGGGCCCCTCCTTCAAGGTCAAATGAGGACAGCCAAACTTAAAAGTGCTTATAACTTGCTTATTATTGGTCGTAGAGGTTTGGGATGGTAAACCAACAACCTTGGGCCCCTCATTCAAGGTCAAACGAGGACAGCCAAACTTAAAAGTGCTTATAACTCGTTTATTATTGGTCCAAGATGTTTGGGATGGTAAACCAGCATATAGAAAATCATGGGCTGGGAATCTTCTGGTGTGGTCGGATTTGACCTCGGGCCCCTCCTTGAAGGTCAAATGAGGATAGCCAAAGGTAAGAGTGCTTATAACTCGCTTATTATTGGTCCTAGAGGTTTGGGATGGTAAACCAGCATATAGGAAATCATGGGCTGGGAATCTTCTGGTGTGGTCGGATTTGACCTTGGGCCCCTCCTTCAAGGTCAAACGAGGACAGCCAAACTTAAAAGTGCTTATAACTCGCTTATTATTGGTCCTAGAGGTTTGGGATGGTAAACCAGCATATAGGAAATCATGGGCTGGGAATCTTCTGGTGTGGTCGGATTTGACCTTGGGCCCCTCCTTCAAGGTCAAACGAGGACAGCCAAAGGTAAAAGTGCTTATAACTCACTTATTATTGGTCCTAGAGGTTTGGGATGGTAAACCAACATATAGAAAATCATGGGCTTGGAATCTTCTGGTGTGGTCAGATTTGACCTTGGGCCCCTCCTTCAAGGTCAAATGAGGACAGCCAAACTTAAAAGTGCTTATAACTTGCTTATTATTGGTCGTAGAGGTTTGGGATGGTAAACCAACAACCTTGGGCCCCTCATTCAAGGTCAAACGAGGACAGCCAAACTTAAAAGTGCTTATAACTCGTTTATTATTGGTCCAAGATGTTTGGGATGGTAAACCAGCATATAGAAAATCATGGGCTGGGAATCTTCTGGTGTGGTCGGATTTGACCTCGGGCCCCTCCTTGAAGGTCAAATGAGGACAGCCAAAGGTAAGAGTGCTTATAACTCACTTATTATTGGTCCTAGAGGTTTGGGATGGTAAACCAACCTATAGGAAATCATGGGCTGGAAATCTTCTGGTGTGGTTGGATTTGACCTTTGGCCCCTCATTCAAGGTCAAATGAGGACAGCCAAACTTAAAAGTGCTTATAACTCACTTATTATTGGTCCTAGAGGTTTGGGATGGTAAACCAACATATAGGAAATCATGCGCTGGGAATCTTCTGGTGTGGTCGACTTTGACCTTGGGCCCCTCCTTGAAGGTCAAATGAGGACAGCCAAACTTAAAAGTGCTTATAACTCGCTTATTATTGGTCCTAGATGTTTGGGATGGTAAACCAACATATAGGAAATCATGGGCTGGGAATCTTCTAGCATGGTCGGATTTGACCTTGGGCCCCTCCTTCAAGGTCAAACGAGGACAGTCAAACTTAAAAGTGCTTATAACTCGCTTATTATTGGTCCTAGAGGTTTGGGATGGTAAACCAGCATATAGGAAATCATGGGCTGGGAATCTTCTGGTGTGGTCGGATTTGACCTTGGGCCCCTCCTTCAAGGTCAAACGAGGACAGCCAAACTTAAAAGTGCCTATAACTTGCTTATTATTGGTCCTAGAGGTTTGGGATGGTAAACCAGCATATAGGAAATCATGGGCTGGGAATCTTCTGGTGTGGTCGGATTTGACCTTGGGCCCCTCCTTCAAGGTCAAACGAGGACAGCCAAACTTAAAAGTGCCTATAACTCGCTTATTATTGGTCCTAGAGGTTTGGGATGGTAAACCAGCATATAGGAAATCATGGGCTGGGAATCTTCTGGTGTGGTCGGATTTGACCTTGGGCCCCTCCTTCAAGGTCAAACGAGGACAGCCAAAGGTAAAAGTGCCTATAACTCACTTATTATTGGTCCTAGAGGTTTGGGATGGTAAACCAACATATAGAAAATCATGGGCTGGAAATCTTCTGGTGTGGTCGGATTTGACCTTGGGCCCCTCATTCAAGGTCAAACGTGGACAGCCAAACTTAAAAGTGCTTATAACTCACTTATTATTGGTCCAAGATGTTTGGGATGGTAAACCAGCATATAGAAAATCATGGGCTGGGAATCTTCTGGTGTGGTCCGATTTGACCTTGGGCCCCTCATTCAAGGTCAAATGAGGACAGCCAAACTTAAAAGTGCTTATAACTCACTTATTATTGGTCCTAGAGGTTTGGGATGGTAAACCAACAACCTTGGGCCTCTCATTCAAGGTCAAACGAGGACAGCCAAACTTAAAAGTGCTTATAACTCGCTTATTATTGGTCCTAGAGGTTTGGGATGGTAAACCAGCATATAGGAAATCATGGGCTGGGAATCTTCTGGTGTGGTCGGATTTGACCTTGGGCCCCTCCTTCAAGGTCAAATGAGGACAGCCAAACTTAAAAGTGCTTATAACTCGCTTATTATTGGTCCTAGATGTTTGGGATGGTAAACCAACATACAGGAAATCATGGGCTGGGAATCTTCTGGCGTGGTCAGATTTGACCGTGGGCCCCTCCTTCAAGGTCAAACGAGGACAGCCAAACTTAAAAGTGCTTATAACTCGCTTATTATTGGTCCTAGAGGTTTGGGATGGTAAACCAGCATATAGGAAATCATGGGCTGGGAATCTTCTGGTGTGGTCGGATTTGACCTTGGGCCCCTCCTTCAAGGTCAAACGAGGACAGCCAAACTTAAAAGTGCTTATAACTCGCTTATTATTGGTCCTAGAGGTTTGGGATGGTAAACCAGCATATAGGAAATCATGGGCTGGGAATCTTCTGGTGTGGTCGGATTTGACCTTGGGCCCCTCCTTCAAGGTCAAACGAGGACAGCCAAAGGTAAAAGTGCTTATAACTCACTTATTATTGGTCCTAGAGGTTTGGGATGGTAAACCAACATATAGAAAATCATGGGCTTGGAATCTTCTGGTGTGGTCAGATTTGACCTTGGGCCCCTCCTTCAAGGTCAAATGAGGACAGCCAAACTTAAAAGTGCTTATAACTCGCTTATTATTGGTCCGAGATGTTTGGGATGGTAAACCAGCATATAGAAAATCATGGGCTGGGAATCTTCTGGTGTGGTCCGATTTGACCTTGGGCCCCTCCTTGAAGGTCAAATGAGGATAGCCAAAGGTAAAAGTGCTTATAACTCGCTTATTATTGGTCCTAGAGGTTTGGGATGGTAAACCAACCTATAGGGAATCATGGGCTGGAAATCTTCTGGTGTGGTTGGATTTGACCTTTGGCCCCTCATTCAAGGTCAAATGAGGACAGCCAAACTTAAAAGTGCTTATAACTCACTTATTATTGGTCCTAGAGGTTTGGGATGGTAAACCAACATATAGGAAATCATGCGCTGGGAATCTTCTGGTGTGGTCGAATTTGACCTTGGGCCACTCCTTGAAGGTCAAATGAGGACAGCCAAACTTAAAAGTGCTTATAACTTGCTTATTATTGGTCCTAGAGGTTTTGGTGCATTGTCTTTACGGTGGATACAATTTGCATCGGTTTTCCGATGCGCTAGGTCTTGTTTATATATTTTTTGCAGTATTTTAAAGCAACTCAAGTTTGCAATAAAACGCCCATTTTGTAGACATATAGAAGCCTTGTCCTTAACCTTTATCAAAGATATATAAGGTGGGTGTTCACTGACAGGTCCCAGTAAACATTAGAAATGTTTTAAATGGTTTAAACATTGACAAAACTTTTTTAAAACCTAATTAAACCCTATCTTATGGTTTTCTAAACGTTTCCAAGTAAACGTTTACACTGTGATGTTTTATAAACATTCCCCATACAAACATTTATTACTGAAAACGTTTATTAAATGTTTGTAAAATAACACAAGAAGCTAGGTTTGACTGGAAATGTTTTTAAAACATTTATAAAATAGCTGGAGAAATGAATGTTATGCTGGAAGTGCTTTTCAAACATTCATCTTGAAATGTTTGATAAACAGTACACAAAAAAAGTTTAAACAGCATTGCTTGTCAAATGTTTTAAAAACATTCTATCAAAACGTTTTTTGAACCTATAGTTTTAAACCTTCACCTTCAAACATGTCCAAACAAAGATGGCGGTGAGCAATAATAGGGGATTTTAGACGACTTTGTCAAAAATTGCCCCATATGCAATCCCTAAAAGTAGGAATTGAATGGGGGCACAATTTCTAAGCCACCATCTTACAATTTTAGACATAAAAATAATATTTTCAATAGTGATCAAACATATAAAGATATTGAAATCGACCTCTGACCCCATTATTATTCAGACATTATTATGTTCATTTATACTGTTTTTTGTAACATTATTGTTAAACGTTTAATAAACGGTATACATAAAACGTTTTAAAAACATTTCTATTACAAATAGTTTTATGAGGGTATCTGACAACACCTGTTACCATGACAATGCTTTAAATACTTTTCGGTCTAAAACTTCTTAATTAAAAAAGCGGTGCTATTAAACCGATGTTACTACAGTTGCATTTTAATCTCCCTCCGGCCAAGGCCAGGGTTGGGAGATTATGAAATGCCTTCTGTGCGTGCGTGCTTGTGTGTGTGCATGCATGTATGTATTTGTCACATTTTTAAATCAAGCTTTATATCTCATTCAGTTATGAAGATATCTTCACTGAATTTGCAGAGAATGTTTATGGCTTTTTAAAACATGTCTGTAAAAAAAGTATGGTACTCATTTTAAAAAACAACATGGCCACCATAGCTGATTGCTCAAAAGTCATTGATATGTTCTAAAATTTAAAATATATGCAGCTAGCTGTGTTTGATTTGCACAAAATGTAAATGGCTAGGAAAGTTTGCCTGAGAGTAATTTTGGCCTTGTTTTGAAACTGAAGGGCTATCATATCACATCTTTTTATGTCAGATGGGGGCAGGGGGTGACAGCCCTGACATCTCCCTTATCATTGGTCCTAGGAGTTTAGAATGAGAAAGTAACTTCTTGTAAATTGTGGTCTGCAAATCTTTTGCAGGTGTCAAATTTGACCTTTGACCCCTGCTTCAAGGTCATTTAGGGTCATCATGCTGAAGGGGCCTCATATCTCCATTATTATTTGTTCTAGGGCTTCAGAATATGAAAACAACTTGTGACAAATCATGGCCTGTGAATCTTACATGTGACAACATTTTGTGGATTCTGTATACTTCTTACAACATTTTCCGAAATCTCAGTGTTGTTGGCCATTTAATTGTACTTGTAGGCTAAGGTTCTTGCCTGCCAGGTTGGCTATTTTTCTGTTTCTTGGACTTGTAATTTTTGGGTGCTTTGCATTCCGTACTCCTGTATGCTGCATGGATGGAGCAATATCTGGCAACAAGTTTTTGCCATGGTAACACTTTTTTCAGTCTCTGACTTCTCATTATGTGGACTCTTTTACATTACAAGTCCTGTATGGATTGCACATGATCAAATTTTTGGCAGTACCTGACAAGTATTGCTATAGCAACACTTTTTTTCTGTTTTTGTATTGTGGATATGAAAATTCCTGAAGAAGACCTGTAGGGTAAGATGAGCTTACACTCCACAAGTGAGAATGAACTCACTGGTTTACTGTTGAACAAAACGATGGATAATAGCAGACTCTTTTTATCTCCACAAAGGCAGCCAGCAGACAAGACAGGAACAATCTTACACAATGCAATATCTAATATGCGCAATTAATTTACTGCTAAGTGCTGACATCTAGTAAAAGTTGGTGAATGAATGCTTCACTTAATTTGCATATCTGTGTGTTTGTGCCAATAAGTCAAAAACTACACATCAGATGTGGGGTCCTCCTTAAAGATTGTCTGGATCTGCAAAAATACAACCTGTCAAGTGACTATTTATGTCATTCCAGCACACAGTGTGCGCTTTCAAATTTCATCTCTTTCAATCTATAGCTACATCTGGTCACACAGCAAAGTTTTATTGAATTCTTGTTCAGAAAACACATACCTAGTGGATAGAGTCATGCATTATTGTAGCGGGGATACTATGGATTCATCATCGTTGTCGTCCGCGTCCGCAGAGATTTCTTGTTAGCGACCTACAGTCCACATTTCTTTCCGGATTTCTTTCATATTTGGCAGGTGGCTTGATATGGTAGAGGACTCGCCACCCTATCTTTTTGGTAGGCTTTATGTCTAAATTAGGTCTGTGGTAGACAAAAATGTCTAAAATGTGGAATATTGCTTGTTAGCGACCTACAGTCCACATTTCTTTCCAGATTTCTTTCATATTTGGCAGGTGGCTTGGTATGCTAGAGGACTCGCCACCCTATCTTTTTGGTAGGCTTTATGTCTAAATTAGGCCTGTGGTAGACAAAAATGTCTAAAATGCATTAAACGTCATGAAATCATGCACTAAATCACTTATAACTTGAAAAGTGTTGCATTTAGAGCATTTTGTTAAAATATGTTATTCAGCTACTTTTTTCATAGCTACAACATGGTGAGTAACTTGGGTGTCTGTCTCAATAGCTAAATGAGTAATAGCTACTTTTGGGCTTTTAGTAACTTCCATCATGAGTAAAATCACTTGTAACTTGAAAACTATTGCATTTACACAATTTTGTATTAATATGTTATTCAGCTACTTTTGGGTCAGCTATAACATAGTAAAATTTCAGACCTGTAGCTCATGGCATAGCTGAGTAATAGCTACTTTTAGGTTATCACTGTTGAGTAAATTACTTATAACTTCAAAAGTATTACATTTAGAGTATTTTATTTCAATATGTTATTCACCTATTTCGGAGTCAGCTATAACATAGTGAAGTTCCAGACCTGTGGCTCATTGCATAGCTGAGTAATAGGTACTTTGAAGTTCTCACTGTTGAGTAAATCAGTTGCAATTGGAAAACTATTGCATTTACAGAATGTTATTCAGCTACTTTTGGGTCAGCTATAACATAGTGAAATTACAGACCTGTAGCCCATGGCACAACTGAGCAATAGCTATTTTCAGGTCCTGCCTGTTGAGTAAATCAGTTGTAACTTGAAAAATATTGCATTTGGAGTATTTTGTTAAAATATGTTGTTCAGCTACTTTTGGGTCAGCTATAACATAGTGAAATTACAGACCTGTAGCTGATGGCACAACTGAGCAATAGCTATTTTCAGGTTCTCACTATTGAGTAAATCAGTTGTAACTTGAAAGCTATTGCATTTACAGTATTTTGCTTAAATATGTTGTTCACCTAATTTTGGGTCAGCTATAACATAGAAAAAATTCAGACATGTAGCTCATTGCATAGCTGAGTAATAGCTACTTTGAGGTTATCACTGTTGAGTAAATCAGTTATAACGTGAAAACTATTACATGTACAGTATTTTATTTAAATATGTTATTCACATAATTTTTGGTCAGCTATAACAGAGTGAAATTGCAGACCTCTATGTCATGGCATAGCTTACCAATATCTACTTTCAGGTTCTCACTGTTGATTAAATCATTGTATCCACTGGATAGCCGCAGTGTGTAGAGAGATTTCACCATTACCGCTCTAATGAAAAAAAATATTATAGCTAGCCTTCTCAAGTTTGCAAGGTATATTAGAGGGTGCACCACAATATTCTATTGGTTGGCTTTATGTCTAAATTAGGCCTGTGGCTAAATTACTTGCCTACTAAGAATGAGTAATTCTGCATTTTCTCTAAAAGTATTGCAGATAGCAAATTTTTCTTAAATAACTCATTCACCTACTTTTGGGAGAACTTTCACACGCTGAAGTTCCAGACCTGTAGGTAATTACTCACCTACTCAAAATGAGTAAATGCGAATTACCTGTAAAAGTATTGCAGATAGCCAATTTTTCTCAAATAACTCATTCACCTACTTTTGGGAGAGCTTTGACTTGGTGAAGTTTCAGACCCGTAGGTAATTACTCACCTACTCAAAATGAGTAAATGCAAATTATCTCTAAAAGTATTGCAGATAGCCAATTTTTGTCAAATAACTCCTTCACCTACTTTTGGGAGAGCTTTCACTTGGTGAAGTTTCAGACCCGTAGGTAATTACTCACCTACTGAAAATGAGTAAATGAAAATTATCTCTAAAAGTATTCCCGATAGCCAATTTTTGTCAAATAACTCCTTCACCTACTTTTGGGAGACCTTTCACTTGGTGAAGTTTCAGACCTGTAGCTAATTATTCACCTACTCAAAATGAGTAAATTCGAATTATCTCTAAAAGTATTGTAGATAGCCAATTTTTCTCAAATAACTCATTCTCCTACTTTTGGGAGAGCTTTCACTTGGTGAAGTTTCAGACCCGTAGCTAATTATTCACCTACTCAAAATGAGTAAATGCAAATTATCACTAGAAGTATTGCAGATAGCCAGTATTTCTCAAATAACTCATTAATATGAAAACAACTTATAGGAAGTCATGGGCTGCAAATCTTTTCATGTGGTCAGATTTGACCTTGGGCCCCTGCTGCTTATTATTGGTCCTAGAGGTTTGCAATGTGAAAACGACTTATAGGAAATCATGGGCTGCGAATCTTTTGATGTGGTCAGACTTCACCTTGGGCCCCTGCTACAGGGTCAAATAAGGGTAGCCAAACTTAAAAGTGCTTTCAGCTTGCTTATTAACGAAAAATGCTGTTTATCTTCTAAACTATGTTACTTGGCCTTTGTCGGTGGATACATCCAGCATCTGGCCACAGATGCGTCCTTAGTCTAGTTTCAGTATATGAAAGAACTCACATGAAATTTGACAGGCCACCCAAGAGGTGGGATAACTTATGTTGAGATGGCCACAAAAAGGGTGGCATAAATTTGAAAAAGTAATAATATAATTACATTTATATATTTCACCTCACCCCACTGATAAACAGTTCAATCAGAATCCATTTAATAAGTAATCCAGTAATACCAACTAGTAATGAACGATTTTGGTGGTGTAGTACATGGATGCATCCATAAATCCATTAACTACTATACTGGTGACACTTGAAAATTGGTGTGATTTTTTTTAACTCACAAGCACCCCCTTTATTACACACCAGAAGCTGCAAAGTTAAATCAAAACTGTTCACCCCAGGACATCCAAGTGGAAACTAAGCCAGGTTACACTTATGAAAATTCACCCTACCAATTCTTAGATTAATACCCAGTTCATACAAATAAGATGAAAGTTAATTTTTTTATGCTGTGGCTGGATAATTACAAATCTCCCTGTATTGTGACCTCTCCTAACTTTTAGTGGAAGAATAGAACAACCACATTGAAGGATTACATGGGTTAACATAAAGTAGGTTGATTCATGAAGTGTGTCAATTTTGTTTTCAAGAATAGCAAAAGACTGCATACACATATCCAGAAAACTGTTTAAAATGATTCACAATACAAAGCTACACTGTTGATGTCTGTTAAATTCGACAATTTAACCATTTAGTTTGGCACTCAAAGGTAATTAATCTGAGGGGCAAGTAAGGATCAGTAGCACATAGTCAAATGGGGCATTTTAATTAGGTTACCTTAATGAAGTGTCAATTTTTCTGAATTAGTTTTGTCAAAATTTTTGTTTAAGGGGTCATTTCCACCCAACTCATTTTTACCCAAACCTTAAAAAGAGGCATCTCATCCAGAATTAGTTTTTGTCACCATCCAGTTTCGTTGTTAAATCTGCATTTACAACTATTATTATTTATTATTATTTTATTATTGAGGTATTTATAGAGCACTCTTTCTGACGTATAGCTCAGAATGCTTTACAGTAGACTAAAATAAACTAGATTACAGTACTAAAACATTGTAAAGATAAAAGAACAATAACGTAAAAGATAAAAATATAGGTATTGGTAAATAACACAATATACATAGACACCAAGAGTCTAAACAAAGATTCACTAAACAATATTTTTGTGTAAAAAGAAATTGTTTATGAGACATTCATAAGAAATTGTTAGGCTCTGTCCCATAATATAGGACAGTATTTAAAACAGTTAAAACTATGGTATAATTTTCTGAAGTCTTGATTTCTAAAAACATAAAACAAGCTTCTAATGTAAGGACTATTTGTATCCACCGGAGGCACCGCCACCGCGCGTAGAGAGATTTTCGGTGTTAATGCTCTAAGAGGAAAACTACATCAGCTAGGTTAATCAAATTTGTAGGATATCTTCATTGGGGGTAAGCTTCTCTGGGAAGGAAATTAGCCTCATTCTGAAAAACAAGATGGCCGCTGCGGGCATTTCTTTGAAAATTATCTACATTTTTACCCCACAGCCCTTTTACCCCACAGCTGTCGGGGTATTGCTTTCACCCATGGTGTCCGGATGGGCGCGCGCGCGGATGGGCAGGCGGCGGGAAAAAGTTTGTCCAGGCGGTATCTCAGAAACTGTAAGGTGTAGGAAGTTGATACTTGGTAGAGACATTGGTTAGGGGGTGTAGGTGTGCAACGTCATGGTCTGACCTTGATTTGACCTTTGACCTTGCCGTAGTGACCTTGACCTATAAAATCTTGTCCGGGCTATATCTTGGAAACCGTAAGGTGTAGGAAGTTGATACTTGGTAGTGACATTGGTTAGGGGGTGTAGGTGTGCAACGTCATGGTCTGACATTGATTTGACCTTTGACCTTGCCATAGTGACCTTGACCTATAAAATCTTGTCCGGGCTATATCTCGGAAACTGTAAGGTGTAGGAATTTGATATTTGGTAGGGACATTTGTTAGGGGGTGTAGGTGTGCAACGTCATGGTGTGACCTTCATTTGACCTTTGACCTTGCCGTAGTGACCTTGACCTATAAAATCTTGTCCGGGCTATATCTCAGAACCAGTAAGGTGTACGAAGTTGATACTTGGTAGGGACATTGGTTAGGGGGTGTAGTTGTGCAGCGTCATGGTCTGACCTTGATTTGACCTTTGACCTTGCCGCAGTGACCTTGACCCATAAAATCTTGTCCGGGCTATATCTCGGAAACTGCAAGGTGTAGGAAGTTCATATTTGGTAGGGACATTGGTTAGGGGGTGTAGGTGTGCAACGTCATGGTCTGACTTTGATTTGACCTTTGACCTTGCCATAGTGACCTTGACTTATAAAAGCTTGTCCAGGCTATATCTCGGAAACCGTAAGGTGTAGGAAGTTGATACTTGGTAGGGACATTGGTTATGGGGTGTAGTTGTGCAACGTCATGGTGTGACCTTGATTTGACCTTTGACCTTGCCGCAGTGACCTTGACCTATAAAATCTTGTCCGGGCTATATCTCGGAAACCGTAAGGTGTAGGAAGTTGATACTTGGTAGGGACATTGGTTATGGGGTGTAGTTGTGCAACGTCATGGTCTGACCTTGATTTGACCTTTGACCTTGCCGCAGTGACCTTGACCTATAAAATCTTGTCCGGGCTATATCTTGGAAACCGTAAGGTGTAGGAAGTTGATATTTGGTAGGGACATTGGTTAGGAGGTGTAGGTGTGCAACGTCATGGTCTGACCTTGATTGGACCTTTGACCTTGCCGTAGTGACCTTGACCTATAAAATCTTGTCAGGGCTATATCTCGGAATCCGTAAGGTGTAGGAAGTTGATACTTGGTAGGGATATTGGTTAGGGGGTGTAGGTGTGCATCATCATGGTCTGACCTTGATTTGACCTTTGACCTTGCCGTAGTGACTTTGACCTATAAAATCTTGTCCGGGCTATATCTTGGAAACTGTAAGGTGTAGAAAGTTGATATTTGGTAGGGACATTGGTTGGGGGTGTAGGTGTGCAACATCATGGTCTGACCAGGATTTGACCTTTGACCTTGCCGTAGTGACCTTGACCAATAAAATCTTGTCCGGACTATATCTTGGAAACTGTAAGGTGTAGGAAGTTGATATTTGGTAGAGACATTGGTTAGGGGCTGTAGGTGTGCAGCATCATGGTGTGACCTTGATTTGACCTTTGACCTTGTCGTAGTGACCTTGACCTTGTTGCACCTTTGGGTCTGTCTTTTGATGTAGATAGAGCACTGTTAAAGTCATATTAGAATTTATTAAGAATTTACTTTCATAACTTCCCATTGTAAGAGATAGAATTTCATCAAGTGAGCCTCAGATTTTGCTCCAACACCACACATAAGCATTCATTAAATGTATTACCACTTCTGTATGCATGGTAATATTCAAAACATCAAAACCATAATTCGGCCATGCAGATGTAGATAAAGAGTGTTGAATTTTAGTTTACTGATTAATGCTGTCATTTTGTTATTGAATTATCTTGTTTTAATACTTCATTATATCCCCAGACGAAAGTCGGGGATATATTGGATTCAGGTCCGTCGCGCCGCCGCCACCGCCGCCGCCGCCGCCGCCGTAGAAATTTCCTTGTGGACGCGATAACTCAAAAACAAATTAATATTTTTTTTTCAAACTTGGTACACATGTTAAGAGTGCCCAAAGGAAGATCCCTATTTTAAGGTGACCTTAAACTCCCAGTAAAAAAGAACTTATGGCCACCTTAAGGTCAGAAATTGGACTTTTGGCCACTTAGAGCCCTCTAGGTCACAAACTATGATGCTCAGCTGGCTGAAATTTTACCTGACAACACATTAATATGTTCTTAGTACATGTGCCGAAAATCACGACTTTAAGTTGAGGAGAAAATTGTCTTTGAGGCCCATAAATACCCCCACTTAGGGATTTTTTGCTATACTTTTCACATATTTTACCCTATAATTTGGAAGTGGTAATTCTGATGAGTCTCAAACTGTGCTAGGTATAACTTTGATATGTAATCCTTGTCTGTAGAAAATTTTAGGGCTGTAGGTTTACCCAAAGGAGTCGACTTAAGGTCTCAAAAGTGCCCACAGAGACCCAATTTATGCACTTTTTGCCACTTTCAAGCACTGTAGCTTTAAAACTATGTCTCTCATCTAAGTTAAATATCATCTGGGAATATATCTATGTGTTTTCTTATATGTGCCCCAACATTTAGGCCTTTAATAGACAGTTAACCTGTGTATCAGGACCATAAACACCCACCCGAGTGACCCTTATAAGACATTTTTCACATCTTTTTCCCTGTAACTTGGAAATGGTAAGTCTGAGAAGTTTCAAACTGTATTAGATATATATTCTGTGTGTAATCTTAGTATGTAACAGATTTAAGTCTGAAGCTTTAATTTTGAAGGTCAAATTGAGGTCTCTAAAAGGCTCCCAAAGACCCAATATTTGGACTTTTTGCTACTTTTAAGCCCTGTGACTGTCAAACTATGTGACTGATAGAGCTCAAATCCTATGTGGGAAGATATTAGTATGTTATTTATATATGTGCCAAAAATTAAGGCTTTAAGAAGACATTTAACCTGTGTATGAGGACCATAAATCCCCACCCGAGTGACCATTTTTAGACATTTTTCACATATTTTTCCCTGTAACTTGGAAATGGTAAGTCTAAGAAGTTTCAAACTGTATTAGATGCATATTCTATGTGTAATCTTAGTATGTGACAAATTTTAAGTCTGAAGCTTTAATTTGAAGGCCACATTTAGGTCTCTAGAAGGCCCCATAAAGACCCAGTATTTGGACTTTTTGCCAATTTTAAGGCCTGTGACTGTTAAACTATGTGACTGATAGAGCTGAAATCTCATCTGGGAATACATTATTATGTTCTTTTTACATGTGCCAAAAATCAAGGCTTCAAGTAGACATTTAACCTGTGTATGAGGACCTTAAACACCCACCTGAGTGACCCTTTTAAGACATTTTTCACATATTTTGCTCTGTAACTTGGAAATGGTAAGTCTGAGAAGTTTCAAACTTTATTAGATACATATTCTATGTGTAATCTTAGTATGTAACAAATTTTAAGTCTGAAGCTTTAATTTGAAAGCCACATCGAGATCTCTAAAAGGCCCACAGAGACCCAATATTTGGACTTTTTGCCACCTTTAAGCCCTGTGACTGTTAAACTATGTGATTGATGGAGCTGAAATCCCATCTGGGAATGCATTATTATGTCCTTTTTACATATGGCGAAAATCAAGGTTTTTAGTAGACATTTAACCTGTGTATGAGGGCCATAGACACTCGCCCAAGTGCCTTTTTGGACATTTTTTCCGTATTTTGCCCTGTTATTTGGAAATGCTTAGTGTGACAAGTCTTAAACTGTATTATATATAATTTTTGTTTGTTATGTATGTCCCCCAAAAAGTTTCAGATCTGTAGTTTAATTGCTAAGGTCTCTTTAACAATTGTAAAATGCCCACAGAAACCCAATTTATGGACATTATGCCACCTTAAAGCCCAGTAACTGTCAAACTATGTGGGTTATAGAGCTGAAATCTTTGAATTTTTAAAAGGAAATGCCTGTCTATTTAAATTTTGAATATTAATAATGTTATGGCTATCTTAGTCTTTTAAGAACTTATTTTTGTGTGTTATACCTCTGCTTGCTGAGTTTTTAACTTTTTAAAATGAAACTGGTTAAACGCCGGTTAAACATATTCAAGTAGACAAAATGGACACTTTAAGTGAGCTTTAAGTCCCAATATTAATGAAATTATATCCGTATGTAGTAAAACTAGGGGATTTTTAACCCTCAACTAGCCCAGTTTTATTCAACTTGCCTCAGTTAATTTTGACACAGCTCCTACAGTTATGAACTCATTTCAGTTGATAATCACATACTTAAAATTCTCAATTCTTTTTGTATTTGAGTACCCCTTTTATATAGATTGTTTGTTTACCATTTATGCTGTAGCACTCCATCTCTTTGAGAGAACATGTAAACTGTGTAAAAAAGATGTAGAAGATGAGATACATTTTGTTTGTGTTTGTCCAGCTTTAGAGCTGATTCGTATGAAATATTTCAAAATTTTAAATATAGATAAATCTGAATTATTAATAGATCAATTATCAAGGGTATTAACTCATGTGAATGTCAATATGGTTATTAATTTTATTTTTGATTTGTGGCAAGAAAGAAAAAGTAAATTATATTGTTAATTTTTATGTATTGAATTGCTGTCTTTATTTACTGTATCTTACCTCAAAATATGTTTGCTCTGTTTGTTATTAACTCTCTATTTAAAGTGACTTATAAGCCCATATAGGGCTGGGTATTACTTCAATAGTTTTTGTATAATCCTTGTCAACATAATACATGTCACTATAATAAACTAATAAACTAAACTAAGTCCCAACCCACATCCCCCACCCGGATTCCCCCCACCCACCTCTGGGACCTCCAGCTATATTGAGTGACACTAAATAAACAAAGGTATTTAATGATATCAGATGAGAAACAAAGACCTCAATGGGGTTGCAGATCTTGTGTAATAGTGAGAGAGGTGTGGAGAAGGGGAGAGGGGTGGGGGTGGGAGGTGGTGGGCTTCATTACATATAACACAAAGGGGAGTCAGAACTGAGATTGTGTCACATATTTAGGTTGCATATATATGGACCACATATATAGGTATAGAGGAAATGAATAACTGAAAACAATTTGCAAATTCTAAAAATAATATAATAAAATAATAATATAAATAATTTTTTTTTAAATAATATTTTATTTGTGAACAAATATAGAAACAGATATGCGCTTTTGGGATTATGAATTTTAGAATGGACATTGAATCATCAATCATTTAAATACTTTGAAGGAAGATTGAAAAGTATGATGAGTTGAGTTAAAAATAATATTTTATTTGTCAACAAATATAGAAACAGATATGCTCTTTTGGGATTATTATTTTAGAATGGATATTCAATCATCAATCATTTAAATACTTTGAAAATAGGTTTAGAGTTATCATTGCAGGAAGATTGAAAATATAATTTGAGTTATGTATTCGGCGTCTGGGGATACACCATCTTCCTTGGAAGATATAAACAGAGTAGATTGATGTGCTGAAGTTCATATAATAATGGGTAATTATGTTTTTAAAAATTCCCGATCAAAACCTGTGGCGTGAGTGATGACCTGTCTGGGGATATGTTGGCGCCGAGTTGGCCCAATCTAGTTTTTACATGCATTATCTTTCTTTTAAACATTATTTCTTCATTTAAACATTGTTTGGACCTTTATATAACTGACAGTGCTCTGAAAGTATCCTGAACTTTGTAATGGTACAGTACTTCTATATCTCATGGTGTTGAAAATATTTCCCTAGGCTGTGGGGTACGGGCATCTCTGATGCTATTTTTCTACTGGCTGTTTCTCATAGGTAGAAGGTTGAATGATAGGTGATATGTATAACAGATATATATGTCCTCTACAACCTTGCAGACATTTGACCTTGAAGCTCTTAATTCAAGGTCATCCACAAAGTGCAAAAGTGACCCACATAGTGGACTTTAAAAGTGGTTATATCTCCCTTATTATTGGTCCTAGAGGTTTGCAATGTGAAACCAACCTATAGGAAATCATTTGCTGCGAATTTTTTGATGTGGTCAGATTTGACCCTGGACCCCTCCTTCAAGGTCATACGAGGATATCCAAATATCAAAGTGCTTATAACTCGCTTATTACTGGTCCAAGAGGTTTGGGATGGTAAACCAACCTAGATGAAATCATGGACTGGGAATCTTGTGGTGTGGTCAGATTTGACCTTGGGCCCCTCCTTCAAGGTCAAATGAGGATAGCTAAAGTTAAAAGTGTTTATAACTCTCTTATTATTGGTCCAAGAGATTTGGGATGGTAAACAAACCTATAGAAAATCATGAACTGGGAATCTTCTGGTATGGTCAAATTTGACCTTAAACCAATCTTTCAAGGTCAAATGAGGATAGACAAACTTAAAAGTGCTTATAATTCGCTTAATATTGGTCCTGGAGGTTTGGGATGGTAAACCAACCTAGAGGAAATCATGGGCTGGGAATTTTCTGGTGTGGTCGGATTTGACCTTAGGCCCCTCCTTCAAGGTCAAACGAGGATAGCCAAACTTAAAAGTGCTTATAACTCGCTTATTACTGGTCCTAGGGGTTTGGGAATGTAAACCAACCTATAGGATATCATGGGCGTGGAATTTTGTGGTGTGGTCGGATTTGACGTTGGACCCCTTCTTCAAGGTCAAACAAGGATAGCCAAAGTTAAAAGTGCTTATAACTCGCTTATTATTGGTCCAAGAGATTTGGGATGGTAAACCAACCTATAGGAAATCATGAACTGGGAATCTTGTGGTGTGGTCAGATTTGACCTTGGGCCCCTCCTTCAAGGTCAAATGAGGATAGCTAAAGTTAAAAGTGTTTATAACTCTCTTATTATTGGTCCAAGAGATTTGGGATGGTAAACAAACCTATAGAAAATCATGAACTGGGAATCTTCTGGTATGGTCAAATTTGACCTTAAACCAATCTTTCAAGGTCAAATGAGGATAGACAAACTTAAAAGTGCTTATAATTCGCTTAATATTGGTCCTGGAGGTTTGGGATGGTAAACCAACCTAGAGGAAATCATGGGCTGGGAATTTTCTGGTGTGGTCGGATTTGACCTTAGGCCCCTCCTTCAAGGTCAAACGAGGATAGCCAAACTTAAAAGTGCTTATAACTCGCTTATTACTGGTCCTAGGGGTTTGGGAATGTAAACCAACCTATAGGATATCATGGGCGTGGAATTTTGTGGTGTGGTCGGATTTGACGTTGGACCCCTTCTTCAAGGTCAAACGAGGATAGCCAAAGTTAAAAGTGCTTATAACTCGCTTATTATTGGTCCAAGAGATTTGGGATGGTAAACCAACCTATAGGAAATCATGAACTGGGAATCTTCTGGTATGGTCAGATTTGACCTTAAACCCCTCCTTCAAGGTCAAATGAGGATAGACAAACTTAAAAGTGCTTATAACTCGTTTAATATTGGTCCTGGAGGTTTGGGATGGTAAACCAACCTAGAGGAAATCATGGGCTGGGAATCTTCTGGTGTGGTTGGATTTGACCTTGGGCCCCTCCTTCAAGGTCAAACGAGGATAGCCAAACTTAAAAGTGCTTATAACTCGCTTATTATTGGTCCTAGAGGTTTTGGATGGTAAAGCAACTTATAGGAGATCATGGGCTGGGAATCTTTTGAATTGGTCAGATTTGACCTTGGACCCGTCCTTCAAGGTCATACGAGGATAGCCAAACTTAAAAGTGCTTATAACTCGCTTATTATTGGTCCTAGAGGTTTGGGATGGTAAACCAACCTGTATGAAATCATGGGCTTGGAATCTTGTGATGTGGTTGGATTTGACCTTGGGCCCCTCCTTCAAGGTCCAACGAGGACAGCCAAACTTAAAAGTGCTTGTAACTCGCTTATTATTGGTCCTAGAGGTGTGGGATGGTAAAGCAACTTATAGGAAATCATGGGCTGGGAATCTTTTGAATTGGTCAGATTTGACCTTGGACCCGTCCTTCAAGGTCAATTGAGGATAGCCAAAATTAAAAGTGCTTATAACTCGCTTATTATTGGTCCTAGAGGTTTGGGAATGTAAACCAACTTATAGGAAATCATGGACTGGGAATCTTTTGATGTAGTCAGATTTTACCTTGAACCCCTCCTTCAAGGTCATACGTGGATAGCCAAACTTAAAAGTGCTTATAACTTGCTTATTATTGGTCCTAGAGGTTTGCAATGTGAAACCATCTTATAGGAAATCATGGGCTGGGAATCCTTTGATGTGATTGAATTTGAAACTGAGCCCCTCCTTCAAGGTTAAACAAGGATGGATAAACTTAAAAGGGTTTATAACTTGTTTATTATTGATCTTAGAGGTTTGCAATGTGAAACCAACTTGCAGGATATTGTGGGCTGGGAATCTTCTGATGTCAGATTTGACCTTTAGCCCCTCCTTCAAAGTCAAACGATGGTTCACTGGCTTTGATGAGTTGTCTTTCTGGTGGATACAGATTTGCATTGGTTCTCCGATGCGTAGGTCTAGTGGATATTGAACTTGGAAATCTGTAACACAGGAGAGTAGTTAAAGCTAACAGAAAGGGCTTCTTCCTGTGATATAATATCCAGTCAGATAATATTCAAATAATGATTTGTGACTTTTGTGTGTTTATGTCACATTATATTGGCCCATAAAGGTTTCATACTGGTGCTGATAATGTAAGCTATAGCTGACCTGTAGAATAGCAATGTTATTGATTTTTTATCTAGTGACTAAAAGTATGAAAAACAGCAGTAATTTAATGAAGCATTATAATTGCTTCATAAAAAATTATTGGACTGCTTATTTTATAAAAACTTCCCATAATCTGAACTGACATTTGCAGAATCGTGAAAGAAGTTTATCTGTTGTTAAATGTTGTTGTCATATTTCAGAGTGGTGATGTGATCCCTATGCCGGTACCATCCAGTTACAATGACATCACAACTGATAGAACTCTTCAGTATTTTGTTGGATGGGTTTGGTATGACAGGGAGTTCTATGTCTCTAGTTCCATGAAAGACCTGCGTCTTGTGCTGAGAGTAGATAGTGCACACTATTATTCCATGGTTGTAAGTAAAAATATTACAAATGGCTTAAATATGGAAATAGTTTGTTTGTTGTACTGTCCTCTTAGGGAGAGGCCCACGGAAAAAGTACATTGTAATTAAGTATTCAGATGCAATAAAGGTGTAATATCTTTTGATTTACTTTACATTTAGATATCAAACTTTCAGTTTGATGTCCCATTCAACAACCAAGGTCATATTAAGGAGGCCCTCAGTATATTCCACACATTGTCATGAACTGGACTTGAAGCCACAACCAGGTGAAAGCCAAGTGGTTATATGTTAAAGTTATTTACCAATCAGCCACAGAGGCTTCATACTGAGAAATTGACAATTATTTACTAATGTATCCTTCAGAAGCCACTAATTACTAACTCCCCATAACTGAAACCAGAGAAGGGAGAATTTAGATATGAAAGGGCCAGTTTTAAAATTCCCAACATTTGAATATACAAATTTTTTTGAGTATAAGAAGAAGTTTTTCATAATTATAACCTAATCTTATAAATGTTACATGTTCATGCCAAGTCGACTATATGAAGAATGTGCTGTTGATAATAACTAAAGCAATTATGAAATTCGTTATTGTATAATTCTTTTGGCAATAGAAGCTATCCTAATTGTCTGCTTTGGGAGTAATGTTAAAAGTAAATATACTTCATTCTGTGTTTTCCCTGTCTTGAATGATGCCTAAAAATATATTAAAAGTACAAAAAAGTCGTTTAATTAAATTTAATTAAGCGTCCCGCAAGGGACGCTTGTTTGTGTATGGGAGAGCTTCTGGCTCCGCCGGCTCCGCCGGCTCCGCATTTTGTTTTCCTTATAACTCTGTAACCGTTAGGCGGATTCTTTTCAAATTTGGCAGGTTTAGGCAGTAGCCTTGGGGAATTTTTTTGAATATGCTGCAGTGACATTTCAACCAATCAGAGAGGTCACATGACCAAAAATGTCTTTTTTCAATGGGGAAGCTTGTCCGGATGATAACTTGAAAGGAATTTTATGAATTCACCTGAAACTTGGCAAATACATTCATTCTATTAAAATCTGGAAATCATTAGATTTTGGCATTGATTGGTCAAGAAATGGCCGAGTAATTAATGATTAATTAATCATTACGAATTTTCCAAATAAGGAAAACACAAAAATGCTTATATCTCGAAAACCGTGCTAGATAGAGCGATTTCGACGAAATTTTTGACCCACAGGGTATCTCTGCGGAGTAGTTATCCCAATTTGCAAAAAATTTTTGTCTCGCCCAAAATGGCGGCCATTTTGAATTTTCGAAATTTTCGCAAAAATTGCAAAACACAAAAATGCTTATATCTCAAAAACCGTGCTAGATAGAGCAATTTCGACAAAATTTTTGACCCGCAGGATATCTCTGCGGAGTACTTTTCCGAATTTTCAAAAAAATTTTATCTCGCCAAAAATGGCGGCCATTTTGAATTTTCGAAATTTTCGCAAAAATTGCAAAACACAAAAATGCTTATATCTCGAAAACCGTGCTAGATAGAGCGATTTCGACGAAATTTTTGACCCACAGGATATCTCTACAGAGTAGTTATTCCAATTTTGAAAAAAATTTTCTCTCGCCAAAAATGGCGGCCATTTTGAATTTTCGAATTTTTCGCAAAAATTGCAAAACATAAAAATGCTTATATCTCGAAAACCCTGCTAGATAGAGTGATTTTGACGAAATTTTTGACCCACAGGGTATATCTGCAGAGTAGCCATGCCAATTTTCAAAAAAATTTTATCTCGCCAAAAATGGCGGCCATTTTGAATTTTCGAATTTTTCGCAAAAATTGCAAAACATAAAAATGCTTATATCTCAAAAACCCTGCTAGATAGAGCGATTTCGACGAAATTTTTGACCCGCAGGGTATTTCTGCAGAGTAGCCATGCCAATTTTCAAACAAAAAATTTCTCGCAAAAAATGGTGGCCATTTTGAATTTTCGAATTTTTCGCAAAATTGCAAAACACAAAAATGCTTATATCTCGAAAACCGTGCTAGATAGAGCGATTTTGACAAAATTTTTGACCCACAGGGTATCTCTGCAGAGTAGCCATGCCAATTTTCAAAAAAAATTTGTCTTACCAAAAATGGCGGCCATTTTGAATTTTCGAATTTTTGCGCAAAAATTGCAAAACACAAAAATGCTAATATTTCGAAAACCGTGCCTCATAGAGCGATTTCGACGAAATTTTTTATCTTCAGGGTATCTCTGCAGAGCAGCTATCCCAAAGAGCTTTCACTTGGTGAAGTTTCAGACCCATAGCTAATTGCTCACCTACTCAAA
Organism: Sabellastarte sp. h YS-2021; assembly: GCA_964017235.1. Taxonomy (NCBI): domain Eukaryota; kingdom Metazoa; phylum Annelida; class Polychaeta; order Sabellida; family Sabellidae; genus Sabellastarte; species Sabellastarte sp. h YS-2021. The sequence goes on from OZ024928.1 coordinate 118,014,126, forward strand.
AAGAGTAAATGCGAATTACCTCTAAAAGTATTGCAGATGGCCAATTTTTCTCAAATAACTCATTCACCTACTTTTGGAAGAGCTTTCACATGGTGAAGTTTCAGACCCATAGCCAATTACTCACCTACTCAAAATGAGTAAATGCGAATTATCTCTAAAAGTATTGCAGATAGCCAATTTTTCTCAAATAACTCATTCACCTACTTTTGGGAGAGCTTTCACATGGTGAAGTTTCAGACCCATAGCTAATTATTTACCTACTCAAAATGAGTAAATGCTAATTATCTGTAAAAGTATTGCGGATACCCAATTTTTCTCAAATAACTCATTCATCTACTTGTGGGAGAGCTTTCACATGGTGAAGTTTCAGACCCATAGCTAATTACTCACCTACTCAAAATGAGTAAATGTGAATTATCTCTAAAAGTATTGCCGATAGCCAATTTTTCTCAAATAACTCATTCACCTACTTTTGGGAGAGCTTTCACTTGGTGAAGTTTCAGACCCATAGCTAATTACTCACCTACTCAAAATGAGTAAATGCGAATTATCTCTAAAAGTATTGCAGATAGCCAATTTTTCTCAAATAACTCATTCACCTACTTTTGGGAGAGCTTTCACTCTGTGAAGTTTCAGACCCATAGCTAATTACTCACCTACTCAAAATGAGTAAATGCGAATTATCTCTAAAAGTATTGCAGATGGCCAATTTTTCTCAAATAACTCATTCACCTACTTTTGGGAGAGCTTTCACTTGGTGAAGTTTCAGACCCATAGCTAATTACTCACCTACTCAAAATGAGTAAATGCGAATTATCTCTAAAAGTATTGCAGATAGCCAGTTTTTCTCAAATTAATCATTCACCTACTTTTGGGAGAGCTTTCACTTGGTGAAGTTTCAGACCCATAGCTAATTACTCACCTACTCAAAATGAGTAAATGCGAATTATCTGTAAAAGTATTGCAGATAGCCAATTTTTCTCAAATAACTCATTCACCTACTTTTGGGAGAGCTTTCACTTGGTGAAGTTTCAGACCCATAGCTAATTACTCACCTACTCAAAATGAGTAAATGCGAATTATCTCTAAAAGTATTGCAGATAGCCAGTTTTTCTCAAATTAATCATTCACCTACTTTTGGGAGAGCTTTCACTTGGTGAAGTTTCAGACCCATAGCTAATTACTCACCTACTCAAAATGAGTAAATGCGAATTATCTGTAAAAGTATTGCAGATAGCCAATTTTTCTCAAATAACTCATTCACCTACTTTTGGGAGAGCTTTCACTTGGTGAAGTTTCAGACCCATAGCTAATTACTCACCTACTCAAAATGAGTAAATGGGAATTATCTGTAAAAGTATTGCAGATAGCCAATTTTTCTCAAATAACTCATTCACCTACTTTTGGGAGAGCTTTCACTTGGTGAAGTTTCAGACCCATAGCTAATTACTCACCTACTCAAAATGAGTAAATGCGAATTATCTCTAAAAGTATTGCAGATAGCCAGTTTTTCTCAAATTAATCATTCACCTACTTTTGGGAGAGCTTTCACTTGGTGAAGTTTCAGACCCATAGCTAATTACTCACCTACTCAAAATGAGTAAATGCGAATTATCTCTAAAAGTATTGCAGATAGCCAATTTTTCTCAAATAACTCATTCACCTACTTTTGGGAGAGCTTTCACTTGGTGAAGTTTCAGACCCATAGCAAATTACTCACCTACTCAAAATGAGTAAATGCGAATTATCTCTAAAAGTATTGCAGATAGCCAATTTTTCTCAAATAACTCATTCACCTACTTTTGGGAGAGCTTTCACTCTGTGAAGTTTCAGACCCATAGCTAATTACTCACCTACTCAAAATGAGTAAATGCGAATTATCTCTAAAAGTATTGCAGATGGCCAATTTTTCTCAAATAACTCATTCACCTACTTTTGGCAGAGCTTTCACTTGGTGAAGTTTCAGACCCATAGCTAATTACTCACCTACTGAAAATGAGTAAATGTGAATTATCTCTAAAAGTATTGCAGATAGCCAATTTTTCTCAAATAACTCATTCACCTACTTTTGGGAGAGCTTTCACTTGGTGAAGTTTCAGACCCATAGCTAATTACTCACCTACTCAAAATGAGTAAATGCGAATTATCTCTAAAAGTATTGCAGATAGCCAATTTTTCTCAAATAACTCATTCACCTACTTTTGGGAGAGCTTTCACTTGGTGAAGTTTCAGACCCATAGCTAATTACTCACCTACTCAAAATGAGTAAATGCGAATTATCTCTAAAAGTATTGCAGATAGCCAGTTTTTCTCAAATTAATCATTCACCTACTTTTGGGAGAGCTTTCACTTGGTGAAGTTTCAGACCCATAGCTAATTACTCACCTACTCAAAATGAGTAAATGCGAATTATCTGTAAAAGTATTGCAGATAGCCAATTTTTCTCAAATAACTCATTCACCTACTTTTGGGAGAGCTTTCACTTGGTGAAGTTTCAGACCCATAGCTAATTACTCACCTACTCAAAATGAGTAAATGCGAATTATCTCTAAAAGTATTGCAGATAGCCAATTTTTCTCAAATTAATCATTCACCTACTTTTGGGAGAGCTTTCACTTGGTGAAGTTTCAGACCCATAGCTAATTACTCGTCTACTCAAAATGAGTAAATGCGAATTATCTCTAAAAGTATTGCAGATAGCCAATTTTTCTCAAATAACTCATTCACCTACTTTTGGGAGAGCTTTCACTTGGTGAAGTTTCAGACCCATAGCAAATTACTCACCTACTCAAAATGAGTAAATGGGAATTATCTCTAAAAGTATTGCAGATAGCCAATTTTTCTCAAATAACTCATTCACCTACTTTTGGCAGAGCTTTCACTTGGTGAAGTTTCAGACCCATAGCTAATTATTCACCTACTCAAAATGAGTAAATGTAAATTATCTCTAAAAGTATTGCAGATAGCCAATTTTTCTCAAATAACTCATTCACCTACTTTTGGGAGAGCTTTCACTCTGTGAAGTTTCAGACCCATAGCTAATTACTCACCTACTCAAAATGAGTAAATGCTAATTATCTGTAAAAGTATTGCGGATACCCAATTTTTATCAAATACTCATTCATCTACTTGTGGGAGAGCTTTCACATGGTGAAGTTTCAGACCCATAGCTAATTACTCACCTACTCAAAATGAGTAAATGCGAATTATCTCTAAAAGTATTGCAGATAGCCAATTTTTCTCAAATAACTCATTCACCTACTTTTGGGAGAGCTTTCACTTGGTGAAGTTTCAGACCCATAGATAATTATTCACCTACTCAAAATGAGTAAATGCGAATTATCTCTTAATAGTATTGCAGATAGCCAATTTTTGTCAAATAACTCATTCACCTACTTTTGGAAGACCTTTCACACACGAAAATGAAAAATTGTGAATATCTCGGAAAAGCTATTTCTTCTGCTTTAATGCTCGGCGGGAGATACACACCACGGCAGTGGTCTTGACAAAAATTTTTGTCTCCCCACAAATGGTGGCCATTTTGAATTTTCAAAGTTTTTGCAAAACACAAAAATGCTTATATCTCGAAAACCGTGCTATATGGAGTGAACTCAACAAAATTTTGGACCTGCTGGGTATCTCTGCAGAGTAGCCATGCCAATTTTCAAAATATTTTTGTCTCGCCAAATATAGAGGACATTTTTAATTTTTTTATTTTTTGCAAAACACAAAAATGCTTATATCTTGAAAACCGTGCTAGATAGAGCAGACTGCGCTGACTTTGGTTGCCACAACAGTAAAAGGCTAGAAACGAAGCATTTTCTTAATACTTTAGCACTCACCTTTATATCCTTTTCGGGACGCTTTGTTTTTGCTATGCAAAAACATTATCTTTTTTTTTGCGAGCGATCCTCTAGTTAAACATTTGTATGAAAAGCTAAATGTGATTTCTGCTTTCAGTGGATAAATGGCAAGCATCTTATGGATCACAATGGGGGTCATTTGCCTTTTGAATCTGAAGTCAATGATTACGTGACTGTTGGTGGTGTCAATAGAGTGACAATTGCTGTCAACAATACCCTTGGTCCTCATACTCTACCCCCTGGCACTATTTCATATAAAAGTGGACCCACGTAAGTTTATATAACAACTGTCTGTCAAAATTGTGTCTGTCTTGCATGTGTTCATTGATTTACATGATAAAAAGCCATAACTGGAGAAATCAGATTACCCATATTCTGAAAAGCTCAGCATATGTCCATATTGGGAATTAACGTTAATATATTCGATCGCCCAGTTAAAACTTTTTTTTAGTTTTATTGGACAAAGCAAATCTTCCAAGCTGCAATGAATCAATATATTTCAGATCAGTTTTGCAATTCAGAATAATTATATCCCCAGACGAAAGTCGGGGATATATTGGATTCAGGTCCGTCGCGCCGCCGCCGCCGTAGAAATTTCCTTGTGGACGCAATAACTCAAAAACGGATTAATATTTTTTTTTCAAACTTGGTACACATGTTAAGGATGCCCAAAGGAAGATCCCTATTTTAAGGTGACCTTAAACTCCCAATAATAAAGAACTTATGGCCACCTTAAGGTCAGAAATTGCACTTTGGACCACTTAGAGCCCTCTAGGTCACAAACTATGAGGCGTATCTGGCTTAAATTTTACCTGAGAACACATTAATATATTCTTAGTACATGTGCCGAAAATCAAGACTTTAAGTTGAGGAGAAAATTGTGTTTGGGGCCCATAAAGACCCCACTTAGGACTTTTTTCCTAGATTTTTAACATATTTTGCCCTATAATTTGGAAGTGGTAATTCTGATGAGTCTCAAACTGCTCTGGGTATAACTCTTATATGTAATCCTTGTCTGTGAAAAATTTAAAGGCTGTAGGTTTACCTGTTAGGCCGACTTGAGGTCTCAAAATTGCCCACAGAGACCCAATATATGGACTTTTTGCCACCTTCAAGCACTGTAGCTTTCAAACAATGTCTCTCATCTAAGTGAAATATCATCTGAGAATATATCAATATGTTTTTCTTGTATGTACTCCAAAATTTAGGCCTTTAATAGACATTTAACCCATGTATGAGGACCATAAATCCCCACCCGAGTGACCCTTTTTAGACATTTTTCACATATTTTGCTCTGTAACTTGGAAATGGTAAGTCTGAAAAGTTTCAAACTGTATTAGAAACATATTCTATGTGTAATCTTAGTATGTGACAAATTTTAAGTCTGAAGCTTTAATTTGAAGGCCACATTGAGGTCTCTGACGGGCTCCCAAAGACCCAGTATTTGGACTTTTGCCACCTTTAAGCCCTGTGACTGTTAAACTATGTGACTGATAGGGCTGAAATCTCATCTGGGAATACATTATTATGTTCTTTTTACATGTGCCAAAAATCATGGCTTCAAGTAGACATTTAAACTGTGTATGAGGACCATAAACACCCACCCGAGTGACCCTTTTAAGACATTTTTCACATATTTTGCTCTGTAACTTGGAAATGGTAAGTCTGAGAAGTTTCAAACTTTATTAGATATATATTCTATGTATAATCTTAGTATGTGACAGATTATAAATCTGAAACTTTAATTTGAAGGCCACATCGAGATCTCTAAAAGGCCCACAGAGACCCAATATTTGGACTTTTTGCCACCTTTAAGCCCTGTGACTGTTAAACTATGTGATTGATGGAGCTGAAATCCCATCTGGGAATGCATTATTATGTCCTTTCTACATGTGCCGAAAATCAAGGCTTTTAGTAGACATTTAACCTGTGTATGAGGGCCATAAACACTCACCCAAGTGACCTTTTTTGACATTTTTTTCCGTATTTTGCCCTGTTATTTGGAAATGCTTAGTGTGACAAGTCTTAAACTGTATTATATATAATTTTTGTTTGTTATGTTTGTCCCCCAAAAAGTTTCAGCTCTGTAGTTTAATTGCTAAGATCTCTTTAACAATTGTAAAATGCCCACAGAGACCCAGTTTATGGATATTATACCACTTTAAAGCCCTGTAACTGTTGAACTATGTGGGTCATAGAGCTGAAATCTTTGAATTTTTCAAAGGAAGTGCCTGTCTATTTAAAGTTTTATTAATAATGTTATGGCTATCTTAGGCTTTTAAGTACTTATTTTTGTGTGTTATCTCTCTGCTTGCTGAGTTTTTAACTTTTTAAAATGAAACTGGTTAAACATATTCAAGTAGGCAAAATGGACACTGTTATTTTCTGGTGAGCTATAAGTCCAATATTAATGAAATTATAGCCTTATGTAGTAAAAATAGGGGATTTTTAACCCTCAACTAGCCCAGTTTTATTCAGTTTGCCTCAGTTAATTTTGACACAGTTCCTACAGTTACTAACTCATTTCAGTTGATAATCACATTCTTAAAATTCTCAATTCTGAATTATTATTATAAATCTGTTCTTGTGGTTTGATAATTTATATTTAATTCTGGAGGTGTATAATTTTCCTGTTGGACATTCTTTATTTATATATTTGATTTTATTTTAGTGATAAGATTAACTGAGCTTTTTGTATTTGATTACCCCTTTTGTTTGTTTACCATTTGTGCTGTAGCACTCTCTTTGTAGTCCCACCCCCCCCATCCACCTCTGGGACCTCCAGCTATTGAGTGACACTAAATAAACAAAGGTATTGAATGATATCAAATGAGAAACAAAGAACCAGACTTTTCAGTGGGGTTGCAGATCTTCTGTAACAGTGAGAGAGGTGTGGAGAAGGGGAGAGGGGTGGGGTGGGGTTGGGAGATGGGGTTTGCTTCATTATCTAATAAGACAAAGGGGAGTCAGAACTGAGATTGTGTCACATATTTAGGTTGCATATATATGGACCACATATATAGGAATTGAGGAAATGAATAACTGAAAAACAATGCAAATTCTAAAAATAATATAACAAAATAATAATATAAATAATATATAATTTTTAAATAATATTTTATTTGTGAACAAATATAGAAACAGATATGCGCTTTTGGGATTATGAATCATTTAAATACTTTGAAAATAGGTTCAGAGTCACCCTTTGCAGGAAGATTGAAAAGTATGATGAGTTGAGTTAGAAATAATATTTTATTTGTCAACAAATATAGAAACTTTGCTCTTTTGGGATTATTAATTTGGAATGGACATTCAATCATCAATCATTTAAATACTTTGAAAATAGGTTCAGAGTTATCATTGCAGGAAGATTGAAAATATGCTCTGTTGAGTTATGTATTCGGCGTCTGGGGATACACCATCTTCCTTGGGAAGATATAAACTTAGTAGATTGATGTGCTGAAGTTCATATAACTTTTCCCAAGATTTATGGCATACAACAAATGGCTTACATAAAAAATTCCCGATCAAAACCTGTGGCATGAGTGATGACCTGTCTGGGGATATGTTGGCGCCGAGTTGGCCCAATCTAGTTTGAATTGATATAAAGACAGTGTTCCACTTCTGTTATTGAACCATGTGGATAAGTAACATTTTGTACATGGGTAATGGAGTTTAGGAGAGTTGACAAGAGTACATAAAATCAACAATACTGAGACGAACAATGGTTAGTAGAGCTTCAGAAATGTATGAGAACAGCACTTTGCTGACCTGATGCTGTCTAAACTTTGTCTCAAATAACACAACATAATGTAAGATATTACATTTCATATTGCGCATTTTTACAGTTCTGTAAAATAACATATTAATATGCATTAATATATTTTATTATCTCCCGCCGGGCTTTAGCCCGAGAGGGAGATTATGAAATGATGCCTCTGTGTGTGTGCGTGCAAGTGTGCATGCAGTAGTTATTCACGCAGATTTCTCCAAAACTGCTACAGCTACAGATTTTTTGTAAATTAATTGTCCCACTGAATTTTCACGCCCTTGAAAATTTTTTTTGGTTTTATGGACTTAGGCCTAAAGATAAGTGAGTAATAGCAATCTTAGTTACTTGGAGTAAAGGGCTCATAACTTAAAAACTATTGCAGTTAGAGTATTTTCGTAAAATATGTTGTTCAGCTACTTTGTCCTTAACTATAAGATGGTACATAGTTTGGGGTCCCATTGCATGCCATAAGTGAGTAAGTTATTTTCTTATTGTAGCAGAATAATGACATAAGTAAATGTCAAATATCTTCAAAAGTATTAAAGTTAGGGAAATATTTTCAAATATGTTATTCATCTACTTTTTGATAAGCTATCACATAGTAAAGTTTCAGACCTGTTGCACATTGGATAGCTGAGTAATAGCTACTTTGAAATTCTACAGTTGAGTAAATCCATTGTAACTCCAAAACTATTGCAGTTAGAGTATTTTCGTAAAATATGTTGTTCAGCTACTTTGTCCTTAACTATAAGATGGCATATAGTTTGGGATTCTATTGCATGCTATAAGTGAGTAATAGCTATTTTCTTATTTGTAGCAAAATAACGACATAAGTAAATGTCAAATATCTTCAAAAGTATTGAAGTTAGGGAATTCTTTTCCAATATGTTATTCATCTAGTTTTTGGTAAGCTATCACATAATAAAGTTTCAGACCTGTTTCACATTGGATAGCTGAGTAATAGCTACTTTGAAATTGTGACTGTTGAGTAAATCCATTGTAACTCCAAAACTATTGCAGTTTATTATTTTCCTAAAATATGTTATTCAGCTACTTTGTCCTTAACTATAAGATGGCTTATAGTTTAGGGTTCTGTTGTATGCCATAATTGAGTAATAGCTATTTCCTTATTTGCAGCAAAATAACAACATAAGTAAATGTCAAATATCTTCAAAAGTTTTAAAATTAAGAAATTCTTTTCAAATATGTTATTTATCTAGTTTTTGATAAGCTATCACATAGTAAAGTTTCAGACCAGTTGCACATTGGATAGCTGAGTAATAGCTACTTTAAAATTGTGACTGTTGAGTAAATCCATTGTAACTCCAAAACTATTGTAGTTAGATTATTTTCCTAAAATATGTTATTCAGCTACTTTGTCCTTAACTATAAGATGGCATATAGTTTAGGGTTCTATTGCATGCCATAAGTGAGTAATAGCTATTTCCTTATTTGCAGCAAAATAACAAAAGTAAATGTCAAATATCTTCAAAAGTTTTAAAATTAAGGAATTCTTTTGAAATATGTTATTTATCTAGTTATGTCAGCTGACTTGTCAGTTAGCTGACATTATGTCGTCACTCTGCGGCGTGGGCGTACGCGTACACGTCCGCGTGAACATCTTCTCCTCCAAAACTACAAGGCCTAGAGACATGCTGTTTTTTTTAAAAGATACCTTATCTATCGAGGATGAAAAATTGTTCAAGGCATGTAAATCTGTCTGTTCGTCTGTTTGCTAGAGACATTATAAGGGAGGTACCCCCACCAAAAGTGTGAAAATTTCAACACTGTATCACAATTTTCTCAGTGACTATTGCAGGGATTTCTCTCATATCTTGCATATATGTACTAGGCCAGAGGTAGATTCTCTTATGTGAGTGTGAGACCTGGATCTGTCTTATTTTTTTTAATAAATTTTTTTAATAATTTTTAATGCATTAAAAATCATGAAATCATGCACTAAATCACTTATAACTTGAAAAGTGTTGCATTTAGAGCATTTTGTTAAAGTATGTTATTCAGCTACTTTTTTCAGAGCTACAACATGGTGAGTAACTTGGAAGTCTGTCTCAATAGCTAAGTGAGTAATAGCTACTTTTGGGCTTTTCAGTAACTTCCATCATGAGTAAAATCACTTGTAACTTGAAAACTATTGCATTTAGAGAATTTCATATAAATATGTTATTCAGCTACTTTTGGGTCAGCTATAACATAGTAAAATTTCAGACCTGTAGCTCATGGCATAGCTGAGTAATAGCTACTTTTAGGTTATCACTGTTGAGTAAATCACTTATAACTTGGAAAACTATTGTATTTAGAGTATTTTGTTTCAATATGTTATTCACCTATTTTGGGGTCAGCTATAACATAGTGAAGTTCCACACCTGTGGCTCATTGCATAGTTGAGTAATAGCTACTTTGAAGTTCTCACTGTTGAGTAAATCAGTTGCAATGGGAAAACTATTGCATTTACAGAATGTTATTCAGCTACTTTTGGGTCAGCTATAACATAGTGAAATTACAGACCTGTAGCTCATGGCACAACTGAGCAATAGCTATTTTCAGGTACTGCCTGTTGAGTAAATCAGTTGTAACTTGAAAAATATTGCATTTGGAATATTTTGTTAAAATATGTTGTTCACCTACATTTGGGTCAGCTATAACATAGTGAAATTACAGACCTGTAGCTCATGGCACAACTGAGCAATAGCTATTTTCAGGTACTGCCTGTTGAGTAAATCAGTTGTAACTTGAAAAATATTGCATTTGGAGTATTTTGTTAAAATATGTTGTTCACCTACTTTTGGGTCAGCTATAACATAGTGAAATTACAGACCTATAACTCATGGCATAGCTGAGCAATAGCTATTTTCAGGTTCTCACTATTGAGTAAATCAGTTGTAACTTGAAAACTATTGCATTTACAGTATTTTGCTTAAATATGTTGTTCACCTACTTTTGGGTCAGCTATAACATAGTAAAAATTCAGACATGTAGCTCATTGCATAGCTGAGTAATAGCTACTTTGAGGTTATCACTATTGAGTAAATCAGTTGTAACTTGAAAACTATTGCATTTAGAATATTTTGTTTAAATATGTTATTCACGTAATTTTTGGTCAGCTATAACATAGTGAAATTGCAGACCTGTATGTCATGGCATAGCTTACCAATAGCTACTTTCAGGTTCTTACTGTTGAGTAAATCATTGTATCCACTGGATAGCCGCAGTGTGTAGAGAGATTTCACCATTACTGCTCTAACGAAAAAAAAAATATTATAGCTAGCCTTCTCAAGTTTGCAGGATATATTAATAACCATAAAATGTTGCCTGGGAATATTTTTGGCCTCATTTTGAAAAACAAGATGGCCGCCATAGGTGTTTCTTTTTCAGTCATGAAAAGTGCTTATATCTCTCTTATGATTGGTCCTAGAGGTTTGGGATGGTAAAGAGACATATAGGAAATCATGGGCTGGGAATCTGTTGATGTGGTCCGATTTGACCTTGGACCCCTCCTTCAAGGTCAAACGAGGATACCCAAAGTAAAAAGTGTTTATAACTCACTTATTATTGGTCCTAGAGGTTTGGAATGGAAAACCTACCTGGGAATCTTTTGGTGTGGTCGGATTTGACCTTGGACCCTGCCTTCAAGGTCAAACGAGGATAGCCAAACTTAAAAGTGCCTATAACTCGCTTATTAATGGTCCTAGAAGTTTGGGATGGTAAACCAACATATAGGAAATCATGGGCTGGGATTCTTTTGGTGTGGTCAGATTTGACGTTTGGACCCCTCCTTCTAGGTCAAATGAGGAGAGCCAAACTTAAAAGTGCTTATAACTCGCTTATTATTGGTCCTAGAGGTTTGGGATGGTAAACCAACCAATAGGAAATCATGGGCTGGGAATGTTTTTGTGTGGTTGGATTTGACCTTGGACCCCTTCTTCAAGGTGGAACGAGGATATTGCATTTGCAGTATTTCTTTAAATATGTTTTAACCTACTTTTTACACTTAAACAGTTACCTTGTTACTTTCCTTCATAATACCATTTGCAGGGCACAACTTTTTTGTCCTTTTCTTCTGTCAGCTTCGGAATTTCTTTCAAACATGCTGTTCAATTACCATTTACTGTACTTCTGTACAGCACTTTCCCTGATAATTATGCTTTCCTCTCATTATCACCTTCACAAATCAAAAACACTCAGTCAGCTGACACAGTGCCCGTTCACAGGCACTCTCCTCTTGTTTTTGATAAGCTATCACATAGTAAAGTTTCAGACCAGTTGCACATTGGATAGCTGAGTAATAGCTACTTTAAAATTGTGACTGTTGAGTAAATCCATTGTAACTCCAAAACTATTGCAGTTAGAGTATTTTCCTAAAATATGTTATTCAGCTACTTTGTCCTTAACTATAAGATGGCATATAGTTTAGGGTTCTACTGCATGCCATAAGTGAGTAATAGCTATTTCCTTATTTGCAGCAAAATAACAACATAAGTAAATTTCAAATATCTTCAAAAGTATTAAAGTTAGGGAAATATTTTCAAATATGTTATTCATCTAGTTTTTGATAAGCTATCAGATAGTAAAGTTGCAGACCTGTTGCACATTGGATAGCTGAGTAATAGCTACTTTGAAATTCTGACTGTTGAGTAAATCCATTGTAACTCAAAAACTACTGCAGTTACAGTATTTTCCTAAAATAATTTGTTCAGCTAATTTTTACTTAACTATAAGATGGCATATCGTTTGGGGTTCCATTGCATGTCATAATATAAGTGAGCAATAGCTATTTTCTTATTTGTAGCAAAATTATGATGGAAATAAATGTCAAACACCTTCACAAGTATTAAAGTTAGGCAAGTGTTTTCATTTGTTATTCATCTAGTTTTTGATAAGCATACTTTCCTGTGTCCTTTATATTTTTGTTGCTTTTGCAGATCTAGGTCAATAGCTAAGCGAGTAGAAAGCTGAGTAATAGCTACTAAAATGAGTAAATGTATTTTATCTCTAAAAGTATTATAGGTAGGCAATTTCTTTTAACTAAGTCATTCACCTAGTTTTGGGTGATCTACCACATAGTGAAGTTGTAGATCTATAGCTTTTTTCATAGCACGCGCATAGCTACTAAAATGAGTAAATCTCTTTTATCTCTAAAAGTATTGCAGATAGGCAATTTCTTCTAATAAGTCATTCGCCTACTTTTGGGTGATCTCCCACATAGTAAAGTTGCACAACTGTAGCTCTTTGCATAACTGAGTAATAACTACTAAAATGAGTTGATACTCTTTCTCTTTAAAAGTATTACAGATAGGCAATTTCTTCTAAATAAGTCATTCACCTACTTGTGGGTGATTTACCACATAGTGAAGTTGCAGAACTGTAGCTCTTTGGATAGCTGAGTAATAGCTACTAAAATGAGCAAATGTCTTTTATCTCTAAAAGTATTACAGATAGGCAATTTCTTCTAAATAAGTCATTCACCTACTTTTGGCTGATCTACCACATAGTGAAGTTGCAGATCTATAGCTCTTTGCATAGCTCAGTAATAGCTACTAAAATGAGGAAATGTCTTTTATCTCTATAAGTATTACAGGAAGGCAATTTCTTCTAAATAAGTCATTCACCTGCTTTTCACTGATCTACCACATAGTAAAGTTGCAGAACTGTAGCTCTTTGGATAGCTGAGTAATAGCTACTAAAATGAGCAAATGTCTCTTATCTCTAAAAGTATGACAGGTGGGCAATTTCTTCTAAATAAGTCATTCACCTACTTTTGGGTGATCTACCTAATAGTGAAGTTTCAGATCTATAGCTCTTTGCATAGCTCAGTCATAGCTACTAAAGTGAGTAAATGTCTTTTATCTGTAAAAGTATTGCATACAGACAATTTCTTCTAAATAAGTCATTCATCTACTTTTGGGTGATCTACCACATAGTGAAGTTGCACAACTCTAGCTCTTTGCATAACTGAGTAATAGTTACTAAAATGAGTCAATACCCTTTATCTTTAAAAGTATTACAGGTAGGCAATTTCTTCTAAATAAGTCATTCACCTTCTTTTGGCTGATCTACCACATAGTAAAGCTGCAGAACTGTAGCTCTTTGGATAGCTGAGTAATAGCTACTAAAATGAGCAAATGTCTCTTATCTCTAAAAGTATGACAGGTGGGCAATTTCTTCTAAATAAGTCATTCACCTACTTTTGGCTGATCTACCTAATAGTGAAGTTTCAGATCTATAGCTCTTTGCATAGCTCAGTCATAGCTCCTAAAATGAGTAAATGTCTTTTATCTGTAAAAGTATTGCATACAGACAATTTCTTCTAAATAAGTCATTCATCTACTTTTGGGTGATCTACCACATAGTGAAGTTGCACAACTCTAGCTCTTTGCATAACTGAGTAATAGCTACTAAACTAGTAAATGTCTTGTATCTCTAAAAGTATTACAGGTAGGCAATTTCTTCTAAATAAGTCATTCACCTACTTTTGGGTGATCTACCACATAGTGAAGTTGCAGATCTATAGCTCTTTGCATAGCTCAGTAATAGCTACTAAATGAGGAAATGTCTTTTATCTCTATAAGTATTACAGGAAGGCAATTTCTTCTAAATAAGTCATTCACCTGCTTTTCGCTGATCTACCACATAGTAAAGTTGCAGAACTGTAGCTCTTTGGATAGCTGAGTAATAGCTACTAAAATGAGCAAATGTCTCTTATCTCTAAAAGTATGACAGGTGGGCAATTTCTTCTAAATAAGTCATTCACCTACTTTTGGGTGATCTACCTAATAGTGAAGTTTCAGATCTATAACTCTTTGCATAGCTCAGTCATAGCTACTAAAGTGAGTAAATGTCTTTTATCTGTAAAAGTATTGCATACAGACAATTTCTTCTAAATAAGTCATTCATCTACTTTTGGGTGATCTACCACATAGTGAAGTTGCACAACTCTAGCTCTTTGCATAACTGAGTAATAGTTACTAAAATGAGTCAATACCCTTTATCTTTAAAAGTATTACAGGTAGGCAATTTCTTCTAAATAAGTCATTCACCTTCTTTTGGCTGATCTACCACATAGTAAAGTTGCAGAACTGTAGCTCTTTGGATAGCTGAGTAATAGCTACTAAAATGAGCAAATGTCTCTTATCTCTAAAAGTATGACAGGTGGGCAATTTCTTCTAAATAAGTCATTCACCTACTTTTGGCTGATCTACCTAATAGTGAAGTTTCAGATCTATAGCTCTTTGCATAGCTCAGTCATAGCTACTAAAATGAGTAAATGTCTTTTATCTGTAAAAGTATTGCATACAGACAATTTCTTCTAAATAAGTCATTCATCTACTTTTGGGTGATCTACCACATAGTGAAGTTGCACAACTCTAGCTCTTTGCATAACTGAGTAATAGCTACTAAACTAGTAAATGTCTTGTATCTCTAAAAGTATTACAGGTAGGCAATTTCTTCTAAATAAGTCATTCACCTACTTTTGGGTGATCTACCACATAGTGAAGTTGCAGATCTATAGCTCTTTGCATAGCTCAGTAATAGCTACTAAATGAGGAAATGTCTTTTATCTCTATAAGTATTACAGGAAGGCAATTTCTTCTAAATAAGTCATTCACCTGCTTTTCGCTGATCTACCACATAGTAAAGTTGCAGAACTGTAGCTCTTTGGATAGCTGAGTAATAGCTACTAAAATGAGCAAATGTCTCTTATCTCTAAAAGTATGACAGGTGGGCAATTTCTTCTAAATAAGTCATTCACCTACTTTTGGGTGATCTACCTAATAGTGAAGTTTCAGATCTATAGCTCTTTGCATAGCTCAGTCATAGCTACTAAAGTGAGTAAATGTCTTTTATCTGTAAAAGTATTGCATACAGACAATTTCTTCTAAATAAGTCATTCATCTACTTTTGGGTGATCTACCACATAGTGAAGTTGCACAACTCTAGCTCTTTGCATAACTGAGTAATAGTTACTAAAATGAGTCAATACCCTTTATCTTTAAAAGTATTACAGGTAGGCAATTTCTTCTAAATAAGTCATTCACCTTCTTTTGGCTGATCTACCACATAGTAAAGTTGCAGAACTGTAGCTCTTTGGATAGCTGAGTAATAGCTACTAAAATGAGCAAATGTCTCTTATCTCTAAAAGTATGACAGGTGGGCAATTTCTTCTAAATAAGTCATTCACCTACTTTTGGCTGATCTACCTAATAGTGAAGTTTCAGATCTATAGCTCTTTGCATAGCTCAGTCATAGCTACTAAAATGAGTAAATGTCTTTTATCTGTAAAAGTATTGCATACAGACAATTTCTTCTAAATAAGTCATTCATCTACTTTTGGGTGATCTACCACATAGTGAAGTTGCACAACTCTAGCTCTTTGCATAACTGAGTAATAGCTACTAAACTAGTAAATGTCTTGTATCTCTAAAAGTATTACAGGTAGGCAATTTCTTCTAAATAAGTCATTCACTTACTTTTGGGTGATCTACCACATAGTGAAGTTGCACAACTCTAGCTCTTTGCATAACTGAGTAATAGCTACTAAACTAGTAAATGTCTTGTATCTCTAAAAGTATTACAGGTAGGCAATTTCTTCTAAATAAGTCATTCACCTACTTTTGGGTGATCTACCACATAGTGAAGTTGCAGATCTATAGCTCTTTGCATAGCTCAGTAATAGCTACTAAATGAGGAAATGTCTTTTATCTCTATAAGTATTACAGGAAGGCAATTTCTTCTAAATAAGTCATTCACCTGCTTTTCGCTGATCTACCACATAGTAAAGTTGCAGAACTGTAGCTCTTTGGATAGCTGAGTAATAGCTACTAAAATGAGCAAATGTCTCTTATCTCTAAAAGTATGACAGGTGGGCAATTTCTTCTAAATAAGTCATTCACCTACTTTTGGGTGATCTACCTAATAGTGAAGTTTCAGATCTATAGCTCTTTGCATAGCTCAGTCATAGCTACTAAAGTGAGTAAATGTCTTTTATCTGTAAAAGTATTGCATACAGACAATTTCTTCTAAATAAGTCATTCATCTACTTTTGGGTGATCTACCACATAGTGAAGTTGCACAACTCTAGCTCTTTGCATAACTGAGTAATAGTTACTAAAATGAGTCAATACCCTTTATCTTTAAAAGTATTACAGGTAGGCAATTTCTTCTAAATAAGTCATTCACCTTCTTTTGGCTGATCTACCACATAGTAAAGTTGCAGAACTGTAGCTCTTTGGATAGCTGAGTAATAGCTACTAAAATGAGCAAATGTCTCTTATCTCTAAAAGTATGACAGGTGGGCAATTTCTTCTAAATAAGTCATTCACCTACTTTTGGCTGATCTACCTAATAGTGAAGTTTCAGATCTATAGCTCTTTGCATAGCTCAGTCATAGCTACTAAAATGAGTAAATGTCTTTTATCTGTAAAAGTATTGCATACAGACAATTTCTTCTAAATAAGTCATTCATCTACTTTTGGGTGATCTACCACATAGTGAAGTTGCACAACTCTAGCTCTTTGCATAACTGAGTAATAGCTACTAAACTAGTAAATGTCTTGTATCTCTAAAAGTATTACAGGTAGGCAATTTCTTCTAAATAAGTCATTCACTTACTTTTGGGTGATCTACCACATAGTGAAGTTGCAGAACTGTAGCTCTTTGGATAGCTGAGTAATAGCTACTAAAATGAGCAAATGTCTCTTATCTCTAAAAGTATGACAGGTGGGCAATTTCTTCTAAATAAGTCATTCACCTACTTTTGGCTGATCTACCTAATAGTGAAGTTTCAGATCTATAGCTCTTTGCATAGCTCAGTCATAGCTACTAAAATGAGTAAATGTCTTGTATCTGTAAAAGTATTGAATATACACAATTTCTTCTAAATAAGTCATTCACCTACTTTTGGGTGATCTACCACATAGTGAAGTTGCAGAACTGTAGCTCTTTCCATAGCTGAGTAACAGCTACTAAAATGATTAAATATCTTTTATCTCTAAAAGTGTTATGAAAAGGCAAATTGTTCTGAATAACTGATTCACCTTTTGGGTGATCTACCACATAGTGAAGTTCCACATCTATAGCTCTTTGCATAGCTGAGCCATATACCTGGTAAAATGAGTAAATGTTTTTTATCTCCAAAAGTTTTTCAGATAGGCAATTTCTTCTAAATAAGTTGTTCACCTACTATTGGGTGGTCTACCACATAGTGAAGTTGCACAACTGTAGCTCTTTGCATAGCTGAGTAACAGTTACTTAAATGAGTAAATGTCTTTTATCTTTAAAAGTATTGGACATAGACAATTTCTTCTAAATAAGTCATTCACCTACTTTGGGTTGATCTACTGCATAATAAAGTTCCAGAACTGTAGCTCTTTGGATGGCAGAGTAATAGCTACTAAAATGAGTAAATGCCTTTTGTCTTTAAAAGTATTGCAATCAAACATTAAAGTGCCTCTTGCTTGTTGTCACTTCTACATGTGCCTCCATCTCACAAGAAAATTTATATTCCACTATCTTTAGTACATCTAAGTTATACGGTGGGAGATAAATGCATGCGTCAGAATGCTTGTATTGCACATTTTTACATTTTCAAATGCACATTTATATTGAATTTTATTTGTAATACTTGTTAGATATGTTTCTTAGCTTTTTTATGTCAGCTGACTTCTCAGTCAGCTGGGATTATAGCATCACTCTGTGGCGTCCGCGTGAATAACTTCTCCTCCAAAAGTACAAGGGCAAGAGACATGCTGTTACTTTTAAAAGACACCTTATCTATCGAGGATGATAAATCGTAAAATTCATGCAGATCTGTCTGTTTGTCTGTTTGCTAGAGTCATTAGAAGAGAGGTAACCCCACCCAAAGTATGAAAATTTCAACACTTTATCACAATTTTCTCGGTGACTATTGCAGGGATCTCTCTCTTATCTTGCATATATGTTCTAGGCCATAAGTAAATTACCTTGTGTGAGTATCAGGCCTGGATCTTAATTATTTTTTTATGAATTTTTGAAATAATTTTGAATGCATTAAAATTCCTGAAATCATGTACTAAATCACTTATAACTTGAAAAGTATTGGATTTAGAGCACTTTGTTAAAATATGTTATTTAGCTACTTCTTCCAGAGCTTCAACATGGTAGTATAGGGATTGATGCTCGATCTTTCAATATCGATCAATCATCCCACAGAACTGCCGATATCGACACATACTACCAGCATTTCAATATCGAAATAACATACACTAAACAGACAAAAATGAAAAAAAAAATGGTAATTTTACTGCTTAAACGCATATTTATTGTATAAAATCTTTAAAAGGCTCATTTATAACTGACACAAAACGGGTTAAAGTCTGGCGCCATTTTTGTTTACATTGCCAGTGACCTACTTCCTGTTTCACGGAAGAGATACAAAACCTGACAGCTAGTACACAGGAAAGCACGAAAACTCTTGCTTAATGTACGTTTTGTTCATTTTATTTAATTTTATATTGCAGAAATATAGTTTTGGTGCATAAGTAGTATCTTTTGATAATTATATCCCCAGACGAAAGTCGGGGATATATTGGATTCAGGTCCGTCGCGCCGCCGCCGCCGCCGTAGAAATTTCCTTGTGGACGCGATAACTCAAAAGCAAATTAATATTTTTTTTTCAAACTTGGTACACATGTTAAGGGTGCCCAAAGGAAGATCCCTATTTTAAGGTGACCTTAAACTCCCAGTAAAAAAGAACTTATGGCCACCTTAAGGTCAGAAATTGGACTTTTATTGCGTTAATACATCCTATCCAATGGACAATAGCTTATCCGGTCGGCGCAGACCGGCCCGCCAAACGTCAGAAAAAGACGTCCTGTGTTTCCACCGGCCAGGCCGGTCCAGTGCTGTGCACTCGCCAGGTGGCGTGTAGTACTTCCTTCCTGTCTAGACAGCGTGACGTCATAGCATCTTTTTCGTTTGGCGCATGCTTGTGTGCACGGAATATTTTCATCAGAAGTTTATCTTCAGTTTTCATTGTTATTGGTGAGAATTGTACTTTATATTTGTGCTTACTTTATCTTGGGAGTATATAGACCTGTTAGAACTCTGTTTTTTACTGCCATCAGATCGTTATGTCTTCCCCGGGCCAGAAACATGGTAACTGTGGACACATCATGGCTAGTTTTGACAGCCATTGTTTCTGCGCGCGCTGCAGGGAGAAGGGGAAAGGTTCAGACCCTTGCGTGTCTAACAACGATTGCCAGGCTTGTAACTCTTTGACTGAGGAACAACGTGTTCAGTTGTCTACCCCCAGTTATAGATTGAAGAAAGAAAAGCGCGAATTAAAGAAAGCGTCAGATACTCCCACTAAGGACTCAAACAGTTCCACCCTCATTGACCCGTCCTCTGTGACGGTAGTGGGGGCTGTGGACGGCCAAGGGATGGTACAGTCCCCAGGCTCGAGTTCCTCTACCAAGAAGAAGAAATCTTCATCTTCTGACAAGAAACCCACTACAAAACATTCTAAGTCTTCAGAGAAGCCGGCCAAGTCGCCTACCACTCTCAGATCCTCAGCTGACGCAAGGATTGATGAGCTCGACCAGAAATGGTCGGATAGGTTTAACAGACTGGAGGCTCTCTTACTTGCAAAGACTATGGACAAAGAACCCACCTTTTCAACAGTTAAAGTGGCTCCTACTTCTTCCGCTCCTCCTGGCATTGCTAAGTCTTCTGAGCCGTTTATCAGACCTTCAGATGCCATTCCACATTCAGATTTGGCCGGTAACCGTTCCTCTCCACAGAGTCAGGCTACCGACAAGTCGCACTCTTCATCCGCTGATGACAAGCTACCTTCTTCAGATTTGCATGGTGTATCTCAGACTGCTCACAGAGCTCAGTCGACCAGCAAGTCGCTTAGGGAGAAATCGACCACATCAGATCTGACTGGTACCGACCCACCCTCTCATCAGGTTCCCAGCAGGTCGTCTGCCACACCGGCCGGCCTTCACAGCCCACCGGCTATGGACACGGACTCGGACTCAGATTTCTCCGACCAGCCCCCAGTGGACATTTTCGTCGAAGAAGGGGAATTGTCCGACCAGGACCCAGATGCTGCTTCTGCTGACCCCGACCAGGTCCTCTCAGAGGACCAGAATTACAGGGAGACCATGAGAGGCATTAGGTCATATATGGGCTGGTCCCATATCCCTGATTTGGATACAGCGACCACAGCATCTGATGATAACCCGTTCGCTGGGCCTCAGTCTCAACCTACAGGGAAAATCTCAGTCAATATGCCAACCGACGAGTGGTTGTGCAAAAAGATGGGTAGGCTGAACCTAACACTGGTGGAGGGGTATCCCTCACGCAGCTCGGAGGCAGGGGGGCTTCTAAAGGACCAATTTGTCAAGCCGGTCCGTTCACAGGCCAAGTGGTACGGTTTTGTATCTGATCAACAGAAGGGAGACGCCACTAGTGAGAAAACTGTTAGTTCCTGGAGTACCGATGCTTCAAAGATTAACAACACATACAGTCGCATTGCTAAAGCGGCAGGTATCTCCTCAACGCCTCCAGCCTCCCGTCAGATTTCTCAAGACAATCTTAGACGTTGGGAGAAATCGGCTAGGGAAGCCTCAACTATCTGTAATCAGGCGGCTGGATTTAACAGATGTTTGTATAGAGTTCAAGAAAATATGAAGGGACAAGTTAAAACACTCAAAACAGAAATGGCCAAAGGAAAGTCTTCCGCTAAGGCAACCGGCTCACTCGACGAGTTGCAATTTTTGATGAACTTTAATGCCAGCATCACGCAGGCCATGGCTAAGACACTAGAACATTTAAGTGATTTTGTTTTCGTGTCAGTGGCAAATACTACCTTGGCTCGCAGAGATTCATATCTTTCACATCTCAAAGCAGGTATTAAACCAGATACCTTGGCCTCTCTCAGGACTGCACCTCTCCACATTCCAATGCTCTTCCCTGATGAAGCCCTCAGGCAAGCCGAACAGGACATAGCCGCTTTTGAAAGCAAGGGCCAACTTCACACTGGAAAGAAAGGTCGGTTCCACCCCTATGATCGCCCCGACAAACGTGGAGATAACAGGAAGCAGGAACGACCGGCATGGAAGAACATTGGGCAGCGCGGACAGGGCAGGAAACAGAAGGGCAAGGCCGCTTACTATTCCTCGCGACCAGCCAAGGGCCAGCAGTCCTATAAATGACAGTTATTGTGTAAACAGAGTGATATCAGGACTGCTGGCCGGGAGCACTTTGCAGAGACAAACAGACACTTTTGTAGGCTTAAATGTTGTACCTTGTGTTCCTACTGCGCCCGGGCATTCGCAAAAGAAAGAAATAAGTCCCGGGGCAGTAGTTTGTCATTCTCAAAGAAATTACAAAATAAAATCTGTGAAGCTTGCTTCTTGTGTCACTCTGTTATCTTGTGTCAAACCTGTAGTAAATGCCAGAGATGTTGCCTCAAATCCTCCTGTAGGCGCCAGACTTCAGAGTTTCTGGCAGATTTGGTCGAAGCTAGGGGCCAGTTACAAGGTCGTCCAGATCTTAAGGTCGGGTTACACCCTCCCCTTTCAGAACAGGCCCCTCCTATCAAGACACCCAACGGTCATAAGCCGTTATGTAAACCACCACAGGAACAGCTACCTGTCGGAGGCTTTACATCAGCTTATTTCCAAAAATGCAGTGGAGCCAGTACGAAACCCAAACTCTCTAGGTTTCTTCAACCGACTTTTCCTGGTGCCCAAACCCAACGACAAATGGAGGCCCATTCTGGACTTGAGCAATCTAAATCCCTTTCTAAAAGTGGAGAAGTTCAAGATGGAAACACCGGAAACCATCAGAACTTCTCTTCAAAGGGGAGAATGGGTAACCTCTGTAGATTTCAGGGACGCTTACTTCCACATACCTATACAGGAACAATCAAGGAAATACCTGAGATTTCATGTCCAGGGTCAGACATACCAATTCAAGGCTCTTCCATTTGGTCTGTCCACAGCACCATTGGAGTTCACGGTAATAGCCAAGGAAGTAAAGTTGATGGCCATGCACAAGGGTATAAGGATCCACCAGTACCTAGACGACTGGTTGGTGAGGGCCATGTCCTACCAAGTCTGTATCCAGCACACAAGAGTTCTGCTGGAAATGTGCCAGGAGCTAGGCTGGGTAGTCAACAGAGAGAAATCAGAACTGGATCCAAAACAAGTCTTCGACTTTGTAGGATACCAGTTCGACCTCAGATCCGGTCGGGTCAGACCCACACCGGACCGGTGGCAGAATCTCAAAACAAAGATCCAGGCTATCTTGGCCCGACCGACCTGTCCGGTCCGGCAGTTTATGTCCTTGATAGGTCTCCTAACAGCCACAGAAAAACAAGTTCACCTCGGCCGACTCCACATGAGACCCATTCAGTGGCACCTCAAAAACAACTGGAGGGTACCGGAATCTTTGGAAAAGATCATCCCTATACCCAGGTCCCTGCACCCTCATCTGCAATGGTGGTTAGACGAAAGCAATGTGCTACAAGGCCAACCATTACACCCAGTAGAGCATGCTCTACAGATCTTTACAGACGCATCAAAAGAAGGGTGGGGCGCTCACTTAAACGAGCTCACTGCAAGGGGCCCTTGGTCGGTTCCGGAAAGCAAACTGCACATAAACTATCTAGAGTTGAAAGCAGTCTTTCTAGCTCTCAAAGAGTTCCAAGAACTATGTACAGGCAAGATAGTTCTAGTGGCATCCGACAACACTACAGTAGTGGCTTATATAAACAAAGAAGGAGGTATGAGGTCGGGCCCTCTATGTGCCCTACTGTGGAGGATCCTGACCTGGTGCTCCCAGAAACAAGTGACGTTAAAAGCCCGTCACATCCCGGGCCATCTGAACGTGATAGCAGACAAGCTATCCAGACTAGGTCAGACCATACAGACAGAGTGGTCCCTCCTCCGGGAGGTATTTCTAAGCATATGCAAGAAGTGGCACCAACCTCAAGTAGATCTGTTTGCCACAAGATTCAACCACAAACTTCCTCAGTTTGTCTCTCCAATCCCGGACCCTCTGGCTGTAGCAGTGGATGCTCTCACTCTGCCATGGGAGGACCTGGATGCATATGCCTTTCCACCGACCTCCATCTTGGGCAAAGTAGTGGAGAAGCTACTGGACTCCCGGTACCAGAGAGTTATTCTGATTGCTCCCGGGTGGCCCAACATGCCCTGGTTCTGGGACTTGGTGGCCATGTCCAGTCAAATTCCCCTCAGCCTACCAAACCTGCCCAATCTCTTGACACAGCCGTTCAACCAGATCCCTCACAGGAATCTGACAAACCTGAATCTCCATGCATGGCTCCTAGAGCCACAGCAATCAAAGAACAGGGTTTCTCTAAGGCAGTGGCAGCAAGAATTGAGGCTCCTCAAAGAAAATCAACCAGATCAGTCTATGAGGCAAAGTGGACCATTTTTACAAAGTGGTGCATCACTAATCAGGTGGACTTCGGGTCACCACCTATAAAGTCAGTGGCTGACTTCCTTCTATACCTTTTTGAGGTCAAGAAACTTCAGCCCAGCACCATTGATGGATACAGGTCTGCCATTGCTGATAAACTGGGTAACACCACAGGCAATATCAGCAAAGATGATAATCTCACCCGTCTCTTAGATAGTTTTCACAGAGACAGACCCAGAGGGCGGAGGGGTATACCCTCCTGGAACCTTTCTCTGGTCTTACACCAGTTAACAAAGGCTCCCTTTGAACCTCTTAAGGAAGCTTCAATGAAACATCTGACTTTCAAAACCGTCTTCCTTTTGGCCCTGGGTTCTGGCAAGAGAAGAAGTGAGATACATGCATGGCAGCATAAGAACATCAGACACCAGTCGGACTGGTCTAAGGTGTCCCTGTTTCCGTCCCCCAGCTTTCTTTCCAAGAACCAGCTGGCCAAAGAGGGCCCGGAGAGTGTAGCCCCAGTGGTCATACCAGCCCTGGCTCCCACTCTGGATAGGTCCCTCAAGTCTGACAGAACTCTCTGTCCAGTCAGAGCCTTGCGCTACTATTTGGACAGGACATCAGACCTTAGGCAGGGCAAAGAATTGGTTTTTGTCTCCTTTAAGAAAGGCTTCGACAAAGACATATCACCTGCCACTATCTCCTCATGGATCAAACAAACAGTGATCCTATGCTATGAGCTCTCGGATCATCAGGCCCACACCTTGCATCAGGTCAAAGCCCATGATGTCAGGGCCTTTGCGGCCTCTAAGGCCTTCCAGTCGGGAGTCTCCTTAGAGCAGATCCTGTCAGCCTGCCACTGGAAATCTCATAATACCTTCACTCAATTCTATCTGAAGGATGTGGCTTGGGCTGACTCAGAGCTCTACCATCTTGGACCGGTTGTGGCTGCCCAGCAGATCCACCAACAGGCCAGTACCTAGAGGAGATGTGTACATATGTAAATAGTTGTACATAGTTGTATATATTGCACATATAGTTAAAAAAAAAAAAAAAAAAAAAAATTTTCTGGACGTGCTTCCTTCGGGAGGATTACTTTATGGGACTGCACTCATCCCTCTCTTCCCCTACCTCAGAGCAGGTCTGTTAAAAAAGGGGGGGGGAGCAAGGTCGACTGACGGTTCAATTCTTTGTAACCGGATGATGATATTCGACCATAGCCTTAAGGGTCATCGACATCAGGTCTGACCAGGCTTTAAAGGAAATAGTTCGTTATTCCAATAGGAGTTCAAGGCTAGTCCCTAGTAACTTACCCGCCGACCAAGCGGTAGTTATTCAGCTATTGTCCATTGGATAGGATGTATTAACGCAATAAAATTGCAAATTTAATAAGTAAATTAAATTTTTATAAGTTAATACCCTATCCAATGGACACACAAGGCCCTCCCACCGGCCCCGCTTTCAGCTTACTAGGGGTCTAATTGGTTTAGACAACGAAAAAGATGCTATGACGTCACGCTGTCTAGACAGGAAGGAAGTACTACACGCCACCTGGCGAGTGCACAGCACTGGACCGGCCTGGCCGGTGGAAACACAGGACGTCTTTTTCTGACGTTTGGCGGGCCGGTCTGCGCCGACCGGATAAGCTATTGTCCATTGGATAGGGTATTAACTTATAAAAATTTAATTTACTTATTAAATTTGCAATTTTGGCCACTTAGAGCCCTGTAGGTCACAAACTATGATGCTCAGCTGGCTGAAATTTTACCTGACAACACATTAATATGTTCTTAGTACATGTGCCGAAAATCACGACTTTAAGTTGAGGAGAAAATTGTGTTTGAGGCCCATAAATACCCCCACTTAGGGATTTTTTGCTATACTTTTCACATATTTTGCCCTATAATTTGGAAGTGGTAATTCTGATGAGTCTCAATCTGTGCTAGGTATAACTTTGATATGTAATCCTTGTCTGTAGAAAATTTTAGGGCTGTAGGTTTACCCAAAAGGGTCGACTTAAGGTCTCAAAAGTGCCCACAGAGACCCAATTTATGCACTTTTTGCCACTTTCAAGCACTGTAGCTTTCAAACTATGTCTCTCATCTAAGTTAAATATCATCTGGGAATATATCTATGTGTTTTCTTATATGTGCCCCAACATTTAGGCCTTTAATAGACAGTTAACCTGTGTATCAGGACCATAAACACCCACCCGAGTGACCCTTATAAGACATTTTTCACATCTTTTTCCCTGTAACTTGGAAATGGTAAGTCTGAGAAGTTTCAAACTGTATTAGATATATATTCTGTGTGTAATCTTAGTATGTAACAGATTTTAAGTCTGAAGCTTTAATTTTGAAGGTCAAATTGAGGTCTCTAAAAGGCTCCCAAAGACTCAATATTTGGACTTTTTGCTACTTTTAAGCCCTGTGACTGTCAAACTATGTGACTGATAGAGCTCAAATCCTATCTGGGAAGATATTAGTATGTTATTTTTATATGTGCCAAAAATTAAGGCTTTAAGAAGACATTTAACCTGTGTATGAGGACCATAAATCCCCACCCGAGTGACCATTTTTAGACATTTTTCACATATTTTTCCCTGTAACTTGGAAATGGTAAGTCTAAGAAGTTTCAAACTGTATTAGACGCATATTCTATGTGTAATCTTAGTATGTGACAAATTTTAAGTCTGAAGCTTTAATTTGAAGGCCACATTTAGGTCTCTAGAAGGCCCCATAAAGACCCAGTATTTGGACTGTTTGCCAATTTTAAGGCCTGTGACTGTTAAACTATGTGACTGATAGAGCTGAAATCTCATCTGGGAATACATTATTATGTTCTTTTTACATGTGCCAAAAATCATGGCTTCAAGTAGACATTTAACCTGTGTATGAGGACCTTAAACACCCACCTGAGTGACCCTTTTAAGACATTTTTCACATATTTTGCTCTGTAACTTGGAAATGGTAAGTCTGAGAAGTTTCAAACTTTATTAGATACATATTCTATGTGTAATCTTAGTATGTAACAAATTTTAAGTCTGAAGCTTTAATTTCAAAGCCACACCGAGATCTCTAAAAGGCCCACAGAGACCCAATATTTGGACTTTTTACCACCTTTAAGCCCTGTGACTGTTAAACTATGTGATTGATGGAGCTGAAATCCCATCTGGGAATGCATTATTATGTCCTTTTTACATATGCCGAAAATCAAGGTTTTTAGTAGACATTTAACCTGTGTATGAGGGCCATAGACACTTGCCCAAGTGCCTTTTTTGACATTTTTTCCGTATTTTGCCCTGTTATTTGGAAATGCTTAGTGTGACAAGTCTTAAACTGTATTATATATAATTTTTTAGTCGAATCTTTGATTCGAGTTATGTACTGAGTTGCGACCACGATTTTAAATTGGCCGTTTAAACCCTTAAATATCAAATTCTGAATAATATTTGTTCACATATCGGTACATTAAGGTGTATATTATACACTCTGCCATTTTGAAGATTTTTAATGCTTTTATTCAGTTATATTTTATAAAGTAAAAAGCTTGTCTAGCACTACGTCTGACTTTCTCTAAGAACCCGTATGTCCTAGAAACTATTGTTTTTGCTATTGTAATGGTGTACTCGAACGAGTCTTTTTTAACGGTTTCGTCTGCTGGTTTGTAGACGTGAATCCCCAATTAATTTATTTGTCTGCTGGGTTTATCATGCAGTTACTGTTTATGTAAAATTGTTGTCTGCGCATCTACAGCCTATTACTCATTTGTCAAACAAATAAACCGCAAAGAAATTAATGAATGAAGTGACGTCACGGTAGTACTACACATTTGTCATTCAGCCAATCAGAATCGAGAACATGTCTGGCAGAGACAATAAAAATATTCAAACTCCGTAATTCTACATTCAACCACTAGAAGGCGCTTTTGTATGTCCTAGAAGTTATGAATTACGTGCAAGTGCACGATGGGGTTTCTAACAACATTTTACAAATATATAATCCAGCAATATTTTACTGTCACCGCACCTCACTCTGTCTTCTCGCAATATTTAAAACAAAATATCAAATGCTGGTAGTTGTACACCCACAGAGTGATGAAAACGTGAGGCTACTATGGGGTTTCTAACAACATTTTACAAATATATAATCCAGCAATATTTTACTGTCACCGCACCTCACTCTGTCTTGCGGGCGAAAATACCAAGTTTACAGATTTCAACACCCACTGCTGTCCTAAGATTCGACTCTGTGGTTGGCAGAATGCCAGCCACTTCACCCTAGTGTTTGTTATGTATGTCCCCCAAAAAGTTTCAGATCTGTAGTTTAATTGCTAAGGTCTCTTTAACAATTGTAAAATGCCCACAGAAACCCAATTTATGGACATTATGCCACTTTAAAGCCCAGTAACTGTCAAACTATGTGGGTTATAGAGCTGAAATCTTTGAATTTTTAAAAGGAAATGCCTGTCTATTTAAATTTTGAATATTAATAATGTTATGGCTATCTTAGTCTTTTAAGAACTTATTTTTGTGTGTTATACCTCTGCTTGCTGAGTTTTTAACTTTTTAAAATGAAACTGGTTAAACATATTCAAGTAGACAAAATGGACACTTTAAGTGAGCTTTAAGTCCCAATATTAATGAAATTATATCCTTATGTAGTAAAACTAGGGGATTTTTAACCCTCAACTAGCCCAGTTTTATTCAACTTGCCTCAGTTAATTTTGACACAGCTCCTACAGTTATGAACTCATTTCAGTTGATAATCACATACTTAAAATTCTCAATTCTTTTTGTATTTGACTACCCCTTTTATATAGATTGTTTGTTTACCATTTATGCTGTAGCACTCCATCTCTTTGTAGTCCCAACCCACATCCCCCACCCGGATTCCCCCAACCCACCTCTGGGACCTCCAGCTATATTGAGTGACACTAAATAAACAAAGGTATTTTATGATATCAGATGAGAAACAAAGAACTCAATGGGGTTGCAGATCTTGTGTAATAGTGAGAGAGGTGTGGAGAAGGGGAGAGGGGTGGGGGTGGGAGGTGGTGGGCTTCATTACATATAACACAAAGGGGAGTCAGAACTGAGATTGTATCACATATTTAGGTTGCATATATATGGACCACATATATAGGTATAGAGGAAATGAATAACTGAAAACAATTTGCAAATTCTAAAAATAATATAATAAAATAATAATATAAATAATTTTTTTTTAAATAATATTTTAGTTGTGAACAAATATAGAAACAGATATGCGCTTTTGGGATTATGAATTTTAGAATGGACATTGAATCATCAATCATTTAAATACTTTGAAGGAAGATTGAAAAGTATGATGAGTTGAGTTAAAAATAATATTTTATTTGTCAACAAATATAGAAACAGATATGCTCTTTTGGGATTATTATATCCCCAGACGAAAGTCGGGGATATATTGGATTCAGGTCCGTCGCGCCGCCACCGCCGCCGCCGTAGAAATTTCCTTGTGGACGCGATAACTCAAAAACAAATTAATATTTTTTTTTCAAACTTGGTACACAGGTTAAGGGTGCCCAAAGGAAGATCCCTATTTTAAGGTGACCTTAAACTCCCAGTAAAAAAGAACTTATGGCCACCTTAAGGTCAGAAATTGCACTTTTGGCCACTTAGAGCCCTGTAGGTCACAAACTATGATGCTCAGCTGGCTGAAATTTTACCTGACAACACATTAATATGTTCTTAGTACATGTGCCGAAAATCATGACTTTAAGTTGAGGAGAAAATTGTGTTTGAGGCCCATAAATACCCCCACTTAGGGATTTTTTGCTATACTTTACACATATTTTGCCCTATAATTTGGAAGTGATAATTCTGATGAGTCTCAAACTGCGCTAGGTATAACTTTGATATGTAATCCTTGTCTGTAGAAAATTTTAGGGCTGTAGGTTTACCCAAAGGGGTCGACTTAAGGTCTCAAAAGTGCCCACAGAGACCCAATTTATGCACTTTTTGCCACTTTCAAGCACTGTAGCTTTCAAACTATGTCTCTCATCTAAGTTAAATATCATCTGGGAATATATCTATGTGTTTTCTTATATGTGCCCCAACATTTAGGCCTTTAATAGACAGTTAACCTGTGTATCAGGACCATAAACACCCACCCGAGTGACCCTTATAAGACATTTTTCACATCTTTTTCCCTGTAACTTGGAAATGGTAAGTCTGAGAAGTTTCAAACTGTATTAGATATATATTCTGTGTGTAATCTTAGTATGTAACAGATTTTAAGTCTGAAGCTTTAATTTTGAAGGTCAAATTGAGGTCTCTAAAAGGCTCCCAAAGACCCAATATTTGGACTTTTTGCTACTTTTAAGCCCTGTGACTGTCAAACTATGTGACTGATAGAGCTCAAATCCTATCTGAGAAGATATTAGTATGTTATTTTTATATGTGCCAAAAATTAAGGCTTTAAGAAGACATTTAACCTGTGTATCAGGACCATAAACACCCACCCGAGTGACCATTTTTAGACATTTTTCACATATTTTTCCCTGTAACTTGGAAATGGTAAGTCTAAGAAGTTTCAAACTGTATTAGATGCATATTCTATGTGTAATCTTAGTATGTGACAAATTTTAAGTCTGAAGCTTTAATTTGAAGGCCACATTTAGGTCTCTAGAAGGCCCCATAAAGACCCAGTATTTGGACTTTTTGCCAATTTTAAGGCCTGTGACTGTTAAACTATGTGACTGATAGAGCTGAAATCTCATCTGGGAATACATTATTATGTTCTTTTTACATGTGCCAAAAATCAAGGCTTCAAGTAGACATTTAACCTGTGTATGAGGACCTTAAACACCCACCTGAGTGACCCTTTTAAGACATTTTTCACATATTTTGCTCTGTAACTTGGAAATGGTAAGTCTGAGAAGTTTCAAACTTTATTAGATACATATTCTATGTGTAATCTTAGTATGTAACAAATTTTAAGTCTGAAGCTTTAATTTGAAAGCCACATCGAGATCTCTAAAAGGCCCACAATGACCCAATATTTGGACTTTTTACCACCTTTAAGCCCTGTAACTGTTAAACTATGTGATTGATGGAGCTGAAATCCCATCTGGGAATGCATTATTATGTCCTTTTTACATATGCCGAAAATCAAGGTTTTTAGTAGACATTTAACCTGTGTATGAGGGCCATAGACACTCGCCCAAGTGCCTTTTTTGACATTTTTTCCGTATTTTGCCCTGTTATTTGGAAATGCTTAGTGTGACAAGTCTTAAACTGTATTATATATAATTTTTGTTTGTTATGTATGTCCCCCAAAAAGTTTCAGATCTGTAGTTTAAAATTGCTAAGGTCTCTTTAACAATTGTAAAATGCCCACAGAAACCCAATTTATGGATATTATGCCACTTTAAAGCCCAGTAACTGTCAAACTATGTGGGTTATAGAGCTGAAATCTTTGAATTTTTAAAAGGAAATGCCTGTCTATTTAAATTTTGAATATTAATAATGTTATGGCTATCTTAGTCTTTTAAGAACTTATTTTTGTGTGTTATACCTCTGCTTGCTGAGTTTTTCACTTTTTAAAATGAAACTGGTTAAACATATTCAAGTAGACAAAATGGACACTTTAAGTGAGCTTTAAGTCCCAATATTAATGAAATTATATCCTTATGTAGTAAAACTAGGGGATTTTTAACCCTCAACTAGCCCAGTTTTATTCAACTTGCCGCAGTTAATTTTGGCACAGCTCCTACAGTTATGAACTCATTTCAGTTGATAATCACATACTTAAAATTCTCAATTCTTTTTGTATTTGAGTACTCAATCATCAATCATTTAAATACTTTGAAAATAGGTTTAGGGTTATCATTGCAGGAAGATTGAAAATATAATTTGAGTTATGTATTCGACGTCTGGGGATACACCATCTTCCTTGGGGAGATATAAACAGAGTAGATTGATGTGCTGAAGTTCATATAATAATGGGTAATTATGTTTTAAAAAATTCCCGATCAAAACCTGTGGCGTGAGTGATGACCTGTCTGGGGATATGTTGGCGCCGAGTTGGCCCAATCTAGTTATTTTAGAATGGACATTCAATCATCAATCATTTAAATACTTTGAAAATAGGTTTAGAGTTATCATTGCAGGAAGATTGAAAATATAATTTGAGTTATGTATTCGGCATCTGGGGATACACCATCTTCCTTGGGAAGATATAAACAGAGTAGATTGATGTGCTGAAGTTCATATAATAATGGGTAATTATGTTTTAAAAAATTCCCGATCAAAACCTGTGGCGTGAGTGATGACCTGTCTGGGGATATGTTGGCGCCGAGTTGGCCCAATCTAGTTTCGTGAATTTATATGTGCACATTTTCAAAGAACGTGTATTATCGCCCACGGCTTACATTAACGGTCCCGATATTGAAATATCGATCCACAACCCTAAATTTTCATTCGATATCGATCCTCAAAATGGCTCTCGATCCCTATACTACAACATGGTGAGTAGCTTGGGCATTTATCCCCATAGCTAAGATCGGTAATAGCAACTTCTATAATGAGTAAAATCACTTGTGACTTGAAAACTATTGCATTTAGAAAATTTTGTATAAATATTTTATTCAGCTAGTTGTGGGTTAGCTATAACATAGACAAATTGTAGACCCGTACCTCATTGTGTAGCTGAGTAATGGCTACTTCGAGGTTATCATTAAGGAGTAAATCAGTTGGAACTTGAAAACTATTGCATTTACAGTGTTTTGTTTAAATATGTTATTCATCTACTTTGGGGTTAGCTATAAATAGTAAAATTGCAGACGTGTAGCTCATTGCATGGCTGAGCAATAGCTACTTTGAGGTTCTTATTGTTGAGTAAATCAATTATAACTTGAAAACTATTGCAATTACAGTATTTTCTTTAAATATGTTATTTACCTACTTTTTAATCTTCTATATAACATAGTGAAATTGCACATGTGTCTGACTTGAGTAAATCAGTTGTAACTTGAAAACTATTGCATTTACAATGTTTTGTTTTTATATGTTATTCAGCAACTTGTGGGTCAGCTATAACATAGTATAATTGTAGGCCTGTAGCTTATTGCAAAACTCAGTAAAATGTACTTTCAGGTTCTCACTGTTGAGTAAATCAGTTATAACTTGAAAACCATTGCATTTAGAGTTTTTTGTTTGAATATGTTATTCACCAAATTTTCAGTCAGCCATAACATAGTGAAATTGCAGACCTGTAGCTCATTGCATAACTGAGCAAAAGCTACTTTGAGGTAGTGATGGGACGATTAGACCAACGTTCGATTAATCGTCGGCGTTATGGTACAATTGCGTTCGGTCACTGACAACTTCTAGAAATCGATTAAATCTTACCCTTCCTTATGTGTCTCAATATCCACGTGTTTTTTATATTTTAAGCTATTTCCTTAACTTTCCTTTGATAAATAATGAGATTTGTCACGAATTTGGGTTTGTTTATGTCTACCGCCATATTTACCGGAAGTGAGTGCTTTTGGTAGGTTCTAAATGTCGGAAACACCGTTATTCTTACGGATTGACAAATACTTCATCCCGGAAAGTCTTTCATAATATATTTTCCTACAGTGGAGTAAAAAAGTCGATTAAGGGTCGATCATCGGTCGGAAAATTGGACGAATAATCGACCGCGAAAATTGAGGCGATTCCACTCACTACTTTGAGGTTGGCACTGTTGAGTAAATCAGTTATAACTTGAAAATTATTGCATTTAGAGAATTGTGTTTAAATATGTTATATACCTACTTATGGGTCAGCTATAACAATAATGAAATTATAGACCTGTAACGCATTGCATAGCTGAGCAATAGCTACTTTCAAGTTTTTACTGTTGCGTAAATCAGTTGAACCTTGAAAACAATTGCATTTACAGTATTTTCTTTAAATATTTTATTCACCTACTTTTCAGTCTTCTATAACATAGTGAAATTGCAGACCTGTAACTTATTGCTTAGCTGAGCAAAAGGTACTTTCAGGTTATTACTGTTGAGTAAATCAGTTGTAACTTGAAAACCATTGCATTTTAGAGTTTTTTTTTTGGCCTCCTGGAAAAATGGCTTCCTAGAAAAATGGCCTCCTAGAAAATTGGCCTCCTTAAAATTTGAGGATACGCAAAAATGGCATCCTGAATTTTTGGTGGTGTACACCAGTTTAATTTTTCTTAATTATGCTCGCCATAGTTTCCATTTAGATTACATGAATTATTCTTTAATATAGTTAATTTAATACTGGATAACTACTCAGGATTAAAACACATAAGATTTGGTTCCCTTTAATGACTAATCAGGATTAAAATTATCCATAAAGTTCTTTTAATCATTAAACTTCAAAGACAGCAATGTCTGATTGAAATATACTCAGGACACAAATACCTGCTCAGGATTGTAAGAACAAAGATATAACTCCTTTGTATAACTACTGAGGCAACTAGTTAAGAACTGAGCTCTCTACATTATACTCTATATTATCTACATTGCCTACATTATACTACACATAAATTACATAATATTATCCCTACATTTTGATTTATATATTTCTATTTTAAAACTAACTTGGTGTTTGGTCATTTAATGTAATATATTCATTTTAATAAATGATATACACTTTTTAAATTTGTTGTTGTTGTTAAACAGTTTTTTGGTTAGGTCATGCAATGCAATAAACTATTTGTAATGAATGATTTCAACAATTTTGCTTATTTCCATTATTATAAAAAGACTAGAGGGAGGCCAATTCCCCCCCACCCCCACAAGTTTCAAGGAGGCCAATTTTCTAGGAGGCCATTTTTCTAGAAGGCCAAATTTCCCGGATTTGTTTTCCACATACTTTTTTATTTCTCAGAAGTTAACTTGGTACTTTACTTCTGAATACCATTTGCAGGGCACACTGTGTCCTTTCCTTTTATCAATTCTGCTCTGAAACTCAAAACACACAGTCAGCTGACACAGAACCCGTTCACGGGCACTGATTGCTTGTTTCTAAACAGTTTCAACTTCTTACATTCCATGACAATGTTTACAGCCATGCTATGACCAGGTTTGACAGATTTCATGTGTTTTTTACAGCTATCCTCCTGGTTATTTTGTACAGAACCTCCAGTTTGACTTCTTCAACTATGCTGGTATTCACAGAAGAGTAAGGCTGTACAGTACTCCAAAAGTGTATGTGAAAGACATCACTATTGTGACAAATTTCACCGAGTCGAGTCACACAGGTACAACAAAATCTAGTCATTTTAGAAAACAAGAAAAAAATAAATAAACATTCTGTTATAGTAGATTGCCTAATGCCTATTTAAATCCAAATATACCACAAGAAATGACCTTATTTAAGATGGTCGCCTCAGAACATAAGATTGTTCTAAAGTCAATACAATGAATATTAATGTTGCTAGAAACAAATGAAAATGCAAACTACACTTCTGTTTTAAGGATACAAAGCCTCTGTTTATACTCTTACATAATTCTAAATCTGACATCAAAACCATTGAATGGAATGGAAACTTCAATTGGCCAGACTATGATACATGAATTATACATCATGTATGTTGCTCCTCGGGTATCATGTACACATTGTCTCATGCAATATTTGAGGCATATGATGTTCTGTGGTTTAATCAACTCCTGTCAGTCACTGTAGTTGAACATTAGTAGATCTGGTCATCTTGTGCAAGAATCAAGACATTAAATATGTCAGTGGTATAATGTACTTTTGAGAAGTTAAATTCAAAGCACTCAAATATGCAGCAGTCAGTATTGACATTCCAAAAATAGCCACAAAGGGATTGGAAACTGTGCAAAAAAGGTGTTCATATACCTGTCAAAAGGTATTATAAGGTACCAGGCTGAAGGATGATTCCTACAAGCTGCACCACTATTGTATAGGCATGGCAATATTCTTTCAAAGACAACTTTGATGACAGATGATTGTTAAATAGAAACCAATATTGTGTATCTATTTATCCTTTTATTTAGTATTTGATGTCATTTCCGGAACCTATGTATTGGTTATATTGTGAAGGACAGAAGAAAATAGTACATACAATTGCTAAAGGTTGTATATTGTAAGCCACCGGCCAGTGGCAAGTAACTATTAGCTCTCTCATTGGAGGTCCTGCCTTGATTTAAACAGACATGGGAGGCAAGTGTGTTACCACTTTGGTCCCTTTGTTTAAAATGTAAGACAAAAACACTTTTTACTTCATGTGGGGAGGAAGCATGAAATAAGATGTGAAACATATATTTACATTTACCCTTAATACAGGAACAGTCAAATATGAAGTCGTTGCTGGTGGTACTGCAACTGGTGTGGTTGTGGAAGTGTTAGATATGAAGGGAAAAACTGGTGTTTCGGGTAACCAGATGAATGGTCAACTCACCATCCCTGATGTACAACTGTGGTGGCCCTATACCATGAGTGGCAAGAACTTTACATATATGTACACTCTAAAGGTGAGACGCAGCATGGTTATAGGAGTAAGAACATGAAAAATTTGATAAAAGAATATGAAGTTTTTAAAACTGAAGGAGACATGTATACTTTGAATCATAAAACATTGTTATCAAATTTTTGATTTTTTTTTGTAATCTAATCTGTTGCTGAATTCTAGTTAATTTTGCTTCTCAGTGCCAACTTAGAATGGGTGGCCTTGATTTTAGATTTATATTTCTTTGGCAAATTTCATATTCCTTACTCTACACTTGGTGATGAGCTGGTTGTAAAGGGTATAAAATCTACTTAGCTACATAAAATACAAAGTAAACTCTTCTGTTGCAGTATATATCAAAATAAACCTGGTGAAATAGGATGTGTTTCATTTGTGAACTTTCAAGAATGTAATGAATTCACCAGGCATTTTAACTGTATTATTGAGAGTTGGACTTGAGAAGACATGGATCTTAAAGAACAGTCACTATAATACTGTCCCTATAATACCAAATCTTGGTTTTCCTTTGTGTAACTATTGCATGCAAGTTTTACTTGTAATATCTATACTAAGAAGATAAATTCTACACCAATGTTATGTGAAATCATTCTAAAACGTACATATTCTAACCTTTGTTATATATATAAGAATCTATATAAGCATGACTGTTTTTAAAAGTTGCCGATTCATTGCTATCTTGGGTACCAGGTAACATTGACTGCAAGCAGTGGAGAGAAAGACATTTACCGTCAGGATTTTGGAGTAAGAACTGTCTCAGTGACAAAGACTCAGATACTGATCAACAACCAGCCCTTTTACTGCCATGGAGTAGCAAAACATGAGGATTCAAATGTGAGCCAAAAGAGGAAATTAATTAACATTACATATCTTATCTTTATGCCTAAAAGTTTAATATTTTGCAACTAATGTATAACAATATAATATGTTGCATTCCTATACACTTAAATGATATAAAGCTAAATGATCCAGCCATAATATAACCATTATTTTAATCAGTGTGTAGTAGTGGTATGTTTTCTCTTTTGACTGTGTTTTTAAAAATCTGATGTAGATAAAATCTCAAAACATAATAAAGTCACAAATCAAATTATATGATGATAATATGGGGCCACAGATTTTTTTTTACACATTGATAACAAATTTACCTCTGCCAAGGAGGTGTTCAATTCATGACCATTTAGTTGCCTGTTTGTCCACCTGTCTGATTATGTCTTGGCAGGAATATGCAAACACTACTGGTTGGATCTTCATGAAGAAATTAGAGGATGGGTCTTGGTCCAACTTAGATCGCATTAAATATTGAGAGTGATCTGGATCACCATCTGGATACAAAAATATATTAAAAGTCCAGATTTTCCCATTTTCTCATTATTGCCTTGGCAATGTTCTCTCCAAGTGCTCTTGTTAGAACTGAGTTTGTTAGATTATCTAGAGTAAGAAATCTAAAATTCGCCACATATCTGAAATTCGCCACATGTGAAAATACTAATAAAATAAATGAATTGTGGTGAGATTTGTTGACTGTATAGTAAATTAAGGCTTTTTGAACTGAAAAATACCAATTTTTGCACAAAAACATCATTTTCTTCATAAAATTAACTAAGGTTTTAGAGGTGGTGAATTTTAGATTCCTGGCGAATTTTAGATTTCTTACTCTAACACTTCTGTGTTCTGTTATATCATTCACACATTAACTGTGTTTTCAGATTAGAGGTAAAGGCCTGGACTTTCCCCTGATTGCACGAGACTTTAACATGCTCAAGTGGTTGGGTGCCAATTGTTTCCGCACTTCACATTATCCCTATGCTGAGGAAATCATGGATGAGGCGGATCGCTGGGGGGTGGCTGTCATAGATGAGTGTCCAGGAGTTGGTATCCAACAGTAAGGCCAGCTCAATCAGCATGTGTTTTTTCAATTTCTTTGTCAGTTTACAGTCATTGTCATTTTCTCTGACTGGTTTTTGACTCATCTTTAACTTTCACAGATATTAGTGCCAAAATGTTTATGTGTGTGTTTGTGCAACATAATTTGTTGTTCACTGAAATGAAATTGAATGTAATTTGTATTGCTCATGTGAAAACATTCATGTTATTATTTATTAATTGTCTGAAATTGTTATAGAAATATCAATTTGATAAGAATCCCGTTATTCCAAGTCATGTGATGACAAATTCACATGCTGTGATGAATTGACGATTTCTTGGTCTATGATCCAGGGATGCAAACTTTGAGAATGTCAGTTTGACTCATCACCTGGAAGTTATGAAAGAGCTGGTAACCAGGGATAAGAACAGACCCTCTGTGATCATCTGGTCAACAGCCAATGAGCCAGCCTCAGAAAAGGAAGTAGCTCATAACTACTTCAAGTGAGTATGTTAAAAATATAACTGTGTTTAATAATTTCTACTAGTCATAGAAATGACAATACACTTACAAAATCATTTTTTTACCCTCATTTTTTGTTGGGGTATTGTTTTCACCCATGGTGTCCGGATGGGCGGGTGGGCGACGGGAAAAGTTTGTCCGGCCTATATCTCAGAAACTGTAAGGTGTAGGCAGTTGATACTTTGTAGGGACATTGGTTAGGAGGTGTAGGTGTGCAACGTCATGGTGTGACCTTGATTTGACCTTTGACATTGCCGTAGTGACCTTTACCTATAAAATCTTGTCCAGCCTATATCTCAGAAACTGTAAAGTGTAGGAAGTTGATACTTGGTAGGCACATTCGTTAGGGGGTGTAGGTGTGCAACATCATGGTGTGACCTTGATTTGACATTTGACCTTGCTGTAGTGATCTTGACCTTTAAAATTTTGTCCAGGCAATATCTCTGAAACTGTAAAGTGTAGGAAGTTGATAGTTGGTAGGGACATTGCTTAGGGGTTGTAGGTGTGCATCATAGTTTTTAGTTTACTGATTAATGCTGTCATCTTGCTATTGAATTGTCCTTTTTTAATACTTTATTTTTACATACATTTTGTTTCTCTTAGATTTTATTTCCTCTACTTAAACATCATTTGGACCTTAACTTCTGAGACTGTCCTGCCTGCTCATAGCTCAGATAAAAGCCTCGCGGACATGTTTGCTTCTTTTTTCTCCAATAAAATAAGCAAAATCAGGGACACCTTCTCTACTTCTGGCTCTTTCAATGATGCACCGGATTCGTTGCCTCCTGCTTTCAATGCCTTTATGCCTGTCACTGAAGACGAGGTCTATAAGTGTATTAGTCAATCCCCCACTAAATCTTGCTCACTAGACCCTATACCAACATTCCTCCTTAAGGATTGTCTTGATATCCTCCTCTCTTCTATTACCAAGTTGGTAAATCATTCTCTCATTGAAGGATCTTTCCCAAATTCTTTCAAAAAGGCGGTTGTCACCCCCCTCATAAAAAAGGCTTCCCTTCCCAGAGACGACCTTAAGAATTATCGCCCAGTGTCTGGTCTTTGCTTCCTGTCAAAGTTGGTTGAGTGAGTCGTTGCTAGGCAGCTAACGTCACACATTAATAACAACAAACTGGACAATCCTCATCAGTCAGCATATAAGCCAGGACATTCCACGGAAACTGCTTTATTGTCTATAAAAAATGAGGTTCATCTCTCTCTGGCACGCGGTGAACCCACAGCTCTAGTACTTCTTGACTTATCAGCCGCATTTGACACTATAGACCATAATATTCTCGTTGGTTACCTTAAATCCTGGTTTGGTCTTGGTGGAACAGTTCTAAGGTGGTTTGCTTCCTACATAAGAAATCGTTGCCAGGCCATCAAGATAGGCTCCACACTATCTGAATTAAGCAATCTCATCTATGGAGTTCCGCAAGGTTCTGTTCTGGGTCCGTTACTGTTTTCACTCTATACAACACCACTTAGTAAAATTATTCGCTTCCACCCGCATATTAAATTCCATTTTTATGCGGATGATACTCAGTTATACATCCATCTCTCCCACAAGAATGCTTCTTCGGCTCTCGCCAAGCTAAATGCCTGCCTTCATGATGTCCAAGAGTGGATGTCTCTCAGTAAATTGAAGCTCAACCCTGAAAAAACTGAGTTTATTGTCTTTGGTTCCAAGGCTCAACGTCAGAAGATTTCCTCTCACTTTCCTGTTAGCATTCTTGGTAGCCTTCTTCATCCGGTTGATTCTGTTAGAAATCTAGGTGTGTGGTTTGATGCAGATTTTTCATTCTCTGAGCATATCAAGAGGGCTTGCAAAGCGTGCTTCCTTCAGATGCGTGACCTCCGTAGAATTAGAAAGTATCTCACTCCTGAAGTGGCAGCCCTTGCTGCAAATGCCTTGGTTAGTAGTCGTCTGGACTATTGTAACTCTCTGTTCAGAGGTTTGTCCGGTTTCAATCAGTACAAATTGCAAAGTATTCAGAACACCCTGGCTCGTATTGTTACAAATCATGGAAAGTATGCTCATGTTACACCCATTCTACAGAAACTCCACTGGTTGCCTGTTAGGTACCATTGCATTTTCAAAACTGCAACACTTGTGTATAAATTTTTGCATAGTGGTTCTCCTTCTTTTTTCGAACCGTTCTTGTCTTTTAGTAGTTGTCCCTATAGTACTAGACATAGTCACCCAGATCGTCAATACCTTACAGTTCCTCCTTTCCTTTCATCAGTCTTCAAGTCAGCCAAACATTTCGGCCATAGTTTGCCTTTGATGCTCCTAAGATGTGGAATGACCTCCCTCAAGATGTTTGCGGTGCAACATCAGTTGCCTCCTTCAGAAAGAAGCTTAAAACATACCTGTTTGCAAAAGCCTACCCACTATAGCCTCCCCCGTCACATCTGTGTCTCCTTTGTACGACCTGGCTATGTCCCTTGATTAACGCTAACTGCCTTGCTTTATGTTTAGATGCGCCTTAGAGTCCATCAGTGATGGAGATTAAGCGCTATAAAAGTCCACATTAGATTAGATTAGATCAGAACATAACTGACACTGCTCTAAAAGTATCCCAATCTTTGTACTGTTTCACTACATCTATATGTATATATATCTTCTTATATATCTCACTGTGTTGAAAACTATTTCCCCAGGCTGTGGGGTATGGGCATCTCTGATGCTATTTTTGCATAACATATTTGTATTTTTGTTGGTATGTTTGGACTTTGTCCATCTTGTCAATTTTAATGCGAGGTATTTCAACTGTTGAAGAATTCAGTGTTCAGCAGTTGTTGTCACAGTAGATTTTGAAATCTAAATTAAATGTAGTTTGTCAGTCAATATTGTTATGTTTATACTTTTTCATAATTATCTGTCTTTCCTCAGATCTGACATGCCTGATACTGATAGTTGACATACATTTTTAATCTACAATCAATCTGATTGATTGTTGTAAATCTATTAAATCCTTGATGAATGTAATTTTGTTTCAGACATTATGTATTTTGACAGCATTGTCTATCAGAACATCTTAACCATATGAGTATGTGGTCATTTCAGGACTGTGATTAATTACACTAAGTCATTGGACCCCACCCGCCTGGTCACATTTGTGTCATCAGCAGATTACAACTCCGATAAAGCTGTAAGTTCAAACTGATGGCTTTGAAATCATATGCAGTTCAACTTCTATGTAATTTCTATTTAAACAAGTTATTTTGGGAAGGAACAATGGGTATAACCTCATAAATTTAATGCCTTAATAGATATATTAATGGACATATTTATTCATTTTTCAAATACAAAATGTGCAAGAAAACAAGAGATATTGAAAACTTTTGTAATGTTTTATTTTATGCAGAATTGAGTTCTTTGTGGTTTAATGTGTGATTTTCTAACCTTGTTTTTTTTCCAGACTCAGTTTATCATAGCACAGTGTTTCACTCATTCTGCACCTTTCTTTGATTGTACTTGTTTTTGTACAAAGTTGGGGTATTATGTTCGTTTGATCTGATTTCATCTGATCATACCATAATATTGCTTTTGTATATGTTTTAGTAGATTTTTAGGTGTATAAAATATATAGATTTACTCAGCCTTGTATCTGTAACTAACCAGAGCTATGACCATATGAGAACAGTCCCAACCATGTGTTTGATTTGGATTCCAATGAATTAAAGTCTATACTTTTTTTTACCACTCTATAAGTTGTGTCGTTAATACAGGCTGAGTTCACAGATGTGCAGTGCTTTAACCGTTATTATGGCTGGTATCAAGATACTGGACATTTGGAGACAATCCCTTACAAGATGAGTTATGACTTGGACAAGTGGTATGAAAAGCTTCAGAAACCCCTGCTGGTGACGGAGTATGGTGCCGATACAGTGCCAGGCCTGCATACAGTAAGAAATGAGAACAGAACAACCTTAACACTGTTATCATTCAAATATCTGCCATGTCTGATATAGCAGAACTTTTATCATCTCTAAATAATTATCTCATTTTATGAACAAAGCTCTGCTCTGCCAAATTTCCCATTTCCTTCTGTATTATGGTGAAGTACCTCTTAAATTTTATGAACCCTCTCTTTCCAGAAAAAAAGAAATTGTGTTCAGACATAGCAGTGTATAATCTTTAAGATCTCCAATTAATTCTGCTATATTATATTATTCATCTTTGTTTGAGGCAATCAAGCCAGGTAAAACTTATTACATCGACACTCTTTGAGGCTCACTGATAACTAAATCCTGCACCCTGTGGAGGTCATGGGTTTGAAATATCCATCCTTGCCTTAAGTAGGAAAGTTAATGGGGTGCTTGTCAGTACCCTGTTTACAATGCACAATCATAGCTCACTAGTATGCACTACTTTTTCTCATATCCTCATCTACTCAACAAGTTCTTTTGACTTTTTAATCTCATCCCAATAAAGGGTGGGGTTTGTAGTCATCTCCTGTGCAGTCGGGGTCACCTTCGCCCATACATGGATTTTCACCAAATTTTCAAAGTATGTTCCCAAGAGGATCTGTCACAAATTAGGTTTAGGGGAGTATTTAGCAACAGCTGTTGCAAGGCAATGCTTTTCAGATTGTTGGGTATTATAGGAATAAAAGACATATTCGAGTGCTTTATGATGGTTTTAAACTATCGAGCGGCTGAATATTAAAGCCACAAAGCCCGAAGCGGCTGAATATTAAAGCCACGAAGCCCG
The DNA here is from genome assembly GCA_964017235.1 of Sabellastarte sp. h YS-2021. Classification (NCBI taxonomy): domain Eukaryota; kingdom Metazoa; phylum Annelida; class Polychaeta; order Sabellida; family Sabellidae; genus Sabellastarte; species Sabellastarte sp. h YS-2021. Next base: position 118,057,810 of record OZ024928.1, read on the forward strand.
AAGGGCTGAGTGCTTTAATACAGCCGATCGATAGTTTAAAACCATCATAAAGCACGAGAATTTGTCTTTTATTCCTATTCTAAAATGGTTATATTAATAATTTGGTCAAAATAAGTGGTAAATCTTACGCAAAAATCAAAAATCCAACGCCATGTTGGCTGTTCCATTAACTAAACATGCATAGTGATGGATGTGTAAACAGCCTTTTGGTTTAAATATTGTTAGGAAATACCCACAGAATTCTGTGATCTCATAAATATTTATGAGCAGTCGATCTTTAAATGAAATATTGATAAAATCCCCTACATGATTATTTGACTTAGTATTTGCTGCATATAATTTAAGTTTTATTTCACCGCGAGTTGTTTGTTTACGTTTGTACGCGAAGGGACGATGTACGAGATTTCAACAGCGTGCTTTATTTACCGTTCTATATTCGCGGTTCAAGCATTGCGCAAATGACGTGTCCACGTTCACTGCGCAGCGTACCATTTTAGAATAAACTTTATAGATGTTCCAAAGCCGAAACTTATGCATGTATTTTCACCAAATTTTCAGTAAATGTTTAACAAATTTCACTTTGTGGGTGTTCCACAGCCTAAATCCATCCATGGAACTTAACCAAATTTTTAATATATGTTTAACCGAGTTCTGATTAGGTTTTGGGAGTATCTGGCGATGGCTATTGCCATAGCAATGTTTTAAAACCTTGTGGTCTTAAAATTCTTAATTAAAACAAGGATGAAAAGTGCTTTGGTCTACATTTATGATCCACAAAGCCATCAGCAACACAAGTAGTTTCACCTGAATTTATGAAAAATAAATTCCGAGTCAGATACATCCCATGCCTGGCCTACAACTCATCCAAATACTAACATAACCATTGCTGCTTAACCTCAGCAATGATGCTACGGCACAATTCGTGAAACGAATAAAATCTGTATGTTTGTCTTCTGAAACTACATGAAAGGTCTTACATCTGACAGCATCTAATGGGTTCTGTATATTATTGCCTCCACCAAAGAGGTATTAATTTCATAACCGGTTGTCTATTTATCTTTTGTTAGGATTATGCAAACACTACTGGTTGGAACTTGGTGAAAAATCAGAAGATGGGTGTTGGTCAAACATAGGTCCCATTAAATTTTGATACTCATCTGGATCACCGTCTGGATGCAAAAAAAATCTGGGTTTTCCCATTTACTTATTATTATGTTCTTGTATTTGAAGTTGCTTTTTCAAAGTCTCAATGTTGTTGCCCATTTAGTTGTACCTGCAGGCTAGGGATCCTGCCTGCCAAGCAGGTCCTTTCTTTGTATATTGCTATTTTTAGGCAGGTTACGTGTTACCAACCCGCCTATTAGATTGATGTGTCCAACGTCTGTCAACATTTTCGTTTCCAGACTCTAACTTGAAAATGATTTGTCAAATCAATTTCACACTTGACAGGGTGATAGATCACCATCATAGCTTAGTTGCTTTCGAAATTAATGTTTGTCCGTTTATAGCATAGATACAATTATGTAACCTAGATTACAAGTTTTACATTTCTTAACATGTCTAACACATGTACCTTAACTGGGTGACCAAACATTTCTTTGCTTGTTTCTAAATTTAATTACAGCAGTCGCTAACCTTATTGCTGCCTGTGCAAACTGCCTTTTGGGGCATCTCTAACCCTCTTGTTTTATATATATAATGTTTAATAATATTTATATGATTTACTTGCAGTTTGTTTTGATAGTCCCTAACACCAAAAAAAATGATTTATTACCCTTTTATTTTATGCACTGGTAAAAGTGGTTTTAAAACTAATGCAACCTCTTTACTAAAACTGTTTAGTTAGAAGGCAGGCCCCTGAAAAGCACTCCAATGTTTCTACTTCAGGAAATAACATTTTTCCTTATTTCTGTCACTAATGTTTAAGCATTTGTCAATGGTTCTTTGCTGATTTTACAAAAAAAAACACAATATATTTTGCTTTCTTGTTTTTAGATGCCAACATTTGTGTTCACAGAAGACTACCAGACAGAATTCCTGGCTCAATACCACAAGGTGTTTGATGTCTACAAGAAAAAGTTTCTGGTGGGAGAGATGGTCTGGAACTTTGCCGACTTCATGACAGATGAAAGTAAGATTCTAGTGATGATTCTGGTTGATTTTAAAGTAGACATTGAGCTAGTCCGGATTGTGTTTAAGTGGAAAGAGGGTAAGTCAAAAAGTTAGATTTTATTCATAACTACAGATTCTGTTAAATTTTCATTCTGTTGGAGGCTGTCCATAAGATGTTAATGAAACAGGTGAGATTGAACTGATTACATCAAATGTTGTACAAGCAAAACCACAAAGCGGTATTAGTAAAAAATTTTATTTCTAACAGAGCCAGTATCACAACATTCAAAGTTTCAGATTTACACCCTTTTGTCTTTGCATTATTGACCTCACATTAAATGTAACAGTCTAAGGCCCCTGATCCAGGTACTAATAGGATTATATGCAGACAAGCGTTTGTGCATGAGTGAGGTGTGTGTAAGTAGAAAATTATAGTATCTGTCCTACAATCTTTGAGCTTGCTGCAGTGAGGCAACATCCTAAATAAACCACCATACTAGGGACCCTGTCTTGCATAAAATATTCATTTGAAAAGCATATTTCTACAGAATATATTGACTGGGTATTTAGAAAATGGCTGAAATCCTATTGCTTTGCAAAAACATACCCACCATTGGTATTTTTTATATGTATCTGTTTCTTGTATGTTGTTGACCCCTCTTTAACATCTCTGGACTTTTTATTTCAGATCTCTATTTTTCAAGAAGTCAGACCTTTGGTTGAGATTAAATACTACTGAGATACAGTGATTCGTTAATAATCTTGATGTACTGTAGGGAGTCTATGCTTGGCTGTTTGTAATAGTAATTTGTCATTCTGTTTTATATTTTTCCTTTGAAGCCGTGACCAGGGTTGTGGGCAACAAGAAAGGTCTTCTGACAAGAGAACGGCAGCCCAAGATGGCTGCTCATGAGATAAGACGCCGGTACTGGTCGATGATAGACAACCAGCAGTCAGAAAGTCACACTATTTACAGCAAACAGAACAGTTGGTTTCAAGGCAGCAATAATTTTAGAATGAACAAGTTGGATGTGTTGTAAGATAGACATGGCAGAGCAAACAGACTTTCATGGGTTAGAAATGTGAAGCTAACTACAGTATGTGAAATTCAGCAGTAAGTAAACCCCTGTATTTTCTCTGACTTGTGGGAAGATCCTTACTTTTGTGACTATGTTGAAACTTTTGATCGTCCTTGGTGCAGAATTGGTACATATTTTGAAAATTTTGTTTCACTTTTAAAGGGTGCCTCCCACTTCTGAACTTTACATTTCTTACTCGATATGTATATTGCAGATTTTGTTATATTTTGCTTAGCTTTATTAATTTGAAGTTGACACAATGATTATTTTCTGATTATATTTGAGCTACAAACCAGTGCGTTTCCAGGAATATTATAAATCATTCCAATCTTGAAGTCATTGTACTTACATTTTTTCCAGATTTGTAGTGTGTAGATTTTTTTTCAGATTTTTTAAGTAAAAACATTTGTCCATTTTTTTATAGCGAAAGATTTTGTAATATTTTCCTTTTGGACTAATATTTTGTGACATAATACATTAGTTGGTCAGTGTTCTGTGAGATGAAAGTCTAGACACTTTTCAACTTACTTATCCACCTGTATCAAACACTCAAGGTTGTAGAATACCTGACAGTATGTATAGACCACATACAAGTATACTTTCTGTTACATGTTTTTTACATAATGTATCCGTGCATATCTACTGACTGAAAGGTTTTCTATCACAACAAAGCTGGCTAGTTTTAACTTTACTGGTATGAGATTTTGGTGACAATATAATTCCACGGTTTTAGCAATTCCATCCTTTTATTTTTGTTGGAATACACAGGAATACTACATGTATTTATGGGGGTTGACGGGCTTGCCCCCATTTATAATTCTGTTAATTTAAGTTCATATTTCCTTGACAATTTCCTGTAATTATCAAATATGGTGGACCCATACCACACATACCAATAAAGTAAAATTTCCCCACAAAGTTTATCTATTAATCACATTTAACTGGTTAGGAATGGGATACTCTGCATGTGAACTTTGTGATGTATCAAGAGGTCATATAAGAATTCAGTATATTTCATTCAGTAATATTCAATATTAACTTGTGAAAGGTAATGGTACTGTAAATGTGCACTTGATGACTTGGCATAAAATTGATACAAAAGAAACAATTGTGAAGTAATTTTGTGCTATGTAGAACATATCATATAGTTTTCTATAATTAATTTTCTATAATCATGAATAAAATTGTAACCAGACTTTACATTCATATTTGAACATTTTGTATCAACATGCATTCCAGGTGTTGTTGTTGTCACACTGGAAAATTTTTAACTTATTCGATGCATACTCTCACAAAATAGCGGTTTGTTCATTTTTTGTGGTAAGTATATTTTTATGAAAAGAACTCTGATAAAACCTGAACATTTAAAATGTGAAAACAAAAACAAAATCTTTGGGTGTGAATTGTTGGTCAAATTTGATCGGTTACATCTTCTTCAAGGTTAAAAAACACCACCATACTTCAAAATCCCTGTTTCTCTTTTATATTTGGACCTGGAGACTTAAGATTGCATTTTATCAAATTAATACCATCTAGAGACATTTTGCTTTAAGATGAAAAGTCTATTTGATCAATGGGAAATAACAGAATTTGAATGAATACCTAAAAGTCCTTTCCATGTATATTTTGAACACATCAGATATGTCCCGTCATGATTAACATTTGTACTGGTAATGGCCCCGTCACACCTTTCCTTACAGTCAGATCTCTATGTATCTGCTTTCCTGCTCTACAACCTTGTTGCTATGAGTCCAGAAAGAGGTGCTCATATCTGGATAGTTCATGTTGAAAAATGAATCACCCCCCAACTATCCATGTGTCCCCCTTTAACACTTCCAGTGAGTATACTCTAATGTAGCTCATGACAGGTATGTCAAAGATTTCAAAAATAGCATTGGAGATGCCCGTAGCCAACAGCCTGAGGAAATACTGTAAAACGAGAAATGTTCGTAGCTATTAAAGTTTGTGGCTTTCCCTTTAAAATTTAATTGGCACTATTAAAGTTCGTTGATTTTTCCCGTTTTTTGAGCGATAATTCCCGTATTTGGTGTATACTAGTACTAAACTAAATTTCGGGCGATTTCTTTTCGTGCTTTTCCCTCGATTGCAAAAATCGCCAAATAAATGGTCTGCAAATATTTCTCGTTTTACAGTAGTTTTCAACACCATGAGAGAAGAGCTGAAACAGAACAAAGATCAGGAGACTTTCAAAGCAAACAATGTCAGCTTTGTCAAGGTCAAAATAATGTTTAAGTAGGGAAAATAACATTTAAGAGAGAGAAAATGTACACCTACACCCCCAACTAAATTCCTTCCAAGACCTTACGGTTTCCGAGATATGGGCTGCACAAGATTTTAAAGGTCAAGGTCACTACAGCAAGGTCAAAGGTCACACCATGACATTGCACACCTACACCCTCTAACCAATGTCCCTACCATGTATCAACTACCTACACCATACGGTTTCTGATATAGCACAGAAAAGATTTTAAAGGTCAAGGTCACACCATGACGTTTGCATACCTACATCCCCAAACAATGTCCCTGCCAAGTATCAACTTCCTTTATCTTACATTTTTCAAGATATAGCTACGACAAGATTTTAAAACTCCAGGCCACTATGACACTGCACACCTGCAACCTCCAACAATTTTCCTACTGAGTGTCAACTTCCTCCACCTTATGGTTTCTGAGATACAGCCCGGACAAACTTTTTCCCGCTGCCAGCCCACCCATCCGGACACCAGGGGTTAAAACAATACATGTGCAATAAAACCCATCCCAAACACGAAAAAATTCCTGAGTTATGTCGAATGCCAAGCGGTCCAACCCAAATATGAATTTCAATGAAGAGGTCCTACCCAAAATACGAGGATCAAACAAGAAAGGGGTAACCTAGGTATCGAGGAATGGTGTGCACTCCAATTGTTTAAGAGTCTGGACTACAAACCATACAGGTTTAAGCAATTGTCAACTTCCAAAATGACAAGCTATGGTTAAGATTGGAATTTACATCCTCCAAAGTGGCATGCAAGTGTGTTGCTACAACACTATTTATGTTCTACTGGATGCAAAGGGATTCCAGAGACTGATCAAAAGTCAGGGTTCACTTCCTTCTAAAAAAACTAACGTCACATCAGGACATGTTCCCAGTGTATATTGTTTTGGCATGTACTGGAATGGAACACAATCACCGAGGTGAGAGCTAAATGTTCAGCCACTGAGGCCTTTCCAGAGACCTATCAGCACAACAGGAGTTAGCACATGCAGTGCAATGAAATCCAATTTCTCTTTTTTCATATTTATCACATGTAAAACTGAAAAATTTTGTTTCAAAAATTGATCTAAACCATACTTCACATAAAAGAAGTAAAATAGCTTTGTACAAGCAGCCCTACATATTGATGACATGCCAAACATACATTTACGCGCCAGCCAATATGTAGAGAATTTAAAGTTAAAACTACATTAAACGTAAAACTTTTGCCATTTTCAAAAAATTTCTCTTGTAAAATGTTAAACACGTTATTAAACATATTAAATATACATCATTAAGTCAAAATGAAAACAAAATTTATTAGGAACTGCTATGTTACATAAAAAGCTATTACCATTGATGTACCTATAAAACATGAACATATTCACACAAGATTAATGGGACCTGTTATTTAACATAACCAAATCACAAGCCAATTCACAGAATTGTGATATCCCATCGTTGGGATAAATTTGAAAAGCAAATATCACCACTTTGTTTAGCGCTGTTATTTATGTACAATGTATTGAGGAGGCAAAGGCCTTACTGTAAATAATTAAATCTTTGATGGGTTTCAGATGTGGCACTAAACAAATATAAAATGACCCACAATAATACAAATTAAAATAAAAAGTCAACATAGTGTTATGGCTGGGGCCTAATCAGCTGTAAATCTTCATGGAAATAGGATTGCATGCCAAGGCAACAGGCAAAAAAAAAAGATCTGTCATTTTTCTTGGGTTTTAATCAACTGTAGCCCACCTTCATAGGTGGAATAAACTTTTTAAGGTATATGGCACAAAGATAAAGTCCCAAAACCTGAAAATTCAAACAACAGTTACCATGGTAACAGGTTTCATTAGATGAGGCTCAAAACTAAATCAGGCATACATTGGTCTTGCATATGCATTATCACCAAATTTTGGAAAAATCTGGGTGAAATTATAGTGTCTGTGACAGACAGACCAAAAGAATGAAGAATGAGATTCACGTCATCCCTTGCCACTTTAGTGGAAGCAGGGAACAATGATTTATAAATTAATATATTAGCTATTTTGCCATAAGTTGTTCACAGCACTGAGTTTACTGGTAAACAACACAAGATCTTGAGTATTTTACAAAAGTAAAAGTCTTTTTATATAATAATTGCTACTAAAATATACAATACAGGATATAAAAACTTATATAAACTATATATAAACTTTGAACATTTTTATATATAAATCTGCCACACTTCAAAATATAAATAAATTTCCAACATTTCACACTTTAAAATATCAACAATTTTGTAACAAACAACAGTCATAATATTGTCTTTCAATGGTCAAAGGATAGATTTTCTTCCCCTATCTAATTCTGGAAGAAAATGAAACAGACATAGCAGCTACCTTACAACAGAAAAAATAGTAACAGGAATTTTTTAATTATCATAACAGGATTATTATCTCAATTTATTGACAAACTATTAACACAGTAACCACAATCACACAGATTGATCTGTCTCCTTTTAAAGTAGTCCAAGAGACCTCAAATATAGATTTCTCATCATTTGTTTTTCTCTCCAGCAAATGTAGCTACATTAAACTTCACATTTTTTAACAAAAGGAAAATAATAAAAAAACACTAGAAAACAGCAACAAAAGCAGATCTATCTTCCTTTTAAGAATAACATACGAAGTTATGAATTTTACCATGAATCAAGTGATAACACCATGCAGCCTATTTGGAGTTATACATGATGCAGGGCAAAGGGCAGCATAAGGACGTTGAATTGATTCCTCTTATTTTAACATAATATTTTTCATAAACAGCAAATATCAAACACACGGTCTCACTGTCAGAACAAAGCAAAGTTTTAGTACAAAAGGTAAAGGTGAAAACCACAACACCAGCAATATGTCCCTTTAAAAAAAATCCCTGAATTTTACCACAAATCAAGTGGTAACATGATGAAACCCGAGTTACTTAAATTGATGCTTGATGCACGATAAAAGTGAACATCATGACTTTTAACTGATTATTTTACTCTTCTCTTCAGTCCATAGAAACACATTTACTAAACAAGGCCGAAAGGGGTTTTGGTCTACTAGCGTGAGCCGCAAAGCCATCAGCAACACAAGTAGTACACCGAAGCGGTCACCCATCCCAGTACTAATGTAGCCCATTGCTGTTTAACTTTAGTGAACAGACAAGATACTCCTCACACTATGCCACAATTCATGAAAGTCCAGAGACAAAAAATAAAGTGATTCCTAGAAGCACAAGCCTCGCTGGAGATGGCGCTTAACAAACCATCCTTTTTACAAGAACACATCTCTTCAAATAAGGCAAGTTATATGACATTATGCGTATTCACTCACTCTCAATGATGGCCTTAACAAATCAGCATCACAGATACAACCAAGTTATTATCAACAGAGGTCTCTGTCCTCTCAAGGTCTGATGAGCTGGTAATCTGACTGCACATTGCCTTTCCTCCTTTTCCCGAAACAAGCTGAGAGAACCTCCACTGCTGTGTTCAGTGTGAGCTCTTGTTCCAGTTCACTGCCTAGTTCAGGATTCACCTCAACCAGATCAATTGCCGACAGTTTACCTAAAACAACCAGTGGCATGTGTACAGATCACTGATCAAAGAGATAGACATAAAAACATGAAAAGCTATGCAATAGAACTTTGCCATTCAGAGAACCCCCAGTTTTTTTCTAAATTATGGGAAATTTTCATTAAATTTGAAAAGGATATGAAGAAAAAGTGACTACCTGTTATGGCAAGTTCTTCTGCCACAAACATGCCTTCTCTGATGGTAAGACCTCCAGGAACTGCAATTTTAATCACAACAGACTTGTATATTAATGGAATATTATTTTTGTATTGTATTTTGTATTTGATGTTTACTGTATTTGGCAGATGATGTTTATAACTTGCTGTACATTAACTGGACGAATGTCGCCATAACTTGTTTCAGATAAAGGCTAAAAAGTATTACTCAAACAGGGCTACTCCACTTTAGCCACCTGCTTACCCAACAGTTCTGTGGTTTTGAAACAATGATTTATATCTGAAGAATTTTAGAGCCTCCTGGCACACTGGTTAAACACTATTGAGGTATAATAGATTTGATTAGTGAGATTAACTGCTTAAACCATGGACAACATTTTTGCTCTTTTAGTAAGTGTGTGTCAGGTAAGTTTTATGCAGGCTTTATAACATCCCGCCCCATCCCCTTATACAGGCGGATTTTGAGCCTTTGGTTTCAACACAACCATTTGTTATATGGCCACATTAAATAATTTATCTGATACTTTTAACTTGTGCCAAAAGGACGTGGCAGTACAGAAGACTCATTACTAAAGCAGAAAGTGATTATTTGTTTGACTGTATTAACAATGGATAAGTTTAAAAATATAAAGGAATATTCAAATTTTATTGCCCTTTACAAACCATCATTGTTATTAAAATATTGGATTAAAATTATAAACCACAAAGGTAAGACAGTCACAAATTATATTTTTTGTATAAGTAGTCAAATTATGCTTAAAGGTGTTACTAATATTAAAAGACTAACATTTTTACTTCATCATGACTCAGTTAAAAGTTATGTCTTATAACTGTCGTGGTCTCATTGATCACAATAAGTGGCGGAAGTTATTTATATGGTTAGAGAGTCAAAATTGTGATATTGTACTGTTACAAGAGACATACTGCACAACTAAATTGGAACCCTATCTTAAGGCATCTTGGAGTGGTGATATCATTAATTGAAAGTCAGAATCAAGCCACAGTAAAGGAGTTTCTGTCCTTTTCAGAAAGGGTTTTCAGGGTAATATTTTCAAATCATGTGATAGTGATGATGGTAGAGTGTTAATCGTTAGTGTAGAATTAAACTAGATTGGGCCAACTCGGCGCCAACATATCCCCAGACAGGTCATCACTCACGCCACAGGTTTTGATCGGGAATTTTTTTAAACATAATTACCCATTATTATATGAACTTCAGCACATCAATCTACTCTGTTAACATCTTCCCAAGGAAGATGGTGTATCCCCAGACGCCGAATACATAACTCAAATTATATTTTCAATCTTCCTGCAATGATAACTCTAAACCTATTTTCAAAGTATTTAAATGATTGATGATTGAATGTCCATTCTAAAATAATAATCCCAAAAGAGCATATCTGTTTCTATATTTGTTGACAAATAAAATATTATTTTTAACTCAACTCATCATACTTTTCAATCTTCCTTCAAAGTATTTAAATGATTGATGATTCAATGTCCATTCTAAAATTCATAATCCCAAAAGCGCATATCTGTTTCTATATTTGTTCACAAATAAAATATTATTTAAAAAAAAATTATTTATATTATTATTTTATTATATTATTTTTAGAATTTGCAAATTGTTTTCAGGTATTCATTTCCTCTATACCTATATATGTGGTCCATATATATGCAACCTAAATATGTGACACAATCTCAGTTCTGACTCCCCTTTGTGTTATATGTAATGAAGCCCACCACCTCCCACCCCCACCCCTCTCCCCTTCTCCACACCTCTCTCACTATTACACAAGATCTGCAACCCCATTGAGTTCTTTGTTTCTCATCTGATATCATTAAATACCTTTGTTTATTTAGTGTCACTCAATATAGCTGGAGGTCCCAGAGGTGGGTGGGGGGAATCCGGGTGGGGGATGTGGGTTGGGACTACAAAGAGATGGAGTGCTACAGCATAAATGGTAAACAAACAATCTATATAAAAGGGGTACTCAAATACAAAAAGAATTGAGAATTTTAAGTATGTGATTATCAACTGAAATGAGTTCATAACTGTAGGAGCTGTGCCAAAATTAACTGAGGCAAGTTGAATAAAACTGGGCTAGTTGAGGGTTAAAAATCCCCTAGTTTTACTACATAAGGATATAATTTCATTAATATTGGGACTTAAAGCTCACTTAAAGTGTCCATTTTGTCTACTTGAATATGTTTAACCAGTTTCATTTTAAAAAGTTAAAAACTCAGCAAGCAGAGGTATAACACACAAAAATAAGTTCTTAAAAGACTACGATAGCCATAACATTATTAATATTCAAAATTTAAATAGACAGGCATTTCCTTTTAAAAATTCAAAGATTTCAGCTCTATAACCCACATAGTTTGACAGTTACTGGGCTTTAAAGTGGCATAATGTCCATAAATTGGGTTTCTGTGGGCATTTTACAATTGTTAAAGAGACCTTAGCAATTAAACTACAGATCTGAAACTTTTTGGGGGACATACATAACAAACAAAAATTATATATAATACAGTTTAAGACTTGTCACACTAAGCATTTCCAAATAACAGGGCAAAATACGGAAAAAATGTCAAAAAAGGCACTTGGGCGAGTGTCTATGGCCCTCATACACAGGTTAAATGTCTACTAAAAACCTTGATTTTCGGCATATGTAAAAAGGACATAATAATGCATTCCCAGATGGGATTTCAGCTCCATCAATCACATAGTTTAACAGTCACAGGGCTTAAAGGTGGTAAAAAGTCCAAATATTGTGTCTCTGTGGGCCTTTTAGAGATCTCGATGTGGCTTTCAAATTAAAGCTTCAGACTTAAAATTTGTTACATACTAAGATTACACATAGAATATGTATCTAATAAAGTTTGAAACTTCTCAGACTTACCATTTCCAAGTTACAGAGCAAAATATGTGAAAAATGTCTTAAAAGGGTCACTCAGGTGGGTGTTTAAGGTCCTCATACACAGGTTAAATGTCTACTTGAAGCCTTGATTTTTGGCACATGTAAAAAGAACATAATAATGTATTCCCAGATGAGATTTCAGCTCTATCAGTCACATAGTTTAACAGTCACAGGCCTTAAAATTGGCAAAAAGTCCAAATACTGGGTCTTTATGGGGCCTTCTAGAGACCTAAATGTGGCCTTCAAATTAAAGTTTCAGACTTAAAATTTGTCACATACTAAGATTACACATAGAATATGCATCTAATACAGTTTGAAACTTCTTAGACTTACCATTTCCAAGTTACAGGGAAAAATATGTGAAAAATGTCTAAAAATGGTCACTCGGGTGGGGATTTATGGTCCTCATACACAGGTTAAATGTCTTCTTAAAGCCTTAATTTTTGGCACATATAAAAATAACATACTAATATCTTCTCAGATAGGATTTGAGCTCTATCAGTCACATAGTTTGACAGTCACAGGGCTTAAAAGTAGCAAAAAGTCCAAATATTGGGTCTTTGGGAGCCTTTCAGAGACCTCAATTTGACCTTCAAAATTAAAGCTTCAGACTTAAAATCTGTTACATACTAAGATTACACACAGAATATATATCTAATACAGTTTGAAACTTCTCAGACTTACCATTTCCAAGTTACAGGGAAAAAGATGTGAAACATGTCTTATAAGGGTCACTCGGGTGGGTGTTTATGGTCCTGATACACAGGTTAACTGTCTATTAAAGGCCTAAATGTTGGGGCACATATAAGAAAACACATAGATATATTCCCAGGCCAGATGATATTTAACTTAGATGAGAGACATAGTTTGAAAGCTACAGTGCTTGAAAGTGGCAAAAAGTGCATAAATTGGGTCTCTGTGGGCACATTTGAGACCTTAAGTCGACCCCTTTGGGTAAACCTACAGCCCTAAAATTTTCTACAGACAAGGATTACATATCAAAGTTATACCTAGCGCAGTTTGAGACTCATCAGAATTATCACTTCCAAATTATAGGGCAAAATATGTGAAAAGTATAGCAAAAAATCCCTAAGTGGGGGTATTTATGGGCCTCAAACACAATTTTCTCCTCAACTTAAAGTCATGATTTTCGGCACATATACTAAGAACATATTAATGTGTTGTCAGGTAAAATTTCAGCCAGCTGAGCATCATAGTTTGTGACCTACAGGGCTCTAAGTGGCCAAAAGTCCAATTTCTGACCTTAAGGTGGCCATAAGTTCTTTTTTACTGGGAGTTTAAGGTCACCTTAAAATAGGGATCTTCCTTTGGGCACCCTTAACATGTGTACCAAGTTTGAAAAAAAAAAATTAATTTGTTTTTGAGTTATCGCGTCCACAAGGAAATTTCTACGGCGGCGGCGGTGGTGCGACGGACCTGAATCCAATATATCCCCGACTTTCGTCTGGGGATATAATAATGAATTATTATTGCATATTATCTCAGTGTATGCTCCTGAAAAAAAATATTAATTTGTTTTTGAGTTATCGTGTCCACAAGGAAATTTCTACGGCGGCGGCGGACCTGAATCCAATATATCCCCGACTTTCGTCTGGGGATATAATAATGAATTATTATTGCATATTATCTCAGTGTATGCTCCAAACACAGAAACAGAAAGAATTGTCTTTTATGAAAACCTTTCCAAATTTTGTGTGAAACATTGTGATAATTTAAACAATATAATTGTTACGGGTGATCTAAATCTTTGTAGTAAAGTGACTGATAGATATCCAAAATCAAATAGAATAGACCGAAGTGTTGACACTTTCCAGAAGTTCTTGTCAAACTGTAAGTTACTATATGTTTGGCACAGAAAGCATAGTGATGAACCAGGTTACACTTATTATGACAAAAAGAACCTATCATACAGCAGGTTAGATTATGTTTTAATTTCTGAAAACACATGCTATGAATTACATGACATATCAATATGTCAACCTATTAAAAATCAAGGAGTAATAGATCATAATGCATTAAAAGTGTATTTTAATATAAATGTAAATAAAAGAGGATTAGGATACTGGAAAATAAACAATAGTGTCTTATCAGATGAACAATATAGAAATGGTGTGAATAGAATTATTGAAAATACTTGTATTGAATATGAAAAGTTAAAATCACATCAGTTAATATGGGAAATTTTGAAAGTACATATTAAAGAATATACAATACAGTACTGCATAAATAAAAGGAAGCAAAATAAGATAAATATAAATGATGTTCAAAAAGAATTAAATAAGTTTAATGAGCAAATTATGAGATTAGACACTAAAAATCTACTTACAAAAGTAGAGAAACAGATCTTATGTGATAGTAAAGCTAGAAAGTTAGAACTAGAAAAAATCCAGCATAGATATTATGAAGATAGAGCCAAAGGTTATTGCATTAGGTCTAGAGCAAAATGGATAACAGAAGGGGAAACCTGTTCCAGATATTTTCTCAGTTTGGAAAAGCAAAGACAGCAAAGTAACAACATTCATTGTATTAGTACTGAAAAGGGCTATGTTAAACAAGACAATAAAATACTTGACGAACTAGTGAAATATTATGAAAACCTCTATAAACAAGCAGATATAGCTGATGAAAACATCAGAGGCTATTTGCAGAATATTACATTTTGTAAATCCTTAGATGAGAAAGATAGGCAACTCTGTGACAAAATTATATCAAAGCAAGATTTAAAACAAGTAGTTCAAAATTTGAAAAAGAATAAGGCACCAGGCTTAGATGGCCTCTCAAATGAATTCTAAAAAAAAATTTGGGGAACAGCTTGAAGATTTATACTTAAATATGTTGCAAGAATCTTTTGAAATAGGTATATTCCAATCAGTTTGCGTAAAGCTGTCATCACATTGATATTTAAACATGGTGAGAAATCAGTGCTTAAAAATTATAGACTGATCAGCCTTACAAACTGTGATTATAAAATTCTTACCTTTGTTCTTGCTAAAAGATTGCAAAAAGTAATTTCAAAATTAATTTCCGATAATCAAAGTGGCTATATAAAATCTAGATATATTGGTATTGATGCACGATTGATAATGGATATCATTGAGAATTGTGAGAAAAGTAATACTGCAGGAGCCATATTATGCTTAGACTATGAAAAAGCATTTGATTCTCTAAATTGGAACTTTATGTTGGCATCACTTAATAAATATGGCTTTGGATCCAATTTCATTAAGTGGGTAAAAATACTTTATAACTGTCCAACTTTTTGTATTAAAAATAATGGATGGATCTCCAGGGAAGGAATAATGAAAAGAGGTGTAAAACAAGGATGCCCTGTGTCAGCACTTCTATTTATTCTAGCAATTGAATTTATGTCTATTGATATAAAGTCAAACAAAGAAATATCAGGGATAAAAATAAAAAGTATTGAGTGCAAAATTTTGCAATATGCTGATGATACTACTCTTACATTAGGAAACACAATGTCAATAACTAATTCTTTAAAATTACTTCAGAAGTTTTCATCAGTCTCAGGTTTAAAATTAAATATTGGTAAATGTCAAGGTTTATGGCTTGGAGAATTTAAAGCAAACTCCACAAGTTTTGAAGGTATTCAGTTTGTTACATGCCCAATTAAATGTCTGGGAATATACATTGGAACAAATTTTAAAGAATGTGAAAAACAAAATTGGAACAAGAAAATAACATCTATCGAGCAAATGCTTATGAAATGGAACAGTCGAACACTAACAATATATGGAAAAGTTACAGTAATAAATTGCCTAGCGATTCCAAAACTAATATATAGTGTGATAGTGTGTGTGGATAAGGTGTGTTGACATGAAAAAGAAACTGTTCTGTTAAAACTTATTTTTTCTGGACAATTTAGTTTAATAACATATACAAATAATATACCATAAGAAAGATAAAGGCCCAGAGAAGTGGATAATTATAACAGCAGTTTAAAAAGTTACCTGTACAATGAGAGCTTATGGCTTAAACTTTTTTTGTATTGTGAAAGATTAATACTATTAAACAGTGTGGAATATTGGGTTCATTGTGGCATTGTTTGAGGGAGGCATTGTTTTTACATCAATTAGGTTAATTAAGGTCTAATGTGGTGTGTGTTATGAAAAGAAGTAAAGAAACACCAAGTCCAGTGGAAAGAAAAAAAATTGACAACATGACTGACAAGTATATTGATAGCCTTCAATCTGACAGTGATCAGGAATATGACTTACAAAAGTGTGACAAATTTGAAGAACTAGAAAGTAGTGATGATAAACTTTCAGTAACTGACATGTTTAAAGACTTAATGAAGGAAATTAGAGAAATTAAAGTTAGTCAAAACAAAATTCTTGCAAATATTACTAAACTCCAGACACAAGTGAACAAACAAGAAGCAAAAATTACAAGTCTTGAGAAATCACAGGATAACTTAAATACTAGAGTTGGCAAACTAGAACATGTTGTGCAAAGGGACTTCAATCCAGAACTCACCATTGTTGCAATCAATGCACCCAGATTTGCAAACGAAGAACCCATGCAGTTAGCCAAGCAAATAGTTGATGCTACTGGTAGTAACAGTGACTGTGTTGTAAATGCTATGCATACAGCACCTCTTGGACATAATCGTAAGGGTGTATTCAAAATTGAAATGGCTAGTCAGGCAGATAAGAAGGTGGTTTTGCAGCACAAGAAGAATTTAAAGAACTCTTCTCAGTTTAATAAGGTGTATCTAAGATCATCACAAACACATGCAGAAAGATTAATTCATTTGAACTTTCGGAAGGTTTTAGAAGAACTACCGAATGGAAATGAATTTAGAATGACAGGTAATGGCAGACTGATTAAACAGAGTACTGATAATACACATCAAAAGAAAAGCGTGAACATGAAAGATTACATGGATCATTCTGGAAAAGGTAACAGTAGTATAGCCAGACAAGTGTAAAGGTCAACTACAGTACTAAACCAGGATCATTGGATATGTCTGTGAAACCAAAGTCTTATGCACAAGTCGTCAGAGTTTCGCAACCTATTAATCAAGGTAACACTTTCAACCAAACCCTCAGCCAAGTACCTCCAACTCAAAACCAGAATTCCCATGACATGAGCCAAAGTCAACTTATCTTACAACCACAGTCACATATTCAGGGGGGATATGCCTATACCAATCCTGATGGATCATTGTTGCAAACTTAACTACTGATCAGACATTTGGTCAAGACCTCTTGAATGCGCAAGGTTCGCAAGCCATAATGACACATTGAAGCTCAACCCAGCCCTGTATCACAATAGCATCCTGGAATGTTAATGGATGGACAGACCAAAATTGTGAACTTAGATCCGCCATTGTCAAGCACTGTAGTTATGATATCATTTGTCTATCTGAGACTCATTTAAAAGGCAATAATACTATATTTGTTGATAACTATGAATGTTTTGTACATAACAGATCAAAATTACATGTTAGAGCCAAGAAGGGTTCCGGTGGAGTTGCTGTTTTGGTACACAAGAACTTAATTGTAAATTATGATGTCCAAGTTATTGATAAACAGTTTGATGGTATTCTGGGTTTGTATTTTCATAATAAGGAAAATAAGTACTCATTTGTTGTATTCTCATGCTACCTACCACCACAAGAATCAGTATGTAACAAATTTTTATGCTCATTTAATGTCAAGATTATATGAACTTGATTATGCTAATAATATATTCATATGTGGAGACCTGAACTCTAGAGTTGGTAAAACAGATGATTTCATTGAAACAATTGATGATATTCCTGTTAGATCGGTCATTGATTGTGATAAAAACTATTATGGTGATAGACTTATTGAATTTTTGAAAGATTCAAAATTTTGTATGTTGAATGGTCGTCTAACATCTGATTTAAACAATTTTACATTTGTTTCAACAAGAGGACTTTCAGTTGTTAACTACATTTTAGTACCCCATGTAACATTGAAATCTTGTAAATATTTTCGAGTTGACTGTATGTCTGATATATTAAACCAATTTACTTTGTTTGATTTGTTATCACCTTCATGTAAACAACCTGACCATTCTTTACTGTCTATTGCTTTCACGCCAAACTATTGTACTTCAACAACTGTTGAAATGTTACAGAATGAAATAATCCCAACAAATGATTCACTTGAAGATGCACTGCCTAAATATGAGAGAAAATACTGCTTTGAAGCTGTACCAAAAGAGTTCATGAACAATAAAGAATGGTCTGTAAAGATTAATAATCTTGTTACATTGTTTGAAAACAACTGTGTTGCAGAGAATGAACTGAATTGCTTATATGAAAATTTTTGTAAAATTATACTCAAAGAAATGGAGCAATTTGTAAAATTTAAGGCTAGTGCAAATAAATCCAAGAAAAAATTTAAATATAATAAGCCATATTGGAATAACGATTTAACTATGGCATGGAAAAAAATGAATGAAAATGAAAAATTGTACAGAAGGTATAAAGGTCCTAGACAGAATAAAACAATTTAAAACTTCATTTTGACAATTCTCAAAAAAATTTTGATAAATTGCTAAGCAAAACAGAGAGGGCATACCGCAAACAAAACATTAATTCCATTGAAGAAATGTGTACAAACAGCCCAAATAAATTTTGGAATGAAATAAAAAAGCTGGGACCAAGTCAAACTCAAATCCCAATGAAAGTGTACAAAGATAATACTTCAACTGATGATATACCATATGTTCTGCAAACTTGGGAAAAAGAATTTAAAAATTTGTACAACCCCCAGGTGGAAGCTGATAAAATAAATGTTAAATTTGCTCATGAGGTACTAACAGTAAAAGCTGACATTGAGAATGACATAGCAGATAATTTGTTTGAGGAAAATTATATTTTAAATAGTCCTATAAGCATTGAGGAAATAACACGTGTCTGTAGAAAATTAAAAAATAAAAAAACACCAGGGATTGATAAAATTCCTAATGAAGTACTTAAACATAAGGAAATACATGAGGCACTTTTGAAATTATTTTCATTTTGTTTCGAAAATGGAACTGTTCCTGATATATGGTCAAAGGCCATTATTAAACCAATTCCTAAAAATTCTAGCAAAGACCCGTATGTTCCTTTGCATTATAGAGGAATAAGCTTATTATCTTGTGTAGGGAAGTTGTATACATCATTGTTAAGCCACCGTATAAATCAATATTTAGATGTCTTGGGAATTATTGTAGAAGAACAAAATGGATTTAGATCAAAACGATCTTGTGAAGATCACATTTTCAGTTTAACATCAATTATTCAGCATAGGAAAGCAAGTAAACTAGACACATTTCCAGCCTTTATTGATATGAACAAGGCATTCGATAGTATCAATAGACCCTTACTACTTTATAAATTATTGAGATACAATATTCAAGGGAAAATGTATAATGCTATTAAAGCTTTGTATTGTAGAACATTCTCTTGTATTAACTTAAACGGTCACCTGACAGAATGGTTTGAATCACTGGTAGGTGTCAGACAAGGGGACAACTTGTCACCAATGTTATTTAATATATTTTTTAATGATTTGGCAAATGAACTAAATGCTATAAATCTGGGAATAAAAATGTGAGATCTGAAAATCTGTATGTTGTTATATGCAGATGATATTGCAATTATCTCAGAGAATGAACAGAAATTGCAGAAACTTTTAGATCATGTTCATGAATGGTGTAAAAAATGGCAACTCAATTTGAACATTGATAAAACACAAATTGTACACTTCCGCAAAAGCCAAAAACAGCGGACTAAGTTTGAATTTAAAATAGGATTACATAAAGTTATGGTAGTTTCCAAATATAAATATCTGGGAACTTTCCTTGACGAGTTTCTGACATTTAGTGAAAATGCTCAGATACTAGCAGATTCAGCTGGAAGGGGTCTTGGCTCTGTCTTCTCTAAATTTAAGCTATTTAAAGATTGTGGTTATAGAACTTATGAAAAAATGTATAACACTTCTGTGGTACCAATTTTTAGTTATGGGGCAGGAAT
The DNA here is from genome assembly GCA_964017235.1 of Sabellastarte sp. h YS-2021. Taxonomy (NCBI): domain Eukaryota; kingdom Metazoa; phylum Annelida; class Polychaeta; order Sabellida; family Sabellidae; genus Sabellastarte; species Sabellastarte sp. h YS-2021. The sequence goes on from OZ024928.1 coordinate 118,077,991, forward strand.
ATGGGGGTTTAATAAAGATGGTCCAGCAGAAAAAATTTATAATAGGGCATTACGATATTTCTTAGGTGTAAATAAATTTACGGCAAATCTATTCTTACAGGGAGACTCTGGGTGGCTTCCAACAAAATATGTGTTTTATTTATCTGCATTGAGGTACTGGAATAAACTTTGTCAATTCGATAATACACGCATACCAAAGCAAATATTTAACTAGACATTTCAATTTAAAAAACATTATACCTGGGTAAAGAATATTCAGAAAGTTTTTAATCTGCTAAACATGTCATCCTATTTTTTGGAAAGAAGAAAGGTTGATCTAAACTTTTGTGAAAATATTTTGCGTAAAAGCTTTCAAGAAAGTTGGGTCATTAGTGTGGGAAACAAACCAAAACTCAGGACCTATGAAAAAATCAAGACTAACATTTCAACAGAAGATTATCTCCTATTGCCTAAATATCAAAGATCATTGATTGCTCGTTTAAGGAGTGGAACATTATCTTTGGCTATTGAAACCGGACGTTTCACCAATGTACTTTTGGAAAATAGAACCTGCATTCTTTGTAATAATGAAGAGATTGAGGATGAGATTCACTTTTTCTGTGTCTGTCCCCAATTAGAATTAATTCGTCAAAAGTATTATGAAACATATAACAATCTTAAATCTGGATTCAGTAACCTGAACAATGAAAGTAAATTTTTATATATGAATAAAAATCATTTTCAAATACTTGGTAACTTTATAGTTGAATTATGGAATGAAAGAAATAATTTATTGTTTAGAGATTGTGCTGATATTTAAAAGAAATTATGGTCCGGAATAATCCACCACACAATGTCATTGTAATTGTATTTCACAGTGACTTATAAGCCCGTCAGGGGCTGGGTGATGTTGTTTATATTGTTTTGTATATTTATGTAATGAAATTGTATATCACATGTCACTATAATAAAATAAATATATATATATATAACATGTCACTACTCCCAGTGCCTCAATATGTTAGAGACAAATTGAAAAAAATAATTTTTCAATATCTGCGGGGAAAGTCACATAAAATTAAAAGAAACACTGTAATGATAAAATGAACAGGGGGGGGATTAAACATAAAAGACATTGAATTAAAAATATGTGCAGTGAAAACAAGCTGGATCAGAAAATTCCTAACAGCCAAGAATCTCTTAAGTGACATGGTACAATATTATATATCTAAAATAGGGGTAGAAATAAAAACATTACTGAAAATGAACTTTCAAAGTAGCAATACCTTTAATGTTATCAAAAATATTCCACAATTCTATCAAGATATATTTATTAGTTTCGGTAGTAAGAAGCTATGGTGGGAATGATTTCTGAAATAGGTAGGTTATATATCTAAAATAGGGGTAGAAATAAAAACATTACTGAAAATGAACTTTCAAAGTAGCAATACCTTTAATGTTATCAAAAATATTCCACAATTCTATCAAGATATATTTATTAGTTTCGGTAGTAAGAAGCTATGGTGGGAATGATTTCTGAAATAGGTAGGTTTTGAGTCGACTTTTGAAACTGGAGAGATTTGGAGCACTGCGTATATCATATGGAAGATCATTCTATAACTTAGGGGCATCATATGAGAAACTATTGTTAAAATGGACCTTTGATTTATGGATGGAAGGACAGTAAGAGGGAACCAGAAGGAACAAATTTTTGGGATTGGAACGTCTTGTATTCACGGCAGATTTGTACAAGGGGAGATATGGTGCAAAATACTTAGGCTGGCCAGTGGTGAGGTACTTATAGACCAAAACTAGGGTTTTGAAGATAATACGTTGTCTAACGGGTAGCCAGTGGAGTGTCCTAAGGGTGGATGTATTGTGAGTGTACTTTGAAGCACCAGTGACAAACCGTGCAAGCGCATTTTGAACATACTGGAGCCTTGTAGCATTTCGGGATGACAAACTGCGAAAAAGAGAGTTGCAATAATCCAAACGACTACTGACCAGAGCATTTGCAATCACCACTGATGTATCCACAGAAAGAAACCTCCTGATACGATGAAGGTCCCTGAGGCTGATAAAGCAGGATTTGATAACAGAATTTACGTGATTGGTGAAACAAAACTTTGCATCAAACAGAACGCCCAGATTGCGTACAACATCTGCGGGAGAGAGACAATTTCCCAGGATATTGACAGGTAGTGAGTCACTGAGCCATTTGTGTCTGTCTTTGGCACCGAAGACTATGAATTCTGTTTTATCGGGATTTAGCTTGAGTTTGTTTTCAGACATCCAGACCTGAATATCATTCAAACATGATTTAAGACGGTCAAAAGACTTGAGACTATCATCAGGGGATAAGTGAATGAACAACTGAGTGTCGTCCGCATAGAAGTGGTAACGGACTCCGGTATATTTTCTGATGACTTGACTCAGAGGTGTTGTGTAGAGGGAAAACAGAAGGGGACCTAAGACAGAACCTTGGGGGACTCCAAACTTCAATTTGAACAAATTCGAAAGACTAGAACCAATCTTGACTGACTGAAAACGATCCTGGAGATAGGATCTAAACCATTTTAATGCCGATCCAGCAAAACCAAATCTAGACGACAGACAGGATAGGAGTGTGTCATGATCGATAGTACCGAATGCCGCAGACAGGTCGAGTAGCACTAGTGCTGTAGGCATGCCCTTGGACAGAGATAAGTGAATCTCATTTTTGATGCACAACAAGGCAGTTTCTGTCGAGTGGCCTACCTTGTAGGCTGACTGGAAAGTATTACCAAGATCATGAGAATCCATGTGAGATCTAATTTGGGCAGCCACAATTCGCTCGACCAATTTTGACAAGAAGCTAAGACCGGACACTGGTCGGTAGCTCTTCAAATCCTCTTTTGAAAGGGTGGACTTTTTGAGGAGGGGAGTGACAATAGCCTGTTTGAAAGGATTAGGGAAAATGCCGTTTTTGAGGGACAAGTTAACTAGTTTAGTCAATGAAGGGAGAAGAATGTCAATACATTGTTTCACAATGTGAGTGGGGCATGGATCAAGGGAGCAAGTTTTAGAAGGGGATTCCTTGATAAACTTAAGGACTTCAGTCTCAGTGACAGCTTGAAAGGAACAGAAAGTCGGCGGCTCCTTGTCTGGATGAAGAACCTGAGATCGGGTGTATTTAAAGGTGTCTCGAATCTTTTTAATTTTATCAATGAAAAACGAACCAAATCTGTTTGCTAAAGACTTTTCATCATCAAAGGATGGGAGGACAGTAGAATTTGACCGACTCAATGTTCTGTTTAGTGCATGCCATAACCTCTTGCTATCGCCGCAATTTTCACTGACTAGATCACGATAGAAACACCCCTTGTTTCTGTTTAGGATGTGGTTACATCTATTTATCTGTCGTCGAAGACGGGAACGATTTTCAGGGGATTTGTCTCTTCTCCAGGCACGCTCAAACTGCCTTCTCATGCACTTGGCAGTTCTATACTCATCAGTTATCCAGCTTGGGGCTGGTTTGATGAGCTGTTTAGTCTTCACTGGTGCATGAATATCTAGAAGGCTAGACAAACCAGACATGTACTGTTCATGCAATAAATCTATGTCATCAGATGGAGAGCTAACAAACGGAATGGTCAGGAGGTCACTTCTGAATTTATCAATGTTCAATTTATGGTACTGACGGAAGGTAACAACTTTCTGAATCGGTGTATCCAAAGATGGAAAGTCAACCACACAAGAGATAATTTTGTGATCACTGATGAAGCCTGACCCTTTCACATCAGAAATTGCAGAGAACTCAGATGGAGCCATCAACAAATCTAAGGTATGACCATGAAGGTGAGTAGGAAAATCAATGTATTGGGACAGACAGCAAGAATCCATGACTGATTTAAATTCAGAGACTGTTGGAGACATAATGTCGACATGAAGATTAAAATCACCACAAATGACAAAGGAGGGGGATAAGGAAGACAAAAAACCCACATATGACAGAAAATCTTCAAAAAATTTTACTACAGATGAGGCAGGGGGCCGGTAAATGACCCCAAGAAACAAGCGACGCCCATCAAGAGTGAGACAGACAGTGTGATTTTCAAAGGAGGAGAACTCAGGGGAATGAATGGTTTTAAAATCAAGAGCAGATTTAATAAAAAAGCCAACACCGCCACCACGTTTGTTTTCTCTATTTGTGTGAACAAGGGAAAAATCTTCAGGCGTTAACTCATTTAAAAATGAGGGTGTGTCTAGAGCTTTGATATGGGTCTCGGTGAGACCAAAAACATCAAAATTTCCAGTTTGGATTTCATCACAGAGAATTGGACCTTTATTCCTAATGGACCGGCAGTTAGCAAACCCAAACTTCAATGGCCCAGGATTTAGAGCGACATCACCCGACAATAGAACCAGAGCAAGCTGCCTGAGAGATGCCTTTTCACAAAAAGTGACTCTATGTGTCCTGACATAAATGAACAAAATGGATTTGGTAGTGGGTCCATCATATTTACGTCCATGCAGGCCGACATCGCACCTAGTCTGAATTCTGTTTTGACTCTTATGGTAATGTACAAAGAGGCCAACAATACAAAGAAGGAGTGTAACAGTCCGCATCATAAGGAATTACAAACCACAGACGAAATGGAAACATGCAAAAATTGACAGCAAAAACATTAAGGACAAAAAAGTACAAACCACAACCAAAAATGACTGAGTAGATCCCGGTAAAGGACAGTAATGCTCGTAATATCCACTAGCAGAATATTCAGAAAATATAAAACACAACCAAACAAACCGAGTAACTCCCGGTAGTGGGCGATAATACCCGCGATATGAACTAGGACAACTGTTATACAGTTAAAAGCATTCAAAACAATATAAAAAGGATAAATAACTAAAGGTATATCATGGAAAGCAGTAATGATAGAAAAAGTACGACTAAAAACCCAGATTATTTGGTATTTTCCATTAATTTTAATTGTTGTTAAAATTACGCGTTGTTGTTAAAATGTTGTTAAAATTACGCGTCCGTTACGGTCCTACCGAACACCGAAACATTGGATAACAAGTGGTTTTATTCTTGTCAAAGATCTGTTTGATGAAAGTGGATCACTGTTGACTGAGAGATGTATATTACAGAAACTACAAGATACTTCAAATTGGATAGCTGAGCTTTCAATATTAAAGAAAGTTTTAGGATGTGTTACCAATAAAGTACATACAAAAGTAGTAAAATATATACAAAAGTCGATGGAAGTTTGTCTTAGAAAAGAAAATACACTACATTTATTATATGACTGCCATCGTGTCAAAGACAAATGGCATGAAATAGGAAAATGTTTAAATCTAAATATACAGCCTAAACATATTGTTCTTGGTCTGACCGACGAACACTATGTAGAAATAAATAGACATTTATGTATTATTATTGTAGCATTTAGTATATATAGTATATGGTGTAAATGTTCATTTGAAAAATTAAATCATTCAAATGTAAACCTGAGAATCCAATTTGGAATTTTACTTAGAAGTTTTTTTGTCAGTAATGCATGATTTTGCACAGAAAAAACACTGGAAAAATGTGATGACTTCTATTTTGCATATCTTCAAAAAGTAACCATTTACACTGGACTATAAAGGTGTATGCAATAACTTATTACATAGCAAAAGTTCTTCATAATCATTTGACAAAGCTTTATTTTTATATCATGTAATTAAATGTTAACTCTTTATGATAAGTATGTAATGCTACATTGAATTCTCATGTAATAATGTTAAAGTTGAGGCAAATGTAGTTATTTTGTTGTATGTGAAACTGGAAATCTTGTGGCATCCTGCGAGATGTGGAGCAGTGTACAGGAGCCAGTAAGAGGTTTACAAACCCCTTTACTCTGTACTGGTGACCTTAAAACAAAATTAAATGGGGGAGAAAAAAAAAATTTATTTAGAGCAAAATCACACGCAATCTTAATCTGAGTTCAATATGGAAATTCATCAAACAGGACTTGAAAAGTAATTATTTCATTTCAACAAAAAAATTCTGAAAATGACAAACAATAAATGAGCTTCATCTCTACTAAATAGATAATAAATTGTAAAAGTGATGCATTCCAATAGACTGTACCAAAGCCTATCCAACTTAGTCACCCCATCTCTTGTGTCTTCCTGGCATCATCCAGCTATACTGATGAAACCGCTGTTACTGAATATATTTTTGGATTGTTGCAACTTCAATTCTGTAACAGGAGGGTGATTAAGCACAACAAAAGATAACAATTATTCTGGATGAGATTAGAGTTGTTTAATAACACAGTGCCAAATTAATAAAAATAAACATACAGGGGAAAAGATGGCTAATCAACAGACATGGGACGGAGGAATGCGCTTTTTTCTCAACTGCTGGCTGAGAGATCATCTCTTCAATGGGTTAACAATTGGAATAAGAAAACAATGCTGAATACCTGGCGTTCCTGTGCTGGGAGACACTGTTGGATCCAAGGAGTCAATATCAATACTCACATGCATCGGGTTCTTCAAACTGAAATCACAGGTAATCATAACTGCAAGTACTAAAATACTACAATTTTTTTGCGTTAATACATACTATCCAATGGACAATTGCTTTACCGGTCAGCACGACCAGCCCAGCCAAACGACAGAAAAAGCTGTCCTGTGTTTCCACCAGCAGGACTGGTCATGTAGTGTACATTCGCAAGGTGTAGCATTGTACTTCCTTCCTGTCTAGACAGAGTGACGTCAGTTCATCTTTTTCATCTGGCGCATGTAGTGTGTAGACGTGTTTTTGAAGTTTGAACAAAATTGTGGATCATAGGGGATTTTCAACCTCATTTGCAATATTTTAGTGTAGAAGTGTAATTTAATTTTCAAACATGGATTCTCATGAAGAAATCTGCTGGAAAAGCTCCCTAGTCAATTCATTTTTTTATGATAGGGCAGTAAGCAATAAGAAAATATGCATACGGCCATGTTGCTAGTTTCCTCCCTAGTCAATTCAACCTTGTATTGAGGATAGGGGCATAATGACGACAATTAAAATGCTGTTTTTAAAGAGTTTCCGTACCTTCTACAAAGAACGCATCATCTTCATTGAAGTCTTCAACTCCACCTATGAGGCAAGTGGCAGGTCGCCTGTCTTCACTGTTTTCAACCAGCATTGCTGTAAGTGGCCAGTCGCTTACTAGAAATCAATATTCTTCACATCCGTTGGTCATGTGACCTCATAGATATGCATACAATATGCCGGTCGCAACAAAAATCAACAGGAGACAAGAAAACAGTAAGTACTCAAGAAGAGTCAAGTAGCATCCTTGTGTTAGTGAAAGACAAGAAGATAAGTAAGAGTTCAGAAGAGTCGAGTAGAGCCCTAGAGGTAGCGAAAGACAGGAAGACTCAGAGAACACCAAACACAGCTGTGGTAAACGATAATGGCAGAAATGCTGGTTACACAACTTTCATTCTAGCTGGTTACAGAGCCTACCGTCGTAGTTATACAAGTTTCTACGATTGAACTCAGAAGAGTAGAGTAGCAACCTTGAGTTAGCGAAAGACAAGGAAATTATGAAGAGTGCAGAAGAGTTGAGTAGCACCCTTGGGATAGCTAAGACAGGAACACACGGAGAGCATCTAACAGAAGCCGGTGACAGAGCCGACCGGCCGGGTGCTGGCTACACGGTTTTCATTAAACCAATTGGTTTATTCTAGCCGGTTATAGAGCTTACCGACCAGTTGCCAGCTACACAGCCTTCCTTGAACAGCTTGCTAAACACTAGTTGGTTACAAAGCCGACTGGCTGGGTGCTGGCTACACAGTTTTCATTAAAGCAATTGGTTCATTCTAGCCGGTTATAGAGTTTACCGACTGGTTGCCAGCTACACAGCCCTCCTTGAACTGCTTGCTTAAAGGTCATAGGAAGCATTTTCAGATCATTCATTAATAATTACATATACATATGAAAGTTCAATTTCTGTAAAAATAAGATGCTTCTGGACAAGGTTACATGGTATATTCAGTCACATTCTGTCTGTTTTTTCAAGATTTTCACAACTGTGGCCATTATTTTTCACTCAACAACTCTCGTAAAAAGTACTAGCCTTGATGTCACAGGTTCATCACAATGTAAACAAACTATCATTTTCGTATGTCTTTTAATACATACATATATATTTAAAAGATTGCATTTTCTGTTTTTATGAAGTTTATTTGTTTATAAGACACCAGTCTGCCAGAGTAATTTTCTGAAATAGCCTTGAGAACATCTTTTATATTTGTTTCAGATAAAAAATTATTTAGAGAGGTATTAAGAAAGTTGGATAAAAATCACAAATCATGCAGTCAACCAGGTTCAACTCTGAGATGAATTTTGGTACTTACTTTTTCAATTTTGGAAACTAATTATTGCTAGGAGATGAAATAAATACAACATAAATGTCTTTAGAACTGGGCCTCAAGCAAGGATTATCATATATGTTCCCTAAATTAGTTCAGAACTTTCCCACCCAAACTGTAAACAATGCTTTCATAGTATACATAATGCGTCCAGCCATCTACAGTTCCCCCAAATAACATTTCCTTTTTCTTGGTCTCAACAAAGGCTTAAATTGAGAAGAAAATATTACCAACTAATTTCCAAAACTTAAAATTATCCAAACTTAAGGTCAAGAAGTACTGAACTACTATCTTAAGGAAAACCCATTTTATACTGAATTATTTCATGAACTGATAGTATAAAAGTTAGAACTTTAAGGATTCTTTCAGAATAAATTCAATAAATTTGACTTCAACAGCAAGCTTTTATAAATGATTTATGCAAATGAAAACAAATTTCATATTTTGATTTCACTTTACATCATACCTTATCTTGATAGAAGTTCCGGTGATTAAAGGAAAAAACCCAGTATCCAGTACATTTTAATGACAACTTTTGAATTTGTCAACAGATTCTTAGTTTTATATCTAACTTGTGAAAGGCTACTTTCCCATCACAGTTTAAAAACCTTGAAAAAACATGGGGAGGCAATATCTCATACAGATGTTTACGCTTTCTGCATTCCAAGACAAGTCTACTTATAGTATTTCTCCTTTGTTTGTTAGAACTGTTAGTGGTTAAAAATTAGGTAAAACTTGAGAAAAAACAGCATATGGAAAAAATAAAGACTACTGAGCTTTTTCCAGACAAAGAAACATGTTAACTTCCTTCAGATTGTAAATATATACATTATATCTCCAACTAAACAGAACTTCGTTATGAACCTGTGACGTCATCAATCATCTACTACGAGAAAAACAATGGGCGGCTTAGATTGGGGAGTATTTTTTTTGGAAATGGTCGATTTCCGATTTCTCTCCATTATTTTGGGAGCATTTCTATTTTAAGAACACTTCTAAAGCTCTCCAAGGTTTCTGAGGGAAAGCTTTAGAAATCGTAAGTCACATGACAAAAAACAATATGGCTGAAGATGAAAAAATATTTGTACTAAAAATATTTCCTAAAAATGTATTGGAACTTATACTAAAAGATTTCATTATTTTATTTGGTGCAGCTTTAAAACAGTTACTGTCAAATTAGACAACAATCACTTTTTGAACTGCAAACGGTTTTCTTATAAACTGCTTTAAGACCTGTTGTAAAAACATCCTTTCCCTTGATGTCATATATATGTTTGATAAAATAAAGTTAATGTAAGGTTCAGTAAAATCCCGATTTTGTCATGTAAAAATAGTAAATGAATTTTGAAAGTAAAATAAAATTTGGTTGTCATTGGCAACACTTGGGAATTTCCATAAAATATGCAAATTTTATCCCCAAAAGTGTTTTGTAAAAGAATTTGGCTGTGGACTGTCATTATAGAGTAATATATATTTAAAATTTATAAAACTTGGGGGTGATGCTACTATAGATCATGTTAGTTTTTAAATAATGCTTTTTTGATTTCATGTAAACATTTCTTTTCATTAGATTCAAAACAGTATTTTTTCGGAAATAGATCTTCTGTTTCCAGAAACAGAAGCTCCCAATCTAATCCAGCCAATATGTCGGCTTTTCACTCCACTTCGTGATATTTATTTTTTCTAATGCTATTTATGGCACTTGTACCATATATTTCTTAAAATAAACCACATTTTCATTCTTAGAGATTGTTTGTCTACTGAATTAAGTTAACTTCACAATTTTTGTGAAAAATGCTTCCTTGCGACCTTTCACACTAGCTGGTTACAAAGCCTACCGACCAGTTGCCAGCTATACAGCCTTCATTGAACGGTTTGCTTCACACCAACTGGTTACAGAGTTTTCCGACCTAGTCCATTGATCTGTATGTTGATTCTAGGGTAGGTGGACAGGAAGTTTTTTACAGAGAAACTGCTTCAACCAACCAGTTACAGAGCCTACCAACCAGTTACTGGCTATCCAGCTTTCATTTAACAGTTAGCATCACACCAGCTGGTTACAAAGTCTGCCGACCTAGTCCAATCAACTATGTGTTGACTCTAGGGCAGGTGGACAGGAAATTTTCTACGGAGAAATTGCTTCAACCAACCGGTTACAGAGCCTACTGACTGGGTGCCGGCTACACAGTCATCATTAAACAGTTTGCTTCATACTACCCGGTTACAGACCCTACTGACTGCTGTCAGAAGGCTAGTGGTAACAAAGAAATACCAATCTACAGGTCTGGCTCACAAAGATACAGAAAAATAAGGCTCTCTCTCTCGAAACATTGGTTACAGAGATTTTCCCAGCCTGCTCGACCAACAGGTTCGTAGAAGACCCACAAGAGGTAATCCAACCAATCAGACCGACCAATTGCTCTCTGAAAATTGGTTGATTACAGAGAAATCCTGGACTACCAGACCGACAGATTTACCTAGGGGTCAGTTAGCTAATGATACAGGCCAGTAGTTTGTCTAAATTCATACACAACTCCAGCCTGCCAGTTTTTTTTTTTGTTTTTTTTTTTTTTTTTTTGCTGGTTACAGAGAGCTGCTGGTCACACAGAATTGCTGGTTGCACAGAACTGTCGGTTACAGAGAATTGGTGCTTACAGAGAACTGGCGGCTTTTGTTTAAAAAAAAAAAAAAAATCACCCAGCTCTGCCAGCTCCAGTTAGGTTTTCAGAACCACCCGATACCAGTTACAGAGGATTGCTTCACCTACACTGGTTAGAACCTGGTATGGGACAGGTTGACAGGAGTGGTTACCAGTTCAGCAGAAGGTTTAAGGGGTCCAAGTAGGTGGTTAGGTCAACCAATTGCTGCCAAAGGAAATTGGTTACAGAAAAATTTTAGATCAATCACTGGTATGGGTGAGATGACTACCGGACCAGTCAACAAGCAAAGACATGTGCAACATCTACCAGTCAGCCTTCCCTTATCAGACCCCACACCAACCAGCTACTGGTGCAGGACTCAACAGGGCAATCCGGCTACGGTCAGCCAGAAATCTGCTGTATCAGTTGCTGTAGAGGATCATCAAGTTTTGTAACTGGCTCCGGTGAGATGCTGGTGACCCAACCTCCTAGATAACCCTTTTTGCCGGTTTTCAAAACGCAGGCAATTGGAAAAACATCTCTTAATCAGACAAAGGGTCACAGTTTTCTTATAAATGGTTTTTATTACTGTTTCACAGTGGGGTTCTGTAGACATGTCCTAAAGTCCTCTGGAGGGGAAGGGTCAGTGGGGTTTCTGTCTAGTGTTGACACTGTTTTTGGCTCAAACCTGCCTGTTCAAAAACATGGGCTGCCCTAAGGGCCAGCCCCAAGTTTATAAGAATCTTAAAGGAAGGCTGCACCCTCTCCTTCCGGAAACGGCCAATTTGACCAGGTCTCCAGGCAGAAGTGGCTCAGTACCCAAAATAACTGGTAGCACCGGGAACCATATTAAGCTCCCTTTAGCCTGGGGAGTGGGTTACTTATAGGTTGCCTACTCCCTTACCTCATTTATCCAACACGGAAGTACCAGCATTTTTCATGTCCAGGGCCTTTCCTGCCAGTTCAAGAACTCCCTTTTGGTCTGTTCACAGCACCCAGGGAGTCTTCTGAGTGGCTGAGGAGCTCTAACTATGGCATTACAGAGAATAGTAATCCACCAGTACTACTGGTTGGCCAAATCCAGATCCCACCAAACCTGTCTGCAGCATACACAATCTCTAGTAGCTCTGTGTCAGGAGTAAGTTTCGGTAGTAAACATTAAAAAAAATTGGGCTTCAAGCAAGTCTTTGACTTGGTTAGCTACAAGTTCAGGCTTAAAGAGGGCAAGGTCAGATCCACCCTAGAGTGGTGGCAGACCCGAATTGGAAAATCCAGGAACTTCTCTACGGACCGACATGTCTGGTCCGGCAGCTGATGCCCCTGACAGGATTACTGACAGCCATAGAGAAACAAGTCCACATAGGTCGTCTCCACATGAGGCCGATACAGTGGCACTTGAAGAACAACTGGAGGGTACCAGAATCACTAGAAAAGGTGATCCCCATTCTTAGTTCACTCCACCCCCATCTAAAATGGTGGCTGCAGGAAGACAAGGTGCGTCAAGGTCAACCATTACACCCACTAAATATGCTCTGTAAATCCTTACAGATGCATAAAGAAGGGTGGGGAACTCATTTAGGGGAACACACTGCAAGGGGAACCTTCTCCCTTCTAGAAGCAAGTTATACATAAACTACCTGGAACTAAAAGTGGCCTTCCTGGCCCTAAAAGAGTTTCAAGACCTGCTTGAACAACATAGTACTCATAGCTACAGACAACACCACAGTGGTTGCCTACATAAACAAACAGGGGGGGGGGGGGGTGAAGTCAGGCCCTTTGTGTGCAGGAGAATCATTCTGATTGCTCCAGGGTGGCCCAACATGCCCTGGTTCTGGGATTTAGTGACTATGTCAAGTCAGATCCCACTGTGCCTGCCCAACCTGCTCACTGAATCATTCAGACTCCGCACAGGAATCTGTCAAATCTAAATCTGCATGCATGGCTCCTCAAGCCTCAGCAATCAAGGAGCAGGGGTTCTCAGAGACAGTGACAGCAAGAATTGAGGTTCCTCAAAGAGGATCAACCAGATCAGTCTATATGGCAAAGTGGGCCATTTTTACAAAGTGGTGCCTCATTAATAAGGTGGACTTGAGGACACCCCCTGTAAAGAGAATGGCTGACTTTCTTCTGTACCTGTTTTAGGACAGGAAGTTCCAGCCAAGTACCACTGTTGGGTACTTGATAATCTCACTCGCCTCTTGGATAGTTTTCATAGAGACAGACCTAAGGGTCAGAGGGGCATCCCCTCCTTGAGACTCTCCCTGGTGTTGCACCAGTTGACAAAGGCTCCATTCGAACCAATTTAGGAGGCCTCTTTGATACATTCAACCTTCAAGATTGTTTACCTCTTGGCCCTGGGGTCAGGCAAATGCAGGAGATCCATGCTTGGCAAAACAAGAACATCAGACACCAATCAGACTGGTCAAAGGTGTTTTTGTACCCATCACCCAGCTTTCTTTCCAAGAACCAGCTGGCTAAGGAGGGTCCAGACAGGGTGGCCCCAGTGGTTATACCAGCCCTGGTCCCAACTCTGGATAAGTCCCTCAAGTCTGATAGGTCCCTATGTCCAGTCAGAGCACTGCGCTACTATTTGGACAGGACCTCAGACCTCAGGCAGAACAAGGAGTTAGTCTTTTCCTCCTTTAAGAAAGGTTTTGACACGGACATCTCACCTGCCACTATCCCCTAATGGATCAAGTAGACTGTGATCCTATGTTGTGAGCTCTCTGGTCAGGAGGCCCTCACCTTACATCAGGTTAAATCCCATAATGTGAGGGGTTTTGCTGCATCTAAGGCCTCCCAGTCGGGAGTCTCCTTAGAATAAATCTTATCAGCCTGCCAGTGGAAATCACATAACACCTTCATACAGTTCTATTTGAAGGATGTGGCTTGGGCTGACTCAGAGCTTTTTCACTTAGGCCCAGTAGTGGCTGCTCAGCAGATCCACCATTAGGCCTTATATCGAGATTTGTATATGTGTACACTACAAAAAAAAGCCTTGATGTGCTTCCTTCGGGAGGTTTATTTCCTGGGACTGAACTCATCCCTCTCTTCCCCTATCTCTGAGCAGGTCTGTAAAAAAGGGGGGACGGGGCAGCGTCGGTATATCCCCGACAACCAGGTATTGGTAACTGACTATGGCCTTACGGGTTTCCTGACTCCAAGTCAACCTTGACCTGGGAAAATTTTTGCAATTTTGCTTATGAGTTCACTTAAGTCCCTAGTAACTTATCCGCCGACCAAGCGGTAGTTATTCAGCAACTGTCAATTGGATAGGATGTATTAACGCAATAAAATTGCAAATTTAATAAGTATATTAAATTTTTATAAGTTAATACCCTATTCAATGGACAAGCAAGGCCCTCCGAACCAACCCCGCTATCAGCTTACTAGGGGTCTAAATATGCGCCACCTAGCGAATGCACACTACATGAGCGGTCCTGCCGGTGGAAACACAGGACGGCTTTTTCTGTCATTTGGCAGGGTCGGTCGCGCCAACCGGTAAAGCAATTGTCCATTGGATAGGGTATTAACCTATAAAAATTTTGTTTACTTATTAAATTTGCAAACTGGTATTTTTTTGTCCGAAGACTTAGCTTTTGAGGCCTCTAATCCTATACTGCTCATACTTTCTAGACAACATGAAGAGGTGCTTATAATTTGTACTGGAGTGAGAATGACAAAAAAGGTGTTATGATCTGGGGCCGGTTTCAGGAAGCCTCCAGACCATGACAACTTGTGAGATTTACTGAGGCCCCTCCCTGATATGACGTCGTTCTTGATCGGGATGCAAGACTTTTGGCCTTTGATAAGATCTCATGTGAACTCACCCTGGGTTTACAGCCTCAATCGCATGCTCTAAGACGTAATCGATGCCATGTCTATCAATGTCATGCATGGTGTGGCAAGAGATACCATACTTCTCAATAATGTATCTGTCAAAGTACAGGAAAACCTCAATCAACATCTAGTTTGCAAATGTTGTGAATAAAATTTTATAATGACATACATGTCTTTATGCCAACAAACTTCAATATAATCTCCCTTACACAATTTTTCAGAAGACAGAGGTTCCAATTTTTCAGAAGACATAGGTTTCATTCATCCTACAAAAGTACTCACCATAAGAATATGAATATGTTATGTACAAGTTGAGATTTTGTACAAGTTGCAACTTGTACAAAGAGTCAGTACAAGTTGCAACTTGTACAAGCAGTTTGTACAAGTTGCAACTCGTACAAGGTTGGTTGTAAAAGTTGTAACTTACACAGAATTTCACCATCAAATAATCCCAACTTGTACAATACTGTTGTACAAGTTGGATTAAAAAAAGTTTGGTTAAATTAACAATTTTGTTGAAAATATTTCTTATATGTATAAATTTCCAAATTAATGTGAGGGTGTCACAAAAAAAGTTAATATATGTATATTAATATGTTAAGTTGGTACTTTAACACTCAAGGGTCAAGTTATTTACATTGTTGATCACGCAGAAAAAATAAGCTTTTGTGTGATATACTAAGTTCAGCATGAATGTGAGCTGTTCGTTATTGATGCCTGTAAGACTCAAGCTTTGTTCTCACTGGAGTTGTGGACCTGTGGACTGGGGTCATTTTTCCTTTTTAAAATACAGAGGCAGAAAAGTTTAAATAATAACAATCAGACTTCAAAGAAGAAAGTTGATAAGTTGATGAGAATAATAAGTAAGAAATAGAAATCTTCTAAATGCAATCAACTGTTTTGGTGTGGCTTCTCATAGCATCAGGGCTATTTTGTGATTTAGCTCTAGGCAATAAACTATGATCACAAGTGGGTAAGGGAAGGCATCAAAGGACATATGATAGTATATGCATAATTGCAACTGCCACATGCTTTTCATTAATAAAATCCTTGTATAGTCTTAAAAATTCAGATGTGGTTTTATCATCATAAAATAATTAATTTTATGTGTCCCTTTGTTTTGGAACAAATAAATTAAGGATAATTGTTGACAGAAAACAGGATTATAAATCTTAAGGTTACAAACACCAACACACCAAAAAGTCAGATACAAGCTACAGTTGGGTCAGTGTGACTCAAACTTTTAAAACAATATAAAGATATGCATTAAAAGTTTTGTAATTGTCAAAAGTATAATGAAAATGTACAGGTCAACAGTTTGCTTTCTCATCAAAGAAGTATAATTAACAATGAATCTGTCATTCATGAAGATAGGATATGTTCATTTTATGAATTTTAAAGGATAAATTCTTTAAAATACATTGTTCAACTGAAACATAAGGAGCTTGTACAAGTTGCAACTTGTACAGGTCCAAAATTTGTACATGTTGCAACTTGTACAAGTCAACCTGTACAAGTTGCAACTTGTACAAGCTGTTTGCACAAGTTGCAATTTGTACAGATTTCTTGTACAAGTTGCAACTAGTACAAAATCTCAACTTGTACATAACAAATATAAATTTTATACTTCTCATCATTAAGTATTTTTATTTTATGTCACAGAAAATTCCAGTTTATATTAATTTTACTGATAATTTTTTTTTCTATCTAATTAACCAGGTCTACAGTGTGTAATTTGTATGTAATTTACATAAACACAATATATGTAGGTCTTGTGAACAACTCCACATCAGATGGCTGACTTTACATCACTGGATTAAACACACAAAAATAACGGGTAATTTATGTATTACACATGATATAAGCTATCAGAAATGGCCCTTGAATTGTTTGGGAGTAAATGGCAAAAAGAAAAATTCAAATAATAAACAGAAAGGTGAGGTTACACAAAAGAATCATGAATAAACAGATGAACAGACAGATTCAAATGTTACAAGTACTTTCCTGTCACGGTAAATGTAATGAGCCAAAATAATCAGGTCAATGAAAAAGATCTATCAGGGCAAATGTATGACTACTTTAATCCACCAATACCAGAACAACATTTGTCACTCTGTTGATGGACACTTAGAAGTTCCATAAATGTGACATACAATACTTTTCAACATTCACAGTTTATTTATTTGGTGAAGGCATATTGGCACAATGGGGATGCGGATGAAAAAGCTTACCGTTCTGCAGGGTCTATATCCCTGACTCCAATAAATGCTATGTTTTTCACATTTATGCTACAACAAAAGTAAAATGGATTTAGCTACAGTAATAGGAAAATCTTCATGAAACTAGAAATAGGACGCATCTGTGGCCAGATGCTGGATGTATCCACCGACAAAGGCCAACTAACATAGTTTAGAAGATAAAAAGCATTTTTCGTTAATAAGCAAGGTGAAAGCACTTTTAAGTTTGGCTACCCTTATTTGACCCTGTAGCAGGGGCCCAAGGTGAAGTCTGACCACATCAAAAGATTCGCAGTCCATGATTTCGTATAAGTCGTTTTCACATTGCAAACCTCTAGGACCAATAATAAGCAGGAGGGGCCCAAGGTGAAATCTGACCACATGAAAAGATTTGCAGCCCATGACTTCCTCTAAGTTGTTTTCATAATAATGAGTTATTTGTGAAATACTGGCTATCTGCAATACTTGTAGAGATAATTCGCATTTACTCATTTTGAGTAGGTGAATAATTAGCTACGGGTCTGAAACTTCACCAAGTGAAAGCTCTCTCAAAAGTAGGCAAATGAGTTATTTGAGAAAAATTGGCTATCTACAATACTTTTAGAGATAATTCGAATTTACTCATTTTCAGTAGGCGAGTAATTACCTACGGGTCTGGAACTTCACCATGTGAAAGCTCTCCCAAAAGTAGATGAATGAGTTATTTGATAAAAAATTGGATATCTGCAATACTTTTATAGATAATTAGCATTTACTCATTTTGGGTAGGTGAATAACTAGCTACAGGTCTGAAACTTCACCAAGTGAAAGGTCTCCCAAAAGTAGGTGAAGGAGTTATTTGACAAAAATTGGCTATCTGGAATACTTTTAGAGATAATTTGCATTAACTCATTTTCAGCAGGTGAGTAATTACCTACGGGTCTGAAACTTCACCAAGTGAAAGCTCTCCCAAAAGTAGGTGAAGGAGTTATTTGACAAAAATTGGCTATCTGCAATACTTTTAGAGATAATTTGCATTTACTCATTTTGAGTAGGTGAGTAATTACCTACAGGTCTGAAACTTCACCAAGTGAAAGCTCTCCCAAAAGTAGGTGAAGGAGTTATTTGACAAAAATTGGCTATCTGCAATACTTTTAGAGATAATTTGCATTTACTCATTTTGAGTAGGTGAGTAATTACCTACAGGTCTGAAACTTCACCAAGTGAAAGCTCTCCCAAAAGTAGGTGAAGGAGTTATTTGACAAAAATTCGCTATCTGCAATACTTTTAGAGATAATTTGCATTTACTCATTTTGAGTAGGTGAGTAATTACCTACGGGTGTGAAACTTCACCAAGTGAAAGCTCTCCCAAAAGTAGGTGAAGGAGTTATTTGACAAAAATTGGCTATCTGCAATACTTTTAGAGATAATTCGCATTTACTCATTTTGAGTAGGTGAGTAATTACCTACAGGTCTGGAACTTCAGCATGTGAAAGCTCTCCCAAAAGTAGGTGAATGAGTTATTTAAGAAAAATTTGCTATCTGCAATACTTTTAGACAAAATGCAGAATTACTCATTTTTAGTAGGTAAGTAATTTAGCCACAGGCCTAATTTAGATATAAAGCCTACCAATAGAGTACTGTGGTGCACCCTGTAATATACTTTGCAAACTCGAGAAGGCTAGCTATAATATTTTTTTTTGTTAGAGCGGTAATGGTGAAATCTCTCTACACACTACGGGTATCCAGTGGATACAATGATTTACTCAACAGTGAGAACCTGAAAGTAGATATTGGTAAGCTATGCCATGACATAGAGGTCTGCAATTTCACTCTGTTATAGCTGACCAAAAATTATGTGAATAACATATTTAAACAAAATACTGTAAATGTAATAGTTTTCACGTTATAACTGATTTACTCAACAGTGATAACGTCAAAGTAGCTATTACTCAGCTATGCAATGAGCTACATGTCTGAATTTTTTCTATGTTATAGCTGACCCAAAATTAGGTGAACAACATATTTAAGCAAAATACTGTAAATGCAATAGTTTTCAAGTTACAAGTGATTTACTCAATAGTGACAACCTGAAAATAGCTATTGCTCAGCTATGCCATGAGCTATAAGTCTGTAATTTCACGACGTTATAGCTGACCCAAAAGTAGGCGAACAACATATTTTAACAAAATACTCCAAATGCACTATTTTTCAAGTTACAAGTCATTTACTCAACAGTCAGTACCTGAAAATAGCTATTGCTCAGTTGTGCCATGAGCTACAGGTCTGTAATTTCACTATGTTATAGCTGACCCAAAAGTAGCTGAATAACATATTTACACAAATTTCTGTAAATGCAATACTTTTCCAATTACAACTGATTTACTCAACAGTGTGAACTTCAAAGTAGCTATTACTCAGCTATGCAATGAGCCACAGGTCTGGAACTTCACTATGTTATAGCTGACTCCGAAATAGGTGAATAACATATTGAAACAAAATACTCTAAATGTAATACTTTTGAAGTTATAAGTAATTTACTCAACAGTGATAACCTAAAAGTAGCTATTACTCAGCTATGCTATGAGCTACAGGTCTGAAATTTTACTATGTTATAGCTGACATAAAAGTAGCTGAATAACATATTTATACAAAATTCTGTAAATGCAATAGTTTTCAAGTTACAATTGATTTTACTCATGATGGAAGTTACTGAAAAGCCCAAAAGTAGCTATTACTCACTTAGCTATTGAGACAGACACCCAAGTTACTCACCATGTTGTAGCTATGAAAAAAGTATCTGAATAACATATTTTAACAAAATGCTCTAAATGCAACACTTTTTAAGTTATAAGTGATTTAGTGCATGATTTCATGACTTTTAATGCATTTTAGACATTTTTGTCTACCACAGGCCTAATTTAGACATAAAGCCTACCAAAAAGATAGGGTGGCGAGTCCTCTAGCATACCAAGCCACCTGCCAAATATGAAAGAAATCTGGAAAGAAATGTGGACTGTAGGTCGCTAACAAGCAATATTCCACATTTTAGACATTTTTGTCTACCACAGGCCTAATTTAGACATAAAGCCTACCAAAAAGATAGGGTGGCGAGTCCTCTACCATATCAAGTCACCTGCCAAATATGAAAGAAATCCGGAAAGAAATGTGGACTGTAGGTCGCTAACAAGAAATCTCTGCGGACGCGGACGCGGACGAGGGCGCGGACGCGGACGCGGACGACGACGATGATGAATCCATAGTATCCCCGCTTCGCGTCGGGGATACAATAATACAACATTGTGGAAATATAAGACCACTTCCACGGTGGTTATCTCTTGCTTGGTATCATGCAAAAGTAGAAGTAGTGTGACCTTGAAACTGGGTTCGAAACCCCAGGTACAATAATGTAGGGATTTAAGGCCTTTTTAATATGATGACCCAACTCAACCTTAAAGCAGGGGTCAAAGGTCCAAAACAAAACTTAGAAAAGGTTCACGTCATCATTTGCTATGGGTTCTTTTCATATTTCTAAGCCCTATGACCAATCTTAAGGGAGATATAATGCCAAAAAGTAAGATGACCCAACTTTACCATGAGGCAGGGGTCAAAAGTCAAATTGGACACTTAAAACGATTCACTGGCCATGATTTGCTACAAGTTG
Organism: Sabellastarte sp. h YS-2021; assembly: GCA_964017235.1. NCBI lineage: Eukaryota > Metazoa > Annelida > Polychaeta > Sabellida > Sabellidae > Sabellastarte > Sabellastarte sp. h YS-2021. The sequence continues at coordinate 118,098,729 of OZ024928.1, forward strand.
TTTTCACATTTTGAAGCCCTAGAACCAATTTGGTTAATTTTATTGTAATTGGAATTTTTATTAATAAAAATACTCACATAATCCCAACAAATGCTTACGTGACCTACCGTTCGGTCAAGGACACAGACAATGTGTCTCGCCATTTTTTTCTACTGAAAGTACACACGTAAACCCCAGCGGGCACCTGCTGGAGGTTATATATCCTCTGTAAGTTGTCATTCTTAAAAATTTTGACCCTACCCCTTAGAAGATGGTAGAGGGGAGGAGGGTGGGACTCTCCTTGTTGGGATTATGTAAGTATTTTTATTAATAAAAATTCCAATTACAATAAAATTAACCAATTTTATTGCATAAAAACGTACTTACATAATCCCAACAAATGCTTGAATGCAGCCCCGAGGTCCATGGTGGGTAGACTTCTGAGGACTGTCAAGTGCTATAGGAGAGTTCTTGAGTTAATACAGATACAAAAAATGCATAGAAACAATATGTTATACTACAAACAACTGTAATATATTACATACAGTTAAATTATTATTATTATTATATTATTACAAGTACTGATAAAGTGATAAAGTAGTTGTAATAAAGTAACTGAAAGGTACTCACCCACTTATGAAAGCAGCATGCTGTACCATACATAAACATGATATATATGAATCTTATGACCCTGTCTGTACAGTTGTGCAAGGGTCAAAGGTCAGTTGCGCCCAGTTGAATATAACTGTTTGATGAAATTACTGACTTATCTGAAAAATGCTCTCAGCTCAAAGCTGAAAACTTGATTCTTCAGTCCAAACTCGATGTTGCAATTTGTAAAGACTCTCTTATTGAGTCTAGTTCACTTTTAACTGGGTCAAAGTACTCCTCAAACAATACGCGGATACTCGCAAGGGAAAGTTAGGTCCCATTGTAACGGCACAACATGTAGTGAACAATTGAGACTTAATAATAGGTTCAACTTTTATTTTTAGGATGTGTGGAGTTGGACTGGACTGGATTAAGACTATGATTTTGGACATGATTTGGATATGACTGCTTTTTGAAGTTTGGACTGAAGACTAATTTGCCTGCAACATAACACAATAATGCTTTCTTCTCTCAGCACTTGCTCATTATACTTGGTTATTGAGCAAGTCGAGCACTTTATATCAAGTCTTACTTTGTTTTTATTTACATACATGAATTGTTTATGTTTTTTTCAATTAGGTGAGCATACATGGTTTTTCTATGTTTTCAAGACATTAATAGTTACACACTGTTTTTTAATTCTTTTAAATATTCCAACAAAAATGTCTCTATATTCCTGGGCTAAAGCTAGATTTCCTAAGTTGCCGAGAGAGTCCTATGCAATATTGAATGACCATTGGTGAGGAGCTAGTAGTGTTGTCAGCAAACTGTCAAGGTCTTCAAAATAAAAATAAACGGATGGATGTAATTGATTATTTTCAAAAAACTAAGGCAGCCATAATTTGTTTACAGGACACACACTGGACACCCAGTGATGAATCGAATGTGAGGACCATCTGGAAAGGAGATTGTATCCTTAATGGTTGTTCCTCCAATTCTAGAGGTGTCGCCATACTGTTTAATACAAATTTTGAATATAAAATTCTATCAGTACATAAAGACACTGAGGGCAATATGTTAAGTGTAGATATTAATATTGGAGAGATTTCAATAACACTAATAAATATATATGGGCCAAATAGAGATTCTCCTGACTTCTTTGGCAAGATTAAGGCAATTATTGAAACAAGCAATCAAATGTATACTATAATTTGTGGAGATCTTAATTTAGTACTGAATCCGCAGCTTGACTGTGACCAGTACAAGCATGTCAACAATCCTAAATCTCGTGATACTGTTATCGAACTAATGAATACCTTTGATTTAAAGGATACATTTAGACTTATGCACCCCTTCCTTAGGAGATATACGTGGAGAAGAAAAACTCCCCTACGTCAAGCACGACTTGACTATTTTTTGGTTTCCCATCCAATGCATGATATCATAACCAACTGTTCGATTAATCCAGGTTATAGAAGTGACCATTCAAGTCTTCAGATAAAAATATTGCTTAGTAAGTTCGACCGTGGTAGGGGGCTCTGGAAGTTAAACTGCAGCCTTCTAAAAGATGATAAATACATAAGTCTTGTTAATAAACTTATACAAGAAGAAAAACTAAAATATGCTATCCCGGTATACAATTTAAACTATTTAAACATAATGTCTAGTGAAGATATTGTGTTTACCATAAATGATGGAAATTTTCTGGAAATGCTGCTACTAAGAATTCGAGGCGAAACCGTAAAATACTCCTCATATTGTAAAAAACAAGAGCATGAGCATGAAAACAGGCTAAAAAATGAGATTCAACATCTTGAAAATAGTTTTAATCCAGTATCTTTCAAAATTTTGGAAGACAAAAAAACAAAATTGGAAGCATTAAGACAAAAAGCCATAATTGGTAGTGTGATAAGATCACGCGCAGAGTGGATAAACGAAGGGGAGAAACCTACCAAGTATTTTTGTTCTCTTGAAAAGTATAATTATATTGAGAAAACAATTAAATGTATTCAACTAGATAATGGTGAAACATTAACTGATCAAAAAAGTATTCTTGATGAAATAGCAAAATTTTACTCTACTCTTTTTGCACAAAATGATCATTCTCCCTCAGATCAAAATTTACATAAACTATTTGAAGGAAAGAACATATACAAACTAACACCTACAGAATCTATGAAACTTGAAGGTAAGCTAAAACTAGAAGAAATTAGTAATGCTTTAAAACAAATGAAAAACAATAAGTGTCCTGGTGTCGATGGATTTCCGGCAGAATTTTTCAAAACTTTCTGGGATAAACTGAAATACTTTGTTTTGCGCGCCTTAAATTTTGCCTTTGATACAGGAGAATTATCTGTCTCCCTTAGAACATGTGTAATAAGCTGCCTACCAAAAGGTGATAAACCACGAAAATTTTTAAAGAACTGGCGGCCCATCTCACTCTTATCTGTCCTGTATAAGATAGCTTCCACCGCAATTGCCAATAGATTAAAAACCGTCCTTATTAAACTAATATCTGATACACAGTCCGGTTTCATAAGTGGGAGATTCATTGGAGAAAATACACGTCTTGTGTATGATATCATGCACTACCTAGAAAAGAACAAGTTACCTGGCCTGCTAATGTTGGTTGACTTCCAAAAGGCTTTTGACTCTGTTTCTTGGATATTCCTGAATAATGTGCTCAAGTTTTATAACTTCGGAAGGGATTTTTGTCACTGGATAAATGTTTTGAATAAAAATATTCAAGCTTCAATTCTTCAGTCTGGTCACTTATCCTATTTTTTTGCCATACATAGAGGATGTCGTCAAGGTGACCCTATCGCTTCATATTTATTTCTACTTTCTGCACAAATTCTGTATCTTATGGTATTTTATAACTGTAAAATCAATGGTATTACCATTAATAATAATCAATACAAAATTTCACAGTTTGCTGACGACACTACATTGTTTCTCGATGGCACTAGTGACTCTCTTAAGGCAGCACTCAATACTTTAGAAATTTTTGGCTCGCTTTCAGGTCTAGTTGTTAATAAGGATAAAACAAAACTTATTTGGTTGGGGAAAAAGAAACGCTCAACAGACATGTATGATACTTGTGAGAATTTGGTTTGGGGTGCAACTGAATTTGATTTGCTGGGACTTCATTTTTCTGTTGACCTAGAAAATATTACTACTCTGAATTACCTCCCAATTTTAAACAAATGCCAGAAAATCATAAACCAATGGAAAAGACGAAAATTGTCTCCACTGGGTAAAATTACAATTATAAAAACATTCATATTATCAAGTTTTAACCATATTTTTACTTCTCTTCCAGCCCCAAGTACTTTTCTGATCAAGAAATTAAATAATCTTGTATACTCTTTTATATGGGACAATAAACCTGATAAAATAAATAGAAAACAGATAACAAACTCATACTTTCATGGGGGCCTAAAAATGGTTGATATTGATGTTTTTATAAAATGTCAAAAACTCACTTGGATGAGGAGATTGATTCAATCACCTGATGTGCCTTGGGCTAAACTCTTTTCAAGTTTAATCTGTGCTGAAAAGTTCTATTTATTGGGCCCTCTTTGGACCCAAATCACAGCTAGTAATATTTCAAATGACTTCTGGAAGGAAGTTTTCATGGCATGGGGCTCCTTGCTTGATAAGAGGGAGCCTGCTAAATTTGAATTGCTATCTTGTCCAATCTGGTACAATTCCAAGATTTCAACAGAGCCACTCTTCTACCCCCATTGGTACAAGGCTGGTATTCTAACACCTCTCGATTTACTTAACAGTGATGGTAACCTAAAAACCTTAGAGGAAATCAGACTTCAATATGGAGTTAAATCAAATTTTTTAGAGTATTTGAGAATTCAGAGATCTTTGAAACGGTTCTTAAATAACTATGATCTCAGTGAGCTCGATCTTGAAAGACCTTTTCTGCCTCTCTACATAAAGCTGCTTTTATATCGCAAAAAAGGCTGTCAGCAATTCTACAAAATTTTGCTGGAAGACTTTGACAATCACACTCTCAGAAATAAATGGTGTAACATTTTAAACATTGATATAAGTAAAAATGATTGGACTAATATATTCAAAATCTGCTTCAAAACTTTGCAAAGAAACGATTTAATTTGGTTTCAATACAGGATTATTCACAGATTACTCGGAACTAAAGCATATCTGAAAAAACTAAATATATGTGCCACTTCATCCTGTAATTTTTGCAACTTGTCTGAAGAGACACTTCTCCATCTTTTTACTTCATGTCCGGTTGTAACAGAATTTTGGAATAGCTTAAAAACTTGGCTCCAGCAAACTTTCGGTCTGTACCTTGAACTAGATCCGCAGTTGATTATATTTGGCATTCTGGAAAATGATTTAGATTTTTTCCCCAAAAATTGCATTATTTTGACTGCTAAAAAATTTATTTTTGACAGTGCAAAAAATTCTAAAGTACTGAATTTGAATAGATTTAGAGCCTACTTTAAAGGAATATTTAGTGACCAGGAATATATTGCTAAAATTAATTGTAACACTGAAAAATTTCAGGCAAGTTGGTCTGTTTTTCACAGACTGAAGAATATTTGAGTATTATTCAGTATGCTTTGCTTTGTACTTGTATGTGTGACCAATATATGTGCTAGTTTTGCAATTCTTGTATGCCATTTTGTTTGTACATATGTTACTTAAAAAGAAATAAAAAAAAAAAAAAAACAATGGGACCTAACTTAAAGATATTATCTTTCTCCCAGCAAATGTCCTTCAAATAAAAATTTGTGAAGGTATTGTGGGACCTCCAGTAACAGGAGCTCAAGACCTGCTCTAAGGAGATTCCTCCTTTGAACACAAGTGATGCAGCCATAGCTCTAACATCATGAGCTCTAACCTGAGTGACCTGTTGATCAGTCATATCTGAAGACTGGTATCAAGTATGAATGGTCTATTTGATCCACTGGGAAATGGTTATTCTAGTGATATCCTTAGAATAACCCTCCCTAAGTGATACAAAGAGAAGGGCCTTGCCCTTTCTCATGGATTTGGTCTTGTCTAAGTAGACTTTGAGGGCTCTAACTGGACAAAGTGGCTTGTCCTCCACCAGTGAACTGTCCAACATGGTAGTAAGAGCTGGTATCACTACTGGTTTAATGGAGTCAGGTCCATCCGAAGCCAATTGTTTTTTGGCCAGGAATGCTGGAGAAGGAGAAACAGTGACCTCTGACCAATTTCTCCTTGAAGAGACAGAAGAGTGAGTCCAAGCATGTATCTCACTCCTTCTTTTCCCCGAGGCTACAGCCAACAGGAAAACTGTCTTGTAAGTTAGCCACTTCAAAGGAGCCTCAGATAAAGGCTCAAAAGGTACCACTGGAATGGTCTCATGTGTAACCTTCCTAGTGGTACTGTTTTTTCTAAGGAAGCTAATGTCCCTATGAATGACATGAGCTTTTTTGGAGTCAAGACTAAGGACTTTCTGATGGAAACAGTCTGAAGTTTTAACCGATCGAGCTTCTTTTGGGTTGGAAAGACTAGACCCCTCTGAAGATCGAAGTGATAGCCTAGAAAATCTAGTTTTTGTGTGGGCACCAATTCCGACTTGAAAATTGATAAGCCAGCCTAGTTCTTGGACCAATTTCACTAAATTTTCTGAATCTTTGAGACATTGTTCCTTTGTTGGTGACCAGTCGTCCAGATATTGATGGATTCTGAGGTTCCTGGCTTGAGCTATGAGTTTTACCTCTTTCACAATGAGAGTAAACTCTGGGGGACCTGTCGCGACACCAAAAAGGAGAGCCTGAAATTGGAAAACCCCTTTTTTGGTCTGAAATCTTAGATATTTTTGAGATTGTGGATGTATTGGAACATGAAAATAAGCGTCTGTGAGGTCTATCGAGGTGACCCACTCCCCTTTTCGAATCGACTTCCTGATAGATTCGGCTGTTTCCATCTTGAAAGTTGGTACATGTAAAAGGTTGTTTAACATACTTAAATCTAACACTGGTCGCTACCGTTTCATGGGTTTGGGAACCAGAAAACAGTCTGCTGTAACATCCCAGACTGGTGGGTTTCCTGCACATTCTCTGTACAGTCTGACTCCTGTATAATGTGCTGTTTGATGAGACAGAGATTGATGAGAATCTGACAACTATGAGCCTTCAAAGGAGCATCTTGAGGAGAAGTTGAGTAAGATCATATCTGGCATCTCAAAGCCAAGAAAATTACCATGGGAACAAGGATTCTGAGCTAGATTTGTCCTGCAATGTAGTTTGTAAAGCCTTCTAAATCTGTGAACCCATGTCCTGACCAGGAGATAAGGGTAAATTCTGCTTCCTGACAACATGTTCAGAAGGTCTTTATAAACAAACAGGAGCCACAAGGCACTCAACTTGTGGAACTTCTAGATGCAGCAGCCCTGTAATGGCATTTAACATCTCCACATGGGAGGGGGCAATTTTGTTGATGCGAGTCTGCCTCACCCTGAGGAGACCTACACCTACAGTGTTTCCTGGAAGGTAAGTTTGAATCATCAAAACGTTCACCTTATGATGACTCAGGTCTTGTCTGAATGACAGGGGCACACATACCCTGTTCCTGTGAAAAGATGAATCTCTGAAAAAAGAGGGAGACCTAGTGTTTCCTGGAAGGTAAGTTTGAATCATCAAAAATTCACCTTCTGATGATTCAGGTCTTGTCTGAGAGACAGGGGCACACATACCCTGCTAAGAAAGGAGGGAGGTTTATACTTGGCTTCAAGTCCTCCAAATGGGAAGTCAGAGACGCCAACTGACTCCTCATGGTGTTAATAAATTCCTGAAGAGAGGATTTCTCTTGTGAAAAAATTCAGGGAGCCCGCACCCATAGAGCAATGTTAATTCTTACCAGAAATACATTAATTCCTTCATTTTTCCTCATTCCTGCCTTTAATGCAAGCTTGGTGAATATCCCAAGGTAGCATAACAGAAGAATAAACTGCGCCTATTGTAAATATACTTTGAAGTGCCAAAAAGAACGCGTGTGCACTTGACGGCGGTCAAAATAAGAAATGACAACTTACAGAGGATATATAACCTCCAGCAGGTGCCCGGTGGGGTTTACGTGTGTACTTTCAGTAGAAAAAAATGGCAAGACACATTGTCTGTGTCCTTGACCGAACGGTAGGTCACATAAGCATTTGTTGGGATTATGTAAGTACGTTTTTATGCAATAAAAAATAAGCCCTTTTTAAAATTATGACATTGAAGCAAGGGTCAAATTAGACACTTGCAAAACATTTGCAAGCAATGACTTCCCATTCCCATTTAGATGCCCTAGCACTATAATAATGGACATAAAAGGCCTTTTCAGTATTATGAACCAACCTAACCTTTAAGCAGGGGTCAAAGGTAAAATCCAACACTTGGAAAATATTCACTAGCTATAATTTCCTGTAAGTTGTTTTCACATTCACAAATGATAAGGAGTTATAAGGACTTTTTAATGTAATGGCCCCCATTGACCTTAAAGATGCGATATAGCAGCCATTTTGTTTTCAAAATGAGATCAAAAGTACTCTTGAGTAAGCTTTACTAGCCATGTAAATTACAAACATGTTTTCATAGCCATAAACATACTCTGCAAATATGGTGAAGATATCTTCATAAATGGATGAGAAATTAAGGTTTATGTAAAAACATGGAATGCATTTTATAATCTCTCAATCCTGGCCTTTGGCCTGTGGGAGGTAATACAGTATTTTAAAGCATGATTTTCAAACAACATTATGTTCTTTGGTGTGTAAAACTGCATTAGTTGAAGTATTGTTTTGTTTAAATGGTGACAGTTATATTTATTCTTAATCCTTATATAACATAGGATACACTTACTATTTTATATTTGCTCAAGTTCAATTAGTTTTAATGTTAAAGTAAGTCAGGAAAAATAGCATCGGATAGTGTCCATACCCCTCAGTTTTTGACACCATGAGATATAGAAGTAAAAATGTACAAAGATCAGGAAACTTTCTAAGCAAACAGTAGCAGTTATGTAAAGGTCCAAATACTGTTTAAATTGAGAAAATAATGTTTAAGAGAGGAACAGAAAATGTATGTAAAAATAAAGTATTCAAGCAAGATAATTCAACAGCAAGGTGACAGTATTGATCAAAAAGTTTGTGAAGCTGTAAAATTTATTAATTGAAGCCTATATATGAAGTTTGAATCCACATATCTTTGTCACAAGAGAAATATGTCTCAAATATGGCGGGTAAAGAACTTTAGCAGAATAAATGTTAAAAGCCACACCATGATCTAGCATACCTACACTCCCAAACAATGACCCATCAAAGAAATCAACTTCCTACACCTTACAGTTGATGAGATATGGCCCAGAGAAGATTTCAATAAAGGTCAAGGTCACTACAGCAAGGTGTAAGCCTAAAGTCAAATCAAGTCCACACTATGATGTTGCACAACTACACATCTCAACCAATTTCCCTACCAAGTATCAACTTCATACACTTTACAGTTTCTGAGATATAGCCTCGACAAGGTCACTACGGCATGGTCAATGTCAAATCATGACAATGCACACCCACACCCTTCAATAAATGTCCCTACCAAGTATCAACTTCCTACACCTTGTGGTTCGAAGATATAGCCCGGACAAGATTTTACAGGCAAGGTCACTACAGCAAGGTCAAAGGTGTAATCAATGTCACACCAAGACGTTGTACACTTACACCCCTAACCAATATCCCTACCATGTTTCAAATCCTACGTCTTATAGTATCTCTGACACAGCCCAGAGAAACTTTTTCCGCCACTCGCCAGTCCACCCATCCAGATGCCATGGGTGAAAACAAATCCTCCACAGCCCTTATAGGCTGTGGGGGAAAAATTAAACTTAACAAAAGGAAAATAGGACATACAAGACGTTGATACAACCTTTTTATTATACATTTATCATAATTTTTAATTCTTGGTACAATATAATTATCTCTATATAGCAATCTCATTCATCACTTTTTAAATAAGATTGTTACCCTTATGAATACTTCTCATTTAGTATTTTGGTCATAAACTTAAAGTCTTGTAACACAAATGTGTCTTCTGTAGATCAATAATTTAACAACTGATTACAAGCATATTTATTTGTTACATAGGTATGTTTTCTTTTTATATTTTTTCAATTTGTTCCTCCATATTTTGACAATGACATCCCAATATACTTACCAAGGCTTTAACCATTCAAAGCCGACAACTTTTGGTATAAATTCTTGTAGTTCATGACTTAAAAATGATAAAACCATCCCATGGATGTTTCCTGTTAAATAAAGAGATTCACATTCAATGGTTTTTAAATCACAAGTTTTGTTTTTCTGTAAAGACCATTTAAAAGGAACAAAAATACATTTATGAAGTTAATGAATGTTTTTTATAAATATATATACAGTATTTATTTATTTTTTGTTTTATGTCGTGTTCAACAGCCTGCGTCATATTGCAACAGATAGCTTACGAGTGGAGGAATCGGTTACCAGTTGGTCAAAATGCTGCACTGTAAACCACCAGGCATCAACAAGTAACTACCAACTTTCCTACATGAAGCACCCAGGCCGAGACTGAAGAGGTTGAAGGCAAGCACTCTAACCACTACACCACCAAGCCGCCTATATACATATATTTAGATATTTTTTTTAAATAATATGGTGAATAATACACATAATTTCTTCGGTTACATACTAGGGCACTCTGCCAGTGTGTCTTTTAACAAGGGCAATGCTGTTATGAGTCCAAAGCTCTTTTGCCATATAAGGACATTGAAATGGTGATTTTCTCTGTGTTCTATAGAATTGCTCTACCTAGTGCTGACCTCTCTTGTTCAAAACTGAATGATCTATGTATAGATGGTGAGGACCCCCGACTCCCTCCCGCCATTTTTCTTGGAAATGTGTTGACATGTTTACATTTCTGTCTAGTACCTTCTGGCGTGTACTCTTGACATTTTTTCTGGAACCTTCCAGGATTTCCAGTATATAAAGGTTAAAAATGTGGCCACAGTTCAGTTTTAAGTTGGTGTGCTACAGGGACAGATCTTTACAACTGCTATATTGTAGACTAATAGACCATTCCACAGTGTCAATCAAAATACCGCAAATCGGTAAATATCCTGTTTACGAGTCGTTTACTACAACGGCAACAACCAGTCAAATTACAGCATTCATTAGGCCAAGGACAGGCGCCATTTTGAAATAGAAAAATGTGACAAATTTTTGTTAAATATTTGTAAATATTACTGTACTCATACTAGACAATAACATGTAGACACAAAATTATTGGGTATAAAAATTCAATAATCAATCCTCACTATTTTAAAATTTGGAGTATCAATGTGAATCTCTAAAATTGGTCGAGATTCACCATATTTTCCAAAACCAGGAAGTGTTTCTCAATAAAGAAAATGATTTTAAAATCTTTTATTATGTTTGTCACACTTATGCGTGTACGTTTCTATCACGATACATGATTTCTGCAACATATCCCACAATTTATAACAATTATTAACTGTTAATAATGTCTTTTTTCTCAAGTTTTACATTTTATTTCCCACCATTTTTTCCATTTGTTTGGTGACAACTAAAAATACGGTAAACCAGGAAGTGGGCGTGGCCTATGGAAAGGTCTATTGTGTGTTAAGCGGATACAAACTGCTTGTTACATACATTTTGTAGTGAACTCTTATTGGAGTAAACTGGATATAGTGTATTGATCTACCGGAGTGGATTTGCTGTATTTTGGACACTTATCACATTTTGAAAGTGAACAGCATAGTTGTACAGACACTCTGAACAACTTGGTACAGATGTATTGTGTTACTCGATGCTGAACAGATCACAGGTTAGATTGGTCAGATTGGTTTCATTATTGTATTATTGGATGAACTATGAAGAGTATCTCAGTTGGCTGTAATTATTACTTTTAGTGTAAAATAAATCTGTTAAGTCTTTTCCTGCTGCAACTTGAAAGCAACTGTAAATGCTACGGCACTTGCCCTGTAGATAGTAACATTCACTGAAAAATTTTAACAACATACAGTTGAATATGAATTCAATGCTTTTATAACATACAAAGCTGGTTCGCCTCAACTAGTACAGTACATTCCATGTATATATTCATTACATGCCCGTTTTGATCTGAAACATTATTTCATCAATATATATTTTTCAATGATAATTTTATTTCCAGTTTGATTGCAATTTTTTAATATGGAGATAGAATAAAGGCTAATGTACTGGAACAGTAATTGCACAATGCTTATTTGAGATAAAAAGCTGCAGTTGCTTGATAAAATAGTTTTTTATTCACTGAACTATACAGTTGGATGTTTATGTGCATCATCCAAAATTATACTGCATAAAGACAAAGTGTAAGCTGAGACTATTGTTTGCCTTTGTGGTGAAGTTTTAAGACAGTTTTGATGAATCATTAATGCAATACTATTCTCATTCATATTATGATGTGGAAGGTTAAATTTCTTTATACAGAATTCTGAGAATACTGGGAATAAAGTAAGCAAGTTTAACTGATAGAAAAAAAGAGTTATTCTAAAAATTGTACCTTATTTAACTAGATTGGGCCAACTCGGCGCCAACATATCCCCAGACAGGTCATCACTCACGCCACAGGTTTTGATCGGGAATTTTTTAAAACATAATTACCCATTATTATATGAACTTCAGCACATCAATCTACTCTGTTTATATCTTCCAAGGAAGATGGTGTATCCCCAGACGCCGAATACATAACTCAAATTATATTTTCAATCTTCCTGCAATGATAACTCTAAACCTATTTTCAAAGTATTTAAATGATTGATGATTGAATGTCCATTCTAAAATAATAATCCCAAAAGAGCATATCTGTTTCTATATTTGTTGACAAATAAAATATTATTTTTAACTCAACTCATCATACTTTTCAATCTTCCTTCAAAGTATTTAAATGATTGATGATTCAATGTCCATTCTAAAATTCATAATCCCAAAAGCGCATATCTGTTTCTATATTTGTTCACAAATAAAATATTATTTTAAAAAAAATTATTTATATTATTATTTTATTATATTATTTTTAGAATTTGCAAATTGTTTTCAGTTATTCATTTCCTCTATACCTATATATGTGGTCCATATATATGCAACCTAAATATGTGACACAATCTCAGTTCTGACTCCCCTTTGTGTTATATGTAATGAAGCCCACCACCTCCCACCCCCACCCCTCTCCCCTTCTCCACACCTCTGTCACTATTACACAAGATCTGCAACCCCACTGAGTTCTTTGTTTCTCATCTGATATCATTAAATACCTTTGTTTATTTAGTGTCACTCAATATAGCTGGAGGTCCCAGAGGTGGGTGGGGGGAATCCGGGTGGGGGATGCATAAATGGTAAACAAACAATCTATATAAAAGGGGTACTCAAATACAAAAAGAATTGAGAATTTTAAGTATGTGATTATCAACTGAAATGAGTTCATAACTGTAGGAGCTGTGCCAAAATTAACTGAGGCAAGTTGAATAAAACTGGGCTAGTTGAGGGTTAAAAATCCCCTAGTTTTACTACATAAGGATATAATTTCATTAATATTGGGACTTAAAGCTCACTTAAAGTGTCCATTTTGTCTACTTCAATATGTTTCACCAGTTTCATTTTAAAAAGTGAAAAACTCAGCAAGCAGAGGTATAAGACACAAAAATAAGTTCTTAAAAGACTAAGATAGCCATAACATTATTAATATTCAAAATTTAAATAGACAGGCATTTCCTTTTAAAAATTCAAAGATTTCAGCTCTATAACCCACATAGTTTGACAGTTACTGGGCTTTAAAGTGGCATAATATCCATAAATTGGGTTTCTGTGGGCATTTTACAATTGTTAAAGAGACCTTAGCAATTAAACTACAGATCTGAAACTTTTTGGGGGGACATACATAACAAACAAAAATCATATATAATACAGTTTAAGACTTGTCACACTAAGCATTTCCAAATAACAGGGCAAAATACGGAAAAAATGTCAAAAAAGGCACTTGGGCGAGTGTCTATGGCCCTCATACACAGGTTAAATGTCTACTAAAAACCTTGATTTTCGGCATATGTAAAAAGGACATAATAATGCATTCCCAGATGGGATTTCAGCTCCATCAATCACATAGTTTAACAGTTACAGGGCTTAAAGGTGGTAAAAAGTCCAAATATTGGGTCATTGTGGGCCTTTTAGAGATCTCGATGTGGCTTTCAAATTAAAGCTTCAGACTTAAAATTTGTTACATACTAAGATTACACATAGAATATGTATCTAATAAAGTTTGAAACTTCTCAGACTTACCATTTGCAAGTTACAGAGCAAAATATGTGAAAAATGTCTTAAAAGGGTCACTCAGGTGGGTGTTAAAGGTCCTCATACACAGGTTAAATGTCTACTTGAAGCCTTGATTTTTGGCACATGTAAAAAGAACATAATAATGTATTCCCAGATGAGATTTCAGCTCTATCAGTCACATAGTTTAACAGTCACAGGCCTTAAAATTGGCAAAAAGTCCAAATACTGGGTCTTTATGGGGCCTTCTAGAGACCTAAATGTGGCCTTCAAATTAAAGCTTCAGACTTAAAATTTGTCACATACTAAGATTACACATGGAATATGCATCTAATACAGTTTGAAACTTCTTAAGACTTACCATTTCCAAGTTACAGGGAAAAATATGTGAAAAATGTCTAAAAATGGTCACTCGGGTGGGGATTTATGGTCCTCATACACAGGTTAAATGTCTTCTTAAAGCCTTAATTTTTGGCACATATAAAAATAACATACTAATATCTTCTCAGATAGGATTTGAGCTCTATCAGTCACATAGTTTGACAGTCACAGGGCTTAAAAGTAGCAAAAAGTCCAAATATTGGGTCTTTGGGAGCCTTTTAGAGACCTCAATTTGACCTTCAAAATTAAAGCTTCAGACTTAAAATCTGTTACATACTAAGATTACACACAGAATATATATCTAATACAGTTTGAAACTTCTCAGACTTACCATTTCCAAGTTACAGGGAAAAAGATGTGAAAAATGTCTTATAAGGGTCACTCGGGTGGGTGTTTATGGTCCTGATACACAGGTTAACTGTCTATTAAAGGCCTAAATGTTGGGGCACATATAAGAAAACACATAGATATATTCCCAGATGATATTTAACTTAGATGAGAGACATAGTTTGAAAGCTACAGTGCTTGAAAGTGGCAAAAAGTGCATAAATTGGGTCTCTGTGGCCACTTTTGAGACCTTAAGTCGACCCCTTTGGGTAAACCTACAGCCCTAAAATTTTCTACAGACAAGGATTACATATCAAAGTTATACCTAGCGCAGTTTGAGACTCATCAGAATTATCACTTCCAAATTATAGGGCAAAATATGTGTAAAGTATAGCAAAAAATCCCTAAGTGGGGGTATTTATGGGCCTCAAACACAATTTTCTCCTCAACTTAAAGTCATGATTTTCGGCACATGTACTAAGAACATATTAATGTGTTGTCAGGTAAAATTTCAGCCAGCTGAGCATCATAGTTTGTGACCTACAGGGCTCTAAGTGGCCAAAAGTGCAATTTCTGACCTTAAGGTGGCCATAAGTTCTTTTTTACTGGGAGTTTAAGGTCACCTTAAAATAGGGATCTTCCTTTGGGCACCCTTAACATGTGTACCAAGTTTGAAAAAAAAATATTAATTTGTTTTTGAGTTATTGCGTCCACAAGGAAATTTCTACGGCGGCGGCGGCGGCGGCGGCGGCGGCGGCGCGACGGACCTGAATCCAATATATCCCCGACTTTCGTCTGGGGATATAATAAAATTTGAGATATATTCAAATAACCTCTAGGGTTTATTCATTGTAAGTAGCCTTTATGATTAAGGACTCTCCATAACTAGAATCAATAATCAATGTAAGTCAAAATTAGGTATAAGAGAAAGCAAGCAAATGTCTACGTTGATGCTTTTTACCCAAACAGCCAGGGTCATATTGAGACAGGCCCTAAGTATTGTAACTTTTGTGGGTCAAACCTACACTGAGGTGATAGCCTGTGATTAGATGCCAAAGTTGTTCATCACTGTGCCACCAAGAACTTGAGGAAGCAAGCAACTCGATGTCCCAATTTTTATTGTGGAGAATGCAGTATTTTAGTCAGTATAGGTTGAAGCAAATGAAAAGCAAATCCTATGGAAACTGGAGATTCTAGTTTTGCAGAGTCCGACCTAAATTTCCTTTCTTTACCTGACATAGATGACAGTGGAGGATTAATGTCTGTGTGAGCATCCACCCAAACCAAACTGATTTCTTTTCTTGCTCTTACATGTCCTGCAACTGTGCCTAAACCAATAAAAAATTACAGAATATATTACTTATTTGAAATTTAAAAAAATATACATATGACCTGTCTGAGTTTCAATGGCCACCTACTTCAAATGAACTCCCGCAGTAGTGGGATCAAAGTTTGTTAATTACAGTTGGATGCTTAAAATATTTAAGATGTCTCACCAAAGGCAAAGGCTAGCACACAGATTTCTGATACAAAAAAGAGGAACGCTTTTGCTAACAAAAGCGAAGCGTCCCTGAAAGTTTAAAATGCTTTGTGGTTTTAATAAGCATGCTGTAAAGCTAAGAATGCACAAAGCTGCACCATATGCTTTTCCAATACCTCTTAATACATTCTGAAGCTATAAAAGCAACGATAAAGGAGATATAAGGCAAAAACTCCAAAGCAGCTATTTATGACCCCAGTTTGGCCCATAAGGGGGGGGGGGGTCGGGGGGTAAAACTGACCGGCTATTTAGACTCTCCACATATGCTTTCCCAATACCTCTTAATACATTTTGAAGGTATAAAAGCAAGAATAAAGGAGATATAAGGCAAAACTCCAAAGCAGCTATTTATGACCCCAGCCGGTAAAACTGACCGGCTGTTTAGACTCTCCACATATGCTTTCCCAATACCTCTTAATACATTCTGAAGCTATAAAAGCAACAATAAAGGAGATTCAAGGCAAAAACTCAAAATCAGCTATTTTATGACCCCAGTTTGACCCACAAGGGGGGGGCCGGGGGGTAAAACTGACCGGCTATTTAGACTCTCCACATATGCTTTCCCAATACCTCGTAATACATTCTGAAGCTATAAAAGCAACAACAAAGGAGATATAAGGCAAAACTCCAAAGCAACTATTTTATGACCCCAGTTTGACCCATAAGGAAGGGTTGGGGGATAAAACTGACCGGCTATTTAGATTCTCCACATATGCTTTCCCAATACCTCTTAATACATTCTGAAGCTATAAAAGCAACGATAAAGGAGATATAAGGCAAAACTCCAAAGCAACTATTTTATGACCCCAGTTTGACCCATAAGGGGGGGTCGGGGGATGAAACAGACCGGCTATTTAGACTCTCCACATACCGTAAATGACCTATTTAGCGCACAGTGCGCTAAGCAAAGTCTATTTTTATTCAATATTTGATGCAAAAAAATTCCCCTTTTAGCGCACCCATACTGAAACACTTTCCGGGATGAAGTATAGGTCAATCCGAGAGAAAAACAGTGTTTCAACATTTAGAAATACCCACTTCCTGTAAATATGGCAGTAGATGAAAACAAACTCGAAAGTCGTGACAAAAATGTCAATTTATTAAGTAAAAATACGTAAATTATATACAAAATATGTGGATATTGAGGAAAATTAAGAAAGGTAAGATTTAAGCTGAATAGTCGATCATTAGAAACCTTTTGTAACCAACCGCGAGTGTGCACTATTGCGGTCTACTGTACTGTAGTACTGTAATTCTCCACCCGGTACTGTAGAAGTTGTCAAGTATATTGCCTTGAAACGCAATGGGGTGCGGTTACAAGGGCGGGTGCGCTAAATAGGTCATTTACGGTATGCTTTCCCAATACCTCTTAATACATTCTGAAGGTATAAAAGCAAGAATAAAGGAGATATAAGGCAAAACTCCAAAGCAACTATTTTATGACCCCAGTTTGCCCCATAAGCGGGGGTCGGGGGGTAAAACTGACCGGCTATTTAGACTCTCCACATATGCTTTCCCAATACCTCTTAATACATTCTGAAGGTATAAAAGCAAGAATAAAGGAGATATAAGGCAAAACTCCAAAGCAACTATTTTATGACCCCAGTTTGACCCATAAGGAGGGGTTGGGGGATAAAACTGGCCGGCTATTTAGATTCTCCACATATGCTGTCCCAATACCTCTTAATACATTCTGAAGCTATAAAAGCAACGATAAAGGAGATATAAGGCAAAAACTCCAAAGCAGCTATTTATGACCCCAGTTTGGCCCATAAGGAGGGGGGGGGGGTCGGGGGGTAAAACTGACCGGCTATTTAGACTCTCCACATATGCTTTCCCAATACCTCTTAATACATTCTGAAGGTATAAAAGCAACAATAAAGGAGATATAAGGTAAAACTCCAAAGCAACTATTTTATGACCCCAGTTTGACCCATAAGGGGGGTCGGGGGATAAAACTGGCCGACTGTTTAGATTCTCCACTATGCTTTCCCAATACCTCTTAATACATTGTGAAGCTATAAAAGCAACGATAAAGGAGATATAAGGCAAAAACTCAAAATCAGCTATTTTATGACCCCAGTTTGACTCATAAACGGGGGCCATGGGGTAAAACTGACCGGCTATTTAGACTCTCCACATATGGTTTCCTATTACCTCCCAATACATTTTATAGCTCTAAATGCAATACTTAAGAAGATAATAGGGGGGTTGACCTAAATTTAAGGCTTTCAGATTGGAAGGTGTCAGAAAATCACTCATAAATGAGACATTTTTCAAGATTTTTGCTCCCAAAATCTAATCAGCTCGCATTTTCAACAGTATGAACAGGTGTGTCAAATTATAAGGCTGTGTAGCAAGTATTTTTTCCTGAACTGCGATGACGGGGTGGGAGGGGGGTGTACTTCAAAAAAATTGTTTTTGATCATGTGACCTTCATAAAGGTCAAAGGTCAAATTTAAGCATGCAGAAAAATTTTCCAACGCCTAAGGTATATAACTGCCAAATATGGTTTGAAACCTTCTAATAATAAGGGAGATATTCAAGGGAGACCATAATGCGGCGGCGGCAAGGAAACTGAGGCGAAAACAAATAAGCGCCCTTTCAGGGACGCTTAATTAAGAACATGTGTGTTCACACTATGCAATAAGCTTAAGCCATATTTTGGAAAATAATTTGGGTGAAAATTTTGGCACTAATTTTATGTTTCAACTAGACCACGGACACATCTGTGGCCAGATGCAAGATGTATCCACCAGAAAAGGCAAACTAACATAGTTTTGAAGATATACAGCATTTTTCAATAATAAGCAAATTGTAAGCAGTTTTAAGTTTGGCTACCCTCATTTGACCTTGAAGGAGGTGCCCAAGGTCAAATCTGAAAACATCAGAAGATTCCCAGCCCATGATTTCCTATAGGTCGGTTTCACATTGCAAACCTCTGGGGCCAATAATAAGCAAGTTACAAGCACTTTTAAGTTTGGCTATCCTTGTTTGACCTTGAAGGCGAGGCATAAGGTCAAATCTGACCACATCAAATGATTTGCAGCCTATGATTTCCTATAAGTTGGTTTCACATTGCAAACCTCTAAGACCAATAATAAGTGAGTTATAAGTACTTTTAAGTTTGGCTATCCTAGTTTGACCTTGAAGGAGGGGGCCAAGGCCAAAACTGACCATATCAGAAGACTCACAGCCCATGATTTCCTATAGGTTGGTTTCATACTGCAAACATTCTAGGACCAATAATAAGGGAGATATAAGCCCTTTCATGACTAAAAAGAAATGCCTGTGGCGGCCATCTTGTTTTTCAAAATGAGGCCAAAAAATACTTTCAGTCAAGATTTTGTACTGATGAACATATCCTGCAAATTTGAGATCTCTACCTATAATACCCTTTGTTCTGGAGGGCCAAAAAAACTTGCTGAAAGTTGAAAAACACACGTGGCGGCCATCTTGTTTTTCAAAATTAGGCCAAAAATATTCCCAGGCAAGGTTTTATGGTTATGAATCTATCCTGAAAATTTGAGAAGTCTACCTATAATACCCTGGCCTCTAGAGGGGTAACGAGAAAATATCTACACACTACGGCGGCAGTGGCGGCGGCGGCGGCGTACTTATGCGTAATCCTGTGGATGCAAATATAAGTCAAATTAAAGGGACTATCTTGTCTATTGGGATTTTGCAATGACTGCCTAGGTTATAGTTCAGGAAAAAAATATAGTTTCAATTCCAACAACTTAGTTATGGTAACACCCAAGTTACAAGATCACAGGGTTCGCGATTACGCCATCCGAGTATGTTAAACACGCGGTATTTCAGATTTGGACGCGAATTTTGGTTGTCAGTGCGTCCATCGGGACGCAATTTTTATGAACAAAATATTTTGGAAAGCTTTTTTAGAAGCAACTTTGGTTGGCAGGAAGCGTAGATATGCACACAATATATATATATATATAACAGTGAGGATAAGCTTTATATTTTAAAATTAAATGGTTTCGAGTGATTTCCTGGCAAGTTGTTTACATCCACCATTATTAAGCGAGATTTCATGCGTGACGAGATTCTTCCAAAACAGCCAGTCAGTGCTGGTGTCGTACACTAGCAAATCTACTCAAAACATTATATATCGAAAGAAAGGCTGATCTCTGCAAGGAAACAATCGAAACAAGCCAGGACGGTGAACTTTCGTGGGAGACAAACTATACTAAATCTCAGAAACTCTTGATATTTAACCCCAGAAAGTCGCTCGGAAAATAAAAGCTGTAACAAATATTCAACAGGGAATGTAACAAAAGAACTATATCTCTGGAACTACCCAATACCCAATACCTCATACCAAAAAATTTCACTCAAATTGCACTAAAATGAAGTTTGTTGATTGGAGTTCAGATTTTTAAAATATTTTTAAAATTGATTTATCGACAGATACATATTATTTATCAGTAGAAAAGAAATTAAACAGTGCTTCTATATTTTTAAATGTATCCAGAAATAAGGGAAAAATATTATTGGCACCCCATGTTTGATGTGCCATAAGGTACAAGGTACCCAACATTTCATAACCCTAACACAAACACTGGACTCAGAAAAAAATGATTGGGACTCCATTTTTTGGAGGTCATGTAGTCCTTTGGGCTCCATATTTTAGAAGTACTTCGTAAACCCTGGATCAGTCCATCTAAAGCATTACATTTTTTTCACTAAGTACAACCACAAATGTGATTACCATGATTTTTTTCAATTTTTTATATCATTCCTAACCGTTAAAGGTCGCTTTCCTGTTACAACAGATTTCAAGTGTGAAAGATAGCAGATATTCAAATGCTAAACTGAGTAATTTACAAAACACAAAGTTGGGCATTAGAAATGTGAACACTGTCACAGCGGTGAATATTTACCCAATATCACTGTTTATATACATATATTAAAAAGTGTCATTCAGAAACAACTGGAAAAAATGACTATACATTTGCAACAGTCAAAAGCATCTGTGTATATTATATATTTATACTTGAGATGTAAGAAGTATGACATATCTATTAATTGATTATTTTTAACTTTTACCAATAGACATGCTGTGATCTCCTCCTAATGTGAGACATATTTTCCCACTTGCCACCACACTTTCCACTTTGTCAGACATCTGCAACAATAACACTTTTATATGCTGTATCAAATGAACATTAATGGTCTGGTAGGTAGTTTTATGTTACAAAGATAACAAATAAAACTTCCAATCCCCAATATGACATAAACTAAAATATCATACACCTGAACAAACCCCTCTACTGGGTAAGAAACAAGCCCCTCCAAAAATCATTTTTGTATGTTATTTAACTTATTTTATGAAGAAGTAATATGCATATATGTATGAACGGGTTACGCTGTGTAATAATAACCATGTGTTAAAACCATTAACGTATCAATGACCAATAATGTATCAGGTAACCAATAATGTTTGGCCCGAAGCTGAGACTGATATGATAATATTTTCAAAGGAGTTACAATTTGGGGTATCCACCTTGCGATATTTGTATGAATCAAGAATGAAGAAACCAACACCACCACCAATACCTGATGAACGTGGCCTATGTATCAATAATAATAATAGTAGGATTTATATAGCGCAAAATTGATGCAAATCCTCTAATGCGCTTGAGTCCAAGAAGGGAGAGTCCAGAGACAGGCATGGGTCTAATGAGAACCCATCTGGAGTGAGGGAATGAAAGAAACTATCCGAATCATAGTAAGAATATGTGTTTCTGTGAGACAGATAAAATCAAAGGCATGAGATGCTATTGTGTCAGTGAGGAGAGGGCCCTTATTCCAGATTGACCTTGTATTTACTATCACACATAAGAATCAATAGCATGAGCCCACTCTGTTTTACGGTAGGGGGGAAAACATGGCAGGAGGAGCTATAGGAGTGATTTTTAGCAATCCTCAACATGGATGGAATGAGGAATCCACTTCCAGTAAAATTTTGTGAGACACTCCTGAGATGAGTAGCAGCCATCAACATGGTGCAGAAGAGTAAAATGCGCAAGGCAAACATCTTGGTTGGGTTGGTTAAATGAAAAATGCCCTAGGATCAAAAATCACCTGTGGGTGGCCTAACCTTTATGGCCTTAAGGACTAACCCTTGAAACTTCATCCCATGGGCGACTCACGGGCACCCTAGCAACCCACACTAAAGCCAACCTTAAGAAACCCAAAACCAACCACAAACCCACGGCCTCCCTGCTATGCACTGAGCTTCTGATATCTCTTCCAAGTACACAGGGTCTAGGTACAAAACTTATCATAAAATTTCCAAGCACAAACCTACACACACATATACTCCTATGTGCCTAACTAGCTATCTATCTACATACCTACCCATCTACATTGAGTTGGTGAGCTGTAAACCACCTCACCATCGGTGGAAAGTTGCAGTGTGTATGGTACTGGAGCAAAGTTGTAGTTTCTTTAGGTCAAGGAGGTCTCTCTGTGGCCAAATGGTTAGCACCTTTGCATCTTATCACATGTTGCCACCTCTGTGTGAGTCGTTTGACTCCCGCAAAAGGAAAGTGCTGTGGCCCTCTTTGACTCTTGGTTGTTCAAGGGGATGAATAACCCTCAGCTTTGACCTTAGATCTTTCTTTTAGGTCAGTTGGGTAGTGATTATTATACTCACAAAGAAAAACAAATTGGCATGATACCAGTATAAGGTCCATGGTTATTAAATGATGCAGTAATGCTCCACAGGACACAGTCAAAACACTATTTAATAGCTAAACCTTAGGTTATTATATCCTTGATGCATGCTGTGCTGTTGATATACTAATAGTTGTTTGCTACCAAATTTGTTGATACCAGTAATATTGTTGGAAACCAGTGGTATTGAGTGATACACTTTCACACATATTTAAAGGACTGACTGCAGTCATTGTTGCTTTGAAAGATTATGGATGCTCTGACGTACAGCAACCTATGGGTTATTAACTTTTATATCAAACAGCCCATTCAGCATGCAGGTTTACCAGTAGTATAACCAGGACAGAATTTTACATTGTCACATGTGGCCCATTTTAGAAGCTAATCAAAAACTGGTTGTAACAAATCTTTGCTTATCACACTATCCCTGGGCCTGTCTTCACAAAGATTCTTATTCCTAGAATTAGTCTTATTCTAACAATTATTCTTAGAATTGTCGTTTTTCTTAGAAAAATTCAAAGAATAAGAATTTTCCTATTCACAAAGATTCTTATTCTTAGAATTACGCTTATTCTTAGAATTTTTCTAAGAATGATTTTTATTCTTAGAAATTTTCGACGATTAAGAATTTTCTATTCACAAGAATTCTTATTCTTAGAATATTCCAAGAATTGATTTAAATCTAAGACTGGCACATAGCATGCTTAACTTAAGAAAAATAGTTGTTTTGGTGATTATCGTGCAGCAACTGATTGCAAATCGACATCCAGAACAGAGTGTTACATATTAAGTTGTCTATTGCGTGTACTGTAATGAAATGCAGCCTCGTTATATTATTTCAAAATTTCTAACTTTCTGTTCACATATGCCAAGATCTGTATTCTTTGAATTTTTCTTAGAATTACACTTAGTCTAAGAAAAATTCTAAGAATTGCATACATTTCGTTTTACTTCTATTCTTAGAATTTTTTTAAGCATTGTTTTGTGAATAGGATTTTATTCTAAGAATAAGAACATTCTTAGCATAGAATTTTTCTTAGACTTAAGTGTAATTCTAAGAAATATTCTAAGAATCTTTGTGAATCAGACCCAGATCTATAGAACGACAGTTTTATTTATGGTTTGAGGTTAACCCTATGCCCCAGCTGCTGGTTGGCACGTTTCATTACTTTTTAATGCTAACACCCTTAATTGTGTTCTGTTGAAAACCTTAGCATATGAAATATTTTCTAATACATAAATGGTTGATACATTATTGCTTCTTACTTGTTGATACATTATTGGAGCAATTTATTTTTACATTATTATCTCCCGCCTGCGGCCAAAGGCTGTGGTCGGGAGATTATAAAACACCTTCCATACGTGCGTGTGTGTGTGCGTCCGTCTCTTCGTCACGTTTTTGCATAAACCTTAATATCTCATTCATTTATGAAGATATCTTCACCAAATTTGTAGGGAATGTTTATAGCTATAAAAACCTGTCTCTGAAAAATTTTAGCCTCATTTTGAAAAACAAAATGGCTGCCATAGCTAATTGTTTGAAAATCATAAAGGTGCTCTAAATCTTGAAATATTCCAGCTAGCTTCATCAAATTTGCACAAAAGCTATATGGCTAGAAAAGCTAGCTTGATAGTAATTTTGACTAGTTCAAAAAACAAAATGGCCGCCATATCACATGTTTAATGTCAAACAGGGTTATCCTATTAAAAAGGCCTTATATCTCCCCAAATATTGCTCCTAGAGGTTCGGAATGTGAAAACAACTTGTAGGAAGTCATGGCCTGGGAATCTTTTCCAGGTGTTATATTTGACCTTTGACCCCTGCTTCAAGGTTAAATGAGGTCATCACACTAAAACATCCTTATTTCTCCCTTGTTATTGGTGCTATGGCTTCAGAATATAAAGACAGACCATCAAAAGTCCTGGCCTTCAAATGTTTTGCCTGAGAAAAATTTTGGCCTTATTTTGAAAAACAAAATGGTCGCCATAGCCAATTATTTAAAAATCATTAAGATGCTATAAAACTTGAAATATTGCAGCTAGGTTCATCAAATATGCGCAACATATATATGGCTAGGAAAGTTAGCCTGATAGTAATTTAGCCTAGTTTCAAAAACAAAATGGCCATCATATCACATGTTAAATGGGATTATCCTATTAAAAAGGCCTTATATCCCTTATCATTGCTACTAGGGGTTCCAAATGTGAAAACGACTTATACAAAGTCAAGACCTGAGACTATTTTCCAATTGCTGACTTTTACCTTTGACGCCTTCTTCAATATCAAGTGGGGTTATCTTACTACAAAGGCCTTATGTCTCCTTTAGTTCTCCATTATTACTGATTCTAAGTCGGGAGATAACCGCTGCGGCAGTGGCCTTGTTAGTTAGAGAATTGATACATTAATGGTTAATTTTGATACACTATTGGTTGATGATACGTTAATGGTTGTAACAACCATGTCATAACTGCTAATGCAATAAATGAACAAAAAGACTATCAACATTTATATTTTCATAAATAATACAAAGAAAGTACATTGATTTCTTACTTGTAAGTAAATGTGTAAGATTAAATGCCATCATTTAAAGATTAAAACAAAGCTTAAATTGGAAAAAAGTCAGACTCACTGGAGTACTTAAATTGGAAAAAAGTCAGACTCACTGGAGTACTACTCAGTCAGTGAAATTCGTCAGACAGTTGAAATTATTATTTGTTTTAAAACTATCAAAGACAAGCAAAGTTATATTTAAAGTAATGGACAATATTTTTGTCAGTAAAAGCACCAACTTAAGAATCACTGAATAGATTAGAAAGGTTCAGGATCTAATCTCTCTGATTTCTTGTTAACTGGTAAAAATTTTAAAAATTATTAAAAAAAAACAACAACAACAAAAATTCATTTGTCTTTTTTAACACATATCATGGTCTATGAAGTACTAAAAATCAGTCACAGAAGAGTAAAATGACAAAAATTTGAAAATGGCATAAAGTAAAGATTATGTTCCAGTTTACCTTTTTGGCAGCTCCTCCAATAGATCTTGGCCATTTAATATTATAAGCTGGAGGATCATCTGGCACTTGTTCAAACTGCAAGTCTCCATAATCTGAAACACTATATCCTGAAAAAAGAAACAAGAGTAGAGTGCCCGTGAACGGGCACTGTGTCAGCTGACTGAGTGTTTTTGAGTTGTGAAGGTGATAATGAGAGGAAACCATAATTATCAGGGAAAGTGCTGTACAGAAGTACAGTAAATGGTAATTGCACAGCATGTTCGAAAGAAATTCCGAAGCTGCAAGAATTTTAAAGATATGAGCCACCCACTCATTAAGTAAGTGCTGAAAAGCTGAAAATAGGTATTAATGACTTACCTATGGAGATACACCTCCAAATTATTGACCATGTTGTGGCCATGAAAAAAGTGATTGTAGGACAAAAAGTATCTGGACAAAAAGTATTGACCTTAAAATGAGTAGGAGAAAAAGTATCTGGACAAAATGTATTGCATATCTGGACAAAATTTATTAATTTTTTTTTATTTTACATTTATTGTGTATATTATTTATTTATTTATTTATTTATTTGGGGTTTTACGTCGCTTTCAACACTGTACAGGTCATATCACGACGGGTAGTTGGAAGGGCAGAGGAAACCAGTACATACAGTTTGTTAGGGTTCTGTACTGTAAACTGCTGACCAACGGCAAGCAACTACCAGCTTTTCCACTTGAGGCCGTGCCGGGATTCGAACCCCAGCCACAGAGGTGGGAGGCGAGAGTGTTACCACTCTGCCACCGTGGCCCCTTTATTGTGTATAAAACATATGTAAGTCACTGCACATTTACAACACAAAGAAGTATTTGTTATTTGTATATTTGTTGCTGACACCTTTTTGTATTTTAACAACTTAATCCCCCTTAGCAGCTTCATACCATTAATCTATGCTTAGGCTTTTGAAATCTTTATTGTGATCATTTGTTACTCAAATCTACCAGAGTACACTTGAAAAGGAACACTTAATAATGTGTCTTGTAGTTTTTATCCCAATTGCATTGTCAAGTGTTCCCATATCAAAGATGGAATTAATTACAATTACATTAATCTTTTCATACATTCTTGCTTTTGTGTTGTAAAAACAATAACTGTCCTTCAATTGAAAAGGAAAGAAAGTTCAAAGACAGTGAAGCTATATCTAATATAATACAAAAGATTATAGATTTTCTTTGATTGCAAAGGATACAAGATTAAAAGGCAGTGAAGCCACAGGTATTATAATTCAAAGGGTTTCACTTCATAATAGTATTTCTTTGATTTTAAAGGATAGAATGCTGTGAAGCCACATCTAATATACTTCAAAAAGATTTCGCACCATAATAGTTGGGCTTTGATGCATCAGGCAAAACAAAAAGCAATGAAGCCACTTGTGATAATGTTAATCCCTAAACTTATATTGAAATTTAAAGGACCATGTAAATCCCAAACACTGTTTTGCAAT
Source organism: Sabellastarte sp. h YS-2021 (assembly GCA_964017235.1). NCBI lineage: Eukaryota > Metazoa > Annelida > Polychaeta > Sabellida > Sabellidae > Sabellastarte > Sabellastarte sp. h YS-2021. The sequence goes on from OZ024928.1 coordinate 118,126,092, forward strand.
GTACAAAAAATCTATAAAAATAAGTAAATTGAAGTTCATATATGTACACATTCATATAATACACATGCATAAATAAAATATATATGAAATACTTTTTGTCCTATGCCTAAGACTTTATGCCACCATTCACCACCGTAGCGGTGTAAAGAAAGGATTTTGCTAAAATAACCATCTTTGTCAGCAGCAAAAGGTAGGCAAATATATTTGTAGAACCTGAGTAACCTTCGTCCAGTGTATCTGTAGAAGTCCAGTTCCTACCAAAACCATGACACAAATCTGTCTCCAAACTGCGCATGGATTGCATGATACCCAAAAATCCACAGAATTTTAAGGTATTTACTTACATAACGTGTCCAAATGAAGATTATTTCTTGTTGATATGTCATAAGAATCCATATTGTAAGACATTTTGTAAAGAAAATGTCCACAATCAGAGCTTTCCAAAACACGTCTTGACTACTAAGATGGCCCACAAAATATGGTAAACAAAGAGTGGTCAGATGACCTAGTGGCGGGAGGACGGACTACTATGTAGCCCTTTGGCTGATTAAGGTTGTTATATAACCTTAAAAACGCTTTATGGCGTTGGCCACTGGGTTGGATGGCTCCAACATAATAGCTACTTTTAGGAAATGGTAGGAGTATTTCACTACAAATATGTAAGATTTCAGATAAATCCCCATCATAGTGACTGAGAAAATGGCGACTAAGTGTGTCATATCATGTTTTTCAACACAAAAAAAATATTTAAAATAAATTAAGATAGATGTGGGGCTGATACTCACACAAGGGAATCTACTAGTACTCCACTATATATAGATACGAGAAGTGACAGAAGAAAAGGACACAAAAGTTGTCCCCTGCAAATGGTATTATGAAGGAAAGTAACAAGGTAACTACTTAAGTGTAAAAAGTAGGTTAAAACATATTTAAAGAAATACTGCAAATGCAATATCCTCGTTCGACCGCGAAGGAGGGGTCCAAGGTCAAATCCGACCACACAAAAACATTCCCAGCCCATGATTTCCTATAGGTTGGTTTACCATCCCAAACCTCTAGGACCAATAATAAACAAGTTATAAGCACTTTTAAGTTTGGCTGTCCTCATTTGACCTTGAAGGAGGGGTCCAAGGTCAAATCCGACCACACCAAAAGATTCCCAGCCCATGATTTCCTATAGGTTGGTTTACCATCCCAAACCTCTAAGACCAATAATACGCGAGTTATAAGCACTTTAAGTTTGGCTATCTTCGTTTGACCTTGAAGGAGGGGTCCAAGGTCAAATTTGACCACATCAATAGATTCCCAGTCAATGATTTCCTATAGGTTGGTTTACCATACCAAACTTCTAGGACCATTAATAAGCGAGTTATAAGCACTTTTAAGTTTGGCTATCCTCGTTTCACCTTGAAGGCATGGTCCAAGGTCAAATCCGACCACACCAAAAGATTCCAAGCCCCTGATTTTCTATAGGTTGGTTTTCCATTCTAAGCCTCTAGGACCAATAATAAGCGAGTTATAAGCACTTTCAAGTTTAGCTATCCTCGTTTGACCTTATCGGCGGGGTCCAAGGTCAAATTGGACCATGTCAACAGATTCCCAGCCCATGATTTCCTATAGGTCTGTTTCCATCCCAAACCTCTAGGACCAATAATAAGTGAGTTATATGCACTTTTAAGTTTGGCTATCCTTGTTTGACCTTGAAGGAGGGGTCAAAGGTAAAATCTGACCACACCAAAAGATTCCCAGCCCATGATTTCCTATAGGTTGGTTTACCATACCAAACCTCTAGGACCAATAATAAGCAAGTTATAAGCACTTTTAAGTTTGGCTATCCTCGTTTGACCTTGAAGGAGGGGTCAAAGGTCAAATCTGACCACACCAAAAGATTCCCAGCCCATGATTTCCTATAGGTTGGTTTCCTATCCCAAACCTCTAGGACTAATAATAAGTAAGATATAAGCACTTTTCACGACTGACAAAGAAACAACCGTGGCAGAAATCTTGTTTTTCAAAATGAGTCCAAAAATATTCCCAGTCAAGATTTTTTAATGACGAACATATCCTGCCAGGAGATCTATACCTATAACACCCTTTGCTCTAGTGGGCCAACAAAAGTCCTTGCTTTAAGTCGAATAAACGTCCCTGGCGGCCATCTTGTTTTTCAAAATGAGGCCAAAAATATTCCCAGGCAACATTTTATGGTTATTAATATATCCTGAAAACTTGAGAAGGCTAGCTAGAATATTTTGTTTGTTAGAGCGGTAATGGTGAAATCTCTCTACACACTGCGGCTATCCAGTGGATACAATGATTTAATCAACAGTGAGAACCTGAAAGTAGCTATTGCTCAGCTATGCCATGACATACACGTCTGCAATTTCACTATGTTATAGCTGACCAAAAATTACGTGAATAACATATTTAAACAAAATACTCTAAATGCAATAGTTTTCAAGTTACAACTGATTTACTCAACAGTGATAACCTCAAAGTAGCTATTACTCAGCTATGCAATGAGCTACATGTCTGAATTTTTACTATGTTATAGCTGACCCAAAAGTAGGTGAAGAACATATTTAAGCAAAATACTGTAAATGCAGTATTTTTCAAGTTACAACTGATTTACTCAATAGTGAGAACCTGAAAATAGCTATTGCTCAGCTATGCCATGAGCTACAGGTCTGTAATTTCACTATGTTATAGCTAACCCAAAAGTAGGTGAACAGCATATTTAAACAAAATACTGTAAATGGAATAGTTTTCAAGTTATAACTGTTTAACTCAACAGTAAGAACCTGAAAATAGCTATTGCTCAGCTATGTAATGAGCTACAGGTCTGCAATTTCACTATGTTATAGCTGACCAAAAATTAGGCGAAAAACATATTTAAACAAATACATGTAATATAAATGCAATAGTTTTCAAGTTAGAACTGATTTACTCAACAGTGATAACCTCAAAGTAGCTATTACTCAGCTATGCATTGAGCGACAGGTCTGAAATTTTACTATGCTGTAGCTGACCCAAAAGTAGCTGAATAACATATTTATACAAAATTCTGTATATGCAATAGTTTTCAAGTTATAGGTGATTTTACTCAATATGGGAGGTACTGAAAAATCAGAAAGTAGCTATTACTCACTTAGCTATTGGGATAGACACTCAAATTACTCACCATGTTGTAGTGTTTTAGTGCATGATTTCATGAATTTTATTGTAAGACAGATCCAGGTCTAATTCTCACACAAGGAGAAGTTGTTCACGCGGACACGGACGCCCACGCCGCAGAGTGACGACATAATGTCAGCTGACTGACAAGTCAGCTGACATAAAAACAGACTTATCAGTTGTTGTTTTACCATTTCATTTTCAAAAGTGCAGTTTGTCAAAAAAATTAAAAACATTTGCGCATTTGTATTCTCAGAAATCTACAAAAGTACATTAGAGTTTCCACTTGATTATAAATTATATTACAATTAACATTATCACCAAGGATGACCTAAACAACCAAATTTCTGGCATAAGATAAAACAAGGGAACAGTGGCTGTCTTTCAGACAACCACAAAGTCGAGTCTTTAGATTAAAGTTGAGTTAAACCCAGAATAATAGATATCAATTTATCGTGTTTAGATAACAATTTTCATATACCACAAGGGTAACAAGGAGAGAGCTCATTAGTACCCAATAACTTTCAAGATATTTCATAGTGTTTTTGAATAGAATAATGTCATTTACCAAGACTGTTAAAATGTGTTTTTATGATAGATTTACAAACGAAAATCCTAACAGAGAAGGCAATAACCTTTTCTCAGGGAGAAATTCTAAATAGATTTGCAGAACCCAAACAAATTTATTAAATTAGTCATGTGGTGTCTGGCATCTATGAAACTGTTACTGCCCACATGCTTTCATGTGTAGAGCCACCAGATGAATACTTTTTTGTGATCCCAAATAAACTGTATCTCATCATAGAGACATATAATCCCCATGCATGGCTTTTTACATTTTAAACAGTGACCTATAAATGAAGATAAATACTGATCATTACATATACCATATATTTCTAATTCATGCCCCTTTACTTTAATACCTAATTTACACGGAGTGTGTCTGTGATTAATACACCAGACAACACTGTTCCATGCTACTTTTGATTCACTATGAGCCAAAATTATTTGAATCATGTGTTTTAATTTCTGCCTCATTTATGGTAGAAATTGATGCTGAATGCATGGGATTTCGTTGACACGTTACATACAGTTAGTTAAGATTTGTATGAATACATGACACTTTCAAGACATACAGTTGGCTCAGTTTCTGTTGTGTCTATTTGCAGAGTAATCAACACTAGGTAATTCTAACCATAATAGTATTTCTATAGCATTTAATCTCTATCTAAAGACAGTTACTGGGTTGAAGTATGGATGGACTGGACCCCAGATTCAAAGACACGTTAAACAGATTCCGAGGAACATCAAACAAGAAAAATCAGAGATCCACAATTATTAAGAATGAGACATTGCAGGTGAAAAGCTGAAGGTTGTGAAGTAAGCTTCAAATTTGTAAAATAAGATTATAGGAGACATGGTGGGTGAGCTATGAATCATAGTTCTCAATATCAAAAATATAAAGTAGATTTCTGATACAAGAGTTAAAGGTAAATTTGTCTTTTATTTCTATATGGTTAACTTGCATGAATTATATAACTGACTTTAAATTATTCAATAAAACAGAATTTATAAATATTGTATGATCAGTAAGCCAATAATGTGAAGGCCTTGCTGCAAGATTACATCATAAGTCAAATGTTAGTTTTCCCCATTTCATCGTGTATTGTCATAAGGTTGGTACTTGCTTGCCTTGGCATTCATGGGCATATGTTCTACTTCCTTTTCCACATTCAAAGATTACCTATACAATGGTGCAAATGAATATTAGACCAACACCTTTTAAATTAGTACTTAAATTGTACTTAAGTTGTCTTAACATGGCTGATGAAAGAGAGATTTTGGGGCTGTCTAATGCTTCAAATCATAACTTGGAAAATGCCTTAATTTTGCCAAAACAGAAGACAATTTATATCTTCACATTCACTTGCCACTGCAGAAATTTACATGTTGCGACATAACAAAGATTGATTTATTGCCTTGTCTGTTGTAAAAGTTACATTTGTACTAGAGCTAGGGCCAATACTAGTGTCACTATTTTGGTTCTACTGGTTCAACTCCGACAAATGACATTGTAAAGGTTCTGCTTAATATTACCATGGTTGACATATATGATGGAACTTTACTTGATATTAAACAAAATCTAATCAAAGAAAATATGTTGCCTACTGTAGTGACGGTTACGTTAATATTCACCCTAAGTAAAAACATCATGTTAATGTTTTATGACTATTCTCTAGTGTTTTGCAGATGGTAGAATGTTATTTGTGGCCTCCTGTAATAAAGTGAATTTCCCTGGGTGTCAATTGAATGAATTATGGTATTTCATCAATTACAAGTTTAAAGGACAAGGTGTGATCTATAACAAGTAGAAACAATTTAAACTAGATTGGGCCAACTCGGCGCCAACATATCCCCAGACAGGTCATCACTCACGCCACAGGTTTTGATCGGGAATTTTTTAAAACATAATTACCCATTATTATATGAACTTCAGCACATCAATCTACTCTGTTTATATCTCCCCAAGGAAGATGGTGTATCCCCAGACGCCGAATACATAACTCAAATTATATTTTCAATCTTCCTGCAATGATAACTCTAAACCTATTTTCAAAGTATTTAAATGATTGATGATTGAATGTCCATTCTAAAATAATAATCCCAAAAGAGCATATCTGTTTCTATATTTATTTGTTGACAAATAAAATATTATTTTTAACTCAACTCATCATATTTTTCAATCTTCCTTCAAAGTATTTAAATGATTGATGATTCAATGTCCATTCTAAAATTCATAATCCCAAAAGCGCATATCTGTTTCTATATTTGTTCACAAATAAAATATTATTTAAAAAAAAATTATTTATATTATTATTTTATTATATTATTTTTAGAATTTGCAAATTGTTTTCAGTTATTCATTTCCTCTATACCTATATATGTGGTCCATATATATGCAACCTAAATATGTGACACAATCTCAGTTCTGACTCCCCTTTGTGTTATATGTAATGAAGCCCACCACCTCCCACCCCCACCCCTCTCCCCTTCTCCACACCTCTCTCACTATTACACAAGATCTGCAACCCCATTGAGTTCTTTGTTTCTCATCTGATATCATTAAATACCTTTGTTTATTTAGTGTCACTCAATATAGCTGGAGGTCCCAGAGGTGGGTGGGGGGAATCCGGGTGGGGGATGTGGGTTGAGCATAAATGGTAAACAAACAATCTATATAAAAGGGGTACTCAAATACAAAAAGAATTGAGAATTTTAAGTATGTGATTATCAACTGAAATGAGTTCATAACTGTAGGAGCTGTGCCAAAATTAACTGAGGCAAGTTGAATAAAACTGGGCTAGTTGAGGGTTAAAAATCCCCTAGTTTTACTACATAAGGATATAATTTCATTAATATTGGGACTTAAAGCTCACTTAAAGTGTCCATTTTGTCTACTTGAATATGTTTAACCAGTTTCATTTTAAAAAGTTAAAAACTCAGCAAGCAGAGGTATAACACAAAAATAAGTTCTTAAAAGACTAAGATAGCCATAACATTATTAATATTCAAAATTTAAATAGACAGGCATTTCCTTTTAAAAATTCAAAGATTTCAGCTCTATAACCCACATAGTTTGACAGTTACTGGGCTTTAAAGTGGCATAATATCCATAAATTGGGTTTCTGTGGGCATTTTACAATTGTAAGAGACCTTAGCAATTAAACTACAGATCTGAAACTTTTTGGGGGGACATACATAACAAACAAAAATCATATATAATACAGTTTAAGACTTGTCACACTAAGCATTTCCAAATAACAGGGCAAAATACGGAAAAAATGTCAAAAAAGGCACTTGGGCGAGTGTCTATGGCCCTCATACACAGGTTAAATGTCTACTAAAAACCTTGATTTTCGGCATATGTAAAAAGGACATAATAATGCATTCCCAGATGGGATTTCAGCTCCATCAATCACATAGTTTAACAGTTACAGGGCTTAAAGGTGGTAAAAAGTCCAAATATTGGGTCATTGTGGGCCTTTTAGAGATCTCGATGTGGCTTTCAAATTAAAGCTTCAGACTTAAAATTTGTTACATACTAAGATTACACATAGAATATGTATCTAATAAAGTTTGAAACTTCTCAGACTTACCATTTCCAAGTTACAGAGCAAAATATGTGAAAAATGTCTTAAAAGGGTCACTCAGGTGGGTGTTAAAGGTCCTCATACACAGGTTAAATGTCTACTTGAAGCCTTGATTTTTGGCACATGTAAAAAGAACATAATAATGTATTCCCAGATGAGATTTCAGCTCTATCAGTCACATAGTTTAACAGTCACAGGCCTTAAAATTGGCAAAAAGTCCAAATACTGGGTCTTTATGGGGCCTTCTAGAGACCTAAATGTGGCCTTCAAATTAAAGCTTCAGACTTAAAATTTGTCACATACTAAGATTACACATAGAATATGCATCTAATACAGTTTGAAACTTCTTAGACTTACCATTTCCAAGTTACAGGGAAAAATATGTGAAAAATGTCTAAAAATGGTCACTCGGGTGGGGATTTATGGTCCTCATACACAGGTTAAATGTCTTCTTAAAGCCTTAATTTTTGGCACATATAAAAATAACATACTAATATCTTCTCAGATAGGATTTGAGCTCTATCAGTCACATAGTTTGACAGTCACAGGGCTTAAAAGTAGCAAAAAGTCCAAATATTGGGTCTTTGGGAGCCTTTTAGAGACCTCAATTTGACCTTCAAAATTAAAGCTTCAGACTTAAAATCTGTTACATACTAAGATTACACACAGAATATATACCTAATACAGTTTGAAACTTCTCAGACTTACCATTTCCAAGTTACAGGGAAAAAGATGTGAAAAATGTCTTATAAGGGTCACTCGGGTGGGTGTTTATGGTCCTGATACACAGGTTAACTGTCTATTAAAGGCCTAAATGTTGGGGCACATATAAGAAAACACATAGATATATTCCCAGATGATATTTAACTTAGATGAGAGACATAGTTTGAAAGCTACAGTGCTTGAAAGTGGCAAAAAGTGCATAAATTGGGTCTCTGTGGGCACTTTTGAGACCTTAAGTCGACCCCTTTGGGTAAACCTACAGCCCTAAAATTTTCTACAGACAAGGATTACATATCAAAGTTATACCTAGCGCAGTTTGAGACTCATCAGAATTATCACTTCCAAATTATAGGGCAAAATATGTGTAAAGTATAGCAAAAAATCCCTAAGTGGGGGTATTTATGGGCCTCAAACACAATTTTCTCCTCAACTTAAAGTCATGATTTTCGGCACATGTACTAAGAACATATTAATGTGTTGTCAGGTAAAATTTCAGCCAGCTGAGCATCATAGTTTGTGACCTACAGGGCTCTAAGTGGCCAAAAGTGCAATTTCTGACCTTAAGGTGGCCATAAGTTCTTTTTTACTGGGAGTTTAAGGTCACCTTAAAATAGGGATCTTCCTTTGGGCACCCTTAACATGTGTACCAAGTTTGAAAAAAAAATATTAATTTGTTTTTGAGTTATCGCGTCCATAAGGAAATTTCTACGGCGGCGGCGGCGGCGGCGGCGCGACGGACCTGAATCCAATATATCCCCGACTTTCGTCTGGGGATATAACTAATTCTGTATATATATATAATTTATACATAACACACCCCATGACTTTCAGGTGCAAGCACCAGAGATCCTCAATATTGGTACTCTACATTATATTAAAAGAGGCTTACATTGGTTTGTACCTCTGATGTGGCTACACAGATTATACATCTGCCAAATATGACCCTGAATTAAAAGACATTCCCTAAAATGCAAATTTTAAACACACAACAGGTATGGAAATGTTTATGTTATACACTATATGTGACTTGTAAAACTGATGCAATACCCATTAAGAGTACATGTGTCACACATACACTTTGATACCATTCGCATGTAAACCATTTTCAATTAAGTCTCTGACTTTGTATTCATGATAAAGGCCACTTTTCTCAACTTTTATTTGTGCAAAAGCTTGCACCCACATAATTAAAAAAACTGCCACTTCCAAATATGTAAATGGTGTTTCTACCAGTGTTTTGAATAACCACCAACACAAGCATAAAAGACTGAACTAGAACACAAAGAAAAAGACAAAAGATTTTCTACATCCTGGGGTGGATTTCACGAAAGGTCTTAGCCCAGTCTCAGGCTCAAACTTGAGACCTTTGTCTCAAATTATTGGAAGATTTTACTTGAGCCCATGGGCTAAGCCTTAATGGATTTCACAAAAGATCTCAGTCTCAGCTTTGGCTGAGCCACTGGCTCAAATGTTGAGACTGGTACAAAGTGGGCTTAAGTTTTGTAAACAAAGGCTCAAAGATGGCCGCCATAATTCTTTCTTCACTTCAAAATTTAAAATGGCTGAAAGTACGGTACAAGTATATAAAACAACCCCCTGAAGTAGTCTTTGGGTGTGTTTACATCGTTACAAGTTTTCCCATTGCAAAATGGTATTTGACCAGAGATATTATGTGTCAAACAAGGAACATATATGTCATCAGTAGAATATTTTGACTACAAAAAATGGTCACATGACATAGAAAACCACTGTGGTTATTTGATAAGCTTGGTCTTAACTGAGACCCCTTCTGTGAAAACCATTTGAGACAAAGACTTAGCTGAGCCAAAAGGCTCAGATTTGAGCCAGTGGCTCAGCCTGAGACTGGGCTAAGTCTGAGACCTTTCATGAAATCCGCCCCTGGTACTTTGCAAGAAGCAAGACAAAGGCTAGACAGTGTATTCATTTCATAAATTGCACATTAAAGAAAATATTAAACAAAAAACAAAATGACAGAGTATATACAGTACCTCTTATATTTAATATATATGTATAGATACTGCATCTATCTTTAGCTTTTAGAGGATAAAATGGCGTTTTTTAAATAACAATCAGAACCCAGCACATAACTCGAATCCAAGATTCGACTAATAAAATGAAATCTTCATAACCTATTTTTAAGATTGAATAAAATAATTCAATTACCCATGATTTCCAGTCTTTGTACAAGTCCTGCATCACGAAGTCTTGCTGGAGCTTGCTGGGCACCAATTTTTGACTAGAAAAAAAAATTGGTAAAATATATATTGACTGATTTTAAAATTTTCCCCCAAAAAGTAGATATGAGTAGTGACACATAAAAATGCATGTCAAACATATGAAGGTAAGATTATATTTTCAAGAATAATTAACAGCAGAAAGTTACTTTTTGAAATCTAGCTTTTTCTGGGCTGTATCTCAGAAAACTGTGAGCTATAGAATGTTGGAAGGTGTAGGTGTAAAACCTCATGGTGGGACCTTGTTTTGACCTTTGACCTAATATAGTGAAACAAGTGTTAGGGTGTAGGAGGTTGTAAGTTGGTAGGTATATTGATTGGAGGAAGTATGCTTGTAATTTCATGGTGTGACCTTTGACCTTGGTTCAGCAAGAATGTTTTCTACTGCCATATTTGAGGCATGTACATGTATGTACTTTTTACCAAATTGAGCCATTTCTATTTACAACTACACTTCCATTAGTTCATGCATCAATTAATAAATTTTACAGCTTCATAACTTTTATTTCTAATTTAATCCTATCATCTTGCTATTAAAGGGTCTTATTTTGAAATGTTGTCTTTACATGTTTTCTATTCCTAAGTGTAACTTCTCCTGCACCTTTACATAACTTACACTGTCTGTTCTGAAAAATTCTTTATCTTTTTACTTTTTCACCACTTCTGTTAGTTATGCTGTCAAATGCTATTTCCCCAGGCTGTGGTTGACAGGCATCCCTGATGTTATTTTATCTATCTTAAATTTTATACTGAATACTTATTTAACTGATGAATCATGCAATTAATAACAAGACATTTGAAACACACTTCACCCCTGATTTTTATGATGACTGGCCCTTTTTTATGAAAATGATCCATTCCCGCTTTATTTCTACAAACGATAGTTTTGTCTCATCAAATAAACACCTGAGACAGACCTTGTATAGTTCACTTCTAACTTCTAAGTATCTTGGTACATCAGCAGTTTACTCCAGACCTTGATTAGAGATGATTTAAATACTTTATTATATTTAACATTAAAAATATTTAACAACTAGAAATAGGACGCCCTGTTGATTGTAGGTGCGAATAGAAACAGGATAGCATAGAAGAACACACATTATCATGTGTAATGTCCACCCCATGAACCTTTTGCCAAAATTGTACAGTAGTCTTACAAGACCCTGTTTCATTTGTAAAATATATCAATGATGTTTAAATATTTATTAGTGTAGATGTAAATTATTTCAGCTTCATGCCTTTTTGCATTGGTTGGGTCGAAAATTTTGACGAAATCACTCTATCTTGCACGGTTTTTCCATTTTGGGTAAAAATTCGAAAATTCAAAATGGCCGCCATTTTTGGGGAGGGGAAAATTTTTTGAAATTGCAGAGTACATTCCTTAGATACCCTGTGAATTGAAAATTCCGACGAAATCGCTCTATCTCGCACGGTTAAGGAGATAGAAGCAAATTTGTGTTTTGCCATTTTTGGCAAAAATTCGAAAAATCAAAATGGCCGCCATTTTTGGGGAGGGGAAAATTTTTTGAAAACTGCAAAGAGTACATTCCTTAGATACCCTGTGGGTCGAAAATTTCGACAAAATCGCTCTATCTCACACGGTTAAGGAGATAGAAGCAAATTCGTGTTTTGCCAAAAATTCGAAAATTCAAAATGGCCGCCATTTTTGGGGAGGGGAAAATTTTTTTTAAATTGCCAAGAGTAGAATTGTCAGATACCCTGTGGGTCGAAAATTTTGACGAAATCGCTCTATCTCGCATGGTTAAGGAGATAGAAGCAAATTCGTGTTTTGCCATTTTTGGCAAAAATTCGAAAATGGCCGCTATTTTTGGGGAGGGGAAAATTTTTTGAAAATTGCAAAGAGTACATTCCTTAGATACCCTGTGGGTCGAACATTTCGACGAAATCGCTCTATCTCGCACGGTTAAGGAGATAGAAGCAAATTTGTGTTTTGCCATTTTTGGCAAAAATTCGAAAATTCAAAAAGGCCGCCATTTTTGGGGAGGGGAAAATTTTTTGAAAATTGCAAAGAGTACATTCCTTAGATACCCAGTGGGTCAAAAATTTTGACGAAATCGCTCTATCTCGCACGGTTTAGGAGATATGAGCACATTTGCCTTTTTCAGTATTCAAAATAACCAATTACTCATTTATTTAATTAATTACTCACTCATCTATGAAGCAATTCCCCCCAAAAGCAATCCCATACAAGCTATTAACCCAATGAACCTCCATACCAAATTTCAGAAAGCTAGGCTTAATAGCATTCCTTAAAATGTCTGGAAACCAAAGAGCTACTCAAAAGTAGCAAAGTAGCTATTACTCAGTTAGCTATAGAGCTATCATCACCAAAAGCAATCCCATACAAGCTATTAACCCAACAAACCTGCATGCCAAATTTGGTAAAGATAGGATAAGAACTGTTGCCTAAAATGTCTGGAAACCAAGTGGGACGCCGGACGCCGGAAAAAGCAAAAATAATTTGTCCACCCCCCCAGTGGGGTGGACATAAAAAGAATCTGTAACAATAATAGGGTCTATGACATAATGCAATGCACAAATACAGCAATGACAATAATGACTTTAGATCAGGATGACATTTTGCGATTATATCAAAGAAAAGTTAAGCTTAAAAAATAGCATCAGAGATGGCCATACCCCACAGACTGGGGAAACAGTTTTTAACACCATGACATATAGAAGTAGTGAAACAGTACAAAGACCGGAATACTTTCAGCACAGTGTCACTTATATAAAGGTCCAAATAATGTTTAAGTAGAGAAAATAACATCTAAGTGCAGCTGTCTAAGTGAAAGAAAATGTATATAAAGATAAAGTACTAAAACAAGAAAATTCAATAGTAATATGACATCATTAATCAGTAAACTAAAAAATATGAAGTAATAAAATTTATTAATTGGAGAATAGCTGTCAATGGAAATGGCATAACTAGATTGGGCCAACTCGGCGCCAACATATCCCCAGACAGGTCATCACTCACGCCACAGGTTTTGATCGGGAATTTTTAAAAACATAATTACCCATTATTATATGAACTTCAGCACATCAATCTACTCTGTTTATATCTTCCAAGGAAGATGGTGTATCCCCAGACGCCGAATACATAACTCAAATTATATTTTCAATCTTCCTGCAATGATAACTCTAAACCTATTTTCAAAGTATTTAAATGATTGATGATTGAATGTCCATTCTAAAATAATAATCCCAAAAGAGCATATCTGTTTCTATATTTGTTGACAAATAAAATATTATTTTTAACTCAACTCATCATACTTTTCAATCTTCCTTCAAAGTATTTAAATGATTGATGATTCAATGTCCATTCTAAAATTCATAATCCCAAAAGCGCATATCTGTTTCTATATTTGTTCACAAATAAAATATTATTTAAAAAAAAAATTATTTATATTATTATTTTATTATATTATTTTTAGAATTTGCAAATTGTTTTCAGTTATTCATTTCCTCTATACCTATATATGTGGTCCATATATATGCAACCTAAATATGTGACACAATCTCAGTTCTGACTCCCCTTTGTGTTATATGTAATGAAGCCCACCACCTCCCACCCCCACCCCTCTCCCCTTCTCCACACCTCTCTCACTATTACACAAGATCTGCAACCCCATTGAGTTCTTTGTTTCTCATCTGATATCATTAAATACCTTTGTTTATTTAGTGTCACTCAATATAGCTGGAGGTCCCAGAGGTGGGTGGGGGGAATCCGGGTGGGGGATGTGGGTTGAGCATAAATGGTAAACAAACAATCTATATAAAAGGGGTACTCAAATACAAAAAGAATTGAGAATTTTAAGTATGTGATTATCAACTGAAATGAGTTCATAACTGTAGGAGCTGTGCCAAAATTAACTGAGGCAAGTTGAATAAAACTGGGCTAGTTGAGGGTTAAAAATCCCCTAGTTTTACTACATAAGGATATAATTTCATTAATATTGGGACTTAAAGCTCACTTAAAGTGTCCATTTTGTCTACTTCAATATGTTTCACCAGTTTCATTTTAAAAAGTGAAAAACTCAGCAAGCAGAGGTGGGTGGGGGGAATCCGGGTGGGGGATGTGGGTTGGGACTTAGTTTAGTTTATTAGTTTATTATAGTGACATGTATTATGTTGACAAGGATTATGCAAAAACTATTGAAGTAATACCCAGCCCTATATGGGCTTATAAGTCACTTTAAATAGAGAGTTAATAACAAACAGAGCAAACATATTTTGAGGTAAGATACAGTAAATAAAGACAGCAATTCAATACATAAAAATTAACAATATAATTTACTTTTTCTTTCTTGCCACAAATCAAAAATAAAATTAATAACCATATTGACATTCATATGAGTTAATACCCTTGATAATTGATCTATTAATAATTCAGATTTATCTATATTTAAAATTTTGAAATATTTCATACGAATCAGCTCTAAAGCTGGACAAACACAAACAAAATGTATCTCATCTTCTACATCTTTTTTACACAGTTTACATGTTCTCTCAAAGAGATGGAGTGCTACAGCAAAAATGGTAAACAAACAATCTATATAAAAGGGGTACTCAAATACAAAAAGAATTGAGAATTTTAAGTATGTGATTATCAACTGAAATGAGTTCATAACTGTAGGAGCTGTGTCAAAATTAACTGAGGCAAGTTGAATAAAACTGGGCTAGTTGAGGGTTAAAAATCCCCTAGTTTTACTACATACGGATATAATTTCATTAATATTGGGACTTAAAGCTCACTTAAAGTGTCCATTTTGTCTACTTGAATATGTTTAACCGGCGTTTAACCAGTTTCATTTTAAAAAGTTAAAAACTCAGCAAGCAGAGGTATAACACACAAAAATAAGTTCTTAAAAGACTAAGATAGCCATAACATTATTAATATTCAAAATTTAAATAGACAGGCATTTCCTTTTAAAAATTCAAAGATTTCAGCTCTATAACCCACATAGTTTGACAGTTACTGGGCTTTAAAGTGGCATAATGTCCATAAATTGGGTTTCTGTGGGCATTTTACAATTGTTAAAGAGACCTTAGCAATTAAACTACAGATCTGAAACTTTTTGGGGGACATACATAACAAACAAAAATTATATATAATACAGTTTAAGACTTGTCACACTAAGCATTTCCAAATAACAGGGCAAAATACGGAAAAAATGTCCAAAAAGGCACTTGGGCGAGTGTCTATGGCCCTCATACACAGGTTAAATGTCTACTAAAAACCTTGATTTTCGCCATATGTAAAAAGGACATAATAATGCATTCCCAGATGGGATTTCAGCTCCATCAATCACATAGTTTAACAGTCACAGGGCTTAAAGGTGGCAAAAAGTCCAAATATTGGGTCTCTGTGGGCCTTTTAGAGATCTCGATGTGGCTTTCAAATTAAAGCTTCAGACTTAAAATTTGTTACATACTAAGATTACACATAGAATATGTATCTAATAAAGTTTGAAACTTCTCAGACTTACTATTTCCAAGTTACAGAGCAAAATATGTGAAAAATGTCTTAAAAGGGTCACTCAGGTGGGTGTTTAAGGTCCTCATACACAGGTTAAATGTCTACTTGAAGCCTTGATTTTTGGCACATGTAAAAAGAACATAATAATGTATTCCCAGATGAGATTTCAGCTCTATCAGTCACATAGTTTAACAGTCAAAGGCCTTAAAATTGGCAAAAAGTCCAAATACTGGGTCTTTATGGGGCCTTCTAGAGACCTAAATGTGGCCTTCAAATTAAAGCTTCAGACTTAAAATTTGTCACATACTAAGATTACACATAGAATATGCATCTAATACAGTTTGAAACTTCTTAGACTTACCATTTCCAAGTTACAGGGCAAAATATGTGAAAAATGTCTAAAAATGGTCACTCGGGTGGGGATTTATGGTCCTCATACACAGGTTAAATGTCTTCTTAAAGCCTTAATTTTTGGCACATATATAAATAACATACTAATATCTTCCCAGATAGGATTTGAGCTCTATCAGTCACATAGTTTGACAGTCACAGGGCTTAAAAGTAGCAAAAAGTCCAAATATTGGGTCTTTGGGAGCCTTTTAGAGACCTCAATTTGACCTTCAAAATTAAAGCTTCAGACTTAAAATCTGTTACATACTAAGATTACACACAGAATATATATCTAATACAGTTTGAAACTTCTCAGACTTACCATTTCCAAGTTACAGGGAAAAAGATGTGAAAAATGTCTTATAAGGGTCACTCGGGTGGGTGTTTATGGTCCTGATACACAGGTTAACTGTCTATTAAAGGCCTAAATGTTGGGGCACATATAAGAAAACACATAGATATATTCCCAGATGATATTTAACTTAGATGAGAGACATAGTTTTAAAGCTACAGTGCTTGAAAGTGGCAAAAAGTGCATAAATTGGGTCTCTGTGGGCACTTTTGAGACCTTAAGTCGACCCCTTTGGGTAAACCTACAGCCCTAAAATTTTCTACAGACAAGGATTACATATCAAAGTTATACCTAGCACAGTTTGAGACTCATCAGAATTACCACTTCCAAATTATAGGGCAAAATATGTGAAAAGTATAGCAAAAAATCCCTAAGTGGGGGTATTTATGGGCCTCAAAGACAATTTTCTCCTCAACTTAAAGTCGTGATTTTCGGCACATGTACTAAGAACATATTAATGTGTTGTCAGGTAAAATTTCAGCCAGCTGAGCATCATAGTTTGTGACCTACAGGGCTCTAAGTGGCCAAAAGTCCAATTTCTGACCTTAAGGTGGCCATAAGTTCTTTTTTACTGGGAGTTTAAGGTCACCTTAAAATAGGGATCTTCCTTTGGGCACCCTTAACATGTGTACCAAGTTTGAAAAAAAAATATTAATTTGTTTTTGAGTTATCGCGTCCACAAGGAAATTTCTACGGCGGCGGCGGCGGCGGCGGCGGCGCGATGGACCTGAATCCAATATATCCCCGACTTTCGTCTGGGGATATAATTATGTAAAAGTACATATAATAATCAGTTGCACCAATCCATATATATTTGTCATATAAGAGAAAGATGTCTCAAATAAGGCAGATGAACACACTTTGGCAGAGCAAAAACTTCATACCATAATGCACACCTACACCCCTAACCAATGTCCCTACCAAATGTCAACCTGCTACACCTTATGGGATCCAAGAAATAGCCTAAACAAGATTTTAAAACTCATGGCCACCACTATGACAAGGTCAAATCAAGGTCACACCATGATGTTGCACACCTATAACCCCTAACCAATATTCCTACCAAGTATCACCTTCCTAGACCTTACAGTTTCTGGGATATGGCCCGGACAAGATTTTATAGATCAAAGTCACCACGGCATGATCAAAGGTCAAATCAAGATCACACCATGACGTTGCACACCTACACCTCTTAATCAATGTCCCTAGTATCAACTTGCCATACCTTACCATTTCCAAGATATAGCCCTGACAAGACTTTATAGGTCAAGGTCACTATGGCAAGGTCAAATCAAGGTCACATCTTGACGTTGCACACCTACACGCCCTAACCAATGTCCCTACCAAGTATCAACTTCCTACACCTTACCGTTTCCAAGATATAGCCCAAACAAGATTTTATAGGTCAGAGTCACTACAGCAAGGTCAAAGGTCAAATCAAGGTCACACTATGACGTTGCACACCTACACTGCCTAACCAATGTCCCTACCAAGTATCAACTTCCTACACCTTACGGTTTATGAGATAATAGCCCGGACAAGATTTTCAAATTCAAGGTAAGTATGGCAAGGTCAAAGGTCAAATCAAGGTCAGAACATAACTTTGCACACCTACATCTCCTAACCAATGTCCCTACCAAGTATCAACTTCCTACACTGTATGGTTTCTGAGATACAGCCCGGACAAACTTTTTCCTAGCCGTCTGCCTGCCAATCCGGACACCATGGGTGAAAACAATACCATGACATAACGGCTGTGGGGTAAAAATGCAATACTGAAATATGTATGAAAAATATATCATTAAAATAAAAGAGTTTGCTTAAAATAAACCAAATATAAATATATTCCAATCAAATAACTAGACCTGGCACACCAAAGAAATTTTGCATGTTTGTAGCCACCCTAGTTAGCAAGGACCCTATGTAGCACCCAGGGAGTCAGCCTATGATTTCCAAAAGGGCTTACTAAAGCCTGATATCTAAAATGATAGAAGTGAGTTTCACATCAGAAACTTCAGAACCAAAAAATAAGATAAAAGCACCACTGAATGACTGTTGACATACAGTCATGTAAGACAGTGAAAAATTTCCTTCCCATGATTTTCTATAGCTTTGTTTCAGATCCCAAACCTTATGACAAATTATAAGCCAGATATGGCCACAATGAAGTTGTTCTAAGAGTTCCAGTGTGAAATTTAACCACATCAAAAGAATCCCAACCCAAGATTTACCTGAACATTGGCTTCAGATCCCAAACCTCTAGGACCAACAATAAGTGAGATACAAACACTCTTAAGCTGGCTAACTCCATTTGACCTCAAAGGAGTGGCCCAAGGTCATACCTGATTATATAAAAAGATTCTAATTCTCAAATCTTTAGGACCAATTTGGTTAATTTTATTGTAATTGGAATTTTTATAAATAAAAATACTTACATAATCCCAACAAATGCTTACGTGACCTACCGTTCGGTCAAGGACACAGACAATGTGTCTCGCCATGTTTTTTCTACTGAAAGTACACACGTAGACCCCAGGGGGCACCTGCTGGAGGTTATATCTCCACTGTAAGTTGCCATTCTTAAAATTTTGACCCTACCCCTCAGAAGATGGTAGAGGGGAGGAGGGTGGGACTCTCCTTGTTGGGATTATGTAAGTATTTTTATTTATAAAAATTCCAATTACAATAAAATTAACCAATTTTATTGCATAAAAACGTACTTACATAATCCCAACAAATGCTTGAATACAGCCCTGAGGTCCATGGTGGGTAGACTTCTGAGGACTGTCAAGTGCTATAGGAGAGTTCTTGAGGTTATACAGATACAAAAAATGCATAGACACCATATGTTATACTACAAACAACTGTAACATAGTACATATAGTTAAAACTGTAATTATATTATTGTTATTACAAGTACTGATAAAGTGAAAAAGTAGTTGTAATAAAGTAACTGCAAAGTACTCACCCACTTTTGAAAGCAGCATGTTGTACTATACATAGTATGATATTTATGAATCCCGTCACCGTATCTGTACAAATGTGCAGGGGTCAAAGGTCAGCTGTGCCCAGTTGAATAAAACTCCAGCAGTCAGAGTGCAGCTGTCCTTCAAGCCAAGCAGTCATAACATGAAATCTTATCCATAGTCGTGTTCAAAAATCAAAGTCCTACTACATTCCAGTCCAATTCCATATATCCTGAAAAAATAAAGACTGGTTAAACTATTAAGTCTCAATTGTTCACTATATGCTGTGCAGACACAATGGGACCTAACTTAAAGATATCATCATTTTCCCAGCAAATATCCTTCAAATAAAAGTTTGTAAAGGTATTGTGGGATTTCCAGTAACAGGAGCTCAAGACCTGCTCTAAAGAGATACCTCCTTTAAATGCAAGTGATGCAGCCATAGCTCTAACATCATGAGCTCTAACCTGAGTGACCTGTTGATCAGCCGTATCTGAAGACTGATAGCAAGTTTGAATGGTGTGTTTGATCCACTGGGAAATGGTTATTCTTGTGATATCCTTAGAATAACCCTCCCTAAGGGATACAAAGAGCAGGGCCTTGCCCTTTCTCATGGATTTGGTCTTCTCTAAATAGACCTTGAGGGCCCTAACTGGACAAAGTGACTTGTCCTCCACCAGTGAACTGTCCAACATGGTAGTAAGACCTGGTATAACTACTGGTTTAATGGAATCAGGGCCATCCGAAGCCAACTGGTTTTTGGCCAGGAATGCTGGAGAAGGAGAAACAGTAACTTCTGACCAATTTCTCCTTGAAGAGACAGAAGAGTGAGTCCATGCATGGATCTCACTCCTTCTTTTACCTGAGGCTAAAGCCAACAGGAACACTGTCTTGTAAGTTAGCCACTTCAAAGGAGCCTCTGACAATGGCTCAAAGGGAGGTTTTGTCAAACCTAAGAGGACCAATGAGAGGTCCCATGTAGGTATGGACCTATTTGGTTTAGGTCTATCCCTGGTGAAGCTGGCAATAAGTCTATTCAGTTCTAGACTTTTTGAAATGAATTCACCCTGTGAACCCAAAGCATCAGCAATTGCTGTTCTGTAACCAGTGATTGTAGCTGGTTTGAGATTTTTGACTGTGAACAGGTAGTTTAAAAATTCTGCTACCTGGGGAACAGCTGCTGAGGTGATGTCCACCTTATTCTCTGTG
Organism: Sabellastarte sp. h YS-2021; assembly: GCA_964017235.1. Lineage (NCBI taxonomy): Eukaryota > Metazoa > Annelida > Polychaeta > Sabellida > Sabellidae > Sabellastarte > Sabellastarte sp. h YS-2021. The sequence continues at coordinate 118,146,812 of OZ024928.1, forward strand.
CACCATTGCCCATAAATGGTCCACCTTGATTGATAGACTTTTCTTGAGGATTCCCTCTGAGGTGCCTTAATTCTTTCTGCCACCTCAGATGAGAATCTTCCAGAATTGGATTCCTGGAATCCAGAAGCCACACATGTAGATTCAGGTACTCCACGTTGTTGTGGAACCTGTTGGAATGTGGCTGTTTCAGAAGTGTCTTCCAGTGAGGGAGCTGTAGGGGTACCCTGGTCGAGAGATCCACCAGATCCCAAAACCATGGCATCCCTGGCCACCCTGGAGCCAGTACTATCATCCTGCATGGGTATGTTATTATTTTTTGAATTACTTGTGGCAGGATGGCTACTGGACAGAAGACATAGCCGTCTAGGCCTTCCCAACAGATATTCAATGCATCTATTTTCCAAGCCTTTCTGTCTGGGACAGGAGATACATAAATTGGAAGTTTGTAATTTAGATGAGTTGCAAATAGATCTACCATTGGTGTGTGCCAAACTTTGCAAATTTGGTTGAATATCTGTTGGTGAAGTGACCACTCCGTCTGTATGACCTTGTCCCTTCGTGATAGAGAGTCTGCTATGACATTTAGGGATCCAGGTACGTGTCTTGCCCTTATCTGGATTCTTCTGGAATTTGTGAATGCAAGAATTCTCTAGATAAGAGCACACATTTCTATGGAATGTGTGCCTCCTTCTTTGTTCAGATAAGATACTACTGTACTGTTGTCTGAACAGATGAGCACGCTTTGACCTTGCAAGTGCTCCTGAAACCCCTTTAGGGCCAGAAGAACAGCTTTCAGCTCCAATACGTTGATGTGAAGCTGAGCCTCCTTGTTTGACCAGAGGCCACTGAGGACTATTTCGTTCAAGTGAGCTCCCCAGCCTTTTTGGGAGGCATCTGTGAACACCAAAGTGTTGTGAACATGAGGATGGAGGGGAGAACCTGCCATAAGATTTTGTAGATCCTCCCACCATTTGAGATAATTGAGGAAATTCCTTGTTACTGGAATGTTTTTGTCCAGTGACTGGGGAAACTTCCAGTTTGACCTTAGGTACCACTGAAAAGGTCTCATGTGCAACCTTCCTAGAGGTACTGTTTTTTCTAAGGAAGCTAATGTCCCTATGAGTGACATGAGCTTTCTTGGAGTCAAGACTAATGACTTTCTGATGGAAACAGTCTGAACTTTCAACCGATCGAGTTTCTTTTGGGTTGGAAAAACCAGACCCCTGTGAAGATCGAAGTGATAACCCAGAAAATCTAGATTTTGTGTGGGAACCAATTCCGATTTTTGGAAATTGATGAGCCAGCCTAGTTCTTGGACCAATTTCACTAATTTTTCCGAATCTTTGAGACATTGATCTTTTGTTGGTGACCGAAGAAGCCAGTCGTCCAGATATTGATGGATTCTGAGGTTCCTGGCTTGAGCTATGAGTTTTACCTCTTTCACAATGCGAGTAAACTCTAGGGGAGCTGTTGCGACACCAAAAGGGAGAGCCTGAAATTGGAAAACCCCTTTTTTCGTTTGAAATCTCAGATATTTTTGAGATTGTGGGTGAATTGGAACATGAAAATAAGCGTCTGTGAGGTCTATCGAGGTGACCCACTCCCCCTGTCGAATCGACTTCCTGATAGATTCGGCTGTTTCCATTTTGAATGTCGGTACATGTAAATGGTTGTTTAACATACTTAAATCTATCACTGGTCTCCACCTTTTCATGGGTTTGGGTACCAGAAACAGTCTGCTGTAATATCCCAGAGTAGAAGGTTTCCTGACATGAGTTATTGCCTTTTTTGCAAGCATGGCCTGAACTGCTTCGTGTAGAGCGCCATCTTTGTTTTTGTTGTGATATTTGCTCAAAATGAGCGGAATTTTCGATAATTTGGGTAGAATTTTGAAGTCTAGGCGATAACCATGTTGTAGTAAACTTACTACTCTGGGATGTGCTTGATTTTTTGCCCATACCTGCCAAAAATCCTGCAATCTTGTCCCTGGAAAGTCACTTCCTCTTTCCGCCTCTGCCTCCTCGCGATGCGCGCGCAGAGAAGTGGTTATAGGTGTTTGGCTGCGTTCGTTTGTCACGAAACGATCTGTTACCTTCCTGTGAGGGCTTTGGATGTGAAGACCTCCCGAAATCGAAATTCTTCACAGAGTCTCTGTATGACTTGGAATCAGATTCCTTCATTATTGACAATCTTTTGATCATGTTATCCTCAACCTGGGATAAAATATCCGAGTTGAAGACCTCCTGTTGGTCAAAATGGTCTGTACGCAAGCTTGCCAAATCTTTTGGACCTAATTTTGAGCTGCAGTCCTTCAATAAGCTATCCCTCCTTTGAAGGAGCATATTGCATGCCAGAGTCATGTTTTGTTTGAGGACCGTATCCAGGGCTATCTCCAGAGAGGAGGTAACTGAAGCCTGTAGCTGAGAATATTTTATCATGAGGTCTGCTGACTCCTTGACTGTATCCAGATCTTCAGACCCTCTAATTTCAGTAGCCAACTCCTGGATTCTGTTGTTGAGCTCCTCTATAGCCATTTTAAACCACACTACATGGCCCAAAATTTGAACATTTTCCCTGCAAACTGTCTCTTGAACAATATGTTGTTTGGAAGGTACAGTGATGGAATTTGACAATGATTTCACTCTAGCTATGTTGAAGTAGGAGTCAGGTAGTTTAGGAGCTTTCAAAGGCGTATTTTGTGGAGAGGTAGTGTAGTAGATCATGTCGGGCCTCTCAAAGGCCAAAAACTGTCCCTGGGACAATGATTCAGAGCTGGATTTGTCTTTGACTGAGGTTCCAGAGGCCTTCCTAAACCTGTAGTCCCACATGGACTGAATATCTTGGACAGGAGGTAAAGCCAAATTTTGTTTCCTCACCACCTGCTTGGAGGGTTTCTTGGAAAAAGCAGAAGGGGCCACAAGGCACTCCACTTGTGGTACCTCCAGATCCAGTAGACCTCTGATGGCATTGAGCATCTCAACATAAGAGGGATCTAACTCCTGTGAATGAGAGTCTGCATCCCCTTGAGGAGACTTAGATCTGTGTCTCTTGCTGGCAGGCAAAGAGGAGTCCTCATCAGATAGCTCTCCTTCTGAAGGCTGAGTTCTCGTCTGGGAGACAGGGGCACTCATACCCTGCTCCTGACAGAGAGGAAGACTGTTCTTAGAGGCTGAAGGTTTGTCACTGCGTTTGAACTCTTCAAACTGGGAAGCCAAGGAAGCCAACTGATTATTCATAGCTTTAATCATGTCTTGAAGCGAGGAATCAGGTTTGGAAGTAGAAGGCTGTGAAGATTTTGAAGGTGTTGGTTCATCCAAGAGAGAGTCATCAAACTTCTCAGAACTTTTGGACTTGGAAGCTTTTCTTTTGTGTGGAATTTTTAAGGCCCCAGCACAAATAGAGCAATCAGATTCTTTACTCACAACACACTTGTCTTTTCCCTTCTTGTCGTTTCTGCATTTTAAACAAGCTTGGTGATTATCCCATGGAAGCATATCACCCAAGCAAACTGAACATTTCCTTTGTTTTTCGGACATCTTGAATCGTACAAAAGAACGCGTGTGCACTTCACGGCGGTCAAAATTAGAATGGCAACTTACAGTGGAGATATAACCTCCAGCAGGTGCCCCCTGGGGTCTACGTGTGTACTTTCAGTAGAAAAAACATGGCGAGACACATTGTCTGTGTCCTTGACCGAACGGTAGGTCACGTAAGCATTTGTTGGGATTATGTAAGTACGTTTTTATGCAATAAAAAAATAAGTGATATACATGTATAGACATTTATTACTCTTGACATCCCAATTTGACACTGAGCAAGGGGCCTCCGGTCAAATCTAAACACATCAATGCATTCCCAGCCCATGATTTGCTGTAGGTTTGTTTCTCATTACAAACCTTTAGAGCCAAATATAAGTAAGACAGTGTCACCTAGTTACGCTCACACATTTTTTCTTCATTAAATGGCTGGCTCAAGGTAACATCTTACCACACAAAAGATACCTTTCTAATGACTTCCAACAGGTTGGTTTCACTTATCATATCTGTGGTAAGATGCGAGCAATTTTAAGTGTGCTTCCCCCATTTAGCTGTGATGGAGGGAGAAAGGGTTAAATCTGACATCAAAATATTCCTAGCCCATAATGTCGCATAGGTTACTTTGATATCAGAAAACTCCATGATCTCGGTATTTTTTATAGCTTAGCTATCCCTGCTGGACCTTAAACAAGGGGCCCAAGGTCATATCTGACCACATCAAAAAATTGCCATCCCACAATTTCTTACTGGTTTGCTTCACACCACAAAACTTACTTGACTAACAACAATTGAAAACTTGAAATATCGACATTTACAGCTCTGGACACTCCAGACTGACCTTGATTAAGGGCCTAAATGTGATAAAATCAAAAGATTCCAACTTGATGGTTTTCTAGGAGGAAAGATTCCCACTTCATGGTTTCCTGTTGGAACTTTCTACAGTTTGGATTTATAACCCAAACTTCTTTTCTGAATAATAAGTATATTCAATCTAGAATGAGGGGTCGAAGGTCAAATCTGACAATAGGAGAAATAAAAAGACCCCTCAGGCAAAGAATGTACGAACACAACAGAAGTGTTCAAAGCCCAAAGTTAACAAAATCAACCCCAGTCTCTTAGACCAAGTGTCGTAAAGACCAGGAATTATTGTATACTTGGGCATTCCCCATCCTCAATCCAGCAGGGACCAAAATTTCTGTGCGAGCTGTAGTGTCATCTGAACAACTGTCTTCGAATCAGACTTGGAGTCAAATGCATTTAAATGCATTTTAAATACTTTTTAAAAGTATTTGCATTTGCACTTGAAATTTTCAAAACAAATGTATTTCCATTTGCATTTGACAAAAATAATTCAAATACTTTCATCCTCCAGTAACAAATAGATATATTTAAATAATTCAATAATTTGTATGTTACTTGCCGTTTCGAAACCTTTGGCTGTTTTGATACCTTTGCAAGGTTTAGAAATGGCTTGGCAGGGTTGGCAGTTTTTTCCAAGGTGTTTTTTTTTTCGTCCCGGCAAAATAGGTTTTATCCACTTTTGGACAAAACTGGAAAAAACCTTTCTTAGCTAAAAATACATAGGTTTTATTCACTTTTGGACAAACCTGGAAAAAATACTTTCTTAACTTTTAAGTAAAATAAATCAGAATTATTTCAATTTTTTTTAAAAGCTACTTTGTAACATATTACAAGAAGTTTAAGGAAAGAATTTACAATATAATAATTTTTAATTTCTGGATAGCTACACTATTATTTTATTTACTTAGTATGTCCATGCAATCAATTTTCAGTACAAAGCAATAACAGTAAAACATTTAAATTTACACAAGCTTTCAGTTATTTTTCCTCAATAAAAATGAGATGTCATTCTTCAAACTCTGTTACTTTGTTTGTAGGTACAAGATTTCACCTAGTGTAGCATTTTTTCAAGTCTAACTTCCAAGACATTGCAAAAGTATCACAGGAAAGGAAAAGAGATTGCAAACCAAATTGTAAACCTCAAGAGCTATAAGCTATGTTTGAGTGACATGCTTGATGGCCAGGAATACTTGACATAATTGCATTTTGTAGCCGGTGTTCATTACAGCAGATAACCACAATAAACTCTGGGTTTCATAAACCCCTCACAATGAGTTTTATGTTAGTTGTTTTGTTAAATAAAAGCTTATATAAAAGAAAAGCCAAGGGCATTGTAACACCCTCTGCCTCAAGCTATTGGTTTTACTTATGTCCTGTAATGTCAGTCTCCAAGTATCACATTCTTTGTCGCTTCATGTTTTTAATCTGCCTCTTTACCCTCAATAATTTAAAATATTACGTAATATTCACAGTTCTAACTGTTACAGCAGCTACATCTATAACACCACCACCTCATATTGTGTCTATTACATCGGCATCTGCTTTACCACCTGCCAAGTCAGAGGAACCTATGGACGCGGCTCCGTCCCAACCTGCCCCCCCCCCCCCCCCCCCCCCCCCCCCCGAGGTAAAGAAGGGTCTCTCAAAGGTCAAGGGCTCCTTAACTATGGCAAAACAGTCCATTCAAGCGGTGGTCTCTCAAGTCAAAGTGCCGACTTCCACTCCCTCTACACAGCCAACCACTCTTCCAGCGGCTGCCCCTGCTCCAAGGCTCGCATCACCTCTTCAAGCCCTGGAACAAGAGGAATATGGAACTGATGCTTCAGCTTCCTCCTTCTCTTCCGCTTCAAAACCGGAAAACCCTACAGAAGTTGGAGAACAAGCAGCACCCCCTAACCTCCCTTTTAGAGAATTGGTCCAAAAGGTTAGGGAGTTTTTGTCTACCCCTGACCCAGCAGCAGAAGAGGACTACCAGCTGGGCTCAGCACTGGGATGCGATCCTGTTCTACTTCAGCAGGAAAAGTTGCATAGACCTCCATCTATCAAGCTTCCTATGGTGGCAGACCTATCTCGCCTACAGACTGCGCAGGACGACTCAGTAAAACCAAGTACATCAAACACTCTGGAGATAAGCAAAAATTTCCTGGCATTCCACCACACAAGGGAAGCTGGTACAGCATAGTGTATAATAAATTTGCTCAGACACCACAGGTGGTTCCACAGGCGTTCTCAAACATCACAAAGCCTGGTTATAGGAGTGGACCCCCAGCCTCAGTCCAACAGGACTTAGTCAAGCTGGAATACATGATCGTGTATACTTTTTACATTGTTTAAAGTAACTTATCTACTATATAAGGCATTTTATGTTCTATTAAATTTCATGAAAGTTAGTTTTTTCCAGTTTTATGTGGGAAAAGGGGGGGTTTTATCCAGTTTTATCCGCTGTTTTGTGGCTTGGCCATTTCCAAACGGCCAAATGATAGATTTGGCCATTTCGAAACAGCCAACTATTCCTCTTGCCCATATTAATACCTCAGCAGTTTGACATTGGTGGACAGGATTGTTCTGTTGCTTTTAAGTGTAACAGTTGTAGTACAATAAAAACTTATATATGTATTAGAAATGCATTTTCCCCCCTTTTATGCACCCCACCCATATGCAAATGAAACAGATCAACATCAAGAGATATCTTCTAAAGTAATGATAATAGCAAATCATTACAACTGTATGTCAGTATTAACTGAGTAAAATTAAGTAAAGAAGGTGCCAAAAAGAAGGAAATCAGATAGCACTGAAAAAAGAAATTATATTAAGCAAATGTATTCTAACTATAATCTACTATAATTCTTTGAAAAGTCCCTCCTTGATCTTCCTGTTATGTGAGTTTGTTTAACCTTTAATACTATTCCCTTTTACTCAGTAGCCCCTGCTCAGGAATATTTTTTTATAATCAAAGGACAGATTTGAAGCTCACAGGTTAAGTTAAAGATCCCAAAGTCCAAGAAAATAAGAATTGACTTTAATGTAAATGATTAAAATTCAAAGAATCCACATTAAAATAAACTACATTTTATACATATAAAAACACATGCTCTAGAAAACTTTAGAATTCAGGTGAGCTTTCAAAATGGCCAGGTTGTTCATTTGGTCATTTTGAAACCAGGTTTTGAACTGGCCAGGCTGTTTCAAAACCAAGGAAGGTTTCAAAACGGCCAAGTAAATAATTCCGAAATTATTAGGATTATGAAACAGCCGGGAACATGTATAAACTCAACTTACCTAAAGCTTAAAAGGGGGAATGCCCAGCATAATTGACTGCTCAGGCTCACAAGCCAGCTATTATCTGACCACTGTAAAACTTGTATTTAACACAATGAAAGGTGTCACACAAGATATCAAAGTAAAGGTACACAAAACTTAAAAGGGGGAATGCTCAGCTTAATTGATTGCTCAGGCTCACAAGCCAGCCATTTATTGTCTTACCACTATAAAAGCCAGTGACAGTTATTATCATTGATATGTCTATGAACAGTTAGGACAACAGTCAATACCTTCCCTGCTTCTCACATACCCTTCAGCTGATGACCAAAGATGGCTTCAGCAAAGCAGGCCACATAAACAAAGTGAATGTCAAGGCTGCATCTATTGTTTTGTCAGTTAGACGATCTACAATTGCCCCTGAATTCTGTTCCATCCATAAATAAAGATTTTATGTTAGTTTGAATTTCTAAATGGATGGGGCTGTAATTTTTAAGACGTGGTTACCCCGGTTCTACTTACTTGCGTGTAGAGCCGTGGGATTACCCCATGTAAAACTGGAGATTTCCACAAAAGACGTAGCTTCCTGTTGAATTAAGCTAGATAAATGGCTAAACTTGACTTTATACAGTTTAAATCAATTGAATCTGATGCAAGGGAACAGAAATTAAGACATTTATGCTATTTCAGACAACTTTTACAGCAAAAGAACATTTTCTATATTTTGGAAAAATCTTCAAAAAAAATGTTGAAAATGGGTGAATGTAATTTATTTTCACTCAGTTATGTTTGCATCTTGAAGGGGAATATAACAACAATTGTGGAAATACTTGGGTTAACATCCTGTATATGTACCGTAGGTATTTGCATTTAAACCAAATCTTCAGTTTTATGTGGGGTCGTGCCACGGCTCTACAGGCAAGAAAGTAGAGCCGAGCTAACCACATCTAGTGCACTACAGTAGAGCTAATTAATTAGGTCGAATTAATTAAGTTTCCAAAGATGGGTCCTAGTTGTCCAGTTTCCAGACAAATAAACTAAATATCCTTTTCTATAATTAAACTTGGTTCACTTACAATATTTCACTACATGTAGCAATAACATTCCAGCTAAAAATAAAGTTGTTTCACTAACTTGTCCCTTGGAAAAGGGTATTCCAATTATTCCAATTTCTCGATTCCCAACACTTGAACTCACAATGCATCGTATTTGTTTGGTGTTGTGTCTATTAAAAATAAAATTATCTGAAAATCTGCTGATTGGTAAACATTTAAAAATTCTCTGTCTTAAAATCAGTGACATGATCGTTTTTCTTTGGTGGTTTGATATCGGAAAAATGTAGTATTTTATACACAGCACTCCTTCCCTTCCTAAAATTACACGTTGTTTATCGACCTTGACCTACATAATATTTGTTCTGGACAACACGCCCTCGTAAAACGTTCAAATAATCAGACTTTCTTGAATTTTTTTCCTGAAAGTATTAGATTAAGACAACAACATATTATTTTAGTGATGCTATAGTCATGCTATTATTCATTTATTAATAAAAAATGCTTGAAAACACTTTTCAGGGTGTGCAACGCAATAACCAATTGTATTAAAGAACCGACAGCAGTCCGGTTTGACATTCCTATATACCCCTTTCATCACATCCCCCCACACACCACAAGCACCACAACTTGCCCGCGCGCCCACCATCCCTTTCAAACAAATCGTATCATTTGGTAAACACAAAACTATATTTGCAGTGCTTGATAAGTAAATCTTCGCCTGTTGTGTAACTTTTAATGTTAGTACACATATATATTTAGCCCACCTCTGAGGCCGGGGTTCGATCCCCGTGACGGCCTTAGGTGGGAAAGCTGGTAGTTGCTTGCCGTTGGTCGGCAGTTTACAGTACACAACCCTAGCGAACTATATGTACTGGTTTCCTCTGCCCTTCCAACTACCCGTCGTGATATGACCTGTACAGTGTTGAAAGCGACGTAAAACCCCAAATAAATAAATCAATCAACAGGTATATATCATCAACTTGTTTCACCTGTTATATTTAGATTTATTTGTTGTTTTATGTCGCGTTCAACAGCCAGGGTCATATTGCAACAGGTAGTTTACAGGTGGAGGAACCAGTGCATACTAGTTGGTCAAGATTCTGCACTGTAAACCACCAGGCATCGACAAGTAACTACCAACTTTCCAACATGAAGCGCCCGGTGTAAACTCTGAAAGTATACCCCCCTTCATTTTATACCCGGGGGAGATTCTGGGGGACTCCCAGAATCTACCCCACCCTCCCAGATTACCCCCGGGGTAGATTTTGGAAGGCCTTCGGGATTCTACCACCCTAACAAAGTTAGTACAGGTAACTGATAATTTATGTGACTAAGTATTGAAGCTTTTTAAAATTGGTCACTGAGAAATGAATTCATGAAAAATGTACATGATGTGCACAACTGTATATGCAAATAATTCTTCATTGAAAGTGTGTGATTTGCATTTCAATATATGCATTTGCTAATAGTTGAGTCAAATTATTAGGTGAAAGTAGTTATAGTCAAGTGATTGGGTATTAGCATTGATAATTCTGATTTTTCAACATAGTCCCTGTTAGGCTGTTAAATTGAAGGAACCTATTATTATTTACACTGACGCTCAGCTTCAGCTACTCCCAAATTTTGAAGGAATAAAAGGATTTTAATATACACTGAGGAGCTGTTTCAACTAATCCCAATTATTGAAATCAAAGAATAACTTGGCTTTTGATGTACACTGAGGCCCATGCAGCTTCAACTAATCCCAATTTATAACATCAAAAGAATAAATAGACTTTTGTTGTACACTGGGACCCAGCTTCCACTAATCCCAATCAGTCAAAACAAAATAATAACTACACTTGTGGTGTGCAAAATGAGGCACTTCATCCACAAGTTTTAATTGGTGAATTCAAAGGAATAACTGGAATAGTTGATTGCTCTCAGTGATGTGGGTTGCCAGTTCTAGTATAATGCTTAAATGTGCAGACAGATTCTCTGTTTTGATATTTTAGCAGTCATGTAAAGTTTCACTGCTGACTTTGTTCACAGAACAATTATGTGTAATGATATTAATAATGCTGATGGGTTAATTATGTATTATTATGTTTTATGTTTACTTTCTATCCATCGATAAACATGTCAGTACCAAAAAGTTTCAATAAAATAACATATTTTAATCATTATAATTATACCATGCATTTTCATTATAGTTGTTCATAGATGGACAGAAAATATATTCTCTTAGCATACCACAAGCAAGGATAAAACTTTATAATATCAAAATAATACATAAATAATCATCAAACATGATAAAAAACTATGTTCAGGCATTACACATAATGCCTAGAGCTCATTTTCAGTTATTACGTGAAATGCCTAGGCATTTCGTGAAATGGCTGAACTGTTTAGGCATTTTGCAAAATGACTAAAATGTTTAGTCATTACATGTAATGCCTGGTTACACAGATTGCCTGTAACATATATACTTATCACCCAATTGTAATATGCACTAGTAAATGTTAGTTAACATCTTATAGGAGTACATAGTGAAATATGTGAGTTACTGCTATTACTCATCAGTTGTAGGTATTTCTAGGTTCTGAATCTGTACATATATATTAATGCACCAAGCTATGTTATTCGGTTCTGGCAAAGTCAGAGTGCACATGTATACAAGTAATAATAAAGTAGTGATGTGTGTTTTTATTATAATACTAATGTAGAAAATTAGCTCACTGTACACCGATCGAACTACAGATGCTTATTAAAATGTGTACACAATCAGTAAGCAGAGTTTTTGGTATACTTTTGGAACCTAATGAGGTCAGGAACTCCTGGAAATCGGCCCCTGGTGATACCTCAATCATAGCATAGGTTAAAATGAATTAAGGCAGACATTTCATTACCTCAGCCATTTATTGAATATCCCTTGAGGTCGTCTGAGGCATTTTGTTAGGCAAGTTTGGTATCAATCACAGGCTATCAGCTCTGTGTGAGTTTTACTCCCACAAATGACAATACTGAGGGCCTGGCCAAATATGACCCTGGCTGTTGAAAGAGATGTTAACTATGAATTTATTGAATACCTTTATTAAATTGTATAAAGAAAATTGAATACAGTAGTATTGTGAGCACAATTGACTGACATACTTCTTTTTACTGATTTGAACATTAATTTATGTCTATAAAATGGATATTAGAATGAGTTTGTTGGCATAGGGGGTCTATTTCATAAAGAGGCCCAGTCAATTGATAAGACCAATCGGGGTTTATCCATGTAGTTTGTATAACATTATAAATAGTCATTATCGAAAGTACATTTTCTTTCGCGGGAAAATCTAACAAAAACAAAGTTGAGGTTCAGGAAAGTATAATATATTATATAGTACAGTACATATTTACATTGTGTGCAGTATGGCTGGCTTTGATGATCCAGGGATCTTTTTCAGTGATAACTTTGGTTCTGAAGACCAACAAGATGAAGAGAAGATCAATAGGCAACAAACCAAGAATAAGTTTAAGGAATTTCTCCGACAGTATCATGAGGGAAACTTCTCGTACAAATACCGGTAAGAATGGAAACTAATCAACTAGGACATCTGCCAACTCGGCCCTCGCGAAGTCGGACCCATTTATACAAACTCAGCCCCTTCCAGTTAGAAATTTCTACAGTACGGTAGCTTTCATTTGCCGTATTCCAGCAAACTGACTCGAGTGCGGTTAAATGTTTTACCGCACCTTCTAATGATAGTTTTCTAACAATATTTGACAAATAGAATATCAAATGCTAGTTTTTGCACACAGAAACTTAAGGAAATATGAGGTCACGATGGCGTTTCTATCCATATTTTACAGAGGATCTAGGCAACCAGTCTACTTTTCGTATGCAAACGTGATTAATTTAATTAACCAATGAAATAATTTGTTACTGAAACCTCACTCGAGACCCACTCTTACCTCAATTAGTTGATGTTTTCTAGCAATATTTTACAAATAGAATATCAAATGCTAGTACTTGCACACACAGACTTAAGAAAATATTAGGGTAAGATGGGTATTTCCTGCCATATTTTACAAGTGATTAATTCAATTAACCAATGAAAACAATTGTTACTGAAACCACACTCGAGACAAAGTTCTAGAGTACAGCAATCCGTACTGCAGCATATTTTCTACGGAACGGTTTTACCGTACCGTAGACCGATTAATCTGTCTCTCAGCCAATTTTTAAAAGATGGATGTATTGGCGAGAGACAGATGGCATAAGTATGCAAAAAACATAAACGTCCTGAAGGGCAACAAATGGTACACATCCTGACATTACACATGTACTAGGCTAAAGTGAGTGGAATCGCCTCAGTTTTCGCGGTCGATTATTCGTCCAATTTTCCGACCGATGATCGACCCTTAATCGACTTTTTTACTCCACTGTAAGAAAATATATTATGAAAGACTTTCCGGGATGAAGTATTTGTCAATCCGTAAGAATAACGGTGTTTCCGACATTTAGAACCTACCAAAAGCACTCACTTCCGGTAAATATGGCGGTAGACATAAACAACCCCAAATTCGTGACAAATCTCATTATTTATCAAAGGAAAGTTAAGGAAATAGCTTAAAATATAAAAAACACGTGGATATTGGGATACATAAAGAAGGGTAAGATTTAATCGATTTCTAGAAGTTGTCAGTGACCGAACGCTATTGTACCATAACGCCGACGATTAATGGAACGTTGGTCTAATCGTCCCATCACTACCCACCTTGAGTATCAAGGATGTGCCCCGCATTAAAAGAAATAAACTTTTTGCATAGTTAATGGATACATTTACCAAAATTTATTTCACTTACAAAATTTCATCATTGTTTATACAAACAGGAAGCGCAGAAAAAGTGTCTATATTACTGCAAACACAGAAAATTGTGTTCCTACATCTAAATGCTTTATACTGTTAATACATTTGAGTGGATATTTTAAAATTTAAAGTGACAGTAATTTTCAGATACTGAAGTTTTTTGTGTGGCGAGGAACTCTGTCACAAAATGCCATCCATCAGTTTTAAAAAGGCATATTTTGGGACAGAAAACTCGGTCTAACCGTACCGCAGCCACGCCCAATTTAAATAGGCAAAATCTTTATTGAGGGATTCTAATATCACGTTTGCAGATGAAAAGTAGGCTGGATTACTGGATCTTTTGTTTGTAAAATATGGCCAGAAAGCAGAAACCCATCGTGGCTTCATACTTCCTTAAGTCTGTGTGCAAGTACTAGCATCTGATATTCTATTTGTAACATATTGCTGGAAAACAGTAGTTGCAGTAAGTAAAGTATTTGTGTCGGGTGAGGTTTCAGTAACAATTGTTTTCATTGGTTAATTAAACACAGTGGTTAAATCACGGGACATCCCGATATGTAACTTACTGGCCAAATGTCTGGAAATAATTTCATTTGTTGATTTTATATATAGGTTTCTATATTGTTAAAAAATCTGGGAAATCTGTGACCTCATCTGTTGCCGTGAATTCTTGAGTTTAAGGTATTTGACCTTCATTGAAGCTTCCATTTTATAAAATATTGTTAGAAAACCCCGGGAAATCTGTGACTTCATATCTTCTCATGAATATTAAATGAGTTGGTACTACTGCCGTGATTTTTCAAGTTTAAAGTATTGGTAGAGGATATTTACCCAACGGCTGTGTACGCTAGATCAGTTGCACTGCTAGCGTACCCAACGGTTGTGTACGCAAGATCTATTTGACTGCTAGTGTACCCAATTGTTGGGTACGCAAGATTTATATCACTGCATAGCATACCCAACGGTTGGGTACGCTAACAGAGATATTAGTCTAGCGTACCCAACGGCTGTGTACCCAAGATTTATATCAGTGCTAGTGTGCCCAACGGCTGTGTACATACACTACTGGCATACCCAGTTACCCTGCACCCCAGGCATTGAACCCTATGTTCCCAAAGGCTGTATACACTAGATCAGTTTCACTGCTAGCATAGCCAATGGTTGGGTATGCTAACAGGGATATCGGTCTATCGTACCCAACGGCTGTGTACGCAAGATTTATATCAGTGCTAGTTTGCCCAACAGCTGTGTATATACACTACTGGCATACCCAACTACCCTGCACCAAGGCACTGAACCATATGTTACCAATGGCTGTGTACACTAGATCAGTTTCACTGCTAGTGTAGCCAATGGTTGGGTACGCAAGGTGTATTACACTGCTAGCGTTCCCAACGGTTCTGTACGCTAGCAGGGATATCAGTCTCAATCTAGCGTACCCAATGGTTTTGTACATAAGATCTATTTCACTGCTAGCGTACCCAACGGTTGTGAATGCTAGCAGTGATATTGGTCTAGCATACCCAACGGTTGTGTACGCAAGATTTATATCGCAGCTAGCCTACCCAATGGCTGTATACATACACTACTGGCATACCCAACTACCCTGCACTCAAGGCAGTGAACCCTTTGTTCCCAATGGTTGTGCACCCTACATCAATAGCTTTCTTAGCATTCCCAACAGTTGTGTATGCAAGATCTATTTCACTGCTAGCCTACCCAACGGTTGTGTATGTTAGCAGTGATATGGGTCTAGCTTACCCAAAGACTGTGTATGGAAGACCCACATCACTACTAGCATACCCAACAGCAGTGTATGTACACTAACGGCATATCCAACTATCCTGCATCCAGTTAAAGCACTAAGTTCTGTTTTCCCAATGGTTATGTACCCTAGATTAATGTCATTGATATTTTCTTTTGTTACTGTAACCAAAAGCTGTTTAAGGTACTGGCATACCCAACTACCCTGTACCCAAGGCAGTAAATTCTGTGTTCCCAATGGTTTTGCACCCAAGATCAGTATCATTGCTGGCATACCCAGTGGCTGTGTACACAAGATCCATAATCACTGCTAGTGTACCCAGCAGTTGTGATATTGGTCTAGTGTACCCAGTGATTGTGCACACAAGATCTATATCGCTGCTAGTGTACCCAACAACTCCAATTTTTTTACAGCCTGCCCAATTTCTCATTACCCAAGGTAGTATGCACTCAATGGTTGTGCACTCGGTAGTGTTACGATCGAATATAAATATGGAAACCAGGTCCTGAAAACAAAAATTCGGCGGAAACCGGATTCGTTCGAATTAGTATACACCAAGATGTAGTGAAGCTGTAAAACTTTCTCTGCGTGTACATGAACAGTAATTTCAACTAAAATGTGGTTTATTTGATGATAAAACAGACGTTTTGGATATTATTTCAGTGTATATTGGCAAAATATTACAGAAGTTTTTTTAAAAGTTTCTGTGCAATATTTCATACGTTTTGATGTGAAACACGTGACATTTTGGGAACTGGTTCATGGAATTTGTCACCGGATTTTGTTTACTCTTTTATAAATCGAATAGAAACCAACTATCCGGTTTGCTGTCTTTATCACTAGCACTCGATACCCTTCATAGCGTACTCAACAGGTCTTTATCCAAGGCATTGTGAAGTAATTAAGCGTCCCTTGTTTGTGTATGGGAGACCTTCAGGCTCCGCCGGCTCCGCATTTTGTTTTCCTTATAACTCTGTAACCGTTAGGCGGATTCTTTTCAAATTTAGCAGGTTTAGGCAGTAGCCTTGGGGAATTTTTTTTGAATATGCTGCAGTGACATTTCAACCAATCAGAGGGGTCACATGACCAAAAATGTCTTTTTTCGATGGGGAAGCTTGTCTGGATGATAACTTGAAAGGAATTTTATCAAATCACCTGAAACTTGGCAAATACATTCATTCTATTAAAATCTGGAAATCATTAGATTTTTACATTGATTGGTTAAGAAATGGCCGAGTAATTAATGATTAATTAATCATTATGAATTTTCCAAATAAGGAAACCACAAAAATGCTTACATCTCGAAAACCGTGCTAGATAAAGCGATTTCGACGAATTTTTTGACCCACAGGGTATCTCTGCAAAGTACTTATCCTAATTTTCAAAAAAAATTTGTCTCGCCAAAAATGGCGGCCATTTTGAATTTTCGAATTTTTCGCAAAAATTGCAAAACATAAAAATGCTTATATCTCGAAAACCATGCTAGATAGAGCGATTTCGACGAATTTTTTGACCCACAGGGTATCTGTGCAGAGTAGCCTTGCCAATTTTCAAAAAAAATTTTGTCTCACCAAAAATGGCGGCCATTTTGAATTTTCGAATTTTTCGCAAAAATTGCAAAACATAAAAAATGCTAATATCTCGAAAACAGTGCTACATAGAACGATTTCGACGAAATTTTTGATCTTCAGGGTATCTCTGCAGAGCAGCTATCCCAAAGAGCTTTCACTCGGTGAAGTTTCAGACCCGTAGCTAATTATTCACCTACTCAAAATGAGTAAATGCTAATTATCTCTAAAAGTATTGCGGATACCCGATTTTTATCAAATAACTCATTCATCTACTTTTGGGAGAGCTTTCACATGGTGAAGTTTCAGACCCATAGCTAATTACTCAACCTACTCAAAATGAGTAAATGCTAATTATCTCAAAAACTATTGCAGATACCCAATTTTTCTCAAATAACTCATTCATGTACTTTTGGGAGAGCTTTCACATGGTGAAGTTTCAGACCCGTAGGTAATTACTCACCTACTCAAAAGGAGTAAATGTGAATTATCTGTAAAAGTATTGCGGATACCCAATTTTTATCAAATAACTCATTCATCTACTTTTGGGAGAGCTTTCACATGGTGAAGTTTCAGACCCGTAGGTAATTACTCAACCTACTCAAAATGAGTAAATGTGAATTATCTCTTAAAAGTATTGCAGATAGCCAATTTTTCTCAAATAACTCATTCACCTACTTTTGGGAGAGCTTTCACTTGGTGAAGTTTCAGACCCATAGCTAATTATTTACCTACTCAAAATGAGTAAATGCGAATTATCTCTAGAAGTATTGCGGATACCCAATTTTTATCAAATAACTCATTCATCTACTTGTGGGAGAGCTTCCACATGGTGAAGTTTCAGACCCGTAGGTAATTACTCAACCTACTCAAAATGAGTAAATGCGAATTATCTCTTAAAAGTATTGCAGATAGCCAATTTTTCTCAACTCATTCACCTACTTTTGGGAGAGCTTTCACTTGGTGAAGTTTCAGACCCTTAGCTAATTATTCACCTACTCAAAATGAGTAAATGCGAATTATCTCTAAAAGTATTGCGGATACCCAATTTTTATCAAATAACTCATTCATCTACTTTTGGGAGAACTTTCACTTGGTGAAGTTCCAGACCCGTAGGTAATTACTCACCTACTCAAAAGGAGTAAATGTGAATTATATCTTAATAGTATTGCAGATAGCCAATTTTTCTCAAATAATTCATTCACCTACTTTTGGAAGAGCTTTCACATACGAAAATGAAAAATTGTGAATATCTCGGAAAAACTATTTCTTCTCCTTTAATGCTCAGCGGGAGATACACACCGCGGCAGTGGTCTTGTCAAAAATTTTTGTCTCCCCAAAAATGGTGGCCATTTTGAATTTTCAAAGTTTTTGCAAAACACAAAAATGCTTATATCTCGAAAACCGTGCTACATGGAGCGAACTCAAGAAAATTTTTTACCTGCTGGGTATCTCTGCAGAGTAGCCATGCCAATTTTCAAAATATTTTTGTCTCGCCAAATATAGCGGGACAGTTTGAATTTTCGAATTTTTTGCAAAACACAAAAATGCTTATATCTTGAAAACTGTGCTAGATAGAGCAGACTGCGCTGACTTTGGTTGCCACAACAGTATAAGGCTAGAAACAAAGCATTTTCTTAATAATTTAGCACTCACCTTTATGTCCCTTTCGGGACGCTTTGTTTTTGCTATGCAAAAACATTATCTTGTTTTTTGCGAGCGATCCTCTAGTTAGTTTTTATGTGAGCTGACATTATGTCGTCTCTCTGCGGCGTGGGCGTCCGCGTCCACGTGAACAATATCTTCTCCAAAACTACAAGGCCTAGAGACATGCTGTTTTTTTTTTAAAGATCCCTTATCTATCGAGGATGAAAATTGTTCAAGGCATGCAAATCTGTCTGTTTGCTAGAGACATTACAAGGGAGGGACCCCCACCAAAAGTGTGAAAATGTCAACACTTTATCACAAATTTCTCAGTGACTATTGCAGGGATTTCTCTCATATCTTGCATATATGTACTAGGCCAGAGGTAGATTCTCTTGTGTGAGTATGAGACCTGGATCTGTCTTATTTTTTTTAATAAATTTTTTTAATAATTTTTAATGCATTAAAATTCATGAAATCATGCACTAAATCACTTATAACTTGAAAAGTGTTGCATTTAGAGCATTTTGTTAAAATATGTTATTCAGCTACTTTTTTTCATAGCTACAACACGGTGAGTAACTTGGGTGTCTGTCTCAATAGCTAAGTGAGTAATAGCTACTTTTGGGCTTTTCAGTAACTACCATCATGAGTAAAATCACTTGTAACTTCAAAACTATTGCATTTACAGAATTTCGTATAAATGTGTTATTCAGCTACTTTTGGGTCAGCTATAACATCGTAAAATTTCAGCCCTATAGCTCATGGCATAGCTGAGTAATAGCTACTTTGAGGTTATCACTGTTGAGTAAATCACTTATAACTTGAAAACTATTGCATTTACAGTATTTTGTTTCAATATGTTATTCACCTATTTTGGGGGTTAGCTATAACATAGTAAAATTTTAGACCTGTCGCTCATGACATAGCTGAGTAATAGCTACTTTTAGGTAGTGGTAAAGACGGCAAACCGGATAGTTGGTTTCTATTCGATTTATATAAACGTAAACAAAATCCGGTGACAAAAGTCGAAGAACCGGTTCCCGAAAATGTCACATATTTCACATCTAGCATACAAAATATTGCACAGAAACGCTTAAATATATTTATTTGTTAATAATTTCCCAATATACACTGAAATAATACCCCAAATGTCTGACTTTATCATAAAATAAACCGCATTTTAGTGGAAATAATTGTTCATGTACACGCACAGAAAATTTTACAGTTTGATTTTGACGACAGTTTGGTGAAAACTAATTCGAACGAATCCGGTTTCAACCGAATTTTTCTTTTCGGGACCCGGTTTCAATATTTACTTAGGTTATCCCTGTTGAGTAAATCACTTATAACTTGAAAACTATTGCGTTTACAGAAATTTGTGTAAATATGTTATTCAGCTACTTTTGGGTCAGCTATAACATAGTGAAATTACAGACCTGTAGCTCATGGCACAACTGAGCAATAGCTATTTTCAGGTACTGTATGTTGAGTAAATCAGTTGTAACTTGAAAAATATTGCATTTGGAGCATTTTGTTAAAATATGTTGTTCACCTACTTTTGGGTCAGCTATAACATAGTGAAATTACAGACATAGCTCATGGCATACCTGAGTAATAGCTATTTTCAGGTTCTCACTATTGATTAAATCAGTTGTAACTTGAAAACTATTGCATTTACAGTATTATGCTTAAATATGTTGTTCACCTACTTTTGGGTCAGCTATAATGTAGTAAAATTTCAGACATGTAGCTCATGGCATAGCTGAGTAATAGCTACTTTTAGGTTATCACTGTTGAGTAAATCACTTATAACTTGAAAACTATTGCATTTAGATTATATTTTGTTTCATATGTTGTTCACCTATTTTGGGGTCAGCTATAACATAGTGAAATTACAGACCTATAGCTCATGGCACAACTGAGCAATAGCTATTTTCAGGTACTGTATGTTGAGTAAATCAGTTGTAACTTGAAAAATATTGCATTTGGAGTATTTTGTTAAACTATGTTGTTCACCTACTTTTGGGTCAGCTATAACATAGTGAAATTACAGACATGTAGCTGATGGCATAGCTGAGTAATAGCTACTTTGAGGTTATCACCGTTGAGTAAATCACTTATAACTTGAAAACTATTGCATTTACAGAAATATATGTAAATACATTATTCAGCTACTTTTGGGTCAGCTATAACATAGTGAAATTACAGACCTGTAGCTCATGGCACAACTGAGCAATAGCTATTTTCAGGTACTGACTGTTGAGTAAATCAGTTGTAACTTGAAAAATATTGCATTTGGAGTATTTTGTTAAAATATATTGTTCAGCTACTTTTGGGTCAGCTATAACATAGTGAAATTACAGACCTATAGCTCATGGCATAGCTGAGCAATAGCTATTTTCAGGTTCTCACTATTGAGTAAATCAGTTGTAACTTGAAAACTATTGCATTTACAGTATTCTGTTTAAATATGTTGTTCACCTACTTTTGGGTCAGCTATATAGTAAAAAATCAGACATGTAGCTCATTGCATAGCTGAGTAATAGCTACTTTGGGGTTATCACTGTTGAGTAAATCAGTTGTAACTTGAAAACTATTACATTTAAAGTATTTTGTTTAAATATGTTATTCACATAATTTTTGGTCGGTTATATCATAGTGAAATTGCAGACCTCTATGTCATGGCATAGCTGGGCAATAGCTACTTTCAGGTTCTCACTATTGAGTAAATCATTGTATCCACTGGGTAGCCGCAGTGTGTAGAGAGATTTCACCATTACCGCTCTAATGAAAAAAATATTCTAGCTAGCCTTCTCAAGTTTGCAGAATATATTAATAACCATAAAATGTTTCCTGGGAATATTTTTGGCCTCATTTTGAAAAACAAGATGGCCGGCAGGGACGTTTATTCGACTTTAAACAAGGACTTTTGTTGGCCCTCTAGAGCAAAGGGTATTATAGATAGAGATCTCAAATTCGCAGGATATGTTCCTCATTATGAAATCTTGACTGGGAATATTTTTGACCTCATTTTGAAAAACAAGATTGTTGACAGGTGTTTCTTTGTCAGTCATGAAAAGTGCTTATATCTCCCTTATTATTGGTCCTAGAGGTTTGGGATGGTAAAACCAACCTGTAGGAAATCATTGGCTGGGAATCTTTTGGTGTGGTCAGATTTGACCTTTGACCCCTCCTTCAAGGTCAAACGAGGATAGCCAAACTTAAAAGTGCTTATAACTCGCTTATTATTGGTCCTAGAGGTTTGGGATGGTAAACAGACATATAGGAAATCATGGGCTGGGAATCTGTTGATGTGGTGCGATTTAACGTTGGACCCCTTCTTCAAGGTCAAACGAGGATAGCCAAACTTAAAAGTGCTTATAACTCGCTTATTATTGGTCTGGTCTGGTCTGGGATGGTAAACCAACATATAGGAAATCATGGGCTGGGATTCTTTTGGTGTGGTCAGATTTGACCTTGGACCCCTCCTTCAAGGTCAGTTGAGGATAGCCAAACTTAAAATTGCTTATAACTCGCTTATTATTGGTCCTACAGGTTTGGGATGGTAAACCAACCTACAGGAAATCATGGGCTGGGAATCATTTGGCGTGGTCGGATTTGACCTTGGACCCGTCCTTCAAGGCCAAACAAAGATAGCGAAAGTTAAAAGTTGGATTTGACCTTGGACCCCTTCTTCAAGGTCGTTCGAGGATACTGCATTTGCAGTATTTCTTTAAATATGTTTTAACCTACTCTTTACACTTAAACAGTTACCTTGTTACTTTCCTTCATAATACCATTTGCAGGGCACAACTTTTTTGTCCTTTTCTTCTGTCAGCTTCAGAATTTCTTTTGAACATGCTGTTCAATTACCATTTTCTGTACTTCTGTACAGCACTTTCCCTGATAATTATGCTTTCCTCTCATTATTAGCTTCACAAATCAAAAACACTCGGTCAGCTGACACAGTGCCCGTTCACGGGCACTCTCCTCTTGTTAAGGAATTTTTTTGAGTAGTCAGAAATGGGCCAAGGACCACTCTCTGAATTAAACTTATTCAGCTTATTGTTACATTTTAACAAAGTTAATTTAAGGAAGAAGTGATTAAAATATGGTTACACTAGCACTGATCTTGTTTACATAGCCGTTGGGTACGCTAGCGATGATATAAATCTTGTATACACAGCCGTTGGGTACGCTAGACCAATATCACAACTAGGGATGGGTCGGTATGAAAAATATGTACATCGGGAGGTCGCCAAAGCAAAACCATACCGATTCCGGAATTCCGCGTTTTAGTACACCCCCCAAAAACATGGATGTTTCCTCTTCACGACATCACAATAAAAGTGATCAAATGGACGAAATACGAGATAAAAGCTTATAATTTCTTCAGATTTCTTGTTTGTTCCCAATATTTTAAGTTTTCCTTCAGTTATATAAGCTGACAAGCGAAATTGAGGTTATAAATTGTCGTAACCTAAACATGGCAGTTCTGCTCAACGTAATCGATAGTAGGGGTGTTGCGGTAGCGATTTTTTCCTTCCGGTTTCACGTCTAGTACTTCCCGGTCGGTTACCGGTTAACCGTCTCTTATTTAAGAAAACATGAGAACCAAATAGTTTCCATACTGTAAAACAGGAATTCTAACATAACACAGATGTGTCCTCGATTCTGATTGGCTAAAAGACGAAATATATGGTATCTGTGAATTATCGCTCATTATGGCTGTTGTTTTACAGTAAAAAGCAAATAAAAGTGGATTATGACATTTATTTTGTATGTAAGGTTAGTAAAATTTCTTTATATTCAAGTGTAAGCGGAAAACCGTTAGCTGAACTTTATGACGGTTTGCAGTAATTTATTTACCGTACCGACGATACCGGTACTACCGCAACACCCCTAATCGATAGTACTGTATAAAGTCTGCAAATGCTGGAAAATATGGGACAAAAGCTTATAATTTCTTCAGATTTTGGGTAGGTTTCTAATATTTTAACTATTCCTTCCATTATATGTGTTCACAAGCGAAGTGGCGGTTGTAAAATCTCATCACGGTATTTCAGTAAAATGCTCTCGATACCGAGATACCGGAACTACCGACCCGTCCCTAATCACAACTAGTGTACACAGCCGTTGGGTAAATAACCACTCCGTAAAGTATTTGATCTTCTTTGAGGGAAGGGCTTTCGTTTTGTAAAATATTGCTACAATCCTAAAACGAGGAATCCTGTGATATAAAGCACTTCCCCAGATGAAGGACTTCCCGGTTCTCACGATTTAGCACTTCTTGACATATATCCAATATGTTACATATCAGGATGTCCCGGGACATAACCTTGCCGTTAATTAAATTATTTATGTTTGCAGACGAAAAATAGACTGGTTGGCTAGAAATGCTAGGACTTCTCTTTGTAAAATATTGCTAGAAATCCATTGTGGCCTCATATTTTCTTAAGCGCTGTCTGTGTTCTGTACAGGTACTAGCATTTTATATTTTATTATCTCCCGCCGGGCCTAAAGCCCGGAGGGAGATTATGAAATGATGTCTGTGTGTGCGTGCGTGCGTGCGTGCGTTAGTTAGTCACGCAGATTTCTCCAAAACTACTACAGCTACAGATTATTTGTAAATTAATTGTCCCAATGAATTTTCATGCCCTTGAAAAAATTTTTGGTTTTATTGACTTAGGCCTAAAGATAAGTGAGTAATAGCAATCATAGCTACTTTGAGTAAAGGGCTCATAACTCAAAAACTATTGCAGTTACAACTTTTTCTTCAAATATGTTGTTCAGCTACTTTGTCCTTAGCTATAAGATGGTACATAGTTTGGGGTCCCATTGCATGCCATAAGTGAGTAATAGCTATTTTCTCATTTGTAGCTAAATAACAGAAGAAGTAAATGTCAAATATCTTCAAAAGTATTGAAGTTAGGGAAATCTTTTCAAATATGTTGTCCATCTTCTTTTTGGTAAGCTATCACATACTAAAGTTTCAGACCTGTTGCACCTTGGATAGCTGAGTAATAGCTACTTTGAAATTCTGACTGGTGAGTAAAGCGATTGTAACTCCAAAACTATTGCAGTTAGAGTATTTTCCTAAAATATGTTGTTCAGCTACTTTGTCCTTAGCTATAAGATGGTACATAGTTTGGGGTTCTATTGCATGCCCTAAGTGAGTAATAGCTATTTTCTCATTTGTAGCTAAATAACAGAAGAAGTAAATGTCAAATATCTTCAAAAGTATTAAAGTTAGGGAAATCTTTTCAAATATGTTGTCCATCTACTTTTTGGTAAGCTATGACATAGTAAAGTTTCAGACCTGTTGCACCTTGGATAGCTGAGTAATAGCTACTTTGAAATTCTGACTGTTGAGTAAAGCTATTGTAACTAAAAAAGTATTGCAGTTAGAGTGTTTTCCTAAAATATGTTGTTCAGCTACTTTGTTCTTAGCTATAAGATGGTACATAGTTTGGGGTTCTATTGCTTGCCATAAGTGAGTAATAGCTATTTCCTCATTTGTAGCTAAATAACAGAAGAAGTAAATGTCAAATATCTTCAAAAGTATTAAAGTTAGGGAAATCTTTTCAAATATGTTGTCCATCTACTTTTTGGTAAGCTATAACATAGTAAAGTTTCAGACCTGTTGCATCTTGGATAGCTGAGTAATAGCTACTTTGAAATTCTGACTGTTGAGTAAAGCCATTGTAACTCCAAAACTATTGCAGTTGGAGTATTTTCCTAAAATATGTTGTTCAGCTACTTTGTCCTTAGCTATAAGATGGTACATAGTTTGGGGTTCTATTGCATGCCATAAGTGAGTAATAGCTATTTTGTTATTTGTAGCAAAATCATGACATAAGTAAATGTCGAATACCTTCAAAAGTATTAAAGTTAGGTAATTCTTTTCAAATATGTTATCCATCTACTTTTTCATAAGCTATCACATAGTAAAGTTTCAGATCTGTTGCACATTGGATAGCTGAGTAATAGCTACTTTGAAATTCTACAGTTGAGTAAATCCATTGTAACTCCAAAACTATTGCAGTTACAATATTTTCGTAAAATATGTTGTTCACCTACTTTGTCCTTAGCTATAAGCTGGCATGTAGTTTGGGGTTCTATTACATGCCATAAGTGAGTAATAGCTATTTTCTTATTAGTAGCAAAATAATGACATAAGTAAATGTCAAATATCTTCAGAAGTATTAAAGTTACGGAATTCTTTTCAAATATGTCATTCATCTACTTTTTTGTAAGCTATCACATAGTAAAGTTTCAGACCTGTTGCACATTGCATAGCTAAGTAATAGCTACTTTGAAATTGTGACTGTTGAGTAAATCCATTGTAACTCCAAAACTATTGCAGTTACAGCTTTTTCTTCAAATATGTTGTTCAGCTACTTTGTCCTTAACTATAACATGATATATATTTTGGGGTTGTATTGCATGCCATAAGTGAGTAATAGCTATTTTCTTATTTGTAGCAAAATAACAACATAAGTAAATGTCAAATATCTTCAAAAGTATTAAAGTTAGGGAAATATTTTAAAATATGTTATTCATCTAGTTTTTGATAACCTATCACATAGTAAAGTTTCAGACCTGTTGCACATTGGATAGCCGAGTAATACCTACTTTGAAATTGTGACTGTAGGGTAAATGCATATAGTTTGGGGTTCTATTGTATGCCATAAGTGAGTAATAGCTATTTTCTTATTTGTGGCAAAATAATGACATAATTTTTCTCAAATAACTGCTTCATCTACTTTTGGGAGAGCTTTCACATGGTGAAGTTCCAGACCCGTAGCTAATTACTCACCTACTCAAAATGAGTAAATGTGAATTATCTGTAAAAGTATTGCAGATAGCCAATTTCTCTCAAATAACTCATTCACCTACTTTTGGGAGAGCTTTTACTTGGTGAGGTTTCAGACCCGTAGCTAATTATTCACCTACTCAAAATGAGTAAATGTGAATTATCTCTAAAAGTATTGCGGATATCCAATTTTTATCAAATAACTCATTCATCTACTTTTGGGAGAGCTTTCACATGGTGAAGTTCCAGACCCGTAGCTAATTACTCACCTACTCAAAATGAGTAAATGTGAATTATCCCTAAAAGTATTGGGGATATCCAATTTTTCTTAAATAACTCATTCACCTACTTTTGGAAGAGCTTTCACTTGGTGAAGTATCAGACCCGTAGCTAATTATTCACCTACTCAAAATGAGTAAATGCTAATTATCTCTAAAAGTATTGTGGATATCCAATTTTTTATCAAATTACTCGTTCATCTACTTTTGGGAGAGCTTTCACATGGTGAAGTTCCAGACCCGTAGCTAATTACTCACCTACTCAAAATGAGTAAATGTGAATTATCTGTAAAAGTATTGCAGATGTCCAATGTTTCTCAAATAACTCATTCACCTACTTTTGGGAGAGCTTTCACTTGGTGAATTTTCAGAGCCTTAGCTAATTACTCACCTACTCAAAATGAGTAAATGTGAATTATCTGTAAAAGTATTGCAGATATCCAATTTTTATCAAATAACTCATTCACCTACTTTTGGGAGAGCTTTGACTTGGTGAATTTTCAGAGCCGTAGCTAATTATTCACCTACTCAAAATGAGTAAATGTGAATTATCTCTAAAAGTATTGCAGATATCCAATTTTTATCAAATAACTCATTCATCGACTTTTGGGAGAGCTTTCACATGGTGAAGTTCCAGACCCGTAGCTAATTACTCACCTACTCAAAATGAGTAAATGCGAATTATCTCTAAAAGTATTGCAGATAGCCAATTTTTATCAAATAACTCATTCACCTACTTTTGGGAAAGCTTTCACTTGGTGAATTTTCAGAGCCGTAGCTAATTATTCACCTCCTCAAAATGAGTAAATGCTAATTAAGCGTCCCGCAAGGGACGCTTGTTTGTGTATGGGAGAGCTTCTGGCTCCGCCGGCTCCGGCGGCTCCGCCGGCTCAGCCGGCTCCGCATTTTGTTTTCCTTATAACTCTGTAACCGTTAGGCGGATTCTTTTCAAATTTGGCAGGTTTAGGCAGTAGCCTTGGGGAATTTTTTTGAATATGCTGCAGTGACATTTCAACCAATCAGAGAGGTCACATGACCAAAAATGTCTTTTTTCGATGGGGAAGCTTGTCCGGATGATAACTTGAAAGGAATTTTATCAATTCACCTGAAACTTGGCAAATACATTCATTCTATTAAAATCTGGAAATCATTAGATTTTGGCATTGATTGGTCAAGAAATGGCCGAGTAATTAATGATTAATTAATTATTACGAATTTTCCAAATAAGGAAAACACAAAAATGCTTATATCTCGAAAACCGTGCTAGATAGAGCGATTTCGACGAAATTTTTGATCCGCAGGGTATCTCTGCGGAGTAGTTTTCCCAATTTTCAAAAAATTTTTGTCTCGCCCAAAATGGCGGCCATTTTGAATTTTCGAAATTTTCGCAAAAATTGCAAAACACAAAAATGCTTATATCTCGAAAACCGTGCTAGATAGAGCGATTTCGACGAAATTTTTGAGCCACAGGGTATCTCTGCACAGTAGTTATCCCAATTTTGAAAAAATTTTTGTCTCGCCAAAAATGGCGGCCATTTTGAATTTTCGAATTTTTCGCAAAAATTGCAAAACACAAAAATGCTTATATCTCAAAAACCGTGCTAGATAGAGCAATTTCAACAAAATTTTTGACCCGCAGGATATCTGCGGAGTACTTTTCCCAATTTTCAAAAAATTTTTGTCTCGCCAAAAATGGCGGCCATTTTGAATTTTCGAAATTTTCGCAAAAATTGCAAAACACAAAAATGCTTATATCTCGAAAACCGTGCTAGATAGAGCGATTTCGACGAAATTTTTGACCCACAGGGTATCTCTACAGAGTAGTTATCCCAATTTTGAAAAAATTTTTGTCTCGCCAAAAATGGCGGCCATTTTGAATTTTCGAATTTTTCGCAAAAATTGCAAAACATAAAAATGCTTATATCTCGAAAACCCTGCTAGATAGAGCGATTTCGACGAAATTTTTGACCCGCAGGGTATCTCTGCAGATTAGCTGCCAATTTTCAAACAAAAAATTTCTCGCAAAAAATGGCGGCCATTTTGAATTTTTGAATTTTTCGCAAAATTGCAAAACACAAAAATGCTTATATCTCGAAAACCGTGCTAGATAGAGCGATTTCGACGAAATTTTTGACCCACAGGGTATCTATGCAGAGTAGCCATGCCAATTTTCAAAAAAATTTTATCTTGCCAAAAATGGCGGCCATTTTGAATTTTCGAATTTTTGCGCAAAAATTGCAAAACACAAAAATGCTAATATTTCGAAAACCGTGCTACATAGAGCGATTTCAACAAAATTTTTTATCTTCAGGGTATCTCTGCAGAGCAGCTATCCCAAAGAGCTTTCACTTGGTGAAGTTTCAGACCCATAGCTAATTGCTCACCTACTCAAAAAGAGTAAATGCGAATTACCTCTAAAAGTATTGCAGATGGCCAATTTTTCTCAAATAACTCATTCACCTACTTTTGGAAGAGCTTTCACATGGTGAAGTTTCAGACCCATAGCCAATTACTCACCTACTCAAAATGAGTAAATGTGAATTATCTCTAAAAGTATTGCAGATAGCCAATTTTTCTCAAATAACTCTTTCACCTACTTTTGGGAGAGCTTTCACATGGTGAAGTTTCAGACCCATAGCTAATTATTTACCTACTCAAAATGAGTAAATGCTAATTATCTGTAAAAGTATTGCGGATACCCAATTTTTATCAAATAACTCATTCATCTACTTGTGGGAGAGCTTTCACATGGTGAAGTTTCAGACCCATAGCTAATTACTCACCTACTCAAAATGAGTAAATGTGAATTATCTCTAAAAGTATTGCAGATAGCCAATTTTTCTCAAATAACTCATTCACCTACTTTTGGGAGAGCTTTCACTTGGTGAAGTTTCAGACCCATAGCTAATTACTCACCTACTCAAAATGAGTAAATGCGAATTATCTCTAAAAGTATTGCAGATAGCCAATTTTTCTCAAATAACTCATTCACCTACTTTTGGGAGAGCTTTCACTTGGTGAAGTTTCAGACCCATAGCTAATTACTCACCTACTCAAAATGAGTAAATGCGAATTATCTCTAAAAGTATTGCAGATAGCCAATTTTTCTCAAATAACTCATTCACCTACTTTTGGGAGAGCTTTCACTTGGTGAAGTTTCAGACCCATAGCTAATTACTCACCTACTCAAAATGAGTAAATGTGAATTATCTCTAAAAGTATTGCAGATAGCCAATTTTTCTCAAATAACTCATTCACCTACTTTTGAGAGAGCTTTCACTTGGTGAAGTTTCAGACCCATAGCTAATTACTCACCTACTCAAAATGAGTAAATGTGAATTATCTCTAAAAGTATTGCAGATAGCCAATTCTTCTCAAATTAATCATTCACCTACTTTTGGGAGAGCTTTCACTTGGTGAAGTTTCAGACCCATAGCTAATTACTCACCTACTCAAAATGAGTAAATGCGAATTATCTCTAAAAGTATTGCAGATAGCCAATTTTTCTCAAATAATTCATTCACCTACTTTTGGGAGAACTTTCACTCTGTGAAGTTTCAGACCCATAGCTAATTACTCACCTACTCAAAATGAGTAAATGCGAATTATCTGTAAAAGTATTGCAGATAGCCAATTTTTCTCAAATAACTCATTCACCTACTTTTGGCAGAGCTTTCACTCTGTGAAGTTTCAGACCCATAGCTAATTACTCACCTCAAAATGAGTAAATGTGAATTATCTCTAAAAGTATTGCAGATAGCCAATTTTTCTCAAATAACTCATTCACCTACTTTTGGGAGAGCTTTCACTTGGTGAAGTTTCAGACCCATAGCTAATTACTCACCTACTCAAAATGAGTAAATGCGAATTATCTCTAAAAGTATTGCAGATAGCCAATTTTTCTGAAATTAATCATTCACCTACTTTTGGGAGAGCTTTCACTTGGTGAAGTTTCACACCCATAGCTAATTACTCACCTACTCAAAATGAGTAAATGCGAATTATCTGTAAAAGTATTGCAGATAGCCAATTTTTCTCAAATAACTCATTCACCTACTTTTGGGAGAGCTTTCACTTGGTGAAGTTTCAGACCCATAGCTAATTACTCGTCTACTCAAAATGAGTAAATGCGAATTATCTCTAAAAGTATTGCAGATAGCCAATTTTTCTCAAATTAATCATTCACCTACTTTTGGGAGAGCTTTCACTTGGTGAAGTTTCAGACCCATAGCTAATTACTCGTCTACTCAAAATGAGTAAATGCGAATTATCTCTAAAAGTATTGCAGATAGCCAATTTTTCTCAAATAACTCATTCACCTACTTTTGGGAGAGCTTTCACTTGGTGAAGTTTCAGACCCATAGCTAATTACTCACCTACTCAAAATGAGTAAATGCGAATTATCTCTAAAAGTATTGCAGATAGCCAATTTTTCTCAAATAAATCCTTCACCTACTTTTGGCAGAGCTTTCACTTGGTGAAGTTTCAGACCCATAGCTAATTATTCACCTACTCAAAATGAGTAAATGTGAATTATCTCTAAAAGTATTGCAGATAGCCAATTTTTCTCAAATAACTCATTCACCTACTTTTGGGAGAGCTTTCACTCTGTGAAGTTTCAGACCCATAGCTATTTATTCACCTACTCAAAATGAGTAAATGCTAATTATCTGTAAAAGTATTGCGGATACCCAATTTTTATCAAATACTCATTCATCTACTTGTGGGAGAGCTTTCACATGGTGAAGTTTCAGACCCATAGCTAATTACTCACCTACTCAAAATGAGTAAATGCGAATTATCTCTAAAAGTATTGCAGATAGCCAATTTTTCTCAAATAACTCATTTACCTACTTGTGGGAGAGCTTTCACTTGGTGAAGTTTCAGACCCATAGATAATTATTCACCTACTCAAAATGAGTAAATGTGAATTATCTCTTAATAGTATTGCAGATAGCCAATTTTTCTCAAATAACTCATTCACCTACTTTTGGAAGACCTTTCACACACGAAAATGAAAAATTGTGAATATCTCGGAAAAGCTATTTATTCTGCTTTAATGCTCGGCGGGAGATACACACCACGGCAGTGGTCTTGACAAAAATTTTTGTCTCCCCAAAAATGGTGGCCATTTTGAATTTTCAAAGTTTTTGCAAAACACAAAAATGCTTATATCTCGAAAACCGTGCTATATGGAGTAAACTCAACAAAATTTTGGACCTGCTGGGTATCTCTGCAGAGTAGCCATGCCAATTTTCAAAATATTTTTGTCTCACCAAATATAGCGGACATTTTTAATTTTTTTATTTTTTGCAAAACACAAAAATGCTTATATCTTGAAAACCGTGCTAGATAGAGCAGACTGCACTGACTTTGGTTGCCACAACAGTATAAGGCTAGAAACGAAGCATTTTCTTAATACTTTAGCACTCACCTTTATATCCTTTTCGGGACGCTTTGTTTTTGCTATGCAAAAACATTATCTTTTTTTTTTGCGAGCGATCCTCTAGTTATCTCTAAAAGTATTGCGGGTATCCAATTTTTATCAAATTACTCGTTCATCTACTTTTGGGAGAGCTTTCACATGGTGAAGTTCCAGACCCGTAGCTAATTACTCACCTACTCAAAATGAGTAAATGTGAATTATCTGTAAAAGTATTGCAGATATCCAATTTTTCTCAAATAACTCATTCACCTACTTTTGGGAGAGCTTTTACTTGGTGAGGTTTCAGACCCGTAGCTAATTATTCACCTACTCAAAATGAGTAAATGTGAATTATCTCTAAAAGTATTGCAGATATCCAATTTTTATCAAATAACTCATTCATCGACTTTTGGGAGAGCTTTCACATGGTGAAGTTCCAGACCCGTAGCTAATTACTCACCTACTCAAAATGAGTAAATGCGAATTATCTCTAAAAGTATTGCAGATAGCCAATTTTTATCAAATAACTCATTCACCTACTTTTGGGAAAGCTTTCACTTGGTGAATTTTCAGAGCCGTAGCTAATTATTCACCTCCTCAAAATGAGTAAATGCTAATTATCTCTAAAAGTATTGCGGGTATCCAATTTTTATCAAATTACTCGTTCATCTACTTTTGGGAGAGCTTTCACATGGTGAAGTTCCAGACCCGCACCTAATTACTCACCTAATCAAAATGAGTAAATGTGAATTATCTGTAAAAGTATTGCAGATAGCCAATTTCTCTCAAATAACTCATTCACCTACTTTTGGGAGAGCTTTCACTTGGTGAAGTTTCACACCCGTAGTCAATTATTCACCTAATCAAAATGAGTAAATGCAAATTATCTCTACAAGTATTGCAGATAGGCAGTATTTCTGAAGTAACTCATTCACATACATTTTGGAGAGCTTTCAATTAGTGAATTTTCAGATCCGTAGCTAATTACTCACCTACTCAAAATGAGTAACTGCCTATTAACACTAAAAGTATTGCAGATAGCCAATATTTCTCAAATATCTCATTCACCTACATTTTGGAGAGCTTTCACATGCTAAATTTTTTTAATGAATTTTTAAAATAATTTTTAATGCATTAAAATTCATGAAATCATGCACTAAATCAATTATAACTTGAAAAGTATTACATTTAGAGCACCTTGTTAAAATATGTTATCTTTAGTACATCTTATTTATATGGCGGGAGATAAATGCATGCGTCAGAATGCTTGTTTGTAAATTAATTGTCCCAATGAATTTTCATGCCCTTGAAAAAATTTTTGGTTTTATTGACTTAGGCCTAAAGATAAGTGAGTAATAGCAATCTTAGCTACTTTGAGTAAAGGGCTCATAACTCAAAAACTATTGCAGTAACAACTTTTTCTTCAAATATATTGTTCAGCTACTTTGTCCTTAGCTATAAGATGGTACATAGTTTGGGGTCCCATTGCATGCCATAAGTGAGTAATAGCTATTTTCTCATTTGTAGCTAAATAACAGAAGAAGTAAATGTCAAATATCTTCAAAAGTATTGAAGTTAGGGAAATCTTTTCAAATATGTTGTCCATCTTCTTTTTGGTAAGCTATCACATACTAAAGTTTCAGACCTGTTGCACCTTGGATAGCTGAGTAATAGCTACTTTGAAATTCTGACTGGTGAGTAAAGCGATTGTAACTCCAAAACTATTGCAGTTAGAGTATTTTCCTAAAATATGTTGTTCAGCTACTTTGTCCTTAACTATAAGATGGTACATAGTTTGGGGTTCTATTGCATGCCATAAGTGAGTAATAGCTATTTTCTCATTTGTAGCTAAATAACAGAAGAAGTAAATGTCAAATATCTTCAAAAGTATTAAAGTTGGGGAAATCTTTTCAAATATGTTGTCCATCTACTTTTTGGTAAGCTATGACATAGTAAAGTTTCAGACCTGTTGCACCTTGGATAGCTGAGTAATAGCTACTTTGAAATTCTGACTGTTGAGTAAAGCTATTGTAACTAAAAAAGTATTGCAGTTAGAGTGTTTTCCTAAAATATGTTGTTCAGCTACTTTGTTCTTAGCTATAAGATGGTATATAGTTTGGGGTTCTATTGCTTGCCATAAGTGAGTAATAGCTATTTCCTCATTTGTAGCTAAATAACAGAAGTAAATGTCAAATATCTTCAAAAGTATTAAAGTTAGGGAAATCTTTTCAAATATGTTGTCCATCTACTTTTTGGTAAGTTATGACATAGTAAAGTTTCAGACCTGTTGCACCTTGGATAGCTGAGTAATAGCTACTTTGAAATTCTGACTGTTGAGTAAAGCCATTGTAACTCCAAAACTATTGCAGTTGGAGTATTTTCCTAAAATATGTTGTTCAGCTACTTTGTTCTTAGCTGTAAGATGGTACATAGTTTGGGGTTCTATTGCTTGCCATAAGTGAGTAATAGCTATTTTCTCATTTGTAGCTAAATAACAGAAGAAGTAAATGTCAAATATCTTCAAAAGTATTGAAGTTAGGGAAATCTTTTCAAATATGTTGTCCATCTACTTTTTGGTAAGCTATAACATAGTGAAGTTTCAAACCTGTTGCACCTTGGATAGCTGAATTATAGCTACTTTGAAATTCTGACTGTTGAGTAAAGCCATTGTAACTCCAAAACTATTGCAGTTAGAGTATTTTCCTAAAATATGTTGTTCAGCTACTTTGTCCTTAGCTATAAGATGGTACATAGTTTGGGGTTCTATTGCATGCCATAAGTGAGTAATAGCTATTTTGTTATTTGTAGCAAAATCATGACATAAGTAAATATCAAATATCTTCAAAAGTATTAAAGTTAGGGAATTC
Organism: Sabellastarte sp. h YS-2021; assembly: GCA_964017235.1. Taxonomy (NCBI): domain Eukaryota; kingdom Metazoa; phylum Annelida; class Polychaeta; order Sabellida; family Sabellidae; genus Sabellastarte; species Sabellastarte sp. h YS-2021. The sequence continues at coordinate 118,181,726 of OZ024928.1, forward strand.
TTTTCAAATATGTTATCCATCTACTTTTTCATAAGCTATCACATAGTAAAGTTTCAGATCTGTTGCACATTGGATAGCTGAGTAATAGCTACTTTGAAATTCTACAGTTGAGTAAATCCATTGTAACTCCAAAACTATTGCAGTTACAATATTTTCGTAAAATATGTTGTTCACCTACTTTGTCCTTAGCTATAAGCTGGCATGTAGTTTGGGGTTCTATTGCATGCCATAAGTGAGTAATAGCTATTTTCTTATTAGTAGCAAAATAATGACATAAGTAAATGTCAAATATCTTCAGAAGTATTAAAGTTACGGAATTCTTTTCAAATATGTCATTCATCTACTTTCTTGTAAGCTATCACATAGTAAAGTTTCAGACCTGTTGCACATTGCATAGCTAAGTAATAGCTACTTTGAAATTGTGACTGTTGAGTAAATCCATTGTAACTCCAAAACTATTGCAGTTACAGCTTTTTCTTCAAATATGTTGTTCACCTACATTGTCCTTAGCTATAAGCTGGCATGTAGTTTGGGGTTGTATTGCATGCCATAAGTGAGTAATAGCTATTTTCTTATTAGTAGCAAAATAATGACATAAGTAAATGTCAAATATCTTCAGAAGTATTAAAGTTACGGAATTCTTTTCAAATATGTCATTCATCTACTTTTTTGTAAGCTATCACATAGTAAAGTTTCAGACCTGTTGCACATTGCATAGCTAAGTAATAGCTACTTTGAAATTGTGACTGTTGAGTAAATCCATTGTAACTCCAAAACTATTGCAGTTACAGCTTTTTCTTCAAATATGTTGTTCAGCTACTTTGTCCTTAACTATAAGATGGTATATATTTTGGGGTTGTATTGCATGCCATAAGTGAGTAATAGCTATTTTCTTATTTGTAGCAAAATAACAACATAAGTAAATGTCAAATATCTTCAAAAGTATTAAAGTTAGGGAAATATTTTCAAATATGTTATTCATCTAGTTTTTGATAACCTATCACATAGTAAAGTTTCAGACCTGTTGCACATTGGATAGCCGAGTAATACCTACTTTGAAATTGTGACTGTAGGGTAAATGCATATAGTTTGGGGTTCTATTGCATGCCATAAGTGAGTAATAGCTATTTTCTTATTTGTGGCAAAATAATGACATAATTTTTCTCAAATAACTGCTTCATCTACTTTTGGGAGAGCTTTCACATGGTGAAGTTCCAGACCCGCACCTAATTACTCACCTAATCAAAATGAGTAAATGTGAATTATCTGTAAAAGTATTGCAGATAGCCAATTTCTCTCAAATAACTCATTCACCTACTTTTGGGAGAGCTTTCACTTGGTGAAGTTTCACACCCGTAGTTAATTATTCACCTAATCAAAATGAGTAAATGCAAATTATCTCTACAAGTATTGCAGATAGGCAGTATTTCTGAAGTAACTCATTCACATACATTTTGGAGAGCTTTCAATTAGTGAATTTTCAGATCCGTAGCTAATTACTCACCTACTCAAAATGAGTAACTGCCTATTAACACTAAAAGTATTGCAGATAGCCAATATTTCTCAAATATCTCATTCACCTATATTTTGGAGAGCTTTCACATGCTAAATTTTTTTAATGAATTTTTAAAATAATTTTTAATGCATTAAAATTCATGAAATCATGCACTAAATCAATTATAACTTGAAAAGTATTACATTTAGAGCACCTTGTTAAAATATGTTATCTTTAGTACATCTTATTTATATGGCGGGAGATAAATGCATGCGTCAGAATGCTTGTTTGTAAATTAATTGTCCCAATGAATTTTCATGCCCTTGAAAAAATTTTTGGTTTTATTGACTTAGGCCTAAAGATAAGTGAGTAATAGCAATCTTAGCTACTTTGAGTAAAGGGCTCATAACTCAAAAACTATTGCAGTAACAACTTTTTCTTCAAATATATTGTTCAGCTACTTTGTCCTTAGCTATAAGATGGTACATAGTTTGGGGTCCCATTGCATGCCATAAGTGAGTAATAGCTATTTTCTCATTTGTAGCTAAATAACAGAAGAAGTAAATGTCAAATATCTTCAAAAGTATTGAAGTTAGGGAAATCTTTTCAAATATGTTGTCCATCTTCTTTTTGGTAAGCTATCACATACTAAAGTTTCAGACCTGTTGCACCTTGGATAGCTGAGTAATAGCTACTTTGAAATTCTGACTGGTGAGTAAAGCGATTGTAACTCCAAAACTATTGCAGTTAGAGTATTTTCCTAAAATATGTTGTTCAGCTACTTTGTCCTTAACTATAAGATGGTACATAGTTTGGGGTTCTATTGCATGCCATAAGTGAGTAATAGCTATTTTCTCATTTGTAGCTAAATAACAGAAGAAGTAAATGTCAAATATCTTCAAAAGTATTAAAGTTGGGGAAATCTTTTCAAATATGTTGTCCATCTACTTTTTGGTAAGCTATGACATAGTAAAGTTTCAGACCTGTTGCACCTTGGATAGCTGAGTAATAGCTACTTTGAAATTCTGACTGTTGAGTAAAGCTATTGTAACTAAAAAAGTATTGCAGTTAGAGTGTTTTCCTAAAATATGTTGTTCAGCTACTTTGTTCTTAGCTATAAGATGGTATATAGTTTGGGGTTCTATTGCTTGCCATAAGTGAGTAATAGCTATTTCCTCATTTGTAGCTAAATAACAGAAGTAAATGTCAAATATCTTCAAAAGTATTAAAGTTAGGGAAATCTTTTCAAATATGTTGTCCATCTACTTTTTGGTAAGTTATGACATAGTAAAGTTTCAGACCTGTTGCACCTTGGATAGCTGAGTAATAGCTACTTTGAAATTCTGACTGTTGAGTAAAGCCATTGTAACTCCAAAACTATTGCAGTTGGAGTATTTTCCTAAAATATGTTGTTCAGCTACTTTGTTCTTAGCTGTAAGATGGTACATAGTTTGGGGTTCTATTGCTTGCCATAAGTGAGTAATAGCTATTTTCTCATTTGTAGCTAAATAACAGAAGAAGTAAATGTCAAATATCTTCAAAAGTATTGAAGTTAGGGAAATCTTTTCAAATATGTTGTCCATCTACTTTTTGGTAAGCTATAACATAGTGAAGTTTCAAACCTGTTGCACCTTGGATAGCTGAATTATAGCTACTTTGAAATTCTGACTGTTGAGTAAAGCCATTGTAACTCCAAAACTATTGCAGTTAGAGTATTTTCCTAAAATATGTTGTTCAGCTACTTTGTCCTTAGCTATAAGATGGTACATAGTTTGGGGTTCTATTGCATGCCATAAGTGAGTAATAGCTATTTTGTTATTTGTAGCAAAATCATGACATAAGTAAATATCAAATATCTTCAAAAGTATTAAAGTTAGGGAATTCTTTTCAAATATGTTATCCATCTACTTTTTCATAAGCTATCACATAGTAAAGTTTCAGATCTGTTGCACATTGGATAGCTGAGTAATAGCTACTTTGAAATTCTACAGTTGAGTAAATCCATTGTAACTCCAAAACTATTGCAGTTACAATATTTTCGTAAAATATGTTGTTCACCTACTTTGTCCTTAGCTATAAGCTGGCATGTAGTTTGGGGTTCTATTGCATGCCATAAGTGAGTAATAGCTATTTTCTTATTAGTAGCAAAATAATGACATAAGTAAATGTCAAATATCTTCAGAAGTATTAAAGTTACGGAATTCTTTTCAAATATGTCATTCATCTACTTTCTTGTAAGCTATCACATAGTAAAGTTTCAGACCTGTTGCACATTGCATAGCTAAGTAATAGCTACTTTGAAATTGTGACTGTTGAGTAAATCCATTGTAACTCCAAAACTATTGCAGTTACAGCTTTTTCTTCAAATATGTTGTTCACCTACTTTGTCCTTAGCTATAAGCTGGCATGTAGTTTGGGGTTGTATTGCATGCCATAAGTGAGTAATAGCTATTTTCTTATTAGTAGCAAAATAATGACATAAGTAAATGTCAAATATCTTCAGAAGTATTAAAGTTACGGAATTCTTTTCAAATATGTCATTCATCTACTTTTTTGTAAGCTATCACATAGTAAAGTTTCAGACCTGTTGCACATTGCATAGCTAAGTAATAGCTACTTTGAAATTGTGACTGTTGAGTAAATCCATTGTAACTCCAAAACTATTGCAGTTACAGCTTTTTCTTCAAATATGTTGTTCAGCTACTTTGTCCTTAACTATAAGATGGTATATATTTTGGGGTTGTATTGCATGCCATAAGTGAGTAATAGCTATTTTCTTATTTGTAGCAAAATAACAACATAAGTAAATGTCAAATATCTTCAAAAGTATTAAAGTTAGGGAAATATTTTCAAATATGTTATTCATCTAGTTTTTGATAACCTATCACATAGTAAAGTTTCAGACCTGTTGCACATTGGATAGCCGAGTAATACCTACTTTGAAATTGTGACTGTAGGGTAAATGCATATAGTTTGGGGTTCTATTGCATGCCATAAGTGAGTAATAGCTATTTTCTTATTTGTGGCAAAATAATGACATAATTTTTCTCAAATAACTGCTTCATCTACTTTTGGGAGAGCTTTCACATGGTGAAGTTCCAGACCCGCACCTAATTACTCACCTAATCAAAATGAGTAAATGTGAATTATCTGTAAAAGTATTGCAGATAGCCAATTTCTCTCAAATAACTCATTCACCTACTTTTGGGAGAGCTTTCACTTGGTGAAGTTTCACACCCGTAGTTAATTATTCACCTAATCAAAATGAGTAAATGCAAATTATCTCTACAAGTATTGCAGATAGGCAGTATTTCTGAAGTAACTCATTCACATACATTTTGGAGAGCTTTCAATTAGTGAATTTTCAGATCCGTAGCTAATTACTCACCTACTCAAAATGAGTAACTGCCTATTAACACTAAAAGTATTGCAGATAGCCAATATTTCTCAAATATCTCATTCACCTATATTTTGGAGAGCTTTCACATGCTAAATTTTTTTAATGAATTTTTAAAATAATTTTTAATGCATTAAAATTCATGAAATCATGCACTAAATCAATTATAACTTGAAAAGTATTACATTTAGAGCACCTTGTTAAAATATGTTATCTTTAGTACATCTTATTTATATGGCGGGAGATAAATGCATGCGTCAGAATGCTTGTTTGTAAATTAATTGTCCCAATGAATTTTCATGCCCTTGAAAAAATTTTTGGTTTTATTGACTTAGGCCTAAAGATAAGTGAGTAATAGCAATCTTAGCTACTTTGAGTAAAGGGCTCATAACTCAAAAACTATTGCAGTAACAACTTTTTCTTCAAATATATTGTTCAGCTACTTTGTCCTTAGCTATAAGATGGTACATAGTTTGGGGTCCCATTGCATGCCATAAGTGAGTAATAGCTATTTTCTCATTTGTAGCTAAATAACAGAAGAAGTAAATGTCAAATATCTTCAAAAGTATTGAAGTTAGGGAAATCTTTTCAAATATGTTGTCCATCTTCTTTTTGGTAAGCTATCACATACTAAAGTTTCAGACCTGTTGCACCTTGGATAGCTGAGTAATAGCTACTTTGAAATTCTGACTGGTGAGTAAAGCGATTGTAACTCCAAAACTATTGCAGTTAGAGTATTTTCCTAAAATATGTTGTTCAGCTACTTTGTCCTTAACTATAAGATGGTACATAGTTTGGGGTTCTATTGCATGCCATAAGTGAGTAATAGCTATTTTCTCATTTGTAGCTAAATAACAGAAGAAGTAAATGTCAAATATCTTCAAAAGTATTAAAGTTGGGGAAATCTTTTCAAATATGTTGTCCATCTACTTTTTGGTAAGCTATGACATAGTAAAGTTTCAGACCTGTTGCACCTTGGATAGCTGAGTAATAGCTACTTTGAAATTCTGACTGTTGAGTAAAGCTATTGTAACTAAAAAAGTATTGCAGTTAGAGTGTTTTCCTAAAATATGTTGTTCAGCTACTTTGTTCTTAGCTATAAGATGGTATATAGTTTGGGGTTCTATTGCTTGCCATAAGTGAGTAATAGCTATTTCCTCATTTGTAGCTAAATAACAGAAGTAAATGTCAAATATCTTCAAAAGTATTAAAGTTAGGGAAATCTTTTCAAATATGTTGTCCATCTACTTTTTGGTAAGTTATGACATAGTAAAGTTTCAGACCTGTTGCACCTTGGATAGCTGAGTAATAGCTACTTTGAAATTCTGACTGTTGAGTAAAGCCATTGTAACTCCAAAACTATTGCAGTTGGAGTATTTTCCTAAAATATGTTGTTCAGCTACTTTGTTCTTAGCTGTAAGATGGTACATAGTTTGGGGTTCTATTGCTTGCCATAAGTGAGTAATAGCTATTTTCTCATTTGTAGCTAAATAACAGAAGAAGTAAATGTCAAATATCTTCAAAAGTATTGAAGTTAGGGAAATCTTTTCAAATATGTTGTCCATCTACTTTTTGGTAAGCTATAACATAGTGAAGTTTCAAACCTGTTGCACCTTGGATAGCTGAATTATAGCTACTTTGAAATTCTGACTGTTGAGTAAAGCCATTGTAACTCCAAAACTATTGCAGTTAGAGTATTTTCCTAAAATATGTTGTTCAGCTACTTTGTCCTTAGCTATAAGATGGTACATAGTTTGGGGTTCTATTGCATGCCATAAGTGAGTAATAGCTATTTTGTTATTTGTAGCAAAATCATGACATAAGTAAATATCAAATATCTTCAAAAGTATTAAAGTTAGGGAATTCTTTTCAAATATGTTATCCATCTACTTTTTCATAAGCTATCACATAGTAAAGTTTCAGATCTGTTGCACATTGGATAGCTGAGTAATAGCTACTTTGAAATTCTACAGTTGAGTAAATCCATTGTAACTCCAAAACTATTGCAGTTACAATATTTTCGTAAAATATGTTGTTCACCTACTTTGTCCTTAGCTATAAGCTGGCATGTAGTTTGGGGTTCTATTGCATGCCATAAGTGAGTAATAGCTATTTTCTTATTAGTAGCAAAATAATGACATAAGTAAATGTCAAATATCTTCAGAAGTATTAAAGTTACGGAATTCTTTTCAAATATGTCATTCATCTACTTTCTTGTAAGCTATCACATAGTAAAGTTTCAGACCTGTTGCACATTGCATAGCTAAGTAATAGCTACTTTGAAATTGTGACTGTTGAGTAAATCCATTGTAACTCCAAAACTATTGCAGTTACAGCTTTTTCTTCAAATATGTTGTTCACCTACTTTGTCCTTAGCTATAAGCTGGCATGTAGTTTGGGGTTGTATTGCATGCCATAAGTGAGTAATAGCTATTTTCTTATTAGTAGCAAAATAATGACATAAGTAAATGTCAAATATCTTCAGAAGTATTAAAGTTACGGAATTCTTTTCAAATATGTCATTCATCTACTTTTTTGTAAGCTATCACATAGTAAAGTTTCAGACCTGTTGCACATTGCATAGCTAAGTAATAGCTACTTTGAAATTGTGACTGTTGAGTAAATCCATTGTAACTCCAAAACTATTGCAGTTACAGCTTTTTCTTCAAATATGTTGTTCAGCTACTTTGTCCTTAACTATAAGATGGTATATATTTTGGGGTTGTATTGCATGCCATAAGTGAGTAATAGCTATTTTCTTATTTGTAGCAAAATAACAACATAAGTAAATGTCAAATATCTTCAAAAGTATTAAAGTTAGGGAAATATTTTCAAATATGTTATTCATCTAGTTTTTGATAACCTATCACATAGTAAAGTTTCAGACCTGTTGCACATTGGATAGCCGAGTAATACCTACTTTGAAATTGTGACTGTAGGGTAAATGCATATAGTTTGGGGTTCTATTGCATGCCATAAGTGAGTAATAGCTATTTTCTTATTTGTGGCAAAATAATGACATAATTTTTCTCAAATAACTGCTTCATCTACTTTTGGGAGAGCTTTCACATGGTGAAGTTCCAGACCCGCACCTAATTACTCACCTAATCAAAATGAGTAAATGTGAATTATCTGTAAAAGTATTGCAGATAGCCAATTTCTCTCAAATAACTCATTCACCTACTTTTGGGAGAGCTTTCACTTGGTGAAGTTTCACACCCGTAGTTAATTATTCACCTAATCAAAATGAGTAAATGCAAATTATCTCTACAAGTATTGCAGATAGGCAGTATTTCTGAAGTAACTCATTCACATACATTTTGGAGAGCTTTCAATTAGTGAATTTTCAGATCCGTAGCTAATTACTCACCTACTCAAAATGAGTAACTGCCTATTAACACTAAAAGTATTGCAGATAGCCAATATTTCTCAAATATCTCATTCACCTATATTTTGGAGAGCTTTCACATGCTAAATTTTTTTAATGAATTTTTAAAATAATTTTTAATGCATTAAAATTCATGAAATCATGCACTAAATCAATTATAACTTGAAAAGTATTACATTTAGAGCACCTTGTTAAAATATGTTATCTTTAGTACATCTTATTTATATGGCGGGAGATAAATGCATGCGTCAGAATGCTTGTTTGTAAATTAATTGTCCCAATGAATTTTCATGCCCTTGAAAAAATTTTTGGTTTTATTGACTTAGGCCTAAAGATAAGTGAGTAATAGCAATCTTAGCTACTTTGAGTAAAGGGCTCATAACTCAAAAACTATTGCAGTAACAACTTTTTCTTCAAATATATTGTTCAGCTACTTTGTCCTTAGCTATAAGATGGTACATAGTTTGGGGTCCCATTGCATGCCATAAGTGAGTAATAGCTATTTTCTCATTTGTAGCTAAATAACAGAAGAAGTAAATGTCAAATATCTTCAAAAGTATTGAAGTTAGGGAAATCTTTTCAAATATGTTGTCCATCTTCTTTTTGGTAAGCTATCACATACTAAAGTTTCAGACCTGTTGCACCTTGGATAGCTGAGTAATAGCTACTTTGAAATTCTGACTGGTGAGTAAAGCGATTGTAACTCCAAAACTATTGCAGTTAGAGTATTTTCCTAAAATATGTTGTTCAGCTACTTTGTCCTTAACTATAAGATGGTACATAGTTTGGGGTTCTATTGCATGCCATAAGTGAGTAATAGCTATTTTCTCATTTGTAGCTAAATAACAGAAGAAGTAAATGTCAAATATCTTCAAAAGTATTAAAGTTGGGGAAATCTTTTCAAATATGTTGTCCATCTACTTTTTGGTAAGCTATGACATAGTAAAGTTTCAGACCTGTTGCACCTTGGATAGCTGAGTAATAGCTACTTTGAAATTCTGACTGTTGAGTAAAGCTATTGTAACTAAAAAAGTATTGCAGTTAGAGTGTTTTCCTAAAATATGTTGTTCAGCTACTTTGTTCTTAGCTATAAGATGGTATATAGTTTGGGGTTCTATTGCTTGCCATAAGTGAGTAATAGCTATTTCCTCATTTGTAGCTAAATAACAGAAGTAAATGTCAAATATCTTCAAAAGTATTAAAGTTAGGGAAATCTTTTCAAATATGTTGTCCATCTACTTTTTGGTAAGTTATGACATAGTAAAGTTTCAGACCTGTTGCACCTTGGATAGCTGAGTAATAGCTACTTTGAAATTCTGACTGTTGAGTAAAGCCATTGTAACTCCAAAACTATTGCAGTTGGAGTATTTTCCTAAAATATGTTGTTCAGCTACTTTGTTCTTAGCTGTAAGATGGTACATAGTTTGGGGTTCTATTGCTTGCCATAAGTGAGTAATAGCTATTTTCTCATTTGTAGCTAAATAACAGAAGAAGTAAATGTCAAATATCTTCAAAAGTATTGAAGTTAGGGAAATCTTTTCAAATATGTTGTCCATCTACTTTTTGGTAAGCTATAACATAGTGAAGTTTCAAACCTGTTGCACCTTGGATAGCTGAATTATAGCTACTTTGAAATTCTGACTGTTGAGTAAAGCCATTGTAACTCCAAAACTATTGCAGTTAGAGTATTTTCCTAAAATATGTTGTTCAGCTACTTTGTCCTTAGCTATAAGATGGTACATAGTTTGGGGTTCTATTGCATGCCATAAGTGAGTAATAGCTATTTTGTTATTTGTAGCAAAATCATGACATAAGTAAATATCAAATATCTTCAAAAGTATTAAAGTTAGGGAATTCTTTTCAAATATGTTATCCATCTACTTTTTCATAAGCTATCACATAGTAAAGTTTCAGATCTGTTGCACATTGGATAGCTGAGTAATAGCTACTTTGAAATTCTACAGTTGAGTAAATCCATTGTAACTCCAAAACTATTGCAGTTACAATATTTTCGTAAAATATGTTGTTCACCTACTTTGTCCTTAGCTATAAGCTGGCATGTAGTTTGGGGTTCTATTGCATGCCATAAGTGAGTAATAGCTATTTTCTTATTAGTAGCAAAATAATGACATAAGTAAATGTCAAATATCTTCAGAAGTATTAAAGTTACGGAATTCTTTTCAAATATGTCATTCATCTACTTTCTTGTAAGCTATCACATAGTAAAGTTTCAGACCTGTTGCACATTGCATAGCTAAGTAATAGCTACTTTGAAATTGTGACTGTTGAGTAAATCCATTGTAACTCCAAAACTATTGCAGTTACAGCTTTTTCTTCAAATATGTTGTTCACCTACTTTGTCCTTAGCTATAAGCTGGCATGTAGTTTGGGGTTGTATTGCATGCCATAAGTGAGTAATAGCTATTTTCTTATTAGTAGCAAAATAATGACATAAGTAAATGTCAAATATCTTCAGAAGTATTAAAGTTACGGAATTCTTTTCAAATATGTCATTCATCTACTTTTTTGTAAGCTATCACATAGTAAAGTTTCAGACCTGTTGCACATTGCATAGCTAAGTAATAGCTACTTTGAAATTGTGACTGTTGAGTAAATCCATTGTAACTCCAAAACTATTGCAGTTACAGCTTTTTCTTCAAATATGTTGTTCAGCTACTTTGTCCTTAACTATAAGATGGTATATATTTTGGGGTTGTATTGCATGCCATAAGTGAGTAATAGCTATTTTCTTATTTGTAGCAAAATAACAACATAAGTAAATGTCAAATATCTTCAAAAGTATTAAAGTTAGGGAAATATTTTCAAATATGTTATTCATCTAGTTTTTGATAACCTATCACATAGTAAAGTTTCAGACCTGTTGCACATTGGATAGCCGAGTAATACCTACTTTGAAATTGTGACTGTAGGGTAAATGCATATAGTTTGGGGTTCTATTGCATGCCATAAGTGAGTAATAGCTATTTTCTTATTTGTGGCAAAATAATGACATAATTTTTCTCAAATAACTGCTTCATCTACTTTTGGGAGAGCTTTCACATGGTGAAGTTCCAGACCCGCACCTAATTACTCACCTAATCAAAATGAGTAAATGTGAATTATCTGTAAAAGTATTGCAGATAGCCAATTTCTCTCAAATAACTCATTCACCTACTTTTGGGAGAGCTTTCACTTGGTGAAGTTTCACACCCGTAGTTAATTATTCACCTAATCAAAATGAGTAAATGCAAATTATCTCTACAAGTATTGCAGATAGGCAGTATTTCTGAAGTAACTCATTCACATACATTTTGGAGAGCTTTCAATTAGTGAATTTTCAGATCCGTAGCTAATTACTCACCTACTCAAAATGAGTAACTGCCTATTAACACTAAAAGTATTGCAGATAGCCAATATTTCTCAAATATCTCATTCACCTATATTTTGGAGAGCTTTCACATGCTAAATTTTTTTAATGAATTTTTAAAATAATTTTTAATGCATTAAAATTCATGAAATCATGCACTAAATCAATTATAACTTGAAAAGTATTACATTTAGAGCACCTTGTTAAAATATGTTATCTTTAGTACATCTTATTTATATGGCGGGAGATAAATGCATGCGTCAGAATGCTTGTTTGTAAATTAATTGTCCCAATGAATTTTCATGCCCTTGAAAAAATTTTTGGTTTTATTGACTTAGGCCTAAAGATAAGTGAGTAATAGCAATCTTAGCTACTTTGAGTAAAGGGCTCATAACTCAAAAACTATTGCAGTAACAACTTTTTCTTCAAATATATTGTTCAGCTACTTTGTCCTTAGCTATAAGATGGTACATAGTTTGGGGTCCCATTGCATGCCATAAGTGAGTAATAGCTATTTTCTCATTTGTAGCTAAATAACAGAAGAAGTAAATGTCAAATATCTTCAAAAGTATTGAAGTTAGGGAAATCTTTTCAAATATGTTGTCCATCTTCTTTTTGGTAAGCTATCACATACTAAAGTTTCAGACCTGTTGCACCTTGGATAGCTGAGTAATAGCTACTTTGAAATTCTGACTGGTGAGTAAAGCGATTGTAACTCCAAAACTATTGCAGTTAGAGTATTTTCCTAAAATATGTTGTTCAGCTACTTTGTCCTTAACTATAAGATGGTACATAGTTTGGGGTTCTATTGCATGCCATAAGTGAGTAATAGCTATTTTCTCATTTGTAGCTAAATAACAGAAGAAGTAAATGTCAAATATCTTCAAAAGTATTAAAGTTGGGGAAATCTTTTCAAATATGTTGTCCATCTACTTTTTGGTAAGCTATGACATAGTAAAGTTTCAGACCTGTTGCACCTTGGATAGCTGAGTAATAGCTACTTTGAAATTCTGACTGTTGAGTAAAGCTATTGTAACTAAAAAAGTATTGCAGTTAGAGTGTTTTCCTAAAATATGTTGTTCAGCTACTTTGTTCTTAGCTATAAGATGGTATATAGTTTGGGGTTCTATTGCTTGCCATAAGTGAGTAATAGCTATTTCCTCATTTGTAGCTAAATAACAGAAGAAGTAAATGTCAAATATCTTCAAAAGTATTAAAGTTAGGGAAATCTTTTCAAATATGTTGTCCATCTACTTTTTGGTAAGCTATGACATAGTAAAGTTTCAGACCTGTTGCACCTTGGATAGCTGAGTAATAGCTACTTTGAAATTCTGACTGTTGAGTAAAGCCATTGTAACTCCAAAACTATTGCAGTTGGAGTATTTTCCTAAAATATGTTGTTCAGCTACTTTGTTCTTAGCTGTAAGATGGTACATAGTTTGGGGTTCTATTGCTTGCCATAAGTGAGTAATAGCTATTTTCTCATTTGTAGCTAAATAACAGAAGAAGTAAATGTCAAATATCTTCAAAAGTATTGAAGTTAGGGAAATCTTTTCAAATATGTTGTCCATCTACTTTTTGGTAAGCTATAACATAGTGAAGTTTCAAACCTGTTGCACCTTGGATAGCTGAATTATAGCTACTTTGAAATTCTGACTGTTGAGTAAAGCCATTGTAACTCCAAAACTATTGCAGTTAGAGTATTTTCCTAAAATATGTTGTTCAGCTACTTTGTCCTTAGCTATAAGATGGTACATAGTTTGGGGTTCTATTGCATGCCATAAGTGAGTAATAGCTATTTTGTTATTTGTAGCAAAATCATGACATAAGTAAATGTCAAATATCTTCAAAAGTATTAAAGTTAGGGAATTCTTTTCAAATATGTTATCCATCTACTTTTTCATAAGCTATCACATAGTAAAGTTTCAGATCTGTTGCACATTGGATAGCTGAGTAATAGCTACTTTGAAATTCTACAGTTGAGTAAATCCATTGTAACTCCAAAACTATTGCAGTTACAATATTTTCGTAAAATATGTTGTTCACCTACTTTGTCCTTAGCTATAAGCTGGCATGTAGTTTGGGGTTCTATTGCATGCCATAAGTGAGTAATAGCTATTTTCTTATTAGTAGCAAAATAATGACATAAGTAAATGTCAAATATCTTCAGAAGTATTAAAGTTACGGAATTCTTTTCAAATATGTCATTCATCTACTTTCTTGTAAGCTATCACATAGTAAAGTTTCAGACCTGTTGCACATTGCATAGCTAAGTAATAGCTACTTTGAAATTGTGACTGTTGAGTAAATCCATTGTAACTCCAAAACTATTGCAGTTACAGCTTTTTCTTCAAATATGTTGTTCACCTACTTTGTCCTTAGCTATAAGCTGGCATGTAGTTTGGGGTTGTATTGCATGCCATAAGTGAGTAATAGCTATTTTCTTATTAGTAGCAAAATAATGACATAAGTACATGTCAAATATCTTCAGAAGTATTAAAGTTACGGAATTCTTTTCAAATATGTCATTCATCTACTTTTTTGCAAGCTATCACATAGTAAAGTTTCAGACCTGTTGCACATTGCATAGCTAAGTAATAGCTACTTTGAAATTGTGACTGTTGAGTAAATCCATTGTAACTCCAAAACTATTGCAGTTACAGCTTTTTCTTCAAATATGTTGTTCAGCTACTTTGTCCTTAACTATAAGATGGTATATATTTTGGGGTTGTATTGCATGCCATAAGTGAGTAATAGCTATTTTCTTATTTGTAGCAAAATAACAACATAAGTAAATGTCAAATATCTTCAAAAGTATTAAAGTTAGGGAAATATTTTCAAATATGTTATTCATCTAGTTTTTGATAACCTATCACATAGTAAAGTTTCAGACCTGTTGCACATTGGATAGCCGAGTAATACCTACTTTGAAATTGTGACTGTAGGGTAAATGCATATAGTTTGGGGTTCTATTGCATGCCATAAGTGAGTAATAGCTATTTTCTTATTTGTGGCAAAATAATGACATAATTTTTCTCAAATAACTGCTTCATCTACTTTTGGGAGAGCTTTCACATGGTGAAGTTTCAGACCCGTAGCTAATTATTCACCTACTCAAAATGAGTAAATGATAATTATCTGTAAAAGTATTGCGGATATCCAATTTTTATCAAATAACTCATTCATCTACTTTTGGGAGAGCTTTCACATGGTGAAGTTCCAGACCCGTAGCTAATTACTCACCTACTCAAAATGAGTAAATGTGAATTATCCCTAAAAGTGTTGGGGATATCCAATTTTTCTTAAATAACTCATTCACCTACTTTTGGAAGAACTTTCACTTGGTGAAGTTTCAGACCCATAGCTAATTATTCACCTACTCAAAATGAGTAAATGCTAATTATCTCTAAAAGTATTGTGGATATCCAATTTTTATCAAATTACTCGTTCATCTACTTTTGGGAGAGCTTTCACATGGTGAAGTTCCAGACCCGTAGCTAATTACTCGCCTACTCAAAATGAGTAAATGTGAATTATCTGTAAAAGTATTGCAGATATCCAATTTTTCTCAAATAACTCATTCACCTACTTTTGGGAGAGCTTTTACTTGGTGAGGTTTCAGACCCATAGCTAATTATTCACCTACTCAAAATGAGTAAATGTGAATTATCTCTAAAAGTATTGCGGATATCCAATTTTTATCAAATAACTCATTCATCTACTTTCGGGAGGACTTTCACATGGTGAAGTTCCAGACCCGTAGCTAATTACTCACCTACTGAAAATGAGTAAATGTGAATTATCTCTAAAAGTATTGCAGATAGCAAATTTTTCTCAAATAACTCATTCACCTACTTTTGGGAGAGCTTTCACTTGGTGAAGTTTCACACCCGTAGTTAATTATTCACCTACTCAAAATGAGTAAATGCGAATTATCTCTACAACTATTGCAGATAGCCAGTATTTCTGAAATAAGTCATTCACATACAGTTTGGAGAGCTTTCAATTAGTGAATTTTCAGATCCGTAGCTAATTACTCACCTACTCAAAATGAGTAACTGCCTATTATCACTAAAAGTATTGCAGATAGCCAATATTTCTCAAATATCTCATTGACCTACATTTTGGAGAGCTTTCACATGCTAAATTTTTTTAATGAATTTTTTAAATAATTTTTACTGCATTAAAATTCATGAAATCATGCACTAAATCAATTATAATTTGAAAAGTATTACATTTAGAGCACCTTGTTAAAATATGTTATCTTTAGTACATCTAATTTATATGGCGGGAGATAAATGCATGCGTCAGAATGCTTGTTTGTAAAATATAGCTAGATATTCTATTTCTAAAATATAGAAACCCCATTGTGACCTCATATTTCCTTCACTCCATGAGATTTTTGGATACCAGCTTTCACCGTACTCTAGTTAATTTACTGCAATACGGCAAATGAATGCTACCATACTGCAGAATTTCTCCTCGAGTGCGGTGATTTACCATACTCCAGCCATTTCGTTTTATGAATCATGGTCAACTCAGACCTTTGCAAACTCGGCCCCTGCCAACTCTAATTCTCACATATATTATTTGTGTATGCAACTATGCATCATATATTAATCATTACACTAAGTTATCAATTAATTGGTTAGTATGTGTCACACTCAATATCCAATCCAATAATAAATTAATAATGCAATTAACCAGCATATGCAATTAACCAGCAGTTACCCAGCTGCTTCATCAGTTGTGATATATTAGGCCTCCATTTTTATGTGTCAGGCTAATTCTGTTCGACTCAAAACTCTAATCGAGTGCATGCTTGTTTCGTCTCTTGTTTCAAAATCTTGTATATGTAATTGGATACTGGAATATAATGGGACTATAAGTTAGGGCCATCATGACTAGCTGACTAATCAATGACGGTTAGAATAATGCTATATATCGAGGTCATATTTTAAAGTACTCAATGTAGTAAAAGCTGGTGAAAGGTCTGAATCCATCAAATATGTGTATATTGTCATAGAAAATAAGTTAAACTACTACGAAAATAATTCAACAACAGCCATGTTTTCTGTCTTGTTTATGCATTCACGTAAAAACAGAAGCACCATTAATTTAACTCTTATATCACCCACTTGGTGTCTGGAATAAATGAAGCAGAAGTCGCTGGAAAACAGCAATTTTATTGCGTTAATACATCCTATCCAATGGACAATTGCTAATCCGGTCGGCGCAGACCGGCCCGCCAAACGCCAGAAAAAGACGTCCTGTGTTGCCACCGGCTGGCCGGTCCGTAGTACTGTGCACTCCCCAGATGGCGCCTCGTACTTCCTTCCTGTCTAGTCAACCTGACGTCATAGCATCTTTTTCGTTTGGCGCGTGTACTGTGCAGACGTGTTTTCACAATCTCCAGATATTTTAAAGAAAAGTGTGCATTATGACGGATTTTATACCTTATTTGCAAATAATTTATGGTAAAAGTGTTACCTTCATATCAAGCACGGATATACATCGAGAAATCTGCTGGAAACGCTCCCTAGTTGACTCAATTTAGTGTTGATGATAGGGCAGTAATCTACGAGAATATGAAGGCAGCCATTTTCTAGTTTCCTCCCATTCAACAATTGTGTTGTTAGGGGCAGATCGACAATATTTAGAAATATAATGGATATACTACTTACAAGGTATTTTTATCCGTGTTTTTTGTTTGAATGTACCTGCTGTGACCTTCCAGCTACAATCACCATAGAAACGTCTTTTCTATTACTACAAGTAGAAATCACGGGAAACTTCAGTCTACGTAGTTTTGAACACTGTTAAGAAGGAATTCCCCCAGCAAGATGCATTCTTCATCTTCAGAGCGCACTGGTACCGACTTCTCTGCTGTATAGCATCAGTCACACCAGCCTAGCTCGAGTATTCAGTGTTTCTTCATCAGAAGCAAGAGATGAATTCTTCAGATTTCTTCAGAGCGCACTGGTCCAGACATCTTTGCTTTAAAGCATTAGTCGACCGGTAAGCTTATATATATGTACATCAGCAGCAAGAGATGCATTCTTCAGATTTCTTCAGAGCGCACTGGTCCAGACATCTTTGCTGTAAAGCATTAGTCGACCGGTAAGCTCATATATATGTACATCTACAAAGAAAGAATTCCTTCAGAAGTGCAGGAAGTTTGATCTCACGTCTACTGTGATATCAGTCCCTCCCTTGTGGACCCGGCTTTGTTGTCGGTAGTGAGGGTTGTGGATGGCCAGTTCACTGGTTTTATCACGAAAGAAGAAATTTCATCTACAAATCTTCAGAGCGCGCTGGTCCAGGCTTTCCTGCCTTTTAAAGCATCACCCGGCCGACCAGCTAAAAAGAACGCGACCTTTGACGTCATATCCAGTCAGCCAATCGCGTCCTTCCTTCCAACTCACGAAGCTGGTCACGTGATTCACCGACCAGGTCACGAAGTTAATCACGTGCTTCACCGACCAGGGCACGAAGCTGATCGTCATTTCTTCTCAGCCAATCACGTTGCCCCTCCCTGGTCACGTGATACACCGACCAACATTCGTTTCTAAATATAGCTCACAAGGGTTTTCCCAGCAACTGTCAAATCTACAATTAAGACGTGCGTTCAAACAAAAACTTTTATTAATGGAGGAAATCTACAGCCAGCTGAATTCAACACAAAATATAGTTGTAAAATTGCTTTAGCAATGGGTTGCCGACTACACAGCCTTGTACACTTGCTTCATCAACTGGTTACAGAGTGTACCGACCAATACTGGCTACACAGCCTTTATACCCTTGCCTCAACAACTAGTTACAGAGTGTACCGACCTGTACCGGCTACACAGCCTTGTACACTTGCCTCAACAACTGGTTACAGAGTGTACCGGCCGGTACCGGCTATACAGCCTTGTACCCTTCTTTTAGCAATTGGCTACATATAGCTTCAACCTACCGGTTACAAGTCTACCGGCAGGGCACTGACTACACAGTCCTTACTGTGCTGTTTTTCACCCAACTAGTTACATAAGCTGACTAAATATAGACCAGTGGCTGTCTAAATTCGTTGCTGACCACAGCCTGCCAGTTTCTTGCCAGTTACAGTTTTTTTATTACTGGCTACAACTGTTACAGAGTGTACCGGCTGGTACTGGCTACACAGCCGTGTACACTTGCCTCAACAACTGGTTACAGAGTGTACCGGCTGGTACTGGCTACACAGCCTAGTACACTTGCTTCAACAACTGATTACACAGTGTACCGACTGGTACTGGCTACACAGCCTAGTACACTTGCTTCAACAAATGGTTACACAGTGTACCGACTGGTATTGGCTACACAGCCTAGTACACTTGCTTCAACCTACGGGTTACAAGTCTACTAACAGGGTGCTGGCTACACAGTCCTTACTGAACAATGCTGCGAGCCAACTGGCTGGCTAAATATAGGCCAGTAGCTGTCAAATTGATTGGTGACCCCAGCCTGCCAGTTTTCTGCCGGTTACAGAGAATTGCTGGATACAGTTAAGTACCGGGTATGGAGTCCTGGTACTGGACAGAGTTGCCTAAGGTTAATTTTGGTTACAGAGAATTCTTAGACCGGTCAGTGGTCTTGGTGATGTGACATGCCAGTGTCCAAACCTACTGCCAGGCAACCTTCCCTTATCACATCTCTCAACAACCTGTTATCAGTGCTGGACTTGGCTGGAGAGATAATAAATTTTGTCATGTCCGACCAGGGGTCAGACATCTCACGAATGACAATTGCTCTGTAAATGCTGCACCTTGCAGGATGCCGGCCCGGGGCGAAGAGTCTATTAATATGAAAAGTTGTGTCAGTCCCACCAGACCACAATAAGAACAGAGAGACTGTTAACCTGGATCATTGTCACCAGACCGGACCAGTGTCCGGAGGGACAGAAAATGTTTATCAAAAATACCAAATGTCCCAAATGTGGCACACAATCGGCCTGTAGGGTCCAGACTAAGCCCTTTTTCGGGAACTTAGGAAGCCTTGGGGGCTGGACCCTAGGTATTACAAATGTTCAAGGAGGGATACTTACTCCCATATACCTATACAAGAACAATCCAGGTAATGCCTGCTATTCGGTTTTGTCCACAGCACCTTTGGAGTTCACTGTGATACCAAAGGAGGTGAAACTTGTGACCATACACAAGGACTTAAGAAGCCACCAGTACCTAGACGACTGGTTGGTGAGAGCCAGATCCCAGGCTTGTCTCCAACATTCACAGGAACTAGTAAATAATGTGTCAGCCACTGGGTTGGCTGATGAACTTACAGAAATCAGAGCGGGAGCCCAAACAAGACCTTGATTTTGTAGGCTACCAGTTCGACTTCAGGTCTGATCGGTTCAGACCGACTCTGGACCGGTGACAGAACCTTCAAGAGACTATGTTAAAACTGCTATCCCTACCGGCTTGCCTGGTCCGGGAATTCATGTCCTTGATAGGTTACTGACGGCTACAGAAAAGCAAGTTAATCTAGGTCGACTTCATATGAGACCCATACAGTGGCATCTCAAAACAACTGGAGGGTACCAGAATTACTGGAAAAGGTGATCCAAGTCCCTAGGTCCCTGCACCCCCATTTACAATGGTGGCTGAAGAAAGACGATGTACTTACAGGCCAACCATTATACCCAAGAAAGCATGCTCTGCAAATATTTACAGACGCATCAATAAAGGGTGGGGCGCTCACTTAAACGAGCACACTGCAGGAGGAACCGGGTCCCTCCCGGGAAGCAAGCTGCACATAACTATCTAGAATTTAAAGCAGGCTTCCTGGCTTTAAAAGAGTTCCAGGAACTTTGCTCAAACAAGATAGTACTTGTAGCAACTGACAACACCACAGTAGTGTCATACATAGACAAGGAAGGAGGCATGAGGTCGGGCCCACGTGTGCCCTACTATGGGGAAGCTTGACCTAGTGTACCAGGAAACAAGTGACTCTAAGCCCGACACATTCCACGCCGGCTGAATGTGGTAGCAGACAAGCTATCCCGGCTAGGGCAGACCATTCAAACA
The DNA here is from genome assembly GCA_964017235.1 of Sabellastarte sp. h YS-2021. NCBI lineage: Eukaryota > Metazoa > Annelida > Polychaeta > Sabellida > Sabellidae > Sabellastarte > Sabellastarte sp. h YS-2021. The sequence continues at coordinate 118,202,420 of OZ024928.1, forward strand.
GAGTGGTTTCTCCTTCCAGAGGTCTTCCACTCAATCTGCAGCAGGTGGCACCGGCTCAAATAGACTTATTTGCTATGGGGTTCAACAAGAAGTTACCTCTGTTTGTGTCACCAGTACCGGATCCCCTGGCCACAGCAGTGGATACACTCAGTATGCCATGGTAGGATCTGAAAGCATACACCTTCACACCATCAGCCATATTGGGCAAGTGGTGGAGAAGTTGCAAGACTCCCCATGCAAGAGAATCATTCTCATTGCTCCGGGGTGGCCCAACATGCCTTGGTTTTGGGATCTAGTGGCCATGTCTAATCCCCATGCAGGGCTCCTAGAGCCTCAGCATCCGAGGAGCAGGACTTGTCTGAGGCAGTGGCAGCAAGAATTGAGGCTCCTCAAAGGGGGGGTCAATCAGATCAGCCTATGAGGCAAATGGTTCTTTTTTACCAAGTGATGTATCATTCATCAGGTGTACTTCGGGCACCACATGTAAAGTCAGTTGCTGACTTCCTTAGGTACCTGTTTCAGGACAGGAAGTTGCAGCCCAGTACTATTGTTGGTTACAGATCAGTCATTGCTGATAGACTGGAAATTTGCCCATCAATGAAAATCTCACTCGTCTCCTGGATAGCTTCCACTGAGACAGACCCAAAGGCCGGAGGGGAACCCCCCTCCTGGAACCTCTCCCTGGTTTTTTGCACCAGCTGACAAGGTTTATTTGAACCAATTAAAGGCCTCCTTGAAGCATTTGACCTTCAAGGCAGTTTCCCTCTTGGCCTGGGTTCGAGCAAGCCTAGAAGTGAGATACATGCTTGGCAAACAGCCCAGCACCATTGATGCTTATAGGTCACCCATTGTTGATAAATTGGGAAATTCACTTTTCAACATCAGGAAGGACAAAAATCTCGCTCGTCTCCTGGATAGTTTTCCTCAGAGACAGACCCAAAGGCAGGAGTGGCATACCCTCCTGGAACTTCTCACTGGCCGTGCACCAGCTAAGACTCCTTTTGATCCAATCAAGGAGGCCCCCTTGAAGCATTTGACCTTCAAGACGGTATCCCTCTTGGCCCTTGGGTCGGGCAAGTACAGAAGTGAGATTCATGCTTGGCAAAACTGATATATTGGACACCAATCCGATTGGTCAAAGGTGTCCCTGTTTCCATCACCCAGCTTTCTATCCTAGAATCAGCTGGCCAAAGCGGGTCCAGACAGGGTGGCCCCTGGGGTTATAACAGCCCTGGCCCCCAACTCTGGATAGATCCCTCAAGTCTGACAGGTCCCTCTCTCCAGTCAGAGCACTGTGCTACTATTTGGACAGGACCTCAGACATCAGGCAGAATTAAGAGGTGGTTCTTGTCCCCTTTTAAGAAAGTTTTCAACAAGACATCTCACCTTCCACTATCTCCTCTTGGATCAACAAGACTGTGATCCTATGTTATGAGCTCTCTGACCAGGAGGCCCACACTTGACATCAGGTTAAAGCCCATGATGTCAGGGCCTTTGCTGCTTCTAAGGTCTTCCAGTCGGGAGTCTCCTTAGATCCAATCTTGTCAGCCTGCCATTGAAGTCACAATACCTTCACACAGTGCTTTCTGAAGGGTGTGGTTTGGACTGACTCAGAGCTTTACCAATTGGGCTTGGTGTTGGGCTGCTCAGCAGAACCACAAGTGGCCCTTAGAATGAGGAGATTTGTATATATGTACATAATGTAACAGTTCTACAAGCACATAGTATAAAATATGATGTTCTTCCTTCGGGAGGTTTATTGGCTTTCTGGGACTGAACTCATCCCTCATCCCCTACCTCAGAGCAGGTCTGTTAAAAAAGGGGGGGGGGGGGACGTCGGTATAGCCCCCGGGTAACCGGCTGTTGGCAACCGACCAAGGTCTTACAGGGTTTCCTGACCTTAGGGTCAACCCAGGCCTGGGCCTATAGGTCTCCTGACGAAGTCAGCCTAGACCGTAGGTTAAAATTTGCTATTACTTGTGAGTTCACATAAGTCCCTAGTAACTTACCCGCCGACCAAGCGGTAGTTATTCAGCAATTGTCCATTGGATAGGATGTTTTAACGCAATAAAATTGCAAATTTAATAAGTAAATTAAATTTTTATAAGTTAATACCCTATCCAATGGACACACAAGACCCTCCCACCGACCCCGCTATCAACTTACTAGGGGTCTAAGAGGTTTAGACAACGAAAAAGATGCTATGACGTCAGGTTGTCTAGACAGGAAGGAAGTACGAGGCGCCATCTGGGGAGTGCACAGTACTACGGACCGGCCAGCCGGTGGCAACACAGGACGTCTTTTTCTGGCGTTTGGCGGGCCGGTCTGCGCCGACCGGATTAGCAATTGTCCATTGGATAGGGTATTAACTTATAAAAATTTAATTTACTTATTAAATTTGCAAATTTATTAACTTTTACAGATTATAGACATTTTTATGTCAGCTGACTGACAAGTCAGCTGACATTATGTCATCACTCTGCGGCGTACGCGTCCGCGTCCGCGTGAACAACTTCTTCTCCAAAACTACAAGGCCTAGAGACATACTGTTTTTTTTTAAAAGATACCTTATCTATCGAGGATGAAAAATTGTTCAAGGTATGCAAATCTGTCTGTTCGTCTGTTTGCTAGAGACATTACAAGGGGGGTACCCCCACCAAAAGTGTGAAAATTTCAACTTTTTATCACAATTTTCTCAGTGACTATTGCAGGGATTTCTCTCATATCTTGCATATATGTACTAGGCCAGAGGTAGATTCTCTTGTGTGAGTATGAGACCTGGATCTGTCTTACTTTTTTTTTAATAAATTTTTTTAATAATTTTTAATGCATTAAAATTCATGAAATCATGCACTAAATCACTTACAACTTCAAAAGTGTTGCATTTACAGCATTTTGTTAAAATATGTTATTCAGCTACTTTTGGGTCAGCTATAACATAGTAAAATTTCAGACCTGTAGCTCATGGCATAGCTGAGTAATAGCTACTTTTAGGTTATCACTGTTGAGTAAATCACTTATAACTTGAAAAGTGTTGCATTTAGAGCATTTTGTTAAAATATGTTATTCAGCTACTTTTTTCATAGCTACAATATGGTGAGTAAGTTGGGTGTCTGTCTCAATAGCTAAGTGAGTAATAGCTACTTTTGGGCTTTTCAGTAACTTCCATCATGAGTAAAATCACTTGTAACTTAAAAACTATTGCATTTAGAGAATTTCGTATAAATATGTTATTCAGCTACTTTTGGGCCAGCTATAACATAGTAAAATTTCAGACCTGTAGCTCATGGCATAGCTGAGTAATAGCTACTTTTAGGTTATCACTGTTGAGTAAATCACTTATAACATGAAAACTATTGCATTTAGAGTATTTTGTTTCAATATGTTATTCACCTATTTTGGGGTCAGCTATAACATAGTGAAGTTTCAGACCTGTGGCTCATGGCACAACTGAGCAATAGCTATTTTCAGGTACTGACTGTTGAGTAAATCAATTGTAACTTGAAAAATATTGCATTTACAGTATTTTGCTTAAATATGTTGTTCACCTACTTTTGGGTCAGCTATAACATAGTAAAATTTCAGACATGTAGCTCATGGCATAGCTGAGTAATAGCTACTTTTAGGTTATCACTGTTGAGTAAATCACTTATAACTTGAAAATTATTGCATTTGTAGTATTTTGTTTCAATATGTTATTCACCTATTTTGGGGTCAGCTATAACATAGTAAAATTTCAGACCTGAAGCTCATGGCATAGCTGAGTAATAGCTACTTTTAGGTTATCACTGTTGAGTAAATCACTTATAACTTGAAAACTATTGCACTTACAGTATTTTGTTTCAATATGTTATTCACCTGTTTTGGGGTCAGCTATAACATAGTAAAATTTCAGACCTGTAGCTCATGGCATCGCTGAGTAATAGCTACTTTGAGGTTATCACTGTTGAGTAAATCATTTATAACTTGAAAACTATTGCATTTACAGAAATTTGTGTAAATATGTTATTCAGCTACTTTTGGGTCAGCTATAACATAGTGAAATTACAGACCTGTAGCTCATGGCACAACTGAGCAATAGCTATTTTCAGGTACTGACTGTTGAGTAAATCAATTGTAACTTGAAAAATATTGCATTTGGAGTATTTTGTTAAAATCAGGTGTAACTTGAAAACTATTACATTTAGAGTATTTTGTTTAAATATGTTATTCACATAATTTTTGGTCAGTTATATCATAGTGAAATTGCAGACCTCTATGTCATGCTATAGCTGAGCAATAGCTACGTTCAGGTTCTCACTATTGAGTAAATCATTGTATCCACTGGATAGCCGCAGTGTGTAGAGAGATTTCACCATTACCGCTCTAATGAAAAAAATATTATAGCTAGCCTTCTCAACTTTGCAGAATATATTAATAACCATAAAATGTTGCCTGGGAATATTTTTGAAAAACAAGATGGCCGCCAGGGATGTTTATTCGACTTTAAGCAAGGACTTTTGTTAGCCCTCTAGAGGAAAGGGTATTATAGGTAGAGATCTCAAATTTGCAGGATATGTTCCTCATTATAAAATCTTGACTGGGAATATTTTTGGCCTCATTTTGAAAAACAAGATGGCCGCCACAGGTGCTTCTTTGTCAGTCATGAAAAGTGCTTATATCTCCCTTATTATTGGTCCTAGAGGTTTGGGATGGTAAACCAACCTGTAGGAAATCATGGGCTGGGAATCTTTTGGTGTGGTCAGATTTGACCTTTGACCCCTCCTTCAAGGTTAAATGAGAATAGCCAAACTTAAGTGCTTATAACTCACTTATTATTGGTCCTAGAGGTTTGGGATGGTAAACAGACATATAGGAAATCATGGGCTGGGAATCTGTTGATGTGGTACGATTTTACCTTGGACCTCTTCTTCAAGGTCAAACGAGGATAGCCAAACTTAAAAGTGCTTATAACTCGCTTATTATTGGTCTTAGAGGTTTGGGATGGTAAAACAACGTATAGGAAATCATGGACTGGGATTCTTTTGGTGTGGTCAGATTTGACCTTGGACCCCTCCTTCACGGTCAGTTGAGGATAGCCAAACTTAAAATTGCTTATAACTCGCTTGTTATTGGTCCTACAGGTTTGGGATAGTAAACCAACCTACAGGAAATCATGGGCTGGGAATCATTTGGTGTGGTCAGATTTGACCTTGGACCCCTCCTTCAAGGTCAAACAAAGATAGCCAAACTTAAAAGTGCCTATAAATCGCTTGTCATTGGTTCTAGAGGTTTGGGATGGTAAACCATCCTATAGGAAATCATGGGCTGGGAATCTTTTGGTGTGGTCAGATTTGACCTTTGGACCCCTCCTTCAAGGTCAAATAAGGACAGCCAAACTTAAAAGTGCTTATAACTCGCTTATTATTGGTCCTAGAGGTTTGGGATGGTAAACCAACCTATAGGAAATCATGGGCTGGGAATGTTTTTGTGTGGTTGGATTTGACCGTGGACCCCTTCTTCAAGGTCGTACGAGGATACTGCATTTGCAGTATTTCTTTAAATATGTTTTAACCTACTCTACACTTAAACAGTTTCCTTGTTACTTTCCTCCATAATACCATTTGCAGGGCAAAACTTTTTTGTCCTTTTCTTCTGTCAGTTTCAGAATTTCTTTTGAACATGCTGTTCAATTACCATTTACTGTACTTCTGTACAGCACTTTCCCTGATAATTATGCTTTCCTATCATTATTACCTTCACAAATCAAAAACACTCAGTCAGCTGACACAGTGCCCGTTCACGGGCACTCTCCCCTTGTTTCATTTTATTTCACATATTTATTGTTTTCATTGCTTTTTAAGTTTTTACAATGTGAAATTTTTTTTTTTAAATTTGTTTATTTACAATGTGAAACTTAAGATTTTTGGTAGTTTTATAAATTTGAAGGTTACTCTGTGTCAACATGAGTAATACTTGATGATTAGTCAATATGAAATATTCATGAAACCTAGTGTTGGGAATCGCCTCCAATTTTCATGGTCGATTATTCATCCATTTTTCCGATCGATGATCGACCCATAATCGATTATTTTACACCATTGTTGTTTATTATTTAAGAAACACTTTCCGGGATAAAGTATAGGCCAATCCAGTAAGAATAACGGTGTTCCGACATTTAGAATCTACCGAAAGCACCCACTTTCTGTAAATATGGTGGTAGACATAAACAAACTCGAAATGCATGACAAATCTGTTGATTTATTAAGTAAAAATTCATAAAATATATGAATAATATGTGGATATTGAGATAAATCAGGAAAGGTAAGATTTAAGGTGAATAATCGATCATTAGAAAATGTTAATGACCGACCGCTATTGTACACTGTCACCGATGATTAATCGAGCACACGTCTAATCGTCCACCCACTGGTGACACCTCTACTGTCAGTATTATTTGAATGTTTATAGGGATTTTTTCTATGTAAATGTCATTGTAACTGTACAAAATACACATTAAGTGTTCTGTTTTTTATGTGCGTGAAATTAAAATGATGTAAATTTTCCCATTTCCTGACATAGAAATGAAGGTTCCCCGGTAAAATCAACCAGTCGTATCATTTCCCAACATTTAGCCATTTAGTTTCATATCGGGACATCCCATATATAACCACTGTGATAATGATATCACATAATCTTGAATCAGGTTTACATTAGTGTTCGGAATCGCCTCCAAGTTGCATGGTTGATTAATGGCCCATTTTTCTGAGCGTTGATCGAGCCATAATCGATTCCGTTGTTGGTTGTATCATGAAACACATTCTGGGATAAAGTGTATGTCGATGCGTTAGGAATAACAGTGTTCCGACGTTTTGAATCTACCAAAAACACTCACTTCTTGTAAACATGGTGGTAGATATAAACAAACCCAAATTTGTTACAAATCTGTTGATTTATTAAAGAAACGGCCCGGAATATTAAAAAAAAACGTGTAAATTTAGGAAAGTAACTAAAATAATACAAAATTTTCAGTGATAATGATGAATCGATGAACTCTAGTTCCAGATTGATCATCGCTTCTACAGTGAATTTCCACCAACCATTCAATATCTGTAAACAATCGTTCTACCACTAGTTTACATAGAGTAATATGTGCAAAAGTGTTATATCAAATCCACTGGTAACAGTTTTTACCCCATGTATTGTTTTCACCCATGGTGTCCGGATGGGTGGGCGGGCGTCCGGGTGGGCGGGCGTCCGGGCGGGCGGGTGGGTGGGCGGACGGCGGAAAATAGTTTGCCTGAGCTGTATCTCAGAAACCATAAGGTGTAGGAAGTTGATACTTGGTAGGGACATTGGTTAGGGGGTGTAGGTGTGCAACGTCATGGTCTGACCTTGATTTGACCTTTGACCTTGCCATAGTGACCTTGACCTATAAAATCTTGTCAGGGCTATATCTCGGAAACCGTAAGGTGTAGGAAGTTGATACTTGGTAGGGACCTTGGTTAGGGGCTATAGGTGTGTATTATCATGGTGTGACCTTAATTTAACCTTTTACCTTGTCGTAGTGACCACCTTTAAAATCTTCATGGACCTTTGGGTCTGTCTTTTGATGCAGATTAAGCAAAAGTCATATTAGAATTTATTAAGAATTTTACTTTCATAACTTCCCATTGTAAGAGATAGAATTTCATCAAGTGAGCCACAGATTTTGCTCCAACACCACAATAAGCATTCATTAAATGTATTACCACTTCTGTATGCATGGTAATATTCAAACCATCTAAACCATAATTCGGCCATGCAGATGTAGATAAAGAATGTTGAATTTTAGTTTACTGATTAATGCTGTCATCTTGTTATGGAATTATCTTGTTTTAATACTTCATCTTTATACGCATTATCTTTCTTTTAAAGATTATTTCTCCATTTAAACATTGTTTGGACATGTATATAACTGACAGTGCTCTGAAAGTATCCTGAAGTTTGTACTGGTACAGTACTTCTATATCTCATGGTGTTGAAAATATTTCCCTAGGCTGTGGGGTACGGGCATCTCTGATGCTATTTTTATAATATAGATTTTCAAGTGCAGTTGAAATGCAAATTTATCATACATTATTAATATTTGATGCACACATAAATACAAAATATAAAAGGCCAACTTTGTGGGGGTGACCCAGGTTTGCATCAAAATGGGTTTGAGGTGGCAAAGGGACGAGTTGTCCATGACTCGACAGATTCGTAAGAATGGTTACTTCTGCTTCTTGCACAAAAACCTCATCGTGGCACCTATTTATGTCCACTCTATTGCATACACTTGTTTTGTGGATTCAGCCTTTCTCTAGACGACCAATGGATGCCTTCTAAATGTCAAATTTGAGGTATTCATATTTTGGCCTTTCATATGTGATAACTTGAAAACGTAAACTTTTAAATTTGATATGTGGGCATGTTTGGGTAAGGCCTCCGAGCCTGTTGCTTTGTAGCTTTGGGTCTGCCACTGTGAGATCAGTAGTAGCCTTCTTACACAAACTAAAGGGGTTAATTATCTCAAAAACCATTAGAGATGGAGCGATTTCGAGCAGAGTTTGGAACCCTTTGGTTAATATAAAACCATGATTATAATGCCTGTCACCATCTTAAATTTTGGCGGAAGTCTAAAATGTTGATTATCTCCAAAACGTTAGAGATTGGGAGATTTTGGGCGGTTTTTATCCCACAGCCCAAGGGCTGTCAGGGTATTGTTTTCACCCATGGTGTCCGGATGGGTGGGTGGGAGGCGGGAAGAAGTTTGTCCGGCCTGTACCTTGGAAACAGTAAGGTGTAGGAAGTTGATACTTGGTAGGGACATTGGTTAGGGGGTGTAGGTGTGCAACGTCATGGGGTGACCTTGATTTAACCTTTGACCTTTCCGTAGTGACCTTGACCTATAAAATCATGTCCGGGTTATATCTCAGCAACCTTAAGGTGTAGGAAGTTGAAATGTGGTAGGGACATTGGTTAGGGGGTGTAGGTGTGCAACGTCATGGTGTGACCTTGATTTGACCTTGACCTATAAAATCTTGTCCGGGCTATATCTTGGAAACCGTAAGGTGTAGGAAGTTGATACTTAGTAGTGACATTGGTTAGGGGGTGTAGGCGTGCAACGTCATGGTGTGACCTTGATTTGACCTTTGACCTTGCCGTAGTGACGTCGACCTATAAAAACTTGTCTGGGCTATATCTCGGAAACCGTACTGTGTAGGAAGTTGGTACTTGGTAGGGACATTGGTTAGGGGTTGTAGGTTTGCAACGTCATGACGTGACCTTGATTTGACCTTGCTGTGGTAACCTTGAGTTTGAAAATCTTGTCTGGGCTATATCTCGGAAACCATAAGGTGTAGGACGTTGATCCTTGGTATCGACGTTGGTTAGGCGGTGTAGGTGTGTAACGTCAAGGTGTGACCTTGATTTGACCTTGACCTATAAAATCTTGTCTGGGCTATATCTTGGAAACCGTAAGGTGTAGGAAGTTGATACTTGGTAGGCACATTGGTTAGGGGGTGTAGGCGTGCAATGTCATGGTGTGACCTTGATTTGACCTTGCCGTAGTGACCTTGACCTATAAAAACTTGTCTCGTCTATATCTCGGAAACCGTACTGTGTAGGAAGTTGGTACTGTGTAGGGGCATTGGTTAGGGGTTGTAGGTGTGCAGCATCATGACGTGACCTTGATTTGACCTGTGACCTTGCTGTGGTGACCTTGAGTTTGGGAATCTTGTCTGGGCTATATCTCGGAAACCATAAGGTGTAGGACGTTGATCCTTGGTATCGACGTTGGTTAAGCGGTGTAGGTGTGTAACGTCATGGTGTGACCTTGATTTGACCTTGCTGTAGTGACCTTGACCTATAAAATCTTGTTCGGGGTATATCTTGGAAATTGTAAGGTGTAGGAAGTTGATTCTTGGTGGGGACATTGGCTAGGGTGTGTAGATGTAAAAGGTCATGGTGTGACCTTGATTTGATCTTTGACCTTGCTGTAGTGACCTTGACCTATAATGCCTTGTCTGGGCTATATTTCGGAAACCATAAGGTGTAGGAAGTTGATAATTGGAAGGGATATTGGTCGGCAGTGTGTAAATTTACGTCGAAATCAAGTGATTTACGCACATAATATTTACCTGGGGGGTCAGACTGACTCAGAAATATTTCTAAAAAGAATTATTGATATTTCGTCTATATATGCAGCAATTCTTTGTTTCTTCTAATTTCAAAACAAATCTTGTTTGTTTACCCATCACTGCGCATGCGCGAGATCAAAAGGTCGAGAGGTGATCAGTTCACGAGTTTACAAGGTCACGCATGCGCATTCGCATTATTCAGTAACAAAGGACTCGAGATTTTTATGTCAGCTGACATTATGTCGTCACTCTGCGGCGTGGGCGTACGCGTGGGCGTACGCGTCCGCGTGAACAACTTCTCCTCCAAAACTACAAGGCCTAGAGACGTGCTGTTTTTTTTAAAAGATACCTTATCTATCGAGGATGAAAAATTGTTCAAGGCATGCAAATCTGTCTGTTCGTGTGTTTACTAGAGACATTACAAGGGGGGTACCCCCACCAAAAGTGTGAAAATTTCAACACTTAATCACAATTTTCTCAGTGACTATTGCAGGGATTTCTCTCATATCTTGCATATATGTACTAGATCAGAGGTAGATTCTCTTGTGTGAGTATGAGACCTGGATCTGTGTTACTTTTTTTAAATAAATTTTTTTAATAATTTTTAATGCCTTAAAATTCATGAAATCATGCACAAAATCATTTATAACTTGAAAAGTGTTGCATTTAGAGCATTTTGTTAAAATATGTTATTCAGCTACTTTTTTCATAGCTACAATATGGTGAGTAAGTTGGGTGCCTGTCTCAATAGCTAAGTGAGTAATAGCTACTTTTGGGCTTTTCAGTAACTTCCATCATGAGTAAAATCACTTGTAACTTAAAAACTATTGCATTTAGAGAATTTCGTATAAATATGTTATTCAGCTACTTTTGGGTCAGCTATAACATAGTAAAATTTTAGACCTGTATCTCATGGCATAGCTGAGTAATAGCTACTTTTAGGTTATCACTGTTGAGTAAATCGCTTATAACTTGGAAACTATTGCATTTACAGTATTTTGTTTCATATGTTATTCACCTATTTTGGGATCAGCTATAACATAGTGAAGTTTCAGATCTGTGGCTCATTGCATAGCTGAGTAATAGCTACTTTGAAGTTCTCACTATTGAGTAAATCACTTGTAACTTAAAACCTATTGCATTTAGAGAATTTCGTATAAATATGTTATTCAGCTACTTTTGGGCCAGCTATAACAGTGAAATTTCAGATCTGTAGGTCATGGCATAGCTGAGTAATAGCTACTTTAAAGTTCTCACTATTGAGTAAAGCAGTTGTAATTGGAAAACTATTGCATTTAGAGAATTTCGTATAAATATGTTATTCAGCTACTTTTGGGTCAGCTATAACATAGTAAAATTTCAGACCTGTAGCTCATGGCATAGCTGAGTAATAGCTACTTTTAGGTCATCACTATTGAGTAAATCAGTTGTAACTTCAAAACTATTGCATTTACAGTATTTTGCTTAAATATGTTGTTCACCTACTTTTGGGTCAGCTATAACATAGTGAAATTTCAGACCTGTAGCTCATTGCATAGCTGAGTAATAACTACTTTGAGGTTCTCACTATTGAGTAAATCAGTTGTAATTGCAAAACTATTGCATTTAGAGAATTTAGTATAAATATGTTATTCAGCTACTTTTGGGTCAGCTATAACATAGTAAAATTTCAGACCTGTAGCTCATGGCATAGCTGAGTAATAGCTACTTTTAGGTCATCACTATTGAGTAAATCAGTTGTAACTTGAAAACTATTGCATGTACAGTATTTTGCTTAAATATGTTGTTCACCTACTTTTGGGTCAGCTATAACATAGTAAAATTTCAGACCTGTAGCTCATGGCATAGCTGAGTAATAGCTACTTTGAGGTTATCACTGTTGAGTAAATCGCTTATAACTTGGAAATTATTGCATTTAGAGTATTTTGTTTCAATATGTTATTCACCTATATTGGAGTCAGCTATAACATAGTGAAGTTCCAGACCTGTGACTCATTGCATAGCTGAGTAATAGCTACTTTGAAGTTCTCAATGTTGAGTAAATCACTTATAATTTGAAAACTATTGCATTTAGAGAATTTAGTATAAATATGTTATTCAGCTACTTTTGGGTCAGCTATAACATAGTAAAATTTCAGACCTGTAGCTCATGGCATAGCTGAGTAATAGCTACTTTTAGGTTATCACTGTTGAGTAAATCACTTATAACTTGGAAACTATTGCATTTAGAGTATTTTGTTGCAATATGTTATTCACCTATTTTGGGGTCAGCTATAACATAGTGAAGTTCCAGACCTGTGGCTCATTGCATAGCTGAGTAATAGCTACTTTGAAGTTCTCACTGTTGAGTAAATCAGTTGTAATTGGAAAACTATTGCCTTTACAGAAATTTGTGCAAATATGTTATTCAGCTACTTTTGGGTCAGCTATAACATAGTGAAATTACAGACCTGTAGCTCATGGCACAACTGAGCAATAGCTATTCTCAGGCACTGGCTGTTGAGTAAATCGGCTATAACTTGAAAAATATTGCATTTGGAGTATTTTGTTAAAATATATTGTTCACCTACTTTTGGGTTAGCTATAACATAGTGAAATTACAGACCTATAGCTCATGGCATAACGGAGCAATAGCTATTTTCAGGTTCTCACTATTGAGTAAATCAGTTGTAACTTGAAAACTATTGCATTTACAGTATTTTGCTTAAATATGTTGTTCACCTACTTTTAGGTCAGCTATAACAGAGCAAAAATTCAGACATGTAGCTCATTGCATAGCTGAGTAATAGTTACTTTGAGGTTCTCACTCTTGAGTAAATCAGTTGTAACTTGAAAACTATTACATTTAGAGTATTTTGTTAAATATGTTATTCACAGACGTTTTGGTCAGCTATAACATAGTGAAATTGCAGACCTCTATGTCATGGCATAGCTGAGCAATAGCTTCTTTCAGGTTCTCACTGTTGAGTAAATCATTGTATCCAACCTGTAGGAAATCATGGGCTGGGAATCTGTTAATATGGTCCGATTTGACCTTGGAACCCTCCTTCAAGGTCAAATGAGGATAGCCAAACATAAAAGTGCTTATAACTCGCTTATTATTGGTCCTAGAGGGTTGGAATGAAAACCAACCTATAGAAAATCATGAGCTGGGAATTTTTTGGTGTGGTCGGATTTCACCTTGGACCCCTCCTTCAAGGTCAAATGAGGATAGCCAAACTTAAAAGTGCTTATAACTCGCTTATTATTGGTCCTAGAGGTTTGGAATGGAAAACCAACCTATAGAAAATCATGGGCTGGGAATCTTTTGGTGTGGTCGGATTTCACCTTAGACCCCTCCTTCCAGGTCAAACGAAGATAGCCAAACTTAAAGTGCTTATAACTCGCGTATTATTGGTCTTGGAGGTTTGGGATGGTAAACCAACATATAGGAAATCATGGGCTGGGATTCTTTTGGTGTGGTCAGATTTGACCTGGGACCCCTCCTTCAAGGTCAATTGAGGATAGCCAAACTTACAATTGCTTATAACTCGCTTATTATTGGTCCTACAGGTTTGGGATGGTAAACAAGATACAGGAAATCATGGGCTGGGAATTTTTTTGTGTGGTCGGATTTGACCTTAGACCCCTCCGTCAAGGTCAAACAAGGATAGCCAAACTTAAAAAGTGCCTATGACTCACTTATTATTGGTCCGAGAGGTTTGGGATGGTAAACCATCCTAAATTCTTTGGCTGGGAATCTTTTGGTATGGTCAGATTTGACCTTTGGATCCCTTCTTCATGGTCGAACGAGGATATTGCATTTATAGTATTTTTTAAAATATTTTTAACCTACTTTTTACACTTAAACAATTACCTTGTTACTTTATTTCATAATACCATTTGCAGGGCACAACTTTTTTGTCCTTTTCTTCTGTCAGCTTCGGAATATCTTTCGAACATGCTGTTCAGTTACCATTTACTGTATTTCTGTACAGCCCTTTCCCTGATAATTATGCTTTCCTCTCATTATCACCATCACAAATCAAAAACATTCAGTCAGCTGACACAGTGCCCGTTCACGGGCACTCTCCTCTTGTTTTTACTGAAAGCATAGATGCATATGCAATAAAAACAGCACTGAAGATAAGCTGTATATTTTCAAATTTCATGTGAGACGAGAGCTACACCGATGAGATCCATCTTAAATGGCCAGTGTTACAATGTACCTACTAGTAACCCTACCATGGGTATATGGTACCCCACATTTCATAACTTTAATACACACTGTCTTTGTAAGGTATTTTAGGTGTTGTTTGTCCATTATATTTTTAACCTGCAGTTTAACCAGAAGGGGTCAAGTCTAACTGACCCTCAAAAATTTCGATTGACCCCCGGTTTTCAAAGGAGGGGGTCAATTGACCTCCAGAAAAATGAGGCTCAGGAAACACTGGTCGGGGGTTATATGTTAGCAGCGTCGTGGTGTGACCTGGATTTGACCATAGATATATCTAATGCTATTTTATCTCTCTACGGGGATATCTGATACTATTTTATCTCTCTTATCTCCCTTGTATCTTTTTACTTGAATCTTGGTTGTTGCACCTTTGGGTGTCTTTTGATGTAGATTAAGCACTTTTAAAGTCATAATTTTGACACTGACACTGCTCTGAAAGTATCCCGTTCTTTGTACTGTTTCAATACTTCTATATCTCATGGTGTTGAAAACTATTTCCTCAGGCTATGGGGTACGGGCATCTCTGATGCTATTTTCTAAAGGTTGAAGTTGAGGTGTTTGTTCATGTTTTGGCCTGTCATGTGATAAGTTCAAAATGTGTTATGTAGATCTATAAATTTGATATGTGGGTATGTATGGGTAAAGTCTCAAAGCCAATTGCTTTGTGGCCTTTTGACATGAACTAAAAATATTTATCATTTCAAAAACCATTAGAGATGGAGCGATTTCTAGTGGATTTTGGAACCCTTTGGGTACTATAAATCGTGGATATAATGCCTCCAAAACAATTTTAAAATGCATCATGTGTGTGGGTGCGTGCGTGTGTGTGTTGGTGTGTCACACAGATTTCTCTGTAACTACTACAGCTAGAGGTTTTTGTCCATTGTCATAAATAAATTTTCATGCCCTTGTTTTCCGAATTCCAGCCACCATCTTAAATTTCGGTAGAAGTAAAAAAAATATAAATTATTTCAAAACCTTTGAGAGATGAGGTCGATTTTGGGCAAATTTATAATGCCCCTGAAAATTTTTATTTTCTGAATGTAGGCCGCCATTTTGAATTTTAGCAGAATAGTCAAATGTTGGATTTAAGAATTGGTGAACTCATTACATTCCCATCCAGAGATACACTGCATCAAATTGGCGCAAGCCTAGTTGGTTTACCATTTTAGTTGCACACTTTATTTTCACAGTGACCAGCTGAAGGGCCATTATAACACTGGACAGTATTGGGTTGAAGTTGAGGTTGAAGATCTTGCTAGTTTTGATGCAGTTATTGCAGAAAAACTGCAGAAGCTGCCTTCAGAACACCTTCCATTGGTATGCACTTTTTAATTTTATATTTGTTGCACCATAAGCCGAGAGATAATGCAAAGGTTAAACATTGTTTTCTGCCTGACTTAGAGAAAGTTAAATTTACTTTCCATTTTACAGTGTGCATATTTCTTCAATTAGAAATGTGTAATCTCCTTGTACTTGGGGTTTATTGGGGTACTTAGTGTCCTATGGCAAATATGAATGGTAAGATGACTTTTCATCATACCGTCGTCCGAGACGCAAATGGTTAGCATAATTTTTCAGTACATAGCTGCTTTTATTAGCTGACGACTAACCAGTTAATTGTGATGTACAGTACCTTTGAGAGGTACAAATAACAAAAACAATCTCTTTATATTGGGTATCCAAGTCGTAATTTCCAAACTAGTGGATTCTAAGGCACACCATCCAAGCTAAAAGATATTAGATATAAATCAAAAGTCATGAAATGTGATAAGGTCATAACCAAGGAGACCATTGGTATTTGATAATCTAAAACTAGGCAGGGAAAGATTTATAAATAATGCAAACAATATGGTGGATCTTGAAGTGCTAGACAGTAGAAAATTCCTGCAGATTGTTGGGTAATCTACAAATAAATGTTGTAATTTAGATATTCAACCTATTGTATGGATAAAATTGTTTGATAACTTTGTAGCATGTGACTCCAAAATCCAAATATTAAGAATTGCAACGTTCGCCTAAAATCCCATCTGAGTTGATTTTTAAAAGGAAACATTTAAAAGGTTAAACGATATTGGTCTCAGCTAGTGATTGTTTGGGTAACCTAATATTTGGTTTGTAAGGTTAACATTTTTAGCCCAGTTTTTACCCCACAGCCCTTGAGGGCTGTCGGGGTATTGTTTTCACCCATGGTGTCGGGATGGGTGGGAGGAGCCAAAAGTTTGTCTGTGCTGTATCTTGCCGTAGTGACCTTGACCTATAAAATCTATAAAAGGCTATATCTCGGAAACCGTAAGGTGTAGGAAGTTGATACTTGGTAGGGACATTGGTTAGGGGTGTAGGTGTGCAACGTCATGGTCTGACCAGGATTTGACCTTTGACCTTGCCGTAGTGACCTTGACCTATAAAATCTTGTCCGGGCTATATCTGGGAAACCATGAGGTGTAGGAAGTTGATACTTACTAGGGACATTGGTTATGGGGTGTAGGTGTGCAACGTCATGGTGTGACCTTGCCGTAGTGACCTTGACCTACAAAATCTTGTCCGGGCTGTATCTTGGAAACTGTAAGGTGTAGAAGTTGATACTTGGTAGGGACATTGGTTAGGGGGTGTAGGTGTGCAACGTCATGGTGTGACCTTGATTTGACCTTTGATCTTGCTGTAGTGACCTTGACCTATAAAATCTTGTCTGGGCTATATCTCGGAAACTGTAAGGTGTAGGAAGTTGATACTTGGTAGGGACATTGGTTAGGGGGTGTAGGTGTACAACATCATGGTCTGACCTTGATTTGACCTTTGACCTTGCCGTAGTGACCTTGATCTATAAAATTTTGTCTGGGCTATATCTCAGAAACTGTAAGGTGTAAGAAGTTGATACATGGTAGGGACATTGGTTAGGGGGTGTAGGTGTGCAACGTCATGGTGTGACCTTGATTTGACCTTGCTGTAGGGACCTTGACCTGTAAAATCTTGTCCGGGCTATATTTTGGAAACCATAAGGTGTAGGAAGTTGATACTTGGTAGGGACATTGGTTAGGGGGTGTAGGTGTGCAACGTCATGGTCTGACCTTGATTTGACCTTTGACCTTGACCTATAAAATCTTGTCAGGGCTATATCTCAGAAACCGTAAAGTGTAGGAAGTTGATACTTGATAGGGACATTGGATAGGGGTGTTGGTGTGCAACGTAATGGTGTGACCTTGATTTGACCTTTGACCTTGCTGTAGTGACCTTGACCTATAAAATCTTGTCCTGGTTATATCTCGGAAACCGTACGGTGTAGGAAGTTGACACTTGGTAGGGACATTGGTTAGGGGTTGTAGGAGTGCAACATCATGGTATGACCTTGATTTCAACTTTGACCTTGAATTGTCTTGTTTTAATACTCCATCTTTATGTACATTTTCCTTCTCTTAGATGCAGTGTTCGAAACTCGTGCAAAAAAGTTAATGGCTGTCAGGCTTGTAACTTTGGAAAGTTGGAAGCCCCAGACAAAAGTTTCAAGTTTTATCAGAACTGGATATTTTCCAAGACAGAAAAAATGTGAAAAATAAAGAAAAGTCACAAGTTGTTTTGATTTGTTTTGATAATTGGTTAAAGTTAAGATGCACATCATTTTCAATAGCCAGGGTCCTAATAACTGAGACAGGCTCACAGCATTGCCACTTGTGGGATTGGAACCCACGCCAAGCCTAAGGTGAATTAGTGGCCAGGCTTGTTACCCACTAGGTAAAAACCATAACTCTTGATTAATTTATTTATTGTCAAAAGTTACTCTATACATTCTGATTTAACATTTTGATGTGAAATATTTCCAAATTTAGTTCCATGCCTAATTTTTCCACATGGATTCAAACCCAAGAATGTAGTTCTGAAAGCAATTAAAAACTTAACACCCCCTCCCCATCCCAACCCCCACCCAGTCCCCAAGATTTGTCACAGTATGTGGAAATCAACTGATGGGGAAACCCTCTTCCCTTTTCCTTGACTTGTTTCAAATACTGTTATTTTTGTAACTATATTAGGGCCTCTGATCTTCCCCAGTGACAATTGGCCCAAATTTTGAAGATTTTATCTTCCTTTTAAAGGGTGACCAACACCCTCAATAGTTGGAGCAAACAACTGGGGGCTCAGGGGCGGTATTCAATAACATGGATTAAGATCAGAGCAAGATCAGATCAAATTTGAGAAAAAAGCTTAAAGTGAGCCAGGGGATCAAATAGCTATTCACAAAGCAGGGATCACTTAAGTTGAAAAGATAAAATAGAGCAGATTCATTTCGATGACAAGCCCCAACGAGTACACTTGCTTAAATATATCAAAGTACCTTAACGATCCCACACACATGTTGCACTTGTGTCCCCAAATACTTTTCGACATCGCCAGTGGGTTCTGCTTCACGAATTTTCGTCCAATCAGATTGCTTGACACAAAAGCAATATGGCT
Source organism: Sabellastarte sp. h YS-2021 (assembly GCA_964017235.1). Classification (NCBI taxonomy): domain Eukaryota; kingdom Metazoa; phylum Annelida; class Polychaeta; order Sabellida; family Sabellidae; genus Sabellastarte; species Sabellastarte sp. h YS-2021. The sequence continues at coordinate 118,221,224 of OZ024928.1, forward strand.
ACTGCCGAAAAGATGATGAAAACAAGACAAAACGTGTAAATATTCCTCTATTAACCCTTATTTTATAAAAAAAAATAGCTTCAGATATGTTACAAGCATCCGGGCTTGCATCGACAAAAATATAAGAGCCCATCCTTAAATTTAACAGCAAATTGCTTGCGGGCAGGCGGCAGTTTCGAACAATGCTTAGATGTTATTTTCTCTACTTAAACATCATTTTGACCTTAATATAACTGACACTGCTCTGAAAGTATCCCGATCTTTGTACTGTTTCACTACTTCTATATCCCATGGTGTTGAAAATTATTTCCCCAGGCTGTGGGGTTCGGGCATCTCTGATACTATTTTTATGGCCTAGTTACATAACTTTTTTTTTCAAAAAATTGATTACAATCACATGTACTTGTGTACTTGACCCCCCAACCCTACTTATGGACTAAATATTACTTTCTCAGTGAATGTATGAATCTTTCATTGTATCCACCGGATAGCATCCGGTAGTGCTGGGAGATCGCTTGGATTTTCCGTGTTGATGTTCGTATCGGACATTTGTAACCAAACTTCGAATATTTCCGATTATGGAGTCGAAGTGTTAAAAAGACAGATAAAATATTAATATTATATTATATGAAGCAAAATACACACAAATTACCACAAGTATGACCAAAATATAATCTAAAAGCCATTCACAGACGTCTCCCTCACTAACAGACTATGCTTGATGTATCCTCACTTGTGATTGGCTGATTTTATGATTACCTTGACAACAGTTGGAAAACCCCAAGGTGTTTCTATTTACGTTATTTTTATTGCATTCACGGCTAGTTTTGTGATTTTAACTGATGGATATTTCAGATTTTTACAAAATATTATTAAGGTTAGCATTTTATTGTGACCAAAAGGCTGCAAAGAAATGGATTTAGCAAATATCGGTTTTACTTAAATTTTACCGATCATTGATTGGCAATGAGCCAGCAAGCGATAATACCGAAGTTTGCGAACATCGTCCCAGCACTAGTGGATACTATGGATTTGACTTCGTTACGCCGCCGCCGCAGTGTGTAGAGAAATTTCACCGTTACCGCTCTAACGAAAAAAATATTATAGCTAGCCTTCTCAAATTTGCAGGATATATTCATAGCCATAAAATCTTGCCTGAGAATATTTTTGGCCTTATTTTGAAAAACAAGATGGCCGCCACTGGCGTTTTTCAACTTTAAACAAGGACTTTTGGTGGCCCTCTAGAGCAAAGGGTATTATAGGTAGAGATCTCAAATTTGCAGGATATGTTCCTCATTATAAAATCTTGACTGAGAATGGCCTCATTTTGAAAAACAAGATGGCCGCCATAGTCGTTTCTTTGCAGTCATGAAAAGTGCTTATATCTTCCTTATTATTGGTCCTAGAGGTTTGGGATGGTAAACCAACCTGTAGGAAATCATGGGCTGGGAATCTTTTCGTGTGGTTAGATTTGACCTTGGACCCCATCCTTCAAGGTCAAACGAGGATAGCCAAATTTTAAAGTGCTTATAACTCACTTATTATTGGTCCTAGAGGTTTGGGATGGTAAACCAACCTATAGGAAATCATGGGCTGGAAATCTTTTGGTGTAGTCAGATTTGACCTTGGACTAGGGCTGCAACGATTCTTCGGATACTCGGAAACGAAACGATTCAGTTCAATACTCGAGGCAAGAAAAGTGAACCGGGTCTTCGAAAACAACTAAACATAAACGTAAAATCTATTACAAAATTCAATTTTTTTTCTTTAAATATATGGATATATTTATATATTTAACAATATAAGGCGTTTCCATTTCAGTATTTCATATTTTAAGCATTTGCAAACTTTAGTTCTTTGTGTAACAACGTTTTATAAGACAGCATTTTATTATAACGTATTTCGAAGACGCCTCAAATCTCGCAATATAAAGATGGTTAAAGTTTCCTATATTTTGCATTATAAATGCATCTTTTTTCCAAAATTCAATAAATTATTAAAATTCTTTCCTGTTGTGTGGTTTGTAACCATTTTATAAGGCGTGATATGTCAAAATATGAAGCAGTTTATTTCTTGGGTGATAATCAAGCGATTAACCGAGTCCGAGTCGATTCTTATAAAACGAGGAATCGAGGCACATTTTCGGGCTCGCTTGCAGCCCTACCTTGGACCCCTCCTTCAAGGTCAAACTAGGATAGCCAAACTTAAAAGTGCTTATAACTCGCTTATTATTGGTTGTAGAGATTTGGGATGGTAAACCAGCCTATAGGAAATCATGGGCCAGGAATCTTTTGGTGTGGTCGGATTTGACCTTGGACCCCTCCTTCAAGGTCAAACGAGGATAGCCAAACTTAAAAGTGCTTATAACTCGCTTGTTATTGGTCGTAGAGGTTTGGGATGGTAAACCAACCTGTAGGAAATCATGGGCTGGGAATCTTGTGGTGTGGTCGGATTTGACCTTGAACCCCTCCTTCAAGGTCAAACGAGCATAGCCAAGCTTAAAAGTGCTTATAACTCGCTTATTAAGCGTCCCTGAAAGGGCGCTTATTTGTTTGCATCTCAGTTTCCTCACCGCCGCCGCATTATGGTCTCCTTTGAATATCTCCCTTATTATTAGAAGGTTTCAAACCATATTTGGCAGTTATATACCTTAGGCGTGGGAAAATTTTTCTGCATGCTTAAATTTGACCTTTGACCTTTATGAAGGTCACATGATCAAAAACTATTTTTTGAAGTACACACACGCACACACACCCCCCCCACCCCCGTCATCGCAGTTCAGGAAAAACTACTTGCTACAGAGCCTTATAATTTGACACACCTGTTCATACTATCGAAAACGCGAGCTGATTAGATTTTGGGAGCAATCCCTTGAAAAATGTCTCATTTATGAGTGATTTTCTGACACCTTCCAATCTGAAAGCCTTAAATTTAGGCCAACCCCCCTATTATCTTCTTAAGTATTGCATTTAGAGCTATAAAATGTACTGGGAGGTAATAGGAAACCATATGTGGAGAGTCTAAATAGCCGGTCAGTTTTACCCCACGGCCCCCCTTATGGGTCAAACTGATGGGGTCATAAAATAGCTGATTTTGAGTTTTTGCCTTATATCTCCTTTATTGTTGCTTTTATAGCTTCAGAATGTATTAAGAGGTATTGGGAAAGCATATGTGGAGAGTCTAAATAGCCGGTCAGTTTTACCCCCCCCCCCCCCCCCCCCCCCCCTTATGGGTCAAACTGGGGTCATAAAATAGCCGATTTTGAGTTTTTGCCTTTATCTCCTTTATTGTTGCTTTTATAGCTTCAGCATGTATTAAGAGGTATTGGGAAAGCATATGTGGAGAGTCTAAATAGCCGGTCAGTTTTATCCCCCGACCCCCCCCTTATGGGTCAAACTGGGGTCATAAAATAGCTGATTTTGAGTTTTTGCCTTGTATCTCCTTTATTGTTGCTTTTATAGCTTCAGAATGTATTAAGAGGTATTGGGAAAGCATATATGGAGAGTCTAAATAGCCGGTCAATTTTACCCCCCGACCCCCCCTTATGGGTCAAACTGGGGTCATAAAATAGCCGATTTTGAGTTTTTGCCTTTATCTCCTTTATTGTTGCTTTTATAGCTTCAGAATATATTAAGAGGTATTGGGAAAGCATATGTGGAGAGTCTAAATAGCGGGTCAGTTTTACCCCCTGACCCCCCCTTATGGGCCAAACTGGGGTCATAAATAGCTGCTTTGGAGTTTTTGCCTTATATCTCCTTTGTTGTAGCTTTTATAGCTTCAGAATGTATTAAGAGGTATTGGGAAAGCATATGTGGAGAATCTAAATAGCTGGTCAGTTTTATCCCCCGACCCCCCTTTATGGGTCAAACTGGGGTCATAAAATAGTTGCTTTGGAGTTTTGCCTTATATCTCCTTTATTGTTGCTTTTAGACCTTCAGAATGTATTAAGAAGTATTGGGAAAGCATATGTGGAGAGTCTAAATAGCGGGTCAGTTTTACCCCCCGACCCTCCCTTATAGGTCAAACTGGGGTCATAAAATAGCTGCTTTGGAGTTTTTGCCTTATATCTCCTTTATTGTTGCTTTTATAGCTTCAAAATGTATTAAGAGGTATTGGGAAAGCATACGGTGCAGCTTTGTGCATTCTTAGCTTTACAGCATGCTTATTAAAACCACAAAGCATTTTAAACTTTAAGGGACGCTTCGCTTTTGTTAGCAAAAGCATTCCTCTAGTTATTGGTCATAGAGGTTTGAGATGGTAAACCAACCTATAGGAAATCATGGGCTGGGAGTCTTTTGGTGTGGTTGGATTTGACCTTGGACCCCTCCTTCAAGGTCAAACGAGGATAGCCAAACTTAAAAGTGCTTATAACTCACTTATTATTGGTCCTAGAGGTTTGGGATGGTAAACTAACCTATAGGAAATCATGGGCTGGGAATCTTTTGGTGTGGTCGGATTTGACCTTGGACCCCTCCTTCAAGGTCAAATGAGGATAGCCCAACTTAAAAGTGCTTATACCTCGCTTATTATTGGTCCTAGAGGTTTGAGATGGTAAACCAACATATAGGAAATCATGGGCTGGGAATCTATTGCTGTGGTCGGATTTGACTGTGGACCCCTCCTTCAAGGTCAAACGAGGATAGTACACAAAATCATGTGCTGGGAATCTATTGCTGTGGTCGGATTTGACCTTGGACCCTGCATCAAGGTCAAACGAGGATAGTCAAACTTAAAAGTGCTTATAACTCGCTTATTATTGGTCCTAGGGCTTTGTAATGTTAAACCAAAATCTAGGAAATCATGGGCTGGGAATGTTTTGATGTGATTGGATTTGACCTTTGGCCCCTCTTTCAAGGTCAAATAAGGATTGCCAAAATTAGTGTTTATTTCTTGCTTATTCGTATTCCTAGAGGTTTGCAGTGTCACACCAACCTATAAGAAATCATGGGCTAAGAATTTTTTGATATGGTCAGATTTCACCTTGGGCTTCTCCTTCAAGGTTAAGCGATGTTAGAATAGCTTTGGTGAGTTTTCTTCTGGTGGATACAATTTGCATCGGTTCTCCGATGCGATAGGGCTAGTTTTCTTTGGATTTAAAATTTTAAATATTGTTTATTTCATAAATGGAGCTAGTCAATTATTAGCTGCCCATTATACTGAAGGGATGTGCAAGTATTTTAGAAAACTAATTTTGACATAGAGCAATTGTCATGTATGAAACCCTGTTAACATAGATTTAAGTTTCTAAATCAAAAACCTGACTACCCTGGCTCATGACAACATGCAAGATTTTCTAATATCTCACCTGATCTGAGCATGGCTGTTGAAATAAGTTGAAAGGGACATGGATCCCAAACTGTAACCTGACATACTTAGGTGAAAGTGGTTCTGCTACATTTTGTATGTTAATAGTTTGAGGAAGCTGCAAAAGAAGTGGCAGATGAGGTGACACGTCCCCGGCCTGAGGGTGAGGAGGAAGTTCAAGATATCCAGGTCATGCTCAAATCTTCTGCACATGCTCAGGCAGTTAGAGGTCTCAAGGTAGGACACAAAACCCATTTCCTTGTGCTATCTGTTTCTGAAGTATGATGCAGACATTCCTTTCCTTTTCAAAAATGAAGAGTTTACTTGAACAATGTATCAATTTTGAAAAACTGAGAAACGAATTGTTATGAAAGTATTGAAAACTATTGTATCTTTTTGAAAAAAAAAAAAAAAGTATCTTGTATCTTATCAGCAGTTGTAAATCAGGCATTTATAAGAATTAGATGGCCACTTGTGTGAAAAATAAAATACTGCAAGTATTGTTAGTGTTCTGAAATTATGTTGGTGTTTAATTGTGTGACACATGCTGTAAAGTGCCAAAGCAAAGTTAAACTGCAACATATGGATGAGTCAATGTTAATGACTGGTGGTCGTCAACTAAATGTGTCAAACCACAAACCTCTTAATGGTGTGACCATTATCATCTCTATTCATATTTTAATTTTTAAACATTTAAAAACTTAAATGATACTTATATCATGTATACTTATAACATATATATTCAAGAATTGGATAACACAGATGAAACTAAAAACAGAAATGTGATATGTCATTAAAATTTTGTCGATTTCAGAGTGAAGAAATGTCAAAACTGATCAAGATACCGGGTATTGTGATAGCGGCCTCTGCTATCAGGGCAAAAGCAACTCGTATCAGCATACAGTGCCGGAGTTGTAGGAATTTCATGAACAATATTCCAGTGAGACCAGGCTTGGAGGGTTATGCACTGCCCAGAAAATGTCCTACGTGAGTAACACTGTGTGGTGTTTGTGACTTACCACTGATATTTATGTATCATTAAGGACCTCAGATTAATGTGGGATTTAACTTGTATGTTTTTGGACAGGTAGACCAGTGGTTAGCAAGTTTGGCATCTAATCACAGGATGTTACCTCAAATGGGTTGGACTCCCACAAGTGGCAATGCTGAGGGTCTGTCCTAATATGACCCAGGCTGTAAAACGGGATCTAAAATTCTAACTTTGACCTTTGTCATATATTATTGGCACAAGGAAAACTAAAGACTATTAATACATACGTATGAAAGCTATATAACCACTGTTTTACTTTCTGCAGGGAGTTTTCTTCTGCAGAATACAATGATAATACAAGAAAATGTTAGTAAATATATAAAAAAAATAAAGTTTGCAGTATCTATAAAGCAATTGCTGGGTCATTATAAGAATGACTGTAAAGGAGAACTAATCATTTGTTTAACTGAAAAAAAAAAAAAAAATGAGAAGAATTGTAGAATGGATGAACATTTTTTTTTTGTTTTTTTTTTTATCAATAATGGTGTCAACATAACAAATTTGACCAAACTTATAAGTTCTTGTGATGACTAGTATTTCATATTTATCACAAATAATAGTTTGTGGAGAAATCTGGGGATTATTACAAGATGTTCATTTTTAGGCCTATTAAATAATTCAAGAATAAATAAATATCAACTCATTTTATGAGGGCAAGCAGTTTATAGCCCCATTCTATTCTGGTGATATGTTTTAAATGTGTTTTTTTTTCAGTTATATTTGACCAAATTTAAAATTATATGCTACATGTACATATTTTATTAAAAATGACTTCAGGTACATTCAGGGTTTTGATATAGCTTTGAATAACTTGCAGAGACACTGCTGGGCAGCCAAAATGTCCGGTTGATCCATTCTTCATTGTCCCTGACAAGTGTAAATGTGTAGATTTCCAAAGCCTCAAACTTCAAGAAGCCCCAGAATCTGTTCCCAATGGGGAATTACCCAGACACTTGCAGCTGTATTGTGATCGCTACCTCTGTGAGAAGGTTGTCCCTGGCAACAGAGTCACAGTAATGGGAGTCTATTCCATCAAGATGACTGCACAAGCAAAGAAGGTTTGTCTCAAGATGATAGTTTTTGGATAAAATTTTAAAATTGCTTCTGAAATCAAGAACATTTCATGCCATGGCCAATTTGGTTAATTCATCGTTATGATTAATGCACTACTGTCTATGTCGTAATATAGGAATAAAAGACGTATTTAAGTACTTTATGATGGTTTTAAACTATCGATCATCTGTATTAAAGCCACGAAGCCCAAAGGGCTGGGTGCTTTAATACAGCAGATCGATAGTTTAAAACCATCATAAAGCACGAGAATTTGTCTTTTATTCCTATTCTAAAATGGTTACATTGATATTTTGTTCAAAATAAGGGGTAAATCTTCCGCAAAAATCAAAACAAATCCAACGCCATGTTGGCTGTTCCATTAACTAAACATGCATAGTGATATCTAGGGTAAAAACAAGTATTTTTGTTACTCTATTTTCAAAGAAATAGTCATAAAATATTGACAGATTGTCATTGTATATGCTTTCATTTTGTTGTAAGCTTTAAAACGATATGTTTTTGTTAAAATCAAGCAAAAAATGACAATTTTATGAATATTTTAACTACTTATTCGAGTTGTTTGTTTACATTTGTATGCGAAGGGACGATGCATGCAGAATTCAACAGCGTTGTTTTATTTACCGTTCTATATTCGCGATTCCAGCATTGCGCAAAAGACGTGTTCATGTTCACTGCGCAGCCTACCATTTTAGAATATGGTCTTCTGGATGACTTCTGGAACAGCCAGCATTTGTTTAATTTTTAGTTCGGATTTATGCATGAGTTGTAAGTTTGATATTGGATATCACTTGCTTGCCCTTCACATTTATGTACTGAATCCCAATATGACAAGGAGATTATATATGTTAGAAATATTCACTTTGGTATTTTTGTCAGAAATAACATATCTTCCTTGATCTTCACACTTTACTGTAATTATTGTGATTTGTGTATTTTATATTAAAGCTTTGAGCACTTTTTATCTTAGAAAAGGCTTGTTTTTTCTCTTTAACAAATGCCTAATAGTGTTGTACCAGGCCACATGATGTCAGTCATGTCACATGATATCATCTGTATTAAAGATCAGACACAACCATAGAAATACATCGCATAACAAAAATGGCAATTGACCATAAAATTATTTCACTGTTAGCCAATATTCAGTCGGCCTACAATGATACATACCTGTTTGTATCAATACAACTCTGCTGAAGAAATAGCTTGCATATAAGGCCCATGCATCATATTGTCCGACAAGGTAAAGCATAGTTTCAACTGCCATCAACAGCGAAATTAATATAAGTAAAAACTCTTATGAATTTGACTGAATGTAGACACGTGTAATTGACAAGTAGACATGTGTATTTGACCCACATTTGCTTACTGTTAGGGCTCCAAAGAGAAGGTAAATGTAGGTATCCGTCAGCCATACATCCGAGTAGTTGGGATTGACGTAGACACAGAGGGCCCAGGCCGCAGTGCCATCACCTCATCACTAAGTGCAAAAGAGGAGGAGGAGCTCCGTCAGCTAACACAGCAACCCAACATCTATGAAACCATTGCAAAGAGTGTGGCGCCATCTATATATGGCAGTGCAGATATCAAGAAGGCAATCGCCTGCCTTATGTTTGGAGGCTCCAGGAAAAGGTGAGTTCTGCATCTATTGTTGGGATGGATTGGGTTATATCAATTGTAATTATAAAGAGCACCCACAGGGTAAATGTTGTTTCTCTGAGGAGCAGTTGTTTAAGTGGTTTACAGGGAGCAAAGAAAGATAAACGTGAAATAACATGATCTTTGTTCCTACAATATTTTCTGCAATTTCATTTCAGATTAAATTTTACTTTTTTTCAGTGAAGAAAGACTTTATCTGTACTGTAAGTAGAGTAGGAATATTTATCACAGTTCAACTGAAGGTATTTCATTGGACCTTGATTACTGGCCTTGAAGAGTCTTTTGTGTTTAAATGAAATTAATTAAATGATTTAAATAGAGCTTAAAGAGAACAGAATGGGCTTATATTGTTAATTTTATTTTTAATATTTTTCTCCATTATTCACAGGGGTAAACACTAGACTATAACTTGGATATATAGAGTTAATAAAATGAACCAGTTTTATCATATTTGTACAGACTACCCGATGGCCTGACCCGCCGAGGAGATGTCAACCTTTTGATGTTGGGAGATCCTGGTACAGCCAAATCCCAGCTACTGAAGTTTGTGGAGCAGTGTTCCCCTATAGGAGTGTATACCTCCGGCAAAGGTAGCAGTGCTGCCGGCCTCACAGCCTCAGTGAACAGAGATCCAGCCACAGTAAGTCAGGGGAACTTGACATGTATTTGTATCATTTATTTGGTGTCACCCCTGAATTTATGGGTTTGAACCCATCTCCTGACACCATCCTGGATGCACTGAAGGCCTGAACCTGATGTATTCAGATTTTATGTTGCCCTTAAGATAGCACACTGTCATCGCAAATGTTATTAGGGTTGATGAAACCAAGGCATCCTAGTTGATTACAAGTTGCACTGTTCACCACTAGAAATGGTAGGGACCCACAAACTTTCCTTGGATTCAAGATTGAATCCCAAGGCAGGACCACACAGTACACCTGTGTCCCTGATTTGTCTTATGGTGTATAATATTAAAAGTACAATAGAATTTTACACCTACATGGTAAATAGTGCAGTGAGTCTAGATCTTGATACTAGGTGTCAAAAGCTACATCAGATAGTGGAAGACATTCATCTGGTTACTTATCCTCCATTGACAGAAAATTCCCACAGTGGCTAGGGAGACTAGTATCCAGAGAAGCAGTGTTCTGACATTGGTATATTGATGTTACAAATTGAACTATTCACCTCACAATTTTCTAAGTACAATATCAGCATATACATAACACATCTCTGACAGTTAAATAATTTTACTCTCAAGATGGGAAACAATGGTGCCAGGTATGGGTCCATGTAAGGTGTTAGAAATTTTGTAAACTCCAATAAATTATTGCTCTTGCTTGATTTCAATATAAAAGTATGCTGCCACTTATCAAGGTCAATACAGAGTGTTATAAACTCTGTTATTAATGAATTAATTCAAATTCTCAATATTTCAGAGGAACTTTGTGATGGAGGGTGGTGCCATGGTTCTGGCAGATGGTGGAGTGGTCTGCATTGACGAGTTTGACAAAATGAGAGAGGACGACCGAGTGGCCATTCATGAGGCCATGGAACAGCAAACCATATCCATTGCTAAGGTAGGTTAGCATTGAGTAATACTTTGTACTTGAGACAGCTGAGAGCTGATTTTACTGTAGGCCCTTAGATATTTTCTGAACTTAATGAGGGACATGAAAATGCAATGTTTCTATAAAAACTTCCCACTTCTTGCAAAACATTTTATACAAGGAAAAAGTTGAAAACAACACAAAATGTATTTCCGAATCATCACCATCCTTCATTGATAACCATTGTCTTTGTCATTCTGTTGTTTTCTGACTTCAATTCACATGCAATTACAGGCTGGTATCACAACGACCTTGAACTCCAGATGTTCTGTTCTGGCTGCAGCAAACAGTGTTTTTGGTCGGTGGGATGACACCAAGGGTGCGGAGAACATCGACTTCATGCCCACCATCTTGTCCAGGTTTGACATGATCTTTGTGGTCAAAGATGAACATGATGAGACCAGGGACATGGTCAGTGGCTTGCTTCTAAATATATTAGATTGATGGTGAAATTCCTTATGGTAAAACTTAAAATAAAGAAACTGTAAAATATGTAAGGGATATGTTTTAGTGCATTACATGAAGAGAAATGGGAAGTTGAATTCATTCTGCCAAAAAATGCCTGTCTACCAGGGCACAGGGCAATTGGTTTGTTTTTTTCTCCAAGAAATGGGGTGGAAAGTTAAAAATAGACAAGATCAGTGGATTATTCGAAAAAATGAATGAAATGGATAGTTGTTATATTTGAAGAGATATATAGTACTGACAAGAACTGAAGATAAAGACAAGGATAGAATCATTGGCTTTCTCAGAGATATAAGGGAGATTGAAGTTTGAATATACAATGCAAAAATAACGCAGTCTTCAGTATTGGAAGCAGAGTTTCATAACACCATTAACTGCCATAGGAAAATTCTGTGTTAGAGAATGTTTTACTGGTAGGGGTTTGGTTGTGTCATAAATGTCTGGAATTTAATCTCATTGATTTAGTTAATGGAAATAATTTGAAATATACTGCAGACTTTGGATATGTAGTTTGGGGAACGAATGACATAGCCTTATATTTAAGTGATCATTGGTTCAGATGCAGTGTAGGACAGTGTATAAGAAAACAGCATAGTATAGGCCTTAGTTGTCAGTGAAGTAAAACTCTCAGCTTTGACTTTGCAGACTTTGGCCAAGCATGTAATGAATGTACATGTGAATGCACTACAAACAACAGAGGATCTTCAGCAAGGACAGATAGATCTGAACACCATGAAGAAACTGATAGGCTTCTGCAGAAGGTCAGTCTATTTTGTGTCTTAATTCAAGACCATTCACCAGGTGATGCTGCTCTTTGTTGCCTTAAGAGTTCTGGCTTTTCTACAGTTTACCAAGAGCTTTGTCATCAAGCTAAAAGGGGGAATATGTGTGTTGAGTGACCCCCTGAAAAAATTGATAAAAGCGTGGAAAAAAATGGTAACCTAGAAAGTTGTCAAATGCCAAATTGCTTTTCTTTGCATATATTTGTGGTAATTTTGTGAAATCATTATGACTTTCAACAGGTTTAGCATACACTTCTGTAAAACTATCTGGGTTCATATAAACACCTGGTGCATATGTTGTAATAACATCACTAATTATATGTTAAAGTAGACTTCTATTTCCCATTAACACTTCATTTCTGTGTCTCTCAAACACTGACTTTGAAAGATGGGTTTCTTTTCTCAGCAGATATTGTAGGAATTTTTGGCACGAGTAGGGTGTTTGTTTTGTAGTAAATGTGGCCCAAGACTGTCTGCGGAAGCTGCAGAAAAATTGAAGAACAGATATGTGTTGATGAGAAATGGCGCTGGGGAGCATGAACGTGAGACTGGCAAAAAAACAACCATCCCAATCACTGTTAGGTAGTGTAGCCATAACTAGTTAAAACTTTACAAAGTAAAGTGGTTTTCCTAAAACCAGTGATATGTTCTATATAAAATAATCCCTGCCTTAAATTTTGGCATGTGCATTGAAAATAGGAAATGCAAATATTGGCTATTTCTAAGATTTATATCATATTTCGACAATATGTCAACAAAATGTACTTAAAACACTTGTTAATGAACAAATCTACACAGAATTTGTAAAACACAATTACTTTGAAAACCAGTTGTGATCATTGACATAAATGAAATTAAGTTATATTATAATCTCCTGTCAAGATATTAGTGCATAAATAGTATATTCTACAATACACACTTTTCTGTTCAACATGCAGACAGTTAGAGGCTATTATCCGCATATCTGAGTCACTGGCAAAGATGCGTCTGGCGCCATTTGCCATAGAATCAGATGTAGATGAGGCTTTGAGACTGTTTCAGGTGTCCACACTTGATGCTGCAATGACTGGAAACCTAGCAGGTTAGACAGGTTATAAATTCCACTGGAATCAAGTTTTCTTCTGTGATTTTCGTGCCGGACCGTACCCATATCCGCAGCAGGTCTCCAAGGTGCATTCAAGATTAATAATAGGGGGCATGAACTTAAATGTTTTAAATGTTTGTTGTTTTTTTTGTTGTTTTTTTTGGGGGGGGGGGGGGGGGGGGGTGAAAATATGTAAAAACATAATATCCATGGATATTTTGGGAAAATTTGCACCACATCTACAAAAAATGGAAGTTTTATAGATTAGTGAAAATACATTCTACAAACATTGTCACTGGACTATCATACCTATGTTCGTCCACTTTTTAAGTTCTTACATTAAAGATGGTTACATTTCGGCTGCTTTTGGCAGCTTTTTCCATTGAAGGTTACTGTGTTAAAATGTGATTCATAGTAACTAGAAGAATGGTTAGTACTTTAATATAAGGCTGAAACAGTTAACTGTAATGCTCAACTTTAAGGTTTTACTAATGCAAAGCAGTGCAGACATGTTATAACCAATTAACTGCTCCAAGAACTCACACACAGATTCAAATCAAATGTTAAACTACAACAAGTGAAGTATACTTGAAATCTACAGAAATATAACCCAAAAAGACTAAACCAAACACTTTTAAAGATTTGTCCAGACTTCACGCCATATTTTATCCTCGACTGTGATTGGCCAGTTTTGTGATCACCTTAGCAACACTGAGAAATCCAAACATTGTCTGTTTATATATTTGCATTTGAGTGTGTGACATTTGTGCTTAGTTTAGGTTGTTTTGAATTTCTAATGAGCTAGTGGTTAACCAATAAATATTCTGTCTCTTCAAATAAGCAGCCGACCTAAAAAATTTGACAGATTGTTTCAGCTGTATTTTGAGATTAAAATGAATTATTAATGAAAAATGAAGTCACTTCATGGGTCAGGTTGTGTAAATAAGTTCAGAAGCAGCACTTGTTTATCTTTGTACAGGAGCTGAGGGCTTTACCACAGAGGAGGATCAGGAGATGCTGAGTCGCATTGAGAAGCAACTCAAACGGCGCTTTGTGATTGGTTCACAGGTCTCTGAACACGCCATCGTGCAGGACTTTCTCAAACAGGTGAGAGGAGCTTGAAACCTAATGTAGGGTTAATCGAAATGGGTAATTTTAGCTCAGGATGAATGTTTTACACAATTCACAGTTTTGACTAGATTTTCAAAAGATAGGTCACTTTTGTTGTGACAGAATCTAAAATTTATTTTGTACAGGATGTGGTTCTGTGTTCGATTTAGTTACATAGCCGCAGATGTACAATATTCTTTATCATTATGGCATTTAAATGACAATAGGGATTTAACTCTAACCAGTGTTACAAATACAGGTTGTATCCAGTAAATATGTTGATTGATACCAATATCTCATCATTTAAAATAAGATTCAAATTATTGCACAGCCTTCATTACTAAACATTTGAAATATGGTTTATGAAAGAATTAGGTTTTCTACCGCTTAAAAATAGCTTATTACTGAAATAAGTATGCACCACCCAATTCCAAAATATTACTCTGGCATCTGAAGTTACAGCTATGACAACAAAGGGAGTTAGTATTATTTCCATGAAAGTTATGATGGTATTGAGGCAAGCTCTTAAAACTGTAGCAAGAAGATTTGATATTTAATGTTAAACTATTGAACTATTGGTTAAAATATAAAGACTTACAAGTTGAGAATATTTCTGAGCAATGTACTGGAACACTTATTATCAAGTTTATAGTCTTCATTGCTACTGTTTTATTTACTATGATGAATAGAGGCTCTGGAGTTTGTTTATAAAATATATGTATTTATGATGTTTTTATTTCATTCTTCTAGAAATACCCAGAAAGATCTGTTTACAAGGTGGTACACTTGATGTTGAGGAGGGGAGAGATTCAGCATCGCATGCAGAGAAAGATGCTCTACAGAGTCAAATGAGTTCAACAAGTCCCTCATACTAGTTGAATGAGTGAAATGACGGAGACATTAAAACGATGAACAATGCCACAGCAGACTTGGCATCAATATGAAATTGTTGAAAGAGGAAAAATAAAAATAAATTCATGATCTAAAGTGTTGAGGCACATACATTGTACTGAATAATGAGCACTTTATTGGTCAGGACAGTATCTTGTATACTTTATTATAAGAGTTGTAAAACCAGTCTTGTTTATTTGCAATATTTACTTTCAAATGCACTAAATTTTGTAAACAGATTTATTGTGTCTGAGATTAATTACTTCTATTTTCCTATAAATAATCTAATATATTTTGTACTAATAGCCTAGTACTGAGCTTTCTTATTTTGTTGTCAGGACAGAGTAATCCTTCCTCAAGATCCTGGATAATTGAGATTTTTCTCTGTGTACTGAAGTTTGTGTTCAGAATAGGAAAGACACATGCTATTCTTTGTGCCATTTATGCATTTATGTAAAATTGTGCTCAAAACAGTGTGTCACAGTTCTATTTTTATGTTACTTTTACTGCAAGTTAATGTGATTTCAATAAAAGGATTTCATTTTTTTCCCTAAAAAAATCCAAAAAAAAAAAAAAAAAAAATCAAGTACCTATGTTAACAATTGTTATATCTACCATTTAATAAACAGCAGTTAACTTAATTGCGAATTTATTTCTGTTTATCCCTATCAAATTTCTATGTCCATTCTGATTCAGATAGAGTTTTTACTAATGTAATTCCCAGGGGCGATGTAAATGTGACAAAATATCCAAATTGTGGCCTTAAGAAGGCCGCCATTGGTCTTCCAGTGGAAGGCCCAGTGCATATATATGTATGAGCTTTATCAGTCATAGTGGGATATGTCCTGTATGTGACTTAAGCCAAAATATGAAGAAGTACCCCAACTTTGACCTTTAGAGGGCTCCCATTGGCTCTGCACTGGTAAACAGAGATCACTAAAACAAGTGCATGCATACAGACGACATATATATGTGTGATATATATATCAGCCATAGGATGTTCTGTTCTGTATTGAGTACTTGGTCAAAATGTGTAGAAATACTCCAAATTTGGACTTAAGAAGGCTGACATTGGTCTTCTAGTGGAATGCCGAAGCCACAACACAATATGCTTCGAGGTCTTACCCATATCTACTCGCATACCAAATTTGAATGCTTTACGTAAAATATATTTTAAATTTATGCATATGAAAGGTCAAACAGATCTTCAGAAGGCTGCCGAGGCCACAGTGAGGTCTTACCATTTGAAAGGTCTAAAATATTTTTTTTGAGTTCTTGCATATGAAAGGAAATTTCTACAGAAAGAAGGGCTGGAAGGCCAATGTTTGAAGGTCAGCCATGATCTTGAAAAATGAGGTTAAAGGTCGGATTTCTGCATGCTTATAGGTGATGTATCAGTCATAGGATGATCTGACCTATATGCGAG
This sequence comes from Sabellastarte sp. h YS-2021, assembly GCA_964017235.1. Taxonomy (NCBI): domain Eukaryota; kingdom Metazoa; phylum Annelida; class Polychaeta; order Sabellida; family Sabellidae; genus Sabellastarte; species Sabellastarte sp. h YS-2021. The sequence continues at coordinate 118,237,674 of OZ024928.1, forward strand.
TATTAGGCCTGAATGCGAAGAAAGTGCCCAATTTTGTCTTGTAGAAGGATGCCATTGGTCTTCTAGTGGAAGGCTTGGGCCACCAAACAATAGACTCCAAGGTCTTGCCCATATATACCCACATATCAAATTTGAAAAGTCTGCTTAAAATATTTTTAAGGTATCGCATATGAAAGTAAGTCTCGGCGTCACTGCTAAAATGCAAGAATATTTTTTGCCATTTTTTCATATGATATAAATGAAAAAACTTGTCTTCAAACTGTTAAAATGGGAGTATCTCTGATTCTGGATGAATAATAATAGAAACATTTGTATAACGCAAAATTGCTCTATATGTGTTAATAGGTTTGCCATATTAATTACAGGCTGTCACCTCTGTGTAGGTGCAACTCCCACAAGTGACGATGCTGAGGACCTGTCCCAATATGACCCTGGCTGTTGAATGGGACATGAAACCCCAACTCTGACTTTGTAGAAACTGGTATGAATTCTCGGAAGTCACAATTTATAAATCTGTTTCAATTAACGTTATTATTATTCATACATTTTTGGTTCTTGATAATTTTTATACCACCAGTGTTTTCCTTGCCAACTATTAACTTTCCAGTATCCATAGATTATTAGGACATCCGATGGATGTCCTTCAGGTTTTGTCAGAATTTTTGTTTTGCTTTCTACTTTTCATCACGGCAAAGCAGTTCAAGATATCTTCAGGTTTTCTGTTTGTTTAGGGTCAAGCGGGACAACTTCTGTGGAAAAAAAATTTTATGTCCACCATCTTGTGTCCAAGATGGCCGCCACCTATTTTTAAAGCTTGTGTGTCCAGATTGCTTTGACCGATTGTCTTCAAACTTTGTACAGTCATTGATACTACTCATGGGAGAAAGCCTATTGATTTTGGGCAAAATTGATTGAACAACATGTCTGCCAGAGGCAATTTTGTAAATTGCAAATTTACAGATGCGATGCTAAGTACCACAGGGCGTGCCTCAAATTTCTTGAAAATGTTTGCATTATGTTTCTTTGACATTTTTTTCATCCCATATAGAACATTTTTGGCCATATTACAAAAAATATGACTTGTAATAAATTTCAACATTTTGCCGAGTGCTTTTTCAGCACTTGTCAACTCTAGCACATCATTACAGCAAATCGGTTCAAGATATCATCTTCATGTTTTCTGTGTTCATTTGAGGGTCATGAAATTTTTATGTGCATCATCTTGTTTTTCTAACATTTGGCAGGACTAGAAGGGTACAAGACATGCATCAGGTTTTTTGGTTTTAACCCCAGCCCTTAAAGGCTGGGGTTATAGTCGTCCCCTGCCCTGTCCGGTCGGGGCGTCGTCGGGCATAAAACTTGTGGGTTTTCCACAGCCTAAACCCATCCACCGATTTTTACAAAATTTTAAGTATATATTAAACCCCAAGAGGATCAAAAGCTGATTAGGTCTTGGAGGGGTATATGGCAACAACTGTTGCATTGTCAACACTTTAAATATTTTTGGGTCTTAAAGATTGTGGGTGTGCCACAGCCTAAACCCACACTCCGATTTTCACCAAATTTTCAGGGTATGGTAACCCCAAGAGGATCTAGAGCTGATTAGGCTTTTCGGGGGTATCGGGTAACAACTGTTGCCATGCCAACACTTTTAAGAATTTTGGGTCTTAAAATTTCTGGGTGTTCCACAGCCTACACTCATGCATGGATTTTCTCCAAATTTTAAGGATATGTTTAACCAAAGAGGATCTAGAGCTGATTGGGTTTTGGGGGGTATCTGGTAACAATTGTTGCCATGGACACACTTGAATATTTTTGGGTTTTAATGTTTGTGGGTGTTCCAAAACCTAAACCAATGCATGGATCCATGTACTGGGCTATATCTTGGAAACCGTAAGGTGTAGGAAGTTGATACTTAGTAGGGACATTGGTTGGGGGTTGTAAGTGTGCAACGTCATGGTGTGACTTAATTTGACCTTGTCATAGTGACCATGAGTTTTAAAATCTTGTCTGGGCTATATCTCAGAAACTGTAAGGTGTAGAAAGTTGATACATGGTAGAGACATTGGTTGGGGGTTGTAGGTGTGCATCATGGTGTGACCTTTGGTTCTGCCAAAGTGTGTTCACCTGTCATATTTGAGACCTGTTTCTCTTATGACAAAGATATATGGATTGTTGCAACTGATTATTATATGCACTTTTACATAATGGTGCTTTTTTCATTGGCAGCTATTTTCCAGTTGTTAAATTTTAGAGCTCCATAATTTTTCGTTTGCTGATTAATGCTGTCATCTTGCTATTGAACTATCTTGTTTTTTTTTGTTGACTTTTTTTCTGGACATTTTAATGAAACAATGTTTTCTATCTTCACAAAAGTTTATATGAAGGATAACTGGGTCATTAGTTTGGCCAGGATAGCTTTGGTTGATGATAGCTTTATAGCTGAGTAATAGCTGCTTTGCTACTTTGAGCCTACTCTGAATTGCATTTCTGTTTTCACTCTTAAAGGAAACACATTTAACCCATCTTTGTAAAATTTGGTGTGAAGGTTTATAGGATTAATTGCTTGCTTGGTATGGTTGTTGATGGAAATGGCTTTAACTTCCTGAGTAATAGCTGCATAGCAAAAAACATAAATGTGTCTTTCCTAAAACGTGCGCAATTTCGTGGAAATTTTCGACCCACAGGGTATGTAAGCAATGTTCTCTTGGCAATTTTCAAAAAATTTTCCTCTCCTCAAAAATGGCGGCCATTTCGAATTTTTGCCAAAAATGCAAAAACACAAATTTACTTCCATCTCCTTAACCGTGCCAGATAGAGTGATTTTGTTGAAAATTTCCATCCACAGGGCATCTCAGCAAACTACTCTTTGTAATTTTCCAAAATTGCCATCCCTTTAAAAATGACGGCCACTTTTTGCCAAAAATGCAAAAAACCCAAAAAATTTGCTTCTATCTCCTTAAACGTGCGAGTTAGAGAAATTTCTTTGAAATTTTTGACCCACAGGGTATTTTAGCAAGCTCTTTGCAGTTTTCAAAAGAATTTCGTCTCCTCAAAAGTGGCAGCCATTTTGAATTTCTGTGTAAAACGCAAAAGTGGATTTATATCGGAAACGGTGCGAGATAGAGCGATTTCGACAAAATTTTTGACCCACAGGGTATACGGAGAGTTTACTGGCGACTTTTCCAAAATACGCTTTCCCGCTACTTTTGGCGGCCATCTTGAATTTCTGCATAAACCGCAAAAGCACATTTATCTCGGAAACGGTGCGAGATAGAGCGATTTCGATGAAATTTTCGACCCATGGGGTATCTGCAGAGCCTACTGGCGACTTTCCCCAAAAATCGCTTTTCCGCCATTTTGGAAGCCATCTTCAATTTCTGTGTAAAATGCAAAAGCACATTTATCCAGAAACGGTGCGAGATAAGAGTGATTTTGACAAAATTTTTGACCCACAGGGTATCTGTAGAGTCTACTGGGAAGTTTTCTCAAAAATCGCTTTCCCGCCACTTTTGGCGGGCATCTTGAATTTCTGCGTAAAACACAAAAAAAGCAGTTATCCTGGAAACGGTGAGAGATAGAGCGATTTTCACAAAATTTTAGACGCACAGGGTATCTGCAGAGTGCACTGGCGACTTTTCACAAAAATCACTTTCCCTCCACTTTTGGTGGCCATGTTGAATTTCTGCATAAAACGCAAAACCACTTATCTTGGAAAAGGTGCGAGATAGAGAGATTTCAACAAAATTTTTGACACACAGGGTATATGGAGAGTCTACTGGCGACATTTCACAGAAATGGCTTTCCCGCCATTTTTGGCGGCCATCTTGAATTTTTTGCGTAAAACGCAGAAGCGCATTTATCTTGGAAAGGGTGTGAGATAGAGTGATTTCGACGAAATTTTTGATCTGCAGGGTATATGCAGAGTCTACTGGCGACTTTTCCCAAAAATCGCTTTCCTGCCATTTTTGGTGGCCATCTTGAATTTCTGCGTAAAGCACAAAAACACATTTATCGTGGAAACGGTCCAAGATAGAGTGATTTTGATGAAATTTTTAACCCACAGGGACATTTCACAAAAATTGCTTTCCCGCCATTTTTGGCGGCCATCTTGAATTTCTGCGTGAAACGGTGCGAGATCTTGAATTTCTGTGTAAAAATTAAAAAAAAAAAAAAAATTGATAATTCATCTATTGGAGACTTTTCCCAAAAATAGTTTACCCGCCACAAGCAAATTTTGAACCCTTTGGGTACTAGAGACCTTAGGTATAGTGCCGGTGGAAAAAGTTGAATTTCCATAATTTTGTCCGCCATCTTGTATTTTGGCGGAAATTGAAAATGTCATTTATCTTAAGATCTTTGGTTTATTGCCTCTGAAAAATGTCAATTTTATTACGCTACAATAGCTTACCATGTGGGACTTAATGCTGTTCTCGGGTTGCCACAACCGGGGCCAACGTCTTAGAAAAAAAGATCGTTCTTGTTAGCCACCGGATATACTGGTAGTTGTCACGTGATAACTTCTGACCAATCGCCCTACTTTCTCGTTGGCCACAATGAACTGGTAGCAGTTTGTAAATATACAGACATTTTCATTTATTTCTCAGTCTTTACGTATTGTTGGAGGCTCATATTTGAATATTTCATTTTATATATATCATAGATTGTTCTGTAAAATTATTGATTTCACAACTTAAGTATTTCCCTTGCTATCCGCGTGTTTTGAGTTTTCTCGGTTCAGGCAATTCTAATTGTACGTCTTTTTATTGCGTTAAAATGTCTCTCCATCAAGCAAACAAAGACAAACCGAGAGCTCAGAAATGCCGCCATTTTTGCTTCAGTTTTGATAATCATAACTACTGCCCTACCTGTAGGGAGGCTGGCAAGGGAGATGACCCTTGTGTCACCTTTGAAGCGCCCTGCCATATTTGCACGTCTCTCACTGATGAGCAATTGCAAAAAATTCAAAACAGGAAGCGGTACTTAAAAAAGCAAAAAGCGGAAACTAGTTCTAAAGATGAACTAGACCTCTTGGGTGAAGGCGATGGGGACTCTTTTACTGGTTCCAATGCAGACCTAGAGAGTGCTGCTGATAACCTCTTTACCTCACCCCCCCGTCCTCAACCTCTCGCCTTCAGTTCTTTATCTTTAAAGACCCCAGCCAAAGCTGTTCATCCCACCCCAGGTACTGTGTTGCAAAATAAAATTCAAAGAAATATTGAGAAATCCCTGGGTGACTCTCTAAATATACATTTACAGCAGCAAATGGGTTCGTTCCAGGCATCCATGTTAGAAGCATTTCAATCACTCCGAGAGGAGTTATCAATTAAAAAGCCAACCGAGGTTGAACCCTCGCCTCATGCTTCAAAAGCTGGTCCATCCACCAACATTGCTGCCCATCTGGACCTTCCCCCTCCGAGATCAAGTACTAATGCTCAGTCTGAGGCAATGGATGTGGACGTTGGTCCAGCACTCCCTCCTCGACTAGTACTTAACCAAACTACCTCGGATCAGTACGTTGCCCCTTCTGAGGCTATACCGAAGGATTCCTCGTACTCTCACAAAAAACAAAGCCACAGACAAACAGTAGCACCGAGCTCTGTCTCGGACCAACTGGATGAGGATTCCGACGAACCTCGGATCCATCCAACTAGACCTAAGAAGCACTCTGACAAGAGCAAGCATAAATCTAGGTCCAGATATGTGTCATCTTCAGAGGAAGATCACTCCCCTGTTGCCAGACACAGGTCTTCTAAGCCCTCTAGGGCTCAGCCCTCAGGCGCAGCTTCTGATCAAGACCTCCCACAACATGATCCAGACCCCCCTTATTATAGGGAAGTAGCCCTGTCTGACATTCCCTCCCAATAGTCTGAAGAAGTAGATACCTTCAGGCGTATTCTCTCTCTCCCTGACCCCAAGGACTCTATGCCTAGGTCTTCAACTTCAGTGTTGGGTCTGGATGACGAAAAAGGCCGTCAAGAGCTCAGACCTAGAGGTCCTTCCTCTATTCTGCCACTTAGCTCAGTTATCAAGGACGCCTTTGATAAATTTCAACATGATTTCAAAGCTGCCAATTTAGCTGAGGGCAAATATATCAAGCCTCCTCCATCCACTTCTAAGTGGTATAAGGTTGGACAGCCCACTTTTCAAGACAAAATTCAGGAGTTGAATACAGACTTTGCCAAGATCTGTATTACTCCTAGACCTCCTGGGGCACCAGTAGCCAAAGTTTCTCTGCAAGTTCTTAAGGAGCTGGAACATCAGGCTAGACAATATATTTCAACCCTCAACTTCACCGCTGCCTTTGCCAAAACCTCTTCTTCTTGCAATGCTTCCTTGGAAAAGTGCCAACATAGCATTAAGTCAACTGTCAAGAAGATTAAATCTCAGATCCAGAAAGGTGCCAATCCTGAGAAAGCAGCAAAGCGCGGATATGAGGAAGTTGCTGAGTACCTGGATTTTTGGAACAAGACGGTTCTTGTTCAACATAGAGCTCTTACCTGTCTCAGCAAATCTCTAGCCCATATTCTCCAGAGGGAATTATACTCCATGGCTAATACTGGCTTGCTTAGGCGCGAAGCCGAGATGACTCTATTACATCCCCAGCTAGGGGAAACGAGACGCCAAGAACTTAGGAACTCGTCCTTCTGGGACTCCTCCTTGTTCGAGTCTCAACTCGTAAAGGAAGGTGAGGACTTCCTTCTCAAAAAAGGCACCTCAAAAGATTCTCAGGGTTTCGCACCCTACCAGAATAAGCCCTTTCGTGGCCCCCACAAGAAAAGAGGCTCCTACAGGAAACGCCCCTATGGGGGCAATACCTGTCAAAGCAGTAACCAATCCTTTCCCTCGGGAAGAGGAAAATCTAATTTCAGAGGCTCCAGGGGTCGTTTTCGACCCCACAATAGGGGAAGGGGGCGTAGAAACCCCCCTTCCCAACGACTCCTCCAAAGCCTCACTCAGTCCACCAGTAGGAAGTCGCCTCCGTTCTTTCAAGAGAGACTGGCTAATAAACAAATGTTCTCAAAACGTGTTAAACATTATCACCAATGGCTACGTTCTGCCATTCCGTTCAAAGCCAAACTTGATCAGATTTCCTCTGATCCTGTCAGAGTACAAGGCCCAACAAAAAGACCAAGCCTTGGCCACTTGTATCCAGTCTCTCTTGTCAAAGAACGCTATCGAAAGGGTGAAAAACGAACAGTCGCCTGTTCCTAGTACCCAAGCCTCACCAAAGGTGGAGGCCAGTCATAGACTTAAGCAGGCTCAACACTTTTCTACATGTAGAAAAGTTCAAAATGGAAACTCCAGAGTCCATCAGGACTTCCCTGGTTCCAGGGGAGTGGGTATCGTCGATAGACCTGTCAGACGCATACCTTCACATCCCCATCCATCCAAACTCAAGGAAATACCTAAGGTTTTGCTACAAGGCCCAGGTGTTCCAGTTCACCTCCCTACCTTTCGGACTGGCCACAGCCCCCCAGGTCTTTACGATGATCGTAAAGGAAGTGAAACTAATGGCCCTCTCAAGAGGACTCAGAATCACCAATACCTGGACGACTGGCTGATCAGGTCCCAGTCTCAGGAGGAATCCAAAGTGGACACACAGGCAGTGGTAGACCTAACCCAATCCTTGGGTTGGATAATCAACCAGGAAAAATCAGAACTGAACCCTACTCAGGTGTTTTCGTTCGTGGGCTACGAATACCACCTAGATTCAGCCCTTGTAAGACCCACTCACGAGAGATGGCTCAAACTTCAGGATTTGATCCTACGACTCAAGTCAAAACGTGTTTTGACTGCAAGATGTTTGATGTCTCTAATTGGGTTGCTAGCCTCAACGGAGAAAATGGTCCCGGAGGGACACCTTCACAAGACCCTTTCAGTTTCACCTCAAGGAGCACTGGAGATATCCTCAGTCGCTGGACAACCTCCTTCCTTGGACAGAAGCCATTGTAGCCCACCTAGATTGGTGGCAAAACCCCGCAAACGTGATGAAAGGCTCAGACCTTCATCCCAAGGACCACAGTATCGAACTCTTTGCCGACGCCTCAAACGAAGGTTGGGGCGCTCACTTAGATAAAAATTCTACAAAAGGGCTGTGGTCAGATCGGGAAAAAAGGCTACACATAAATGTCCTGGAATTGAAGGCGGTCTCCCTGGCCCTTCGAGACTTCAAGGACCAGTGCCAGAATCAAACAGTGTTAGTTGCGACGGACAATTCAACGGTGGTAGCCTACATCAACAAGCAGGGGGGAACTCACTCAGCAGAGATGTGCGCTCTCCTGTGGAAAATCATGACCTGGTGCCATCACTACCACATAACATTGAAAGCCAGGCACATTCCAGGGTGTCTGAATGTGATGGCCGACCTACTGTCCAGGTCCAACCAAGTGCAGTCAACAGAATGGTCTCTGCACCCACAGGTCTTCAAACAAATCTGCCAGAAGTGGTTCACTCCTCATGTAGACTTATTTGCCACTCACCTGAACCACAAACTCCCACTGTATGTGTCTCCTATCCCAGACCCAAGGGCCTGGGACATAGATGCTCTAAACATAGACTGGACCAACCTCACGGCCTATGCTTACCCTCCTGCGGCTCTCCTTCACAAGGTGATCCAAAAGATCAAGCAATGCCATTGCCTGATCATCGTGATAGCCCCAGGCTGGCCAGGGATGCCCTGGTTTTGGTACCTAGTGCAGCTCTCAACAGAGATCCCACTACAACTCCCAGTGTCAACGACCCTACTCAAACAGTCCCACAAATATGTGTTCCACAACAACCCACAACAGCTGAACCTCCACGCCTGGTGTCTAGGAGCGGACAACTCCAAGAACAAGGCTTCTCTGTGGAGGTGGCAGAGAGAATTGCTGCCCCTCAGCGGTCATCAACAAGGACCATCTACAAGTCAAAGTGGGCCCTATTTGAAAAATGGTGCAGAGAAAATTCAGTGGATTTCTCCACTCCATCTGTGAAACAAATCTCAGATTTTTTTCATGTACCAAGACTTAAACAGGCGCCCCTCGACCATTGATGGTTACAGGACTGCAATCGTTGACACTTTGGGCCCAACGGCCCAACATATTGCACACAATGCAGACCTTCATAGGTTACTCTCCAATTTTCACAGGGATCGTCCTAAAAGTTCCAGAAATTTACCCAAGTGGAACCTTTCTGTTGTCCTTAACGAGCTCACCAAAGCACCATTTGAGCCCATGAAAGACACAGACCTCAAACATCTTACTCTCAAAACTGCTTTCTTGCTAGCCTTGGCCTCCGGCAAGCGCCGCAGCGAAATCCATGCCTGGGTCGCGAACAAAGTATCTAATTTAGGCCAATGGGAAAAGGTGGCCTTGTTCCCTTCTGATTTCATAGCCAAAAACCAACTAGCAAGAGAAGGTTCTCAAAGTGTGTCACCAGTGACTATCCCTGTTTTGACTACCATTGTAGATAGACAGTTTAAGGAAGACAGGAACCTGTGTCCCGTGCGGGCCCTGAGGTTTTATTTGGACCAAACTAAAGACCTGAGAGGGTCTCGTTCTCTCCTTTTCATCTCCTTTAAGAAAGGACATACCTCAGACATCAGACCCGCTACACTCTCTTCATGGTTGAAACAAACCATCCTACTTTGTTACAAACAAGCAGATCAACAAGCCTTGGACTTGGTCCAAGTCAAAGCGCATGACATCCGGGCCTTCGCGGCCTCTAAGGCCTTTTACGGTGGGGTATCAGTGGACCAAATCATGCAAGCCTGTCACTGGAAAGCTCACAACACATTTACAAATTTTTACCTAAAAGACCTTACTTGGTCGGACACCGACAACAATATGTATCTGGGACCCGTGGTGGCGGCACAACAAGTCCTAGATCCTTCCCCTCAGACCAGTTGTCCTCGGAAAGAAAAAAGTGGGGGGGTGGGTGGGTGGGGGGGGGTGGCACATCCGCTACAACCAAGTCTTCAGGAGTCTCTCCCAGGATCTAGGTATTCCTTTACCTTCAAGATGTTACGGGTAAGGTCATTTTATTTTTTAATTATCAGGTAATTTCTATTAAGGATTTATTCAGTTGTCATTAATCTCATATTTCAGGTTAAAAATTTTATGAGATGCCCAACCACTGGGTTGGTCAGTCACACGTGAAGGTCCCCTAGGGACCCTTAGACCTCGAAGTGAGCACCGCTGCACTTCCGTCCTACAACCAAACATCTTGACAGTTTTAGCACTGTCCCTCTTTTCTTAGGTTTTTTGGCTCGTTACAGGCCCGATCTTCGGGATCGGGGCACTGTAAAGGGGACTCAGACTGGTATTTCTGGCACTATTTTGTATATACTAATTCAAATCTTAGAAAAAAATGACATATCTTCCAGTCTCAGCTGTAATCCCGCCACCGGGCGGTTGAATTCAGCATTAAGTCCCACATGGTAAGCTATTGTAGCGTAATAAAATTGAAAATTTTAATTACTTAAATGTAGCTTTTATAAGCTACAAGCTTACCATGTGGGACTTAGGAGAGTCCCACCCTGCCTCCCCGCTGTTTACAGCTGAGGGGTAGGTTTAAAAAATTTCAACGAGAAAGTAGGGCGATTGGTCAGAAGTTATTACGTGACGACAACTACCAGTATATCCGGTGGCTAACAAGAACGATCTTTTTTTCTAAGACGTTGGCCCCGGGTGTGGCAACCCGAGAACAGCATTAAGTCCCACATGGTAAGCTTGTAGCTTATAAAAGCTACATTTAAGTAATTAAAATTTTCAAATTTCTCAAATTTCGCCCAATGTCTTCAATTTTATTGGAAATCAAAAATGTTGGTTATCTCAAAAACCTTTAGAGACACAGTGATTTTGAGCAAATTTTGAACTAATGCAAAAAAACGAAACAGGGTCTTGTAAGACTACTGTACAATTGTTGCAAACATTCATGGGGTGGACATTACACATGATAATGTCTGTTCTTCTATGCTATCCTGTTTATTTTCATATATTGCAGCTACTCTTAACAGGGCATCCTATTTCTAGTTGTTTCAAGGGGTTGCCACATGCATTGCCTCTTCATTGTGGCCTCAACTGGCCCCTGCTGCTTCTGTTGTTTGAGCTTCTTCTGCTTGAGGAGAAGGAAAGATTACTGCTTGGGATAGAATGTCCATATAGGGGCATCTTCTGTTGTTGCCTCTGTCTCTATGGGGGTCATGAACAGGCTAGTTTTAATGGGTTCTGAAGATCTGAGTGTGAGACTTAGAGATACCCTTCTTTAGTAGGAATTCCTGGCTCTCCTTAACCATCTGTGAATGGGACAATGGGGAGGAGGTGAAGGGGGAGTTCCTGATTTCTGATTTCACACAATTCAGAGTGAAGGCCGGTAATTCCAGTATCTCCTGATGAGAGTAGAGTTGCCAATGATATCAAGGTCTCTTTATACCATGTGTACAAAGGCCTTGTTTTGGCAGGCTAAGGCCCTTTGTTGGATGTAAATTCTCTTTTTAAGTATATCCAAATAGTCTGGCTTTTTCATGTGTGTTCTTTATTATCCTTTCTAGATCACCCCCTTTGCTTGCCCCATTTGATGGCAGACTTCATGCTGTCCCTTCAGCAGTCCATGACCAGGTTACACTCAGAGATGATTTGATTAAAGGCAGCTGAGAAGTTAAGGAGCAAATGTTTTGCCTGTCTTGGTACTCTAACTCTTTAGAATGTGAAGGGGTGCTCTTCCCCATGAGGCTGTCTGGGGCCTAGAAGAGATACAGATGTTGAATTCTCGTTAAGTTCTTGCATCTTCTCTTCAAAACAGAGATTCACCATCTAATACCACTTGCCTGTACCTTGGGGAGGTTTTATAAACTTTCTTTCCTTGAGGTTGGATTTTTTAGAATCCTGTTCCCATTTCTTCAAAGCTTCTTTAAGGGAAAGGTTAGCAGGAAGGAAGGGCCTTTTACTTGTCTTTGGGCTACTAGATTGAGGCCCATAACTAAGTTTGATTAAAATGGCATGCTCTCTCGGATCTGGTATGTTCAGAAGATTTCTATGCTAGATCTGAGAGAGCACATCAGAAGATTTCCATGTCCAGGTATATTTTGAGGGAAGTTTACTAACATGCTTTTTTGTTCAAAAATACAGTGTGAAAAACTCAACAAATCCTTTCCAGTTAATATTCTTAACGATCAAATTTGCATCTTTTTTAAAGAAAACACAAAGAAATCAGGAAAAAAACTTGTTACAAGATATAGCCCACCTTGAAAACACACCACAGGGTCAGTTTAATTTAACTTTATTAGAGGACAAAAAATCGGAATTGGAAAACCTGAGAAAAGAAAAGGTTAAAGGTCAGATGACCCGTGCCAGATTACAGTGGTTAAATGAGGGTGAAAAACCTACTTCCTTCTTTTGTAAATTAGAAAATCGAAATTACACTGAGAAAACAATGAGAAAACTGCAAACAGATTCTGGTTCAATTATAACTAACCAAAAAAGTATTCTGAAAGAAATTCACAAATTTTATAGTAACTTGTTTAAATCCAGAGATGATCAAACCCAAAACGACATGGCAAGAGAAAAAATATCTGGTGCCAATTTGAAACAGGTTCGTGAAGGTCAATTGGGGAATAAACTATCTGTAAATGAACTTAGTAAAGTTCTTAGAGAAATGAAAAACAATAAATCACCTGGTATAGACGGCATCTCAGCTGAATTCTTGAAAGTCTTTTGGGGAAAACTAAAATTTTTTGTGACTAATGCTATAAACTGTTGTTACTCTAAGGGCATCCTAAGCACTTCTATGCGACAAACTGTTATCACCTGTTTACCCAAAGGCAATAAAGATCGCAAACTTGTAAAAAACTGGAGACCTATCTCATTACTAACTGTGGTCTACAAACTAGTTTCTTCTGCTATTGCCAAAAGACTTAAACCACTCTTGAATGATATAATTAGTGAACCTCAATCTGGTTTCATTTCTGGAAGAAGTATTGGAGACTGTACACGGCTTATATACGATTTAATGTCTTATACCAAAAAACATAACATTCCGGGACTTCTCATGCTAATTGATTTTGAAAAAGCATTTGACTCTGTATCTTGGAACTTTTTATATAATGTTCTGGAAGCTTTTGGTTTTGATGAAAATTTTATTAACTGGATTAAGCTCTTCAACAATGACATTAAAGCATACATAACTCAATGTGGCATCTTATCTCAACCTATTCCTATAGAACGTGGATGCAGACAAGGGGATCCAATTGCTCCATACCTTTTCTTACTTGTTGTTGAAGTTTTATCTTGTCTCATAGTCCAATCTTCAGACATTTGTGGGATAACAATAGGTAAAACCACTTTCAAACTCACACAATTTGCAGACGATACTACCTTAATTCTAGACGGTAGTGCTACCTCATTACAGTCGGCAATGAATATTTTGGAGATATTTGGGGAACTCTCAGGCTTAAAAGTGAATTGTGAAAAAACAAAACTTATTTGGATCGGGAGTGAGGTGGCATCCCAAAGGATGCTGAAAGTGTCACATAAGCTGGACTGGGGAGACATTCAGTTTAACCTATTAGGAATACAATTTTCTTGTGACCTGACCAAACTACCCAATTTAAATTACCAAACTGCTCTACAAAAAGCCAAAAAATTGATAAACTCCTGGCAATATAGGTATTTAACACCCTTTGGCAAAATTACAGTTATAAAAACTTTAATCTTACCAAAATTTACTCACCTATTTATGTCAATCCCAACCCCATTAGAAATTTTAAATACACTACACAAGCTGCTTTTCAATTATATATGGGATGGGAAACCTGATAAAGTCAGTAGGGACAAACTTTGCACAACCATAATAAATGGTGGTTTAAAAATGGTAAATATATTCCAATTTGAAAAATCATTAAAAATTAATTGGTTAAAAGGATTTTTCAGACAAGACAGCAAACCCTGGCTAAAACTTGTATTAAAAGACATCAATATATCTAAATTTACCTCATTAGGAAGTCAGTGGTGCCTATCAGCCTTATCAAAACTAAATCCCTTTTGGAAGATAGTATTTAGCTACTATAACAGCCTCTGCCTTAATACAAAAATTAAAACAAATTATGATATAATGTGCTCCAGTATCTGGCTAAATAAACCGGTTGGCACAGAAAGACTTTACTTGAGTGACTGGTTTTCAAATGGGGTACATGTAATTGGAGACATTATAAACCCTGATGGCAGTATTATTTCGATTGAAGAGATAAAACATCAATATGGATTTTCACCAAACTTTTTGAATTACATAACAATTCGAACGCTTGTCAAAAAGTTTATTGGTAAGACAGGTAACGGAACCATATATAACTTTCCCAGGCCACATATACCAGTTTATCTTAGACCTTTGTTGAAGTCATGTGGCAGTAGAACAATCTATCAAGTATTCCAACAAAATCATAATATTTCATCTCAAAATGAAATAAAGTGGAACTCAGACTTAAATATGGAACCCGATGAAATTTCATGGGGAATACGTTACAGAATATGTTTCCATTCAATAGAAGATAATAGCTTAAAATGGCTCCAGTACCGTATTTTACATAGAATCCTTGGTGTACGAGACCTTCTGTTCAGAATAAAGGTTTCTGATATAAACACGTGTAGACTGTATAAAGAGCACTCAGAAACAATTGTCCATTTATTCTCTGAATGCACAAAATCACATAGCCTTTGGCAAAATGTTATATCATGGATTAAATCAAGCATAAATCTTAACATCAACTTGACTAAAAATATGAAAATATTAGGTTATACTGAACAGGGTCCCAACTTCTGGCCATTAAACTTCATTTTGACTATAACAAGACAGTATATTTTTACCAAAGCAAAGGACTTGGGCCAATTAAATATCTATCACTTGCAAAAACTAATTCATAAAAGGTACACTGAGCAAGAAACTTTATCTACGTTGAATGGTAAGACCAACTCGTTTCAAGAAAAATGGGTGGTTTGGAAAAAAATCTTTGATTTTGTTTAATTAATTTCTAAACTTTGAAAAAATGAGTATTCCTGGTCATGTGAAACAAAAGTCTCCTAATTGTCCTAAAATCACTGTTGCCATTTCCAAAAATCTGTAATCTGTAATCTGTAATTAGCAAACGATAATAATGCCCCTTCTTAAGTATATATTTTTTATAACAACCTGTAGATTATGTATGCTCTACTCCTGAATGTTTATTTTTTTTTTTTTTCTCTTGTTATTTTTTTTTTTGTGAGTATGGAAACATTGTACATATACAGCAAAAAGAAAAATAAATATAAAAAAAAAAAATATTCTTAACGATTTCCTCTCTTCTGTAGGAGCGGTCAGGAACCTTGGTGTATGATTTGATAGTGGTTTTTCCTTTTCGAGACATGTTCAAAATATCTGTAAGTCATGTTTTGCTCAAATCAGGGATCTTAAGCGTCTCAGAGGTTACCCGACATATCATGCTGCTCTTATGGCTGTGAATGCTTTGCCTTGGGAGTTGACTACTGTAATTCCTTGTTTAGGAGTCTCTCGGCTCTTGATTTTCATAAGCTGCAATGTGTTAAAAATAGTCTGGCTAGAATTGTTACTAACACCACTAAGTATTCACACATCACTCCTGTTAGGAAGACTCTCCATTGGTTGCCTATTGAACACCTTTCCATATTTAAGACTCCCTTACTGGTGTACAAGTTCCTACATAGTGGTTATCCAAAATATTTTGGAACTTTTCTTAAACCCAGACAAAGTATCTATAACACATGCAAAAGCCAAGCTGATGGTGTGTTCCTTGAGGTCCCCCACTTTGCCACGTCAATATACAAGTCTTCTAAGGATTTGGGCCTCAGCTTTGCTTATGATGCTGCAAAGATTTGGAATGATTTGCCTGATGATGTACGTTTGGCCACTTCTCTCCACTCATTTAGAAGGAAGCTTAAAACCTATCTCTGCACTAGCATTTCCACCCTAATTTCTGCTTTCACTGGTTTCTCTCCTTGGCGCTGACCCTTGCTATGTCTCAGGTTTATTATTATAGTTTTTTGCTTTTTCTGTTTGGTGCGCCTAGAGTCTGTCTTTAGATGGAGATTAGGCGCTATAAAATACTATTAGAACTAGATTGGGCCAACTCGGTGCCAACATATCCCCAGACAGGTCATCACTCACGCCACATGTTTTGATCGGGAATTTTTTGAAACATAATTACCCATTATTATATGAACTTCAGCACATCAATCTACTCTGTGTATATCTTCCCAAGGAAGATGGTGTATCCCCAGACGCCGAATACATAACTCAAATTATATTTTCAATCTTCCTGCAATGATAACTCTAAACCTATTTTCAAAGTATTTAAATGATTGATGATTGAATGTCCATTCTAAAATAATAATCCCAAAAGAGCATATCTGTTTCTATATTTGTTGACAAATAAAATATTATTTTTAACTCAACTCATGATACTTTTCAATCTTCCTTCAAAGTATTTAAATGATTGATGATTCAATGTCCATTCTCAAATTCATAATCCCAAAAGCGCATATCTGTTTCTATATTTGTTCACAAATAAAATATTATTTTAAAAAAAATTATTTATATTATTATTTTATTATATTATTTTTAGAATTTGCAAATTGTTTTCAGTTATTCATTTCCTCTATACCTATATATGTGGTCCATATATATGCAACCTAAATATGTGACACAATCTCAGTTCTGATTCCCCTTTGTGTTTATATGTAATGAAGCCCACCACCTCCCACCCCCACCCCTCTCCCCACCTCTCTCACTATTACACAAGATCTGCAACCCCATTGAGTTCTTTGTTTCTCATCTGATATCATTAAATACCTTTGTTTATTTAGTGTCACTCAATATAGCTGGAGGTCCCAGAGGTGGGTGGGGGGAATCCGGGTGGGGGATGTGGGTTGGGACTACAAAGAGATGGAGTGCTACAGCATAAATGGTAAACAAACAATCTATATAAAAGGGGTACTCAAATACAAAAAGAATTGAGAATTTTAAGTATGTGATTATCAACTGAAATGAGTTCATAACTGTAGGAGCTGTGTCAAAATTAACTGAGGCAAGTTGAATAAAACGGGGCTAGTTGAGGGTTAAAAATCCCCTGGTTTTACTACATAAGGATATAATTTCATTAATATTGGGACTTAAAGCTCACTTAAAGTGTCCATTTTGTCTACTTGAATATGTTTAACCAGTTTCATTTTAAAAAGTTAAAAACTCAGCAAGCAGAGGTATAACACACAAAAATAAGTTCTTAAAAGACTAAGATAGCCATAACATTATTAATATTCAAAATTTAAATAGACAGGCATTTCCTTTTAAAAATTCAAAGATTTCAGCTCTATAACCCACATAGTTTGACAGTTACTGGGCTTTAAAGTGGCATAATGTCCATAAATTGGGTTTCTGTGGGCATTTTACAATTGTTAAAGAGACCTTAGCAATTAAACTACAGATCTGAAACTTTTTGGGGGACATACATAACAAACAAAAATTATATATAAAACAGTTTAAGACTTGTCACACTAAGCATTTCCAAATAACAGGGCAAAATACGGAAAAAATGTCAAAAAAGGCACTTGGGCGAGTGTCTATGGCCCTCATACACAGGTTAAATGTCTACTAAAAACCTTGATTTTCGGCATATGTAAAAAGGACATAATAATGCATTCCCAGATGGGATTTCAGCTCCATCAATCACATAGTTTAACAGTCACAGGGCTTAAAGGTGGTAAAAAGTCCAAATATTGGGTCTCTGTGGGCCTTTTAGAGATCTCAATGTGGCTTTCAAATTAAAGCTTCAGACTTAAAATTTGTAACATACTAAGATTACACAGAATATGTATCTAATAAAGTTTGAAACTTCTCAGACTTACCATTTCCAAGTTACAGAGCAAAATATGTGAAAAATGTTTTAAAAGGGTCACTCAGGTGGGTGTTAAAGGTCCTCATACACAGGTTAAATGTCTACTTGAAGCCTTGATTGGATCAAATGGAGTCTTAGCTGGTGCACGGCCCGTAAGAAGTTCCAGGAGGGTATGCCTTTGGGTCTGTCTCTGAGGAAACTATCCAGGAGACGAGCGAGATTTCCGTCCTTACTGATGTTGAAGGGTGAATTTCCCAGTTTATCAACAATGGGTGACCTATAACCATCAATGGTGCTGGGCTGTTTGCCAAGCCTGTATCTCACTTCTACGCTTGCCCGAACCCAGGGCCAAGAGGAAACTGCCTTGAAGGTCAAATGCTTCAAGGAGGCCTTCAATTGGTTCAAAATGAACCTTGTCAGCTGGTGCAAAAACCAGGGAGAGGTTCCAGGAGGGGGTTCCCCTCCGGCCTTCGGGTCTGTCTCAGTGGAAGTTATCCAGGAGACGAGTGAGATTTTCATCCTTACTAACATTGATGGGCAAATTTTCCAGACTATCAGCAATGGCTGACCTGTAACCATCAATGGTACTGGGCTGCAACTTCCTCTCCTGAAGCAGGTACCTAAGGAAGTCAGCAACTGACTTTACAGGTGGTGCCCGAAGTCCACCTGATGAATGATACATCACTTGGTAAAAATGACCCATTTGCCTCATAGACTGATCTGACTGACCCCCCTTTTGAGGAGCCTCAATTCTTGCTGCCACTGCCTCAGACAAGTCCTGCTCCTCGATTGCTGAGGCTCTAGGAACCCTGCATGGAGATTAAGATTTGTCAGATTTCTGTGAGGGATCTGATCGAATGGCTGTGAACAGGCTGGGCAGATTGGGCAGGCTCAGAGGGATGTGGCTGGACATGGCCACTAGATCCCAAAACCAAGGCATGTTGGGCCACCCCGGAGCAATCAGAATGATTCTCTTACATGGGGAGTCTTGTGACTTCTCCACCACTTTGCCCAATATGGCTGATGGTGAGAAGGTGTATCCTTTTAGATCCTACCATGGCCGACTGAGCACATCCACTGCTGTGGCCAGGGGATCCGGTACCGGTGACACAAAACAGAGGTGACTTGTTGTTGAACCTTGTGGCAAATAAGTCTATTTTGGGCCGATGCCACCTACTGCATAGAGTGGAAGACCTCTGGAAGGAGAAACCACTGTTTTGATGGTCTGGCCTAGCCTGGACAGCCTGTCTGCTACCACATTATGCCGGCCTGGAATGTGTCGTGCTTTAGAGTCACTTGTTTCCTGGTACACCAGGTCAAGATTCCCCATAGTAGGGCACAAAGTGGGCCCGACCTCATTTCTCCTTCCTTTATGTATGACACTACTGTGGCGTTGTCAGTTGCTACAAGTACTATCTTGCTTGAGCAAAGGTCTTAGAACTCTTAAAGTCAGAAAAACTGCTTAAAGTTCTAGATAGTTAATATACAACCTGCTTCCCGGAGGGGACCAGGTTGCTCTTGCAAAGTGCTCCTCTAAGTGAGCGCCCCACCCTTCTATTGAAGCGTCTGTAAATATTTGCAGAGCATGTTTAATTGGGTGTAATGGTTGGCCTGTAAGAACATTGTCTTCCTTCAGCCACCATTGTAAATGGGGGGGTGCAGGGACCTGGGGACTTGGATCACCTTTTCCAGTGATTCTGGTACCCTCCAGTTGTTTTGAGATGCCACTGTATGGGTCTCATATGGAGTCAACCTAGATTAACTTGCTTTTCTGTAGCCGTCAGTAACCCATCAAGGACATGAATTCCCGGACCGGGCAAGCCGGTAGGGATAGCAGTTTTAACATAGTCTCTTGAAGGTTCTGTCACCGGTCCAGAGTCGGTCGGAACCGATCAGACCTGAAGTCGAACTGGTAGCCTACAAAATCAAAGTCTTGTTTGGGCTCCCGCTCTGATTTCTGTAAGTTCATCAGCCAAACCAGTTGCTGACACACTATTTACTAGTTCCCTTTGTATCTTGGAGACAAGCCTGGGATCTGGCTCTCACCAACCAGTCGTCTAGGTACTGGTGGCTTCTTAAGTCCTTGTGTATGGTCACAAATTTCACCTCCTTTGGTATCACAGTGAATTCCAAGGGTGCTGTAGACAAACCGAATAGCAGGCACTAACTGGATTGTCCTTGTATAAGAATATGGGAGTATGTATCCCTCCTTGAACATTTATAATACCTAGGGTCTAGCCCCCGAGGCTTCCTAAGTTCCCGAAAAAGGGCTTAGTCAGCATTTAGTTAGCATTTACAGAGCAATTGTTATTCGTGAGATGTCTGACCCCTGGCCAGACCTGATGACAAAATTTATTATCTCTCCAGCCAAGTCCAGCACTGATAATAGATTGTTGAGAGATGTGATAAGGGAAGGTTGCCTGGCAGTAGGTTGGGACACTGTCATGTCACATCACCAAGACCATTGACAGGTCTAAAAATTCTCTGTAACCAAAATTAACCTTAGGCAACTCTGTCTGGTACCAGGACTCCATACCCGGTACTTAGCTGTAACCAGCAATTCTCTGTAACCGGCAAAAAACTGGCAGTCTGGGGTCACCAATCAATTTTGACAGCTACTGGTCTATATTTAGCTAGCCTTTTTTTTTTTTTTTTTTTTGTAGCCAATACCAGTCGGTACACTCTGTAACCAGTTGTTGAAGCAAGTGTACTAGGCTGTGTAGCCAGTCCCAGCCGGTACACCTTGTAATCAGTTGTTGAAGCAAGTGTACTAGGCTGTGTAGCCAGTACCAGCCGGTACACTCTGTAACCTGTAACCAGTTGTTGAGGCAAGTGTACACGGCTGTGTAGCCAGTACCAGCCGGTACACTCTGTAACCAGTTGTAGCCAGTAATAAAAACTGTAACTGGCAAAAAACTGGCAGGCTGGGGTCAACAACGAATTTAGACAGCCACTGGTCTATATTAGTCAGTTTATGTAACCAGTTGGGTGAAAAACTGTATAGTGAGGACTGTGTAGCCAGTACCCTGCCGGTAGACTTGTAACCGGTAGGTTGAAGCCATATGTAGCCAATTGCTAAAGCAAGTGTACAAGGCTGTATAGCCGGTACCGGCCGGTACACTCTGTAACCAGTTGTTGAGGCAAGTGTACAAGGCTGTGTAGCCGGTACAGGTCGGTACACTCTGTAAACAGTTGTTGAGGCAAGCGTATAAGGCAGTGTAGCCGGTACAGGTCGGTACACTCTGTAACTAGTTGTTGAGGCAAGGGTATAAGGCTGTGTAGTCGGTGCACTCTGTAACCCATTGCTAAAGCAATTTTACAACTATATTTTATGTTGAATTCAGCTGGCTGTAGGTTTCCTCCATTAATAAAAGTATTTCTTTGAACGTACGTCTTAATTGTAGATTTGACAGTTGCTGGGAAAGCCCTTGTGAGCTATATTTAGAAACGAAGGTTGGTCGGTGTATCACGTGACCAGCTTGCTGGTCGGAGGGACAATGTGATTGGCTGATGAAAGATGACGATCAGCTTCGTGACCTGGTCGGTGAATCACGTGACCAACTTCGGGGAGATGCCCTCACTAGACGAATTCTTTCCTATATCCCAGTAAACGTAAGCTTACTGGTCGACTGATGTCTGTAGCAGAGAAATCTGTATCAGTACGTGGAGGTGGATTACAGGAACTAAAACTGGAATCACAGTAGACGTGAGTGCAAAGAACGTACTACCGACCTTCTTGTTCGGTGATTTCCGTGATAAACTTCGTGACTGGTCGGTGAAAACACGTGACCAGTTTCGTGAAGACACGCGATTGGCTGACTGGATATGACGTCAGAGGTCGCGTTCTTTTAGCTGGCCGGCCGGCTGTTGCTTTAAAAGCAGAGAAGCCTGGGCCAGTGCACTCTGAAGATGATATTCCTGGCCGGTCTGAAGTCGGTTCATCTTCTCAGCCGGCTGTACACTCAAACCAGTTTCCTGGCCATCCACTGCCCTTACTACCGACACAAGTGCCGGGTCCATAAGGGTGGGACTGAGAGTGTTCTGAAGAAATCTGCAGAGTTCATCTCTTGCTTCTGATGAAATAATACTGGAGCTAGGCTGGTGTGACTGATGCTTTACAGCAGAGAAGTCGGTACCAGTGCGCTCTGAAGAAATCTGAAGAATTCATCTCATGCTTCTGATGAAAAAACACTATATACTCGAGCTGGCTGGTGTGACTGATGCCTTACAGCAGAGAAGTCTGTACCAGTGCGCTCTGATGAAGAATGCACCTTCCATGAGGAATCCCCTTTGGTTTACAGTGCTCAAAACTATGTAGACTGAGGTTTCCGTGATTTCTAAGATGTTTCTATGGCGACTGTAGGTGGAAGGTTATAGATGGTACATTCAAAAAAAAAGGACACGGATAAAAATACCTGTAAGTAGAATATCCATAATTCCTCAATAAAATCGATCTGCCCCTAACAACACAATGGTTGAATGGGAGGAAACTAGCAAATGGCTGCCTTCATATTTCCCGCCGATTACGTACTGCCCTATCATCAACACTAAATTGAGTCAGCTAGGGAGCGTTTCCAGCAGATTTTAAATGTATATCCGTGCTTGAACAGTAGATAAAACTTCTACACTGAAAATATCCACATATAAGGTTGAAAATCCGTCATAAAGCACACTTTTCCTTTAAAAAAACTGGAGATGTTGAAAACACGTCTGCACAGTACACGCGCCAAACGAAAAAGATGCTATGACGTCAGGTTGTCTAGACAGGAAGGAAGTAGGAGGCGCCATCTGGGGAGTGCACAGTACTACGGACCGGCCAGCCGGTGGCAACACAGGACGTCTTTTTCTGGCGTTTGGCGGGCCGGTCTGCGCCGACCGGATTAGCAATTATCCATTGGATAGGATGTATTAACGCAATAAAAGTCCAATTTCTGACCTTAAGGTGGCCATAAGTTCTTTTTTACTGGGAGTTTAAGGTCACCTTAAAATAGGGATCTTCCTTTGGGCACCCTTAACATGTGTACCAAGTTTGAAAAAAAAAAATTAATTTGTTTTTGAGTTATCGCGTCCACAAGGAAATTTCTACGGCGGTGGCGGCGCGATGGACCTGAATCCAATATATCCCCGACTTTCGTCTGGGGATATAATTAGAGCTCCCTAGATATGATTATAGGGTCAGGGCTGTTTTCTTTTCATATCTTTGGCTCTTTCAAGTTTATTCCCTTTACAAGATGGTTGATTGGGTTTCCTGAATTTCACCTTCCTCTTTTCCATTATGATGTTCTGGAGGGATTGTTTTTTTTGTGTGTTTTTTTTTGGGTTTTTAAAGCTACATTAAGTAATCTTTCCCAGTAACTTTTCTTGGCAATATCATAGCACCAGCTGAATCAGTCAAAAACCTTGGCGTCATCCTGGATGCTGACAATTCAATGCAAAGACATCTGGTTAATCTATGTCGCACATGTTACTACCATCTTCGGAAACTACGAAGGTCCGCAGGTATTTAAATCATGAAACAGCTGTGAAGGTGGCAAATGCCTTGGTAAGCAGTCGCCTGGATTACTGTAATTCACTGCTTTATCACAAAAAAGGCATATACTGTCAGACTACAAATAGTTCAAAATGCCTTATGTCGTACTGTGTACAAACTAAATAAATTTGGTCATGTCACACCCTTCCTGCACAAACTACACTGGCTCCCCATTCATTACCGTATATTGTTCAAATACAACCTCCTTACTTATAAAGCCATAAATTTTAGCCAACCTCCATATCTCTCCTGTCTAATTAAGCGGAGTGATCTCACATGGGGCAATTTCAATTGACTATCAATTCATCTAAACCAATAAACGCTCAGGGCTGCGCATTTTCTCAGTAGCTGCTTCCACAGAGTGGAACAAGCTCCCTCAAGCCATTAGAACTGTGGAAAGTATCTCTGGATTCAGCAAACAGTTGAAAACACATCTTTTTCAGATTGGCCTGTCCTCCACCATAGCCTATCTCCCCTATCGGATGCTAATATGGATACTGACCTTTTTGGATCCAGACTATCCAATTTTGAACATCAGCGCCTTAGAGGATGCTTGCATCAATTTCGGCGCTTTATAAATGCTTCTTGCTTACTTTTGCACAAGGACGAGAAGGCTCCGATTCTTCTGATGAAGAGCTTGGGTCTGGCCATCTCAGTTTGCATAGGCTCCTGGCTAGGACCTGGTCTTGGATTCGAGATTGTACACTGATCAGATATAGGGGGGAGGTCATTATGAATATTTTTCTTTTTGATAATGGCTTAAAGTGAAGTACCGCATATTTCATTTAAAATTTCAACCATTTTTGGCCATTTCTTCATATAGGTTGTGGATTGGTGTTACTCAGTACCGTGGGAGTTCCAGACCAGCATTTAGCTTAGATTTTAGTTGTTGTACACTCGTGTTGGATCAAGTTTATAGAAAATATATTTGAAGTGGCTGATTCAATCATCGATTTCTCCACATTATGCAGGTAAAAGCAAGACCCTTCAGATATAATGTTAGAATGCCTTGTAAACAGGCCTGGGGTAATGTGTAATGCCCTGTAATGCATTACATTTTTAATGTAATGTGCATGCACATTAAAAAGAGCAAAGTAATGTGTAATGTAATGCATTACTTTTTCATTACATTGTCATTACTTCTTTCATAAATATTTTACCCTGTATAGTATATTCTTTTTCTTTGAAGCCAGAGTTTTCATTTACTGCCAGTTTGTATTTGTTCTTAATAGATTTAGTAAATAATCTTAACATCTTGGTTCAAGATTTTTGAATCCTTTCTGTAGGTTTTATATAATGTTAAAAAATTACATTTGACTTCTTGCACACATAGGCATTTTTGTACTCACAACTATTATAAAACATGAAGTCAAAAATAGGTAAGGTAAACCTTTTCGTTATCAGATATCTGCTTTATTGTGTGCTGTAATAAGTGCATCAATATGGACGAATTTATTTTGTTTTAAATTTATGAAAAGTAATGTGTAATATAATGCATCACTTTCCAAAATATAAAGTAATGGTAATCTAATGCATGCAAACTCAAATGTAATTATGGTAATACATTACATTTGGATGTAATTGACCCCAGGTCTGCTTGTAAGCAAAGAAACACTAATCAGTAAACTTCCAAACTTCGTTAAATGTGTCTCGTTATGAGGACCCCTGAAAGTCTGAGATAAAGTGCTCAATTAACAGACTCGGGAGGCCAATGCCATGGTTTTTGTGATTTTATGTTATGGATTAGAAGTACATCAGTACTATATAATAAATACCAGTGGCTTATGTAATACAGTTTATTTCTGTTCAGGATATATGCAAATAAATACAAATTAACACAAGATCATCTGATCTAAGCAGTATTCTGAAAAAAAAGAAGATATTGCTACAGTAGAACTAGGCTTTTGATTGAGGAATTTTAACACTGTAAACTTTACTAGCCTTTAAGGAAGTATATCATGCTAAACTTAAACTTAAGTGGTAACTATTAAAACATGCATTTGTTGAGGTTGTAGATGTATTCAGTAAAAGTATCAAAGAAATAATGTCAAAATACAACATGTTGGTTGTGAAAACAATCCACTATATAAATGTGATATGCAGTTTTTAAACATAGAAAAGCATTCAAGATAGAAAGTGCATTTATTAATTGATGTAACTCATGGGGTAGCAATAGTATCACATAGCTTTTTGGACGGAATGGCATTGCATGTGTACACATTACACAAACTTAGCAACCTCTGACATGGAATGAAATTGAGTTAACTTCTTGACAGTTTCTTTTTTTCTTTAACAAAAAACTTTCTCATTACAAAACACAGGAAACCAAAAATGCACCACCACACAACACACAAACGACAAAAACACCTGCTTACTGGAACTGCTTAAGTACTGCTTATCAGCCAAAATTTTATGCTTAGAATATCTATGAATATATGAGGCTGTTCCATATCCACGACTGGATCATAAACCTACCTCATTGGAAAAAATAAAACCAACCACAAACTATGAGTGGATTTTTTATAGGTTTCTGATAGGTTTTAGAAGCCTGCTGCCATTGGGTTGAGAAACCTTCCAAATGATTCCTGAAAATGTTTCGATAGATTTCAGATTCCTCCCCATGGGCAGATTTAAAATAGAAAAGATTGCTTTATGAATGTGATGATTGTTTAAGATAGGTTTGCAGTTGGATACCTGAATGCAAGATCTGATAAGGATTGGTGAAAGTTTACAATAATTTAAAACATTAATTAATCTGGGAAAATAGGAAAACTTCCCAAATGACATATACAGAAAAAATATATCACGAATGAAGATAACAATATTATATGAGTGCGAAGCACGAGTATTATATTGTTAATCTTCATGAGTGATATATTTTTTCTGTATATGTCTGATGAGGGGTGTTTTACTTTTATTATCCACCATTTTGTATGATTTATGGGTTAAATAACATGAATCTTTAATGAGAGAATGTGAAAAAACTATCAAAGACCAGTAGCCACAGTGAATATAAAAACTTCAATCTTTAACTTGCAATATCTTAATTATTTCTTCATGGATTTTTATGTAATTCACATGAGCAGAAGCGCTGTAAGAACACCTGTCTAATGATATATTATACATATTTGTAAGTTACATACTTTCCGAGATATTGTTGAAAAACCGAAAGTTATTCCACTCATTATCCATAGTACCGGGGGGGGGCGGTGTGTACAAAAAAAAAAAACATCCCGGTCTGTATTTCCCCGTATTTAGGGCAAATACGTCGCGTGGTGGATAATAAAACACAGTTCACTCCCAAACAATCCTGATGCATAATTGCTGCTCCAGAACATTCTGAATGAAAGATTGACCACCTGAACAGACAATTTTCAGGATTAAAAACCAATCAGGGAGTACAGTCGCCAATATGGAACTTGCCTGTTATATTTTTACAGAAGCTTTCTCATTTTATATATTCTGAGACTGAAAGCTAACAGTACTTATTTGAAATGGGATTTATCAAAGATGTCATAAAACATTAGTTTTAGCAAACATAAAAGAAACAACTCGAGATCTTTGTTCAAAATTAAAAACAACATTTAAGTCTTGCATATACAATTAAATATGAAAAAATACTGGTAAAATCTCTAAATGGCTCATTTATCGGCACACAGGAAAAAAATTCCAGTAACAGGTTCTTACATTTCTACAAATACTGGAGTAACCAACAAACTTAAAATTAAATATCACACCAATAAATAACAATTTCAACCTATATCAACAAAAAATACAAACAAGTCAAAAAGATTCACATTCACAAATACTTAAAAACCCTTTTTCTTTCTTGAAAAACTATTTTGTTTTGGAACAGTCCTCAAACTGTGCCACAGTAAAAACAGTCGAGAAAATGCTATTTACAAATCTCCTATTGTACTATCAGTAACAACTTAACAACCTACTATTGTCTTCTTGTGTTCATTTTCTCTTTTTGAGTACAACAAAAACAAGCAAAGTTGAGAACTGGCATTATACATTAAGGATTTTAGCACAAGTACTGTTCCCATACAAACACTTCATTGATTCCTTATGTCCCACCAACAAACATTATGACCCGGCATAATATATTCATTCTTTGTAAGTTAACGGAAAAGCTAAAAGTGCTTTACAAAAATGTGTGTAATGACAACTAGTTAAGTTATACATACAAAATAAAAGTGAAATAATGTACAAGAAGGCGGGAAAATCCTGAAAGCTCAACACAAAAAGAAGATGAAAGAAGAGTCACTCGAAGACTATTGCGTTAATATTTCAGTGGAAACGCTACAAGTGAAATGTGTGTAAAAAATATGAATTTACTAAAAGAGAGTTAAAGCAAGATACAACTGAAAACTTAGAAACACTATACAAAATATTGTATAAAATGTAACACTTTGGATTGTCAGAAATATGTAATCTCTTGGTGGTAACTGTGCGACTTAGTTGATTACTAGTGTAGTACGTTTTATGTGATGCAATGTTCATTTTCAGAAATAACATATTAGAGAAACTCTGAACTGCCATATACAATTTAAAATAGGAACTACATTAAACAAACATTATTAGTGGAAATACAAGTATGTTCAGGCTAATATTGCTGGTCACATACAAGTACACCATCGAGAAAAATTTACACAAGATCTATACAGGATCGACAAAAATGCTACTATTTGACAAAATCTCAAAAGAAGCTTTAACATCTCTTTCTCAACAGCCAGGGTCATGTTAAGACAGGTTATCCGTATCACCGACACCTAAGATGTTGCCACAAGCTAGATTTTAAGTCATTGACCACAAACATTAGGGCTAAGTTTTTGTTTGCTGAACTGAGCAATTTCTTCAATTTCTTTTCCGAGGGATACAGCATTGTCACAGCACTGTTAGGAAATGGTAAGGGTATTTCACTATAAAAAAAAAAAGTTACTGAGTCTCCCTCTTATGTTTTTCCTTGATGCCTTTTCACACAGCAGTGCAGATGTTTTTGATGAAGGAAGGCACACGTTAGACGATACATTTTTTGTTGTTGTTGATAACAGTTTTGACACTTCCATGCCACCAGTTGTATAACAGCTTCCTCTTTGGACAGATAAATCATTTAGCTATTTTTCTTTTCACTTTTTATAAGTGCTAAAAATCCACTGTGACATTCCATAATGTAGTTGGCAATACCACTACTGAAGAGATACAATTCCAAACCCTGATTACAATTATTTAAGCTGCTTCAAACACTTAAAACCTGCACCATTCCATAATTTCTATCAGTACTGTTGATTTGCCCAGAAATCTTTAAGATTCCTTGTTGTGTACAGAGACAGTTGATTAGTCAGGTCTCCACATTTTCCTTCAAATTTTTACCGTCATCACAGATTATGCTGCACTTGAACTCACCAGATACACGTCGCTTCACAAGCAGAATACTGGCTGAACATGTCTACCAAATAACAATAGTAACACAAAGTTTTACACATACACTAACAAACTCAGACACAAAAGCTAACAATGAACTATCACAGACGACAAATGACTAAGGTTGGATCTCAAATAACAAACTTTGTAACAGGTTAGCATGTACAAAACTCAACTGTCACTGGAATTCCTTTTCAACCAATCCTTTAAAAGATATTTTTGAGGAAAAAAAGGAAAAAAAAAATTCCCACCTTCTTTGATATTTTTAATTAAAAACTGCTGCATCTTGTTTATTTTGATTTTAAAAGTCAATATATAATAGAGCACACAGGAAATACTCTCAACAGCAAGTCCAAAGCAGAATATATGTATAATACTGTAGACACATTTGCTCAAACTCCAATATCACTGACAACTGCAAATGTGCCAATTCTATCTAGCAGTGAAGGAATGCAGTCAGATAGTCTCTGTCTCCTTGACACCTTCACTAGATAAAAGAAAATTGAGACTTATGTATTTTAGATAAAGCCTAAAAATCACAGCGTGTGGTATGTGTATTTACAATGAATGAGAGAAATGATAAATTTAATCTAAATCTTTGTCTGTAAAAAGTACAAACAGAAAAATCTGGTGAAAATACAACAGACTATCCAGACTAAAAGTTTATCTTACAGTGAGCAATGTATTATGAGACAAAAGAGACAGTCACGATACTCTAGGTTCTAGAAAGAAGCTAACAAAGATAGCCCAATAGTTCAGACATCTACTCTATGTCCAGAATTTTACCTCAGAAAATACTCAGGTGGAGATGTAGCATCAATGAAGTTGTACATTTTTAAAAACCTATCAACAACGATATATATTAAATCAAACTTGACACAAATTCCTCTCCCGAATAAGTAGTCTGATTTTATTACTAGTGTTGAGAGTAAAAATAGCAAACCGTAAGCATCATTCTATTTACAAGCTGTGCTCTATACTCTACCCAGAGATTACACTGTGAAGAGGTCCTTTATCCTTGTGTAAAACTGTGTATTCCAACACCCAATACCAAGCGACCTGGTACCATGACAACTCCCATTATGAAATGCAATTATATAGACAATACATGCAACACACCAACCACAGTGCCTAGCCTGTATTTTAAGGTACACTGTGTACATTATAGTGCTATGTATTAATCCAAAGCAACAGTGGAAACAAAAAGAGTCTACCGTTTAAAAGACAACACAACCTATATGCATATAACCAAATATATACACATTACAGACCATTATAGACAGACTATACATTTTGATTTTGTAAGATCAAGCAAGAATGTTAACAGATACAAGACAATCAACTTTAATACTGATATGCTTTGTATAAGGTGGGATGTTAAACATTATGATTACTCTGCTGAAATACGTGTACAAATGTATATCATATTATTATTAAATACTAACTACCGACAGACTGCACTTGTATGTAGAAAATGTTCTGATTTTGGAATGTACACAAGAAGCAACAACTGAATAACCTCAGTCTGTCCCATTGTCAACCAACAAGTCATGTTCTTCTTCAGTCTACATACACACAGGACAAATGTATATATGTCAGAGTGCTTTTTTTCAAGATATTCTTATTTTTATCATTAACTAGAGGATCGCTCGCAAAAAAAAAAGATAATGTTTTTGCATAGCAAAAACAAAGCGTCCCGAAAAGGCTATAAAGGTGAGTGCTAAAGTATTAAGAAAATGCTTCGTTTCTAGCCTTATACTGTTGTGGCAACCAAAGTCAGCGCAGTCTGCTCTATCTAGCACGGTTTTCAAGATATAAGCATTTTTGTGTTTTGCAAAAAATAAAAAAATTAAAAATGTCCGCTATATTTGGTGAGACAAAAATATTTTGAAAATTGGCATGGCTACTCTGCAGAGATACCCAGCAGGTCCAAAATTTTGTTGATTTCGCTCCATATAGCACGGTTTTCGAGATATAAGCATTTTTGTGTTTTGCAAAAACTTTGAAAATTCAAAATGGCCACCATTTTTGGGGAGACAAAAATTTTTGTCAAGACCACTGCCGCGGTGTGTATCTCCCGCCGAGCATTAAAGCAGAAGAAATAGCTTTTCCGAGATATTCACAATTTTTCATT
The DNA here is from genome assembly GCA_964017235.1 of Sabellastarte sp. h YS-2021. Lineage (NCBI taxonomy): Eukaryota > Metazoa > Annelida > Polychaeta > Sabellida > Sabellidae > Sabellastarte > Sabellastarte sp. h YS-2021. The sequence goes on from OZ024928.1 coordinate 118,268,643, forward strand.
TTCGTGTGTGAAAGCTCTTCCAAAAGTAGGTGAATGAGTTATTTGAGAAAAATTGGCTATCTGCAATACTATTAAGAGATAATTCACATTTACTCATTTTGAGTAGGTGAATAATTATCTATGGGTCTGAAACTTCACCAAGTGAAAGCTCTCCCAAAAGTAGGTGAATGAGTTATTTGAGAAAAATTGGCTATCCACAATACTTTTAGAGATAATTCGCATTTACTCATTTTGAGTAGGTGAGTAATTAGCTATGGGTCTGAAACTTCACCATGTGAAAGCTCTCCCACAAGTAGATGAATGAGTATTTGATAAAAATTGGGTATCCGCAATACTTTTACAGATAATTAGCATTTACTCATTTTGAGTAGGTGAATAAATAGCTATGGGTCTGAAACTTCACAGAGTGAAAGCTCTCCCAAAAGTAGGTGAATGAGTTATTCGAGAAAAATTGGCTATCTGCAATACTTTTAGAGATAATTCACATTTACTCATTTTGAGTAGGTGAATATTTAGCTATGGGTCTGAAACTTCACCAAGTGAAAGCTCTGCCAAAAGTAGGTGAATGAGTTATTTGAGAAAAATTGGCTATCTGCAATACTTTTAGAGATAATTCGCATTTACTCATTTTGAGTAGGTGAGTAATTAGCTATGGGTCTGAAACTTCACAGAGTGAAAGCTCTCCCAAAAGTAGGTGAATGAGTTATTTGAGAAAAATTGGCTATCTGCAATACTTTTAGAGATAATTCGCATTTACTCATTTTGAGTAGGTGAGTAATTAGCTATGGGTCTGAAACTTCACCGAGTGAAAGCTCTCCCAAAAGTAGGTGAATGAGTTATTTGAGAAAAATTGGCTATCTGCAATACTTTTAGAGATAATTCGCATTTACTCATTTTGAGTAGGTGAGTAATTAGCTATGGGTGTGAAACTTCACCAAGTGAAAGCTCTCCCAAAAGTAGGTGAATGAGTTATTTGAGAAAAATTGGCTATCTGCAATACTTTTAGAGATAATTCGCATTTACTCATTTTGAGTAGGTGAGTAATTAGCTATGGGTGTGAAACTTCACCAAGTGAAAGCTCTCCCAAAAGTAGGTGAATGAGTTATTTGAGAAAAATTGGCTATCTGCAATACTTTTAGAGATAATTCGCATTTACTCATTTTGAGTAGGTGAGTAATTAGCTATGGGTGTGAAACTTCACCAAGTGAAAGCTCTCCCAAAAGTAGGTGAATGAGTTATTTGAGAAAAATTGGCTATCTGCAATACTTTTAGAGATAATTCGCATTTACTCATTTTGAGTAGGTGAGTAATTAGCTATGGGTGTGAAACTTCACCAAGTGAAAGCTCTCCCAAAAGTAGGTGAATGAGTTATTTGAGAAAAATTGGCTATCTGCAATACTTTTAGAGATAATTCGCATTTACTCATTTTGAGTAGGTGAGTAATTAGCTATGGGTCTGAAACTTCACCAAGTGAAAGCTCTCCCAAAAGTAGGTGAAAGATTAATTTGAGAAAAATTGGCTATCTACAATACTTTTAGAGATAATTCGCATTTACTCATTTTGAGTAGGTGAGTAATTAGCTATGGGTCTGAAACTTCACCAAGTGAAAGCTCTCCCAAAAGTAGGTGAATGATTTATTTGAGAAAAATTGGCTATCTGCAATATTTTTAGAGATAATTCGCATTTACTCATTTTGAGTAGGTGAGTAATTAGCTATGGGTCTGAAACTTCACCATGTGAAAGCTCTCCCACAAGTAGATGAATGAGTTATTTGATAAAAATTGGGTATCCGCAATACTTTTACAGATAATTAGCATTTACTCATTTTGAGTAGGTAAATAATTAGCTATGGGTCTGAAACTTCACCATGTGAAAGCTCTCCCAAAAGTAGGTGAATGAGTTATTTGAGAAAAATTGGCTATCTGCAATACTTTTAGAGATAATTCGCATTTACTCATATTCAGTAGGTGAGTAATTAGCTATGGGTCTGAAACTTCAGAGTGAAAGCTCTCCCAAAAGTAGGTGAATGAGTTATTTGAGAAAAATTGGCTATCTGCAATACTTTTAGAGATAATTCGCATTTACTCATTTTGAGTAGGTGAGTAATTAGCTATGGGTCTGAAACTTCACCAAGTGAAAGCTCTCCCAAAAGTAGGCGAATGATTAATTTGACAAAAATTGGCTATCTGCAATACTTTTAGAGATAATTCGCATTTACTCATTTTGAGTAGGTGAGTAATTAGCTATGGGTCTGAAACTTCACCAAGTGAAAGCTCTCCCAAAAGTAGGTGAATGAGTTATTTGAGAAAAATTGGCTGTCTGCAATACTTTTAGAGGTAATTCGGATTTACTCATTTTGAGTAGGTGAGTAATTAGCTATGGGTGTGAAACTTCACCAAGTGAAAGCTCTCCCAAAAGTAGGTGAATGAGTTATTTGAGAAAAATTGGCTATCTGCAATACTTTTAGAGATAATTCGCATTTACTCATTTTGAGTAGGTGAGTAATTAGCTATGGGTCTGAAACTTCACCAAGTGAAAGCTCTCCCAAAAGTAGGCGAATGATTAATTTGACAAAAATTGGCTATCTGCAATACTTTTAGAGATAATTCGCATTTACTCATTTTGAGTAGGTGAGTAATTAGCTATGGGTCTGAAACTTCACCAAGTGAAAGCTCTCCCAAAAGTAGGTGAATGAGTTATTTGAGAAAAATTGGCTGTCTGCAATACTTTTAGAGGTAATTCGGATTTACTCATTTTGAGTAGGTGAGTAATTAGCTATGGGTGTGAAACTTCACCAAGTGAAAGCTCTCCCAAAAGTAGGTGAATGAGTTATTTGAGAAAAATTGGCTATCTGCAATACTTTTAGAGATAATTCGCATTTACTCATTTTGAGTAGGTGAGTAATTAGCTATGGGTGTGAAACTTCACCAAGTGAAAGCTCTCCCAAAAGTAGGTGAATGAGTTATTTGAGAAAAATTGGCTATCTGCAATACTTTTAGAGATAATTCGCATTTACTCATTTTGAGTAGGTGAGTAATTAGCTATGGGTGTGAAACTTCACCAAGTGAAAGCTCTCCCAAAAGTAGGTGAATGAGTTATTTGAGAAAAATTGGCTATCTGCAATACTTTTAGAGATAATTCGCATTTACTCATTTTGAGTAGGTGAGTAATTAGCTATGGGTCTGAAACTTCACCAAGTGAAAGCTCTCCCAAAAGTAGGTGAATGAGTTATTTGAGAAAAATTGGCTATCTGCAATACTTTTAGAGGTAATTCGCATTTACTCATTTTGAGTAGGTGAGTAATTAGCTATGGGTCTGAAACTTCACCAAGTGAAAGCTCTCCCAAAAGTAGGTGAATGATTAATTTGAGAAAAATTGGCTATCTACAATACTTTTAGAGATAATTCGCATTTACTCATTTTGAGTAGGTGAGTAATTAGCTATGGGTCTGAAACTTCACCAAGTGAAAGCTCTCCCAAAAGTAGGTGAATGATTTATTTGAGAAAAATTGGCTATCTGCAATATTTTTAGAGATAATTCGCATTTACTCATTTTGAGTAGGTGAGTGATTAGCTATGGGTCTGAAACTTCACCATGTGAAAGCTCTCCCACAAGTAGATGAATGAGTTATTTGATAAAAATTGGGTATCCGCAATACTTTTACAGATAATTAGCATTTACTCATTTTGAGTAGGTAAATAATTAGCTATGGGTCTGAAACTTCACCATGTGAAAGCTCTCCCAAAAGTAGGTGAATGAGTTATTTGAGAAAAATTGGCTATCTGCAATACTTTTAGAGATAATTCGCATTTACTCATTTTCAGTAGGTGAGTAATTAGCTATGGGTCTGAAACTTCACAGAGTGAAAGCTCTCCCAAAAGTAGGTGAATGAGTTATTTGAGAAAAATTGGCTATCTGCAATACTTTTAGAGATAATTCGCATTTACTCATTTTGAGTAGGTGAGTAATTAGCTATGGGTCTGAAACTTCACCAAGTGAAAGCTCTCCCAAAAGTAGGCGAATGATTAATTTGACAAAAATTGGCTATCTGCAATACTTTTAGAGATAATTCGCATTTACTCATTTTGAGTAGGTGAGTAATTAGCTATGGGTCTGAAACTTCACCAAGTGAAAGCTCTCCCAAAAGTAGGTGAATGAGTTATTTGAGAAAAATTGGCTGTCTGCAATACTTTTAGAGATAATTCGCATTTACTCATTTTGAGTAGGTGAGTAAAATGGCCGCCATTTTTGGCAAGATAAAATTTTTTTGAAAATTGGCATGGCTACTCTGCAGATATACCCTGTGGATCAAAAATTTCGTCGAAATCGCTCTATCTTGCAGGGTTTTCGAGATATAAGCATTTTTATGTTTTGCAATTTTTGCGAAAAATTCGAAAATTCAAAATGGCCGCCATTTTTGGCGAGACAAAAATTTTTTCAAAATTGGGATAACTACTCTGCAGAGATACCCTGTGGGTCAAAAATTTCGTCGAAATCGCTCTATCTAGCACGGTTTTCGAGATATAAGCATTTTTGTGTTTTGCAATTTTTACGAAAATTTCGAAAATTCAAAATGGCCGCCATTTTTGGCGAGACAAAAATTTTTTGAAAATTGGGAAAAGTACTCTGCAGAGATACCCTGTGGGTCAAAAATTTTGTCGAAATTGCTCTATCTAGCACGTTTTTGGAGATATAAGCATTTTTGTGTTTTGCAATTTTTGCGAAAATTTCGAAAATTCAAAATGGCCGCCATTTTGGACGAGACAAAAATTTTTTGAAAATTGGGAAAACTACTCCGCAGAGATACCCTGTGGGTCAAAAATTTCATCGAAATCGCTCTATCTAGCACGGTTTTCGAGATATAAGCATTTTTGTGTTTTGCAATTTTTACGAAAATTTCGAAAATTCAAAATGGCCGCCATTTTTGGCGAGACAAAAATTTTTTGAAAATTGGGAAAAGTACTCCGCAGAGATACCCTGTGGGTCAAAAATTTCATCGAAATCGCTCTATCTAGCACGGTTTTCGAGATATAAACATTTTTGTGTTTTGCAATTTTTACGAAAATTTCGAAAATTCAAAATGGCCGCCATTTTTGGCGAGAGAAAAATTTTTTGAAAATTGGGAAAAGTACTCCGCAGAGATACCCTGCGGGTCAAAAATTTTGTCGAAATTGCTCTATCTAGCACGGTTTTTGAGATATAAGCATTTTTGTGTTTTGCAATTTTTGCGAAAATTTCGAAAATTCAAAATGGCCGCCATTTTGGACGAGACAAAATTTTTTTTGAAAATTGGGAAAACTACTCCGCAGAGATACCCTGCGGGTCAAAAATTTCGTCGAAATCGCTCTATCTAGCACGGTTTTCGAGATATAAGCATTTTTGTGTTTTCCTTATTTGGAAAATTCGTAATGATTAATTAATCATTAATTACTCGGCCATTTCTTGACCAATCAATGCCAAAATCTAATGATTTCCAGATTTTAATAGAATGAATGTATTTGCCAAGTTTCAGGTGAATTGATAAAATTGCTTTCAAGTTATCATCCGGACAAGCTTCCCCATCGAAAAAAGACATTTTTGGTCATGTGACCTCTCTGATTGGTTGAAATGTCACTGCAGCATATTCAAAAAAATTCCCCAAGGCTACTGCCTAAACCTGCCAAATTTGAAAAGAATCCGCCTAACGGTTACAGAGTTATAAGGAAAACAAAATGCGGAGCCGCCGGAGCCGGCGGAGCCTGAAGCTCTCCCATACACAAACAAGCGTCCCTTGCGGGACGCTTAATTATTAAGTACTACATACACACATGCCATGTTGGTGTATTTTTCTAAGATGTTCTGATTTTGGAGTGTACATACATATGCAAGATGAAAATGAATATAGTTAAACCACTGTCTCTACACGTGTTTGTTTACTGTTCAGTCATCTAGTGTGGGATTGTCTATCATATCCTGCAGACACTGAGTCATGCGGGGAGTGACACTGGACTGGTTCTTGGCATGCTCCACCAGTGAGTCTCCCATCTGAGAGAGGAGGGCGTGTACCAGGTGGTTTGTAGAGATCCGCAGGTTGCCTGTACCACCGGGAGTAGCACCACTCTGAGTCACTGTGCCCAGCAGGTGCCACAACAAGGGAAGAACATGGAGGACCACTTGTCTTGGCCGGGATGAGTACACACAAGTCACCAGGTCTGAAAACAGAAAACAAAAGTTAGTCTTGTACACAGTGAACACCACTATAAAACAGATGACAGACACAGGTACTAGATAAGTAGGGGAGGAAAGACGGGTTAGCAATATGCATACCTCAGTATTGGTTTTTCCAAAGATAATTTAGCACAACAACATTCTCACACTGGAAATATTGATTGACACTACAAAACATTACACTGTCATCACCAATCGTGCAATAATATTACATTATATGGAATTTTTTTTTTTTTTCACTTGACAATCAATATTTATGTAAAAATTCTTTAGCCTATTAAAACCACAATTAAAGTAGTTTAAAAATAAATTTATTTGGATTAGGACATGAAGATTTCAAATTTTGAGTTGAGAAGCTTTTTTTTAATATGGACTACTCACATGCCACTCTGTCCACCATGTCTGGTTTGATCCTGGAGTTTCCGCTTTGTGCCTGATTACAGAATGGTTGAAGAAGAATGGTCTCATCTGAAACAATAACACACAGACCTTCAACAATATATGAAAACAAAAGGTTGTTTTAAAATTTTGAATGGCTTCAGGGCATAATGCAAATTCATCTAAAAATTGCCTAAATAATTGAAAGTTAAGGTTTTGACTATTAAACATTAGGCTATCACAGTTGTATAAGCTGACTGATGCGTTTTATGAAAGCCACAGATGTTAATCAGAATTTTGATGAATCCCAAATTTTCTATGTTGAGATCTCCTCTGGTTTAGGTAAGTGCAATTAAGTTAATCCTGCAGTTGTGTTGTACATACTTAGACACAGCATCCCATTGCATAAATTGCATCATTGGTTTATTAAGGGAAAAGTCTTAAGTTTTTTCAGAAGTAATGCCCCAATACTCAGGAGACTTCACATTGATTGCCCAATGCAAAACAATAACACAATTGTTTTTTTCAAGTTCAATTGCCTAAAGATTCCCAAAACTTGTCCAATTTGCATATTTCCAAAAACCATTTAAAAAAATTCTGTTTGTCGATTGTGTAGGGTTTGTTTCCCTTTTACTTCAATGGTGGCGAAGTCTTTGAAATCAGAATTTTAGAAACAACTGAATCAACTCATATGTTTTGTCCTCATGAATTCTAACATCAAGTAAACCAGTAATAATGACATATTACTTTAAAGCACCATATTTTAGATGCAGATCAACAATTTTCTGAAAGGACTCTTGATAATGTGTCTGTTATTGCTATTGTGCCTATTACTGTTTCTGTGAAATAATATAAAACAATCAGACTTTATGTAATACCTAAAAGGGCAGCACTGAATGTTCAACAGAAAAAACACTTTTTCTTTCTCCATCTCTCCCGTTTACATTCATGCCACAAAGAGGTCCTAAGTCGGCCTCAAACTAACACCCCTCTTGACACACTTTGTTTCTTCATACTTACCCAGAGTGTTCATGAATGAGTCTAGAACAGTACATGCTGCCTCGTAGATGTCCTTGTTCTTGGAGGAGAGGTTGGAGGCAACAGTCTGGATGGTATAGTTGATGACGGAGCCCATGTACTCCGCCAGTGCCCGTGTCACCTCCTCCATGGTTTGCAGTGCAAATAGGTTCACCTTGCTGTTACTGTCCTTCAGGCAAGGCACAAACTTGTCAAACACCTGCAATAATAGCAGTAAACTTGTCAAAATACTCCCGGTAATATATCAAACACATAAAGGGTTTTCAGCTGCTTTCACCTACACAATGATGATGAAAATATCAAGCAAAGAACAAGAAAGTTTCATTGTTTCCTTGAGACATTGCACAATCTGGTAAAACACCTGTACAATCTTGAGCATTAGTTTCATCACATGCTTGCCTGGTGACTAATTTTTCTACTCATGTTTAAATTAAAACATTTCAAGGCTTTTCTTCTCACCTTGACAATATTGGCGCCTACAAGGGCTGGGTTGCGTGTGATCATCTCATGCATACGTGTGATGCCATTCTGCCTCTCCCGCCAGTCATTGGCCGTCATCTGACTGCAGTAGGCTTTGATCTCCTCATTTGTACTCTCATCTGTGCGTGGCATGGCAGACCGGTGCTTGCTGCTGGTGGGAGTGCTGTCTGTCCCACTGTAAGTACATATCCGGGATAAAATTCAATAAGCCAAACTGAATAAAGAGAGTCGAAGCAAAATGTGAGATATTCGGTACAATGTGTAAAACTATTGTTGGACTCTGATTTGGATGCATGTTCACTGGGATGTGTTACTGTGTTATGAATGACTTTGAAAATGTAGAACCATCTTACTAACATAAAATGCTTGTTTGACCAATCAATTTAAAGAAACTGGCTGGCCCCCCCCCAAAAAAAAATACTATGAGATATCCAAATGCTATAATCACATTAGCATAATATTTCCAACTATCATGACCTTGAAATCCTGGCTAGTTCTTTAAGCAATTGTAATTCTTCAACCGAAAAGCTCTAATGATGTCACAAAACTTCCTCAATCTACTTATTAGTCTCGCTAATTCTAGGTACACACTGTAACAAACACAAGTTGCACATATCCATTTTTATCGAAAATTTTTGGTCTTGATCAAAAGAGCTTCTCACCCTGTTGAAGCACTGTTGTATCTGACTGAAGAGTTGATTCTACTGCCATGTCCCGAACGCCGATTTCTGGCTGAACCATTTTCACTTGGTGGCTCTTGGAGTCCCTGAAATTGGAAAAAGTACATATAAGTTTATGAATGCCGATTAATAACATCAACCAGAGTCATAATTATGCACATGCTATAACACTTATTTAACCAGTTACGATGGCTATTTGTAACTAATCAAAATGCTAAATTATATTTTTATTCAAACTAAATTGCAATTCTATGAAATTTTGAAATTTTCAAAGATCATGAGTAAATAAATAAAGGCATCTTTATTAATCATAAAGAAATAGCCAAAATTTAAACCTACAACCTCAAAGATGCGAGATCAGAGTCTTACCAGTACACCACTAAATATTCAATTCAACTCACCTTGCAGAAAATTAATCATTGAAGTTTAAACAAAAAAAAAACCTTGAAAGTGTGAGATAGTGTTTTACAACTAAAATACCCTGGATGTCAACTTACCTTGCGTTTTAAGTTTTCTAGTTTGTCACTGATGTTGCGCAATGTACTCTGGGGCAGGTGCTTGTTGAGTACTCTGTCAAAGTCTTCATGTGACATCAGCATGTGGAATATCTTAGAGCCATTGTACCTGGTCTCTGGATTCCCATCCATAAGGAAGTTAGCTGCCACAGGAAGTATCCTGTCAGTGACGTCTTTAACGCCACTCAGAATACGTCCGGGTCCCATTTTCTCCACCACAGGAACCAAAAAGTATGAGGTAGTCTTACGCACCACTGCATTACGATGGCTGAAAACGGCACAAAACAAATGGACTTTTGTTTAATTTGACACATATAAACACACCTTTGATACTTTTAACTATTTAAAACCACATAAAAAATTTGTTTACTTTTGGGGTAGAATAAAGACTGACAAAGGTGAGACAAAGCAAATGCCATTGTATATCTGATTAATGATATTTAAGACCTGCCAAAAGGTATTTAAAATACATACTAATAAAGAAGCAAACATAAACACATTGTAAAGACCGAGTAAACAGTAAAGAAATAAGAGGGCTGTTTACTATGTATATTGTTCTGTGAGCTATTTTGTTCAGGCAGACATAAACCAAATTTGTTTTTTTTGCCAGTCAATTTAAATTGCCCCTTCACTAAAACACATGAAATACTTTAATTCTCCTCCTATTTAACCATTATTACAGGAATGATCTCGCCCAAAAATTCTTATGGAGAAAGGGAGATATTTACAATGAAACAGCATTTTCACAGGCATCAACAAAACACACTTTTTATCTTGTTTTGTGATTACAAGATCCAGGCCACTAAATAGATGCCAATCAATATATTATTTTCTGCTGCTGTTTTAAAACAATAATGACATTCACTCTCAATAACAGAATCTGAGGGTTGAGTGAGCAATCTTAATGGCAGACAGAAGTCTGGAGCCCTGACATCTCTATTTACCTTTGTTTGTATTTATTTACCTTTATTGCTTACTGCAGGTGACATACTGCTTCAGTGTAAGTGATTTTTATCTCTTGTTTGAAATGGATCATGTCCAGAGATTACTTTTTGATAAACAATAAGAGGCACTGGTGGATTGTACACAAATGTATTACTTCACACACTGCTTTAGTTGCACTAGGATAATACACTAAATAAGCAATAAACACAGACACAGATGAAACCGTAACATAATTTGACAAGTAGTACTAAGTGGCTGTATTTTCAAATTACATTATTTTAATTTTATTTACCAAATAAGATTAGTTATCTCAAATGTCTATTTAGACAGTAGGGGCTAGTGAGTGGAATTGCTTCAATTTTTATTGGTCAATTATTTGTCCATTTTTCCGACCGATGATCGACCCATAATCGACTTTTTAACTCCACTGTCCTGAAACACTTTCCGGGATAAAGTATAGTTCAATCCGGTAAGAATAACGGTGTTTCCGACATATAGAAGCTACCAAAAGCACCCACTTCCGGTAAATATGGCGGTAGTTGTAAACAAACTCAAAATTCGCGAGAAATCTGCTAATTTATTGAAGGAAAGTTCTGGAAACTGGCCAAAATATAAAAAATATGTGGATATTGAGACACATAAAGAAGGGTGAGATTTAATCGATTTCTAGAAGTTATCGGTGACCGAACGCAATTGTACCATGACACCGACGATTGATCGAACGTTCGTCTAATCGTCCACCCACTAGTAGGGGCTAGCTTAGATTTTTGTGCAGTGATGTATTGCAACATATTTCACTGTCAGAAAATGAACATGGGATTCAGATGCTTCACAAGAAGTTCCATTGATTTTCAGCTTTCACTTCCACTATTGATAGGTACACCAACAATACTTGACTCTAGTTCTGTAGTTTCCAATCTAATCTCTGTAATTTTGTTCTCAATCTTACCCAGCCCCTCCCACAACCAGAGCTAACCTTACTCTCCAAAATATCAGGTTTTCCAGTTTCAGTTAAGTAGTGACATTTCTAACAACCTGCTGTCTCAGTATTTTTATCAATCTTACTTCACCCTTTCCATATACAGAGCTTCCTGATTTATGAAGCTCTCCCCAATTGCTTATTGGTATGCTGTGTGTGGTCATATTCAAAGAAATCTTTGTATATTTCTTTGAATTTTGTGACGGATCTGAACTTACCCTTCCCACACTCAAAACATGACTCCCTGTTATATAAGCTTCACCATTTAAGGAATTGGTCAGTGGATTACCTGGTACAATACTCAAATCCAACTTTAAAGCAGTCTTACCTGGCCCCTCCCACAATCAGGGCCAGCATGGCTCTCTGAGCTGTCAGACTGTCCACCATGTAGCGCAGAGCCTGATCCATGTCATCACGGATGAAATTGTTACTCTCTCCAGCTCTGGCCAGCAGCACTCCAGCCATCTGATCCAAATCCTGGGGAAAATATGAACCAAATGATTTATGAACTACTGAAAAATATAAAATGGAAATATGAGACACTCTCTTAAAAAATAGCATCAGAGATCCCCGTACCCCACAGACTGGGGAAATATTTTTAACACCATGAGATATAGAAGTACTGTATCAGTACAAAGTTCAGGATACTTTCAGAGCACTATCAGTTATATAAAGCTCCAAACAATGTTTAATAGAGAAAATAATGTCTAACAGAAAGATAATGCATGTAAAGATGAAGTATTAAAACAAGACAATTCAATAACAAGATGACAGCATTAATCAGTAAACTAAACATTACGACACTCTTTATCTACATCTGGCATGGCTGAATTATGGTTTGGATGTTTTGAATACTACCATGCATACAGAAGTGGTAATACATTCAATGAATGCTTATGTGTGGTGTTGGAGCAAAATCTGTGGCTCACTTGATGAAATTCCATCTGTTACAATGGGAAGTTGTAAAAGTAAAATTCTTAATGAATTCTAATGTGACTTTAACAGTGCTTAATCTGCTTCAAAAGACAGACCCAAAGGTGCAACAAGATTTTAAAGGTCAAGGTCACTACGACAAGGTCAAAGTTCAAATCAAGGTCACACCATGATGCTGCACACATACAACCCCTAACCAATGTCCCTACCAAGCATCTACTTCCTACACCTAACGGTTTCCGAGATATAGCCCAGACAAGATTTCATAGATCAAGGTCATTACGGCAAGGTCAAATCAAGGTCACACCATGATGTTGCACACCTACACCACCTAACCAATGTCCCTAGTAAGTATCAACTTCCTACACCTCATGGTTTCCGAGATATAGCCCGGACAAGATTTTATAGGTCAAGGTCACTATAGCAAGGTCAAAGGTCAAATCAAGGTCAGACCATGACGTTGCACACCTACACCCCCTAACCAATGTGCCTACCAAGTATCAACTTCCTACACCTTACAGATTCCGTGATATAGCCTGGACAAGATTTTATAGGTCAAGGTCACTACAGCAAGGTCAAATCAAGGTCAGACCATGACGTTGCACACCTACACCCCCTTACCAATGTCCCTACCAAGTATCAACTTCCTACACCTTACGGTTTCTGAGATACAGCCCGGACAAACTTTTTCCCGCCACCCGCCCGCCCATCTGGACACCATGGGTGAAAACAATACCCTGAGAGCCCTTAAGGGATGTGGGGTAACAATAACTCTCCCATAAATATTTGGTTGAGATTTGCTTTAGGGTAAATTTGCAATAAAATGACTGTTACTACTTACTGCCTCCATGTGTTTCCTCAGTTTGTGGAACATTTCTCCCACACAGATGATAGCCAGCCGTGAAACCTGCGACCTCAGATTCTTCACCTAAAGATAAGCAATGTACTGGAAACTTAGGTAAAACTTTCTGTGTGCATATTTTTAAAGCATTGAAATCTTTTTTCAGAAAACATTATCAAACTAGGATGGATCAGTTGTAATTGTTCAAAGGAAAACCACTAAGTTATAAGGACACCTTTTTTATCCATATTTTACTTGGACTGCAACATTGTAAGAATCACTGCATGTTTCCTAAGCTTTCCCAAGATTTATATTTAGAAAACCTTTGATACAAATATAAAGTTAAAGCCTGTACAGCTAAATAAATCCTTACCTCTGTTATCATTGCCAGGTTCAGCGTATGCAGCTGACTGGTACACAGCACCTCAGGGTGGTGAGCCGCTAGCCGCCGGATGCTGTTGATAGCTGAACACTTGATAACCCACTCCTCCTGACTCAGGCCTTTCATGGCCTCATCCAGGGCTTTTTGAGGCTCCTTGAAAGGCTTGAGTTGGTCTGGGCTTTCTGGCTCAGAACTGGACTTGGCTGAACCAATACTGGGCGACTTTTCTTCAGCCACCCTGATACACAAAGGGTATGCATATCAAGCAAAAACCATACAATAGGATATTACTGGATAAGAATAAGATAAACATGTACATGCATACTCATATCTTTCATTGTAACATAAAAACGGGTATTCTGAGACACTAACCCTCTATAAAAGTGGGAGACTTGCAGTATAAATTTGGGGATAAATATGGGCTAAAAGTATGCTTTTTTGATGGTCCTCATTAGTGGTGTCATTGTCAGGGTATATGAGGTCTCGATACCGTGAACAAAACTGTAAACGACATTGTGGTGCCATCCTTTCACAAATTAATCCTACATTTGCTCTTTAAATTGATGTGCTTTGCAACTTTTACGGAAATAAATTGGATTTTAGGTTTCTTTTGTACCGACAGTTGTTAAAATGGGGAATATTTGAAGAAATAAAAAGTTAACAATACTTTTTTTTTTTCTACTTCCAGTAGGAAGCAGAAGTCATCACCATAGTTATGTTACAAATCAAAATAAAACCACATGAAAATAAAAATTATATGAATATTTCATTATATTTTATTAAATTTCTTTGAAAATAAGCTGAAGATAATGGTTAAATGATGTTTATAAGATGCATCGTGGATGACAATTAACCCTCGATTATAGTCCATTTATTGCATCATCGGTGAATCTGTGATATCACCACTCATGATGACACCACTAGTCCTTAGGTTTAATTTTTTGTGGTATGTTTTTTAAGTTCCGCAAATTATTGTTGTTATTCCACAATGGCATTGTGAAAATATGTTTTTATCTACAGTAATGCCTCAATGGGATAGAACCTCAGTCCAAGTAGCCAATTCAATAAATTCCAGTAACATGCTGATGTTACACAATTTCTGACAATGAATATGCATATACCACCACCAAAAAGCATGTCTTTCCATGCCCCAGTCAAACTGATGAAAGCAAAATAAAAACCACAACAAACCAAGATTTTAAGTGAAATAAACAATATGGTAAAAGTTTAACTTGGTTACAAATTATTTGTTCACACAAGATTATCTAATGGGTTTCATAAGTTGAGGCCATCCAATGGGTCCTATGACCCATTTTATTAATCATCCAGTAGCATAGTACTTACGGCTTAACTTTGCGCTTGTTCACTGGTGTAGCATTGGCAGGTTTGGTGGCAGGGGGTTTGGGTGCTGGGTTACTGTAAGTGGTGGGAGCTTGTCCATTATTGAGAGTCTGTTGTGAGCTACTGCCTGACACAGCCAGACCTGAAACACACACAAATAGTGTATTATGTGTAGAACAATGTGTGTATGACTATGACAGGGTGCTTGGTGTTGAGAGACTGTATTCAAGTACAACTAATAATAGAAAACCAGGTACTTGCAAAACCTTTAAAACATTCTTTTTCATCCCAAAAAGGCATAAATTCTTAAAAGGATTGCTGAAACCTAATTAACAATCAGATTGTCAATATAATATTTAACTTTTACCATAATTTTCTTGATTTTCAGCTATTTGCAATCTTTTTTCCTGTACTTTCAGTTTATAACAACCCACATATTTGCTTCAATAGTTATCCAGTTGGCTCACACTAAATCTCAAATATAGTGATTTGGGTAATTCACATTGTAATAATCTCAAGCAGACACCCAGTTATGTAATACTCTGAAAAGATTTTTGTGTTTCAACACTATGATTTTTTTATGATTAGACAAAACAAGTAAATCTGACCAGCTATCTAGACTCTTCACATAAGGTTTCCCAATACCTCTCAATACATTCTAAAACTCTAAAAGAATAAAAGAGATAAAAGGCAAAAACACAAAATCGACTATTTTATGACCCCAGTTTGACCCATAAGGGGGGATCCGGGGGTAAATCTGACCAGCTATCTAGACTCTTCACATAAGGTTTCCCAATACCTCTTAATACATTCTAAAACTATAAAAGCAAGAATAAAGGAGATAAGAGGCAAAAACACATAATCGGCTATTTTATAACCCCAGTTTGATCCATAAGGGGGGATCCAGGAGTAAATCTGACCAGCTATCTAGACTCTTCACACAAGGTTTCCCAATACCTCTTAATACATTCTAAAATCTAAAAGCAAGAATAAAGGAGATATAAGGCAAAAACACAAAATCAGCTATTTTATGACCCCCAGTTAGACCCATAAGGGGGGGTCCGGGGGTAAATCTGACCCGCTATCTAGACTCTTCACATATGGTTTCCCAATACCTCTTAATATATTCTAAAGCTGTAAAAGCAAGAATAAAGGAGATAAAAGGCCAAAACACAAAATTGATTATTTTATGACCCCAGTTTGACCCATAAGGGGGGATGTGGGGGTAAATCTGACTGGCTATCTAGACTCATCACATAAGGTTTCCCAATACCACTTAATACATTCTAAAACTGTAAAAGCAAGAATAAAGGAGATATAAGGCAAAAACACAAAATCGGCTATTTTATGACCCCAGTTTGACCCATAAGGGGGAGTCCGGGGGTAAATCTGACCAGCTATCTAGACTCTTCACATATGGTTTCCCAATACCTCTTAATACATTCTAAAGCTCTAAAAGCAAGAATAAAGGAGATAAAAGGCAAAAACACAAAATCGGCTATTTTATGACCCCAGTTTGACCCATAAGGGAGGGTCTGGGGGTAAATATGACCAGCTATCTAGACTCTTCATATATGGTTTCCCAATACGTCTTAATACATTCTCAAGCTCTAGAAGCAAGAATAAAGGAGATATAAGGGGAAAAGATGAAATTGGCTACTTTATGACCCCAGTTTGACCCCTACAGGGGGGTCGGGGGGAAATTTGACTTGCTTTCTAGACTCTCCACATATGGTTTCCTACTACCTCCCAATACATTTTATGGCTCTAAATGCAATACTTAAGAAGATAATAGGGGGGTTCACATGAATTTTAAGCTTTCTGATTGGCACCTGTGAGAAAATCACTCATAAATCGGTCAATTTTCATTGGATTGCTGCCAAAATCTAATCAGCTCACGTTTTTGATAGTATAAACATGTGTATGAAGTTACAAGCCTTTGCGGTCGGTAGATTTTCCTGAACTGCGATGACGGGCGGGTGTACCCGAAAAAACTATTTTTTGATCATGTGACCTTGATAAAGATGAAAGGTCAAATTTAAGCTTGGGGAAAAATTTTCCCACACCTAAGGTATATAACTGCCAAATATGGTTAAAAAGCTTGCAATAATAAGGGAGATATTCAAGGGAGACCATAATGCGGCGGCGAGGAAACTAACGTGAAACCAAATAAGCGCCCTTTCAGGGACGCTTAATTAATTTTAAATATAAAGTGATGATCTAGTTATTATAGTTTTTTGGGGTCATTCTCTATAAAGTACTTGTACTTGCAATTTTCAAAGTACTTGTACTTGAGTCTTGAGACCAGTACTTGTACTTTTACTTGTACTTGCAACTTGGTAAAGTACTTGTACTTGGCACCATGTACTTGACCCCAAGCCTGGTGGAAGAAAACATGGTTTCTGTAAAAAGCCAGCCAAGTCACTTTCAAACTTTAAAATGATACCAAATAGTAAAATATTTCCCAAATATCACAACAAAATAATATTCGAACAGTAATTTTGCTATTAGTTTCCAGCTATTATGGTCATATATATTGTTTATTTTGTTCTCAATGAAAGATACTCAAGGTCAATCTATTTTGTTTCAACCCTCTAACTATATAAAACCAAGATAATTAGTTTGTACCAACAAACTGTCCTTCGGGATACCACAATATTGATATCTGGACTTACTATTTATTAAAATACAAAAGGATCTACTGCCCTGAAGTTTAGGTGTCTCACAAATATATATTATACTTAACACAGTTCCTGTGGATATGCATAGTAGAGGACATACCTTGTATAATCCATACCTACTCCTTCTTTGGCCTTAAAATACGATCCTTTTTTTACCAGTATTTCTGAAAGCAATGGGACTTTCCAAAGAGCAAAACTTACTGTCATAAAGATACACAAGTTTGATTAAAAAATACCCATAGTTATACAAAATGTGTACATTTTTGGAGGCGATAAATTTCACACTATTTTATTTTATGTGTCCTTACAAAAATTAAAAAGGAACCCACTGAAACACATGATATTCTCAAATCCATGGCTTAATTCAAGACACCAAGCCTGAATCTATACCGATTTTTTGGGCTAAATGCCCCTATATGTGAAGAGTTACAGGTTATGCTCTGGAGAAAACAAATGGCTAGCACAGCCATTCAGTTGTAGGTAATCCTTACATGAAAAACTATTTATTTACTAAAGATTATTTCAAACCAATGACGCAAATGCTTTTGTATAATTTATAAATAGTCTGACATATCAATAATAAAGACAATATGTTCATTGTGACAATTACGGTTCAATGAAAGACCAATGATCATTTACATCGCTCAAAACTTGATATTTCTGAGAATGTAAATTCATTCATGCCAGTGTAATTAAATCATTTCTATTATCTGCCTTGACCTGTGACAGTTGACAAAGTAAAGAAAGTAGCTTTAGGTTAAGTGTGGCATTTAAATAATTTTGACAAACCATACAATTAAAACATAAAGGATTATATTTTTCTGGTCTTTTAATAATCACTCAACAACAAAGATGGAAACATCATTACATGGAGCCATACTATTGTCATTTTAGATTAATACACTTTACTGTGCTCATCTTTAAATTAAGCAATAACTCACCCATAGCAACACTATCCAATAAATTTACCATAAAATCCACTGCAGAGTAGTGCCATGGTATAAGACACCAACAGAACTTACTGTTGCCAACAAATGTGTTACATTATTGCAACCATCAACACCAAACAATGAATAATTTATTAGCTATATACCAAGCCTTTTTTGGTAACCATAGACCACTTCATTTTGGTAGAGAAAATGCTCATTACATATCAAAGTATAATTCATAAAAAATAGAGAGTTCAACACACCCCGTGTCAACATACTAGATAATAAATAGAGAACAGCGACATTTGAAACGTTTACTAACAAAGTGCACTTGGAATTATTTGTCCACAACATTAATTCTTTAGTTGCTTGAACATTAACCTGACACAGGAATTAAGCGTGAGGAATTTTTCAACAAGACCCAAACGCATGGAGGACTTTATACTAAACAAACAGGGCCTTCGTTTATTTTCTGTACCTTCCTTATATACACAGGCTCTGGCTTTCTGGCAATGAATATTACATTTATCAAACATTTACTCAATCATAATTCTCCACTGACAAACTGTCAGTCTTCAGGCATTGATTAGTCCAAACCGATTTGTAGGGCAAGTAATAAGGGCAGTGTTTAGCTTTTCTTTACAAGGAAATATTGATTTATGTGAAAGAAAAAAAAATAACAACCTATCTAATATCTTTAGTCTGCCGCAATGTAATTATCCTTGGAACCTAGTCAGTCTTGGCTGTATTTTAACAGCTTTTGAAGTTGCCCAACATTGGACTTCAGTAATGTAATACTGTGTAAAAGGACAGGTTAAATATGAAGTGGCAGTCTCTCACTAGTGTAGGTGGCCCTCAAGAAGAATAAAAAAAAGTAAATACTGTATATATTGGAATCGAATAGCTGTAAGATAGAACTTGCACATGTTTAATATATGACCATTAAATGGATTGCTATCAATTTAGCAAACATACGTAAGTTAATATCAAGAGATCAAATATAGTTACCTATAAATATATATGTATGTGTGTTTATGTATCATGGGAAAGCTGTTTTGAGAGTCCTAAATCAATTCTTAAAATGCAAGGCAATATTCACTTCTCAGTGTAAGCAAATTACCGGTAAGTCAAAATATGAGATCAGGTTTTGTGTAATGAAGTTTCATGTGTGTGTTACATTAATTAAACACTACAATATACCAAACAATATATATTTTTAAATAAAACAATCCTCAAATTAAAGCAAGTAAAAATATAATGGCATAATTAAAGAATTTTATATATTTATATTAGGGATGGGTCGGTACCAAAAATGTGAACATCGGGAGGTAGTCAATGCAAAACCGCAGCGATTCCAGGACTCCATGTTTTAGTACATCCCAACCAAACACGGATCTTCTTCTTAATGACATCGCAATATATGTCCATATATACACAAAACATGAGACAAAAGTGAAGAATTTCTTCAGATTTCTTGTTTGTTACCAATATTTTAAGTTTTCCTTCAATTATATGTGTTAACAATGGAGATTAAGGTTATAAAGTGGCATAACCAAAACAAAAGCTTGTAATTTCCTCAAAGTTTGGTATGTTTTTAATATTTTAACCCTTCCTGCCATTATATGTGCTGATAAGTGAAGTGGCGGTTTTAAAATCTCATCACAGTATTTCAGTAAAATGCTCTCGGTACCGAGACACCAGGCCTACTGACCCATCCCTAATTTATATATTTTTTTATATTTCATGATAAAAAGATAAAATAAATTTGTGATAAAGTATTTATTAAATATACCGCATACAGATTGTTACTTTTGTTAGATGAAAAAAAAAAAAATCTGTAGTACCGTATGTATCCATATAAATGCCCGTGCCCTATTATCCCCTCTTTATTTATTTTTTTTGTGTGTGTGTATTTCGTAAGTCAATTGACATAAAACTTTCAAATAATGTTTAATAACATTGCAGTTTTATTTATCTGAGTTGTATATGTTATAATATAGCAATTATACAGCATTTTAATAATATGAAGTTGGAATTATATGTACTGATGATTTTCAAAGGGTTCCTGCATTTGACAATGAATAAACAATGCGAGAAAGCAATATTATTGTACATTTTGAATAGCTTCGTTTTTGAGGTGAGTTTATGAAGTCAATATATGTTGGTACTGTTGGCCAAAGTGGAAAATATACGAAGCAAATTTGCAGTGGCAAGTTACAGCACTACCTAAAACTACAAAAATATGGGATATAAGCTTATAATTTCTTCAGATTTTAGGTTTGCTTCTAATATTTTAAGTTCTCCCACAATTATATATGCTACAATCGAGATGCCAGTTGTAAAGTATGTAATTATCGCCCAGTGCTCCCAGACACCCGAGTGGTTATTTGATCTCATATTTGCACCCCCTTTTCTAAAATGCATTGCTCCCAGATCAGACAAATACATACATTTTTGCAATTGTGTTTGTTGATATAACAGCAGAAACAAAACATTATTTTCTGCAAAGTAAAGAAAATAAGTCTAAATAGTGAATGTTATTGGTTTTTAATATATATACCACAAACTAATACTTGTAAACATGAACACCAACAAATTTAATGTATCCATAGAAAAGGCCACTGGTAAAAGTAAAAAAAAAACTTACTTAAACTTTATTGTTTGTGATTTATTCCCATTTTTCTGGATGAATTTTAAGGATACAACAAGGCCACTGCCGCAGCGGTTATCTCCTGCCTTAGAATCAGTAATAATGGAGAATAAAGGAGACATAAGGCCTTTGTAGTAAGATAACCCTACTTGACACTGAAGAAGGGGTCAAAGGTAAAAGTCAGCAATTGGAAAATAGTCTCAGGCCTTGACTTCATATAAGTCGTTTTCACTTTTGGAACCCCCAGTAGCAATGATAAGGGATATAAGGCCTTTTTAATAGGATAATCCCATTTAACATGTGATATGATGGCCATTTTGTTTTTGAAACTAGGCTAAATTACTATTAGGCTAACTTTCCTAGCCATATTATATTTTGCACATATTTGATGAACCTAGCTGCAATATTTCAAGTTTTAGAGCATCTTCATGATTTTTAAATAATTGGCTATGGCGGCCATTTTGTTTTTCAAAATATGGCCAAAATTTTTCTCAGGCAAAACATTTGAAGGCCAGAACTTTTGATGGTCTGTCTTTATATTCTGAAGCCATAGCACCAATAATAAGGGAGAAATAAGGATGTTTTAGTGTGATGACCTCATTTAACCTTGAAGCAGAGGTCAAAGGTCAAATTCAACACCTGGAAAAGATTCCCAGGCCATGACTTCCTACAAGTTGTTTTCACATTCCGAACCTCTAGGAGCAATATTTGGGGAGATATAAGGCCTTTTTAATAGGATAGCCCTGTTTGACATTAAACATGTGATATGGCAGCCATTTTGTGTTTTGAACTAGGCCAAAATTAGTATCAGGCTAGCTTTTCTAGCCATATAGCTTTTGTGCAAATTTGATGAAGCTAGCTGGAATATTTCAAGATTTAGAGCACCTTTATGATTTTCAAACAATTAGCTATGGCGGCCATTTTGTTTTTCCAAATGAGGCTAAAATTTTGCAGAGACAGGTTTTCATAGCCATAAACATTCCCTGCTGATTTGGTGAAAATATCTTTATAAATGAATAAGATATTAAGGTTTATGCAAAAACGTGACGAACGGACGGATGGACGCACGCACGCACGTACGGAAGGCGTTTTATAATCTCTCGACAACGGCCTTCGGCCGTAGGTGGGAAATAAAAATATAAAACAGTATATGCCAAAATCAGCAACTGTTTACACAACTGTAAAGCTAACCATCCATAGTGGGAGACATTGATGCATGTGAAAAAAAATTACCCAGTCTGTATATGGCCTGCAAAATAGGTCAAATATGGTGTGCTGTGGATGTTAAACTAGAAAAAGTTTTTTTGTGAACAAAAACGAGCGGCCCTGATTGAGATTTGAGTTAATAAAGCTGTAGTATTTGTGGTATGAGACTGTAAGGAGAAGGTAAGCTTTACTGTGTTTTGTATCTGATGGAAAAGTGGATTATCTAAAAACTGTATCAGTTACAGTATTAGACTGTAAGCAGAATGTGAGCTTTAAGGTCGTTGCACATTTACGCGGCGCGGTGCAGCGCGGTACGATTTTTACCACATGCTGAGCAGGTGAATTTTCTTTACTTTGCACATTTGGGCGATTTTTCCCAGCGGTTTTCAGTAAATTGAAAAAAACTAAACTACAACGAAAATGGCTAGAATAATTAAACTAATCACATATAATTAAACATCTAATACTCCACAGTACATTTCCACCCATACCCTTACATGTAATTTAATCCCTTCACCATGAAGAGCCTTGACCAGTGTCCCTTTTATAATACTGGTGATTACACCCCCTTTCAATTAACTTTTGCCTGTGTTTTGTCTACATATATAGCCACATACCTAACTTGACATCCTCTCCTCCATTTAAGTACTTAATCCATCTACAAACAAGACCCTTGGCCAGTGTGTTCCTTCTAAAATTACTGTTAATTGCAATCTTCAATAAACTAAACCCTTTTATATGTCTATATTGACACACACCATATTTTGTGATCTATCTGCCAGTTAATCCCTTCACAATGAGCCTGTGTTGTGCTTGCCTTTTATTTTCCAATTAATATATTTGTGTATAGTTTAGTGATATACTACCATATTTAACATGTGGGAAATCCAAATATCTCTGAAAACTTGGGGAAAACTGTGAAAAAAACGCGCGGTTTTTCGTAAAATTAGAAAATGTTCTAAATGAAAAAATCCGCGCCGCACCGCTAGCTGCCGCGCCACATATGTGTATAAGCAGTGAACTACTTCCTTTATTTCTATTTTATTTAGCCGCGCCGCATCGCGCCGCGCAGGTGTACAATGGGCTTTATTGTGTTTCGTAGAGTGGTATATTTTATGAAAAGAATATATCAGTTTTGCTGTAAATTGGGGATCGTAAATTTTTTCCAGGAGATATTTAATCCTAGATTTATAATGATAAAGATACAGTGTAGTAAACTATAATTGGCTATAGATAGGGATATTCATATGTTGTATATCTTTGAGGCATTGCTATTTAATATTTTTATAAGATAAATGTGCTTAAGATAATCGTATTTGTGAAATTGTTTACTGTTCCATGTAAAAAAAAAACTACACAAAGTCATGTTGTCAGATGTTGTTGTTAACATTTTTAATTCATACACGACTCTATATCTGAATATCATAAAAGCCCAAGGTTTTTACATATTATTAAGCCTTTTTCCATTTTCTCAAAACAGACAAGGCATTCTTTCCACAAGGCTCTACTTCCATGAACCTAAAGATAAATGTCCTTTGTTTGAATTGTTTACCCCCAAAAAGATTTACTGTAAGCATATCCCTTGAAAAGAAATGAATACATCTTGATATACGTTATCAACCTTTTTCACTCAGAGTGCAGACACATTATGCAACACACAGACATTAACAAACAAAGCACAGTGGGGCATCAGTGATTTACTGGGACTTGCCATGAATCTGCCTCCAGATAGATATCACACAAAAACAACTACAGAGTTGGAGGAGAAAAAAAAGAAAACTCAATCATTTTCAATTAGCTGGAGATACATAAAATACTGTACAAGAAAATAGCATCAGAGATGCCTGTACCCCACAGCTTGGGGAAATAGTTTTTAACACCATGACACATAGAAGTAGTGAAACAGTACAAAGACGGGGATACTTTCAGAGCAGTGTCACTTATACAACGATCCAAATAATGTTTTAGTAGAGAAAATAACATCTAAGAGAAAGAAAATGTATGTAAGGATAAAGTACTAAAACAAGACAATTCAATAGCAAGATGACAGCATCAGAACATACTTTGGGAGAGCAAAAAGGTCACACCATGATGCACACCCCCTAACCAATGTCCCGACCAATTGTCAACCTTCTACACCTTATGGAATCCAAGAAATAGCCCGGACAAGTTTTTATAGCTCAAGGTCACTACAGCAAGGTCAAAGGTCAAATCAAGGTCACACCATGACATTGCACCTATAACCCCTAACCAATAACCCTACGAAGTATCAACTTCCTACACCTTACAGTTTCTGAAATATGGCCCGGCCAAGATTTTATAGGTCAAAGTCACTATGACAAGGTAAAAATCAAGATCACACCATGACGTTGCACACCTACACCTCCTAACCAACGTCCCTACTAGTGGGTGGACGATTAGACCAACGTTCGATCAATTGTCGGTGTCATGGAATTGCGTTCGGTCACTGATAACTTCTAGAAATCGATTAAATCTCACCCTTCTTTACGTGTCTCAATATCCACATATTTTTTATATTTTGGGCAGTTACCAGAACTTTCCTTCAATAAATTAACAGATTTCTCATGAATTTTGAGTTTGTTTACAACTACCGCTATATTTACCGGAAGTGGGTGCTTTTGGTAGCTTCTATATGTCGGAAACACTGTTATTCTTACCGGATTGAACTATACTTTATCCCGGAAAGTGTTTCATGACAGTGGAGTTAAAAAGTCGATTATCGGTCGGAAAAATGGACGAATAATCGACCAATAAAAATTGAAGCAATTCCACTCACTAGTCCCTACCAAGTATCAACTTCCCACACCTTACCATTTCCAAGATAGCCTGGACAAGACTTTGTAGGTCAAGGTCACTATGGCAAGGTCAAAGGTCAAATCAAGGTCACATCATGATGTTGCACACCTACACCCCCTAACCAATGTCCCCACCAAGTATCAACTTCCTACACCTTATGATTTCTGAGATATAGCCCGGATAAGATTTTATAGGTCAAGGTCACTACAGCAAGGTCAAATCAAGGTCACGCCATGACGTTGCACACCTACAACTTCTAACCAAATGTCCTTACCAAGTACCAACTTCCTACACCTTACGGTTTCCGAGATATAGCCCGGACAAGTTTTTATAGGTCAAGGTCACTACAGCAAGGTCAAATCAAGGTCACACCATAACGTTGCACACCTACACCCCATAACCAGTGTCCCTACCAAGTATCAATTCCCTACACCTTATGATTTCCGAGATATAGGCCGGACAAGATTTTATAGGTCAAGGTCACTACGGCAAGGTCAAAGGTCAAATCAAGGTCAGACCATGACATTGGACACCTACACCCCCTAACCAATGTCCCTACCAAGTATCTACTTCCTACACCTTATGGTTTCCAAGATATAGCCCGGACAAGATTTTATAGGTTAAGGTCACTATGGCAAGGTCAAAGGTCAAATCAAGGTCACACCATGACGTTGCACACCTACACCCCCTAACCAATGTCCCTACCAAGTATCAACTTCCTACAAATTACGGTTTCCGAGATACAGGCCGGACAAACTTCTTCCCGCTGTCCACCCGCCCATCTGGACACTATGGGTGAAAACAATACCCCGTTAAGGGCTGTGAGATAAAAAAAACTGTTTATGAGAAAGTGTTTTTTCCAGTCATCTTATCTTCTGAAAGAAGTCAAGTCTATATATTTGACCAATTTACATAGTGAATGTGAATACGTAGCTAGATCAACAACTCCTGCTAAACAAATGTTGAGTTAATTAAAGCTTTTTTTCCTAAAAAGGAAAAGTTATATCCACATAATTCCACGAGAATGGAATCAGAAGAATGTGGGATTTCTTTAACGTGCCTAAAATTAGGAATTTATATTATATGAACACTGATCAGCTGCAATATATTAATAACCACATCACTGCATGCTAAATACCTAATTTATTCTTTGAATATGTCGTAACTTCAAAAACACTAGTAGGTTAGTTTTGCCAGATAAGAGAAATTTTGTTTTAAGTATACATGTGGCAGGTGTGGTTTTAAAAAGTCTTAAAATAAATGAGGTGTTGGCAAAAACTATATATTTATTATGTTAAGATGGCCAAAGTCTCTTAAATACAGGAATTTTAAGTAAAAAAGGTCATTAAAAATCTTCCTTAAGCTTAATCAATGTGTCAAGTTGAACTGATGTCATTGAACAGTAAGTCAGTTGGGAGCTGAAAACCCTCATTTTTACTTCAAGATGATCATGACTGTACTTGTATTGGAACCCCAAGATGTAAAGAAAAGAATGACCCTATTGTCATCTTTAATAAGTGTGCAAAATTTAACTGAGGTCAGTTGAACAATACAATAGGTGGAGATTAAAAACTCCATTATTTCACTGCAAGGTGGCCATAACTTCATTCATATTGGGACTTTAAGGTGACCATAGAATAAGAATGTCCCTTTTGTCATCATTAATAAGTGCATAAAGTTTTAGCTGAGGTCAGCTGAACAAAACTTCCTTTTTTCACTGTAAGGTGATCATAACTTCATGCATATTGTGACTTTAAGGTGACCATAAAATGAGAATGTCCCTTCTGCCAACCTTTATAAATGTGCCAAGTTGTATTTTAAAAATTTAAATATTAACTGAGCTTAGGGCTGAAAAACCTACATTTTAAGTTTAAGATGGCCATAACATCATTAATATTTAAATCATAAGGAAGTAAGAGTCTTCTTTTCATCTATTTCAATATCAATATACGTTAGATATGGAAAAAGAAAGGGGCTAGGCGACTTTATTCCAAATTTTATGACTTGGGGGGGGGGGGGGGGGGGGGGGGGGGGAGGGGGGGGTATAGCTCCAATTATATTAATAGTTTAAGGTCACCATAAAGTCAGGATAATCCTTTGGTAAATCTTAATATATGTGCCAAGTTTGGTTGAAAAAAGTGAAAAACTAAGTGAACTGGAGGGCTAAAACCCCCCTTTTGACATTAAGGTGACCTTAAAGACTGCAGAAACAGTGCTAAAACTTTGGCATGTGAAAGATTATCAAAAAGAAGCTGAATAAGTTATTCCAGGAAAATGCCGAAATCCTGACCGTTTTTGAGATACAGACCAAGTACCCATTTTAAAAAAATTTACGAAAATAAAACCCCACCCATTCAGGCATCTATGGTCCGATTGATCAGAAAATCCTTTCCGACTTGCAGATTTAGGTCTAGAATGTACCCGATAAATTTTTAGCACAGGTGTGTGTGTTTTTTCCCGAAACGTGATGACGAGGTGTTTTTGAAAAATGCTTAAGGTTACCTCAAGTAAACTTAAGGTCTCTGAAAAGTATCCCAAAAATTTTTCCCACCCCTACAACTTCAAAGAAAGATAAAAAGGAAAGAAAAATTTGAAAGCCAAGAAGTTATTCAAGGGAGACCATAATCCGGTGGCGGCGGCAGTGATCAGTCAAACTTACGTGAAAACAAATAAGAGCCCCTGACGGGCCGCTTAATAACAATCTTTGTGATTATGCCATATAAGTATTCACTCAAGTCTTGCCATAAGAATTAAACAGCAGTTTCACTGTGATGTACAAAAAAAACAGTGCGAAATTTGACTCAAACTTAATCTTACTATATGTAGTGCTATCCTTCCCTTCTTACTTCACACAAGTTTCAAATATCAAACAAAATTGTATAAAAACTCACAATTCAATGTCAACTTGCTATCAAGGACAAATAACAAAAGGATATTTGTGGATCCCAACTTACTTTGTAGAACACAGCCAATCTATTCTTGTGATTTCTTTTTTTCATGATCGACAATACTTTAAACCCCTTTAGTCTGGTGGATACAGTGTTTATGGTGCAACAAAATTCTCACATGTCTGTCCCATTTTGTGTTGCAGCCACAGAAATTGATGATTTTAAAATATTGTTTTTTGCTATTTTATTATAGGAATAACACCTGACAAACCATGGTATACACAGAATTTTACCAAGGTTTAATGGTTATAAACCCTGAAGGCGAAGCCTTCTAACATGACAAAATATTTTTATCTTATTAATATATATAAATTTGATGATAAAACGATTTTTATGAAGGCTGTTTCATCCATTATTCTTGCGGAGGGTTGTTATCGGAAGAGCCAACATGTATATATGGGTTTTACCATAGCTCTCGACCGATCAGAATCACGGACACAGCCGTGTCATTTTAGACTCATAATTTCCTCACTTGTAGACTGATTTCAATGGAAACTTTACATGGACCTTTAATGTTCAAATCACATATTAAACATGTTAGAAATTAACACATGAAACATTTTTTGGTTCAGCAAATAAACAAACAAGCCATCATTTCTTTTTATTTATTGAGCCATATCAGGCAATACCAATATGACAGTAAGTCTAACTGCATATATTCTAACTAGTGTTCAAATAAAATGCTGGGCAAAGATGAAGAAATTAAAGCAATTCTTTATATGAATCCATCTAATGTAAGTGAAATCCGTCATCTAATGCGTAAGCCATTTTGAAATAAACAAAACGGCAAAAGGTTTCTAGATGATGTTTACTCTCCGACGACCAAATAAAATATGAACTATACAGGGGAACTAGGGGCGCGGTGCATGCGCAGTTCACATATGTGCAATGCACTAACAAGAATATTTCTTTTAAAAATATTCGAACGGGTCGTGGATGTTTGCTCTCGCCAACACACAGCAATAGTGAGGATAACGTAATGGTATTTTACGCAATAAAAAAAGGCAATTAATAAACCCATCACAAACAGAAAATCTCTCGTTTGTAATAGTTCAGTTCTTTCCAGTATTTGTCTCTGAAAAATCAGCACTGACAGAAAATTGCAACATACAGGGCAGGCTTAAGAGATACATTGTTAAAAGTAAGATTGATAAATAAAATATTGAAGTGAATTTAGTGATTATTAGTTGGTAAATCCATAAAATGGTGATTCACAAGACAATGGTACTTACCACTGAGATCAGCGTCTGCCTGGTCACTCAGTCGCCTAAGTCTGAGCTGTTGGCGCTCCTTCTCATGCTGTATTTCTGCTTCCTGTTTGCGGCGCTTGTCCTCCAGCTCACGGAGGCGCAGCCGCTCCTTCTCCTGCCGTTGTCTCTCTGCCTCCTCCTTCTTCTGCTGAACTTTCAGCTGCATGTTTGCACGTGTGGCCTGGGAGATCGCAATGGAGTTCACATCCTGAAAGAGCACAGTAATGCCCTTAAACATCTCACTTTCAATCTGTATCATATTTACTTGTACAGACTGGAAGATTGCAATGGAGTTCACATCCTGAAAGAGCACAGTAATGCCCTTAAACATCTCACTTTCAATCTGTATCATATTTACTTGTACAGACTGGAAGATTGCAATGGAGTTCACATCCTGAAAGAGCACAGTAATGCCCTTAAACATCTCACTTTCAATCTGTATCCTATTTACTTGTACTGACTGGAGATTGCAATAGAGTTCACATCCTGAAAGAGCACAGTAATGCCCTTAAACATCTCACTTTCAATCTGTATCATATTTACTTGTACAGACTGGGAGATTGCAATGGAGTTCACATCCTGAAAGAGCACAGTAATGCCCTTAAACATCTCACTTTGAATCTGTATCATATTTACTTGCACAGACTGGGATATTGCAATGGAGTTCACACGCTGAAGGTTATAAACTAACAAGGTGTTTCGGGCGGTACGCGGGAAAAAATGCCTCCTAGAAAATATGCTTCCTAGAAAAAAATGCCTCCTAGAAAGAATGCATCCTGAATATTTTGTGACTAGGAAAAAATGCCACCTGAAAAAAAAACCCAATTATTTCAACTTTTAAACATGTTATATATGAAAACTGTAACATAAAATATCTAAAACATGTTATATTTCAAATATATACAGTCAAAACCACAACATACAATACCACAAAGTACTAATGTTTCTGTCACCTAGCGCGAGCGCAAAGCTATCAGAAACATCAGTAGTGCATGGTAACTAGTGCTGGTATTGTTTATCGATATTGAAATATTTATCGATCCATGCTAAATATACTGATATCAATAATATAGGGTACAACATCGATATCGGAACATAGTACTTAATAGATGCAATTAAGCTGTTTTCCATTCAAATAAAATATAAACTTTGAGAAATATATTGGCTTTTGTATCATTTTTAGCAAATTTCACTTACCACTAAAGCGGAAACGCCATATTTGTTTACGTTTCGGGAAACTACTAAAACTTGCGAAAGAGTTTGGAAGCTCTCTTTCAGAAAACGTTCATCGATTGATACAGAAGGCAAAAATATGGTTGATATCGATATATATATTAATATTCGATACCAACACTAACGGTAACCCATCCCAGTACTAACGTAGCCAAGCGCCGCTTAACTTCCGTAAAACACAGCCATTGCCACAATTCATGAAAGTTCGGAGACAAAAAAAAACCCCCAAAAACTGATCTCTAGAAGGGCGAGCTCTACCAAGGCTTGCGCTTAATAATACTATTTGAACTAGGTTCTCAATAGAAACTGGAAAAACTATCCTGTTTTCACATCTTTAACTTGTGGGAGCAACTTCATGTACAATATAATGAGATTTAGTCAGAAAAATGTAACAACATAAATACTAAATACAGCTAAAAGCTGGCCATTTTCTGCAGATCATTTTCATGTCACTGGGCTCGAAATTTTCATGGAAAGAATCCATCTGCAAAATTTATTTTCTCATTAAAATATTTTAAGAAAATTAGGCAACAAACTTCAACACACTTACATGTGAACTCATAACTGGAAACCAGTTAACCATCAGAAACCCATTCAGTGCATATCATACTGCACCTGCCTTTTCTTCAATGTTATCTGTATGTTTGACTCCCTATATTCTTTGCAATGTCCATTACAGATCAGAGAAGTGTACTGAATAATTTTGGAGCACACAAACTTGAGCACTTTATATTAAGATGTATGATATTTTTTATCCTTAACAAAGCAATACTCCAAAGTCAAAGAAAAATTTTAAATTTTTTTGTCTAATTTTTCTCTCAAATTGTACCAAATTATACTCTTCCAGACATATTTTTATCAAACATACTTGATCAACATGTTTTCTTAGACATGAGAAAAATATCTGTCAGTCACAATTGAAACCACACAGATTTTATTATACTTAATTTATTCTACTATAGGTTTTTCCTCTGCCTTTGTGCTTATGTATCAAAGTATATAAACCTAAAGGAAATACCATAAATACATAATTATTTTTTTATCTCTATAAAACCATATACAGTTTTACAGGTAGAGGTTTCATAACAATATAAAACCAGTATACTACTATGCATGGATCGCTTCATTAAAGATTTATCACAAAATCAAACAAAACACAATTTAGACTAAATATTCTTATACCACATTTATTGAGGGATATTCAATTTTATAGCGATTGTGAGTAGGAAATGTTTGTCCAGTTATATTTACCACCAGAACCGTTCAATGATTTTTCTGGTCTCCATAAATGAGGAATGTTACAAGACTATACCCTTTCAATACAGGTGGATACATAACTACCTTAAAGAAGAACCCAGTAAAAAGAACCTGGTCTAAATGTCACAGAAACTATAAAAGGTAGTTCACACAAATACAATTTCAATCTCTTGTGGAAAGATTTGTAACTTTTGTAATCGAATACCCTTTTTCTCCATCACTCTACTCTTTTACAAGAGCTTTTTTTAGCATAAAAATAAACACAGTAGGCAAGGTATTCTTTTAAAAGTTGCAGAAAATGAGTAATGAGGTCAATTGGATGAAAATATTTGTAAAACTACTTGTGTCAAACAGTAGCACACAACATAAAAAGCTGGTGACACAATAAAAATTACTAGCAACACAAAACCTATCATTTAGTACATTCATAATAAATGGTTATTATATCTGTACTGTTGATCACATATTGAATTTCAACTGCAAGCATAAATGAACAAAAAAAAACAAAAAACAAAAAACAAAAAAAATTTGTTTCTCCATATGTTCAAAATTGCAAATTTAATAAGTAAATTAAATTTTTATAAGTTAATACCCTATCCAATGGACAATTGCTTTACCGGTCGGTGCGACCGGTCCCGCCAAACGTCAGAAAAAGACGCCCTGTATATACTACTGGCAGGACCGGTCACAAAGTGTGCATTCGCCAGGTGGCGCATCGTACTTCATTTCCTGTTTACACCTTTTGACGTCATAGCATCTTTTTCGTGTCTAATCCTAGTAAGACCCCTAGTAAGCTGATAGCGGGGCCGGTTGGGTGGGCCTTGCCTGTCCATTGGATAGGGTATTAACTTATAAAAATTTTATTTACTTATTAAATTTGCAATTTTATTGCGTTAATACATCCTATCCAATGGACAATTGCTGAATAACTACTGCTTGGTAGGCGGGTAAGCAGCTAGGGACTTCTGTGAACTCATAACAAAACAAAACAGTATAGGCCCATTTGACCTAGGGTCAGAGAACCCTGACAGGTCAAGGTCGGCCACCAACTCACCGGGAGTCTACCGACGTTGCCCCCCCCCCCCCCCCCCCTTTTTTCCTTCCTTCCAGAGTCGGTTTGAGAAGGAAAAGATAGAGAGAGAGGGGCTGAGTTCAGTCCCAGAAGAAATAAACTTCCCAAGGGAAGCAAGTCACAGTTTTTTTTTTGTTTGTTTTTTTTTGAAAATATATGTACATTCAACATATTTATATTATGTACATATCTAATATATTTACAATATGTACACATTTACATAAATACAACACACCCTCACTTCTGGGCCTGGTGGTGCACCTGCTGGGCAGCCACTACAGGTCTCAGGTGGAAAAGCTCCGAGTCAGCCCAGGCAACATCCTTCAAATAGAATTGGGTGAAGGTGTTGTGAGATTTCCAGTGGCAGGCTGACAAGATCTGATCTAAGGAAATCCCTGATTGGAAAGCCTTAGAGGCAGCAAAGGCCCTAACATCATGGGCTTTAACCTGATGTAAGGTGGGGGCCTCCTGGTCAGAGAGCTCATAGCACAGAACCACAGTCTGTTTGATCCATGAGGAGATGGTGGCAGGTGAGATGTCTTTATCAAAACCCTTCATGAAGGAGACAAAGACTAACTCCTTATTCTGTCTGAGGTCTGCAGTCCTGTCCAAGTAGTAGCACAGGGCTCTAACTGGACATAGGGACCTGTCACCCTTGAGTGACCTATCCAGAGATGGTGCCAGGGCTGGGATGACCACTGGTGCCACACTATCTGGACCTTCCTTAGCCAGCTGGTTCTTGGATAGGAAACTGGGTGAGGGGTACAAAGACACCTTAGACCAGTCTGACTGGTGTCTGATGTTCTTATGTAACCAAGCATGGATCTCACTCCTGCGTTTACCTGAACCCAAAGCCAGCAAGAAAACAGTCTTGAAAGTTAGATGTTTCAAGGAGGCCTCTTTCAGGGGTTCAAAGGGAGCCTTTGTGAGCTGATGTAAAACCAGTGAAAGGTTCCAAGAGGGGATGCCCCTCCTGCCCTTAGGTCTGTCTCTATGGAAACTATCCAGGAGACGAGTGAGATTCTCATCTTTGCTGACATTAATGGTGGAATTGCCCAGTTTGTCAGCAATGGATGATCTGTAGCCATCAATAGTGCCTGGTTGTAACTATAACTAGCTGAGGAAGTCAGCAATGGCTTTCAGAGGTGGTGCCCTGAAGTCCACCTGATTACTGAGGCACCACTTTGTAAAAATGGTCCACTTTGCCTCATAGACAGATCTGGTTGATCTTCTTTGAGGAGCCTCAATTCGTGCTGCCACTGCCTCAGAGAAGCCTTGCTCCTTGATTGCTGGGGCTCTAGGAGCCAGGCATGTAGGTTCAGATTCGACAGGTTCCTGTGAAGGACCTGGTTGAATGGCTGAGACACTAGGTTGGGTATGCTGGGCAGACACAGTGGGATCTGGCTTGACATTTGCTACCAGGTCCCAAAACCAGGGCATGTTGGGCCACCCTGGAGCAATCAGAATTATTCTGTTGCAGGGGTAGTCCTGGAGCTTCTCCACCACTTTGCCCAAGATGGCTGCCGGTGGGAAGGCGTATGGGTTTCAAGTCCTCCCAGGAGAGGCTGAGTGCATCCACTGCCCAAGCCTGGGGGTCTGGTACCGGTGATACAAACTGTGGCAGTTTGTTGTTGAACCTGGTGGCAAACAGGTCCACTTGTGGCTGGTGCCACCTTGAGCATACAGCCTGGAACACTGCTGGATGAAGTGACCACTCTGTTTGAATGGTCTGGCCAAGTCTGGATAGCTTGTCTGCTATCACGTTCACCCGGCCGGGGATGTGACGTGCTCTGAGGGTTACCTGCTGTCTGGTGCACCAGGACAGGATTCTCCACAGTAGGGCACACAGTGACCCCGACTTCATCCCCCCCTCTTTTTTTGATATAGGCAACCACTGTTGTGTTGTCTGTAGCTATCAACACTGTCTTGTTGCAGACCAGGGTTCGAAACTCCTTTAGAGCTAGAAATACCGCTTTTAGCTCTAAGTGGTTTATGTGTAACTTGCTCTCTGGAAGGGACCAAGTTCCTCTTGCAGTGTGGTCGTCCAAGTGAGCGCCCCACCCTTCGTTTGATGCGTCTGTAAAGATCAGCAGAGCATGTTTTAGAGGGTGTAATGGTTGACCTAGTAGCACATTGCTTTCCTCCAGCAGGACTTTCCCCAGGGACTTGGGAACCGGTATCACCTTTTCCAGTGATTCTGGGACCCTCCAGTTGTTTTTCAAGTGCCACTGTATGGGTCTCATGTGTAGTCACCCTAAGTGGACTTGCTTTTCTGTTGACCTATGAGGGACATGAATTTCGGACCGGGCAAAGCGGATCCGACAATATTGATCTGATCTTGTGTGTCAAGGCCTGCCAACGCTCCTCTGTTGGTCTGACCTTGCCCTCTTTCAGGTCGAACTGGTAACCTATGAAGTTGAAGACCTGTTTGGGAACCAGTTCTGACTTTTCCTTGTTCACCAGCCACCCTAATTCCTGACAAAGTGTGACTAGGGTTTGAGTATGCTGGAGACAGGTGTGGTGGGTAGAGGCTCTCACCAGCCAGTCGTCTAGGTACTGGTGGATCCTTATACCCTTCTGAAGTGCCATGAGTTTGACCTCTTTGGCCACCACTGTGAACTCCATGGGAGCTGTGGACAGACCAAAGGGTAGGGCCTTGAACTGGTAGGACCGACCCTGGATGTGAAAACGCATGTACTTCCTGGACTGACTGTGAATTGGTATGTGGAAGTATGCGTCTTTGAAATCTATGGATGTGACCCACTCCCCTCCTTGGAGGGATTTTCTTATTGTCTCTGGGGTTTCCATCTTGAACGTCTCTGTGTTTAAAAAGGTGTTCAAGGTGCTCAGGTCTAGGATCGGTCTCCACCGGTTGTTGGGTTTGGGTAACAAAAATAGCCGGTTGTAAAACCCCAGTGAGTTTTGATTTTCCACCGGTTCGACTGCATTCTTGTTTATCAGCTGATACAGTGCCTCTAAAAGGAAGGACTGTTTGGTTGGATTGTGGTAATTGCTTATTACAGTCGGTGACCTTGTCAAGTGGGGTCTGGACCGGAAGGGGAGAGTGTAACCCTCCCTCAGTGTGTTTACTACTTTTGGACTTGAACCCAGGGTTTCCCATTTCTCCCAACACTGCTGTAACCTTGCCCCTACAGGAGGATCTATAACAGCATGTTGGGCATTGGTGACAAGATTTACAGAACTCAAGTGACCTACACAAAAAACATTTTTGACATATTTTATTTTTGTGTACAATTGACATGCATTGGGATTTACGACTTTCCTTTGTGGCAACCCAGTGACAATAGGAACACTTGCAACACAAGAGTCTACATTTAAAGTCACTTTGCTGTTCTTCTGGTCTGTCACTGGTGGTGGGTTCAAACCCTCCATCTTGTCGGATACCATTACAGAGTCCTTCAATCCGACCACATTTGAAACACAATAATTGTCATTTATGCTTCTTAAACCCTTTGACCGGCTTTTGGTTGAAGTTTGAGGCTTTACCTCCACCTTTCTGACCAGTTTGCCGGTCTCTGATTTGTTTCCAAGCCGGTGTAGTGGGCTTCCGGTCCGGCTGGTGTAAAGATCTAGTACTGGAGGGAACGTACGGATGAAAACGTCCGGGTTTCCTCTGTGTGTTACCCACAGAACGCCTCTCCTCACTACGTGAAATCTCATCTTCTGCCTTGACCAGTAAGCTGTCCGGGAACAATGAGAGTAGGTGTACTGGAGATGTGCGTAATGCAGTTAGGGTGTCAGGTTTGACTCCACCACGTATAAACTCCAAATAGCTATCCCGACGTGCCAGAGTGAGGTTGGCCATGCTGATGAAAACTCCCTCTGAGAGATCCTGCATAGTACGCTGCATAGCTTGGGAAATTGACCGGTTAAAGGTCACTAGATATTCCAGCTCTTCAACAGCCTGCTGCGTTCTTTCAGCACTCTTGCCCTTTGATGAATCTGACTGGAGAGACTTCAGCTGGGTAACCATGGAACCCTGTACTTTAGTCAGACATCTAGATAACCCAGCAGCGTGATTACACATCACGGATTGCTCCCTGAACGCCTTCTCCCACCTTCTAAGGGTATCCTGACTGAACGTACGGAAAGCTGGAGCAGAAGGTAAACTTCTTCTTGCGACCCTAGAGAACATGCTGTTCAGCTTTGCCGGTTCCGGAGACCAGTGAGATACAGCCTGGGTAGAACCGTCTCCCTTCTTAACTGCTTGCATATCATACCACTTTGAAGAGCGTGGAGTCTTTACAAACTGGTCACGTAGCAGTCCACTGGTTTCAGCATTTCTAGAAGGATAACCTTCAGCAATAGTTACATTCAGTTTCTCCAGTTTTTTGCAGAGCCATTCATCGACCGACAATTTAACTGACACTTTACCAGTAGTCTTCACTCTGGAACCGGCAAAAGGGTTATCATCCATAGAGGCAGCTGATTTGTCATAATCCGGGATGTGATGCCAGTTCATGAAACTTCTCACCCCTCTAATAGTTTCCCTGTAATTGGCGTCTTCAGAGAGGTCCTGATCTGTAGCCGTGTCCGGTAAATCACCCTGGCAGTGAACACTAGCCGGTGATGCCGGTTCCGCATCCAACTCAGCCTCACTATCAGATTCCCTAGCACCTCAGAGTTCTGGCCAATGGGAGGCAACTGGTTATGCAGCGTAGTTTCAGCACCGGCAGGCAGAACCTCAGGACCCGCACCAGGAGCCTGTGCAGGCTGGGTGGCCGTCCCTGCACCGGGAACCAGTAAAGGTTGGGTGGCTAACACTTCAGAGGTACCGGGGCCCTGAACAGGGTGGGTAGCACTCTCAACTCCATCTCTCCCAGCTTCAGTACCGGGAACCCCCAGCGGAGGTTGGGTAGCCGTCAACTGCGTAGCAACGTCACCAGTGCCCTCAGAAGACATAACACTTGTAGAAGCACCCGGATCAAAGAAAGGGTGTTCTCTGGGCACCACAGAGGCAGAGTTCACCGGTCTCACCGGAACAGCAAAGGACTGGTTTTCCAGCATAGCTTCTAGACGTGAGAATCTCTCACTCCACTTGTCATCAAGGGACTTGAGGTCGTCTGAAGTAGGTTTGCTGCTGTGTTTCCGTTTACTAGACCTTGGGGAACGCTTCTTCTTGTGTTTCTGAGTAGAATCAACAGAGGGCGACTTGTCACAGCTAACCCGTCCCAACAGTGTAACTTCTGAAGGGTCCACTAGAGTGGGGGTCGTGCTTGCATTACCTTCAGTCTTCTTCTACTCAGAGCGTTCCTTCCTTGCCTTGTAAGTCGGAGTTGCTAACTGATGGATCTGCGCAGGCGTAAACGCCTTACAGATCTGGCAATCCAGCTTTTTGACACAGGGGTCGTCTCCCACCCCCTTGTCACGACAACACGCGCATTTCTGATGGTTGTCAAAAAGGGCCATAACGTGCCCGCAAGAACCTCGTTTCTGTCCAGGAGACGACATAATGATCAGTAAGGTTGTAGAATTACTCCGTACTAATAAAAAAACACGAAACTTGGAGGAGTTCGTTGTAAAACTTCAAAAACGTATCTCTGAAGAAAAACTTCTGCACACTCTTTCGCGCCAAATGAAAAAGATGCTATGATGTCAAAAGGTGTAAACAGGAAATGAAGTACGATGCGCCACCTGGCGAATGCACACTCTGTGACCGGTCCTGCCGGTAGTATATACAGGACGTCTTTTTCTGACGTTTGGCGGGACCGGTCGCACCGACCGGTAAAGCAATTGTCCATTGGATAGGATGTATTAACGCAATAAAACAGGAAAATTTCATATTAATTTTTTTCAATTCATTTGTTGTAATTACTTAGCAGACCATATAAATTGCTATTTATACCCACTGGTCTTTTTCATGATCTGACCAAACTTTATAGTTTTTATAGCATTTAGTCTCCATAAAACTCCAAAAAAACTGGGGACAATAAAAAGTTTAAGCAGCACAGAGACCGGTTTATTTAAGAGGCTATTGTGGATATGCTATGTGGAAGAGGCAAGATTTAAGTTTCTTTCTGAAGGAGGCACAGGACAGAGGTTGATAGTATCTCACTATAAAAGTTGATGATCTGGATCAGTGAAATTTTAACTACATTTGCTTCAAGCATAATACGTTTCTAAATAGTGCTTGCTTTTTCACCCATTGTTTAACACATTTCATACATGGTTTGAAATTTCAGCAGACTTATTGCCTCATTTCCTTTGTTCCCAACATTAAAATTATGCTGTCAGGTTGTTTTTTCAACAGTTTTAATAATCAATTTAACCTAAATGTATTAGGTCGGTGTGCCAGGGGCTTCAAGCTTTTTATTTATATGCCATATTTAACTAGCGCATTTATCTATATCTATTTTTGTGTTACATCCTTCAAAATGTTTTTATCCCCCAGGAATTTCTCATACCTTTTCTATAATGTATGTCACATTCCGAGTGATGCCTTTTATCTGTCGTGGGTAAACAGTTTTTGGAGATGCTACAGTAACTGGCATAATTAACTGTATATTACTTTACCAACAATGTGATGGTAACAATCACAAATATCCAGCAGAGAAATAGCAAAATATAGCAATGCAGAATCCATGTATTTTGCACAAAATTTTAACCAGTAAGGCAGTAGTAGGCAGTGCAAGTCCAAAGATAGCATGAGTTCATCTTTACAGATCTAAACTTTTTCTGTACAGAATGCAGCAAATTCAGTCATGGGTATAAATTAGTCAACTACAAAAACTAACCTTTGTGTGTACACTGTGACATCCTGTTCCCATCAGTGGATAGTAACCATAGTGATCATGTTTCATCACAAATAAACAATTTTCAAAAAAAATCAAGACACTACCTAATTAGCAATAAATAAAAAAAGAAAAACCACTATCCTACAATTTTGTAAAAAAATTAACCCTATGACCATCAATCTCCAAGTGAGATAATAAAGCAAATATTGTGATGGTGTAACTGTGACTAGATTACACAGGTGAATGCATGCTTTATAAAACAAGCCATGACAATTTCCATTTTCACTGCCTCCTGTACTCATCCATAAATAGGACAATATATACTCATAAACATGTGTCAAATGCTTGCACTAACTCAACTGGATGGAAAGCCGTTCAGGTTGTTTACTAGCCCTCACATTGAGCACACAATAAAAGTTGGCTTCAGATTTCTCCACAAACACCCAATCTCTCATGATGAGTAATGCCAGACCTTTTTATGTCAACAGACTGTTGTTTTTAAGATAGAATCAGCACCTTGAGTGGCCACTCTAATGATGTAGAAGTTTTCTTTTTGTGGGCTATTACAAAGTCTATCGAATGTATATTAATAATTTTGACAGGTGATGAAGAATGGAGGGTAAACTATCCCATGGTAATGAACAGTGCATTATCAATATCAAGTTGGGGGAGCTGCTCTACATATACTTGGCAACAGATTTTAACCTATATCTGTTGCGCTATGTGTGTGGTCTGTAAATCACTGGGTGTGGCTGTATTTAGTCCCTCAACTGAGACATTAAACATATAAATGCATCACCTGAATAGGATACTGGTCAAACAGAAGAAGCTTAGAGGAAGAAGTTTGTTAATAAATGTGATAAAAAATCACAAGAAATTTTTAGTTAGGTAAGTTCCTGGTTTCAGATGTGCTTCCATAGTTCACAGAAAGCTAACTCTAATGGAGCACTTACACATTTGCTAAAATCTCAAAATGTGTAAAAGTTTTACCCTCAGAAATGGTCATTTTTACAATAAATACTACAAGGCATCTAGAAGAAATACTGTATTTACATTTTAACTGATATTTCCAGGATTAAACAGGTCCTATAAAAAAGTAAGGCTCTGACCCAGGAGAAAAACAAGACAGGGTATCAATTTGGCAAGAACACATCTGAATTTGGGTAACCATATTTTCCTTGTATCCATTTAGTAGAACCAAATATTATAGAGAACAAGCAGTTCATGGAAACTAAATTTTTATTTCATAAAAATGTAATATACCCTACCATATGAAAGCACTTGCGTAAGCTTGGCTTGTTGTTCGGTGATTGCCAGATACACCATACATAGAATTTAACATTAAGGGGAGACCCTTATTAAACATATGTACTTGCTACCCTTTGACCCCTGGTGACCTAATTCACTCTGCCATGCTCAGTAATACAGAAATAGTTAATTCTTTTTGTGGCAGTTGAACTATCAACAGTCATTTCTGCTACCTCATTAAGACCTGCATTTACACGTTTTTGGTGCTCTGTAAGTAGTCTCAAGCTGTTTTATTCACTCTTCCTCCATTTTATTTACCTTTTACTACGATTTCTGGTGAATTTATTGTCTACTTTGTGCAATATTTTTACACATTTTTCAAAGTTTGTATTATCGCTTATCTGGTCACGTGGTGTCAGAATGTAGGATTTCCTTTGGAAGTAACGATTTCCGCAGTGTATTAATTTATTTATTCACATCTACTGGCATTACAATTGCCAACTTACGGTGTTGCATCATTCTTTTCCCATAGTTTTCATTTCACCGCGTATTTTGACCGTATTTTTGGGCTTTTTACGAATCATTCACATCCATTCACATCACATCCAAAATGAAGGTCAACCAATTGGTTGCCAGAAATATTCATTACTTCTGTGATTACAGCCATTTCAGGTTTGTTTTTTTTGCATTCCTTTATCATAATTCTTTGAGTATTACTGCATCAGAGCTTACTGTGTAATAATTTTCATTTTTAACCCAAATGTTTATAGCGTATTATTACGGTACTTAAAGGTACCTACCATTCACGGTTCATTGCTTGTACAGGCCCTTCCATTTGACATTTCTGGGATACAGATCCTGGTTTCAGTGTTTTGGGTTCAATTCTGGGCATAGGGTCTCCACTTTCAACCTTTTCCCACCTTCAAGTCTGGAGGATGGTGGTAAACGGCTCATGTGGTTGACTTGGTCTTCCCCTTTGGAGACCCATCTCACGGTTTCCGGTTTCCTACATTCCAATTTTATGTAATTTTAGTCATTTGGTTTCACAGTCCATTTTTTAGCCCTTTGGCCTCTTTTGTTGTGCCTAAGGCTCAGACTAATCAGGCCGCTTTTTGGTGCTGGGATTACCTTCTCAAAACCATTTTTGTTCAGGGCCTCTTCTTAAGAATCCAACTGATGTTGCTATTTTTAAAACATAGTTCCATTCATTTTCTTATTCTTGAAAATTTTGTTTGGGGCATTTTTCATTCTAAAATTTAGTTTTGCCAGGTACAAACCCTCTTCAGGGTTTTTGGGTTGACTTACTCAGGTTTCCGGACCTGGGATCTAGCCTGGTGGGTTTTTCAAGACCTCTTTCCTAGGCAGATGTTATCTTAAGACTCTGGGATTTTTCCTCGAGCCCTGTTTAGATGATCACTTAGTCAAGCTGATTGACCAGACCAATACAGGCCTTTCTCCTCCCAACTAGGATGTATTCTCTCTAACTTAGTCCTTAAGGGATGTGGTTCCTTTCCAGGTTCCAAAATTCTGATGGTGGAATGCCTTCCAAAGGCAGAGGCTCAGCCTCCACCTCTATAATGGTGTCCTTCAGGAGATAAGAGTGGTTTGTTTCATTCAAACTTTCACTCTTACTTCCAGATCCCTCCACTTGCCAGTGGGAGGTCAATTGATTTCTTCCATTTTATTTGAAATGTTTGGGTGTCAGCCTTTCTTTTTCCAGAAGTCTGGAACTTGGTTTCACCTTCCAGTGGTCTCTCAGATTCCACTTTCCTGATTTCATCTTCTTCAGCTTTTTTCTTCTCCTCAGAAGTATGCTGTTCTTTGTCAATCAGCCTCACACTTGCTGTTCGTAGGAGCAGTTCAAGTGCCTGGGCTCCCTTTTACATGATTTTCTCAGGGCCCTTTTCCTTGACAAAGAGATAGAAGACTGATAACCAGCATTAGATTTAGATATTTTCCTGGTTTTCCAAACTATCAGGATGGAAACTTATCAGTTGATTATTTTCTCCCTTCTAGTTGGCCAGTGGACCACTTCTCTTCCTCTGTATGCCTTTCTTTCCTTTGGCTCCTTTGGTTCACTCTTGCTCAGATTTTTGTTCTTGGGCAGGGTTTACCAGTTTTGTGGTAATCCCTTTGGGCCTAGCCACTGGCCTTTTCAGGATTTACTTCCTTAGTCAAGGAAGTAAGAAAGTTGGCTTTGAGGGTGGGCATCTCAGTGCACATGTGACTACAAATTGGGTTCATTAAAGCCAATAGTTGTCAGAGGCTTTTCCAAATCTATTCGAGTTGACCGTCAACTTGGAGTGGTTCTTATCAGGAAGTAATCAGATCTGTGCCTACAACAGGTTCTGTTCTTCCACCTACTCATGTTCCATGGGTATGAATCTTTGGCAGAACATCTCTTGAGGTCTTTTTAGACCCTTCATATAGAGTGGTCTCTCAATTTTTAGATCTCCAGATGGCTGTCTCAGACTTCACATCTGATTTAGATCTCCTTGCCATGTAATTCAATCACAAGCTGCTCTTGCATGTGCCTCCTGTGCTAGATCCTTAGGCTCTGGCAACGGATGCTCTGGAGATTTTGTTTGGTCCAGAGTACTTGTTTTACTCCTTCCTTCCTTCAGCTCTTTGTCCACTATGACCAGGAAGTTAATCAACTTTCAGAGCTGTACCATGCTTCTGGTAGCCTTACTTGGCGATTGCCAAGGTTTGGCCTGAAAATCTCCTTCAAGAAAGCCAGTGGCTCTTCCTCTTATTCTTCAATAACAACCTCATCTAAAGGTTTGTTATTTATTTTTATGAAGTCTCCTTACAGAAGAATGTTCAGAGGAGGGGTCCTGGAGGATTTTTAATCCTCCATAACTGTCTATGAAGCAAGGTGGAGCTGCTTCAAAAACTTGTGAGAAACACAGCCACTGTGCCATGCTTCAACTGTCCCTTTTATACCTGAATTTTCCTATTTTGGAAATATTTCTTCAGGCAATAGGGATACAGGTCAGCTCTCTCCATATAGTATTTTGGAGTTGGGTTCTTATAGGGAGCTTAGAGGACTCATTTAGAGCTTCTTAAGTCCAGATTAAGGGTAGTCGTCACCTACTTGCTTGGTACTTAAACCTTGGTTCTGCAGGCTCTTACCAAGGCTCCTCTTGAACCCTTTTCACTTGCTGAGCCAAGTTTTTCACATATGACAGTCTTTCTTACTCCCTTGCTTTGGGAAGGAGAATTAGTGATTTTAACTAGAAATCGGCCGCCCTGTTGATAGTAGATGCGAATAGAAACAGGATAGCATAGAAGAACACACATTATCATGTGTAATGTCCACCCATGAACCTTTTGCCCAAATTGTACAGTAGTCTTACAAGACCCTGTTTCATTTGTAAAATATATCAATGATGCTTAAATATTTGTTAGTGTAGATGTAAATTATTTCAGCTTCATGCCTTTTTGCATTGGTTGGGTTGAAAATTTTGACGAAATCACTCTATCTGGCACGGTTAAGAAGATAGAAGCAAATTCCTGTTTTTTTATTTTTGGCAAAAATTTGAAAATTCAAAATGGCCG
Source organism: Sabellastarte sp. h YS-2021 (assembly GCA_964017235.1). Lineage (NCBI taxonomy): Eukaryota > Metazoa > Annelida > Polychaeta > Sabellida > Sabellidae > Sabellastarte > Sabellastarte sp. h YS-2021. The sequence goes on from OZ024928.1 coordinate 118,312,969, forward strand.
CCATTTTTGGGAAAAGGAAATTTTTTTGAAAATTGCCAAGAGTACATTTTTTAGATACCCTATGGGTCGAAAATTTCAACGAAATAACTCTATTTTGCACGGTTAAGGCCAGTTTGTGTTTTTCCATTTTGGGCAAAAATTCGAAAATTCAAAATGGCTGTCATTTTTGGGGAGGGGAAAATTTTTTGAAAATTGCAAAGATTACATTCCTTAGATACCCTGTGGGTTGAAAATTTCGACGAAATCGCTCTATCTCGCATGGTTAAGGAGATAGAAGCAAATTTGTGTTTTGCCATTTTTGACAAAAATTTGAAAATTCAAAATGGCCGCCATTTTAGGGGACGGGAAATTTTTTTTTAAATTGCCAAGAATAAAATGCTGAAATACCTGTGGGTCGAAAATTTTGATGAAATCGATCTATCTCGCACGGTTAAGGAGATAGAAGCAAATTTGTGTTTTGCCATTTTTGGCAAAAATTCGAAAATTCAAAATGGCCGCCATTTTTGGGGAGGGGAAAATTTTTCGTAAAATTGCAAAGATTGCATTCCTTCGATACCCTGTGGGTCGAAAATTTCGACGAAATCGCTCTATCTCGCACGGTTAAGGAGATAGAAGCAAATTTGTGTTTTGCCATTTTTGGCAAAAATTCGAAAATTCAAAATGGCTGCCATTTTTGGGGAGGGGAAAATTTGTTGGAAAATTGCAAAGATTGCATTCCTTAGATACCCTGTGGGTCGAAAATTTCGACGAAATCGCTCTATCTCGCACGGTTAAGGAGATAGAAGCAAATTTGTGTTTTACCATTTTTGGCAAAAATTCGAAAATTCAAAATGGCCGCCATTTTTGGGGAGGGGAAAATTTTTTGAAAATTGCAAAGATTGCATTCCTTAGATACCCTGTGGGTCGAAAATTTCGACGAAATCGCTCTATCTCGCATGGTTAAGGAGATAGAAGCAAATTAGTGTTTTGCCATTTTTGGCAAAAATTCGAAAATTCAAAATGGCCGCCATTTTTGGGGAGGGGAAAATTTTTGGAAAATTACCAAGAGCACAATGCTCAGATACCCTGTGGGTCGAAAATTTCGACGAAATCGCTCTATCTGGCACGATTAAGGAGATAGGAGGAAATTTGTGTTTTGCCATTTTTGGCAAAAATTCGAAAATTCAAAATGGCCGCCATTTTTGGGGAGGGGAAAATTTTGTAAAAATTACCAAGAGCACAATGCTCAGATGCCCTGTGGGTCGAAAATTTTGACGAAATCGCTCTATCTCGCACGGTTAAGGAGATAGAAGCAGATTGGTGTTTTGCCATTTTTGGCAAAAATTCGAAAATTCAAAATGGCCGCCATTTTTGGGGAGGGGAAAATTTTTTGAAAATTGCAAAGATTGCATTCCTTAGATACCCTGTGGGTCGAAAATTTCGACGAAATCGCTCTATCTCGCACGGTTAAGGAGATAGAAGGAAATTTGTGTTTTGCCATTTTTGGCAAAAATTCGAAAATTCAAAATGGCCGCCATTTTTGGGGAGGGGAAAATTTTTGGAAAATTGCAAAGATTGCATTCCTTAGATACCCTGTGGGTCGAAAATTTCGACGAAATCACTCTATCTCGCACGGTTAAGGAGATAGAAGCAAATTAGTGTTTTGCCATTTTTGGCAAAAATTCGAAAATTCAAAATGGCCGCCATATTTGGGGAGGGGAAATTTTTTTAAAAATTGCCAAGAGTACAATGCTCAGATACCCTGTGGGTCGAAAATTTTGACGAAATCGCTCTATCTGGCACGGTTAAGGAGATAGAAGGAAATTTGTGTTTTGCCATTTTTGGCAAAAATTCGAAAATTCAAAATGGCCGCCATTTTTTGGGGAGGGGAAAATTTTTGGAAAATTGCAAAGATTGCATTCCTTAGATACCCTGTGGGTCGAAAATTTCGACGAAATTGCTCTATCTCGCACGGTTAAGGAGATAGAAGCAAATTTGTGTTTTGCCATTTTTGGCAAAAATTCGAAAATTCAAAATGGCCGCCATTTTTGGGGAGGGGAAAATTTTTGGAAAATTGCAAAGATTACATTCCTTAGATACCCTGTGGGTCGAAAATTTCGACGAAATCGCTCTATCTGGCACGGTTAAGGAGATAGAAGCAAATTAGTGTTTTGCCATTTTTGGCAAAAATTCGAAAATTCAAAATGGCCGCCATTTTTGGGGAGGGGAAAATTTTGTAAAAATTACCAAGAGCACAATGGTCAGATACCCTGTGGGTCAAAAATTTTGACGAAATCGCTCTATCTGGCACGGTTAAGGAGATAGAAGCAAATTTGTGTTTTGCCATTTTTGGCAAAAATTCGAAAATTCAAAATGGCCGCCATTTTTGGGGAGGGGAAAATTTTTGGAAAATTGCAAAGATTGCATTCCTTAGATACCCTGTGGGTCGAAAATTTCGACGAAATCACTCTATCTCGCATGGTTAAGGAGATAGAAGCAAATTAGTGTTTTGCCATTTTTGGCAAAAATTCGAAAGTTCAAATGGCCGCCATTTTTGGGGAGGGGAAAATTTTTTAAAAATTACCAAGAGTACAATGCTCAGATACCCTGTGGGTCGAAAATTTTGACGAAATCGCTCTATCTGGCACGGTTAAGGAGATAGGAGGAAATTTGTGTTTTGCCATTTTTGGCAAAAATTCGAAAATTCAAAATGGCCGCCATTTTTGGGGAGGGGAAAATTTTTGGAAAATTGCAAAGATTGCATTCCTTAGATACCCTGTGGGTCGAAAATTTCGACGAAATCGCTCTATCTCGCACGGTTAAGGAGATAGAAGGAAATTTGTGTTTTGCCATTTTTGGCAAAAATTCGAAAATTCAAAATGGCCGCCATTTTTGGGGAGGGGAAAATTTTTGGAAAATTGCAAAGATTGCATTCCTTAGATACCCTGTGGGTCGAAAATTTCGACGAAATCACTCTATCTCGCACGGTTAAGGAGATAGAAGCAAATTAGTGTTTTGCCATTTTTGGCAAAAATTCGAAAATTCAAAATGGCCGCCATATTTGGGGAGGGGAAATTTTTTTAAAAATTGCCAAGAGTACAATGCTCAGATACCCTGTGGGTCGAAAATTTTGACGAAATCGCTCTATCTGGCACGGTTAAGGAGATAGAAGGAAATTTGTGTTTTGCCATTTTTGGCAAAAATTCGAAAATTCAAAATGGCCGCCATTTTTTGGGGAGGGGAAAATTTTTGGAAAATTGCAAAGATTGCATTCCTTAGATACCCTGTGGGTCGAAAATTTCGACGAAATTGCTCTATCTCGCACGGTTAAGGAGATAGAAGCAAATTTGTGTTTTGCCATTTTTGGCAAAAATTCGAAAATTCAAAATGGCCGCCATTTTTGGGGAGGGGAAAATTTTTGGAAAATTGCAAAGATTACATTCCTTAGATACCCTGTGGGTCGAAAATTTCGACGAAATCGCTCTATCTGGCACGGTTAAGGAGATAGAAGCAAATTAGTGTTTTGCCATTTTTGGCAAAAATTCGAAAATTCAAAATGGCCGCCATTTTTGGGGAGGGGAAAATTTTGTAAAAATTACCAAGAGCACAATGGTCAGATACCCTGTGGGTCAAAAATTTTGACGAAATCGCTCTATCTGGCACGGTTAAGGAGATAGAAGCAAATTTGTGTTTTGCCATTTTTGGCAAAAATTCGAAAATTCAAAATGGCCGCCATTTTTGGGGAGGGGAAAATTTTTGGAAAATTGCAAAGATTGCATTCCTTAGATACCCTGTGGGTCGAAAATTTCGACGAAATCACTCTATCTCGCATGGTTAAGGAGATAGAAGCAAATTAGTGTTTTGCCATTTTTGGCAAAAATTCGAAAGTTCAAATGGCCGCCATTTTTGGGGAGGGGAAAATTTTTTAAAAATTACCAAGAGTACAATGCTCAGATACCCTGTGGGTCGAAAATTTTGACGAAATCGCTCTATCTGGCACGGTTAAGGAGATAGGAGGAAATTTGTGTTTTGCCATTTTTGGCAAAAATTCGAAAATTCAAAATGGCCGCCATTTTTGGGGAGGGGAAAATTTTTGGAAAATTGCAAAGATTGCATTCCTTAGATACCCTGTGGGTCGAAAATTTCGACGAAATCGCTCTATCTCGCACGGTTAAGGAGATAGAAGGAAATTTGTGTTTTGCCATTTTTGGCAAAAATTCGAAAATTCAAAATGGCCGCCATTTTTGGGGAGGGGAAAATTTTTGGAAAATTGCAAAGATTGCATTCCTTAGATACCCTGTGGGTCGAAAATTTCGACGAAATCACTCTATCTCGCACGGTTAAGGAGATAGAAGCAAATTAGTGTTTTGCCATTTTTGGCAAAAATTCGAAAATTCAAAATGGCCGCCATATTTGGGGAGGGGAAATTTTTTTAAAAATTGCCAAGAGTACAATGCTCAGATACCCTGTGGGTCGAAAATTTTGACGAAATCGCTCTATCTGGCACGGTTAAGGAGATAGAAGGAAATTTGTGTTTTGCCATTTTTGGCAAAAATTCGAAAATTCAAAATGGCCGCCATTTTTTGGGGAGGGGAAAATTTTTGGAAAATTGCAAAGATTGCATTCCTTAGATACCCTGTGGGTCGAAAATTTCGACGAAATTGCTCTATCTCGCACGGTTAAGGAGATAGAAGCAAATTTGTGTTTTGCCATTTTTGGCAAAAATTCGAAAATTCAAAATGGCCGCCATTTTTGGGGAGGGGAAAATTTTTGGAAAATTGCAAAGATTACATTCCTTAGATACCCTGTGGGTCGAAAATTTCGACGAAATCGCTCTATCTGGCACGGTTAAGGAGATAGAAGCAAATTAGTGTTTTGCCATTTTTGGCAAAAATTCGAAAATTCAAAATGGCCGCCATTTTTGGGGAGGGGAAAATTTTGTAAAAATTACCAAGAGCACAATGGTCAGATACCCTGTGGGTCAAAAATTTTGACGAAATCGCTCTATCTGGCACGGTTAAGGAGATAGAAGCAAATTTGTGTTTTGCCATTTTTGGCAAAAATTCGAAAATTCAAAATGGCCGCCATTTTTGGGGAGGGGAAAATTTTTGGAAAATTGCAAAGATTGCATTCCTTAGATACCCTGTGGGTCGAAAATTTCGACGAAATCACTCTATCTCGCATGGTTAAGGAGATAGAAGCAAATTAGTGTTTTGCCATTTTTGGCAAAAATTCGAAAGTTCAAATGGCCGCCATTTTTGGGGAGGGGAAAATTTTTTAAAAATTACCAAGAGTACAATGCTCAGATACCCTGTGGGTCGAAAATTTTGACGAAATCGCTCTATCTGGCACGGTTAAGGAGATAGGAGGAAATTTGTGTTTTGCCATTTTTGGCAAAAATTCGAAAATTCAAAATGGCCGCCATTTTTGGGGAGGGGAAAATTTTGTAAAAATTACCAAGAGCACAATGGTCAGATACCCTGTGGGTCAAAAATTTTGACGAAATCGCTCTATCTGGCACGGTTAAGGAGATAGAAGCAAATTTGTGTTTTGCCATTTTTGGCAAAAATTCGAAAATTCAAAATGGCCGCCATTTTTGGGGAGGGGAAAATTTTTGGAAAATTGCAAAGATTGCATTCCTTAGATACCCTGTGGGTCGAAAATTTCGACGAAATCGCTCTATCTCGCACGGTTAAGGAGATAGAAGCAAATTAGTGTTTTGCCATTTTTGGCAAAAATTCGAAAATTCAAAATGGCCGCCATTTTTGGGGAGGGGAAAATTTTTGGAAAAATTACCAAGAGCACAATGCTCAGATGCCCTGTGGGTCAAAAATTTTGACGAAATCGCTCTATCTGGCACGGTTAAGGAGATAGAAGCAAATTTGTGTTTTGCCATTTTTGGCAAAAATTCGAAAATTCAAAATGGCCGCCATTTTTGGGGAGGGGAAATTTTTTTTAAAATTACCAAGAGTACAATGCTCAGATACCCTGTGGGTCGAAAATTTTGACGAAATCGCTCTATCTCGCACGGTTAAGGAGATAGAAGCAAATTAGTGTTTTGCCATTTTTGGCAAAAATTCGAAAATTCAAAATGGCCGCCATTTTTGGGGAGGGGAAAATTTTTTGAAAATTGCAAATATTACACTCCTTAAATACCCTGTGGGTCGAAAATTTCGACGAAATCGCTCTATCTCACACGGTTTCTGAGATATTAGCAAATTACTCAAAAGTAGTACTGAAAATACACAATGAAGTACCTAAATGGCTATTACTCATGTACTGACAAAGCTATCAGTCCCAAATGCAATACCAAGCGAGCTATGGACATAACAATCTTGTATTCAAAATTGTAGTAAAATATCTTTAATTATTTTGGCTTAAATGCACGGAAACCAATGGGTACTGAAAATAGCTGTACTTAAGTATTACTCAGTAAGCAAAAGAGGTACAACAGCCAAAAGCAATCCCAAGCAAGCTACTGACCCAATAAGCCTGCATACCAAATTTGGTGACAATAGCTCTAATACTTTTCCTTTAAATGAGCGGAAACCATGCGTGACGCCGGACATCGGACGCCGGACGCCGGACATCGGACATCGGACGGCGAAAAAAGCAAAAATAATATATCCACCCCCCAGGGGGGTGGACATAATTCCTTTATTTAAAGGTTTCTTCTCATTCTCTAAGGATGGCCTAAGTCATCTTTAAGTCAGATCTTTTTCTCCTGGCTTAAGCCAGTTACCTTTAGAAGGCTCTTCCTGCCTTGACTTTTGTCTTGGTCAGGATGACTTAGAGGACAGTTCCTTCCTTACTGTCAGATTCCTTAGATACTATCTATCTAGCTATTCTGACTATCTTAAGGAGGATTTCTTCTTTGTCTTTCTTCTGAAGTCCAAAGAGGATGATATTACTGCTCAGACAATATCTATTTGGATTAAAATTTTATCCTTTATTCCCTCAAACTCTGTTCCACATGTGAAAGACCCTGATATTTTTGCCCAGGTTTCATTCTGGTCTTTTAGGTAGTTTTCCACTGCTTCACAATATGGGAGATTCCTCTCGGAATTCTTGCACTTGCCTTATTTTCCTTTAGAGATGTTATACTGAAGAATCTTTATGATTTCTTAAGTGAAGTGGACTTTTGTTTCCACTCAACCAATTCTCTCTCTCCTTTACTTAAATTCCTCAATTTAAGTCATTCTGAGGTGGCATTTCCCTTTTTACGGAATCTGTTCTTTATTCCATCTTCAGAACCATGCTTCTTAGTGCCTCTTGGCATGTTCCTATTCTGAGCACAGTGGCATATTTATACCCTCTCCATTGAGCTGACCAAATAGGGTGTAGACAGCAGTGCTGAAGTTCTTGCAGTGGTTAATTCTACTCATTTAACTCAGTAGAGTTATTTCTTCAGCACAGAGGTGTTAGGTTCAATTGCACCAGAAAGTATCCTCTTTATGCAATTTAACCTTAGGGTGGTTTTCCTCAGTCTGTCTTTTTCCAACCATCCTTCCATATGGGCATTCAACCAAAGTGTTTTCATATGGTAGCTATATACATTTTTCTTCATAAAAATGTATTTTACTTTTAAAAATATCAATTTCATTCATACCATTTTCGGATAACTGGGCAACCTATTACAGTATTATTAAACAAATTACTTTTCTTTACAAATCTTATCTTGTTAACCACACTTCTCCACAACAAGATAAATTTATCTCACTGCAACAAAATATTTATGTCTTTCAACATCTTTATGAGCTGATGGCTAACTTTTTCATGGAATGGAAAAAAAATAAGATGTTCTAAAATATCTGAAAATTCACATGAATTTGAATTCACACCTGGCCTAATAAATTCTTGGTACAGGTTAAACTGACTGAAATTTTAACATATTTCGTCAAATTATATTTCAACAGGAGAGATTGTTCAAATGAATACCTCTGCTAATATCAGTTGAAAATACACACCATTCTTTGGACTAAACAGAGTAAGCTATTGCCTTACTGCACAAAAAGCCATCATCTTACTTGAAAGCTGGGAGTAGGAGATACTCATATGAATCAACATTAATTTTGTTCCCTTTTCTTCCTCAACATCAATACAGGCTTGACACAATAGCAAATGATAGAAACCTATATGCAATGCTGGCAGCTAGTTTGTTACAGTCACTTAAAAATAGTGCAACTCCAGGTATTTCATTACAATTGGGCTTAACATCGAAAATATAAACTAACTTGAGCTGTAATATTGTAAAATATTACCCGTTAAAAGCCAAACTTCACCCCACTTTGTCTCTTTCTTAAAAGCCTTTGTCGTGTACTGTATTTGAAGCATGTGTAAAAACTTTATCCTATTCTGCTGTGGTATTATTAGCTGTGCCATCAGTTAAGACTATTATCAGTTACATTCTGAATTTTTAAAGACTTTATACAAACTATCTACTGAAATTTTGTTACTGTTATCAGAGCATGGATATGCGTACCAATTTAAAATTCCCAGCTGAAATATTTTTTCCAACTTTTTGATCCACACAAAAAATATTTACCAGTCAAAATTTTCAAATGAAATTTCACTGTCACATAATAATGTTATCATATTGAAACAAAACATCTTACAATTCAGTGGTAATACAATGGCAAAAGGCAAGCCATATACACTAAATTTAAAATCTCTCTATATTTTAGGGATGGGTCGGTAGGTCCAGTGTCTCGGTATCGAGAGCATTTTACTGAAATAACGTGAAGAGATTTTACAACCGCCATTTCGCTTGTCAGCACATATAATGGAAGGAAGAGTTAAAATATTAGAAACATACTCAAAATCTGAAGAAATTATAAGCTTTTCTCACCAATTTTCATGGATTTGCAGACTTTATACAGTACTAGCGATTATGTTGAGCAGAACTCCCATATTTTGTTTACGACAATTTATAACCTCAATTTTGCTTGTCAGTTTGTATAACTGAAGAAAAACTTAAAATATTGGGAACAAACAAGAAATCTGAAGAGATTATAAGCTTTTATCTCATATTTCTTACATTTGGTCAATTTTATTGTGATGTCGTGAAGAGGAAATGTCCACATTTATTTGGGGTGTACTAAAATGTGGAATCCCGGAATCAGTATGGTTTTGCATTGGCGACCTCCTGATATACATATTTTTCATACCAACCCATCCCTACTATATTTTTAGAATTTGTAGTTCTTCTGTCAATATTTCCTTCAAATTCTGAGTGACCCTTCTCTAATACAGCCGCACCTTTCTATTTAGAAATGCAATTTTAGACATTGTAACCCCAAGTAGGCCATTCCAAGGGTTGTGTCAAAAGGTGAAATTTTGATTACTCATCAAAAAGACCCTTGGAGTACAAATATCATATGGTTCCACTGATAGTTCATTGATCTCATTTATACAAAAAGCAAAGCATAATATTGAAGAACTGTTTAATTACACTTACTTATTCTTGCTTTTGATCAAAAGCTTTCACTGTCGCATATTAACTACTGACAAGAGACAAAACCTAGACATTTTATCTGAGAACAAGTTTAGTATCTCCATAACAAACTGATTCAAAACATATACATACACTTAGTTCAAAAGAAGATCCTCTGTCACCAAGTGCTTGTTTGAGATGTGTTACAATTGCTTATGTTCAATGAGGTTATCTAACTGTTTAAATACTCTCAATAGTCAAAGTGATTTATACTGAAGTATACAAAAAACATGGGGGTTTATCCAATCAACAACCACATTTATTATCAGTATGATTAATTTGATCAACAATAAACAATTTTCAAACCAATTCTTATGTTTTGTCATAGTAGATTTTCTATGTCATAGATCTGTTAGAATTTCTGACATTCAATGATAATGCAAAGGCGCTTTTTTTTTAAATTTTATGATTTTAACTGATACAAAACAAATACATAGAAATTCAAGATCTTATTGAGATATAATAGTTAAAATATGAAACACGGGATTCAGTGTCATCTTTGCATTAGTATATTGCTGTACAAATTTACAATTAAACTCTAAACAAGCAATCAGTGCCCGTGAATGGGCTCTGTGTCAGCTGACTGTGTGTTTTGAGTTTCAGAGTAGAAGTGACAGAAGAAAAGGACACAAAAGTTGTGCCCTGGAAATGGTGTTCAGAAGGAAAGTAAGAAGGTAACTGTTAAAGTGTAAAAAGTAAATTAAAAACATATTTAAAGAAAGTATTGCAAATGCAATAGTTTTAATTTTACTATGTTATAACTGACCCCAAAACAGGTGAATAAAATACTGAAACAAAATAATCTAAATGCAATAGTTTTCAAGTTAAAAGTGATTTACTCAACAGTGATAACCTAAAAGTAGCTATTCCTCAGCTATGCCATGAGCTACAGGTCTGAAATTTTACTATGTTATAGCTGACCCAAAAGTAGCTGAATAACATATTTACACAAAATTCTCTAAATGCAATAGTTTTCAAGTTACAAGTGATTTTACTCATGATGGAAGTTACAGAAAAGTCCAAAAGTAGCTATTACTCACTTAGCTATTGAGATAGACACCATAGTTACTCACCTTGTTGTAGCTATGGAAAAAGTAGCTGACTAACATATTTTAACAAAATGCTCCAAATACAATACTTTTCAAGTTATAAATGATTTAGTGTTGTGTAAGAACCTCAAAGTAGCTATTACTCAGCTATGCAATGAGCCACAGGTCTGGAATTTTACTGTTTATAGCTGACCCCAAAATAGGTGAATAACATATTGAAACTAAATACTCTAAATGCAATACTTTTCAAGTTATAAGTGATTTATTCAAGAGTGATGACCTAAAAGTAGATATTACTCAGGTATGCCATGAGCTACAGGTCTGAAATTTTACTATGTTATAGCTGACCCAAAAGTAGCTGACTAACATATTTTAACAAAATGTTCCAAATGCAATACTTTTCAAGTTATAAATGATTTAGTGTTGAGTAAGAACCTCAAGGTAGCTATTACTCAGCTATGCAATGAGCCACAGGTCTGGAATTTTACTATGTTATAGCTGACCCCAAAATAGGTGAATAACATATGAAACTAAATACTCTAAATGCAATACTTTTCAAGTTATAAGTGATTTATGCAAGAGTGATAACCTAAAAGTAGCTATTACTCAGGTATGCCATGAGCTACAGGTCTGAAATTTTACTATGTTATAGCTGACCCAAAAGTAGCTGAATAACATATTTACACAAAATTCTCTAAATGCAATACTTTTCAAGTTACAAGTGATTTTGCTCATGATGGAAGTTACTGAAAAGTGCAAAAGTAGCTATTACTCACTTAGCTATTGAGATAGACACCATAGTTACTCACCATGTTGTAGCTATGGAAAAAGTAGCTGAATGACATATTTTAACAAAATGCTCTAAATGCAATACTTTTCAAGTTATAAATGATTTAGTGTTGAGTAAGAACCTCAAAGTAGCTATTACTCAGCTATGCAATGAGCCACAGGTCTGGAATTTTACTATGTTATAGCTGACCCCAAAACAGGTGAATAACATATTGAAACTAAATACTCTAAATGCAATACTTTTCAAGTTATAAGTGATTTACTCAACAGTGATAACCTAAAAGTAGCAGTTACTCAGCTATGCCACGAGATACAGGTCTCAAATTTTACTATGTTATAGCTGACCCAAAAGTAGCTGAATAACATATTTACACAAAATTCTCTAAATGCAATAGTTTTCAAGTTACAAGTGCTTTTACTCATGATGGAAGTTACTGAAAAGTGTAAAAGTAGCTATTACTCACTTAGCTATTGAGATAGACACCCAAGTTACTCACCATGTTGTAGCTATGAAAAAAGTAGCTGAATAACATATTTTAACAAAATGCTCTAAATGCAATACTTTTCAAGTTATAATTGATTTAGTGCATGATTTCATTAATTTTAATGCATTAAAAATTATTTAAAAAATTCATAAAAAAATAATTAAGAAAGATCCAGGTCTGACACTCACACAAGGGAAACTACTTGTGGTCTAGTACATATATGAAATATATGAGGGAAATCCCTGCAACAGTAGCAAGTGAGGAAGCCAATAAGGATAAGTATTTATAACAATGCTTGGAGTTTATTAAAACAAGCATTCTGACGCATGCATTTATCTCCCGCCGTATAAATTAGATGTACTAAAGATAGTGGAATATAAATTTTCCTGTGAGATGGAGGCACATGTAGAAGTGACAAGTTTAATGTTTGATTGCAATACTTTTAAAGACAAAAGGCATTTACTCATTTTAGTAGCTATTACTTTGCCATCCAAAGAGCTACAGTTCTGCCACTTCATTATGCAGATCAACCCAAAGTAGGGAAGCAAGTCTTTAGAAGAAATTGCCTATCTGTACTACTTTTAGAGATACAACACATTTACTTATTTTAGTGGCTATTACTCTGCCATCTAAAGAGCTACAGTTCTGCAACTTCACTAAGTGGTAGATCACCCAAAAGTAGGTGAATGACTTATTTAGAAGAAATTGCCCACCTGTAATACTTTTAGAGACTAGACCAAGGATGTATCTGTGGACAGATGCAAAATGTATCCACCGGTAAAGGCAAAAGTAGCTATTACTCAGCTATGGCACGAGCTAGAGGTCTGAAATTTTACTATGTTATAGCTGACCCAAAAGTAGCTGAATAACATATTTGCACAAAATTCTCTAAATGCAATAGTTTTCAAGTTACAAGTGATTTTACTCATGATGGAAGTTAGTGAAAAGTCCAAAAGTAGCTATTACTCACTTAGCTATTGAGATAGACACCATAGTTACTCACCATGTTGTAGCTATGGAAAAAGTAGCTGAATGACATATTTTAACAAAATGCTCTAAATGCAATACTTTTCAAGTTATAAATGATTTAGTGTTGAGTAAGAACCTCAAAGTAGCTATTACTCAGCTATGCAATGAGCCACAGGTCTGGAATTTTACTATGTTATAGCTGACCCCAAAACAGGTGAATAACATATTGAAACTAAATACTCTAAATGCAATACTTTTCAAGTTATAAGTGATTTACTCAACAGTGATAACCTAAAAGTAGCAGTTACTCAGCTATGCCACGAGATACAGGTCTCAAATTTTACTATGTTATAGCTGACCCAAAAGTAGCTGAATAACATATTTACACAAAATTCTCTAAATGCAATAGTTTTCAAGTTACAAGTGCTTTTACTCATGATGGAAGTTACTGAAAAGTGTAAAAGTAGCTATTACTCACTTAGCTATTGAGATAGACACCCAAGTTACTCACCATGTTGTAGCTATGAAAAAAGTAGCTGAATAACATATTTTAACAAAATGCTCTAAATGCAATACTTTTCAAGTTATAATTGATTTAGTGCATGATTTCATTAATTTTAATGCATTAAAAATTATTTAAAAAATTCATAAAAAAATAATTAAGAAAGATCCAGGTCTGACACTCACACAAGGGAAACTACTTGTGGTCTAGTACATATATGAAATATATGAGGGAAATCCCTGCAACAGTAGCAAGTGAGGAAGCCAATAAGGATAAGTATTTATAACAATGCTTGGAGTTTATTAAAACAAGCATTCTGACGCATGCATTTATCTCCCGCCGTATAAATTAGATGTACTAAAGATAGTGGAATATAAATTTTCCTGTGAGATGGAGGCACATGTAGAAGTGACAAGTTTAATGTTTGATTGCAATACTTTTAAAGACAAAAGGCATTTACTCATTTTAGTAGCTATTACTTTGCCATCCAAAGAGCTACAGTTCTGCCACTTCATTATGCAGATCAACCCAAAGTAGGGAAGCAAGTCTTTAGAAGAAATTGCCTATCTGTACTACTTTTAGAGATACAACACATTTACTTATTTTAGTGGCTATTACTCTGCCATCTAAAGAGCTACAGTTCTGCAACTTCACTAAGTGGTAGATCACCCAAAAGTAGGTGAATGACTTATTTAGAAGAAATTGCCCACCTGTAATACTTTTAGAGACTAGACCAAGGATGTATCTGTGGACAGATGCAAAATGTATCCACCGGTAAAGGCAAAAGTAGCTATTACTCAGCTATGGCACGAGCTAGAGGTCTGAAATTTTACTATGTTATAGCTGACCCAAAAGTAGCTGAATAACATATTTGCACAAAATTCTCTAAATGCAATAGTTTTCAAGTTACAAGTGATTTTACTCATGATGGAAGTTAGTGAAAAGTCCAAAAGTAGCTATTACTCACTTAGCTATTCAGATAGACACCCAAGTTACTCACCATGTTGTTGCTATGGAAAAAGTAGGTGAATAACATATTTTAACAAAATGCTCTAAATGCAATACTTTTCAAGTTATAAATGATTTAGTGTTGAGTAAGAACTTCAAAGTAGCTATTACTCCGCTATGCAATGAGCCACAGGTCTGGAATTTTACTATGTTATAGCTGCCTCAAAATAGGTGAATAACATATTGAAACTAAATAATGTAAATGCAACAGTTTTCAAGTTATAAGTGATTTACCCAACAGTGATAACCTAAAAGTAGCTATTATTCAGCTATGCCATGAGCTACAGGTCTGAAATTTTACTATGTTATAGCTGACCCAAAAGTAGCTGGATAACATATTTGCACAAAGTGCTCTAAATGCAGTACTTTTCAAGTTATAATTGATTTAGTGCACGATTTAATTAATTTTAATGTATTAAAAGTTATTTAAAAAATTCATAAAAAAACTTAAGCATGTGAAACTTCTCCAAAATGTAGGTGAATGAGTTATTTGAGAAATACTGGCTATCTGCAATACTTTTAGTGATAATAGGATTTACTTATTTTGAGTAGGTGAGTAATTAGCTACAGGTCTGAAACTTCACCAAGTGAAAGCTGTCCCAAAAGTAGGTGAATGAGTTATTTGAGAAAATTGGCTATCTGCAATACTTTTAGAGATAATTCGTATTTACTCATTTTGAGTAGGTGAGTAATTAGCTACGGATCTGAAACTTGACCATGTGAAAGCTCTTCCAAAAGTATGTGAAGGAGTTATTTGAGAAAAATTGGCTACCTGCAATACTTTTAGAGATAATTAGCATTTACTCATTTTCAGCAGGTGAATAATTAGCTACGGGTCTGAAACTTTACCAAGCGAAAGCTCTCCCAAAAGTAGATGAATGAGTTATTTGAGAAAAATTGTCTATCAGCAATAATTTTAGAGATAATTAGCATTTACTCATTTTGAGTAGGTGAGTAATTAGCTATGGGTCTGAAACTTGACCAAGTGAAAGCTCTTCCAAAAGTAGGTAAATGAGTTATTTGAGAAAAATTGGCTATCTGCAATACTTTTAGAGATAATTCGCATTTACTCATTTTGAGTGAGTAATTAGCTACGGCTCTGAAACTTGACCAAGTGAAAGCTCTTCCAAAAGTAGGTGAATGAGTTATTTGAGAAAAATTGGCTATCTGCAATACTTTTAGAGATGATTCACATTTACTCAATTTGAGCAGGTGAGTAATTAGCTACAGGTCTGAAACTTCACCAAGTGAAAGCTCTTCCAAAAGTAGGTGAATGAGTTATTTGAGAAAAATTGGCTATCTGCAATACTTTTAGAGATAATTTGCATTTACTCATTTTGAGTAGGTGAATAATTAGCTACAGGTCTGAAACTTCACCAAGTGAAAGCTCTCTCAAAAGTAGGTGAATGAGTTATTTGAGAAAAATTGGCTATCTGCAATACTTTTAGAGATAATTTGCATTTACTCATTTTGAGTAGGTGAATAATTAGCTACAGGTTTGAAACTTCACCAAATGAAAGCTCTCTCAAAAGTAGGTGAATGAGTTATTTGAGAAAAATTGGCTATCTGCAATACTTTTAGAGATAATTCGCATTTACTCATTTTGAGTAGGTGAGTAATTAGCTATGGGTCTGAAACTTGACCAAGTGAAAGCTCTCCCAAAAGTAGGTGAATGAGTTATTTAGAAAAATTGGCTATCTGCAATACTTTTAGAGATAATTAGCATTTACTCATTTTGAGTAATTAGCTACGGGTCTGAAACTTGACCATGTGAAAGCTCTTCCAAAAGTAGGTGAATGAGTTGAGAAAAATTGGCTATCTGCAATACCTTTAGAGATAATCCGCATTTACTCATTTTGAGTAGGTGAGTAATTAGCTAAGGGTCTGAAACTTCACCAAGTGAAAGCTCTCAATTAGCTACAAATGAGAATTTCAAAGTAGCTATTACTCAGCTATCAAAGATTCAACAGGTCTGAAACTTTACTATGTGATAGCTTACCAAAAAGTAGATGGACAACATATTTGAAAAGATTTCCCTAACTTTAATACTTTAAGATATTTGACATTTACTTCTTTTGTTATTTAGCTACAAATGAGAAAATAGCTATTGCTCACTTATGGCATGCAATAGAACCCCAAACTATGTACCATCTTATAGCTAAGGACAAAGTAGCTGAACAACATATTTTAGGAAAACACTCTAACTGCAATAGTTTTGGAGATACAATGGCTTTACTCAACAGTCGGAATTTGAAAGTAGCTATTACTCAGCTATCAAAGGTTCAACAGGTCTGAAACTTTACTATGTAATAGCTTACCAAAAAGTAGATGGACAACATATTTGAAAAGATTTCCCTAACTTTAATACTTTAAGATATTTGACATTTACTTCTTTTGTTATTTAGCTACAAATGAGAAAATAGCTATTACTCACTTATGGCATGCAATAGAACCCCAAACTATGTACCATCTTATAGCTAAGGACAAAGTAGCTGAACAACATATTTTAGGAAAACACTCTAACTGCAATAGTTTTGGAGATACAATGGCTTTACTCAACAGTCGGAATTTGAAAGTAGCTATTACTCAGCTATCAAAGGTTCAACAGGTCTGAAACTTTACTATGTAATAGCTTACCAAAAAGTAGATGGACAACATATTTGAAAATATTTCCCTAACTTTAATACTTTTGAAGATATTTGACATTTACTTCTTTTGTTATTTAGCTACAAATGAGAAAATAGCTATTACTCACTTATGGCATGCAATAGAACCCCAAACTATGTACCATCTTATAGCTAAGGACAAAGTAGCTGAACAACATATTTTAGGAAAACACTCTAACTGCAATAGGTTTGGAGTTACAATGGCTTTACTCAACAGTCGGAATTTCAAAGTAGCTATTACTCAGCTATCCAAGGTGCAACAGGTCTGAAACTTTACTATGTGATAGCTTACCAAAAAGTAGATGAATAACATATTCGAAAAGATTTCTGTAACTCTAATACTTTTGAAGATATTTGGCATTTACTTCTTTTGTTATTTAGCTACAAATGAGAAAATAGCTATTACTCACTTATGGCATGCAATAGAACCCCAAACTATGTACCATCTTATAGCTAAGGACAAAGTAGCTGAACAACATATTTTTGGAAAACACTATAACTGCAATAGTTTTGGAGTTACAATGGCTTTACTCAACAGTCAGAATTTCAAAGTAGCTATTACTCAGCTATCCAAGGTGCAACAGGTCTGAAACTTTACTATTTAATAGCTTACCAAAAAGTAGATGAACAACATATTTGAAAAGATTTTTGTAACTCTAATACTTTTGAAGATATTTGGCATTTACTTCTTTTGTTATTTAGCTACAAATGAGAAAATAGATATTACTCACTTATGGCATGCAATAGAACGCCAACTATGTACCATCTTATAGCTAAGGACAAAGTAGCTGAACAACATATTTTAGGAAAACACTCTAACTGCAATAGTTTTGGAGTTACAATGGCTTTACTCAACAGTCAGAATTTCAAAGTAGCTATTACTCAGCTATCCAAGGTGCAACAGGTCTGAAACTTTACTATGTGATAGCTTACCAAAAAGTAGATGAACAACATATTTGAAAAGATTTCTGTAACTCTAATACTTTTGAAGATATTTGACATTTACTCCTTTTGTTATTTAGCTACAAATGAGAAAATAGCTATTACTCACTTATGGCATGCAATGGGACCCCAAACTATGTACCATCTTATAGCTAAGGACAAAGTAGCTGAACAACATATTTGAAGCAAAAGTTGTAACTGCAATAGTTTTTGAGTTATGAGCCCTTTACTCCAAGTAGC
Organism: Sabellastarte sp. h YS-2021; assembly: GCA_964017235.1. NCBI lineage: Eukaryota > Metazoa > Annelida > Polychaeta > Sabellida > Sabellidae > Sabellastarte > Sabellastarte sp. h YS-2021. The sequence goes on from OZ024928.1 coordinate 118,331,091, forward strand.
TAAGATAGCTATTACTCAGTTATCTTTAGGCCTAAGTCCATAAAACCCAAAAAATTTTCGAGGGCGTGAAAATTCATTGGGACAATTAATTTACAAAAAATCTGTAGCTGTAGTAGTTTTGGAGGAATCTGCGTGACTAACTAACGCACGCACGCACACACAGGCATCATTTCATAATCTCCCTCCCGGGCTAAAGCCCGGCGGGAGATAATAACGTTAAAATAATGTTACATACATTCTGTACACACACCAATTGTTAGTACTACCAAGTAAAAGACACCAATTGCAAATGCTTGACATTTATCCATCTAATAATCTTTTAATAACATTTTCCACAGCCACACTACTATCGAAAGCCAAAGAAGCGCCACTTCTACGAAACGAATGGAAGGTGTAGTGGCTCGGGTTCAAACCCATAGATGCAATACAAGTTTTTAGAAAGGACCGAGCATTTGATGCAATTTATGACACTATTCCTTTCTTTGTATGAATTTGAAATAAAGGTTGACCAGGAGAAGTTTCTTTCTTTTGTAACATATTCTTCAAGGCCAACACTGGGCAAATCAGTACATTTTTTAACTCTGGCAATTGGACTACATGATATTGGCCTGAATTTTGCATGTTTTTAGCACATGTAATAATGATATGGGCCCCAGGCTTTCCCCACACAACATCATTTACTGTGAGGTACCTTGTCCTATTAAATGACCCTATTGTGGGGGGCAACAGGGAAGCCAGTCGAAAGAAGCCAAAGTAAACCACCAAAAAGAGGGCTTTATAGGTTACACCATTATAGTATTTATGTACTATCTTCATCAGCCTCTTTAACATACTTATCAAAATCACACCTTTGACTTTTATATTCATTTTGACATTCATTTTAACTGATTTCAACAGTAGCTGAATCCTTCTACAAGTCAACGCCTTTACTGGCCAGTCAAACAAGGCAAAGAAATGCTTTAATACAGCTACATTATTTCTCAGAGAACAGGCTTTAAAGTTCTTTTGTGCAAGAAATTCCAAATACAATACTATTGGGTCCATACTGTATGGAGGTGATAACCCCATGTACACCACAAACGCCAGGAATAGCTTGAACGTAGCAGTATAGGTTGAAGAGGTTCTTGGTCGCAATCCAGCTTCAATTCTTCGCTGTGCTTGGTCAGCCAAAGTTCTGACCACAGGGGATGCTATCTCGCCTCTTGATACATTCTGGTTGTCGTTCAATCGCCTGGCCACCTCGGCTTGTATCTTGGAATCTGACTTCAAAACCTCAAAAGATGGCAACTTGTCGGGCTCAGAGACCATAGGTTCTTGCTTCGAGTGCTTTGGGGAGCTCTGGGCTGAAGGGACAGCTGACAGGTCATGTATGCTTGTCTTTTCTTCTTGCCTACGTAACCTCTCGTCTTGCTGTTTCAGTTGGTCACCCATATTTTTCACTGCTTCCAGCAAGGTGTCTAGCTTTTGCGAGACTCCAGTGTCATTGGCCCCACTAACAATCGACACATCTGGAATTTTGTCAGCCTCTGAAGCTTGGGTACCATTTTTCTCATCATTTTTTCCAGTCTTTTTCCCATTTTTCCCCATTAGTAAATAAAATATTATAAAGTTTCTCTCAATCCCGGCCTGTATTCAGTTTTCAGAGCTTTCACGTGCACAAGCAACATGAACCTCACAGCAATGTTTTCTGGCAACTACCTGGCCTTATATAATCAATTTGGCGGGAGTTCTGTACATGTGGTCGACTAGCTCAGAGGCTGACCTACAGACAAACTCTCATGAATATTTATGAGGGAATATTAGTTCAATTCTAAATATAACTAACTGTCCTAAAACCAAGGCAGTGTACTACCATATTACATTAAAAGTTAGAACTCCCTTGCTACTGAATTGGTGTGCAAACTTTCATTCGCCTCACCCATCATAGTCACTGAGAAAATTGTGATAAAGTGTTGAAATTTTCACACTTTTGGTGGGGGTACCTCCCTTGTAATGGCTCTAGCAAACAGACGAACAGACAGATTCGCATGCTTTGAACAAATTTTCATCCTCGATAGATAAGGTATCTTTTTAAAAAAAACAGCATGTCTCTAGGCCTTGTACTTTGGAGAAATTGTTCACGCGGAGGCCAACGCCGCAGAGTGACGACATAAAAGTCAACTTTCTCAAAATATTTCAACTTTTCTCAGCTATTCATTCAAACTTACATGAAATTTGTTGTAACATCTCAAAATCTGTCATCAATTCTGAATAACCCACTCACAGCCAAATGAGATAAAGCTGGGTTTTACATAAAGACCTAGGTCATACCAGCAGGGGCAATCAGTGCAACTCACATACAGTTGATGTAAATTCTAATTCTGCTTTTATAACAATTAATCTCAGCAAACTGCAGTTTCTAAGGCGCAACATATCCATATACCTAGTGGTGGGAATGGTAAACCGGTAACCGGTTTTTTGTTCGTTTCTGGCAAAAATAACGAAATTCGCAAAGAATATTTGGGAACCCGTAATTGAAAACGTCACCAGTTTAGACCACTTAATGGCTGATACTTCTTCAAACCTACAATAAATATACATATTTTGAAAAATATGTCACATTTTTACATTTTATTGAGCAAAAATCATGTTTACATACTTATTAATATCTCGCAAAAGCCATTTCCAGTTTCGGGTTCTGCCTCATGTACGCTCTGCGGATAATTTTACTGCACATTATAAGGCATACGAAATACCGGATTTCGTTCGTTTCAAAGCCCCGGTAACCGGTTTTGATTTCTGCAAACGGTCCCACCACTACATATACCAGAGCCCTAAATCATACATCGGGGACATAAAGAAGTCATAAATTCATGACTGCACAGATCAGAGCAAGTTATTAATTGGCAAAAATTGTATAGCACTTAGTCATTGACTTCATACTCAATAAGAAAAAAAAAATATTGTAACTTGTCAAATGTTTCAAGTTTTGTCATCCATACTGGCATCAATTCCTTCCTCCCATCCTCTTAATCTCCACAGTCAAATCATGCTCTGAACTCAAGCAAAACTGTGCACCTTTAAACTATATACAGTGACGTTGTCTTCCTTAAAAATTAACGAATTTCCCAACTAATACAACTTTTCTTGGTCAAGGGATGATTCAAGTTTTGCCCACTTTACTCACATCATCCTCCTCGTCTCCATCCTCTTTATCCAGGGAGTTCTGTCTCACACTCACACCATACACACCACCCAGGCCCTGAGGCGCTTCTGTCTCATGTGGCGGGGGTTTCACATGGGACACTCGCTTCTCACGTCGGTCTGGTGGTGTACCCACTGCCTGTTCACTGCCACTGGCCACTGCAGGACCATCAAACATGCCTGAAATAATTATACCCAGAAATATATACAATGGGTGAACTTTTTACAGATCATGATGCAAGCTGATAAAGTGCGATGTATCACAAGTTTTCATGTATATTTTCATGCAATGAAGAACTCTATAACTCTATAATGTTAAATTTATTAAAACTATCACTACATTTCTTCAAAACTGTTAAAACTTGCATTTCTCCACTTATTTTTTTTTCTTTTTTGCATTTAAGTTGTGCATACTCATTTATATCCTAGAGGTGGACTGCTACCTAATATATACTGAACTACCTTCAAGCACACTTTAAAAAAAGACAAAAAGAACAAGAGGGTCAGAAGTGCCCCAAAAGGCAGGTTGTGCAGGAAGCAATAAGGTTATTGACTGCTATAATTAAATTTAGAAACAAGGAAAGAAATATTAGGTGGCCCAGTTAAGGTGAATGTGTTAGACCTGCTAAGAAATGTAAAACTTGTAATCTAGGTTATGAAATTGTACCCATGTTATAAACGGACAGACAAATGGACAAAAAACAGACAGAATTACACCAATTTCGAAAGGATCCTAGCTATGATGGTGATCTATCTCCCTGTCAAGTTTGAACTCGATTGGACAAACCCTTTTCAACTTAGAGTCCGGAAACAAAAATGTGGACGGACAGACGGAGACATCAATCTAATAGGTGGGTTGGTTACACGCAACCCACCTAAAAAGTTACAACCAGTAACTTGCAACAGTCATGGCTAATTTCTATCAAACCAAAATATATCTCAGCTAAACATTAACCAAAGTTATGTATAAACAGGAGTGTGAGTCTCACACGCCAGCTAGTAACATACCTACACACACTGAAAAGGCATATCACACTGTATAACATCATCAATATCCCTCTTAGTTCACACCATTATCATGTATTCTTTTTCTCTTTAAGTATGTTGGTTTATTCCAATATATTATCATATACTATTGATCACAAAGCAGACCCCCTATTTCTTACATGCAGACAGATTGAAATCCAAACAGTAACAGCAGTTTGTGAAAGCTAGCATTTAAAGCCTAGCAGGATTATCAGTCAAACACTGACTGCACTTTTAAAGTTTTAGAATATCATATTGGTTGTTAGTAGATGCCATGAAAGTGAAAACAAAGTAGAAATAGAATGGCTACACAAGTATTATACAGTGCTGCATGGAAACAAGTCTTCAACTGCCACTTACATTGGGCTGTAAATTATATGAAAATGCCCATTGAAAGAATCCTGGAGACATACAAGATTAACCTTATGTTGCTATTATGCATAAGTATTGTTGACAAAATTATCTAATTCTATCAAAATAAATGGAAGATTGGACCAGTTGTCATGGATCACAAAATGGTTTGTACATAAAAATTAAATATTATTGACACTCAGTTACCAGACAATATTATATACTAAATGCATAACATTTAGATGAATTTTACTTCCTCGACAGTCTTTGTGCTACAAAGTATGAAAGCTGTCACAAGAAGTAATATTTGTTCTGAAGCACTATTTTACTGTTACTCTGCTTTTCAATGAGTAGACTTTTGGGCGATGGAATTTTGAAATTTAAGGTGACTTTTTTCATACAAAATAACAAATTTTGCTAATTTTAAGCCAATTTTTAACACCCGATGAGAGGAGAGAGTTAATGTAATGAGTTTCACAATTGGTTCGGTCTTTCTGTGCACCACCTTGCTCTGTTAACTCCAAAACTACATCAATCAGGTTCAAATCTGGTTGGGAGATATCAGTGGGGCACACAAGTATTCCTCCAAACATGGAAAATTTTGAGTGCAAATTAAAGTCATGAGAGACAGATACGTAAATCAATCACATCGGGATGTTCTCACAAATTTTCGGCCAATCAAACTGTGAATTAAACACGCTTGTGATCTGAGCATTTTGTAGTATTCCAATTATGTCGCTTCATTCATTTATTTATTTCCATAGGAAAGTTTGTGAAATTAGGGTGGCTTGTGACAATGAATCAACCAACAGCTTCAAAGCAATGTTTTTGTTACAAAATGAAGTTGGATACAATTCATGTTTGACTTTAAAATACTGATCATCAACATTGGATATAAAATGTAAAGCACCAAGGTAATGTTAATTTACTGTAATAAATTTTAAATGAGGCCATGTGAAACAATGACAAACTTAGCAAAGTACTGTATCTGACACTAAAAATTTGAGAACCAAGTGTTACACTAAGAAGATCTGAAAATAATTTTACAACCATATTTTTAACTAAAAATCGTTGAATATTTTATAACAATACTTAGTTTTTTTTGCTTATGATATCCAAATAACACATTTTTATATTATCCAAATGTTTGCATCTTTATTGTATAAACTAGTTTCACAATTTTATTTCTGTGTATACTCCATTTCAAAATATAAGTCCGACCCCTTCAAACCAAGATAACTGTGTGTTTACAAAGGTAGCTCTAAACTAGAAATTTGCAAACCTCAGACATCAAGTTGCTTACTGCAAGTATTCAACATATCTCACAAATGAAAGCACGGCTTTTGCAAGTGTTTTTTGCAAACATATTTGCCTATATATCTACCCTATAAACATATCTACCCTATAAATTGTCTTTTGAAATATTACTGGTCACTGTCTTCCTGCACACAAATTTATGTAAATGGTTTTAAGTCTCTCATGGGTGATAATAGATGACTTTATAACCCAAGTGGATATCAGGCACATCAAGTTGAGCAGTTCGCTCTCCCCCAGTACATCATGCTTGTAAATATTTGTGAAAACTACCGTGTTCAAATTGAAAAGAATCATCTTTCAATATTTTGTACTTCAAATAATCATTTACTCTATTCTTTAGGAACTAGTCTAGTACTCAAAAGACGGAACAAAATATTGAGCACACTTCTTTCCAAAAAAAATATTTTTTCTCACAAACTTCAGTAGTCAATTCGAAATCGAGGTATTACATATACTCAGTGTATGAAGATTACAGGATATCTTTCAAGGTCCACAGGAGGAACAACTCAAAAATGTTACAGATCCATAGCAAAAGTTGCCAGTCTGTATTTCAATGTTACAGTAGGTTAAATCAATATTGAGTTTCAAGTGTCAAGTGCTAAGTATAAATGGTTTAATGTTACTTTCTGTAATGGCAATGATGTCTGTTGTGGTGGCCGAAAAGTCCCAAAATAATTTCAATGACTAGAAATAGGATGCCCTGTTGATAGTAGCTGCGACATATGAATAGAAACAGGATAGCATAGAAGAACACACATTATCATGTGTAATGTCCACCCCATGAACCTTTTGCCAAAATTGTACAGTAGTCTTACAAGACCCTGTTTCATTTGTAAAATATATCAATTAGTGTTCTCAAAATACCCTTTTTGGTGGGACCGGGTAGGTATTGATTTCAGCGGGCAGGTACCCGGGTACTCGCGCCGATGGGCGATAATAGGTGATTCTACAAAAATCTCCGCATTTACATACTTAAAACTTACAGAAACTAGATTGGGCCAACTCGGCGCCAACATATCCCCAGACAGGTCATCACTCACGCCACAGGTTTTGATCGGGAATTTTTAAAAACATAATTACCCATTATTATATGAACTTCAGCACATCAATCTACTCTGTTTATATCTTCCAAGGAAGATGGTGTATCCCCAGACGCCGAATACATAACTGAAATTATATTTTCAATCTTCCTGCAATGATAACTCTAAACCTATTTTCAAAGTATTTAAATGATTGATGATTGAATGTCCATTCTAAAATAATAATCCCAAAAGAGCATATCTGTTTCTATATTTGTTGACAAATAAAATATTATTTTTAACTCAACTCATCATACTTTTCAATCTTCCTTCAAAGTATTTAAATGATTGATGATTCAATGTCCATTCTAAAATTCATAATCCCAAAAGCGCATATCTGTTTCTATATTTGTTCACAAATAAAATATTATTTAAAAAAAAATTATTTATATTATTATTTTATTATATTATTTTTAGAATTTGCAAATTGTTTTCAGTTATTCATTTCCTCTATACCTATATATGTGGTCCATATATATGCAACCTAAATATGTGACACAATCTCAGTTCTGACTCCCCTTTGTGTTATATGTAATGAAGCCCACCACCTCCCACCCCCACCCCTCTCCCCTTCTCCACACCTCTCTCACTATTACACAAGATCTGCAACCCCATTGAGGTCTTTGTTTCTCATCTGATATCATTAAATACCTTTGTTTATTTAGTGTCACTCAATATAGCTGGAGGTCCCAGAGGTGGGTGGGGGGAATCCGGGTGGGGGATGTGGGTTGGGACTTAGTTTAGTTTATTAGTTTATTATAGTGACATGTATTATGTTGACAAGGATTATACAAAAACTATTGAAGTAATACCCAGCCCTATATGGGCTTATAAGTCACTTTAAATAGAGAGTTAATAACAAACAGAGCAAACATATTTTGAGGTAAGATACAGTAAATAAAGACAGCAATTCAATACATAAAAATTAACAATATAATTTACTTTTTCTTTCTTGCCACAAATCAAAAATAAAATTAATAACCATATTGACATTCATATGAGTTAATACCCTTGATAATTGATCTATTAATAATTCAGATTTATCTATATTTAAAATTTTGAAATATTTCATACGAATCAGCTCTAAAGCTGGACAAACACAAACAAAATGTATCTCATCTTCTACATCTTTTTTACACAGTTTACATGTTCTCTCAAAGAGATGGAGTGCTACAGCATAAATGGTAAACAAACAATCTATATAAAAGGGGTACTCAAATACAAAAAGAATTGAGAATTTTAAGTATGTGATTATCAACTGAAATGAGTTCATAACTGTAGGAGCTGTGTCAAAATTAACTGAGGCAAGTTGAATAAAACTGGGCTAGTTGAGGGTTAAAAATCCCCTAGTTTTACTACATACGGATATAATTTCATTAATATTGGGACTTAAAGCTCACTTAAAGTGTCCATTTTGTCTACTTGAATATGTTTAACCGGCGTTTAACCAGTTTCATTTTAAAAAGTTAAAAACTCAGCAAGCAGAGGTATAACACATAAAAATAAGTTCTTAAAAGACTAAGATAGCCATAACATTATTAATATTCAAAATTTAAATAGACAGGCATTTCCTTTTAAAAATTCAAAGATTTCAGCTCTATAACCCACATAGTTTGACAGTTACTGGGCTTTAAAGTGGCATAATGTCCATAAATTGGGTTTCTGTGGGCATTTTACAATTGTTAAAGAGACCTTAGCAATTAAACTACAGATCTGAAACTTTTTGGGGGACATACATAACAAACAAAAATTATATATAATACAGTTTAAGACTTGTCACACTAAGCATTTCCAAATAACAGGGCAAAATACGGAAAAAATGTCCAAAAAGGCACTTGGGCGAGTGTCTATGGCCCTCATACACAGGTTAAATGTCTACTAAAAACCTTGATTTTCGCCATATGTAAAAAGGACATAATAATGCATTCCCAGATGGGATTTCAGCTCCATCAATCACATAGTTTAACAGTCACAGGGCTTAAAGGTGGCAAAAAGTCCAAAAATTGGGTCTCTGTGGGCCTTTTAGAGATCTCGATGTGGCTTTCAAATTAAAGCTTCAGACTTAAAATTTGTTACATACTAAGATTACACATAGAATATGTATCTAATAAAGTTTGAAACTTCTCAGACTTACCATTTCCAAGTTACAGAGCAAAATATGTGAAAAATGTCTTAAAAGGGTCACTCAGGTGGGTGTTTAAGGTCCTCATACACAGGTTAAATGTCTACTTGAAGCCTTGATTTTTGGCACATGTAAAAAGAACATAATAATGTATTCCCAGATGAGATTTCAGCTCTATCAGTCACATAGTTTAACAGTCACAGGCCTTAAAATTGGCAAAAAGTCCAAATACTGGGTCTTTATGGGGCCTTCTAGAGACCTAAATGTGGCCTTCAAATTAAAGCTTCAGACTTAAAATTTGTCACATACTAAGATTACACATAGAATATGCATCTAATACAGTTTGAAACTTCTTAGACTTACCATTTCCAAGTTACAGGGCAAAATATGTGAAAAATGTCTAAAAATGGTCACTCGGGTGGGGATTTATGGTCCTCATACACAGGTTAAATGTCTTCTTAAAGCCTTAATTTTTGGCACATATATAAATAACATACTAATATCTTCCCAGATAGGATTTGAGCTCTATCAGTCACATAGTTTGACAGTCACAGGGCTTAAAAGTAGCAAAAAGTCCAAATATTGGGTCTTTGGGAGCCTTTTAGAGACCTCAATTTGACCTTCAAAATTAAAGCTTCAGACTTAAAATCTGTTACATACTAAGATTACACACAGAATATATATCTAATACAGTTTGAAACTTCTCAGACTTACCATTTCCAAGTTACAGGGAAAAAGATGTGAAAAATGTCTTATAAGGGTCACTCGGGTGGGTGTTTATGGTCCTGATACACAGGTTAACTGTCCATTAAAGGCCTAAATGTTGGGGCACATATAAGAAAACACATAGATATATTCCCAGATGATATTTAACTTAGATGAGAGACATAATTTGAAAGCTACAGTGCTTGAAAGTGGCAAAAAGTGCATAAATTGGGTCTCTGTGGGCACTTTTGAGACCTTAAGTCGACCCCTTTGGGTAAACCTACAGCCCTAAAATTTTCTACAGACAAGGATTACATATCAAAGTTATACCTAGCACAGTTTGAGACTCATCAGAATTACCACTTCCAAATTATAGGGCAAAATATGTGAAAAGTATAGCAAAAAATCCCTAAGTGGGGGTATTTATGGGCCTCAAGGACAATTTTCTCCTCAACTTAAAGTCGTGATTTTCGGCACATGTACTAAGAACATATTAATGTGTTGTCAGGTAAAATTTCAGCCAGCTGAGCATCATAGTTTGTGACCTACAGGGCTCTAAGTGGCCAAAAGTCCAATTTCTGACCTTAAGGTGGCCATAAGTTCTTTTTTACTGGGAGTTTAAGGTCACCTTAAAATAGGGATCTTCCTTTGGGCACCCTTAACATGTGTACCAAGTTTGAAAAAAAAATATTAATTTGTTTTTGAGTTATCGCGTCCACAAGGAAATTTCTACGGCGGCGGCGGCGGCGCGACGGACCTGAATCCAATATATCCCCGACTTTCGTCTGGGGATATAATAATGGGATACAACAATTTGCTTTATTTCTCGTCGGCCACCCTTTTTGCATTCAAAACAGTACGACACAGAAGAAATATCAACCAAGAAAAGATTTCTGTACATTCAAAACACGGTTGTTTATTACAGTGTTCATAAAAGTGGAGTCACATGACCTATCAGTAAAGCATTTACTGTTGATTGAATGTAGTTTCGGTATTGAAACTTTAATTTTTCTTCAGGCAGGTAAGTGAATTTTATTAATGCTAGATTATGAACTACTGTTTGAAAATACCGTACTTTTATTTATTTGAGGTGTGCATGTCACTATATAGGCAATATATACAATGTTTCATGTACTCGGAATTACATAACTGTGTCAATATACTGACGATTTTCAAAGGGTACCGGCATTTAACAATGTATAAACAACCAAAATAAAAGACAAATAAAATACTATAAACGGTACACAAGGGTGAGAAAACAATATTCTTGTGCATTTTAATTGAATAGTTGCATTTTTAACCGAATTCCTGAAGTCCAGATACGTCTGTACTCGGTCAGCCAACGTGGGCGATATTGACAGAAATAAAGCTTAGATTCGGGTACTCGGGTATGTGATTTCGGATTCGGGTAAATATTCAGGGTTCGGGTACCCGGATATCCGGATACCCGTTGAGAACACTAATATCAATGATGCTTAAATATTTATTAGTGTACATGTAAATTATTTCAGCTTCATGCCTTTTTGCATTGAAATCGCTCTATCTCGCACGGCTTAGGAGATATGAGCACATTTGCCTTTTTCAGTATTCAAAATAGCCAATTACTCATTTATTTAATTAATTACTCACTGATCTATGAAGCAATTCCCCCCAAAAGCAATCCCATACAAGCTATTAACCCAATGAACATCCATACCAAATTTCAGAAAGATAGGCTTAATAGCATTCCTTAAAATGTCTGGAAACCAAAGAGATACTCAAAAGTAGCAAAGTAGCTATTACTCAGTTAGCTATACAAAAGCAATCCCATACAAGCTATTAACCCAATAAACCTGCATGCCAAATTTGGTAAAGATAGGATAAGAACTGTTGCCTAAAATGTCTGGAAACCAAGTGTGACGCCGGACGGCAGAAAAAGCAAAAATAATATGTCCACCCCCCAGTGGGGTGGACATAATTAAAGAAAAAATATATGAACAGCTTTTTCAAGTTACAGGAGATCCAGATCTGTAACTCTGGAAAGATACAGATCAGTGAATATAGTTACCAGTCACAGACACCAGGGCAGGTGTTAATGGTGTCCACTGCATATACAGAACATTGGGCAATATTTCAACCCAAATGTTTTGAAGAAATTATTCCCCAACTATCTGAACCTTTTAAATCTTGTCAAAAGAAGCCTAACAGACCATCTATTCTCACCATGGCCCACCACTACATGGCCTTTAGTGGGAGAAGCAGTGGGAGTGACCTCCTCACTGGACTGAGAGCCACTGGAAGACTGCTGACTGGACACACTGGTGGAACTAGAGGATGATGATTTCATGTCTAAATATACATACGTCATACATATATACACAGATACAAGTGAAAGAAGGAGTAACACAGACTGTAAAAATAAAGTAAGATGCAAATAATAAAACCTCTATCGTGTAAGTATGATGGGAAAGTTTGGATAATTGAAGGTCACTGAACATACGAATAATTAACCGAAAAACAGTGAGAAAGAATAAATATAGGAGAACAGAACTGCATTCATCAAATTAAATAATCTGAAAACAGAAGTTCTGATAATAGAGGTTTTACTCTACTGCAAACTTCATGAATGAAAAGATAAACCCAGGGGTGAAACTGGCTGCCAGGCTACTTTGAAACTCATTCCACAGATTTGTTAGAATTAGTGTAAGGTATCGCCCATAATTTTTGCTTATGTTTTTTTTACTTTTTATGTCTTTTTCAATCATATCCAACAATTTCAAATACATCTAGCACAGTTTTTTTCATATGGACAGATTTTATTAAATCTGCAAAATTTTCATTCAAAAGGTGTTTTTTATACATGAAATGAGGATCTATAATGTTGGCTGTAAGATACATTCAATAGCTCTGACAATGATGTCATGGTGAAAGGTCGTGCGATAGTAAACCAAGAATAAGTATATTAAGTAATCATTCACACAAGCAAACCTGGAAGGAGAATACAATAACCTGCCAACTGTCCCACCATATGTCAAGAGTACAGTTAATAAGGGGATTATGAAAGAGTGTTTGTGACAGAATTACACACACATGAACAGATTTGTGCAGAAGAATAAATTATGGTGCATAAAGTTAATTTTACGAATTGAAACCTGCTCTTCAGAGTGATCAAAATTATATCTTTAAAATTTAGCACACAGTTAAACTAAAAAGTCAAAGAAAGTCTCTTCCCGAAGTCAGTTACTAAAACAACAGAAAGAACTCACTACACCAAAATTAGTATCTTACAAAAATATTAAGGGTGGAAATGAGTACAAAATCTGCATTCATATAGTTATTTACGAAAACTTGTCTCAGTTCCGATTACTCGTTTTCTATTGCAAATGTGCGAGAAATCCAGATAAACCCCAAAAATATGATGTATATTTTTTTTTTCTATTTCTACATAAAGAATGCACTTTAATCATGTAAATTCAATAAAAAAACACTTTTTACTGACCTTATTTCCCCTGCTTTATCCATTTTTGACAAATACTTAAGGTACTGAAGCTACAAGTGTACTAGTTTCAAAGTGAGGCTCAGGTATGTATTTATCACAGAAAAAAACCATTTAGGACATTAATACAGATCTGCAAGTTTCCAGTTGTTCTCACTTGGAAGGGCATGATGTAAAATATTTTTCTTTGATAGATTGTTGCCTAATATCATCTTATATGAAGTTGACTTCAAGTTGGTTATTTTTCCGATTTGCTTGGAAAATATTGAAAAAAACAAACAAATAATCGGACCCGGTTCAATTTGACGGTACTTTGCAGATATTCTTCAGATAATCTTTCCTGGCTCACAAAATACATTGTGAAAATTACGGAAAAATCATCAGTTACCAAGTGCGAAAACTGATCAGCAAAGCAATAAGGTGTAAACAGTGTTGATTCTAGAAATTGTGAAATGTTGGGAAATCCCCTCCCCCACCCCCCATGTCCAAAAAATGTGGGGGCTCGGTCAATTAAAATAACAACTTGTACCTCCTTGGCAGAGGTATTAAATTCATTACCATTTATTTGTTTGTTTGTTTGTTATCAAGATTATGCAAATGCTGCTGATTGGATCTTCATGAACAAAAAAATAAAATAAAATGAGAAGATAGGTCTTAGTCCAGCTTAGATCTCATTAAATTTGTTACTGATCTGGATCAGTGCATGGACACAATAAAAACATCAAAGAACTGTATTTTCCCATTTAATTATTATAGAGCTGTTTAAAAAAAATCAAGCACGATTTGGGGGAGGTTGGTGCTCTCAGAGTGCTCCTGTTACTAATTTACTACCATTATACATGGAGTAGATGATCTTCAGATGCTGTAGTTTCGATGTCTAAAATATTTCGGTATGCATCCACAGAATACGAACTGGTTCAACAGTATTATTGCTAGTATCTGACTTTGAATCATCCACTTCGTAATATCCATTTTATTTTCATGTAAAGTAACTTTTTTAACTGACATAACAACCAAATATAGCCTTTATTATCATGACAAAAATGGAATCTTGCGAAACGATTGTAGCCCCTCCTTTTGTAAACATGTGGGGTCGTGTCTTCTACCAATGCGCCGAATCTAGGGAATTGTGGGGGAGTACTAAACCTTGTGAGATATCATGTACCCCACGCTCTAGAAGCAACACTGTGTAAATAGTCCAAAACACCACGAAATCTATGGGAAGAATTTTAAAAACAAATACAGTACTATCAAACACCAGAACACTATATTTTAGTTTTGTACTCCTTTACCTTTAGTAGCTCTGCGCCTCTCCCTGGCTTTAGCACCATATCCGGTTGGTTTGACAGCCTTTGCTGGCTGGTTGTCATGCTCTATTCCCATCCCCACCATCTGCAGGTTGACCCCTGGGTTCTCTTTGAAAGTCACTCCTCCATGAGGTGAGAAGTCAATCTGAGCCACACTGGTGGAGGCCAGGCTGGTATTGCTCTTTGAATCTTTGCCAGGTTTTGACACTTCACGATCTGACTTGCTCTGAGAGGGCTTACGGGCCAGCCGTGGTTTGCTCTCAAATGGATTTTCTGCCTTTTTCCTAATAGCAAAAATATATCTTTAAACTAGATTGGGCCAACTCGGCGCCAACATATCCCCAGACAGGTCATCACTCACGCCACAGGTTTTGATCGGGAATTTTTAAAAACATAATTACCCATTATTATATGAACTTCAGCACATCAATCTACTCTGTTTATATCTTCCAAGGAAGATGGTGTATCCCCAGACGCCGAATACATAACTCAAATTATATTTTCAATCTTCCTGCAATGATAACTCTAAACCTATTTTCAAAGTATTTAAATGATTGATGATTGAATATCCATTCTAAAATAATAATCCCAAAAGAGCATATCTGTTTCTATATTTGTTGACAAATAAAATATTATTTTTAACTCAACTCATCATACTTTTCAATCTTCCTTCAAAGTATTTAAATGATTGATGATTCAATGTCCATTCTAAAATTCATAATCCCAAAAGCGCATATCTGTTTCTATATTTGTTCACAAATAAAATATTATTTTAAAAAAAATTATTTATATTATTATTTTATTATATTATTTTTAGAATTTGCAAATTGTTTTCAGTTATTCATTTCCTCTATACCTATATATGTGGTCCATATATATGCAACCTAAATATGTGACACAATCTCAGTTCTGACTCCCCTTTGTGTTATATGTAATGAAGCCCACCACCTCCCACCCCCACCCCTCTCCCCTTCTCCACACCTCTCTCACTGTTACACAAGATCTGCAACCCCATTGAGGTCTTTGTTTCTCATCTGATATCATTAAATACCTTTGTTTATTTAGTGTCACTCAATATAGCTGGAGGTCCCAGAGGTGGGTGGGGGGAATCCGGGTGGGGGATGTGGGTTGGGACTTAGTTTAGTTTATTAGTTTATTATAGTGACATGTATTATGTTGACAAGGATTATACAAAAACTATTGAAGTAATACCCAGCCCTATATGGGCTTATAAGTCACTTTAAATAGAGAGTTAATAACAAACAGAGCAAACATATTTTGAGGTAAGATACAGTAAATAAAGACAGCAATTCAATACATAAAAATTAACAATATAATTTACTTTTTCTTTCTTGCCACAAATCAAAAATAAAATTAATAACCATATTGACATTCATATGAGTTAATACCCTTGATAATTGATCTATTAATAATTCAGATTTATCTATATTTAAAATTTTGAAATATTTCATACGAATCAGCTCTAAAGCTGGACAAACACAAACAAAATGTATCTCATCTTCTACATCTTTTTTACACAGTTTACATGTTCTCTCAAAGAGATGGAGTGCTACAGCATAAATGGTAAACAAACAATCTATATAAAAGGGGTACTCAAATACAAAAAGAATTGAGAATTTTAAGTATGTGATTATCAACTGAAATGAGTTCATAACTGTAGGAGCTGTGTCAAAATTAACTGAGGCAAGTTGAATAAAACTGGGCTAGTTGAGGGTTAAAAATCCCCTAGTTTTACTACATACGGATATAATTTCATTAATATTGGGACTTAAAGCTCACTTAAAGTGTCCATTTTGTCTACTTGAATATGTTTAACCGGCGTTTAACCAGTTTCATTTTAAAAAGTTAAAAACTCAGCAAGCAGAGGTATAACACACAAAAATAAGTTCTTAAAAGACTAAGATAGCCATAACATTATTAATATTCAAAATTTAAATAGACAGGCATTTCCTTTTAAAAATTCAAAGATTTCAGCTCTATAACCCACATAGTTTGACAGTTACTGGGCTTTAAGGTGGCATAATGTCCATAAATTGGGTTTCTGTGGGCATTTTACAATTGTTAAAGAGACCTTAGCAATTAAACTACAGATCTGAAACTTTTTGGGGGACATACATAACAAACAAAA
The DNA here is from genome assembly GCA_964017235.1 of Sabellastarte sp. h YS-2021. Lineage (NCBI taxonomy): Eukaryota > Metazoa > Annelida > Polychaeta > Sabellida > Sabellidae > Sabellastarte > Sabellastarte sp. h YS-2021. The sequence continues at coordinate 118,347,805 of OZ024928.1, forward strand.
ATTATATATAATACAGTTTAAGACTTGTCACACTAAGCATTTCCAAATAACAGGGCAAAATACGGAAAAAATGTCCAAAAAGGCACTTGGGCGAGTGTCTATGGCCCTCATACACAGGTTAAATGTCTACTAAAAACCTTGATTTTCGCCATATGTAAAAAGGACATAATAATGCATTCCCAGATGGGATTTCAGCTCCATCAATCACATAGTTTAACAGTCACAGGGCTTAAAGGTGGCAAAAAGTCCAAATATTGGGTCTCTGTGGGCCTTTTAGAGATCTCGATGTGGCTTTCAAATTAAAGCTTCAGACTTAAAATTTGTTACATACTAAGATTACACATAGAATATGTATCTAATAAAGTTTGAAACTTCTCAGACTTACCATTTCCAAGTTACAGAGCAAAATATGTGAAAAATGTCTTAAAAGGGTCACTCAGGTGGGTGTTTAAGGTCCTCATACACAGGTTAAATGTCTACTTGAAGCCTTGATTTTTGGCACATGTAAAAAGAACATAATAATGTATTCCCAGATGAGATTTCAGCTCTATCAGTCACATAGTTTAACAGTCACAGGCCTTAAAATTGGCAAAAAGTCCAAATACTGGGTCTTTATGGGGCCTTCTAGAGACCTAAATGTGGCCTTCAAATTAAAGCTTCAGACTTAAAATTTGTCACATACTAAGATTACACATAGAATATGCATCTAATACAGTTTGAAACTTCTTAGACTTACCATTTCCAAGTTACAGGGCAAAATATGTGAAAAATGTCTAAAAATGGTCACTCGGGTGGGGATTTATGGTCCTCATACACAGGTTAAATGTCTTCTTAAAGCCTTAATTTTTGGCACATATATAAATAACATACTAATATCTTCCCAGATAGGATTTGAGCTCTATCAGTCACATAGTTTGACAGTCACAGGGCTTAAAAGTAGCAAAAAGTCCAAATATTGGGTCTTTGGGAGCCTTTTAGAGACCTCAATTTGACCTTCAAAATTAAAGCTTCAGACTTAAATCTGTTACATACTAAGATTACACACAGAATATATATCTAATACAGTTTGAAATTTCTCAGACTTACCATTTCCAAGTTACAGGGAAAAAGATGTGAAAAATGTCTTATAAGGGTCACTCGGGTGGGTGTTTATGGTCCTGATACACAGGTTAACTGTCTATTAAAGGCCTAAATGTTGGGGCACATATAAGAAAACACATAGATATATTCCCAGATGATATTTAACTTAGATGAGAGACATAGTTTTAAAGCTACAGTGCTTGAAAGTGGCAAAAAGTGCATAAATTGGGTCTCTGTGGGCACTTTTGAGACCTTAAGTCGACCCCTTTGGGTAAACCTACAGCCCTAAAATTTTCTACAGACAAGGATTACATATCAAAGTTATACCTAGCACAGTTTGAGACTCATCAGAATTACCACTTCCAAATTATAGGGCAAAATATGTGAAAAGTATTGCAAAAATCCCTAAGTGGGGGTATTTATGGGCCTCAAACACAATTTTCTCCTCAACTTAAAGTCGTGATTTTCGGCACATGTACTAAGAACATATTAATGTGTTGTCAGGTAAAATTTCAGCCAGCTGAGCATCATAGTTTGTGACCTAGAGGGCTCTAAGTGGCCAAAAGTCCAATTTCTGACCTTAAGGTGGCCATAAGTTCTTTTTTACTGGGAGTTTAAGGTCACCTTAAAATAGGGATCTTCCTTTGGGCACTCTTAACATGTGTACCAAGTTTGAAAAAAAAATATTAATTTGTTTTTGAGTTATCGCGTCCACAAGGAAATTTCTACGGCGGCGGCGGCGGCGGCGGCGGCGGCGGCGGCGGCGCGACGGACCTGAATCCAATATATCCCCGACTTTCGTCTGGGGATATAATAAAGGCAGAAACAAAGTACTGCAATCTGTTAATGTCAACTTAATGAGATTTTAAATGGGGATGAACATATAAAACAAGATCTAACCTTATTCATTAGTCAGAACAAATATCTCTTTCATTATCAAACAAAAAAGACTCTCATACTGCAGCAGACAAACAAAAAATAACAAAGTGAAAAAAAGGGTCTTTCAAAGCCTTACACAATCATTACACACACAAAAAACAACAACAACAAAAAAAAAATAAAAAATAAAATAAATAAATAAAATGAGGACAATTAAAAAGAAAAGGAAATAATACACACACATACAGATTCTCTTCAACATCTTCGCTGATATTAGAAATATATTCTGAAGCATCATCTAATTCATAGTTGTGAAATCTGGGAGAAAATGTTTGGTAATACTGCTCCTCTTCTGGCCTTGTCCTAACAAAACAATTCTCAGTGGGAACTACTTCATTGTAAAATTTGTTCTTCAGTGATTTCAAAACAATTTTGCGTGACTTTTCAACATCTAGTTGCCCTCTATCCTCCCTTTGGGAGCTGTAGGAGTTCTTCAAAGGGGGCAGAGCTTGTTTGCAGTGCACATTTTTCAGTGGTTTTACAGCTTTTGCTTTCTTGATTACAGTGGGTTTTGCTGCTTTATCACTAGGTTTACAGACTGGCTTCTTTATTTGGTTATTTTTACAAGTTGCTGTCTTAACAGACATTCTTTGATTTTCCTCACTCCTTAATTTTTCATTGGGAATTGTTTCTTCAAAGATTTCATGTATGGTTGTGTGTGGATGCCACATGCAAACCTGGACTTGTCCAGCTTTGTACTTTCTGAAGATGTCTGTGTATCTTGGTACCCTTGGTGATGATTTTAAGTAGCATCCTATTCTATCCCTCCTCCACTGTGGAGAAAATGGATCCCACCAATGAAACTCAACCAGTGCACCATCTTCACAAGTGCAATAGTCCTTAAGCTTCCTGTTTCTTGATCTTTGGGAACCAAGAGGACAGTGCTCAATTATTTCTTCTTTTGTAATTTTAATTTTTGAAATTTTCTTATTAATAGATGGAAAATGAACTCTGGTTCTAGGGCTGGGTGATTTTGTCTCAGCAGCATCATTGAGTTTAGATGCAGTTTTCTTTGCCATCTTGCTTCCCGTCACCTTATCAATATTGATATGACCTTCATGTTTTAGTGGCTTGAGTATGTAACCCTGTGATTCAGGCAATGATGATTTAATACCTTTTGCATACACCTGCTTTGATTCAGACTCCTTTCTTGTATTTCTTCCATACTCTTCATCATTGTCAGTATGCCCTTCATATTTTGATGGAATTTGATTAATCAGCTTTGTGCAGGATCTAATGGTATCATTTCCATCCAGCTTGGATGTAGTATTATATATCATATATCTTGAAAAATTCTTTGGCTGGTCATATTCATGACTATATTTAGCAGTGGTGTGACTGTTCATACACTCATTTCCTTTGTAAAATACTGTCTCACTTTTGACATTATCACACAGGGTTTGTACTGCTTTCTGAACATCTCTCTTTTCTGAAATGTGTCCATCCAGCGACTGGGCATTTGTAATTGCTGGTAAAATTTTTTTACCATGGAATTCACTGTGCTGTCCGGTATTTTGTGACAGACTCTTATTTCGGGTCTCATTTTCTACACTGCGATTAGCAAGAATCCTATTCCTCCATTTGTCATAATCCTCTACAGCAAAGACATCGAGTACATTAGGAGCATGTGGCAATTTCTTCTTCCACACTGGTAATTTTGAGGGGAATCTAGTGATCCTGACTTTTTCCCTTGATTTACTGGATCCAAAGACAAGCTTCATGCTAGCCTTTGCTTGCTCTTTCTTATCACCTCTGCTGCTACAATGAACATTTGCTTCAGTAGACGAGCCTACTTTCAGAAGTCCTTGTTCATTCACTATACCATCCTTTCTCACATTCTGAGTAGCCTTTGCTTGCTGTTTCTTACCAGCTGTACTTCTCCAACGAACATTTGCTTCAGTAGACATGCCTACTTTTTGAAGTCCTTGTTCACTTATTGTATCATCTTTCCTCATTTTCTGATTTTGAAAGCTGTAACACTTTCCTTCTCCTGCCTTCATACTCGCATTACTGTCATTTTTCTTGAGTGGTAGGCCACTTTCAGAGACTGTCACTTGATAGCCAATGTTATTCATGGCTTTTGTAACAGGTTTGTTTTTCCTTTCAGGACGATCATGAGATTTGACATGATGTATCCTTGGCTTTATATGAATATTTACATCCCGGGGCAAATGTCTGGGGGTATTTGATCTGAAGCATACACAATAACACATATTCACTCATCCACACATTCAGACATTCATGTTCACAGAAACCAAATATAGCAGTTGGACAGGTTCTGAAAATTCAATCCAGCGACACCAAACGAAATCTGGGAATTTCTATGCTTGCCAAAAATTAATGCAAGTGTACATGAGCCATAATTTAAAACAGGAGTTGTCTTTGCGACATATTTCGAAGTATAAACTTCATTAACAGTGAATATGAAGTGACAATGTGAGATATTTCCTCAAATTTATAAGATTTTTATTGTCTCAACAAAGTATTAACCAGTAGAAAGTCTAAAATAATGATGTTTTCAAAAACTGGTACTTAAATATTCATTGTATATTTCTGCATTTCTACTTAAACAAAATGAAATGAACAATACTGGTTTACTGTTCACACCACCAACCAAACATCTCACTCTAGAATTAAAAAATTACAGACACTCTACATTATGCCTCAACCTTCCGTCAAAATAAATTTATGTGACTGCTTTATAGTTGAAATAAAATTTACCATTTTGAAATCATTCTTCCCCGTAGCTGCCCGTGGGCAATGTGACCAAATATTTCAAAAGTTAGGGATGGGAGTTTACGACAATGAAAATCAGCCGACCGTTTCAGAAACAAAAAAAAACTGAATTTGGGGAAACTGCATTTTAGCATACACCAACTGGAAGTAAAATATACTATGGAAGGAAAATGAATACAAAATAATAAAATTAGACTGATTACTGGGTTTTAGTGGAGAAAGTTAACATCTAAACGACGTATTAGCAATTTATGAGCGATAATGTAAGATCATGGAGTGGCGCTTAGGAAAGCATGGGCGATAAAGAGTGCAGCACCGGTATAATTATAGGACCAGCCCTAAATCAAAAATCCAGAGCATCCCTACCATACTTTTCTGGCCCTTGGAATGAAAGAAAACCAGTAGTTAGTGCATCATTTATTGATGCTGGTGATACTTATTGTTTTGGGATAGAGTTGCAATACTGATAATGAAAGACGAATATCAACTGCCATGTTTTGTTTTGATAAACTTCATTTCCTGTTAGCGGTTGGGGATATATTAGAACAAAATTTAATTTGGTATTACTGATTCGGATGTTTTAGTAGAAAATACAAGAAATGTCTTTCAGAGATCAAAAAGTGAGAAACTAAATTAAATTTATAGTTTTCTTAATTTTTTTTTTAACGCTCAACAATAGGAGAGGGTTATTGTGATCAGTGTTGTCTGTCTTTCTGTCTGTGCACCATTTTGCCCTCACAACTGAAAAACCGTAACATCAATCAAGCTCAAATTTGGTGGGCAGATATTTCATAGAGTAGAGATGGATTCCTCAAAATTTGGTGTAATTTGATTGAAAATTAAAGTTAGAAGAAAGTTTTTCTTACTTTCAATTAGGGATGGGTCGGTACCAAAAATGAGTACATTGGGAGGCTGTCAATGCAAAACCGTACCGACTCCGCGACTCTGTGTTTTAGTACACCCCAACCAAACATGAAAGTTCCTCTTAATAACATCGCAATATATGTCCATAAAAAACAAGATATGAGATATAAGTGCAAAATTTCTTCAGATTTCTTGTTTGTTTCTAAAATTTAAGTTTTTCTTCAATTATATGTGTTGACAAGTGAGATTACGGTTATAAAGTGTCGTAACCAAAACATGGCAATTCTGCTCAACGTATTCACTAGTGTGTAAAAGTCTGCTTGTTATTTCTTCACATTTTGGGTATGTTTCTAATATTTTAACCCTTCATGCCATTATATGTGCTGACAAGCAAGTGGCGGTTGTAAAATCTCACAGTATTTCAGTAAAATGCTGTCAATACCCAGATACCGGGCCTTCCGACCCATCCCTACTTTCAATTGGGCATATACAGTGAAATCTGCTCCTGTTTGTCACATACGTAAAAAATCAATAACATGATAGAATTTTTGTCCAATCAGAATTTAGCTCTCTTGTGATGTAAGCAATGTGTAGTACATCCTAATTACGTCACTCCATTCATTATTTCTTTGCAAGGGTATTTGTCAATGGGATATGTATAGCATGGGTGCTGTTTTCTTTAATGTTTCGGAAACAATGTAACCTACAAATATAGCAACACTGCTCAGAAGAAATTGCAAAGGAAAAAGAGTCTTCTTACACAGTTAAAATTTAAATGATGGGCGAGAATGCTTTACACCATTTGCAAGTCGGGTCACATCCAGTCGAGCTTTCTGCTCTCTCTGAGTGCATCTTGTTTGTTTGTTTTTGGGGGTTTTTTTTGTTTTTAAGAAATAACAGTCCTATAATGAGGTAAAATGTGGAGGTTTTGCTGAGCTGATTCTTCACCATAAAATTGTTTTTTGCTCATTTGTACCACAACCAGTATTCCCTTCACAACACTACTAAATGCTCAACAAAATCTTAAATGAAGAGTTAAGCCCGTTGTACACTAGCGCGGCGCAGCTAAATAAAATAGAAATAAAGGAAGTAGTTCACTGCTTATACATATGTGCATCGTGGCAGCTAGCAGTGTGGTGCAGATTTTTCCATTTAGAAAATTTTCTTTTTTTTTTAAAAAAAAACGCGCGGCTTTTTTCACTGTTTTCCCCAAGTTTTCATAGATATTTGGATTTCCCACATGTTAAAAATGGTAGTATATCACATAACTATACACAAATATACTATTAGTAATTGGAAAACAAAATGCAAAGTCCTCAGGCCCATTGTGAAGGGATTAACTACTGGGATATAGAGGACAAAATTAGTGTATGTTTACATAGACACATAAGAGGGTTTAAATGAATGAGGATTGCAATTACCAGTAATTCTAAAAGGGCCGGTATCTTGTTTGTGGATGGATTGATTACTTATAATGGAGAAAGGGATGTCAAGTTAGTTGTATGACAATATATGTATACACAGCACAGCCACAAGGTAATTAATTGAAAGTGGTGTAATCAGTATTATAAAAGGGACACTGGTCAAGGGCAAAGCTCTTCATTGTAGAGAGATCAAATGCATGTAAGGGTAGGATAGGTGTGGAAATGTACTGTGGGGTATTAGATGTTTAATTATATGTGATTATTTTAACTATTCTAGTCACTTTCGTTGTAGTTTAATATTTTGTAAATTTAATATAAAAAACGCTGGGAAAAATCGCCCAAATGTGCAAGATAAAGAAAATTCGCCTGCTCAGCATGTAGTAAAAATCGTACCGCGCCGCGTATATGTGCAACGGCCTTTAATCTCAGAAATACATTCACACATTAAAAACACACACAACTACACACTCAGTCAACTTACCCCTTTTTGACCGGAGTGGGGTTCGCATGATCTGGCTCATCAAGATTGGAGCGCATTGTGGATGCATTGCTATAGATACCACTTTCTGCAAAGGTATCTGGGGGACTGGGGCTTCTCGACACTTGCATCTTCTTATGCTGAGTGTTCAACACATCAAATATTTTATCTACTTTCTTCCTAGTAGCACTATTCCTGATTTGTCGCAATGACTGTTGCATCTATAAGAAGAAATTCAATGTACAGAACCTCAAATATATGCTGGATCTAGCTCCAGATATGGCCAACTCCTACTGATACCAAAAAAATTACTGCATTATCGAATGTTTGGGCGTCAAATTAATTAGTAATGCAGAGTCTTCTGTTTTTAAACTCCTACATATACCTCACTGATATCTACAGCTGATCAGTTCACAGTAAGTATCTCGCATTTATTTAGTTACTTTCAAATTGTAAAGGTATAAGTTATAGCATTCAGAATTCCTGATTCATACCGATATTACTGCATGAAATTACTAAGATTTGAGAATTTTAAATGTGTCATAACAAGGATAAAAACTTTAATGGAAAATGTATAACTAAATCACAGTTAGCAGTACTGTTATTCAACAAGGAAAAATATCATGAGTTTAAATAAATGAGTTTCTAATATGCATGATAAAAATATCACGTGTTATTTTCACAAAAATAGCCAGCCTCGGCAGGCAAGAACCCCAGCCCGCAGGTACAGCTGAATGGCAAACAACATTGAGATTTGGCAAAATCTTAGGAACAACGTCTGTTGTAAGAAGTACAGAGAACCCATGAGATATTGTACAAAAGATTCACAGGCCATGATTTCTTACAAGTAGTTTTCATATTTTGTAGCCGTAGAAGCAATTATAAGGGAGATATAAGGCTTTTTTGATATGATGACCCTCCTATTTGGTATTAAAGATGTGATATGGCGGTCATTTTGTTTCCAAAACAAGGACACAATTACTCTCAGGCAAGTTTTCATATCCATTTACATTTTGTGCAAATCTGATGAAGCTAGCTTCAATATTTTAGTTACAGAAAATATCAAAGATTTTAGAAGAAGCTTTAAGACCCCGAAATTTACAAGTGTTGCCATGGCAACAGTTGCCACCGGATACCCCCAAAACATAGTCAGCTCAAGATCCTCTTGGGACAAACATATCCTGAAAATTTGGTGAAAATCTGTGCAGGGGTTTAGGCTGTGGAACACCCAGAAACATTAAAACCTGAAAATCTTAAAAGTGTTGCCATGGCAACAGTGGTAGCTGGATACCCCCCAAAACCTAATCAGCTTTAGATCCTCTTGGGATAAACATATCCTGAAAATTTGGTGAAAATCCGTGCAAGGGTTTAGGCTGTAGAACACCCACAAACTTTAAGACCTAAAAATCTTAAAAGTGTTGCCATGGCAACAGTTGTTACCAGATACCCCCCAAAACCTAATCGGCTCTAGATCCTCTTGAGGTTAACATATTTTGAAAATTTGGTGAAAATCAGTGCAGGGGTTTAGGCTGTAGAACACCCACAAGCTTTATGCCCGCCCCCGCCGCCCAGACGGCGCAGGGGACGACTATAACGCTGGGGTTAAAAATAAAAGCAAGAGTACAAAGCAATCTGAATTTCTAAAGACAATTAAATTTTAACAAAAAAAGATCTAGAATATCCATTGATATATAGGGGTTAGAAGAATTCACCATTAATGATTTATCATGTTTTACAAAGTTCTGGCATCACAATGTTTACTCAGTATTAAGAACCTTGATTAAGTTTGTTTTGCAAGTCGCCACTTCAGGTAGTCCAGTCTAGGTAGCATAACACCAACCATTTAATTCCAAAAGAAGCAGAAGTTTAACCATATTAATATTATTATCCACCACGAGCTGTATATAACCTGTATATCATGCAGAAATGACTGAGATCTTGCAAGTTAATCATTGGGGTTTTTCATATTCACTAGTGCCCATGTTTTTGACAACCTTTTTCACATTGTCTCTTTAAATAAGGAATTATTTACCCCATAAATCATGCAAATCATGGATAATAAAAGTAAAACATCCCTCTTTAGACAAATACAACAAAAATATATCACTCATGAAGATTTACAATATTATACTTGTGCTGCGCACTCATATAATATTATCTTCATTCATGATTTTTTTTTTCTGTATGCGCCATTTGGAAAGTTTTCCTATTTTATAAATAACAACAAAAAATATTAGGAATCTTTCATTTTAATCCAGAAACAAGTTACAAAATTCAACAGCTTAGACTAGTAAATGATTAATATGCTGTGATAAATCTTTCAAAAATATATATCCAAAGATTAAAACCCTCATTTATTATTATATTGGCAGAGCCAAACAAAATGTTATCAATCTTTCATTGCATTAGTACTTTTATAGATATCAATAGATGGAGATTGAGCACTATCAAAGTATTATTTGAATTAGAATTATTATGTCATATAAACATGTGTTAAATCTTCTATATAAAGATTCAATATTAAACATTTCCTAAATGTTACCCATCAACTGTGCTGGTTGTCCTAATAACTATTCTAACATGACACGGCTGTGTCCGCGATTCTGATTGGCTAAGACGCGAAAAGTTGCTCTGTAAAACCCCGCATAACATCCCTAGTTCTATTTTATCGCTCACAATGCCGCTCCGCAAAAAGAAAACTTCAAGTAACAGCTTGGATTTTTGTTATTAAATAAACAAATAATGGTAAATACGACATTTATGGATTCTTACATTTGAAAATAGAATATACTGATATGAATGTACAAAATTTTAAGGAGGTTTAACAAAGAAAGGGTTATTTTATTTGTGGCTCTTCCAATATTTCAACTGCACCATTTGATAAATAATCTTTACAGAATATTCGTATATTTTTGTACAAAATAGCTTCAAAACTAATTTTTATGAGATAATTTTAAAATGTCATGTTAGAATAGAAATAGACAACGACGAGCGAGGTGTTATAGGAGATTTTACAACGATTAGCGCATTAGAATCACTCAGGCTTCGCCTTCGTGATCCTAATATCGCTAATCGTTGTAAAATCTCCTATAACACCTCGCTCGTCGTTGTCTATTTCTATAATATGACATCACAAAAAACTAACAATATTAACTACTGAAGTGACATCACATATACTGATGACATCACAATAATATTGATGACATCACATAAAAAATTCAGTGACATCACTGATCACAATAGACCTTTCCATAGGCCACGCCCACTTCCTGGTTTATCATATTTTTGTCAGACAAGGTCTGACAAACAAATGGCGAAAATGGCGTGAAATCAAACGTAAACATTGAGTATTTTAAGATATACGAGAAAAGACATGTATTATAAATGACTGGTTGGAGCATAGAATAAGAAATTATATAATAACAAATATTTGTTTTATTGTGACAAAAATTTGAAAATAAATAAACAATTTATTGATAAAAACAAATCCTCGTGCATTGCAGTAATATGTAAACAATGGCAGCTTAGGGACATATATTTGCATTGCGGACATTTTAAAGTAGGTAGAATTGATGATATAATTTTTTTTATCAAATTATACTATGGTTTCTTTTTATTCCATTATCAGAAAGCAATAATATTTACAAATATGGCCCTAAAAATGGTCATGTTTTTGTAATTCAAAATGGCGCCCGTCCTTGCCCTTGAAAATTCAAGGAAATGATTGGTTGTCGCTATTGTAGTAAACAGGATGTTTGCCGATTTGCGGTATTTTGATTGACGTCGTGGAAAGGTCTATATTAACAAATTTAGAAAAACAGAATAACTGTTCAGATTATAGGGATATACTAAGCCTTTGTGATCTAAACCCAGAATTCGCGCTCTAAATTTGTATATCGAGCTTGGATTTTATGGTATATCCCCATTCTAACATGACATGTCCATAATAAAATATTTTTATTACTTTCTTTGTGATAAATTTTTTAAAGGCTAACGATAACCTGAAGTGACAGCCACAACTTTGTGGTAATACTGAACATGTTATTTTTATTCGATTAGCCAATCAGAAATTCTGTTACATCGCCATCATGTTAGAATGTATCTTTTAAGTATGATTCAGAATAAATAAATATATGTAATTCAGTTTAATATGCGATTCAGTTTAATACTTGAGGCAAGAAAAGTGAACCGGGTATTCGAAAACTAAACACAGAATGATATAAAATGTACTACAAAATGAATTTTTTTCTATAAATATATAAGTATATTTATATATTTCCTAATATAATGTGTTTCCGTTTCAGTTTTTCATATTTTAAGCATTTGCAAACTTTCATTGTTTGTTTAGCAATGTTTTTATAAGATGGCATTTTAACGTATTTCGAAGACGCCTCAAATCTCGCAATATAAAATGGTTAAAATTTCCTGTATTTTGCATTATAAATGTGTCTTTTTCCAAAATTCAATGAATTATCAAAATTATTCCTGTTGTGTGCCTTTTAACCATTTTATAAGGTCAAAATATGATACAGTTTATTTCGTGGGCAATAATCAAGCGATGAATGGAGTCTGAGTCGGTTCTTCCAAAATGAGAAATAGAGGCGCATTTTCGGGCTCGCTTGTAGCCCTAGTTTTATATCAAGTATTTCTTGACACATCAAATTGGAGTATTGCAGCTGGCAAACAAATAACAAATCTTTTTATAAACATGGAAGAAGTATGAAAGCATTCCTTAAAAACTTGTTATCTACAGTCAAATAATCTGACAAAAAATAAAGATCCAATTGATATAAAATATATATTTGTGCAGAAAAGAAGAAATTTTCACCTATATCTTCTAAACTGGTTGTTATAAAGATTTACAAATTATAAATCTGACATCACAAAGATGAAACACTAATGACATCATTCAGTATTCATGACAATGACGACATCACAACAAATAAGTGATGACATCACAATTTAAATACTTTGATCAATGATAAATTGCATTGTGTTCAAATTTACTATTTGTGACAAATATTTCACTAGAGTATTGCTTCGCAAGAGAAATGTGTCCCAATGGGCATTTATGATTTTGCTGAAATGACTATTTTGCTCTGTTTAATATGTTTTTCCATTTAAGCAAAAATTCATTTTGAAGATGCTTTCTTGAAAGAGTGCCAGATTACTTGTGTATACCCTGCGTATACCCTGTGGGCCAAAAATTTCTTTGAAATCACTCTATCTCACACTGCTTCAAAGATAAATGCATCAAACCATAGAATGAACCAATTATAATTTTAAACTAGAAAAATGTTTTTGCTAACAAAAACAAAGCGTCCCCAAAGGTTAAATGCAATATAATATAAAGTAGGAAAAGGTTTTTGAAAATAAAAACATGCAGTGCTGAGAGAAGAAGTAAAAGTTAAGCAGACAATGTGGAGGTTTATGCATTAACATGAAAGAAAAATTTAAGCTTTATTTTGTTTTCTATGGTCATAAATTGTGAAAAGTTATTTAATAAATGCTACAGTTTGTAAGAAGAGTAGTTTTAAAGGAGATATAAGTAGGGCTGCGAATGGTTACTCGAGCCTCGATAGACAAGTCGATCTTGGCTAGTACTCAAGTCCATTTTAAGTTCTCCGTTACTTGCGACGTATTGTATTATCGCCCACGTAATGACACTCTTGTGCAAAATATGCTACATTTGAGCATTCCGTCACATAATATCAATTAAAGTTGTTGTTTTCACTTGAAAACGTATAATCTACTCCATATTCTATAATATCTGGTTAAATAGAAGACGTTTTTCTTCAAAATTTTCTTTTCCGGAATCGATTTTTTTGTTTACAGAAGACTTCTAATGGTAGGTACTAAATCTTGCGGTTACTCGAATTTGGGCCGGTTGTCAGTGGGCGAGTACTCTGTGCCATTTTTTTGCACCCGTCCCAGCCCTAGATATAAGACAAAAACACAAAATCTGCTCTTTTATGACCCCAGTCTGACCCATAAGAGGGCGTTAGCGGGTAAATCTGATCGGCTATCTAGACTCTCCTTATATCAGGGTTGGCAGTTTTATCAGAGGTGGTTTTTTCCGTCTTTTTTTCAGTCCCGGAAAAAATAGGTTTCATCCACCTTTGGACAAAACCGGATTAAACCCCCTTTCTTAGTTAAAATAAATAGGTATAATCCACTTTTGGTCAAACCTGGAACAACTTTCTTAACTTTTAATAATAATAATAATAAAAAAAAAATCAGAATTCTTTCAAATATTTTTTAATGTTTCTTTGTAACATATTACAAGAAGAAAGAATTTACAATATACCGGTAATTATTTTTAACTTCTGGAAAGCTACACTGCTATAAATTTATTTACTTAATATGTCCATGCAATGCATTTTAGTACAAAGCAATATTAGTAAAACATTTGAAATTATACAAGTTGTTCAGTTGTGTTTGCCCAATCAGAATAAGCTGTCATTCTTCAAACTTTGTTACTTTGTTTATAGGTTAAAGATTTGCATCCAGTGTACCATTTTCCATTTTGTTCAAGTCTAACTTCCAAGACATTACAAAAGTATCATAGGATAGGAAAAGATATTGCAAGGCATACTGTAAACTTCAACAGCTATAACCTATGTTTGAGTGACATATTTGATGACCAGAAATACTGGACATAATTGCAATTGGGCATTTAGTAGCTGGTGTTCATTACAGCAGATATCAACCACAATAAACTCTGGGTTTCATAAACCCCTCACAATGAATTTTATATCAATTGTTTTGTGAAATAAAAGCTTATATAAAACAAAAGCCAAGGGCATTGTAACACCCTTTTTTATATAATATCTCTTGTCACTGGAAATATTAATTCCTAATAAGGTTGACGCATATCACACCTGAGTTATTGAAAGATTATGGAAACATTGAAATAAAAGATGATAATCTCTGTGCACCCAACTGGAAAATTTGTTAGGTAGCTATTGCTTTTACTATGTCCTATAATTTCAGTCTCTCAGTATCACACTCTTGTCACTTTGTGTTTTTAATCTGCCTTTTTACCCTGAATAATTTAACATATTACAGTTATATTCACTGTTTTTAACTGTTTAAATGGTAAACATTGATCCTGTATATTATTTTACTTTTTTAAAGTAACTTATCTGCTATATAAAGCACTTCATGCCCTATTAAATCTAATGAAAATAAGTTTTTTTCCAGTTTTTTTCGGTTTTATCCAGAAAAAAGGGGGTTTTATCCAGTTTTATCCGCTGTTCCGGAAAAATATGTCTTGTCCGGAAAAAACTAGGGGTGCGACCGAGCAGTCGACACTCGCCGTGCGAGGCGAATTTCACGAAAATTCGACCCCAATTCTTAGGGTCGACTACTCGTATGCATATAACAACCTATAGAACCGGTTACGTTTTTTAGTCAATAAAATATAAATAACATACCCTACTTTCATTAAATTGCATAATCCACCATTTGTAACATAATATTATTGATATTATGTGCTGACAATAGCTAATTCAAGCGATTCAAAGCTTTTATCTTTATATTTTTTTCGTTTGCGGCAGCTGCCACATTGGATGTCGTTTCCTGTTATGGTGGATTCTAAATGTCGCGAGGGCTCAATGTCGAGTCGAGTTTTTATCTGCGAGCAATCGACCCGAATTATTTGTACTCGTCACACCCCTAGAAAAAACCCAACCTTGCCTTATATAAAATCCATTCTAAAGCTGTAAAAGCAATAATAAAGGTGATATAAGGTAAAAGGATCAAACCTGCTATTTTATGACCCCAGTGTGACCAATAAAGGGGGCCAGGGGATAAATCTGACCAGCTATATAGACTCTACACATATGGTTTTCCAATACCTCTTTATACATTCTAAAACTGTAAAAACATTAATAAAGGAGATATAAGGCAAAAACACAAAATCAGCTATTTTATGATCCCAGTTTGACCCATAAGGTCAGGGGGTAAATTTGACTGGCTATATAGACTCTTCACATATGGTTTCCCAATACCTCTTAATACATTCTAAAGCTCTAAAATCAATAATAAAGGAGATATACGGCAAAATGTAAAAATCGGCTATTTTATGACCCCAGTTTGACCCCTACAGGGGGGTCGGGGGAGTAGGGAATTTGACTTATTTTTAGACTCTCCACATTTGGTTTCCTACTACTTCCCAATACAATTTATGTCTCTAAATGCAATACTTAAGAAGATAAGTTAACATGAATTTAAGCTTTCTGGTTGGTACCTGTGAGAAAATCGCTCATAAATCAGTCAATTTTCATTGGATCGCTCCCAAAATCTAATCATGTCGTGTAATTGATAGTATAAACATATGTGTAAAATTGCGGTCAGTATATTTTGCTGAGCAGCGATGACGGGCGAGCGTACCCCCAAAAAAAACTTTTTTTGATCATGTGACCAAAGGTCAAATTTAAGCATGCTGAAAAATTTTCCCACGCCTAAGGTATATATTATATAAATGCCAAATATGGCTAAAAAGCTTCCAATAATAAGGGAGATATTCGAGGGACACCATAATGCAGCAGTGGCGGCAGCAGCGAGGAAATTAAAGCAAAAACAATTAAGCGCCCTTTTCAGGGACACTTAATAATTAAGAAGTTCACAGAGATATCGCTTTTGTGTCATAATACTATGGTGGGATGGATGAGCGAAAATGGCCTCGAGTAACAGTCTTTGTAAACTTGACTCGCATTGAGTTCCCATTCTTTAAAAGAAATCGCTGTGAAATGAGACATTCAATGAAAATTAATATAAAATTGTTTCCTTGCATATAAATGTCATTACTTTATTATTCAATGTCTTTTATTTCCTTTTTTTTTTTTTTTTTTTTTTTTGTATATCCAAAAGACTGGAACCCTTTGAAAATCTCCCTTTTAATTGGCCTTAGGGCTTCAGAATGAAAAAAACCTCCCCTGGGAGTCATAGCCTGCAAATGTTTTGCCTGTGAAAAAATTTTGATCACTTTCAAAAACAAAATGGCTGCCAGAGCCGATTGTTTATTTGCTCTAAAACTTAAATTATTGCAACTGGCTTCATCAAATTTGCACAAAAGATATATGGCAAGGAAAGCTAGCGTGATAGTAATTTGGGCCTAGTTTCAAAAACAAAATGGCTGACTCTTTTGATAAATTTGATCTTTGACCCTTTCCTTAATGTCAGGTGGGTCATCTTTCTGCAAAGGCCTTACATCTCCCTTAGATCTCCATTATTACTGATCCTAAGGCGGGAGAAAACCACTGTGGCAATTGTCTCGTTTTAAAAGATTTTCTTAGTTTCACACATATTTGAAATTTTTTTAATAAGTTTGTTTAACTGATTTACTATTTTATATACAAATGTTATTATCAGAAAGAAATAATTTTAAAAAATTTCAGCAACCTTTATGGACAAAGAATCAATAACTGCAAGACTGATTTTGAAGTTATGAACTTGTAACACGACTATTACAGTGTAGTGACCAGTGATTAGGAACACTTTCACAAAATATAATTTTATTATTATATTACCGAACTAAATAAAAAATCTTGAATGACAGAAATGACAACAGACTTTCATATTTTAAATCCTCACCTTAATATCAAACTGGTTGTCATAAACAGTTTAAACTTTTGTGACATCACAAAATAGGTTAGCAAAGACATCACTGATATTATGACATCACAGATACAATGATGACGTCACAATGCTAAACTTTTGTGACATCACAAAATAGATTAGCAAAGACATTAATAATATTATGACATCACAGATACAATGATGAGATCACAATGCTGACAGTTATTGATTTTATGAATCTACACAACAGAATACCATGATAATTTACAGTGTAAAATTTTGACCCATCATTTGTTGGTTATACTATATTGAGTAATCAACATCTATTGAGTACAATCTGTGTTCATGCACCAGACTTTAACTACAATATAATACCTTGATCACACTTTTCCCAATGAGCCTAATGAGGTACATACAAGCACAAAATATTTAACTTTAGAGCCTGTTCCTAAGATCAAATCTAACTAGCGGTGCTACAATTTGCGTGAAAAAAAGTTTCTGAGTCCTGAATACGAAATAATGTCCGGTATTTCGTTTGGTTTAGTATTGACCTTGGTGAAAAATGTAGACGTCCATACATGAAACATAACTTTAAAACAGAAATATTTTAAACTTAAACACATTACATTTAACCATTATCAAGGTATTTTATTAAATATTTAATAATATTACCAACATTTTTATGACATTGTCAAGCAATGTGGGCTATGCATATTGGATCAATCGATAGATTTATAGAGACTGGTTCTCATTATTTGATAGCGGTTGCAGCTAATTTAGTCCTAAGTGAAACGGAATACGGTATCTGATCACAACAAAAGATTTCAAACCCATGATTTGTTACAGGTTGGTTTCATATCTCAAACCTCTGAAACCTCTAATAAGCGAGATACAGCACTTTTAAGTTCTAATTTCTGACCTCCCCATTTGAGCTGATATGACCTCACCATATGATTCCCAACCTATGATTTTCTCTGCGGTGGTTTTACTTTCCCAACTTCTACCACCTATGATAAGCCAGACAAACCAATGATTAAGGTCAGCAACATTGGCTACTATGTGGGGTAAATCAGGACTCTTAAATGACCTTAAATGAAGAGCTACCATGTCATCTGTTTGCAGGCTTCTTCAGCTAAAGCCTCTCTTGCATCCCATCGTACATGAACGTATGTCCTGGTTACAGAGAAAACTAGAGATTGCGTCTCGACGCAGTGTATCCCGGACGGGACATAGTTAAGGCGTGAATGTGTTCGTCTTGAGCCTGTTTCCTGGAGCACCAGGTCAGGATTCTCCATAGTACCAGATTACTCCCAAAAGCTAATCACTAGTTCTTTCACTTATATCTGTCTTTAAAAATTACATTTCATGGATCCAGAAGATCCATATAGTGATCCCGATCACTTCCAAAATTCAATCTTTTCATCCTTTTAACTTTTCAGACATATTCTAAAAATTTCATCAAAATCCGTCCATAAATTTTTGATTTATCTTGTATACAAACAGATCTGGCAGCCTGGATCCACATGATCCAGACAGTGATCCAGATCACTCCCAAAAACTAATCACTTGTTCTTTGTCCCATTTAAGACATTTCCTGAAAATTTCATCAAAATCCACCCATGACTTTTTGAGGTATTTGTCTTTAAAATTATATTTCATGGATCCAGAAGATCCAGATAGTGGTCCAGATCACTTTCAAAATTGAACCATTTCTTCCTTTTACCACTTCGTCCTTTTACCATTTGTAACATATCCTAAAAATATCACAAAATTCATCCTAAAATTCTTTTGCAGCCTGGATCCAGATGATCCAGATCACTCCAAAAATGTAATCACTTGTTCCTTGTACCATTTAGGTCATTTGATGAAAATGTCATCACAATCCATCCATAACTTTTTGAAGCATCTGTCTTTAAAAATTACATTTCATGGTTCCAGAAGATCAATATAGTGATCCGGATCACTTCTAAAATTCAATCATTTCATCCTGTTACCTTTTGAGACATATCCCAAAAATTTCATCAAAATCCGTCCATAAGTTTTGCAGCTACATTGTACACAACAAACACATCTGGCAGCCTGGATCCAGATGATCCAGACAGTGATCCAGATCACTCCCAAAATCTAATCACTTGTTCCTCGCACCATTTAGGTCATTTGCTGAAAATGTCATCACAATCCATCCATAACTTTTTGAGGTATCTGTCTTTAAAAATTACATTTCATGGATCCAGAAGTTCCATATAGTGATCCGGATCACTTCCAAAATTCAATCATTTCATCCTCTTACCTTTTCAGACATATCCTGTAAATTTCATCAAAATCCGTCCATAAGTTTTTGATTTATCTTGTACACAAACATCTGGCAGCCTGGATCCAGATGATCCTGATCACTCCCAAAATCTAATCACTTGTTCCTTGTCCCATTTAGGACATTTCCTGAAAATTTCATCAAAATCCACCCATGACTTTTTGGGCTATACTGTACACAAACACATCTGGCAGCCTGGATCCGCATGATCCAGACAGTGATCCAGATAACTCCAAAAATGTAATCACTTGTTCCTTGCACCATTTAGGTCATTTGCTGAAAATGTCATCAAAATCCATCCATAACTTTTGAGGTATCTATCTTTAAGAATTACATTTCATGGATCCAGAAGATCCATATAGTGATCCGGATCACTTCTAAAATTCAATCATTTCATCCTTTTACCTTTTCAGACATATCCTGAAAAATTCATCAAAATCCATCCATAACTTTTTGAGCTATACTGTAGACAAACACATCTGGCAGCCTGGATCCGGATGATCCAGACAGTGATCCAGATCACTCCCAAAATCTAATCACTTGTTCCTCGTCTCATTAAGGACATTTCCTGAAAAATTCATCAAAATGTACCCATAAGTTTTTGAGTTATCTGTCTTTAAAAATTAAATTTCATGGATCCAGAAGATCCAGACAGTGATCCGGATAACTCCCAAAATTTAATCATATCTTCTTTTTACCATTTTGGACATATCCTGAAAATTTCATCAAAATCCATCTGTCAGTTTTTGAGTTATCTTGTTCACAAACAAACAAACAAATAGAGGACCAAAAATGACCCTCGGTCAGGTAATTTGGCGGTCAGTGGATGACCTTAAATGAAGATCTGTAACCGGTAAGCCTGCATGCGGGTACTCCATCATGTACTCAACCTCCAAAGCCATTTTCATTAGTTTCCAAGCAATGTAGTCAGCATTAAAGGTGAAAATATCTCCAAATATGCCAAAAATGACCCTCGGTCAGGTACTTTGGCGGTCAGTAGATGACCTTAAATGAAGAGCTTCAAGGTCAAATTTGTGCATGCTTACAGAGGACATATATATGTATTATATATACCAGCCATAGGATGATCTGACTTTCTGTATATGAGTTAAGTGTGAAAATATCTCCAAAAAGGCCAAAAATGACCCTCGGTCAGGTACTTTGGCGGTCAGTGGATGACCTTCAATGAAGAGCTTCAAGATCAAATTTGTGCATGCTTACAGAGGACATATATATGTATTATATATACCAACCATAGGATGATCTGACTTTCTGTATATGAGAACTGGGCCAAAAAGTGAAAAAATGGCCAAAATCTGACCTTTAAGTGGACACCAGTGACCTTAGATTGAAGGTCAAGGTCACAAAACAATAGCATTCGTGGCATTGCCCACATCTACCCACATACCAAATTTGAAAGTTCTAACTAAATTATTTTTTAAGTTATCGCGTCCAAAAGGAAATCTCGGCGGCTGAATCCTACTGAATCCTAAGTATCCCCGACTTTCGTCCGGGGATACAATAAATGGGCTGATTTGCAAGGGGCATTAAAGCTACATGTGCAATATTATATGTTATAACAGAATATCAAGGTCGCAAAGACCCCGCAATGAAAATTGACATGCACATTATTTTCTGCGTGTATGAAGTATGGCTACAAACGCACCCACGTCTCAAGGGAAATTTACAAGAGGCTTGGGCATGTGCGTTCTCCTTGCTATTGTTATAAGTCCTCAACATAACTTCAAGTCTCTTGCATGTTTCTTACAGGATTTGCAAGTGCCGTATGATACACTCGCATGTAAATAAAAATATTATTTATTTTATATATTTATTTGGGGTTTTACGTCGCTTTCAACACTGTACAGGTCATATCACGACGGGTAGTTGGAGGGGCAGAGGAAACCAGTACATACAGTTCGTCAGGGTTCTGTACTGTAAACTGCCGACCAACGGCAAGCAACTACCAGCTTTCCCACTTGAGGCCGTGCCGGGAACCGAACCCCGGCCTCAGAGGTGGGAGGCGAGAGTGTTACCACTCTTCCACTGTGGCCCTATAAAACTATTATCAACATGTTCTTGGATATTCAAGAAGTGATACTGTTGTTGGGAGAATACACCTTGTTTGCATGTAAAATCTCTCCTACCCCACTACCAGGCTACACTCGTATTTGTCAAAATATTTGTAGCATACTTACATGTGTATACATATATGATGAAGCTTGAGAATATACTAGGGATGGGTCGATATCAAAAATGTGCAGCTCAGAAGGTGGCCAAGTTTTATTTCTGGGACTTTGTGTTTTAGTACACCCCATTAACAGTGGAAGTAAAAACTCATGAAACCAAAATATGGAGGTGTTGTCTCAAGGAAATCGCAATAAAACTTACCAAATGCACAAAAATATGGGACAAAAATGTCAGATTTTTATTTTATCTCCAATATTTCAGTTTTTCTTCCATCATATGCATTGACCAGTGATATTGAGGTTATAATGTATCATTGCTTATTTACTGCAAAATTGCTACTGAAGACTGTCAATGCACAAAAATGTGAGATAATAATATGCAATGTTTTTCTTCAGATTTGGGGTTTGTGTCCAATATTTTAAGTTTTCCTTCCATTATATTGTCAACAAGTGAAGTGTTTACACGAAATCTCGTCACAGAATTTCAGTAAAATGTTCTAGATACCAAGACACCACAGCTACCGATCCATACCTAGAATATACACATACATAATTATGTATATAACAGAAAAATTACCCAAATGACATAAACAGAAAATATATATTATGAATAAAGAGTGTGTAGCACTAGTATTATATTGTTAATCTTCTTGAGTGATATATTTTTTCTGTATATGTCTAATGATGGATGTTTTACTTTTATTATCCACCATTTTATATGACTGATGACTTAAATAAATCAATATTTAAAGAGGGAATCTGTAAAATACTTTCAAAAATATGTGTTAGAGTTAGAGTTAATATAACAAATCTCACTCTTTAATTTCTGATTTCTCAGCCATTTCTGCATGGATTTTTATGCACAAAAAACAAGCAGAAGCATTGTAAAAGACCTTTCTAATGACAACAAAGTTTCCAAGATATTACTGAAAAGGTTATTGACATAATCCAGGTTACTGAGGCACTGCTGTATACCGAAAAAAAAACAAGAGGGTCAAAGATGCCCCAAAAGGCGGGTTGCCCAGGCAGCAATAAGGTTAGCGACTGCTGTAATTAAATTTAGAGACAAGGAAAGAAATGTTAGGTCACCCAGTTATGGTAAATGTGTTAGACGTGCTAAGAAATGTAAAACTTGTAATCTAGGTTCCACAATTGTATCTATGGTACAAACAGACAAATGAACAGACGTAATTACACCAATTTCGAAAGGAACCTAGCTATGATGGTGATCTACCTCCCAGTCAAGTTTGAATTCGATTGGACAAAGCATTTTCGAGTTAGATTCCGGAAAAGGAAATGTTGACGGACAAACGAACGGACGAAATTACACCAATTTCGAAAGGAACCTAGCTATGATGGTGATCTATTTCCCTGTGAAGTTTAAATTTGATTGGACAAAGTCTTTTCGAGCTAGAGTCCAGACACGGAAATATTGACAGACAGACAGACGGAATTACACCAATTTCGATAGGAACCTAGCTATGATGATGATTTATTTCCCTGTCAAGTTTGAATTCGATTGGACATAACGTTTTCGAGTTAGAATCCGGAAACGGAAATGTAGACGGACAGACAAACGGACAAAAAACGGACAAAACAAATGGATGGAATTACACCAATTTCGAAAGAAACCTAGGTATAAGGGTGATCTATCTCCCTGCCACGTTTGAATTCAATTGGACAAAGCGTTTCAGAGTTAGAGTCTGGAAACGAAAATGCTGACAGACGTCAGACACACCAATCTAATAACCAACATGCATGTAACCAACCCGCCTAAAAATCACTCCATATATCCCCTATACAGGTCAAACACGGTTTGCAGTGGATAATAAATTCCCATATACCAAATTTCAAAGTTTGGGTTAAACACTTTTTGAATAATCAATTCTGAATGCAAATCTCAGCAATGTAATAACTTCAAAACCAACCTATCTGACTTAATCCATGAACTTTATTAAAAGCATATAAAGCAACACCTAACTGTAATTTTAATGTAACGAATCTAAATATAATATGAAATGCAAACTTTGCACAATTTATATACAACTGAAAAGAAATTATAAACTCTCCATAAACTAAAGTATTGTAATATTGTGAAGTACAAAAGAAGTTTGGACATGTACAAAAATTAAAAGGTCTGCTCCATTGTTCCTTGTAGAGCCCCATATGTTTCCTCACAGGGGTTCTTCCCACAGGCATGGCTCTACATAGCATTCCCGATCTCTCCGCTTTTTAAGTATTTCAACCTCCTTTATAACAAGCCTTACACATACAGTCTGGACACATAAAACTTAAACTTCTTTTCCAAAAGCAATGTGTAACTACAATGAGAACTGTACAATACAAAACAGACAATTGTTACTAAATGCATCTTAAGGCCAGGGGTGTTATTGGAGCAATTTCAACTAGATTGGGCCAACTCGGCGCCAACATATCCCCAGACAGGTCATCACTCACGCCACAGGTTTTGATCGGGAATTTTTTAAAACATAATTACCCATTATTATATGAACTTCAGCACATCAATCTACTCTGTTTATATCTTCCCAAGGAAGATGGTGTATCCCCAGACACCGAATACATAACTCAAATTATATTTTCAATCTTCCTGCAATGATAACTCTAAACCTATTTTCAAAGTATTTAAATGATTGATGATTGAATGTCCATTCTAAAATAATAATCCCAAAAGAGCATATCTGTTTCTATATTTGTTGACAAATAAAATATTATTTTAACTCAACTCATCATACTTTTCAATCTTCCTTCAAAGTATTTAAATGATTGATGATTCAATGTCCATTCTAAAATTCATAATCCCAAAAGCGCATATCTGTTTCTATATTTGTTCACAAATAAAATATTATTTAAAAAAAAATTATTTATATTATTATTTTATTATATTATTTTTAGAATTTGCAAATTGTTTTCAGTTATTCATTTCCTCTATACCTATATATGTGGTCCATATATATGCAACCTAAATATGTGACACAATCTCAGTTCTGACTCCCCTTTGTGTTATATGTAATGAAGCCCACTACCTCCCACCCCCACCCCTCTCCCCTTCTCCACACCTATCTCACTATTACACAAGATCTGCAACCCCATTGAGTTCTTTGTTTCTCATCTGATATCATTAAATACCTTTGTTTATTTAGTGTCACTCAATATAGCTGGAGGTCCCAGAGGTGGGGATAAATGGTAAACAATCTATATAAAAGGGGTACTCAAATACAAAAAGAATTGAGAATTTTAAGTATGTGATTATCAACTGAAATGAGTTCATAACTGTAGGAGCTGTGTCAAAATTAACTGAGGCAAGTTGAATAAAACTGGGCTAGTTGAGGGTTAAAAATCCCCTAGTTTTACTACATAAGGATATAATTTCATTAATATTGGGACTTAAAGCTCACTTAAAGTGTCCATTTTGTCTACTTGAATATGTTTAACCAGTTTCATTTTAAAAAGTTAAAAACTCAGCAAGCAGAGGTATAACACACAAAAATAAGTTCTTAAAAGACTAAGATAGCCATAACATTATTAATAATCAAAATTTAAATAGACAGGCATTTCCTTTGAAAAATTCAAAGATTTCAGCTCTATAACCCACATAGTTTGACAGTTACTGGGCTTTAAAGTGGCATAATGTCCATAAATTGGGTTTCTGTGGGCATTTTACAATTGTTAAAGAGACCTTAGCAATTAAACTACAGATCTGAAACTTTTTGGGGGACATACATAACAAACAAAAATTATATATAATACAGTTTAAGACTTGTCACACTAAGCATTTCCAAATAACAGGGCAAAATACGGAAAAAATGTCAAAAAAGGCACTTGGGCGAGTGTCTATGGCCCTCATACACAGGTTAAATGTCTACTAAAAACCTTGATTTTCGGCACATGTAAAAAGGACATAATAATGTATTCCCAGATGGGATTTCAGCTCCATCAATCACATAGTTTAACAGTCACAGGGCTTAAAGGTGGTAAAAAGTCCAAAGTCGATGTGGCTTTCAAATTAAAGCTTCAGACTTAAAATTTGTTACATACTAAGATTACACATAGAATATGTATCTAATAAAGTTTGAAACTTCTCAGACTTACCATTTCCAAGTTACAGAGCAAAATATGTGAAAAATGTCTTAAAAGTGTCACTCAGGTGGGTGTTTAAGGTCCTCATACACAGGTTAAATGTCTACTTGAAGCCTTGATTTTTGGCACATGTAAAAAGAACATAATAATGTATTCCCAGATGAGATTTCAGCTCTATCAGTCACATAGTTTAACAGTCACAGGCCTTAAAATTGGCAAAAAGTCCAAATACTGGGTCTTTATGGGGCCTTCTAGAGACCTAAATGTGGCCTTTAAATTAAAGCTTCAGACTTAAAATTTGTCACATACTAAGATTACACATAGAATATACATCTAATACAGTTTGAAACTTCTTAGACTTACCATTTCCAAGTTACAGGGAAAAATATGTGAAAAATGTCTAAAAATGGTCACTCGGGTGGGGATTTATGGTCTCATACACAGGTTAAATGTCTTCTTAAAGCCTTAATTTTTGGCACATATAAAAATAACATACTAATATCTTCCCAGATAGGATTTGAGCTCTATCAGTCACATAGTTTGACAGTCACAGGGCTTAAAAGTAGCAAAAAGTCCAAATATTGGGTCTTTGGGAGCCTTTTAGAGACCTCAATTTGACCTTCAAAATTAAAGCTTCAGACTTAAAATCTGTTACATACTAAGATTACACACAGAATATATATCTAATACAGTTTGAAACTTGTCAGACTTACCATTTCCAAGTTACAGGGAAAAAGATGTGAAAAATGTCTTATAAGGGTCACTCGGGTGGGTGTTTATGGTCCTGATACACAGGTTAACAAGATGTGAAAAATGTCTTATAAGGGTCACTCGGGTGGGTGTTTATGGTCCTGATACACAGGTTAACTGTCTATTAAAGGCCTAAATGTTGGGGCACATATAAGAAAACACATAGATATATTCCCAGATTATATTTAACTTAGATGAGAGACATAGTTTGAAAGCTACAGTGCTTGAAAGTGGCAAAAAGTGCATAAATTGGGTCTCTGTGGGCACTTTTGAGACCTTAAGTCGACCCCTTTGGGTAAACCTACAGCCCTAAAATTTTCTACAGACAAGGATTACATATCAAAGTTATACCTAGCGCAGTTTGAGACTCATCAGAATTACCACTTCCAAATTATAGGGCAAAATATATGAAAAGTATAGCAAAAAATCCCTAAGTGGGGGTATTTATGGGCCTCAAACACAATTTTCTCCTCAACTTAAAGTCGTGATTTTCGGCACATGTACTAAGAACATATTAATGTGTTGTCAGGTAAAATTTCAGCCAGCTGAGCATCATAGTTTGTGACCTACAAGGCTCTAAGTGGCCAAAAGTCCAATTTCTGACCTTAAGGTGGCCATAAGTTCTTTTTTACTGGGAGTTTAAGGTCACCTTAAAATAGGGATCTTCCTTTGGGCACCCTTAACATGTGTACCAAGTTTGAAAAAAAAATATTAATTTGTTTTTGAGTTATCGCGTCCACAAGGAAATTTCTACGGCGGCGGCGGCGGCGCGACGGACCTGAATCCAATATATCCCCGACTTTCGTCTGGGGATATAATTATGTGTAGACTAATAGGAATAAACTTGTTTAGTCTGTTTAGTCAAACCAGTGAGCTTAAAAGTAATTTAAGTTTACTTAACTGGGATTTCCTACACCAGGAAAAATTTCATGGGGAAATGATCTCTAAACACATTAAAAATTTATTTCATAAAAACAAACCATATGTATTAGTGTTACATTAACAATTCAACTGATTAACAATTCAACTGTGTATCAAATTCAGTTATGAAAATCAGTTAATGTTTGTATCTTTAGTGGATAAGTATTATTTAATGTTCTAAATGAGTGTACAAACCTGCAACACAACAAACACACCTGGCACAATATTATTGTTAGCATAAGTTGCTGGTAAGGGACTACTAAGGGTATCCCTGATACTTCTTAGTACCTTACTGTTTATATACAAAACAACACTGCAAGGCATATACAAGTAATTACTTACTGTTTTATTCTTAAAAGTACCAAACAAAGGCTGTAAAGTACACAACAACAATGACACTTCTAAGTACAGAGTATCATGTAAGCAACAAAAAAAATCGGTGATGCCCGTACCCCACAGCTCGGGGAAATAGTTTTCAATGCCTTGAGACAGAGAAGAAGTGAAACAGTTCAAAGATCAGGAGACCTTCATAGCAAACAATGTCAGTTATGTAAAGGTCCAAATAATGTTAGCTGAGAAAATAACGTTTAAGAGAGTAAATGTCTGTAAATTAAAATTTATCAATTGAAGTATAGCTACTTAATGTTTTTCTTACAAAAGCAAAGTGTCCCCAAAGGTTAAATGCATTTAGTATAAAAGTAGAAAAAAGGTTTTGAAAAGAAAACCCAAAAACAGTTTGACCCATAGGAGGGGTCAATGGTAAATCTGACACGCTATCTGGACTCTATGAATATAACATCGCAATACATTCTAAAGCTGTAAAAGAGAGGGATAAGAAGATAAGAGAGGGGTTCACATGAATTTTAAGTTTTCTGGGTGGTACCTGCGAGAAAATCACTCATAAATCGGTCAATTTTCATTGGATCGCACCCAAAATCTAATCAGCTTGCGTTTTTCATAGCACGAACATCATCAGAACATGTGTATGAAATTACAAGCCTCTACAGAGAGTAGATTTTTTGGTGAGTGGCGATGACAGGCGGGGATACCCCAAAACAGTATTTTTTTTATCATTGACCTTGGTAAAGATAGAAGATCAAACATAAGCATATGTGGAAAAATTTTCCCATGTCTAAGGTATACATAACTGCGAAATATGGTTAGAAAGCTTCCAATACAGCAATCCATATACCTTTGTTATAAGAAAAATATGTCTCAATTATGGCAGGTAAACACAATCTGGCAGAGCCAGCGTTAAAGATTACACCATGACTTAGCATAACTGCACTCCCAAACCAATGACCAATCTAAGAATCAACTTTCTACACTTTACAGTTGTGGAGATATGGTCCAGACAAGATTTTAAAGGTCAAGGTCACTACAACAAGGTCATTGCTCTCCTACACACTCTAACAATTTCCCCTAACAAATATCAACATCCTACACCTTACGGCTTCAGAGATATATCCTGGACCAGATTTTTAAGTTCAAAGTCACGACAGCAAAAGTCAAATCAAGGTCACACGATGACACTGCAAACCCAAATCCCTAACTAATGTCCAAACATTAACCTTTTACACCTGACAGATTCGGAGATATGGCCTGGACAAGATTTTAATGATCAAGGTCACTACAGCAAGCTCAAAGGTCAAATCAAGGTCACACCATATCGTTGCATACCGCACTTTCCAACCAATGTCCCTACAAAGGATCAACTTCCTACACTTTACAGTTTTCGAGATACAGCCTGGACAAGATTTTAAAGGTCAAGGTCACTGCATCAATGTCAAAGGTCAAATTAAGGTCACACCAAGGCACAGCACACCTACAACCCTAACCAATGTCCCTACGAAGTTTAAACATCCTACACCTCATGGTTTCTGAGATATAGCCCGCCAAAGATTTTCAACCTCAAGGTCACTATCACAAGGTCAAAGGTCAAATCAAGGTCACACCATGATGATGCATACCTACAACCCCCCCCCCCCCCCCCCCCCCCCCCAACCAACATTCTTGCCAAATTTCAACTTCTTATCCCTTATGGTTTTAGATATATACACCATGGCGTTGCACACCTACACCTCCTAACCAATGTCCCTACCAAGTATCAACTTCCTACACCTTATGGCTTCTGAGATACAGCCCGGATAAGCTCCTTCCCGCCACCCACCTGCCAACCTACCCTCCTGACTATCCAGACGCCATGAGTGAAAACAATACCCACACAGCCCTTAGAGGCTGTGTGGTAAAAAACTGTAACACTGTGATTGTTGAATGACACAAATGAATGTAATTAGTAAACTACATGCCATTGTAAGCATTAGATGCTCAGATGCTTAATCAGACCTAAAAATTGTTTTACCTCTTGCCATATTTGGGACACATGTGACACTTGTATTTGTATTCAACTCACATGAAATATGTTACAAAATATTATTCCATTTATTTACTTTCTTAACTGGGGTGATGTGTAATACAATATAGTTCATACATTTTAACTATAAATCTGTCACATGACACCAAAACTATCCCAAAAATGTATGCAATATTTGGGCTCAAAACTGAAATCTATTAATTATGCCAGAATCTCTGTTAACCAAACTTTTACAGAGAGGTAGACTTAGAAAGGATAAAAAAATACCAGCAATTTCAATACAAAATTCACACTATTGTAGTAATTATTTTAATATCACAGGATTAATATTTGACTACCCACCTCATCCCTGTTGCTATCATCACTGTGGTCATCTAGTGCACTTCCACGGGCACTGTCAGTGCTATCCTGCCTCTCAGTCTTCTTGTCATTGACTGGAATGGGTGGCACTTTCCTCTTGGAGGAGGCTCGGGATGAGGTGCCACGGGCCAGAGTGGGTTTCGTGGGGATTGGGGAGTGTTCGGATTCACCAGGCTCATTATCTGCATCTGTATGAGAGGAAAGTTTAAGCCTTTAATTACTAAAAGCAAAAGTTAGTGTACTTTCATTCAGTGTATACACACGAGGGAAAAATTTTATATAACCAAAATATGAATGCTCAATATATTTTGCAAACAGGAATCAAGAGTCTGAAATCTGTATAAGTACTGTGCTATTTGACATGGTGGGCTTCACTGGAATCAAGGAGTAGTCAAATTCTACAGGCTCATTCTCTGAGTCTGTAGGACAGAAAAAATTTCAATCATACAAACTAAGACATCTAAATATAGTTTGGTTCTATATGTCTCTGTGAAAACACTTCCAATAACCAAAAGTAAATCTTTCCAATATGCCATGCAGAAAAAAAGACATGTCTTTTGTACACATTGCAGATAGGTTACTCATTATCTCTACTCAAGCATGCAGAATATTTCTATCACAAAAAATCAAGGCTTCCGTTTGTACTTTAAAATAATCCAAGCGAATGGAAACTGGTCACACAAACTAAAAGTCTGTGGTAACCTAAAAATATGTGCCTGTAACTAGTGCTGCAACGAGCTGACCATAACTCGAATCATAACTCTGTGGGTGATATTTGGAGATCATATCTATTTCCGCAATTTAAACTCGAGTTTTTAAGAAATAAGTAATGATGTACCAACCTTGTTACAACCTAGCACTTTTACAATTTATCTAACTACAAAAATGTTAAAATCAATGAGCAATGGTCATTTTCTATTTACTTCACTTATGTGGCTGTTCAACATTGTGCACAAACATCCCGGTAAAATTTAACTGGCAACAAAATATATTCCTTGCAAAAACCAGTGCTAAACATAATAATGATAATATTTATACATTATGCTGTTTTATTTATATTTGTTTCACTTAATCAAGTTCAATTCGAGTTCAACTCGCTTCTAACAGGCAATCCTCAATCTTTAGAAATTGCACATAATTACAGGTAGGGTGCAACCCGATTTTCTGGTTTGGGATTCCACCAATGCAAAACCGTCCCAATTCCCCAATACCGAAAAAGTTTGAGTTTCAGCATTTCCCCAATCGAATAGCCCTACACACAGGAAGTGATTTTCCGTAATTCAAAACATGCATTAAAATCTTGTGAAAAATGAGGTAATAGTTTATAATTTCTTCAGATTCAGGCTTAGTATTTTATACTTTACTTTTCACAATAACTATATTATTCTGGTTGCAAAAGGTATTTTAGTCTAATTACAGCACTACTTGTGGCAACATTTATAAATGGATACATATAAACATTAAACACAATGTTAAAATTTTAACAATACTACATGCATACATCACTCAACAAGTTTATTGAATTTCTGATATAAACTTAATGAAACATCTAGGTCATGCAAAAGCAGACATACCAGTAATAGGTTCTAAGAGGCGTTTGTTGGACTTTCCAGGATCATCCGGCCAGGAGTTTGAGGGGAAAGTCATGCGAGAGCTATCATCATTGTTGCGGGGAGTACTAAAGGCAGAGTGGTCTACAGACAACAAGAGTAAACAAAATAAGTAAGAGTATGCAACAGAGGTACAGGGAAGAATTGCAAGAAAACACAGAAAACAAAAGGCTGATTGGTTGAGTCAGACTTTGTGTCTGCCCAATATCCTTTTGCTTTTGAAAGATTAATTACCACTTAAACAGTGTCCACATTAAGGGAGATAGGGTTTATAACTTCTATAACTGACTGTTGGTGAACAAAATAGAACAAAACATGGAAATTTCTGGATGTGATCCGCGGCCATTCACATATGTATCCCCGGACGGGACATGGTTGAAGCGTGACATACAGAGTATGGTTGACACAAATATACCCCTGTGGGAAGGGGGCCTAAGTGTTTATGGGAGCAACTTGTACTGACACTAAGTAAACAAAATGTTTGCTTAATGAAAGATACAAATGTAACTAGACGTAGCACATCGGAGAACTGATGCAAATTGTATCCATCAGAAAGAAAACTCGCCAATCAACCATCACATAACCTTGAAGGAGGAGCCCAGTGTAAGATCTGACCACATCAAAAGATTCTTAGCCCATGATTTCCAATAGGTTGGTGTGACATTGCAAACCTCTAGGAACACGAATAAGTGACATATAAGCACTTTTAAGTTTGGGTATCCTCGTTTGACCTTGAAGGAGGGGTCCAAGGTCAAATCTGACCACATCAAAAGATTCCAGACCCATGATTTCCTATAAGTTGGTTTACCATCCCAAACCTGGACGGCCAATAATAAGCGAGTTATGAGCACTTTTAAGTTTGGCTATCCTTGTTTGACCTTGAAGGAGGAGCCCAAGGTCAAATCTGACCACACCAAAAGACTCCCAGCCCATGATTTCCTATGGGTTGGTTTACCATCCCAAACCTCTAGGACCAATAATAAGGGAGATATAAGCACTTTTTATGACTGACAAAAAAAATGCCTGTGGCGGCCATCTTGTTTTTCAAAATGAGGCCGAAAATATTCCCAGTCAAGATTTTGTAATGCGAAACATATTCTGCGAATTTGAGATCTCTACCTATAATTCCCTTTGCTCTAAAGTGCCAACAAAAGTCCTTGCTTTAAGTCGAATAAACATAACTGGCGGCCATCTTGTTCTTCAAAATGAGGCCAAAAATATTCCCAGGCAAGATTTTATGGTTATGAATATATCCTGTAAATATGAGAAAGCTAGGTATAATTTTTTTTGTGTTGTTGTTAGAGCGGTAACAGCCAATAATAAAGGAGGTATATGGCCTCACAGTCTAAGGTACCATTTTGAGTCATTTTAGCAGGCCTAAGGTGACCTTTACAACAATAGCCAAGGTCAACAAAGTGGATGCTGGTACTCCATCATGTACTCAACCTCCAAAGCTATTTTCAATAGTTTCCATGCAATATAGTCAGCATTAAGTGTGAAAATATCTCCAAAAAGGCCGAAAATGGCCTCGGTGAGGTACTTTGGCGGTGTGGATGACCTTCAATAAAGAACCTCAAAGTCAAATTTCTGCATGCTTACAGAGGACATATATATGTATTATATATACCAGCCATAGGATGACCTAACTTTCTGTATATGAGAACTGGGCCAAAATGTGAAAAAATGGCCAAAACCTGATCTTTAAGAGGCCACCAGTGACTTTGAAATTGAAGGTCAAGGTCACAAAACAATAGCATGTGGCATTGCCCATATATACCCACATACCAAATTTGAAAGGTCTAACTACAATATTTTTTAAGTTATCACGTCCGAAAGGAAATCTCTGCGGCGGCTGCGGCGTGACCGTACTGAATCTTAAGTATCCCAGACTTTCATCCAGGGATACAATAATTTCTTTGCAGCCTTAAAGTCAAAGTTAAACTTGGAGTTTTACATCCTGTTCAACAGTCTTCCTGTAGCCTTAAAGTACTGACTCAAATAATACATGAAATTTGATACATTCAGTCACAGAACCGCGAATCCAATATAAAGTAAACATAAAATACTTGGGGTGTTCCCACAGTTGTCAAGGTAATCATAAAATCAGCCAAACACAAGCATGCATGAACTAGAAGAATGTTTTTGCTAACAAAAACTAAGTGTCCCAAAAAGGTTCACCGCAATATAATATACAGTAGAAAAAGGTTTTTGAAAATAAAAACATGCAGTGCTGAGAGCAGAAGTGAAAGTTAAGCAGACAGTGTGGAAGTTTATGCATTAACATGAAAGAAAAATTTAAGCTTTATTTTGTCTATGGTTATAAATTGTGAAAAGTTAATTGAATAAATGCTCTGGCTAAGAATGCATAAAGCATCAATACTTATAATAGGTCGAAAGTTACACCATAAAACTACTTAATTGAAGAGTAACAGTGCTTTATAAATGCCATATGCCTATTTACATTTTAGAAAAAGGCAAAGTAAAATTTGAGCCTTTGGAAAGGCAAGAAGTTTATGACCCAATTCTGTGACCACATCTATCCCAATGAGTAAATAAAAGGTCAATGTACCCACAAGCCTATATATATCTTATGAATAATGCTCATTTTATGACCCCAGTTTGACCCATAAGGGAGGGTCAGGGGCTAAATCTGACCGGCTATCTAGACTCTTCACATAAGGTTTCCCAATACCTCTTAATACATTCTAAAGCTGTAGAAGCAAGACTAAAGTAGATGTAAGGCAAAAATAGACTCATCACATAAGGTTTCACAATACCTCTTAATACAATGTAAATCTCTTAAAGCAAGAATAAAATAGGTATAAGGCAAAAACACAAAATTGGCTATTTCATGACCCCAGTTTGATCCGGGGGGGGGGTGGGGTGTCAGGGGGTAAATGTGACCGGCTATCTAGACTTTTCACATACGGTTTCCCAATACATCTTAATACATTGTAAAATTCTAAAAGCAAGAATAAAGGAGATATAAGGCAAAAACACAAAATCGGCTATTTTTAGTATTTTATGATCCCAGGTTGACCCATAGGGGGGGTAAACCCAATACCTCTTAATATATTCTAAAGCTGTAGAAGCAAGAATAAAGGAGATATAACGGAAAAAGACGAAACTGGCTATTTTATGACCCCAGTTTGACCCCTACAGGGGGATCGGAGGGGAAATTTGACTTGCTTTCTAGACTCTCCACATATGGTTTCCTACTACCTCCCAATACATTTTATGGCTCTAAATGCAATAGTTAAGAAGATAATAGGGGGGTTCACATGAATTTTAAGCTTTCTGATTGGTACCTGTGAGAAAATTGCCCATAAATCAGTCAATTTTCATCGGATTGCTCCCAAAATCTAATCAGCTCACGTTTTTGATAGTATGAACTAGTGCTGGGACGAGTTGACGGAAACTCGAGTTACAACTCGATGGGCGATAATTGGGGTGACATCGATCTGCGCAAGTGAAACTCGAGTTTTTGAAAACGTCAATATTTTCACCATCTAAGGCTGACACTTCACCAAAATAATGAAAATATCTGAAATTTTCAAAAATATATTGCTTTTTAGTTTATTCTGGCTTAAATCAATGAAGATTTAACTTAAGTTATATCGCGAAAGCCCATTTCCAGGTAAAAGTTTTGCCTCATGTACGGTTATGTAAAATATTTTCGCCATATTAATGGCTAACAAACGAAATACTTTATACCGAAAATTACTCGAGTTTAACTCGAGTTCAACTCGCTTCTAACATGTGATGCTCGATCTGCCATTTACGCTGGCGATCCCACCACTAGTATGAACACATGTATGAAGTTACAAGCTTCTGTCAGTAGATTTTCCTGAACTGCGATGACGGGTAGGTGTACCCGAAAAAACAATATTTTTTGATCATGTGACCTTGATAAAGATGAAAGGTCAAATTTAAGCATGTGGAAAAATTTTCTCACGCCTAAGGTATATAACTGTCAAATATGGTTAAAAAGCTTGCAATAATAAGGGAGATATTCAAGGGAGACCATAATGCGGCGGCGAGGAAACTGACGCGAAACCAAATAAGCGCCCTTTTCAGGGACACTTAATTATGTACGATATGGAGTGCGGGAGAAGTTTACAAAAAGCTTTTACTTTATATATTTTAGTTATATTTGTGTTTATTTGCATTATTTTAATTTAATAATTGTCATTAATTGATTTAAATCTGTTAAAACTAACAATCGAATGAAGAATTATTTTACATACATCTCCTAATATAATGGCAACTGGACGGTCCAGTTTTCCATTCACACTCTTGATTTCCTGCTTAAATTGTGTCAACCAAACATGATTTTCAATTGTGATAGTAAGTTTCTCCTTGATTTGGTTGATTTTCCACCGACTCAATAGTGTCCACCCATTGTGCTTTTGCACAATGGGTGGACACTACTGTTTAGCTAATTTATCATTGACTCAATAGTGTATACTCACAGTGTTTTGGCAATGTGGATGATTTATCATTGCCCCAACAATACCTACCCAGGATGCACGAGTAGAAAAAAATTTTCCCCAGCTCAAGTTTCACACCATGCATGGTTTACAAACTTGCATGTGTAATTTAAGCCATACAACAATACAGGTAGTTTCAAAAACAGGTGTACATATTATCAATCTATGAATATTATGCCTTAAATGACAAAACTATTTGTAGAATAAGCTTACTAAAAACGTTTCCATCACTTCTTGGCTTATCCACTCAATTAAATTAATCTGCATATTGTTCTTATTGATTACCACAAATGAACCAGCAAAACCAATGTGTGTATGTTGGTAATTTTTTTATATTAGTTGTGAATAAATTACAATGTGACTGCTGAACATTTGTATCTCTTCTTTCTAGTTCTGTGACAGGGTGCCCAGATACTCAAAAATAGGCCGTTTTTGTTGGAAAAACTGAGTACAAACTAGTGAACCAGGTATCCGTTAAAATATTACAATATTACATATTTTCATTATTAACTTGGGTAAAACCCACTATTCAGCAGGATCTGTATAAGTGGTATTAGTTTTTCCCATAATTTCCTATTTTCACAGTTTCAGTTTCAATAAGTCTGTTTATTCTAGCACCATTTTTGCTTCATTAATATTTCCAGTTGGCCGCAATTAAAATGTAGGTACTTACCGTGCTCAATTTAGGGAGAGCTATAGAACAATGGATATCCACCCATGTTTTTCTCCAAGAGTCGCATTCCATAGGTACTTACTTGTATGAAAAGTTTGACATACATAATTTAAGAACCACAGTGGAATGCTGACAGTATTGCAATACCAAGGAGCATGGGTGCTGCAAGGGTGTCATCAAGATGTGGACTGAAGCTTACTTCGCAATGACAAACAAATTTCTACCAAAAATTTGACTTATTTAGCAGTCTTCAGAAAACACTGAAAATAAATGTTAAGATTTCTTAACATTGTTAACAACTCCCAAAGAGCATGGGAAGTGATTTATTTCATTTCATGCATCATCCTGATCAATATGTTTAAGGTTTTAAGAAGGGTTGAACAGGTAGCATATTTTCTATTTTAGTATACCAAATATGTAAAACCATTGCAATTCCAGGATACAAAAAGTTATATTCTAGTATACCCCTAAACGAACAGGTCAGCTATCTGGAAACAAAATTCATGAATATAAAATAGTGCAGTTCTATTCAATGAAATCACTTTAAAGTTTTAAAATCTACAATAATACATGATAAAGTTTACAATATCTTTACATGTCCCACAATTATAAATACTGACGATTAAGATAAATGTTGAAAGTGTTGACAAGCCATTACAGTGACATGGTCACGACTTTGAGAGGCCAGTGATATCAGCTAACCCCTAGTTTTAAGTGATTTTAAAGCACCACTTCGAATTTGTAATCATTACATGATTTTCACTTCAATGTATGTCAGCATGAAAAATAGCCAGCCTCGGCAGGCAAGAACCCCAGCCCGCAGGTACAGGTAAATGGCCAATGACATTGAGATCTGGGAAAATCTTAGGAACAACGTCTGTTGTAAGAAGTATAGAGGACCCACAAGATGTTCTACAAAAGATTCACAGGCCATGATTTCTTACAAGTAGTTTTCATATTTTGAAGCCCCAGAAACAATTATAAGGGAGATATAAGGCCTTTTTGATATGATCACCCTCCGATTTGGCATTAACAATGTGATATGGCAGCCATTTTGTTTCCAAAACTAGGACACAATTACTCTGAGACAAGCTTTCCTGTCCATTTACATTTTGTGCAAATCTGATGAAGCTAGCTGGAATATTTTAGGTTACAGAAAATAGTAAAGATTTTAGAACAAACTTTAAGGCATTAAAATTTTAAGTGTTGCCATGGCAACTGCTGCTGCCAGATACCCCCCAAAACCTAATCAGCTCAAGATTCTCTTGGGGTAAACATACCCTGAAAATTTGGTGAAAATCCATGAATGGGTTAAGGCTGTGGAACACCCACAAACTTTAAGACCCAAAAATCTTAAAAGTGTTGCCATGGCAACAGTTGTTACCAGATACCCCACAAACCTAATCAGCTCTAGATCCTCTTGGGATAAACGATAAACATCCCCTGAAAATTTGGTGAAAATCCGTGCAGGGGTTTAGGCTGTGGAACACCCACAAGCTTTATGCCCGCCGCCGCCCGGACAGTGCAGGGGACGACTATAACATGGCACCAATGCAAAACCGTACCGATTCCGGGATTCCGCATTTTAGTACACCCCAACCAAACATGGACGTTCCTCTAAATGACATCGCAATAAAAGTCCATACACAAAATATGAGATAAAACTGCAGAATTTCTTCAGATTTGTGGTTTGTTTCCAATATTTTAGTTTTCCTTCAATTATATGTGTTGACAAGCAAGATTAAGGTTATAAATTACCGTAACCAAAACATGGGAATTCTGCTCACTGTAACCGCTAGTACTGTATAAAGTTTGCAAAATGCAAGAAAATACGAGATAAAAGCTTATAATTTCCTCAGCTTTATGGTTTGTTACAATATTTTAGGTTTTCCTTCCATTATATGTGCTGACAAGCGAAGTGGCGGTTGTAAAATCTTATCACGGTATGTCATAAAATTGCTCTCAATACCGGGCCTACCGACCCATCCCTAGATAAAAGTGTAGAATTTCTTCAAAATTGTTGTTTTTTTCCCAATATTTTAAGTTTTCCTTTGACTGTATGTGTTGGCATGCAAGATAAGGTTATAAAGTGTTGTAAACAAGACATGGCAGCTTTCCTCAACATAATCGCTATAAAGCCTGTAAACGCACAAAAATATGAGATAAAAGCTTATAATTTCTTCAGATTCTGGCTATGTTTGCAATATTTTAAGTTTTCCTTCCATTATATGCGTTGACAAGCGAAGTGGTGGTTTTAAAATCTCATCACGGTGTATCTGTAAAATGCTCTCAATTAGTATAGGGATCGAGAGCCATGTTGAGGATCGATATCGAATGAAAATTTAGGGTTGTGGATGGATCGATATTTCAATATCGGGACCGTTAACGTAAGCCGTGGGCGATAATGCAGGTTCTCTGAAAACATGCATATATAAATTCAAGCAAATATCAAAAGATACTACTTATGCACCAAAAATATGTTTCTGCAATATAAAATTAAATAAAATGAACAAAACATACATTAAACAAGACTTTTTGTGCTTTCCTGTGTACTAGCTGTCAGGTTTTGTATCTCTTCCGTGAAACAGGAAGTAGGTCACTGGCAATGTAAACAAAGATGGTGCCAGACTTGACCTCGTTTTGTTTCAGTTGTAAATGTGCCTTTTAAAGATTTTATACAATAAATATGCGTTTAAGGAGTAAAATTACCATTGTTTTTTAAATTTTTGTGTTTGTTGTATGTTATTTTGATATTGAAATGCTGGTAGTGTTTGTCGATATCGGCAGTTCTGTGGGATGATCGATCGATATTGAAAGATCTAGCATCAATCCCTATACTACTCTCAATACCGAGACACCGGGCCTAACGACCCATCCCTAATTTGGACACAGCAAACCAAGAAGTACCACAGATAATATTCACCAAATTTAAATAGCTTTATTCAGGATGGTCATATAATAGAATCACTTTTTAGTCAAATTATCATGTTTGAACTTTCACTGCTGATCAAATGTATGGAATTCCAAGAGGTTGGTTTTGAAAATATGTATGTCATGACAGAACTTCATATTTGACAGAATTTCAATATCTGTCAACAAAGCTTCCAATTGGAAGTTGTGTCGACAGAACTTCCAATCCTTGCGTTTCATTAGTTTGGAGGGATTTGAAGTTCTGTCACCAGAATTTCAAATTCTGTTAACAGAACTTCAAGTCCTGTTGATAAAATTGAGGGTATTGCTCTGAGGTTCAGATTTTGTATGGATTTGAAGTTCTGTCGACAGAATTTGAAATTCTGTCAACAGAACTTCAAGTTTAACTCCTGGTAATGATATTTGAGGGTATTTGCTCTGACGTCCAGATTTTAGGTTACTTTGAAGAATATAATTTTCATCTCTTTTTTAATATACCTACTCATTTATTTCTTTTAATCAAGGCAGTTATGGCCTATCATCTTTTATTTTTAAATTTTCCCATTTCCCGAGTACCAAGGATTAAATACCCACTTACTTTTCAGTATTATTTTTAAATCAATCAATGTACTACTTGTGCCTAGCTCTCTCTGATAACTCCTTATACCTTCAGAAACTTTTTAAAAAACATTAACATACCCTGGAAATTAACTTAAAAGAATCATCATTTGAAATTACAATGTCATTTGTGAACAGAAAATTGATGCAATGCAAAAAATAGCAGGGTACATGTAATTACAGGGATTATTTGCAAATACAGTTATAAGTTCCAATTAGAAATTCTGTCGACAGACCTTCCAACTGAAAGTTCTGTCAAAGTACTTTGACAGAATTTGAAATGCAGGATGCAGGTCAAGGTTACTACAACAAGGTCAAAACATCAAAAGTCAAATCAAGGTCAGACCATGATGCGACACACAATGTCACTGCCCAGTATCAACTTAGTACACCTTATGGTTTCCAAGATAGAGCCTGGGCGAAATTATAAAATTCAGGGTCACAAGGTCAAATCAAGGTCACACCATGACGTTGCTAACCTACACACCAAACCAATAACCAACTTTCTATACCTTACAGATTATGAGATTTACCAAGACAAGATTTTAAAGGTCAACGTTACCACAGAAAGGTCAAATCAAGGTTACACTATAATGTTTCACACCTACACCCATCAACCACTTTCCTGGATCTTATAATTTCCAAGATATAGCCCAGACCAGATTTTAAAAGTCTAATGGCTATGGCAAGGTCAAATGTCACATCAAGGTCATACCATGGCATTGCACACAAACACAACAAATGTCCTATGTATCAACTTACATTATTAATTTTCCAAAATACAGATTGGATAAGATTTTGAAGGTCAAGGTCAAATATGGAACAAACATATACCCCAGACAAGATTTTAAAGTTCAAGGTGACTACCGCAAGTACAAAACAAGGTCAGACCAGGACTTTGCAATTTTCACATTCCAACCAATGTCCCTTCCCAGTACCCAACTCCCAGTATTAACTTCGTAGATCTTACGGATTCGGAGAAAGAACCTGGACAATATTTCAAAAGTCAAGGCCACTACAGCAAAATCGTAGGTCAAATGAAAGGCGGGGTTGAGGCACATGTATTTCCTAGAATATTTACTCCCCCCCCCCCCCCCCCCCCCCCCCCAAGTTATATAAGTGAATTTGAGTGAACTTCAGAAAAAATTTACTGTGTATAATAAAATATAATTAGTTTGTACCATTTAATGAAAACAATATTTAACAGAGTAGCATTGGCAAGGTTTATGTAAATGTAACTTAAACTATTAGATCAAGATGTAAATATACAGGATCTTTCACATGTTCAGAATCACCTCTTCTTCAACTGGAAGGTAAGACAAAGCTCTATATCTCAGGAACTAAGCTATATACATTTGCCTTTAAAAATGTGAATGTAAATATCTAATAAAACAAAACCAGCTGTATATAACTTTTATATATCCATGTTTTCCTTGTACTCCTTAAACTTAAGTATGTACATTAGAATTATATCCAATTATGACCACAGTGTTCATTCTAGAGTTGGAGCTACTTGAGTCAAATGACTCCTTTAATAAATTTTGGTGGGACATTTAGTAAATGCGATGAGTCAAATGACAAAAATTAACCTTACAGTTGAACAAATTGAGTTAAATAGGAGAGAGGAGAAAAAATGTACTATTAGTCTATCTTCAAAGTGAATTTGCAATACTAAATCAAATTCAAGTCTACTCACTGTGAAAAAAACTTTATTTCAATTCAAGACATATTTGTAGTCGGCATGATGTACAGGATTTGCAATAATTAAAGTATTTTTTACTGATTTTTTTTTTCATTTTTTTTTTTCAATAAATATGGTCCAACCCTGCTCTATCTAAAACTAGAAAAAAAATTAACTCACCCTGACATTGTCTTTTCAAGTTTGTCCCACAGTAGTTTAAAATGTTTGTTGTTACCTGTTAACAATTGTCTTTGAAGTCACTTATAAGAGTGCATTATGCAAAAATAAACTTTAAAAAGTGAAAATATTAAAAAGCTGGATAATAAAATCTTGTTGTGCAATAGATATTTATTTCTATATATTTAACAAAACTATGAAAAAAGTGGAAATTTACAGCTACTGGTGAGTTTAAATCACTTACTATAAACGTGTTTTCTGTTGATAAATACTGAATTTTTGTTAAACGAAGTATGATTGGACAGTGCCGTTTCCGCTCAACCAATCAAATTAAGGCATTTAGAAGCAAGGAAACATGGAGGAATTGGGTTAAAAAGACAATATATGTGTCCTTTTATTTGATTTTTAAACAAAATTTGTCTAATTTTCCCAATATTTACAGCGAAAACGCAGGCGATAATGCAAGATTTATGCGTCACCGCGACTCGGGATCATAACG
The DNA here is from genome assembly GCA_964017235.1 of Sabellastarte sp. h YS-2021. NCBI lineage: Eukaryota > Metazoa > Annelida > Polychaeta > Sabellida > Sabellidae > Sabellastarte > Sabellastarte sp. h YS-2021. The sequence goes on from OZ024928.1 coordinate 118,390,569, forward strand.
TGTACGCGTCTTTTCGCCCCAGTATAGCGACAAAAGACGCGGAAACGCGTAGTAAAATGAACACTGTGACCAGATATCACCAGGCTGATACGAGACAACACCGCTGGAACTTAAAAGTCCAAATTGGACGTTCCTTTTAGGTGCTGAGATGTGTTATTTCTCATTAAGATCCAATAGAGTATTTCTAAATTAAAGGGTATTCAATTTGAAAATCAGCTGTCACTTTGAAAAACAGACACAAGGCCATGAAAAAGTTGTGGCACTGAAAGTCACCTCTCATATATATGGTGCATTTGACAAAGTATGAAATGTGACACCGGCAAAAATGGTAGGTTATGTAAGAGTGTGTGGGAAGATTCAGGGGTGGTGGCGATTCCTTCTATACCAGTGCCCGCCAACTCAGCTGGATGCCATGGGTGTAAACAATACCTGCACAGCCTTTAACGACAGTAGGGTAAAAATACCAAGGGAAAATGTCTTATTTCTAGACCCAATCAAACCACAAGCATATCACTATATTGTCATAGAGAAGGGTCAAAAAGTAGAAACATTTTCAGACAGACCTTTGGGACAGAATCCTGATGCAAATAAAATATTCTATGTTTGGATGTTTGGTATGTATTAGATCACTGGTGTAATGCTGAGTTAGCTGGACTTGGAGCACTGTACTGGCTTGCTTAACCAAGTGATATTTCTATGGAATTCAATGCACATAATAATGAGCACTAGCTGCTCCCATTTAATATCTTCACTCACTTTCATCCTCCCTGGATGCATTATACATCGAAAATGGTTGTACAGCAGATTGTTCTGAACTCTGCTTCTTGTGCTTTTGCTGCAAGTACATCTGCCGGTAAGATCCTGTAAATAGTAAATTTTTTTTTTGTGTGTTAAAATTACCTTTCAAGTTTGTGCCAAATTGTAATAGAATGTAATAGAAAGTAATAGATGCCAAAGTAATAGTAATAGTAATAGATTTAAAATTTTCAAATGTAATAGTAATAGTAATAGATTGAATATTTTCAAATGTAATAGTAATAGATTGGCTGTAATAGATTACAAGTCTGCTACCCACCTGTATCTGGGGACTGATCCCTTGAGTTTGAACTAGAGTTGGCCAGCTGCTTCTGTCTTGGTAACTTGTTTGTTGGCTACAGCGAAGTTACATAAAATAGTTAACTTTGTCTTAAACCCTTAATATACCAAGAAGTTGGCAACAATTTGACATTTTCATTTAAAAATAAACAATGCAACCACAACTTTATCATTATGTTCCATGTACACTCATTTAGCATTTTATAATTAATGACAATGCAATTCTGAACCTGTTAAGTAAATAAAATAATAATATAACATTTAAATTGGTTTAATTAGAATAGCCAGTTGCTCAATTTCAAAGTTATGAGTATATTCATTATATTACTGGTTACTATTACAACATTAAAACAGTGTTTGGTTGGGGTATGACAGGCTGCCCAGGTATTTTTAACAGACTGTTAAGAAATGGACAGAAATTAGTGAACTGGGTAAACAGTAAGATTATTTCCATAAATAATGCGAGCTAAAACAAATCTTCAACCACATTTCTCTTCCAAATGCAGTACAACCTCAGTTATCCAAACCTACTGGGAGACATACAATCAGGTCAAATAAGCGGGGGTTCGCATAGATGAAATGGAGTCACATTAAGCCAAAAACTGGGGTAGTGTGGGCGATAATCAGTGAATATTAAGTTTTAGCATAAAAATGGGGATGAGGCATTGTATCACAGTATAATTTGGTAACTAACCAGTTTTACAGTGTTTTCATTGCTCCCCTGTCCTTTTAAAGCATTAACTACACTTAAAAGTAGGGGTGCGACGGTACCAGATTTTCTAGTCCAGGATTCCGCCAATGCAAAACCGCCCCGATTCCGGGATACCGAAAACGTTTGAGTTTCAGCATTTCCCCAATCGAATAGACCTACAAACAGGAAGTGATTTTCCGTAATCCAAAACATGGCAGTTTTTCTCAAAGAAATCGCTATAAATGCATTAAAATCTTATGAAATATGAGATAATGAGGTAATAGTTCATAATTTCTTCAGATTCAGGTTTGGCATTTAATATTTTACATTTCTCAATAATTATATAAGCTGACATTCGCGATTCCGGTTGTTAAAAGCGGTCACGGTATTTCAGTAAACATGTCTCGATACCGGTATACCGCCACTACCGACTCACCCCTACTTAAAAGTAACTTTATTCGACATATATTATGCGGGATTGAGTTGGGTGTGCTCGTTTGGTACATGCATTAAAGATGCTATATTGTCAATAAACATTGTCATAGATTTTTCAATTTTGAAACCCCAAGCAAACAGATGGTAATGCATTGTTGACATTTTTTCTTTAAATACACAATATCAGTCTGTGAATCAACCTACTCCGGCAAATTATAAACTGCAAACCCAATCGAACACTCACGCAGCGATTGCGCATTATCAAAGAACTGTATGTAGTGGGGTCATGTAAATGAACTGATTCCTCCCCAATTAAAACAGTGGTATTAAAGATCAAGGAAGTTGGGCATTTCTGTGAACAAGGCGTTTTATAAGCACTAGAATTAATGGTTTCCGAGAATACGTAAAATATTTTATTATCGCTCAGGCTAGAAAGTACTTTAAAACTGAATGTAGGAAGACAAGGTTCGGATGAGTTAATCCGGAGATTCGGATGATAGGGGGCTGCATAATTGAGGTTCTACTGTACTATTTTTAACATGATTTCCTTCATACTTAAAGATGACATTTTACTTTCTATACAAGTCAACTGCAATATTTACTTTACTGGAACTTACACTTAGTTCAAAATAAAATGAAAGAACCAACATTCAAGTCAGTTCTCACAATAATGGATACCTTTGCCCCATTTTTCACTGAGAGTAATACCAGTCTTTCGTTATAAAAAGTCAGTTGAGCAACACTAGAACAGCAAATACTAAGATTGGTTGTAACACCCCTTTAGTAGCTTGAAAACACTTCACATTAAGAATGCATCATTAATACATAGCATCATGCTGCAAAATGTAATACTATTATTTCATTTGACATAAAATACTTTGACTTAAAGAGCACTAAACTGTGGTCCTATTAAAAATACCTGATTGCTGTAACCATTTTCAAAGGAAGTGACCTCGGATTCCTCCCATGGTAGCCTGCCCTTTCCCCTCCCAGAACTTCTTCGTGGCGTTGGTCCATGTGATGGACTTTCACCCAGTGGTGGTGGGGCTGGAGTTGTTCTCGCTGATGAAGTTACTGATTCAATATCAATATCAGACCGAACTGAGCGAGCTGAACCACTTGTGCCACCAGAAGCTGACAGTATCCATTCAATATCTGCACCTGGTGGTAAATTCACAGAACCACCCCTTGACCCTGCGGAAGAAGGTACAGGAGTGGCATAGTCTACTAGGCCATCTGCATTAAGCTTTGGTAGAATTCTCCTAGCTAATCTTGCTTGCACTGCTGCCATAACTCCATCCCCTTCATAGCTGAGCTCCACTGAATCCACAGATGAAACAAGTGGCTGCAATTTACCGGGTCCTAAATTAGAAGCTATTGCAGCATAGCATTCTAGTGCTGCTTGCCTCACCTGTCTCTTTGGATCAATCAATGTTGGTGCAACAATATCACACAGCTCAGCTAAGTCAAAGTCATAACTTGGAAATGTGAGAAGAGATGCTATGACAATATTTAAAGTTTCTTGTCTCACCCGAGAATTTCGGTTTGACAGGTTTTCACATATCACAGATAAAACATACTTGGGAGATAAAACTTGCATCAACTGCATTACAACTTTCATAATTGCTTGCCTTATGACAATTTTGTTATCACCCATTCTCTTTGATAAAGCACCAACAAGGGCTTTCAAATGTGCAGTAATAGATGGTCCTTGTCTCTTCACAAGTAGTCCCAAAATTTCAAGTGTCACTGTTGTAATTTTAAAATTTGAGTCATCCAATAGACTTGTAAGGTAATTTATAAAACTTAGCACATGAGGTGACATTTTCTGAACATTTGTGTCATTCATGTCTTTCAAAACACATTTGAGCTCTTCAACCGCCTGTGCTCTATCTCTAAAGTTGTTTTCTTTTAGTCTTTCCAAGATATGACTAGGTATTACTCCAAATTCAAATTTTCCTCCGGATGGGACATGTATTCTTGTACTCTGCGGGGAAGCACCATTTCCAGTGTAATTATCAACCGAGGGTGTAAAGACAGCAGAATCTCCAGGTTTGAATGTTGCCACATCATTTGCTGTGCTATTTGAGCTGGTTGAATATGGTATATCTCCATCAATTCTGCCAGTTAACTTGTTGTAGTACTTACGTAAAGGTGGAGATAACCTTTGTGTATACATGTGGAATTTTTTATCTCCAACTAAATTGCGTATCTTCTCCAGGGAAAGCAAAGCATGTTGTTGGATACTCTCATCTGATGTATCAAGAAGTTTCTTTGCAAGTGACTGTGCAATATCAAAGAAATCTTCTTCACTGAATTCAGGGGTAAACATCATAGGAAGGGCAATAATGACTTCCTTTCTGACTCGACTTTGGGAATTTTCTAAACCATACTGAACTATGGCCTTAAAAGTCTGTTGCATATCATAGGTATGTTTCATATACACATGCAATGTCTGTATAACTGCCCGCCTTATGGTGATTTTACTGTCCCCCATATTAGGAACAAGTCGTGGCAATATTAACCCCATACATTCATCTAACTCATCCATGAGATGTGGAATTAGCTCATGCACTAACTGTATACAGTGATGGCGTACATCCCAGTCATTGTCAGCCAGTGCCATTGCAAATCCCCTGAATATTGCTTTCTGGTCTTGGAATGGCAGACGACCCCCATTTTTACGAGCAGCATTTCTCAACTGATCTAAGATTTCAGCTCGCCTACTGAAATTTGAATCACTTAACTGATTTAAGATATCATCTTCTTCCATATTCCTCATCACTTTAGTAGTCCGACTTGTGTGAAAACCATCTCCATTCGGACCAACGTTATGAGGGAACACTAGCTTGGCAACTTTGCCAGCCATTGGTGTTTGTGCAGGTGTTTAACTTACAAATGAAACTTGTGCTCATCATACATAATAAAACACTAAGTCTTTTTACTGTGGGGATGTCAATTCCGTAAACCACACATAACACGCTTAATTTTACATGTAACTTTCAGTATTTACTGTCAAATTTTGTCCAAAATGGCGACATTTCCACAACAACCTATTTATTTGTATCACGTGATTTGAAGTATTTCCGACTTCTCACAAACAAAATTAATTAATATATAACTAAATTTACTTATATTACTTAATTGTTATAACATAACACACTAAAACCACATCAATGTGTTCAATAAGCAATATTATTTAAATATTTTTGCGTTTAAAAGGAAAATTGAAGAAACGGGAGCCTGCCAATGTTAAGGATGTTTAATAAATAATACATCCTGGATTTTGAAAGATTAGCATCACATGAATAACCTTGTCAAATCAGTTTATCCCTTTGTAACTGATTGAAAGTTTTTCTTTTTTATTTAGACTTTTGATCTTTGAATCAAAACAAAATTTCTCTTTTTCAAAATTTTAAATGTAATCTCATGAGTACATTTATAGCATTTAATTACCATCCAGCAGACACAGACCTTGAAAAACACTTTGATTTAGTGTTGAAAATTGATCTTGACATTGATGTGTTCTTTTTCAACACAAATGTAAGTTCGGTAATTTCTGACATGAAAAAGTAGTCATATTTTAGACATGAAATACTGGTGATTTAGAAAATTGATACTGGCATATTTTCATCACTAAATCTAAGTTAGATTTCTGACAAGAAAAATTAGTCATTTTTCAAAAGAATAATCAATAATGTTTTAGACAGGAAATCTTGGTGATGTTGGGTACAAAAATTGATCCTAAAATTGATGCACACTTTTTAATAATAAATCCAAGTTTGTTTTCTTGAGGGAAAAAGTAGTCATATTTTGGAACAAAAACATACTGAATATGGGATAATGTATGACATGAGTATGTTAATTGTGTACCTTCCCCGAGAGTGGTGAGCTTTTAAAAAAAAAAAAAAAAATTGTGCAATAGCTAGGTAATTTGATTCATCCTTCTTAGTTGTTACATTGTCCTTTTGAATTTGTGTTTTACTTAAAGGACTACTTTTTATTAGTTAATAACTTAATTACTCTATATCTACAATATGTTTGGCTATGAAATTATCACAAAAATTTCACATATATTCTGTGTTTAAATAGAAGCTGTAGTCTCAAAGAATAAAAGTTAAACTGGATATCAGTTTTTAAATTATACTTCTACACAGAAGACTACCCCTATGAAAACCACCTTTCTAATATATAATGTTAACTTCATCTGCAGTAAAAAGTAGCAGGTTGGCAGATCATCTAAATCATTAGTATGTAATGAAAACATATATAGTTATATCATCTATGTGCTACAGTCACTCCTATGACCAAGACAAATATATTTAGATATATAGAATAAGAAAATCACTTGTCAAAAGCAGCATGAACCTAACCTCTTCAGTTATAACATTTTATGACTATGAGAATGCAATAGCTCAGTGGGGTTCACATACTTATCTTATCACTACTCCTTGCTTTACTCACTCCTAGGTCCGTGATTAAAACTAATTACTGACAGGACCACAGAATAGGAAATGTGTACACTTTCTCAATAGCATGGTGTGTGCTTGTCTAGCTAGGTCCTCTCTTTTGTGGTTAAAGTTGAAAACTAATTAAGCTGGGGCAGCAATGTGGTGAAGTTGTATACATATAGTTTGGTTGGGAATTTTTTTGAAAACTACATTTAAAAGATTATTATTTTGAAAGAGAGACAGCAAAAAAAAAGCATTGTAATTTTACTTGAGAGTTTCTTTCTAATCGCAATGTATATTTTTAATATATTTAGTAAGTTTGACTGGATAAAATAATTAGACACAGAGAATATCACTTCACAAATAATTTATTTAAATATATTACCACGAATTCATTAGATTATTGAAATTGGATTATCCTATTATAGGAATATATATATAATAATGGATATCTAGGTGGAAAATACAAAAGATCATAATATATACCCATATATTGAGAGATGAAGTTTGATTACATGCAATATTATATACAGATACAATGAAATAACCATCCTCAATGAACAAGTAATCCTATATGCATGAATTAAGTGGAAAATTACTGTTTCATATATTATTATGAGATTTCAGCTAGCCACATGAGAACCAGTGGTTCGAACAACTAAATGAGAAATAAAAAATATAAATGCCATGATTACATAAAGAAATAAATCGGATCTTGCTAAGAATAATTTCCAAATTTAAAATATACTTCAACATTATTTCACCCATTGGATTTAACCTGATTTGACTGGTTGGATCCAACTAAAACAGTTTGCAAAATCTACATGCATTTCAGCCACATTTCACCCATTGATTTCAACATGATTTCACCCATTGGATCCAACTAAAACAATTTGCAAAGCCTCCTCCTGAGATGGGCCCTGATAAGCCAATTGTCTAGGTATTGGTGAAGTCCGACTCCTCTTGTGAGAGCCATCAGCTTCACTTCTTTTACTATCATTATAAAAATTTGTGGGGCCATGACTAGGCTGAAAGGAGGGAGGTGAACTGGAATACTTGAGAACTGTGGATGAACCAAAGATACTTCAATGAGGCTGGGTGGATGGGAATATGGAAGTAGGCGTCTGACAGGCCTATAGACAACACCCTTTCCCCTGGAATCAGAGAGATCTTGAAGGACTCTAGTCGTTTCATTTTGAACCTTTCAACCAATAGAAAGATGTTGAACCGACTGAGGTCTATGACTGACCTATACTTTTGGTGAGGCTTATGGACTACAAACAGGTGACTATAAAACCCAAGAGATCTTACAATTTCCACCCTTTCTATAGTGTTCTTTGACAGGAGAGATTGGATGCAAGAAGCCTGAGCTAGATCTTTCTGATGGGTCTTGTATCCTTATTGAATCAGGTAGGCTCTGGCTAATTTTAGTTTTGAGAAGAATGGTAGAATGTAACCATTGGTAATAATGTTTAACACATTGTTTGAGCATTCTTCTTTTGCCAGTTTCTCCTAAATGAACGGAGCTGATCTCCTACTGGTGGACTGATTGAGGCTAAGGACTCATTGGGAGGGATTTCCATGCCCTTGGCCCCTTGGGTGAGGTCGGAAACGATTCAATTTCCACCTGCCTGAGGAAAAAGATTGGTTACTGCTTGGGGTGGATTGGTCCCATATGGGCGTTTACTGTAGGAGCCTCTTTTTTCTTCTGCTGGGGACCACGAAAGGGCTGATTTTGATAGGGCCTATAGCCCTGACTGTTTTTAGGGTGCCTTTTTGAGGAGGAACTCTTCTCCCTCCTTAACCAGTTGTGACCGGAACAAAGGAGAGGGACAGAAGGGGGAGCTCCGGAGTTCTTGACATCTGGTATCTCCCAGATTAGGTTGGAGATGGGTCACTTCAGCTTCACATCTAATAAGAAATGCATTTCCCTAATATACATTTCCCTCTGGAAAATGTGGGAAAAGGCCTGGCTTTGACAGGCTGAGGCTCTCTGTTGGATATGTATCCTCTTATCCATGATATCTAGGTAGTCACAGGTTGTTTTATAACCATTTCTGGCTGCCTTTTGAGGATTGTCTCCCTTTTGTATTTGAGCTTTGATCCATTTGGTAGCTTTGATTCTGTCCCTACAGTTTTCCATGACCAGGTTGCACTCTGAGATGACCTAAGTAAAAGCAGCCAAAAAGTAAGGGTATACAGAGATTTTGCCTAGGCTGATGCTCAAACTCTTTTATTACCTGTAGAGAGACTTTACCCATCCGAGCTCCAGAGGGCTTAGGGGAGATACAGATTTTTGCTAAGTCTGTATTCAATTCTTGTAATTTGTCCCAAAACAAGTTGACCCAACTTATAACACTTGGCAGTGGAAGGGGGTGTTGATGAATTTCTCTTCTGGGAGATTTGCAGCCTGAAAATCCTGCTCAAATTTATCTAGGGCCTCCTTAAGAGAAGGGCCGACATGGGAGCATAGCTGAAGGACCCATAGGCCTTAGCTGTTGTTGTTGAGCCGCTTGGTTGAGATCCAACACTGGGATAGAGGATACTTGTATACTATTACTGGGATCAGGGAGGTTAAGGACCTGTCTGAATGTCTCAATGTCCTCAGTGTATTGTCCTCTGCTTCCCTGTGAAAAATGGGGTCTGGGTCAAGTTTTAACTCTGGGTCAGTTCTGGGTTTTTGTGGCTCGGTAGAATCCCCCTTGTTCTAGAGAACTTTTTATTTGAGCAGATACATCTGATTCCTCAGAAGAGGAAGACATATATTTGTGGGATTTGTGCCTTCTTTTGTCAGAGTGCATCTTTGGTTTTAATTTCTGAATTGGAAATGTTTCCAATTTGTGATCCGAATCAACATCCAAATGAACTTTCGATTTGTACATTCAGACTAAATGGGCTGGTAAAGGGAGACCAGCAAACTGTGTCCATAGATTCATCTGTATTTTAGGGAATCAGAAAATTTTTCTAATTCGGTTATAAAGACTTATTCATGGCTTGTGCCAGGTTTGGGATCGGATTCAGTGATCTAATCCACCACTAAATTGGGAGGGGGTTTTGAAATGGAAGCACTCTATTTTATTTAGTTTTGCAATGAATTTGCTGTTCTGAGAGTTATTGAAGGCTTCCAACATGGAAGCATGAAAGACCCCCATTAGCTGTTGAATTTCTAGGGAAAATTTGAGAGCCCAATAATTTTCTATTTTCTTTTGTAACTGTGTACCCAGAGTTGGAGGGACTGGCTGAGGAGTTTTCAAGGATAAGACCTCCAAACTTAAATGTTGGGCTTATCGGTGAGAATAGAACTGCTGAGCAGTTTCCTCTAATTCCCCATGGGAGCCAGAAAATATTCCCCCATTTCTGGATCACCTAATAAGCTAACTTCATCATTAGATGAATCACATTTAGACTTTCTAACATAGCGTTTCTCATTTTTAATTTTGCACAACTGTTCTTCCGCAAAAGAACAACATAACGGTCAAGGCCTGTCACCAGTCACACAGGCATCATTGCCCTTACCCGCCTCCCTGCAGGTAGGGCAGTAGTTGTGCAGATCAAAGTCGAAACAGAAGTGATGACATTAAATTGAATGAGGTTTATTGGGGTTTGATCTTTTGGACAACATGCTAGCTTATCTGATTCAAGCCCAATTCGACAAAATGAATAAAAAATAAAGATAAATATTTTTCTTGGATGTTGGCCATTCGAGATAGCATTCAGTTCCACATGGTAAGCTATTTTAGTGTAATAAAATTGTAAGTTAAACTGGAACTTAAATTCTTACAATACATGAGGCTTCATAAGTATATATTGTCGCATCGACGAACCATCAAATAGCACACTTGCCAATGCTTCTCACCTGTCGTGTGGAAATTATATAAAAATAGAGAAATAAAATGTAATTATTGAATAAGCAAAGCAAAAATATATCTGAAGAACTTTCAAACCCCTGTGTCTCTCAACACTTGGAAAAACTTGTACCACTTTCTGGAAACCCATGATTGGCAAAATACTTACGTATTACCATACAAATATATGAGCCATAATTTAATTCTGATGCAGAGAATAATTAACTGCAATGAAAATCTTTTACTACTACCTACATTTATAGCACATCTGTTGATACTATTAAGCATCACTTTTTTACTGTTAAAAGAATTGAATTTTGGAAGGATTTATCATATGCTATTGTTAAGCACTCAATTTTGAGACTAGCTTCACTGTATGTGAAATTTTGCTTGGCTTACCTATACAAACTATTCCAAGAATAAAGTGTGTTATTTTATTGAGAAAATGATTCTTAAATAAAAACAAAAGTGTCAAATGTCCAACCATTTTCAAAGAATATTTGTATTTTATTAAGTCAAAATTATAAGTCTTATACCTAGTTCATCAGATGTTACATATATAGGCACTGTGTGTGTGTGCATTATTTAATCTAAGCTTTATATGTATGTATTAACATTTACAGTAAGGGAGTTATTGATTTTTGTGTTATGTGGTGGTACTAATATTTATCGATCTATTTATAGACTGGGGAAAATCCCTCTGGGCTTGTATAATCTCATTGGTTCTACTATACTGATATATTAATAGATTTGGGGAAACCCTATAAGCTACCTGTAGGTTCTAGATCTTCCTCACTTGATCTGGTGACTGGTGTTAAGTTCAAGTTAGTTCTATAAGATTATAGATGCTTCAATAACTATATACAAGGGCTGTACATCTGACCACACACAAAAACATAGTATTTGCTGGCTATAAGGAAGGCTACTTGTGTCTTAGAACTAATAACAAGTGGATATAAATTACATGTGTTGTGTACTTTTTCTGGAGTGAACCTTCTACAGTGTCTGGATAGATTTGCTGTACTTTGGATATTATTTACTTATTAAGTACCAAGTATCAACATCTCACACCTCTGAGATATATCCCAGACAAGTTTTTTTGATCAGCCCACCTGCATGCCCATCTGGATGCCATGGGTGAAAATACCCGAACAGCCCTTAACGGCTGAGGGATAAGAACATAAAAATGTACAAAGTGATGAATTGTATAAAAAGTAACTTTAAGATGTGACAATGAATACAAAATATGAATACATCGAGTAACCATGTTACGTTTTTGTAATTTTCAAAACAGTATCTCCATGATGCGTACAAAAAATAAACCAAAATGTGGACATGAAAGAATACAAGACATCAGTATTCATACATCAGAAATAACTGAAATTTCCAGTGACGAGAAAGAAGACAAACATAGTCACATGCGATCTCTCAACCAAGTATTACTCCAATAAGTTATTCCAGATTAGAAGGATTTTGCTTATTTGGTTTATGCCAAAAAAAGAAAACTTGAGAGATCTAGCCAGTACTTTCCAGAGAAAATGCACCCATTCTGATTCCTGTAAGACCTTGCAATTAATTAAACTAATGAACAATTAAATATACTGCTGGTGCAAGCCAGCTTTGCTAAACATCAGAAAAAGATGTCCTGAGTCTCCTACAGCAAAGCTGGCACATGCACTCTACTCTCTAGGTGGCGTTACCCACTTCCTTCCTGGCTCGAGAATGTGCCCAGCAGGCACACGCCTTGAAATGTCGTTGATTTAGAGTTGAAAACAGGTCCTGACGTTGAAATGTGCATTACCAACTACTAAATCTAAGTTAGTTTTCTGACATGAAAAAGTAGTGATATTTTGACCAGAAATCATGGTGATTTTTGGTTGAAAAACTGACACTGACACAATTTCAACACTATTTCAAAGCTGGATTTCTGACTGGAAAAAGTAGTGATACTTCATAAAAAAATCACCACTAAATCAAGTTAGGTTTTTTGACATGAAATCTTGGTCATGTTACTGAACTGAAAACAGGTTGAATGTTGGGAAATGAATGACTGGTGATTGTTGATTGAAAATTCTTTTTCTAGAGGGTGATATAAAGATTATAAAGATGATAAAGATTATGTGTGCATGTACTTGTACATTTTTATCCATTCTCCTTATTAATTAACTGATGCGTCCAAATTTGATTTTTATAATTTATAATTATATTTTGATTAACGCAATTCCCAATAATTAAAAAAAAGAACATTTTGAAGTCAAACTTATCTCAAAAAAAAGATAAATTCAAACTTATTCATCAAAACTTAGTAATTAGAATTTGTTTTGTTTCTCAAATTCTCCAATACACAAAAAACTAGTTTTCAGTTTACAAGTTTACACTGAAAACTTCTCTACACAGAGAACCTAAGCTATAACATTTTATCACACAACAGTGTGGTTGGGGGGTTCCTGGTTTGTCTTATCTGTACCCTGCTATACACAGAACATTGGACCTGTGACTAAACTAATTAGATAACACAGCAGGGGTGTAGGTGGGGGTTTACCCTTGCTCAATTGCATGCATGGTGTTTACTTCTTTAAGTCTGTTTTTTGTGGTCAGCACTGACAACTAATTAAGGTGGGGAGTAATAGATTGAGTTCTTCAAATGTGGCTTTTCTTGTGTTTTTTTCAGTTTATATGACAAAGTTTTATGAGACACAAACATCGAAATGAGCATTGTGGCTTTGTTACATGATTATAGCTTCTTTATAATTACAATATAATTATAGCCAACTTAATAGAACATTTAAAAGAAACTGATTGGATAAAATACTGAAGATATAAATAATGTCACAATTGTTTGTTTTTTACAAAGAAAAATAATATTTTAAAATTTCACAATAAGAATTTCAATTGAAGACATTGAATAATACTGGTCCTATTAAAAACATAAAAATGGATATCTATAGTTGGATAATATGGATTTACATATCTTGAGCAATTATAATTATATTTGATGCAAAATTATGTATCATTACAATGTCATCATAAATAGAATATTGAATATGCAATGATTCATGAATACATGTCATCTTGGAAAGAATTAATTGTTTTGAAGTTGTATGCAAAGTGTAAAATATGTATATGGATAGTTATTGTATAATATTATTAAGAAGCTATAATTATGACACACAAGCTACAGTGATTCAAATAAAGAAGACAATGTAAATAACCTGATTTTACCCATTGAATTCAACCCTATTTCATGCATTGGATCCAACCAAAACCTGTTTGCAAAATCTACATGTATTTCAACCAGATTTCACACATAAATACAACCACATTTCAACAGTTGGTTTCAACCTGATTTCACTGGTTGGATCCAACCAAAAACGGTTTGCAAAATCTACGCATATTTCAACCTGATTTCACCCATTGAATTCAACCAGATTTCAACAGTTGGTTTCAATATGATTTCACCGGTTGGATCCAACCAAAAACAGTTTGCAATATCTACACGTATTTCAACCTGATTTCACCCATTGGATTCAACCAGATTTCACCATTGGATTCAACCTGATTTCAAAGTTGCGTGCCTGCTGGGTGATGTCATAGCACCTTTTTCATTCCTCTAAAGTTAGATGATCCCGTAGTAAGATGAATGAACTTAGTAGAGACATTAGTTGGTCTCAATGGGAGGGCAATCCTACAACTACCTCTACAACTCTAGGTTCCATTGCAAAAGTTGAAACAAAATTCCAGATAAAGGGCATGAAAAATTTGGGTTCGTATCATCTCCCCCACAGAACATAGTGTATCCTGGCTTGTCTGGATCTAACTCCAAACCTGACTTGGGGTTGGGGTGTTTTTCTCCAAAACTAGATTTGGAAACTACGAGGACAAGCTGTATCAAGCCTCAACAAGCTGTACTGACAAGCCAACAGAACTGGAGCATTTTCTCAACCTATCCCGATTGGACTGATTAATTTCTGGAGTCAAGATTGCAAGTTGGGTTCAAACCAACACTCTATAAAACCCTTCTGGCTGCTGTAACCCAGTAAACATTGCAAATGTTTATAAACATTTAGTAAACGTATAAACATTTTTAAAACCAAATATAAACCTAAATATTGACAATTATTCAATATTATGGCTTTATAAACGTTTCAGCAATATTAGTTTGGTATATAAACATTTAATAAATGTTTTTAAACGTTTTACAAAAGGTTAAGGATATCTTAACCTTTTTTTCATTTTGGATGATGATGTCAGCACAGCTATGTTGAAGAGTAACTGCAGAAATATTTCTGTAAGTAAATCTTGTTGTATCACTGTTGTTTGAAGCCATCATTTAATTCTAAATAGAGATATAAAAGTACAATATATATAGAATGCACTGTACAAGGTTAAATTGATGTAAACAGGGTAATTATTCACAAAATGATGTTTGTTTACATTCTCCCTTGAATCATGCTGGATACTTGAACCTATAAAGGGTAGTGTAGTTTTTGTGTAATATTCCTTACAAAGCACATACATTTACGTGATTTTTAGTCATATCTGCAGTAAATAATTTATTCTTAAAGTTAAAACTACAGTTCATGCTTCTAATTTTACTTTGTCTATAACTTAAATTTCACGCACTGTGGTTAAAGAAGAAACCGTTTATAAACCTTTTTAAACGGTGTACAAACGTTTATAAACATTTATGCTTAACCGTTGATAAACATTTATAGGCAAATGTTTAGGAACCCATCATTTTAAACCTTAAATAAACCATTCATAGTTAAGTTTATAAAGTTAACGTTTATAAACGTTTATAATGTTTACTGTGAATTCATCATTTACCACTGCAAAGATGCCAGCAAAACATCAGAGAGACTCTCTACAGAAACTTTTTCTTTGTATGTTTGTTTTTTATTGAGTTTAATATTTTGATTTTCATTATGATTTGCAGAAAAGGAAGAATATGAACACCACATCAGCCATCAGCAAAGAGAAGAAAGCCACCAAACCCCTGGGTCATGCCCTTGATCCTTCAAAGAGAAGAGGATGCTCTAGAACCTTCCTGGCTGACTTGATACAGGCTGATATCCTAGGCTACCAGAAGTTGGTCAGGAAGCCACCTGTATTTTTTACCTCATTGAGGAACGCATACACCACCAAATCAAGAAGAAAGTCACCAATTTCAGGAAGCCCTTAAAAGTTGGATTGAAACTGGCAATAATGCCGAGACACCTGGCCACAGAAGCTTACATGTCCTTGTGGTATCACTGGCTGGTTGGTCAAACCACCATATATAAATTTGTCCCTGCTGTCTGCTGAGCCATCCTTGCTGAATTCCAGAAATAATATTTGACCTGCCCCACTGACCTTGAAGACTGGAAAAAAGTGGAGAAATTCTGAACCAGATGGAATATCCTCCACGCTCTTTTTCACTGGTGCTGCTGGCCCTGGTCGAAGCAGAATAAAGATTCCTCTGGGTAGATGTTGGGTCAAGTAGACAGATTTTAACTGATGGAAGTTGAAAAAGATCCAGAATGGCACCTAGGGGCTTCCGCCACCTGCACCTCAAGGAAGTGAGGACCAGATTTGCACTATTTCTTGCTGGGTGATGACACCTTTGCCTTGATGCCACGGCTTGTAAAACCCTACAGCAGAGGACGACTCACAAAGGAAGAGAGGATATAGCAAACTACAGGATCTCCAGAGGCAGGAGGGTTGTGGAGAATGTGTTTGGAATCCTGGAAAGCAGATTTAGGGTCTTACTGGGCACAATAGGCCAAGGCCAAAGGTTTTTACAGACATTTTTTTGACATGTGTGCCGTTGCACAACATGCTGAGGAGACACCAGCAAATGATATAGTGGCCCTAAAAATGAACAGGTGGTGTTTGTGCCCAATGACAACTACAGGAATCCTTTGAGGGAGGCCAAACATCAGCGAGACCTACCTAAAAGATTACTTCAATCATCTTGATGCATTGGCTGGGGAGGACAGGATTCGAGATGGGAGCTACCCTGGGTGTTCCTTGAGGTCCCACACTTTGCCACTTCAATATATAAGTTTTCTAAGCATTTTGGAGTCAGGTTTGCTTATGATGCTCCAAAGATTTGGAATGATGTGCCTGATGATGTACGGTTGGCCATTTCTCTCTACTCATTCAGAAAGAAGCTCAAAACCTATCTCTTTGCACAAGCATATCCACCCTAATTTTTGCTTTTCCCGGTTTCTCTCTGTGGCGCGGACCCTTGCTATGTCCCTGGTTAATTATTTTAGTTTTCTGTTTTTTCTGTTTGGACATTTCTAAGTTGCAAACTTTCTTAAGTATCAAAATCTTTGGAGAACTTCAAAAGTTTTTCAAAAATCGAAACTGAAAAGGTTGGATCAAAAGATCAAAATCATTCCCAAAAATGTCAAAGATTCTTAAAAGTCAAAGTCCAAAATTTCATATTTTTTTAAGTTCAAAATATTTTAAGTTCATCTTTAAACTATTTGAAGTTTTTGTAACTCCCAACTTTTCAAACACTCATTCATTCATTTTTTATGTGTTTGGCGATTATGTGTAGTTTTCTGTAGCGGGTCCTTTTAGATTGAATTAAGTCTTTGACAGACAGTTTGTGGCTGCTGGCGAACCTCTCCGTACTGGCCTTGTCCTTAAAGTGATCATTGGTCTTGTAGAGCTCCTCATGATTCTTGATAAGTCTGTAGGTGTGTTTGGTGGGAAATTCTATCTTCCCCATATTCCTTCTGCCCTTTTTAAGAGCCATCTTATAAATCCAATAAAAGCAGTGTTTGTGAAAAAAGCCTATCAGCAAGTCAGCCCAATTTGTATCTTAACACTTAATCCTAAGTTAATTTGTAGAAACACCAAAGCCTATCTAAACGCTGCCAGTTGTAATCCATCAGATGCCAGATACCAAATGATAAATTACACAAACTGACTCACCTTAAAGACAGATTGCATAACCAACAAGCTGTGGGTCAGTAAAATGAAGCTGTCCTGTTCTACACACTTCCTAGCTTGTATATTGTTGTAACCACCTTGTCGGTTTCTCTTTGCAGCTTGTCATGGTGTGTTCCCGAGTTGTCCTGCTGAGATGTTACTGACTCTGTCGTAAAAGACATGGAGCCTTCCCATCTTGATGGAAAGTGACCAAGTCAGGTCAGGGATGTTTCTTTAGTCTCAGCACTAATGTGGCTTGAATTTTTTCTGTATGGTATTTATACTCAATGCAATATATCCATGTACTACAGGACTCAAAGCGCTATATCACCCATCTGACTACACAAGTACAGCCCAACCCTCAAGTTACTGATATTCCCCTAACTGAAAAACAGAGGCTCAAGGATGACCAGTTATCAACGTCCTTGAGACGCTTTAACCTGCCACTGGGAATAGGGCCCAATGTCAGAGTCTTTGTCACAGAAGACCGCCAATTTAAGTGGTCATCTGTATCTGCCTGTACCTGGATTTGAAGCCACATCCTCTGTGTTCCTAGGCTAGTGTGTTACGCTGCAAAACTTATCTCTGATCCATGTATTGGCAGTAAGTGGACATGTTTTGCAGTATACATCAACACATATTTAAGCCACACTGGTGTACATGGACGCCTGCACTTAAGAGTTATAACTCTTACAAAGTAGTGGCCATATCCAAAGTCAGTTCAGTTAAAGATGTCTTTCTTAATGTATAATACTTACTGAAATAAATCCACACCTCTGTGCTAAGATTACAGAAAGATTAATTTGAAAATTTTAATTACTTAAATGTAGCTTTTATAAGCTACAAGCTTACCATGTGGAAATGAATGCTTACTCAGATGGCCACAGCATATGGCCAACATCCAAGAAAAATGGACAAATAATACTGACCCAGTGCGTTATTGTTGAGGCGAGATGACCCAGATAGTGACATGTGTACTTCCTTTTTTGAGCTGTAAATTTGCCCACACCCCTCAGCTGTAATACAGCGGGGAGTCAGGGTGGGACTCTCTTCAGTTCCACATGTTAAGTTTGTAGCTTATACAAGCTACAATTAAGAATAATTAAAATTTTCAATTTTATTGTGCTATATTAGCTTACCATGTGGAACTGAATGCTGAATCCAACCACTAGGCAGAGGGATTACAGCTGAGGATTACAGTTGACTTGACTACTGCAACTCCCTACCCTATGGCATAAGTAAATATAACGTGGCTAAAATCCAAAAGATTCAAAATGCCCTTTGCAGAATTGCTTTTAGACTTGATAGAACTAGCCATGTCACCCCCTTTATTCAACAAGCAATCAGTGCCCGAGAATGGGCACTGTGTCAGCTGACTGTGTGTTTTGAGTTTCAGAGTAGAGGTGACAGAAGAAAAGGAAACAAAAGTTGTGCCCTGTAAATGGTATTCAGAAGGAAAGTAACAAAGTAACTGTTTAGGTGTAAAAAGTTGGTTAAAACATATTTAAAAAATACTGCAAATGCAATAGTTTTTGAGTTACAACTGATTAATTCAACAGAGAAAACCTCAAAGTAGCTATAGCTCAGCTATGGGATGAGCTACAGGTCTGCAATTTTATTATGTCATGGCTGACCCAAAAGTAGGTGAACAATGTATTTAAACAAAATACTCTAAATGCAGTAGTTTTCAAGTTACAACTGATTTACTCAACAGTGAGAACCTGAAAGGAGCTATTGCTTAGCTATGCCATGACATACAGGTCTGCAATTTCACTGTTATAGCTGACCCCAAAGTAGGTTAACAATATATTTAAACAAAATACTCTAAATGCAATAGTTTTCAAGTTACAACTGATTTACTCAACAGTGAGAACCTGAAAGTAGCTATTACTCAGCTATGCCATGACATACAGTCTGCAATTTCACTATATTATTGCTGATCCAAAAGTAGGTGAACAATGTATTTAAACAAAATACTCTAAATGCAATAGTTTTCAAGTTACAACTGATTGACTCAACAGTGAGAACCTGAGAATAGCTATTACACAGCTATGCCAGGAGTTACACATCTCCAATTTTACAATTTTATAGCTAATTCAAAATTAGATGAATAACATATCTAAAGAAAATACTGTAAATGCAATAGTTTTCAAGTCACAACTGATTTACTCAACAGTGAGAACCTGAAAGTAGCTATTACGCAACAGTGAGAACCTGAAAATAGCTATTGTCTAGCAATGCCATGAGCTACAGGTCTGCAATTTTACAATGTTATAGCTGACCCAAAAGTACATAAAAACAGAGAAAAACAAAATACTCTAAATGCAATAGTTTTGAAGATACAAGCAATTTACTCAACAGTGATAACATCAGAGTAGCTATTACTCGGCTATGCAATGAGATACGGGTCTGCAATTTTACTATGTTATAGCTGACCCAAAAGTAGCTGAATAACATATTTATACAAAATTCTCTAAATGCAATACTTTTTGAATTACAGGTGATTTTAGTCATTATGAAAGGTACTGAAACATGAGAAAGTAGCTATTACTCACTTAGCTATAATAGACACCCAAGTTACTCGCCATGTTGTAACTATAGAAAAAGTAGCTGAATAACATATTTTAACAAAATGCTCTAAATGCAATACTTTTCAAGTTATAGGTGATTTTGTGCATGATTTCATGAATTTAAAGGTGGTAGGGTATTAACTTATAAAAAATTTTATTATTAAATATGCAATTTGTTTTATAATATTTTATCTGTCCTCATCTTACTTATAAAATTTTAACTTACTTATTAAATTTGCAATTTTATTCCGTTAACCCCTTTGCCATCTATGAAGCAGTATTCTACTATACTGAAGGAAAATTTGGGATGATTACAAGTAGTTTACAGTGACGTCAGTGGCATCTTTTTCGATGTCTAAACCTATTAGACCCTAGTAAGCTGATAGCGGGGTCAGTGGGGGATCTTCTGTGTATATTGGATAGAGTATTAACTTATAAAAAGTTAATTTAGTATAAAATTTGCAATTTTATTGCATTAATACATCCTATCCAATGGACAACTGCTGAATAACTACGTTTGGTTGGCAGGTAAGTTACCAGGGACTTTAAGTGAACTCATAAACAAACTGGCCTGGGTCCACCTTGAGGTCAAGGAACCTTTCAAGGCCATGATCGGTTACCAGCAGCTAGTTACCCGGGGCTATACCGACGTGGCCCCCCCTTTTTTAACAGACCTGCTCTGATTTAAGGGAAGAGAGGGATGAGTTCAGTCCCATAAGAAGCAGGAATTAACTTCCGAAGGAAGCAAGTCAGAGTTTAGTTTTATTTTTTTTGATGATTTTTTTTATATATGTACAAACTATTTACATAGGCACAAATCTCCTCTATGATCTGGGCTACTGGTGTATTTGCTGAGCAGCCACTAAAGGCACCAGGTGGTAGAGCTCTGAGTCAGCCCAGGCCACATCCTTCGGGTAGAATTGCATGAAGGTGTAATGTGATTTCCAGTGGCAGGCTGATAAGATCTGTTCCAAAGAGACTCCAGATTAGAAAGCTTTGGAAGCAGTGAAGGCCCAGACATCATGGGCTTTAACCTGATGTAAAGTGTGGGCCTCCTGATGAGAGAGCTCATAACATAGGATCACAGTCTGCTTGATCCAAGAGGAGATAGTGGCAGGTGAGATGTCTTTGTCGAAACCTTTCTTAAAGGAGACAAAAACGGACTCCTTATTCTGCCTGAGATGTGAGTTCCTGTCCAAATAGTAGTGCAATGCTCTGACTGGACAGAGGGACCTGTCAGACCTGAGGGACCTATCCAGAATTGGGGCCAGGGCTGGTATAACCACTGGGGCCACACTGTCTGGACCCTCTTTGGCCCGTTGATTCTTGGAGAGAGTCAGATTGGTGTCTAATGTTTTTGTTTTGCCAAGCGTGTACTTCACTTCTACGCTTGCCCGACCCAAGGGCCAAGAGGAAAACTGTCTTGAAGGTCAAATGCTTCAAAGAGGCCCCTTTAATTGGTTCAAATGGAGCCTTTGTCAGCTGGTGCAATACTAGGGAGAGGTTTCAGGAGGGGATTCCCCTCCAGCCTTTGGATCTGTCTCTGTGGAACCTATCCAGGAGATGAGTGAGATTTTTGTCCTTGCTGATATTAATGAGCGAGTTTCCAAGTTTATCAGCAATGGCTGACCTGTAACCATCAATGGTGCTGGGCTGTAACTTCCTGTCCTGAGACAGGTGCATAAGGAAGTCAGCAACTGACTTTACAGGGGGTGCCCTGAAGTCCACCTGATTAGTGATGCACCACTTTATAAAAATGGTCCAGTTTGCCTCATAGATGGATCCGGTTGATCCTCTTTGAGGAGCTTCAATTCTTGCTGCCACTGCCGCAGAGAAGCCCTGCTCCTTGATCGCTGAGGCTCTAGGAGCCATGCATGGAGATTTGTCAGATTTCTGTGAGGGATCCGATTGAAGGGCTGTGTCAACAGGATGGGTAGAATGGGCAGGCTCAGTGGGATTTGGCTGGACATGGCCACTAGATCCCAAAACCAAGACATGTTGGGCCATCCCGGAGCAATCAGAATGATTCTCTTGCATGGGGAGTCATGCAGCTTCTCCACCACTTTGCCCAATATGGCTGCTGGTGGGAAGGTGTATTCATCCAGATCCTCCCATGACAGACTGAGTGCATCCACTGCTGAGGCCAGGAGGTCTCGTACCAGTGACACAAAAAGAGGCAACTTGTTGAACCTCATAACAAATAGATCCATTTGGGGCTGGTGCCACTTGCTGCATATTGTTTGGAAGACCTCTGGAAGGAGAGACCACTCTGTTTGGATGGTCTGGCCCAGCCTGGATAGTTTGTCTGCTACCACATTTAGCCAGCCTGAAACATGTCGGGCTTTGAGTCACTTGTTTTCTGGTACACCAGGTCGAGATTCTCCCAAGTAGGGCACAAAAAGTGGGCCCGACCTCATGCCTCCGTCCTTGTTTATGTATGACACAACTGTGGTGCTGTCCGTTGCTACAAGAACTATCTTGTCTGCACAGCTGTCCTGAAATTCTTTTAAGGCTAAAAACTGTTTTGAATTCCAGATAATTTATATGCAGCTTGCTTTCAGGAAGGGACCAGGTTCCTCTTGCAGTGTGCTTGTTCAAATGAGCGCCCCACCCTTGTTTTGATGCATCTGTAAAGATTTGCAGAGCATATTTTATTGGGTGTAATAGTTGGCCTGTAAGTACATTGTCTTCTTTCAGCCACCATTGTAAATGGGGGTGCAGGGACCTGGGAATTGGGATCACCTTTTCTAGTGATTCTGGTACCCTTCAGTTGTTTTTGAGATGCCACTGTATGGGTCTCATGTGCAGTCAGGCTAGGTGAACTTGCTTTTCTGTGGCTGTTAGGAAACCTATCATTGACATGAAGTGCCCGACCGGACAAGCCGGTAGGGATAGCAGTTTCAGTATTTTCTCCTGAAGGTTCTGCCACCGGTCCGGTGTTGGTTGGACCCGAAAGGACCTGAGGTCGAACTGGTAGCCTACAAAATCGAAGACCTGATTGGGCTCCAGTTCTGATTTCTCTTAATTCACCAGCCAACCCAGTTGCTGGCACATTTTTACTAGATCCTGCGTATGCTGGAGACAAGTTTGGTGGGATCTGGCTGTCACCAACCAGTCGTCTAGGTACTGGTGGATCCTTAAACCCTTGTGTATGACCATCACTTTCACCTCCTTTGCTATTACAGTGAACTCCATGGGTACTGTGGACAGACCGAAAGTCAGTGCCTTGAACTGGTATGTCCAACCTAGGACATAAAATCTCCGATATTTCCTGGACTGTTCCTGTATTGGTGTATGGAAGTAGGCATCCTTGAAGTCTATTAAGGTAACCCACTCCCCTTGTTAAAGGGATGTCCTGATAGTTTCGGGTTTCTTCATTCTGAAATTTTCCGTCTTGAGGAAAAGATTTAATTTGCTCAGATCTAGTATAGGTCTCCACTTGTTTGTCACTCCTTTCATATGGGTGGCACTGACCCTTGCCACGCGAGCTTGAACTATGTCCCTTGCTTTCAAAGTCTGCAATCTCTTCCTCAGCTCTCTTGATGATACTGTCCGGGAAAAATGTTGAGATATGCATAGGTGCTGTTCTTAATGCTGCCATTGTGTCAGGCTTGACACCTGTCTTCAGGTGAGTGAGATGCGCATCCCGCCAGAGTCAAGTTCCCCATGGAAATAAAGACAAACTCAGTGAGATGCTCCATTGTCTCTATGTAGTGCAGTTGAGCCAGTGTCAGTGGCAAGTGAAGACTTTGGTCGGTCGGACTGAGATCTATTAGCAGATTGGTGTCTGGTGGCGGAGGAGTTGGTACCAGAGTGTTGAGAATGTCAGTTCCGGCGGACTGAAGCTGGCTGGCTGACTGATGCTTGGAAGCAGAGGAGTCACTGCCAGTGCGCTTAGGCGATGAAGATCCTGGCTGGTGTCAGTCTGATTTAAGCTGGCTGGTCGACTGATGCTTAGCAGAGGAGTCAGTACCAGTGCGCTTTGGTGATGAAGATCTTGGTCGGTGTCAGTTGGATCTGAGCTTGCTGGACGACTGATGCTATGAAGCAGAGATGTCTTTTCCAGTGCGCTCTGCAGGCAAGGGAGTATCCGACCTGAGCTGCCTGGCTGACTGATGCATAAAAGCAGAGGAGTACATGCCAGTGCACCCTGTTGAGGTTGGTTGAAAAAAAGGTTCAGAGTCCTTTGGAATAGAAGCTGGTGGAGAGCGGGAAGGGGTAACCTTCACAGAAGTAGAAAATGTCGGCTGAAATGTTTTGGCCATGAGAGCTTCCAACTTGTTGACACGATCACTCCATTTCCTATCAAGTTCATCAAATCTGGAGTCTGCAGCCGACTTATCACCAACAGATTTCTTTGGCTTTGAAGTAGAGGGCTTATCTTTCTTAACCTTCTTCTCAAGACGACAGGAGGAGGGGAAGACACAGTGCTCATGTCACTAACAGCCCCTATCAGAGCAACGGTAGAAGGATCTACTAAAATACTGTCTTTACTGGGGGTTGACTCCAATTTCCTCACACTCCTCTTTTCTAAGTTTGTAAGATGGCGTGGCAAGCTGGACTCTCTGTTCAGGAGTTAAAATAACACAGAACTTACATTCAGACTGAGGCGTCTCCACACGAGTCTGCCCCTTACCTTTGTCCCTACAGCGTACGTAGAAGGCATGCCCATCTAAACTCACCATAACATGGCCACAACTACCCCTCTTTTGTCCAGGTGAGGACATCATGATCTATATACTCTCCAATATATATAGAAGTAACAGAAACACTTAAATTAAGAAAGTAAACCAAAAAACTTGCGCAGAACAGAACATGCACCAAACGAAAAAGATGCTATGACGTGACGCTGTCTAGACAGAGAATATTCGTCTATTTTACAAAGCCTTGTATGAAAAATATTCTAAATATTTTATATTTTCATGTGTATATCAAATTGAAAATTTTAATTACTTAAATGTAGCTTTTATCCAGAGTCTGACCAAATTTGGTTTTGAAAGGAATGTCAGTACGTAGCCATTGGTGATAATGTTTAACAGTTTGAAGAACATTTGTTTGTTGCCAGTCTCTTCTGAAAGAACGGAGGCGACCTCTTATTGGTGGACTGAGGGAGGCTTTTAAGGAGACACTGGGGAGAGGGGTTTCCACGCCCCCACCCCCTGTGGTGGGGTCGAAAATGGCCCCTGGAGCCTCTGAAGTTCGGTTTCCCCCTTCCTGAGGAAAATGATTGGTTACTGCTTTGTGAGGAGTTGCTCCCATAGGGGCGTTTCCTGTAGGAGCCTCTTTTCTTGTGGTAACCATGAAAGGGCTTATAGGGTCCAAGACCCTGAGAGTCTTTAGAGGTGCCTTTATTGAGGAGGAAGTCTTCACCTTCCTTCACAAGTTGAGACTGGAACAAGGAGGGGTCCCAAAAGGACGAGTTCCTGAGTTCTTGGCGTCTCGTTTCCCCTAATTGTGGTTGTTAGAGGGTCATTTCGGCTTTGCGCCTAAGCAAGCCAGTGTTACCCACAGAATATAGTTCCCTCTGGAGTATATGGACTAGGGATTTGCTGAGGCATGTAAGAGCCCTGTGTTGGATAAGAACTGTCTTATTCCAAAAATCTAAATACTCACAGACTTGCTCATAGCCACGCTTTGCTGCTTTTTCAGGATTGGCAACTTTCTGGATCTGTGTCTTAACCTTCTTGACAGTTGACTTAATGCTATGTTGACACTTCTCAAGAGAAGCATTGCAAGAAGATGAAGTTTTGTCAAAGGCAGCAGTGAAGTTGAGTGTGGAGATATTTTGCCTAGCCTGGTGTTCCAATTCTTTATGAATTGGTAGGGGAACCTTGCAAAATCTGTATTCAACTCCTGATATTTGTCCTGATAACAGGGCTGTCCCACCCTGTACCACTTGGAAGTGGAAGGAGGAGGTTTGATATATTTACCCTCGGGTAAATTAGCGGCCTTAAAGTCATGTTGAAATTTATCAAAGGCGTCTTTGATAACTGAGCTAAGTGGAAGTATAGAGGAAGGACCTCTAGGTCTGAGCTCTTGACAGCCTTTCTCATCGTCCAGACCCATGACTGAAGTTGAGGACCTAGGCATAGACTCCCTGTGGTCAGAGAGGGAAAGAATGCGCCTAAAAGTGTCGACCTCTTCAGCATACTGTGAGGGAATGTCAGACAAGAGCTACTTCCCTATAATAAGGGGGGTCTGAATCATGTTGAGGGTGGTCTTGATCAGAAACAGCCCCTGAGGGCTTAGAAGACCTGTGTCTGGCTACAGAGGACTGATCCTCCTCTGAGGAAGATGACACATATCTGGACCTGGTTTTATGTTTACTCTTATCAGAGTGTTTTTTAGGTTTAGTAAACGGGATCAGAGATTCATCGGATTCCTCATTGACCTGGATTCAACTTCATGCCTACTGCGAGAATGGCAGTGTTTTTGGGTCTATCCGAGACCTTCTTAGAAGGTTCCTCGGATGCACTAGCATTCTGATCCGATGCGTTATGAGGATCAGTTCTGAGACGTGGAGGAAGTGCTGAACCACATCCATATCCTCGGTTTGAATGGTAGTTCTATGTCTCGGAGGGGGTAGGTCCAGATTAACAGCAGTACGAGAAGATGTACCAGGTTTGGAAGCAGAAACCGAGGTCTGATCCACCTCTGTTTTTTAG
The DNA here is from genome assembly GCA_964017235.1 of Sabellastarte sp. h YS-2021. Classification (NCBI taxonomy): domain Eukaryota; kingdom Metazoa; phylum Annelida; class Polychaeta; order Sabellida; family Sabellidae; genus Sabellastarte; species Sabellastarte sp. h YS-2021. The sequence goes on from OZ024928.1 coordinate 118,417,245, forward strand.
ACGTCAACTCCTCTCGCAGCGACTGAAAAGCTTCCAACATAGATGCCTGGAAAGAACCCATTTGCTGCTGTAAATGGATGTTTAGTGAATTGCCCAGGGATTTTTCTAGATTTGCTTCAATTTTATGCTGCAAGGCAGTACCTGGGGTGGGTGGGACAGTTTTGGCTGGAGTTTTGAGCGACAAAGAACTGAAGGGTAGGGGCTGAGGACGGGGGTGGGTTTTTTTTGGGTGAGGTAAATAGATTGTCTGCAGCACTCTCAAGGTCTGCATTTGAACCAGTGAAAGAATCCCTGTCGCCCTCACCCAAAAGATCAAGTTCATCATCTTTTGCATTAGAAGCGTCCGCCTTTTGTTTCTTTATATAGCGTTTCCTGTGTTGAATTTTGTTCATTTGATCATCTGTGAAAGATGCACAGATATCTCAGGGCGCTTCAAAGGTGACACAGGGGTCATCACCCTTGCCAGATTCCCTACAGGTAGGGCAATAGTTGTGTAAATCAAAGGAAAAACAAAAATGGCGGCATTTTTGAGCTCTCGGTTTCTCTTTATTTGTTTGATGGGTGGACATTTTAAACGCAATAAGAGATGTAGATGTAAAAAGCCTGAACCGAGGAAAACTCTTTTTTAAGGAAATATTCTTGTCACAAGAGGTAACCCCTTGTCTGCGCATGTCCGCGCTTGCGCAGTCCTCGTTGTTGACAGACCATTGTCAAGAGCTCTTCATTGTATTTTTGGTCCCCAGAAAACAAATTATGTTGGGAGGTAGGGTGGGTTTATCCTTTTGAGGATAAGGTAAGTATTTAACTTGTAAAAAGTTAAATTACAATAAAATTTGTTACATTTTATTGCGTAAAATAGCCTTACCTTATCCTCACAAGTGCTTGAATACAACCATAACAGGTGGAGGGTATTTGTTTTGGCCACACTGTTAGATGATTGTAAGACAAGGGGTCACCAAATAAAGCACTTGATAAGAGGATAAGATAAGCTTCCATACACCACATCTTAGGTTATATATTACTTCTTCATCACAGATAAGTAATTTGCTAACCTCAACAAGATATCCATGATGTGGTCGTCATTGTTGCTGCTGTAGCTGTTGTAGACAATTTTACAACAAATCATACAGCAGTGTTAAGCATCACCCGGTATTAGCCGGAGATGTCTGCATGTCTCCCAAACAAGATGTCATCATCTGACAATGAGAATATCTCCAAGCAGGCAAACTGAACTGCATAAACTGCAGATATGGGGCCATATGTAAGTTAAGAAAGATATTTGTCAGTGACACAACACTTGTGTAACTGGAGAGGTCATAAATATGTGAGTCATATCAATAACATGTATGAATACACAAAAATTGACTACATGCTTGTGAATCCACAAGACCCAATTTGTTCATGGACTGGTCATGGGATTGCCAAGCTACATCTTTGAGTAGAATGTAGTAAAGAATTGTGGGTCTTCCAGTAACAAGAGTCTGATATCTGCTCAGGTAAGACCCCACTCTTGAAAACTAAAGAGGCAGCCACGGATCAAATATGTGCCTCAATGTATAGATTCTGAGAATCAGAATTAAAGGACTAGGAAATCTAATCATGCAGCCAGTTTGATCCAGGAAGAGATGGCAGAACTCAAGATATCTCCATCAAGCCTTCCTTAAAAGATATGAGCAAGAGATTCTTCCCCTCCTTCAAGTACTAGTACTGTCTTGATAGTAACTAAGTACTGTAAGATGGCGGAGTGTCACATCATCAGTCAAATGTGAGCTCAAGAATGGTTTGTGAGCTGGAATGACCACTGGTTTGAGCCATCTGGGCCATCAGAAGCCAACTGATTCTTGCTAAAAAGCAGGAGGAGACTTTCCCTTTTCTTCAAGCAGTAGTCCTGTCCAAGAAGGATCTAAGTGCTCTAAGAGGACAACAAATCATGTGTCCAGGCAATTTGAGTTCAGGAATGATCTAGAGCTGAAGTGACCACTGGAGCCAATCTGGACCAATTGAGGCTAATAGGTATTTGCTGAAAAGGTAGGAGGGAGAAACTGTAACCTCCTTCCAATGAGGCTTGTGTCTGAAGGAGCCAAAGTCCCAGAATATACTTCACCTTGTTTCTGCCAGATGCCAATGTCATTGGCTGGCCTCCTTAAAAGGTTAATAAGGAGCCTTTGTGAAAGCCAAAGAAGCAAAGGCAAATCCCTTGATGCTACACCTCTGTTAGCAGTGGGCTTATCTCTATAAACACTTGCAGTAGGCCTATTAAGATCCAGGCTTTTGCTCAACTCCTGCCCAAAAAGATATAAATGATTGGCTATGGTGCTGCGAAGCCAGCAATAGTGGTGGGTTTCAGATTTTTGAAAGTGGATCAAAAATATGACTGAATATGTCTGGCTCATATGAGAATATTGCAAGGATTGCAGTAGGTCAAGATGCAGCAAACCTGCACATAAAGCCTATCATTGATTTGTACCAAACTTGCAACTGTCTTGAACCTTTAAGGGAGTAAGAACCATTCCGTATGGATTGTTGTCCCTTCTGGAGAGGTAGCTGGCTATGACATTTAAGCAACCAAGAATATGTCTGTCTCTTATGAGTATATTTCAAGGATTGCAGTCGGCCAAGATGCGCCAAACTAGGAGGTATATGCTTCCCCCTCTCCACCCGTTTGTTCAGATAACCAAATACAGTGGCGTTGTCTGATGCTATCAGAATTCGTTTTATTTAGAATTTTATCTTGAAAGCTTCTTAGGGCTAGACACACTGCCTTTAGTTGTTGGACAATAAAATATTCTATTGAACTGTCCAAAAGCGACTGACTGTCATGCTTTTTAGATGGGAACACCACCCTGGTGTACTGCATTTGTGAAAGTAGGGGAAATGTGCTCCTCTGTGTGGAAAGGGCAACCTATTTCCCATTTTTGGGAATTTTCCACCACTGAGGATGCTTTTTCATAAGGTTTGAAACAGGAACCCTCAGAACTAGTGACTGGGGATACTGCCAGTTGTTTAGATACCACTGAAGGGGACACATATATAACTGACCCAATGGTATAGTCTTTTCCAAAGATGCTAGTACACCTAATAGGGACATAAGCAATCTTGGGGTTATCTGTGAAAATATCTCCATGTCCTGAATAGATTCCCTGGTATTTAATTTATTTGTGATAAAAAAATGTCCTCGTACCAAAACAGTGTGGTAACGTAGGAAGATGATCTTTATGTGGACTCAAGCTTGAATCTTTTTCAAAATTAACTAGAAAAATGTTTTTGCTAACAAAACCTAAGCATCCCAAAAAGGTTCACTGCAATATAATATACAGTAGAAAAAGGTTTTTGAAAATAAAAACATGCAGTGCTGAGAGAAGAAGTGAAAGTTAAGCAGACAGTGTGGAAGTTCATGCCTTAACATGAAAGAAAAATTTAAGCTTTATTTGTTTTCTATGGTCATAAATTGCGAAAAGTTAATTGAATAAATGCTCTGGCTAAGAATGCATAAAGCATCAATACTTATAATATGTCGAAAGTTACACCATAAAACTACTTAATTAAAGAGTAACAGTGCTTTATAAATGCCATATATCTATTTACATTTTAGAAAAAGGCATAGTAAAATGTGAGCCTTTAGAAAGGCAAGAAGTTTATGACACAATGCTTTGGACACATCTATCTGGTAAATCTGACCAGCTATCTAGAGTCTTCACATAAGGTTTCCCAATGCCTCTGAATACATTGTAAATCTCTAAAAGCAAGAATAAAATAGATATAAGGCAAAAACACAAAATCGGCTATTTGATGAATCCAGTTTGATCCATAAAAGGAGTGGGCGGTGGGGGGTGGATGGGGGCAGGGGGTAAATCTGACCAGCTATGTAGACTCTTCACATAAGGGTTCCCAATACCTCAATACATTGTAAAACTCTAAGAATAAAAGAAATAAAAGACAAAAACAGAAAATCGGCTATTTTATGACCCCCAGTTTGACCCATAAAGGAGAGGGAGGGGGGGGGGGGCAGGAGTAAATCTGACCAGCTATCTAGACTCTTCACATATGGTTTCCCAATACCTCTTAATACATTCTAAAGCTAGAAAAGCAAGAATAAAGGAGATAAAAGGCCAAAACACAAAATCAACTATTTTATGACCCCAGTTTGACCCATAAGGGGGGATGTGGGGGGTAAATCTGACCGGCTATCTAGACTCATCACATAAGGTTTCCCAATACCTCTTAATACGTTTTAAAACTGTAAAAGCAAGAATAAAGGAGATATAAGGCAAAAACACAAAACTGGCTAATTTATGACCCCATTTTGACCCATAAGGGGGGGTCCGGGGGTAAATCTGACCAGCTATCTAGACCCTTCACATATGGTTTCCCAATACCTCTTAATACATTCTAAAGCTCTAAAAGCAAGAATAAAGGAGATAAAAGGCAAAAACACAAAATTGGCTATTTTATGACCCCAGTTTGACCCATAAGGGAGGGTCTGGGGGTAAATATGACCGGCTATCTAGACTCTTCACATATGGTTTCCCAATACCTCTTAATACATTATCAAGCTCTAGAAGCAAGAATAAAGGAGATATAAGGGGAAAAGATGAAATTTGAAAATTTTAACTAGAAGAATGTTTTTGCTGACAAAAATGAAGCGGCCCTGATGAAAAAGAAGTCACCCATAAAAGATGTCAACATATGCATCATAAGCAATAGAAACTGTGAACTTTATTGCATTGTGTATGTTACTTGTCCCTATTTTCATCTTTAATAAGTGTGCACAATTAAAGTGAGGTCAGCTGAACAATACAATAGCTGGAGATTTAAAACTCCATAATTTCACTGCAAGGTGGCCATAACTTCATTCATACTGGGACTTTAAGGTGACCATAAAATATGAATGTGCCTTTTCTCATCCTTTATAAGTGCATAAAGTTTAGCTCATGTCAGTTGAACAATAAGATAGCTGAAGGCTGAAACTTCCTTTTTCACTGTAAGGTGACCATAACTTCATTCATGTTGCGACTTTAAGGTGACCATAATATGAGAATGTCCCTTCAATATCAATATATGTTAGATATGGAAAAAGAAAAGAGCCAGACGGCTTTATTCAAATGTTATAACTTTAGGGGGGGGGGGGGCAAATTATATTAACAGTTTAAGGTCACCTTAAAGTCAGGATAACCCTTTGGTTTGCCACCCTTTATAGGTGTGCAAAGTTTAACTGAGGTCAGTCGAACAATAAGATACTTGGAGGCTGAAAACCCCCTTATTTCACTTTAAGGTGGCTACAACTCCATTCATACTGAGAGTTTAAGGTGACCATAAGTATTATTTTTATCTACTTTAGTACCAGTGAGAATTTCAATATAAAACAAGAGGAGAGTGCCCGTGAACGGGCACTGTGTCGGCTGACTGAGTGTTTTTGATTTATGAAGGTAATAATGAGAGGAAAGCATAATGATCAGGGAAAGTGCTGTACAGAAGTACAGTAAATGGTAATTGAACAGCATGTTCAAAAGAAATTCTGAACCTGACAGAAGAAAAGGACAAAAAAGTTGTGCCCTGCAAATGGTATTATGAAGGAATGTAACAAGGTAACTGTTTAAGTGTAAAGAGTAGGTTAAAACATATTTAAAGAAATACTGCAAATGCAGTATCCTCGTATGACCTTGAAGAAGGGGTCCACGGTCAAATGCAATCACACAAAAATATTCCCAGCCCATGATTTCCTATAGGTTGGTTTACCATCCTAAACCTCTAGGACAAATAATAAGCGAGTTATAAGCACTTTTAAGTTTGGCTGTCCTTATTTGACCTTGAAGGAGGGGTCCAAAGGTCAAATCTGACCACACCAAAAGATTCCCAGCCCATGATTTCCTATAGGATGGTTTACCATCTCAAACCTCTAGAACCAATAATAAGCGATTTATAGGCACTTTTAAGTTTTGCTATCTTTGTTTGACCTTGAAGGAGGGGTCCAAGGTCAAATCCGACCACACCAAATGATTCCCAGCCCATGATTTCCTATAGGATGGTTTACCATCCTAAACCTCTAAAACCAATAATAAGCGATTTATAGGCACTTTTAAGTTTTGCTATCTTTGTTTGACCTTGAAGGAGGGGTCCAAGGTCAAATCCGACCACACCAAATGATTCCCAGCCCATGATTTCCTGTAGGTTGGTTTACCATCCCAAACTTGTAGGACCAATAACAAGTGAGTTATAAGCAATTTTAAGTTTGGCTATCCTCAACTGACCTTGAAGGAGGGGTCCAAGGTCAAATCTGACCACACCAAAAGAATCCCAGCCCATGATTTCCTATATGTTGTTTTACCATCCCAAACCTCTAAGACCAATAATAAGCGAGTTATAAGCACTTTTAAGTTTGGCTATCCTCGTTTGACCTTGAAGAAGAGGTCCAAGGTCAAATCGGACCACATCAACAGATTCCCAGCCCATGATTTCCTATATGTCTGTTTACCATCCCAAACCTGTAGGACCAATAATAAGTGAGTTATAAGCAAAGTAGCTATTACTCAGCTATGCAATGAGCTACATGTCTGAATTTTTACTATATTATAGCTGACCCAAAAGTAGGTGAACAACATATTTAAGCAAAATACTGTAAATGCAATAGTTTTCAAGTTACAACTGGTTTACTCAATAGTGAGAACCTGAAAATAGCTATTGCTCAGCTATGCCATGAGCTATAGGTCTGAAATTTTACGATGTTATAGCTGACCCAAAAGTAGGTGAACAACATATTTAAGCAAAATACTGTAAATGCAATATTTTTCAAGTTACAATTGATTTACTCAACAGTCAGTACCTGAAAATAGCTATTGGTCAGTTGTGCCATGAGCTACAGGTCTATAATTTCACTATGTTATAGCTGACACAAAAATAGCTGAATAACATATTTACACAAATTTCTGTAAATGCAATAGTTTTCAAGTTATAAATGATTTACTGAACAGTGATAACCTGAAAATAGCTATTACTCAGCTATGCCATGAGCTACAGGTCTGAAATTTTACTATGTTATAGCTGACCCAAAAGTAGCTGAATAACGTATTTACACAAATTTCTGTAAATGCAATAGTTTTCAAGTTATAAGTGATTTACTGAACAGTGATGACCTAAAAGTAGCTATTACTGAGCTATGCCATGAGCTACAGGTCTGAAATTTTACTATGTTATAGCTGACCCCAAAATAGGTGAATAACATATTGAAACAAAATACTGTAAATGCAATGGTTTTCAAGTTATAAGTGATTTACTCAACAGTGATAACCTAAAAGTAGCTATTACTCAGCTATGCCATGAGTTACATGTCTGAAATTTTACGATGCTATAGCTGACCCAAAAGTAGGTGAACAACATATTGAAACAAAATACTGTAAATGCAATATTTTTCAAGTTACAATTGATTTACTCAACAGTCAGTACCTGAAAATAGCTATTGCTCAGTTGTGCCATGAGCTACAGGTCTGTAATTTCACTATGTTATAGCTGACCCAAAAGTAGCTGAATAACGTATTTACACAAATTTCTGTAAATGCAATAGTTTTCAAGTTATAAGTGATTTACTCAACAGTGATAACCTAAAAGTAGCTATTACTCAGCTATGCCATGAGTTACATGTCTGAAATTTTACGATGCTATAGCTGACCCAAAAGTAGGTGAACAACATATTGAAACAAAATACTGTAAATGCAATATTTTTCAAGTTACAATTGATTTACTCAACAGTCAGTACCTGAAAATAGCTATTGCTCAGTTGTGCCATGAGCTACAGGTCTGTAATTTCACTATGTTATAGCTGACCCAAAAGTAGCTGAATAACGTATTTACACAAATTTCTGTAAATGCAATAGTTTTCAAGTTATAAATGATTTACTCGAACAGTGATAACCTCAAAGTAGCTATTACTCAGCTATGCCATGAGCTACCGGTCTGAAATTTTACTATGTTATAGCTGACCACAAAATAGGTGAATAACATATGAAACAAAATACTCTAAATGCAATAGTTTTCAAGTTATAAGTGATGTACTCAACAGTGATAACCTAGAAGTAGCTATTACTGAGCTATGCTATGAGCTACAGGTCTGAAATTTGACTATGTTATAGCTGACCCCAAAATAGGTGAATAACATATTGAAACAAAATATTCTAAATGCTATAGTTTTCAAGTTATAAGTGATTTACTCAACAGTGATAACCTAAAAGTAGCCATTACTCAGCTATGCCATGACCTATAGGTCTGTAATTTCACTATGTTATAGCTGACCCAAAAGTAGGTGAACAACATATTTTAAGAAAATACTCCAAATGCAATATTTTTCAACTTACAACTGATTTACTCAACATACAGTACCTGAAAATAGCTATTGCTCAGCTGTGCCATGAGCTACAGGTCTGTAATTTCACTGTGTTATAGCTGACCCAAAAGTAAGTAGTAAGAAAGTAAGTAAGAAACACTTATATAGCGCCGAATTTGATGTAAACATCCTCTAAGGCGCTGATGTGCAAAAAGGGATAGTCCAGTTCCAGAAAGATGTCCGTTTCCATATTAGCGTCCCGTAGGGGAGATAGGCTATGGTGGAGGATAAGCCAATCTAAAAAGGTATGTTTTCAACTGTTTCCTGAAACCAGAAATGCTTTCTATGGTTCTGATGGCTTGAGGAAGCTTGTTCCACTCTGTGGGAGCCCCTGCTATGAAACTGCGTAGCCCTGAGCATTTATTTGGTTTAGATGAGGAAATTGATAGGCGATTGCCCCGTGTGAGATCACTCCGCCTAATTAGAGCGGAGAGATATGGAGGTTGGCTCAAATGTATTGCTTTATAAATGAGGTGATTATATTTGAACAGTATACGGTAATGAATGGGGAGCCAGTGTAGTTTGTGCAGGAAGGGTGTAACATGACAGTATTTATTTAGCTTGCACACCATCCGACATAAGGCATTTTGAACTCTCTGTAGTCTGCTAGTATATGCCTTTTTTGTGTTGTAAAGCAGTGAGTTACAGTAATCCAGACGACTGCTTACCAAGGCATTTGCCACCTTTACAGCTGTTTCATGATTTAAGTACCTGCGGACCCTTCGTAGTTCCCGGAGATGGTAGTAACTTATGCGACATAGATTAGCCACGTGTCCTTGCATTGAATTTTCAGCATCCAGGATGACACCAAGGTTTTTTACCGATTCAGCTGGTTCCATGGTGTTGCCAAGTAAACTCACTGGGAAAGATAACTTCAGGGAACTTCTAATTTGATCATCACCAATCACTATGAATTCTGTCTTATCAGGATTTAATTTAAGCTTATTATTTCCCATCTAAGCCTGGACCGCCTCAAGGCAATTTGTTAATTCAGTGATACTGGAATTGAAGTTCCTAGAGTCGAGTTTCAAGTAAATTTGTGTGTCATCTGCATATAAGTGGTGGGTGACATTGAATTTAGATATGACTGAATTGAGAGGGGTTGTGTATAGGGTAAAAAGGAGTGGCCCTAGAACTGAGCCCTGGGGAACCCTGTAAGGGAGTTGAAAAGCATCTGAAAGATGTCCATCTATTTTGATGCGCTGCTTGCGTGAGTTGAGGTATGACTGGACCCACTTAAGCACTACCCCATCAATGCCATACCAGTGCTGAAGGCAGTTGAATAGGATTGAGTGGTCTATTGTATCGAAAGCTGCAGATAAGTCCAAAAGGACTAATGCAACAGCTGCACCCTTGTCCATTGATGTGGCAATGTCATTTTGTATTTTGAGCAACGCCGTTTCAGTTGAGTGAAAAGTTCTATATGCGGACTGGTTTTCATTAGATATACCCTGGTGAGCAATATGCTCATTTATCTGCTTAGCCACAGCTTTCTCTATGAGTTTGGAGATGTAGCTGAGGTTGGACACTGGTCGATAATTCTTGAGAATATTCTTGTCAAGACCAGCTTTTTTCAACAAGGGTGTAACATGTGCAGTCTTAAAGCAGGATGGAAAACTGCCCTCCTGTAGGGAGTAGTTCACAATATTTGTAATAGGAGTCAGGAGCACACTGATACATTCAAGGACCAATGATGTTGGGATGGGATCCAAGTCACATGATTTATTTGGTGTGGACTTTATGATTTTAAGGACTTCTTCCTCTGACATGGTCCGGAAAGAAACAAACTTGTTTTTGTAGGAACCTGAGACAGGGGGATCGGCATCAGTAGACAGTAATCCAGATCTTAATTTAGCAATTTTGTCTGCAAAATACCTGCCAAAAGTGTTGACTAGACTGTTCATGGTGGTATAATCTGGAAGTACCATTTTTGGTGATCTATGGAGGACTTTCTTTATGGAATTCCACAAGGCCTTGGGGTTATCCTCATTTTCCCTAACCATATCACTGTAGTGTTTGGTTTTTGCACATTCCCCGAGACGGTTGAAATGGTTCACAGCGGCTCTATACCTACTGCGGTTTATGGCAGAGTTGTCCTTTCGCCACTCCCTTTCGAGTTTGCGCTTACGTCTCTTTGCTGCCAAAATCTCACTGTTGATGAACCCTTTGTTGACATGTTGTGGGGTTTTACATTCATGTTCAGGTGCATGCTTGTCAAGTATGTTCCTAAGGGTATGAAAGTATTGGTGTGAAAGTAAGCTAGCTGTTTTGTAAGGAGCCTGGATAAGCTCAGAATTTTCAATGTCAGACATAAATTCAGTTTTATTTATCTTGCGAAGTTTCCTGATTTTCAACCGTTTGACTCTGCAGGAATTTTTGACAGGGAATGTTGTAGTGAAAAAGACAGCTAGGTGGTCTGATATGCCGTCCTTTACATGATGGTGAACTGAGGAAGTTAGGGATTTACTAGTGCAGAGTACATCAAGGATATGTCCTTGTATGTGTGTAGGTGTTGACACATGTTGAATAAAATCAAAATCCAATAGAACTGTGTTGAAATTTTCTGTCCAGCAATTTTGACTGTCAAGCTGGATATTGACATCTCCCAGGATAATATTTTCATGTGGTGACAAAGCAGCTGCTTCCATGAAACTGTTGAATTCCTCGATAAATCTGCTTTTGCTGGTACTTGGAGGTCGGTAAATTACATGTACCAGGAGCTGGCTTGACTGTCAATCGGACAGTTTGACGGTAATGTGTTCAAACGTTTCCCGCCGATCAATCTGACAACGCACGCTATCAATGTCATTCCTAACAAGGACAGCAACTCCACCTCCTTTCTTGTTCTCGCGTGGGACCTGGTGAAGCTGGAAACCTGCAGGGGTTATCTCATCCATTAGGCCTTGTGTGTCCGACGGTCTTAGCCATGTCTCAGTGACACCAACGATGTCGAGATCATTTGACAAAACAAAATCACTAAATGCTGATGTTTTGTTACGCAATGAACGGACATTCAGATGACAGGCTTTGATATTTCTGGCTGATGGACCTGGGTTCAAACTAATGTCGCCAGAAAGAATCAGGATGATGGACCACCAAGGGTTGACATTTCTGAAACAGTGCGTCACTTGACGACAGTGGGCCTGCAGGGTGACAAAAGCAATGTTGCAACTGTCCAAAGAGGAGCGTAAACTTGGGTGAATAATTTTTGGTGATGACAAACTATTTTCATTGGTGGGGGTTGTTGACCGAACAGTCAAGAGGATGGAAAAACAAAACTAAAAAGTGCAATGCATGACCAATGAAAGCCAAAAATCAAAATTTAGAAATAGGTGCACCTACCTTTCCTACGTACAAACCTTTCTAATTACAGCATCACAGTACAAAAATCAAAAGATGGTAGGTTAGGAAGGAGTACATTAGTGCATATGATTGATAGATGTGTGGGATTAGAATATAACAAACAGTGGACAGGGATAATTAATTAGTAAACAATATTTTATGATATATATCTATTTTACATGTAATACACTTGATCTGCTTTGTGTGTGGAACAATGAAAGTGTTACCGCTGGAATTATCGAGTGGGCGATAATACCCGTTTAATGACAAACAGCACTTTTAACTGATATCTGGGTGTGGTGACAGTCAGTAATCTATTTGTTTACAATTATTTGATAAAATACACATAGTTACAGTAAAATATATCAAATACCGACCAGTTCTATGGGGAAAGTAAAATATTTTAAACGAAAATATAAAAACCACGTCTCCCCTAGCGAACACTAAAAACGCAAAAGTAGCTGAATAACGTATTTACACAAATTTCTGTAAATGCAATTGTTTTCAAGTTATAAGTGATTTACTCAACAGTGATAACCTAAAAGTAGCTATTACTCAGCTATGCCATGAGCTACATGTCTGAAATTTTACTATGTTATAGCTGACCCAAAAGTAGCTGAACAACATATTTAAGCAAAATACTGTAAATGCAATAGTTTTCAAGTTACAACTGATTTACTCAATAGTGAGAATCTGAAAATAGCTATTGCTCAGCTATGCCATGAGCTATAGGTCTGTAATTTCACTATGTTATAGCTGACCCAAAAGCAGGTGAACAACTTATTTTAACAAAATACTCCAAATGCAATATTTTTCAAGTTACAACTGATTTACTCAACATACAGTACCTGAAAATAGCTATTGCTCAGTTGTGCCATGAGCTACAGATCTGTAATTTTACTATGTTATAGCTGACCCAAAAGTAGGTGAATAACATGTTTACACAAATTTCTGTAAATGCAATAGTTTTCAAGTTATAAGTGATTTACTCAACAGTGATAACCTCAAAGTAGCTATTACTCAGCTATGCCATGAGCTACAGATCTGAAATTTTACTATGTTATAGCTGACCCCCAAATAGGTGAATAACATAGGAAACAAAATACTCCAAATGCAATAGTTTTCAAGTTATAAGTGATTTACTCAACAGTGATAACCTAAAAGTAGCTATTACTCAGCTATGCCATGAGCTACAGGTCTGAAATTTTACTATGTTATAGCTGACCCAAAAGAAGCTGAATAACATATTTATACGAAATTCTCTAAATGCAATAGTTTTCAAGTTACAAGTGATTTTACTCAAGATGGTAGTTACTGAAAAGCCCAAAAGTAGCTATTACTCACTTAGCTATTGAGGCAGACACCCAAGTTACTCACCATGTTGTAGCTATGAAAAAAGTAGCTGAATAACATATTTTAACAAAATGCTCTAAATGCAACACTTTTCAAGTTATAAGTGATTTAGTGCATCATTTCATGAATTTTAATGCATTAAAAATTATTAAAAAAATTTATTAAAAAAAGACTAAGACGGATCCAGGTCTCATACTCACACAAGAGAATCTATCTCTTGCCTAGTACATATATGCAAGATATGAGAGAAATCCCTGCAATAGTCACTGAGAAAATTGTGATAAAGTGTTGAAATTTTCACACTTTTGGTGGGGGTACCTCCCTTGTAATGTCTCTAGCAAACAGACGAACAGACAGATTTGCATGCCTTGAACAATTTTTCATCCTCGATAGATAAGGTATCTTTTAAAAAAAAACAGCATGTCTCTAGGCCTTGTACTTTTGGAAAAGAAGTTGTTCACGCGGACGCGTACGCCCACGCCGCAGAGTGACGACATAAAAATAGAAAAAGAAAGGAGCCAGAGGATTTTATTCCAATTTGATGACTTTCAGCAGGCCATAGGTCCATTAACATTTTGAGTTTAAGGTCACCATAAAGTCAGGATATTCCTTTGGCAAATCTTAATATATGTGCCAAGTTTGGTTGAAAAAAGTGAAAAACTAAGTGAACTGGAGGGCTAAAACCCCCATTTTTGACATTAAGGTGACCTTAAGATTGCAGATACAGGGCTAAAACTTTGGCATGTGAAAGATTATCAAAAAGTAGCTGAATAAGTTATTCCAACAAAACGCCGAAATCCTAACTGTTTTTGAGATACAGACCAAGTACCCATTTTTAAAAAAATTACAAAAATAAAACGCCTCCCATTCAGGTATCTATGGTGCGATTGATGAGAAAATCCTTTCCGACCTTGGAAATTTGGTCTAGATAAATTTTATAGCAGAGGTGTGTGTGGTTTTTTCCGAAACGCGATGACGGGGTGTTTTGGAGTTATGCTTAAGGTTACCTTAAGTAAAGCTTCAGGTCTGCGCAAAGTATCCCAAAAATTTTTCCCGCCCCTATAGTTTAAAGAAAGATAAGAAGGAAAGAAAAATTTGAAAGCCTAAGAAGTTATTCAAGGGAGACCATAATCCGGCGGCGGCAGCGATCAGTCGAACTTCGGTGAAAACAAATAAGCGACGAGGGCCGCTTAATTACTTAAATGTAGCTTTTATAAGCTACCAGCTTACCATGTGGGACTGGATGCTTTATTGGTTGCCGCGAGGAACTACGACCAACTTCTAAGAAAAAAAGACATTTATTCTTGGCCGTAGCCTCAGGTTGTCGTCACGTGATCTGCCCCTTATGTTACAAGTTTGATTTGTAGATGGTCCTTGTTGATGACTGCTGAGGTGCAGCAATTCTCTCTGCCACTTCCACATAGAAGCCTTGTTCTTGGAGTTGTCCACTCCTAGACACCAGGCGTGGAGGTTGAGGTGCTGCGGGTTGCTGTGGAACACGTAGTTGTGGGACTACTTGAGGAGTGTTGTCGACAGTGGGATCTCTGTTGAGAGCTGCACTAGGTCCCAAAACCAGGGAATCCCTGGCCAGCCTGGGGCTATTAGTATGATCAGACAATTGTATTGCCTGATCTTTTGGATCACCCTGTGAAGGAGAGCCATTGGAGGGTAAGCATAGGCAGTGAGACCCGTCCAGTTTATGTTTAGAGCATCTATGTCCCAGGCCTTCAGGTCTGGGATAGGAGGCACGTACAGTGGAAGCTTGTGGTTCAGATAAGTGGCGAATAGGTCCACGTGGGGAGTGAACCACCTTTGGCAGATCTGTTTGAACACCTGTGGATGTAGTGACCATTCGGTCGACTGTACCTGATTCGACCTGGAAAGTAGGTCGGCCATCACATTCAGGCACCCTGGAATGTGCCTGGCTTTCAATGTGATGTGAGAATGATGGCACCAGGTCATGATTCTCCACAGGAGTGCACACATCTCCGCTGAGTGTGTTCCCCCTTGTTTGTTTATGTAAGCCACCACAGTTGAGTTGTCCGTCGCAACTAGCACTGACACTGGTCTTTGAAGCGTCTCAGGGCCAGAAAGACAGCTTTCAATTCTAGGACGTTTATGTGAAGCCCTTTTTCCTGGGGAGACCACAGACCTTGTGTAGAACTTTGTTCTAAGTGAGCGCCCCAACCTTCGTTTGAGGCGTCTGTAAAGAGTTGGATACTGTGGTCTTTGGGATGAAGGTCTGAGCCTTTCATCACGTTTGCAGGGTTCTGCCACCAGTCTAGGTGTGCAGAGATGGCTTCTGTCCAAGGAAGGAGGCTGTCCAGTGGTTGAGGAAATTTCCAGTGCTCCTTGAGGTGAAACTGAAAGGGCCTCATGTGAATTCGTCCCTCTGGGACCATTTTCTCTGTTGAGGCTAGCAACCCAATTTTAGAGACATCAAACATCTTGCAGTCAAAACATGTTTTGACTTGAGTTGTAGGATAAAATCCTGAAGTTTGAGCCATCTCTCTTGAGTGGGTTTTACAAGGGCTGAATCCAGGTGGTACTAGTAACCCACGACAAAAAACACCTGAGTGGGATTCAGTTCTGATTTCTCCTGATTGATGATCCATGCCAAGGACTGGGTTAGATCTACCACTGCCTGAGTGTTCACTTGGGCTTCCTCCCGCGACTGAGACCTGACCAGCCAGTTGTCCAGGTATTGGTGGAGTCTGAGACCTCTGGAGAGGGCCATGAGCTTCACCTCCTTTACGATCATGGTAAAGACCTGGGGGGCTGTGGCCAGTCCGAAAGGTAGGGAGGTGAACTGGAACACCTGTGGCAAAATCTTAGGTATTTCCATGAGTGAGGATGGATGGGCATGTGAAGGTAGGCATCCGATAGATCTATCGACGCAACCCATTCCCCTGGAATCAGGGAGGTTCTGATGGACTGTGGAGTTTCCATCTTGAACTTTTCTACATGTAGAAAAGTGTTGAGCCTGCTTAGGTCTATCACTGGCCTCCACCTTTGGTGAGGCTTGGGTACTAGAAACAGGCGACTGTAAAACCCGAGAGATTTTACATTTTCCACCCTTTCGATAGCGTTCTTTGACAGCAGAGACTGGATGCAATTGGCTAAGGCTTGGTCTTTTAGAAGGGCCTTGTATTCTGATATTATCAGAGGAAATCTGACCAAGTTTGGTTTTGAGAGGAATGGCAGTACGTAGCCATTGGTGATAATGTTTAACACGTTGGATGAACAATTGTTTTCTTGCCAGTCTCTGCTGAAAGAACAGAGGCGACCTCCTACCGGTGGACTGTTTGAGGCTTTGAAGGAGTCATTGGGAAGAGGGGTTTCCACGCCCTCTTCCCCTATTGTGGGGTCGAAAACGACCCCTGAAGCCTCTGAAGTTTTGTTTTCCCCTATTGGAAGAAAACGATTGGTTACTGCTTTGTGAGGAATTGCCCCCATAGGGGAGTTTCCTGTAGGAGCCTCTTTTCTTATGGGGACCATGAAAGGGCTTATTCTGGTAGGGTCCGAAACCCTGAGAATCTTTTGAGGTGCCTTTTTTAAGAAGGAAGTCCTCGCCTTCCTTTACCAACTGTGATTTAAACAAGGAAGGTGGCCAGAAGGACGCATTCCTGAGTTCTTGGCGCCTGGTTTCTCCTAAGTGGGGTTGTAATGGGGTCATTTCAGCTTCGCGCCTGAGCAAGCCAGTATTGCCCATTGAGTATAATTCTCTCTGGATAATATGGGCCAGGGATTTACTAAGGCAAGTTAAGGGTCTGTGCTGGATTAGGATGGCTTTATTCCACAAATCCAGATACTCACAGGCTTCCTCATATCCATGTTTTGCTGCTTTTTCAGGGTCGGCACCTTTCCTGATCTGAGACTTGACCTTTTTGAAAGTCGCTTTCAAGCTATGTTGACACTTCTTCAGAGTGACATTACAAGTCTTGGCAAAGGTAGTAGCGAACTTGAGCGTTGAAATATTCTGTCTTGCCTGATGTTCCAATTCTTTGAGAATTGGAATAGGGAACTTGTCCATAGGAGCCCCAGATGGTTTAGGAGAAATGCAAGTCTGTATTCAGCTCTTGTATCTTGTCCTCATAACAAGGCTGGCCTACCATGTACCACTTGGCAGTGGAGGGAGGTGGTTTGATGTACTTGCCCTCAGGTAAATTGGCTGCCTGGAAGTCCTGATCAAACTTCTCGAAGGCATCTTTGATGACTGAATTGAGAGGCAACATGGAGGAAAGACCTCTTGGTCTAAGTTCTTGCCTGCCTTTCTCATCATCAAGGCCCATGACCGCTGTTGAAGATCTAGGTAAGGATTCCCTAGGATCTGGTAGTTTCAGGATGTGGCGGAACGTATCCACCTCCTCCGCGTATTGGGATGGGATGTCAGACAATGCTACTTCCCTGTAATAAGGAGGGTCAGGGTCATGTTGGGGGTGGTCCTGATCAGAGTAAGACTTCCTGGAGGGCTTGGGGGACCTATGCCTATGTTCAGGGGACTGATCCTCCTCTGAAGATGGGGTTAAAAATCTGGACCTCGACTTGTGTTTTGACTTATCAGAGTGCTTTTTGGGCCTACTAGGGGCTGGTTGAGGGTCAATAGAATAGTCTGAGTAGTGGTCCGAGGCAGAGCTCGGATCCACAACATGGTACCTAGAAGAGTGTGCTGCTTGTTTAGGTTTGGTCGAGGCAACCTGCGAGGGATCCTCGGCAGAACTACGAAGTTGACCCGAGTCGTCTTCGAGGCGACTAGAATACGAGTCGAGGCGAGGCGGAAGATCTGGGCCATACTTCACCTCCATAGACTCGATGGCACTACTGGCTTTCGAGGGTTTGTCCAGATCTTTGGAGGGTGCGTTTTTTTTTGTAGCAGAAGAAGAAGAGGTCTGATCCACCTCTCTTGGCTTTTGTAAAGATTTTTGAAAATCTTCATGAAGATTATTGAATGCCTCCAACATACTGGCCTGAAAAGCCCCCATTTTCTGATCCATTTGTATGTTAATGTGAGAAGACAGAGATTTCTCAAGGTTTGCTTGTACTTTTAGTTGTAAAGCTCTACCTGGTGTAGGCGGGACAGTACGAGCAGGGGTTTGACTGGACAATGCCTCGAATGAGAGAGGTTGTGGGAGAGGCGGGGATGTGAAGAGGCGATCAGCAGCCATTTCCAGCTCTGCCTGCGAGCCTCCAAACGATTCAATAGAATTATCCCCTAATAATTCCGAACCCGTGTCTTCTGCCTTTTCTTTCTTGTCAGATTTTTTAGAATAACGCTTCCTGTGAGAGATTTTGGTGATCTGTTCTTCAGTAAATGAAGAGCAAATGGTACAGGAAGAGACAAGAGTTACACACGGATCGTCGCCCTTACCTGCGTCTCTGCAGGTATGGCAGAAGTTGTGTGTGTCAAATGGATGGCAGAAATGATTGCATTTTGCTGCGCGAGGTTTATCTCTACTAGCTTGGTGGGATGCCATGTTTTAAACGCAATAAAACAAACGCAAGTATGACCTCGAATAAAGACTCGCAGAAGAAAAGCCAGTCGAGGCGAGCTCACAAAACTTAAAATTAAGGACAGCTAGAAAAATGTTTTTGCTGACAAAAACGAAGTGGCCCTGATGAAAAAGTGTGAAGTAATCCATAAACGATGTCAACATATGCGTCATAAGGAATAGAAAATGTGAAGTTTATTGCATTGTGTATGTTACTATATTTAAGAAATTAAAGAACGACAACAGCTTGGCAGAAGAGAAGTTGTAGGTGTGAAATTTACTTCTGGAAAGAATGTATGTCCAGTGCACGGAAGAAATGCCTCCTGGAAAAATGCCTCCGAGAAAATATGCCTCCTAGAAAGAATGCCTCCTGAATATTTTGTGAATATGAGAAATGCCTCCTAAGAAAAAAAAGCATCTTCATTTTTCCACTTGAGTCTTATAGTCACTAATGCCTGTCAAAAATTCACAGTCTTTGACCCATTTTGCTTAGCTGTACAAAGGTACTTAAGTTTCTCTTGTAAAGTATTGCTGGTTCTTCTCACTCTTTTGGCCGGCTGGTCATCCCTGGTTTCCATCATGACAGTTGTGTTTTTCTTGTAATTATATTTCTAGCCCTCCTAGTGCATCTAACTGTGATCAATTCCTTACAGAGGGGATAACCTATGCTGTAATTTGATAAGAATGCATATTGTAAGCCATAAAGGCCACAACTATTTCATCAACATGCCTCATAGCCATAAATCCTGCTTTTAAAATGGTCCAGAGTACAGCTCAAGGGATACTCTTTCAAGAAGATATTTGTACTTTGTGATATTGTACGTTCTGGTTTTGACTGTGCATATTTGAAATTAACATGTTTTTGATATTATATGTTATCGTTTTCATATGTAACATGTTTACAACTTGAAATAACTTTTTTTTCTCAGGGGGCATTTTTTCCTAGTCACAAAATATTCAGAAGGCATTCTTTGTAGGAGGCATTTTTTCTGGGAGGCATTTCTTTCCGGATTCTGTATGTCCTACATTCTTTGGGAATGTTCTCGCAGAAGAGGTCTCAAGTGTAAGGGTACACTGACCACAGACATTTCTGTTCAAAATGGCATTAGTATCAGACTTAAGTATAAAACACTAATTAAATGCAGTGGACTAAGATGCTTAAGAACTGTTGTTTAAAATTACTGATTGTGCTTCAACTAAACACTTAACAAAAACACTAATAAAATCCAGTGAACCAAAGTACTTAAGAGTTTTTGTTCAAAAGTTAATGATTTTACTGCTTAAAAGGAAAAACAAGTTACAAATTAATTTGGTAGGTCATTATACCAAGCAAAAGTTGCTGTAAATGTTGGAAATTAATGTAATGTAATAAAAAATATTAGAGACCTTATGACATTGCACACATATTTTCCTCTTTGTTTGAATGGGGAGAAGTGAGCCTTACACACACACATACCATAATCTCACTTCCCCTTCTCACCTCCCCCCATCCCCCATACACAGAGGCATTTCTTCTGTCATGTGCATTTTTATTTGAGTGAGGGGAGTGGGGAGGGGGCAGAGCACAGCAGAACAGAAAAAGACTGGCTCACTGAAATAAAATACTCCCCTCACTGAATTAAAAATGCAGAGGTGAGAAAAAGATTATTTACTGCAGTAGAATGTTTAGGTTTTACAGCAATTACTTAATTATGTAAGGGGCTACAGTTCTGAAATTTTACTATATTATAATGGAAACAAAACTACATCAAAAACACAACAATAACAGAGTGTGCCCTGAGTGTGGGGGGCACGGAAATGTACCAATAATTAAATAAATTGGTTAATGTCAATTGGATGGATTGCCCCAATATTCCTCATCCACCATTTCTCTCTCAACTTTCTGTGATTTATATTTGGGGTTTGGTATTTTAGGGAACACCATTCCAGCACTGAGAACTTTATGTCTTTTTACAGAATGTCCCTTCTCTGTGAAGTGTTAGAGAATGGGGTGATTCTGCTTTCCCTAGGCTGACTGACTGAAAGTCTATGGTCATACATTGTTTTCCTAAATGGGCTAAAGTAAGCTTCTTTGGATCGCTTACTGTTGACTGCTATCAGTAGGTTGATAGTCTCATCTGAGATGTTATCCGTAGGGATTTGAGTATCTGCTCCAGTGCTCTCCTGTTGGTTGTGATCAATACCAAGCTTGGAGATTGCACTTACCAAGGTGCTGTTACTAACACTTTCTGAAGCCACACTCATTGTGAAAAACAGAAAATTTTCTGTTTTACATCAAAAACACATTTAACAAAATGCTCTATATGTAATACTTTTCAAGTTATAGGTGATTTAGTGCATGAATACATGAATATTAATGCATGAAAAGTTCATAAAAAATACTTAAGAAAGATGCAGGCCTGATACTCCCACAAGGGAATCTACTGGTGGTGTAGTACATATATGCAAGATAATTTAATCAATTGCTGATTCAGCTAGCCTTGTCATCTGATGCAGACAGATAAAATTCATCTAAAACATCTGAGAGTATTTGGGAAGTTATTAAGGGAAATCAAACGGTACAAGTAAATATGTATAAGTTTAGTAGGAGATTATGATAGTTTGGGATGTTTGATGACCTCTGTGTGATTATAAGATTACCTTAGAAGGCAGAAAAAGGTCCCACTCTGAGTTACTTGAAACAGGGGATTAAGTTTCTTTATAATGAAGACCATATGTGGGCTATTCAATCCAAGCACTCCTATCATTAAAAGATTTTGTATTTTTATACCCCTTTCATTGGAAATCGTGTTGCAGGACATTGTTCTTTCTTGTATTACTACAATCCTTCAAACAAAACTTACAAATGATACTCAATTTAGAACAATTTAGTCACTAAATTTCAGACCTCTTTATTGCCACTGTTTCATTGCTTTGTAAATAAAGCCATTTGCCTTAATTTATTTACTGAGTGGGGATATTATACTTTTATTTTATAGTTAACAATTTCTTTAATGGTTAGGAGGACTATTGGTGTGCAGAAGAATAGACTGGAACAGTGTGGGGAAAAAACGTATTGTCAGTTTGATTTTCATGATCTTGTGAGGTGTTTGTTAATTTACAAGTAACTGATACTATAATATTTAAAACAAATCTCCTATTTCTCTACTGCTGGTGTGTATCTGTTTTAAAAAGTGATATTTTTGTGCTTTTGTATGAACAATACCTTAAAGCTTGCGAAGTTTTGGTAAAGGCTTGTTTTTGGCTTAAGGATAAAGTATGCATTCTTCTGGTAAGTGAAATTTATGTTTTGGTATTTTGTTATAATGTGGCCAATGTAGAGAATAATTTTTTGCTGATGCTTACAATTGTATGAATGGTAAATTAATTCTAAAGAAACCTTCCTGTGAGTAAGCCTAATGAATGTGTCAAGTTTAACTGATGTTAGTTGAACAGTATTATAAGTCAGTTGGGGGCTGAAAACCCATTTTTTACTGCAAGATGGTCATAGGTGGACTTCAAGGTGGACAGAAAAGAAGAATGTCCCTTTTGGCATCCTTTATAAGTGTGAAATTTACCCAACGTCAGTTGATCAATAAGATAGTTGGAGGCTGAAAACCCCCTTCTGTTACTGTCAGGTGACCATAACTTCATTCATATTGGGGCATTAAGTTGACCATAAAATAACAGTGTCCCTTTTGCCATTCAGGTGTGCAAAATTTAACTGAGGTCAGTTGAACAATGAGATAGTTGAAGGCTTAAACCCCCCTTATTTCACTTTAAGGTGGCTACAACTCCATTCATATAACAACTCCACTCCATTCAGACCATAAGTATTATTTTTATCTATTTTAATACCAGTGATAATTTAGATAAAAAAACTGGAAAAAGAAAGGAGCCAGAGGATTTTATTCCAATTTGATGACTTAAGGCAGGCCATAGGTCCATTAACATTTTGAGTTTAAGGTCACCATAAAGTCAGGATATTCCTTTGGCAAATCTTAATAAATGTGCCAAGTATGGTTGAAAAAAGTGAAAAACTAAGTGAACTGGAGGGCTAAAACCCCCTTTTTCAACATTAAGGTGACCTTAAGATTGCAGATACAGGGCTAAAACTTTGGCATGTGAAAGATTATCAAAAAGTAGCTGAATAAGTTATTCCAACAAAACGCTGAAATCCTGACCGTTTTTGAGATACAGACCAAGTACCCATTTTAAAAAAAATTACGAAAATAAAACACCTTCCATTCAGGCATCTATGGTCCGATTGATAAGAAAATCCTTTCCGACCTTGGAAATTTGGTCTAGAATGTACCTGATAAATTTTATAGCATAGGTGTGTGTGGTTTTTTCAGAAACGCGATGACGGGCTGTTTTTGAGTGATGCTTAAGGTTACCTTAAGTAAAGCTTAAGGTCTGCGCAAAGTATCCCAAAAATTTTTCCCGCCCCTATAGTTTTAAAGAAAGATAAGAAGGAAAGAAAAATTTGAAAGCCTGAGAAGTTATTCAAGAGAGACCATAATCCGGCGGCGGCGGTGGTGATCAGTCGAACTTCGGTGAAAACAAATAAGCGTCCCTGATGGGCCGCTTAATTACAAAAGCGGAAGCGCTGAAAATTGGCCAGAATGTGCTATATACAATAATAAATGAAATACATAAAAAGGGACGTATAACAAGAACACTGCACTGAGATATAGATAGAAAACGGCAGTAAATACTTCCCAAAGACTGTAAAATGGCGGCGACCAACAAGAAAAGTTGTAACATAAGGGGCAGATCACGTGATGACAACCTGAGGCTACGGCCAAGAATAAATGTCTTTTTTTTTTAGACGTTGGTCATAGTTCCTCGCGGCAACCAATAAAGCATTCAGTCCCACATGGTAAGCTATTGTAGCGCAATAAAATGGCTATTTTATGACCCCAGTTTGACCCCTACAGGGGGTTGGGGGGCAAATTTGACTTGCTTTCTAGACTCTCCACATATGGTTTCCTACTACCTCCCAATACATTTTATGGCTCTAAATGCAATACTTAAGAAGATAATAGGGGGGTTCACATGAATTTTGCAAATTTAATAAGTAAATTAAATTTTTATAAGTTAATACCCTATCCAATGGACAATTGCTTTACCGGTCGGCGCGACCGGTCCCGCCAAACGACAGAAAAAGTCATTCTGTATAAAATACCGGCAGGACCGGTCACAGTGTGTACGTTCACCAGGTGTCGCCTCATGCATACTTCCTGTCTAGTCAGAATGACGTCATGGCGTCTTTTTCGTTGTCTAGACCTAGTAAGACCCTAGTAAGCTGATAGCGGGGCCGGCTGGGAGGGCCTTGTCTGTCCATTGGATAGGGTATTAACTTATACAAATTTAATTTACTTATTAAATTTGCAATTTTATTGCGTTAATACATCCTATCCAATGGACAATTGCTGAATAACTACCGCTTGGTTGGCGGGTAAGTTACTAGGGACTATATTGGAACTCATGCTGGAGTATTGAAAAGAATTTTTATTATAATTAAGCCTGGGCAGACCTTGAGGTCAATGCCCCTAAGGCTCTGGTCGAATATCATCATCCGGTTCTAAGCTTGAACTGTCAGTCGACCTTGCCCCCCCCCTTTTTTAACAGACCTGCTCTGAGGTAGGGGAAGAGAGGGATGAGTTCAGTCCCAAGGAACAATTCCCAGAGGAAGCATGTCAGAAGATTTTTTTTTTTTTTTTTTTTTACTTAACTGAGTCGATATATATACACTATATACATATGTACAGTGATGTCTCCTCCTTATAGGGCTTGTTGATGGACCTGCTGAGCAGCCACTATAGGCCCTAAGTGGAAAAGCTCTGAATCAGCCCAGGCAACATCCTTCAGGTAAAATTGTGTGAAGGTGTTGTGAGATTTCCAGTGACAAGCTGACAAAATTTGATCTAAAGAAATTCCAGATTGGAAGGCTTTAGAAGCAGCAAAAGCCCTTACATCATGAGCTTTCACTTGATGTAAGGTAAGGGTTTGTTGGTCAGAGAGCTCATAGCATAGGATCACAGTCTGTTTGATCCAGGAGGAGACGGTGGCAGGAGAGATGTCCTTGTCAAAACCTTTCTTGAAGGAGACAAAGACCAATTCTTTGTTCTGCCTGAGGTCTGAGGTTCTATCCAGATAGTATCGTAAAGCCCTGACTGGACAGAGAGACCTATCACCTTTAAGTGATTTATCCAAAGTGGGGGCCAAGGCTGGGATCACCACCGGGGCCACACTATCTGGGCCCTCCCTAGCCAGTTGGTTCTTAGATAAGAAGCTGGGGGAAGGGTACAGGGACACCTTTGACCAATCTGACTGGTGTCTAATGTTCTTGTGTAGCCAAGCATGAATCTCACTCCTCCGTTTACCAGAACCTAGGGCCATCAGGAAAACCGTCTTAAAGGTTAAGTGTTTTAAGGAGGCCTCTTTCAAAGGTTCAAAGGTCGCTTTTGTCAGCTGGTGGAGGACCAGAGACAGGTTCCAGGAGGGTATGCCTCTCCTACCTTTTGGTCTGTCTCTGTGGAAACTATCCAATAGACGAGTGAGATTCTCATCTTTGCTGATATTAACCGGATCATTGCCCAGTTTGTCTGCAATGGCTGATCTGTAGCCATCAATAGTGCCTGGTTGTAACTTCTTGTCCTGGAACAAATGCAGGAGGAAGTCAGCAATGGCTGTTAAAGGTGGTGCCCTGAAGTCCACCTGATTACTGAGGCACCACTTTGTAAAAATGGTCCACTTTCCCTCATAGACAGATCTGGTTGATCTTCTTTGAGGAGCCTCAATTCGTGCTGCCACTGCCTCAGAGAAGCCTTGCTCCTTGATTGCTGAGGCTCTAGGAGCCAGGCATGTAGATTCAGATTCGACAGGTTCCTGTGAAGGACCTGGTTGAATGGCTGAGACACTAGGTTGGGTATGCTGGGCAGACACAGTGGGATCTGGCTTGACATTGCTACCAGGTCCCAAAACCAGGGCATGTTGGGCCACCCTGGGGCAATCAGAATTATTCTGTTGCAGGGATAGTCCTGAAGCTTCTCCACCACTTTGCCCAAGATGGCTGCCGGTGGATAGGCGTATGGGTCCAGATCCTCCCAGGAGAGGCTGAGGGCATCCACTGCCCATGCCCGGGGATCTGGTACCGATGAGACAAACTGAGAAAGTTTGTTGTTGAATCTGGTGGCAAACAGGTCCACTTGGGGTTGGTGCCACCGGTTGCATATAGCTTTGAACACTTCTGGATGAAGCGACCACTCTGTTTGAATGGTTTGGCCGAGCATGGATAGCTTGTCTGCTATCACGTTCAACCGGCCGGGGATGTGACGTGCCCTGAGGGTTACCTGTTGTCTGGTGCACCAGGATAGTATTCTCCACAGTAGGGCACACAGCGAGCCCGACTTCATCCCCCCTTCTTTGTTGATGTAAGCCACCACTGTTGTGTTGTCTGTAGCTATCAACACTGTCTTGTTGCAGACGAGGGTTCGAAAGTCTTTTAGAGCTAGGAATACTGCTTTTAGCTCTAACTGGTTTATGTGTAGTTTGCTCTCTGGAAGGGACCAGGTTCCTCTTGCAGTGTGCTCGTCTAAGTGAGCGCCCCAACCTTCTTTTGATGCGTCTGTAAAGATTTGCAGAGCATGTATTAGGGGGTGTAAAGGTTGACCTAGTAGTACATTGCCTTCCTCCAGCCACCACTTTAGATGGGGGTGGAGGGACTTGGGAACCGGGATCACCTTTTCCAGAGACTCTGGGACCCTCCAGTTGTTTTTCAAGTGCCACTGTATGGGCCTCATGTGTAGTCTCCCCAAGTGAACTTGTTTTTCTGTTGCTGTGAGGAGACCAATGAGGGACATGAACTGTCGAACCGGACAAACTGGACCGGACAAACCGGACCGGACAGAATTGACTGGATTTTGTCTGTTAGGGCTAGCCAGCGTTCCTGGGTAGGTCTGACCCTGCCCTCTTCCAAATCGAACTGGTAACCTACGAAATTGAAAATCTGCTTGGGTTCCAGCTCTGATTTCTCTTCGTTTACCAGCCATCACAAGTCTTTGCAGAGTGTCATTAATTTTTGTGTGTGCTGAAGGCAGACTTGGGGGGACTTGGCTCTGACCAACCAGTCGTCGAGGTACTGGTGGATCCTTATACCCCGTCTCAAGGCTAGCCATTTTACTTCTTTGGCTATCATTGTAAATTCC
Source organism: Sabellastarte sp. h YS-2021 (assembly GCA_964017235.1). Taxonomy (NCBI): domain Eukaryota; kingdom Metazoa; phylum Annelida; class Polychaeta; order Sabellida; family Sabellidae; genus Sabellastarte; species Sabellastarte sp. h YS-2021. The sequence continues at coordinate 118,443,995 of OZ024928.1, forward strand.
CTGGGGGATGTGGACAGGCCAAAGGGTAAGGCCTTGAACTGATAAGTCTTGTCTTGGATTTGAAAACGCATGTACTTCCGGGATTGGCTGTTTATGGGGATAAGTCACCAACTCCCCTGATTGGAGGGAGGTGCGTATTGTTTCCGGGGTCTCCATTTTGAAGGTTTGGGTCTTCAGAAAATTGTTCAAGTTGCTCAGATCCAAGATTGGCCGCCACCGGTTGTTGGGTTTTGGTACAAGGAACAACCGGTTGTAAAACCCCAGAGATTTTTGGTTTAGGACCAGCTCCACAGCATTTTTGTTTAACAGCTGATGCAATGCCTCCAACAGGTAGCTGTTCCTGTAGGGATCTACATAGCAGCTTGTTATTGTCGGTTCTCTTGTGAGGTGAGGTCTGGACCGGAATGGCAGAACGTAACCCTCTCTTAGGATTGAAACCACTCTGGGGTTTACGTTCAGTGCAGCCCATTTTTCCCAAAAAAGGTGCAATCTTGAGCCTACAGGCAGATTTGGTGCAACAAGTGGGAACATTGTGGACAGAATTCAACTGATCTAGACAGGAAACATTTTTCACAGACTTTATTAACATTTGATGATCGGGCATTACGTCTTTCTTTTGTGACGACCCTTCTGCAAAAAGAACATGATTGGCAACATGACATAATACAGGAAACTGAGTTCTTTTGTCCCAACAACAGTTCTCTCCGGGCACTTTTGAGTCTGTAATAACACCTGACACAGAAGTCTCTATCTGACTCTTTACAACACAATAATTGTCATTTATATTGCTTCTGTGTCTTTGCAGGTCGCTGAGAGAAAGAGGAGGCCTTGCCCCTGTTAGATTTGTTACCCCGGCGCCTAAGCTGCTTCCAAGCTGGAAGGGTAGACGATTGCTCAGAACGTTGGTGGCCTTGTTTTGTAGACTGAGCATAAGGGTGGTAACGTGATGCCTTTCTTGCCGGACCGGGAGTACGCTTGTCCTCAAAATGGCGTATCTCCTCTTCTGCTTTGGCAATCATATGGTCAGGAAACAGTGCACTCATGTGACGTGGGGCAGACCTGAGGGCCATGAGGGTATCCTGCTTGATGCCGGACCGGACAAAATCTAGATAACTGTCCCTCCTAGCTAAGGTCAAGTTGGCCACATTAACAAAAACACCATCGGAAAGATCTTGCATGGTGCGAGCCATTGCCTGTGTGATAGATCTATTGAAGGTGACCAAAAAATCCAGTTCGTCAGCCGCCTGAGTGAGTTTAGGTGAAGACTTTCCCTTAACTGTAATTCCCTGGATCACTTTCAATTGGTTTGTCATGTTCTCTTGGACCTTGGTAAGACAACGACTGAATGCTGCTGCCTGGTTGCACATATATGTCTGGTCCCGTGCAGCCCGTTCCCACTTCCTCAGTGTGTCCTGTGACACCGGACGAGAAGCTGGGGCAGAAGGGAGAGAACGACCAGCTATCCTTGGAAAACTGCTATTAAGACGAGCAGGTTCACGGGTCCAGGTGTACACCTTGGAACGGGAAAAGTCCTTCTTCTCACTATGCATTCCGTACCACTTCAAAGTTCTAGGTGACTTAATGAACTGATCTTTACTGAGTCCGGCAGTTTCTGTATTACGAGTGGGGTATCCCTCTTGTAAGGTCACATTAAGTTTCTCAACTTTGCGACAAAGCCACTCATCTACTGGTACTTTAACAGAAATTTTCCCAGTCTGTGCTGTTTTGGTACCGGTGAAGGGATTATCATCTTGAGATGAGGAGGCTGAGTCGAATTCTGGGATGTCGGTCCAGGCCATGAAAGACCTAACTCCCCTTAAAGTCTCCCGGTAACTTTGTTCAGCAGAAAGTTCTTGATCACCCTCAATAAGTTCTTCCTGTCCTTGAATAGATTCCCGGTCAGACAATTCCCCCTCGTCCGGTGAAAGAGATGACCGGTCACTGGCAACTTCTTGTTCCGGTTCCTCAACAGGGACTGTGGGATGGTACCGGGAGTAACAGGCAGTACCGGTGAATGCAGCTGAGGTTTATCACCGGAGGTGGGTGAGAAGACAGGTTCCTGATCAGCTGGAAGATTTTCTGTGTCTGTACCGGGGGCCTCAACAGGCTGGGTAGCTGACACGTCTTCTGGATTCACACGCTGGCTGCCAGGCAGGACACCGGAAACCTCAGGAGGTTGAGAAGCTTTCTTAGTCTTCTTGTGACCGGTGGACTTCTTCTGCTGCTGCATAGAGGTGGAAGCAGCAGTTGGAGGAATAAAAGGTCTGTCTGTAACCGGAACATCAGTTTTCTTGACCGGTTCTACTGGAACTGAGAAGCTTTTCGCCAGGAAAAGGGCTTCCAACCTGGAAAATCTTTCAGACCACTTGTCGTCTAATGACTGTAGTTCAGTTTGAAGCTCTGAGGATTTGCTGGATTTTTTCTTAAGGGGAGATTTGTGAGAGGACTTCTTTTGTTTCTTAGGTGTAGATTCGCCTCTATCACTGGAGCTCTCACCCTTGTTCTCGACCCTACCCAAAACTGTAACATCAGAGGCAGCAACGTGGGTGGGGGAGGGATTTTTCTTCTGGCCAGATTCCTTACGTTCTCTATACTTAGGAGTGGCCAACTGCGTCTTCTGAGCTTCTGTGAAACTATCACAAATGGAGCATGGCTTCTCTGCTACACAGTCGTCCCCTCCAATCCCTTTCTCACGACAGCGAGCACACTTGGTATGAAGATCAAATAGGGCCATAACGTGGCCGCACGAGCCTCTACGTTGGCCAGGGGAAGACATATTGCTCCAGGAATAAGTAGATATAAAACACGTTGACAAATAAAGTGAAAGTCTCATAAAATATAAACTTCTTTAACACTGCAGGAAACACGTCCGTACACACTGAGCGCCAAACGAAAAAGACGCCATGACGTCATTCTGACTAGACAGGAAGTATGCATGAGGCGACACCTGGCGAACGTACACACTGTGACCGGTCCTGCCGGTATTTTATACAGAATGACTTTCTGTCGTTTGGCGGGACTGGTCGCGCCGACCGGTAAAGCAATTGTCCATTGGATAGGATGTATTAACGCAATAAAATTAAGCTTTCTGATTGGTACCTCACTGGATTGGAAAATCACTCATAAATAGGTCAATTTTCATCGGATTGCTCCCAAAATCTAATCAGCCCACGTTTTTGATAGTATAAACATGTGTATGAAGTTACAAGCCTCTGCGGTCAGTAGATTTTCCTGAACTGCGATGACGGGCGGGTGTACACGAAAAAACTATTTTTTGATCATGTGACCTTGATAAAGATCAAATTTAAGCATGTGGAAAAATTTTCCCACGCCTAAGGTATATAACTGCCAAATATGGTTTAAAAGCTTCCAATAATAAGGGAGATATTCAAGGGAGACCATAATGCGGCAGCGGTGAGGAAACTGAGGTGAAACCAAATAAGCGTCCTTTCAAGGATGCTTAATTATGAAGCCGAGTTGTTAACAGTTGGATGAATTCTTTGGTGTGGACCAGATACTGGTGTCTTTATGTATTCTTAACAACCAGTTGTCCAGGTATAGGTGAACTCCTATTTCGTGAGACTCCAGTTCTTTGGCATAGTTTTATCTTGGTTGAGTTTGCAGAAGAATTAACTCATATAAATCCCACCTGTACTCCTTCCATTGGAGACATGGTCATAGAAAGTGAAGATTTTAATGTCTAGTCGATTTTATGCAACTCTTCAACAGGCTGAAAGTACAAGCAGAACACATACTGCCACCAAAGTTTGTCTGTTAGATCTTCATCGAAATTTACAGCAAAGGAAGGTAATATGTCCCAATTTACAGGAAGACATAGAAAATAGCAGAGATGCCCGTACCCCACAGCCTGGGGAAATATTTTTCAACACCATGAGATATAGAAGTAGTGTAACAGTACAAAGTTCAAGATACTTTCAGAGCAGTATAAGTTATATTAAGGTCCAAATAATGCTTAAGTAGAGAAAATAATATCTAAGGAAAAGAAATGTATATAAAGATGAAGTATTAAAACAATTAAAACAAGACAATTCAATATTAAAATGACAGCATTTATCAGTAAACCAAAAATGGCCGAATTATGGTTTGGATGTTTTGAATATTACCCATGCATACAAAAGTGGCAATACATTCAATGAATGCTTATGTGTGGTGTTGGAGAAAAGCCTGTGGCTCACTTGATGAAATTCCATCTGTTACAATGGGAACTTGCAAAAGGAAATTCTTAATGAATTCTAATATGACTTTAACAGTGCTTAATCTGCATCAACAGACAGACCCAAAGGTGCAACAAGATTTTAAAGGTCAATACAGCAAGGTCAATCAGTGTTACACCATGACATGGCACACCTAAACCCCTCAACCAATGTCCCTACCAAGTATAAACTTCCTACACCTTACAGACTCTGAGATATAACCTGGACAAGATTTTATAGGTCAAGGTCGCTACAGCAAGGTCAAAGGTCAAATCAAGGTCACATGACGTAGCACACCTACACCCCCTAACCAATGTCCCTAACAAGTATCAACTTCCTACACCTCTTACGGTTTCCAAGATATAGCCCAGACCAGGTATTATAGGTCAAGTTCACTACGGCAAGTACAAAGGTCAAATCAAGGTCACACCATGACGTTGCACACCTACTACCCCCTACCAATGTCCTCACCAAGTATCAGCTTCGTACACCTTACAGTTTCCGAAATATAGCCCAGACAAGATTTTATAGGTCAAGGTCACTACGGCAAGGGTCAAAGGTCACATCAAGGTCACACTATGACGTTGCACATCTACACCTCCTAACCAATGTCCCTACCAAGTATCAACTTCCTACACCTTACAGTTGCTGAGATATAGCCCGGACAAGGTTTTATAGGTCAAGGTCACTATGGCAAGGTCAAAGGTCAAATCAAGGTCAGACCATAATGTTGCACACCTACAACTGCTAACCAATGTTCCTACCAAGTATCAACTTCCTAGATCTTACGGTTTCCGAGATATAGCCCGGACAAGATTTTATAGGTCAAGGTCACTACAGCAAGGTCAAAGGTCAATCAAGGTCAGACCATGACGTTGCACACCTACACCCCCTAACCAATGTCCCTACCACGTATCAACTTCCTACACCGTATGGTTGCCGAGATATAGCCCGGACAAGGTTTTCAAACTCAAGGTCACTACGGCAAGGTCAAAGGTCAAATCAAAGTCAGACCATGACGTTGCACACCTACACCCCCCAACCAATGTCCCTGCCAAGTATGAACTTCCTACACCTTACGGTTTCTGAGATACAGCCCGGACAAACTATTTCCTGCCGCCCGCCCGCCCGCCCATCCGGACACCATGGGTGAAAACAATACCCCGACAGCCCTTAAGGGCTGTGGGGTAAAAACTGTGCCTGAGAAGCAGGAAATTTGTTGGACCTGCTGGGAAGCAAAATAAAAGTTGCAAAAGTCAATGGCTGTTGCTTCTGTAGTTGATTTTTGTGGAGGGAGACCTGTTACTGTACCAGGGTGGCACTCCACCCCAAGTAAAGAATCCACGACCTTCTTTTCTTTGTTTTTGGGGCACAGGGTAACACTTATGCTGTGCTATGAAATAAGGAACAATAAAGCAGTCTTCCACTGAAGACTTTTCACCGACATCTTCTCTGCATCCCTTTCTCGACAAGGAGGTAGTTCCAATCGAATAATAGGTGAGTGCAGTCGGAAGTAAACAGTCTTCCACTGAAGACTTTACACCAATGTCTTCCAACACAAAACATCTAAATTCTGACCCTTTTCAGGACACGGGAGGCAGATTTAGTGGTAGTTCCCATGAAATAATGGATAATTACAGCCAGGTGCACGCTTCAAATCTTCATAGATTTTTCGTCTATGTATGGACGATAATAAGAAAAAATATGTGTTGCTCCCACATCGACTAAAAATATAATGAAGAGCTCTCGACAATTGTCTGTCGACAAGGAGTACTATGCAAGCACGGACATGCGCAGACAAGGGGTCTCCTCTCGTGACAAGAATATTTCCTTAAAAAATTCTTGTCGGTCGATGTGTTTTGCTCCACAAAACCAAACAAGCACTTGTGAGGATAAGGTAAGGCTATTTTACGCAATAAAATTAAGATTCTATGTTGTAAAATAAAGAAACTAATGTAGTTTGAGTATCCAACGAGAAGTATATCCATATAAAATATTAAACTTCTGTCCTTGCAATAAAAAGCGTCTGTATTTATCGAGGTCAACGAGAAGGAAGTACACATGTCACCTCAGCAATAAGGCATTGGGCCAGTATTGTATGTCCATTTTTCTTGGATCTTGGCCAGAATAAGCATTCAGTTTCACATGGTAAGCTATTGTAGTGCAATAAAAGCTATACTAATCATGTTTACTTTTACCTTTTAGTACCACTTTTTAGTGGATACATTAGGACTCGTAAACCTTGCTGAGATAAACATTTGTGACTTCTGAAACTGTATAACAAAAACCCATATATTATACAAAATATATATGTATATTCAAAAAAAATCATTAAGAAAAATCACACTTAGAGTCTAAGGGAGTTTCCCAAACTGTTTCAAAACAGCATATGTCACCCCTCTTCTCAAGAAACCAAACTTAGATAGAAATCTCCTGAAAAACTATAGACCGGTATCCAACCTTAGTTTCTTATCCAAACTGATCGAAAAAGTAGTTGCCAAACAGTTAAATAATTATATCGATAGCGAGGGGCTCTCCAATGTCAACCAATCCGCTTACAGGAGACTCCATTCCACAGAAACAGCGCTGTTGAAAATCCAGAATGACATTGCTGCTTCGTTGGACTCTGGTAAGGCTGTTGCACTCACACTGCTAGACCTCTCAGCGGCATTCGACACTATCGACCATGACATTCTTTTTAATTCCCTGAGAGATTGGTTTGGGGTTGATGGCACTGTGTTGAGGTGGATCAGATCCTATCTCTCAAACCGGAAACAGAAGGTTAAATTAGGAAATAGCTTTTCAGATGTGTTCTCACTTCCGTATGGTGTGCCTCAGGGTTCTGTCCTGGGCCCCCTCCTTTTTACCCTTTACAAACCCCTCTCAGTAATATCATTTCCAATTTCAATGTCACCCACCATCTATATGCTGATGACACCCAAATATATCTAGCATTGGACAATAGGAATTTTGATTCCAGTTTCGCTGAGCTTACAGAGTGTCTCACATGTATCCAAAACTGGATGGCTGGCGTGAAATTGAAACTCAATCCCGAGAAAACTGAATTTATTATAATAGGTGATAGACAAGCCAGAGAGTCCCTCATAAATAAATTCCCTACTCAACGTCTCGGAAATTCTATTTCCCCTACTGATACAGTCAAGAACCTGGGTGTAATTTTTGACTCTGGAAACACCTTTTCCAACCACATAACTAATATGTGTCGAGCCTGCTACTACCACCTTAAGGACCTAAGACGTATCCGTAAATTCCTCAGTGTGGAAACTGCAGCCTTGCTTGCAAACTCAATGATCAGTAGTCGACTTGACTACTGCAATTCCCTACTTTATGGCATCAGTAAGTACAATGTTGCTAAACTCCAAAAGATACAAAATACCCTTTGTAGAATTGTTTTTAGACTTGATAGAACTAGCCATGTCACTCCTTTTCTTCAAAAACTACACTGGCTTCCTATCACTTACCGTATATTGTTTAAGTACAATCTAATTACTTTCAAGGCTATAAATTTCTCTCAACCCATATACCTATCATCCTTGATCAAAACCAGTTGTCTAACACGTGGAAATCGTCTTTCTCTTTCCTCAGCCTCTCACAAAAAGGCCATCGGTAGGAGAGGTTTTGTAGTGGCTTCCCCCATAGAATGGAACAGACTCCCACAATCAGTACGATCACAACAAACAATAACAGGTTTCCGTAGCCAGCTAAAGACCTACTTGTTTAGATTAGCATATCCTCCACGATAGTACATCTCCCTGGCGGGCGCTAACCTTGGATCATGACCTCGAACGTCCCTCGACTTTCCCTTTTTGATTTCAAGCGCATTAGAGGATGTTGCATCAATTTTGCGCTATATAAATGTTTCTATTCTATTCTATTTAAACTTTTATAATCTTTAAACTATTGACATATTTATCTTCATTTTTGTATCCATCCTGTAGTTTCCTAACATGTCGAGAAGGTAAAATTTGATAAAGGTTCAAATTCATAAACTGAAAAAAATAAAACAAACAAGCTACATATTGTAAAACTACTACTGACACTGCAAACCAGTCACTTGAAAGAGAGAGACAACTATAATCATTAGGTAAATACAATAGATCTCATTAGAAGAACAATGGCAAATATGTAGCATAGCTATTACTATGGATCAGAACTGCATGTATAACAGTAATTGAATTCTGAAACAAGAGGGTTAAAGATGCCCCAAAAGGCGGGTGTGCAGGCAGCAATAAAGGTAGCGACTGCTGTAATTACATTCAGAAACAAGGAAAGAAATGTTAGGTCACCCAGTTAAGGTGAATGTGTTAGACGTGCTAAGAAACGTAAAACTTGTAATCTAGGTTACATAATTGTATCTATGCTATAGGACAAACAAAAGGACGGAATTACACCAATTTCAAAAGCAACTTAGCTATGATGGTGATGTATCTCCCTGTCAAGTTTGAATTTGATTGGACAAAGCGTTTTCGAGTTAGAGTCCGGAAATGAAAATGTTGACAAACAAACGAACGGACGGAATTACACCAATTTCGAAAGGAACCTAGTTATGATGGTGATCTATCTCCCTGTCAAGTTTGAATTTGATTGGATAGAGCGTTTTCGAGTTAGAGTCTGGAAACAGAAATATTCACAAACAGACAAATGGACAAAAAACAGATAAATTAACATACAGAATTACACCAATTTCGAAAGGAACCTAGCTATGATGGTGATCTATCTCCCTGTCAAGTTTGAATTCGATTGGACAAACCTTTTCGAGTTAAGAGTCCGGAAATGGAAATTCTGACGGACAAACGGACAAACAAACATACAGAATTACACCAATTTCAAAAGGAACCTAGCTATGATGGTGATCTATCTCCCTGTCAAGTTTGAATTCGATTGGACAAACCGTTTTCGAGTTAGAGTCCGGAAACGGAAATTTTGTCGGACAGACTAACGGACAAAATACGGACAAACAAACCGACAGAATTACACCAATTTCGAAAGCAACCTAGTTATGATGGTGATCTATCTCCCTGTCAAGTTTGAATTCGATTGGACAAACAGTTTTCGAGTTAGAGTACGGAAACAGAAATGTCGACGGACAGACCAACGAACGGACAAAAAACGGACAAACAAACACACGGAATTACACCAATTTCGAAAGGAACCTAGCTACGATGGTGATCTATGTCCCTGTAAAGTTTGAATTCGATTGGACAAACCGTTTTCGAGTTAGAGTCTGGAAACGAAAATGTGGATGGACAGATGGACGGACAAACGGACAAAAATGGACAAACAAACGGACGGAATTACATCAATTTCGAAAGGAACCTAGCTATGATGGTGATCTATGTCCCTGTCAAGATTGAATTCGATTGGACAAACCGTTTTCGAGTTAGAGTCCAGAAACGAAAATGTGGACGGACAGATGGATGGACAGACATAGGGACAAAAAACGGACAAACGAACAGACGGAATTATACCAATTTCGAAAGGAACCTAGCTATGATGGTGATCTATCTCCCTGTCAAGTTTGAATTCAATTGGACAAACCGCTTTTGAGTTAGAGTCCGGAAACGAATAATGTGGACAGACAGACGGACGTTGGACACATCAATCTAATAGGCGGCTTGGTTACACGCAATCCGCCTAAAAATCCTTTCTATCACATTTCGGCATGTTATACATACAGATAAAAGGGCACACTGAATACCACATAGATATACATTGTGCAAACTGCAAACACTGCAGTTATTCATTTAACATTAAATCTGGTTTTGTTTTAAATGCAAGAAGAATGATCAGCTAAATTTTAAAGTTTTAATGACACAATAATATTTCAAACGATAATGTTCAGAGTCTGAAGCAACTGCTGTCTGTTGTTTGGTAAAACATTGTATAACTCCAGCCTATACAGCTCTGTATTGAACTTCTTGTATAACAAAACATCGTGCCTGAGAACCTGAAAAATATTTGGAATGATTTACAAGTAGTTCAGACAATTCAGGCAATTTCCTTAGGAGAAAAAAGAAACTCACAAATGTTAAACTACAATAGGACTACAAAGATGCACAATTAAGATTGCTGGGCTATAAGTTAGCATGTAGTGATAGTCAAATGTTTTTACACAACAATGTACATCATTTTGGTGTTTTTCATATAGAAAATCTATGTATAGTTTTGTGTTAAGAATTAAATCTTGTGATAATTTACTTATGCAAAATGTGTACATGCCCAGGGTTATGCTGAAGTCAACATTTTACAAAGAGTGGTGTGATATTTTATGCTAGATGAACCTACACTAAATGTTTACTTTTATTACTCTTATTTTTATGGTTAAGTAACTATTATCACTGTATGTGTATTTATGTAAAGGACTATGTGTCTGCAAAAAATAAAAATAAAATAATTCAATTTGTCAGAAAATGTGTAAGAGTTATACATGGTTTGATATCTAGTGGTTTATACTTTTTGTTTTGGTTATTATACTTGACATCGAGGCTGAAGATTCCTGACGTTATAAGCAGTTTTAAGTTTGGCTGTCCTGGTTTGACCTTGATGGATGGGCCCAAGGTCAAATCTGACCACATCAGAAGATTTCTAGCCCATGATTTCCTATAGGTTGGTTTAACATTTCAAACCTCTAGGACCAATAATAAGCGAGTTATAAGCACTTTTAAATTTGGCTATCCTCATTTGACCTTGAAGGAGGGGCCCAAGGTCAAATCTGACCACATCAGAAGATTCCTAGCCCATGACTTCCTATTAGTTGGTTTTACATTGCAAACCTCTAGGACGAATAATAAGCAAGTTATAAGCACTTTTAAGTTTGGCTATCCTCGTTTGACCTTGAAGGAGTGGGCCAAGGTCAAATTTGACCACATCAGAGGATTCCTAACCCATGATTTCCTATAGGTTGGTTTAACATTTCAAACCTCTAGGACCAATAATAAGCGAGTTATAAGCACTTTTAAATTTGGCTATCCTCATTTGACCTTGAAGGAGGGGCCCAAGGTCAAATCTGACCACATCAGAAGATTCCTAGCCCATGACTTCCTATTAGTTGGTTTTACATTGCAAACCTCTATGACCAATAATAAGCAAGTTATAAGCACTTTTAAGTTTGGCTATCCTCGTTTGACCTTGAAGGAGTGGGCCAAGGTCAAATTTGACCACATCAGAGGATTCCTAACCCATGATTTCCTATAGGTTGTTTTCACATTGCAAACCTCTAGGACCAATAATAAGTGAGTTATAAGCAGTTTTAAGTTTGGCTGTCCTGGTTTGACCTTGATGGATGGGCCCAAGCTCAAATCTGACCACATCAGAAGATTTCTAGCCCATGATTTCCTATAGGTTGGTTTAACATTTCAAACCTCTAGGACCAATAATAAGCGAGTTATAAGCACTTTTAAATTTGGCTATCCTCATTTGACCTTGAAGGAGGAGCCCAAGGTCAAATCTGATCACACCAGAAGATTCCCAGCCCATGATTTCCTATAGGTTGGTTTCACATCCGGAACCTCTAGGATCAACAATTGTAACAAATTTTATTTTGTAATTTAACTTTTTGTAAGTTAAATACTTACCTTATCCTCACAAATGCTTACTTGGTTTTGTGGAGGCAAAACGCGGCGACCAACAAGAATATTTAAAAATTATTCTTGTTCAAGAGGTGAACCCCGTAGTTAGTGATAGGTGCGCATGCACACAACACATTGTCGGTTGGACTTTGTCGAGAGATCTTCATTTAATTTTTGGTCCCCTATGAAAACAAACTTGTGAGGGGAGGAAGGGTGGGTCTGTCCTTGTGAGGATAAGGTAAGTATTTAACTTACAAAAAGTTAAATTACAATAAAATTTGTTACATTTTATTGCGTAAAATAGCCTTACCTTATCCTCACAAATGCTTGATTCCAACCATAACAGGAGGAGGGGTTTGTTTTGCAACCTGCTGTTAATAGACAATGGGGTTCACCATGAAAGCATTTGATTGAGAGGATAAGATAAGCTCAAGTATGCTACAACAGAATTTTTGATTACTGTAAAATATCTGTAAAGATAAGTAATGATAGCTAACCTCATGAATATTCATGATGTACTGTTGTAGTTGACACTTGTCCAATGTAGCATAAAGTTGTCCTATATCTAACCATCACCCATAACTGTGTGGTTGGGGATGGCTTCCTGGGTCCATCGAGCTGGGAGCTGTCATCCAGCAAGAAGGCATCCCCAAGCTGGCTTCTGTCTTTTGCAAAATACAGTCATGAGGCCATCTGCAACAGATGTCCATACAAGATACTGGTATGGAAGGAAGAGTAAAGTATGTAAGCCATATGAAATACACAAGAACATACTCAAAGTCAACCACATGCTGAGCAGAAACCAGTGGCCTAATTGTAATGATTGGTCTGTGGACTGCCAAGACACATCGCTAAAATACAAGGTAGAAAACGTGTTGTGGCTCTTCCAATGGCAGGAGCCTAAAATCTGCTCTAGGGACACCCACCCTTGAATGCTAAAGAAGCAGACATGGACCTAACATCATGGGCCTTACCCTGTAGGTCCTGTGTATCAAAATTGGATGACTGATAAGCCAATAAGACAGTCTGTCTGATCCAAGAAGAGATAGTAGATCTCATGAAACCTCTGTCAAAGCCTTCCTTAAAGGATATAAACAAGAGATACCTAGTTCTGTCTAGATAGTATCTAAGTGCTCTGACAGGGCAAAAAGTGATATCATCAGACAAATCGGAGCTCAGAAATGGTTTAAGAGCTGGAATAACTACAGGTCTGATCAAATCTGGACCCTCAGAGGCTAAGTGGTTCTTAGCCAAGAAGGCAGGAGAAGGAGAGATAGTGACCTACTTCCAGTAAGGCTTATGTCCGAGAGAAGAGAATGTCCAAGCGTGCATCTCCCCCCTCCTTTTGCCAGATGCCAAAGCCATCAGGAAAACAGTCTTGAAAGTCAAAATCTTAAGACTTGCATCCTTCAAAGGTTCAAAAGGAGCCTTAGTCAAAGACATAAGAACCAACGATAGGTCCCAAGAGGGAATTGTGGCAGGCTTCAAATTTTTGACACTGAACAAATGGTTCAAAAATTCTGCTATGTCTGAGATAGAAGGCTCTGTGCTGACCACCGTGTTCTGTTGGCACTAGAGTTCAAAAATGGACCACCTTGACTCATACAATCTTCGAGATAAGGGTCTTTGAGGTGCCTTAATTCTATCTGCCACCTGCTCAGAGAATGATTAGTGATTCTGAGTGGTGTCTAGGTGCCAAACATGCAGATTCAGATACATGAGATTCTGATGGAACTTCTGACTGAATAGTTGTTTTAACAGATGAGGCCATTGAAGTAGTTGTAATGGGGGTTGGTTGACAGATTCACTAGATCCCAAAACCAATGCATTCCAGGCCACCCTGGTGCTACTACTATCATCTTGCACCTGTAGGTGCTCATCTTCTGTATAACTTTTGGTATGAGTGCTACAGGACAAAAGGCATAGCCGTCCAGACCCTCCCAGGAGATGTTCAATGCATCTATGTTCATAGCATTTGCATCTGGGACTGGTGAGACATAGATTTGTGGTTTGTGATTCAATTTGGTGGCAAACATGTCCACCATTGGTTTGTGCCAACTTTGCAAATTAGGCTGAATATTTGAGGATGAAGAAACCACTCTGTCTAAATTATTTTGTCCTTCCTGGAGAGACTGTCGGCTATGACATTGAGGCAACCCTGGATGTGTCTGGCTCTTATGAGAATGTTCCGAGGATTGCAGTAGGCCAAGATGCGCCAAACCAGGAGACACATGTCCCATGAGTGTGTTCCCCCTTGTTTGTTCAGATAACTGACCACAGTGGCATTGTCTGTTGCTATCAAAATTCTTTTATTTAGAATTTGGTTCTGAAAGCTCTTTAAGGCCAGAAACACAGCCTTTAATTCTAGGACATTGATATGTAAAATTTTCTCTTGACTTGTCCAAGTGTCACTGACTGTCAGATTTTCTAAATGAGCTCCCCAACCCTGGTTTGACGCATCTGTGAAAATAAGGGTATTGTGTTCCTGAGGATGTAAAGGACAACCCTTTCTTAAATTTTTTGGATCTTTCCACCACTGAAGATAACTTTTCAGAAGATTTGAAACTGGAATCTTCAGGTCTGGAGACTGAGGATATTGCCAATGTGTCTTCAGGTACCACTGAAAAGCTACATTTAAGTAATTAAAATTTACAATTTTATTACGCTACAATAGCTTACCATGTGGGACTTAATGCTGAATTCAACCGCCCTGTGGCGGGATTACAGCTGAGACTGGAAGATATGTCATTTTTTCTAAGATTTTGAATTAATATGTATAGAATAGTGCCAGAAATACCAGTCTGAGTCCCATTTACAGTGCCCCGATCCCGAAGATCGGGCCTGTAACGAGCCAAAAACCTAAATAAAATGAGAGACAGTGCTGAAACTGTCTAGATATTTGATTGTAGGACGGAAGTGCAGCAGTGCTCACTTCGAGGTCTAAGGGTCCCTGAGGGCCCTTCACTAGTGACTGACCAACCCATGGTTGGACATCTTATAAATTTTTGCAACCTGAATATGAAATTAATGACAACTAAATAAGTCCTTAATAGAACTTACTTGATAACTGAAAAACAAAAATGACCTTACCCATAACATCTTGAAGGTAAAGGAATACCTAGATCCTGGGAGAGACTCCTGAAGACTTGGTTGTAGCGGATGTGCCCCCCCCCCCCCCCTTTTTCTTTCCGAGGACAACTGGTTTGAGGGGAAGGATCTAGGACTTGTTGTGCCACCACTACGGGTCCCAGATACATATTGTTGTCGGTGTCCGACCAAGTAAGGTCTTTTAGGTAAAAATTTGTAAATGTGTTGTGAGCTTTCCAGTGACAGGCTTGCATGATTTGGTCCACCGATACCCCACCGTAAAGGGCCTTAGAGGCCGCGAAGGCCCGGATGTCATGCGCTTTGACTTGGACCAAGTCCAAGGCTTGTTGATCTGCTTGTTTGTAACAACGTAGGATGGTTTGTTTCAACCATGAAGAGAGAGTAGCGGGTCTGATGTCTGAGGTATGTCCTTTCTTAAAGGAGATGAAAAGGAGAGAACGAGACCCTCTCAGGTCTTTTGTTCGGTCCAAATAAAACCTCAGGGCCCGCACGGGACACAGGGTCCTGTCTTCTTTAAATTGTCTGTCTACAATGGTAGTCAAAGCAGGAATAGTCACTGGAGATACACTTTGAGAACCTTCTCTTGCTAGTTGGGTTTTTGGCTATGAAATCAGAAGAAGGGAACAAGGCAACCTTTTCCCATTGGCCTAGATTAGATACTTGTTTGCGACCCAGGCATTGATTTCGCTGCGGCGCTTGCCGGAGGCCAAAGCTAGCAAGAAAGCAGTTTTTAGAGTAAGATGTTTGAGGTCTGTGTCTTTCATGGGCTCAAATGGTGCTTTTGTGAGCTCGTTGAGGACAACAGAAAGGTTCCACTTGGGTAAATTTCTGGAACTTTTCGGACGATCCCTGTGAAAACTGGAGAGTAACCTAGGAAGGTCTGCATTGTGTGCAACATGTTGGGCCGTTGGGCCCAAAGTGTCAACGATTGCAGTCCTGTAACCATCAAAGGTCGAGGGGCACCTGTTTAGGTCTTGGTACAGGTACATGAAAAAATCTGAGATTTGTTTCACAGATGGAGTGGAGAAATCCACCGAATTTTCTCTGCACCATTTTTCAAATAGGGCCCACTTTGACTTGTAGATGGTCCTTGTTGAAGACCGCTGAGGGGCAGCAATTCTCTCTGCCACCTCCACAGAGAAGCCTTGTTCTTGGAGTTGTCTGCTCCTAGACACCAGGCGTGGAGGTTCAGGTGCTGGGGGTTGTGGAACACATACCTGTGGGACTGTTTGAGTAGGGTCGTTGACACTGGGAGTTGTAGTGGGATCTCTGTTGAGAGCTGCACTAGGTCCCAAAACCAGGGCATCCCTGGACAGCCTGGGGCTATTACGATGATCAGGCAATGTTATTGCCTGATCTTTTGGATCACCTTGTGAAGGAGCCGTAGGAGGGTACGCATAGGCTGTGAGGTTGGTCCAGTTTATGTTTAGAGCATCTATGTCCCAGGCCCTTGGGTCTGGGATAGGAGACACGTACAGTGGCAGCTTGTGGTTCAGGTGAGTGGCAAATAAGTCTACATGAGGTGTGAACCACTTCTGGCAGATCTGTTTGAACACCTGTGGGTGCAGAGACCATTCTGTTGACTGCACTTGGTTGGACCTGGACAGTAGGTCGGCCATCACATTCAGGCACCCTAGAACGTGCCTGGCTTTCAATGTTATGAGGTAGTGATGGCCCCAGGTCATGATCTTCCACAGGAGAGCGCACATCTCTGCTGAGTGTGTTCCTCCTTGTTGTTGATGTAGGCTACCACTGTTGAGTTGTCCGTCGCAACTAACACTGTTTGATTCTGGCACTGGTCCTTGAAGTCTCGAAGGGCCAGGGAGACCGCCTTCAATTCTAGGACATATATGTGTAGTCTTTTTTTCCGATCTGACCACAGACCCTTTGTGGAATTTTGGTCTAAGTGAGCGCCCCAACCTTCGTTTGAGGCGTCGGTAAAGAGTTGGATACTGTGATCTTTGGGATGAAGGTCTGCACCTTTCATCACGTTTGAGGGATTTTGCCACCAATCTAGGTGGGCTGCAATGGCTTCTGTCCAAGGAAGGAGGTTGTCCAGCGACTGAGGATATCTCCAGGGCTCCTTGAGATGAAACTGAAAGGGCCTCATGTGAAGGCGTCCCTCCGGGACCATTTTCTCCGTTGAGGTTAGCAACCCAATTAGAGACATCAAACATCTTGCAGTCAAAACACGTTTTGACTTGAGTAGTAGGATCAAATCCTGAAGTTTGAGCCATCTCTCTTGAGTGGGTTTTACAAGGGCTGAATCTAGGTGGTATTCGTAGCCCATGAATGAAAAACACCTGAGTAGGTTTCAGTTCTGATTTTTCCTGATTTATTATCCACCGCAATAGGACTGAGTTAGGTCTACCACTGCCTGTGTGTTCACTTGGGCTTCCTCCTGAGACTGGGACCTGATCAGCCAGTCGTCCAGGTATTGGTGAATTCTGAGTCCTCTTGAGAGGGCCATTAGTTTCACTTCCTTTACGATCATTGTAAAGACCTGGGGGGCTGTGGCTAGTCCGAATGGGAGGGAGGTGAATTGGAACACCTGTGACTTGTAGCAAAACCTTAGGTATTTCCTTGAGTTTGGATGGATGGGGATGTGTAGGTAAGTGTCCGACAGATCTATCGACGATACCCACTCCCCTGGAATCAGGGAGGTCCTGATGGACTCTGGAGTTTCCATTTTGAACTTTTCTACGTGTAGAAAAGTGTTGAGCCTGTTTAGGTCTATGACTGGCCTCCACCTTAGGTGAGGCTTGGTACTAGGAACAGGCGACTGTAAAACCCGAGAGATTTTACATTTTCCACCCTTTCTATTGCGTTCTTTGACAGAGGAGACTGGATACAGAGGCCAGGACTTGGTCTTTGAAGGGCCTTGTATTCTGACCGGGTCAGGAGTCTGACTGGACTTGGATTGAAAAGAATGACAGAATTTGTTTGCCAGTCTTATCTGAAAGAACAGAGGAGAACTCCTGCTGGTGGACTGAGTGAGGCTGGAGGAGTCATTGGGGGGGAAGGGTTTTTATGCCCTCGTCCCCTGGAGTGGGTCGAAAGACCTTGGAGCCTCGGCTACTCGATTTTCCCCTGCCTGGGGAAAACGATGGATACTGCTAGGGATGGAATGACCCCCATTGGGGTGGTTCCTGTAGGAGCCTCTAGATGTGGGGAATTGGAAAGGGTTGATTAATAGGGCCTAAACCCTAAGTGTTATTACAGGTGCCTTGATGAGGGACTCCTGTCCCTCCTAAAGTATTGTGAATGGAAACTTTAAGATCTAAAGATCCAGTATCTCACCTAAATTCACCATACCCCTTCTGACTACTTATATGCACCATGAAATTGAGTTTGACCTGTCTGGAGGTAGCCTTGCTACTGTCTTAACATATATCCATAACCAGGTTATATTGAGGAGAACCTAGTGGAGAGCAGCCTAAAGCTCAACTCTTGCTGACGAGAAGGGAGGAGGGGCTTACCCAAGGAGGCCCCTAGGGAGATACAGATTTGAAAACTTGTGTTCAAAACAAGGTTGTTCCAGTTTAAGGGAAAATAACAGCCCAACTTCCTGTTGGCCTAGTAAATCATTCAGAGTCTAGACTGAGGGGAATCAAGGCATAAACTCCCTGGGGGCAGGGAGGTTCAAAACTGCCTAAGTGTCAATGTCCTCCAAAAATGGATAGGGTGAAGTCAGGCAACCTACTTTCCTAAAATACAGAGTCAGGACTGAATGAAGGACCTTGTTTAGAAGCCCTCTTGGGCTTTGGACTTGGACCTAAGCCTCCAATAAGTGATATTTACTGCCAGGCTGGTGAAATATTAGTCCAAGTGTGTGTTAGGATTGTTCAGAGTTCTGATCTGGAACCATCATCTGAACATCAGATTTAAGATCCGATCATCCGAGGATTAGATCTACATACAATCATCCGAGCATCGGATTTAAGATTAGATCATCCGAGCATTGGAATTTAAAGTAGCCTCGGATCTGATATCTGATCTGATGGACTAGATGCAACGAAAATCCGAGTATCAAATCATATTCGGATGGATAGAAGTTGGAAATAATGCATCCGATTCTCGGGTACATTAAAATCTCGGATGAACTAAGATGTTATCTGGCTTCAGATTTAAGCAGGGATCTGATCCACCCTGGAGAAAGAAGTTGGATATTATAATTTTTATGTAAGCTTTCCTTAAAGCAAGCTTCCATGTAAGCTTTGCCTTTCCTTCTTTGAAGGAACTACACAACTGGATTTACGTAAGTAAATCGACAGTGACACAAGGTCACCTGCCCCACCCGCCTCACTACAGGTAGGGCTAGTTGTGAGAAAAGGAAAGCAGGAATTACACAGAATTTTATTAAATAACGTAGAATCTAAAAAGCAAGTACAATATTTCTTATATTATGAAATTGGATGAATTAAAATAATAATAATGCCAAACTAAGGTTACCTTAGTTGAAGAAACACGTAATGTCTAGACGATTAGATGAAGGATTCTATTCCTGTTTATTTAAGTATTAACATTATAAATGGTCAATAATACAGGAAAGAAGGGATAAAATATGTCATTGAATGTTATTCAATTTATTATATTTTATTTTATTTTATAAACGTACTGTAAGAAACCCGCGTCTCTCAGTACATGCGGTCTAGACGTAATGTCATCACAGGGGTTTCCCCGAGGATTCCCCAAGATAGTTCGTGCTTTATATGGTATTTTAACCCTTAAAAGGGCAAATACTGTTGAAGAACGGGGATAAAACAGTAAGAAATTTATGTTATTTGATTTCAACAGGCATATATTCCTGTAAATAAACTACCAACGCGAGACGTGCATTACAAGAAATTGCAGTCTCGACAATAAAAACGGAAGTTGTTTCCGATGATTTCACTCGACCAGGACTCGTTTGTGTTACATTTATGTATATTTAAACCCTAAAAAGGTCCAATAATGAAGCAGATAGGGGTTAAATATTTTATTTTATTTTACTGACAGGCATATATATATATCCTGTATTAGAAACCACATAAACGAGTCGCTGTGATTTACAACGAGAACCCAGAAGTGGACTTCAGTTGTAAAATAAAGTAAAGATACTTATCTGAACTATGAAAAGACATCGAATTGTGATTCTATGCAATAAAATAAGGGAACTGATGTAGTTTCCAGATCCAACGACAAGTATATCCTTGTAAAAATGAAATAATATTCCTTGTAAAATAAAGCATTGTAATTCGCGTGGCCAACGAGAAAGTAGGGCGAGAGGTCAGAGGTTATCACGTGACGACAACTAGCAGTGTATCCGGTGGCTAACAAGAACTGTCTTTTTTTCTAAGACGTTGGCCCCGGGTGTGGCAACCCGAGAACAGCATTAAGTCCCACATGGTAAGCTATTGTAGCGTAATAAAATATGGGATGTACAGACATGGGCGGATTCGACTGGAATATTATTCGATAAGCCTTCTCAAGATTGGCACAACCCTTGTATTTGGTACGGAGATCGGTCGAAACTGGTCATTAATCTTTTGTGACCGTGTTTCTTCATATAAATTGTTGACTGTATTTCATAGCTTGGAGAGATGCATGCATGTTCAGATACAGATCTCCCACTGGCCACCATTACTGTGGGGCTAATGCTGAGAAAAGGACAGGAAAAAACACCCATCCATGCACTAACCTTGCCCAATGCTGATCAACTTCCTTGAATAGACTAAACTTCTTGTGTAGGCTATCCGTACTTTACATTTTATAAAGCATATAACACACCAACGATCCATGTATTGAAAAAAGGCAAATGTTTCCCTCTAAAACAAGCAGCATTGTGTCAGATATGATAGAGGAAACTATTTTACTGAGAAAATCCTGCGACTTGTAGTCTATTACAGAAGAAAGTGTGTAAGTAACACAATAAATGCCACACAATATTTTCAGCAGCATGGTGGATTGTTTCCTGTCTGTAGCACCTGCAGTAGAGCCACATGAAAGGGGAGTTTTGATTGGAGGGCTGAAAAGTACCCATTCAAAAACTGCACAACTTTGAGATGGCAATAATATTTTCATATAACATAGCTATTTATATATATTTCTTCTACTACACCAGAATCCCCCATTTCATTGAGGATAATGGTGGGAAAACTTATGTGTTATCTTCTCTGTAATGAACTATATAAATGGTCCACAAGCCAGTTGTGGTAGAGTACTATTGAACTCCACACTAAGAAAGCAATTTGTGTTTCTTAGAGGGGAAGATCCTTCAGATAAGGAATGTTTTACTGCTGGCTTTCTTCATAAACTTCACCAGGACTTCAATGAGGGGGCTTCCCATTAGAAGCACTGATAAATGTTTTGGAATCGAGATGAATGGTCCTCTTCTTTGTCTTTACCAAGTGGAGAAGCTACTAGCCTTCTGGAGGTTAAATTACTGACTCCAGAAAACGAATTTTAATCTGCCCAGCTATCAGATCTTAACATCATCTGGTGTTGTAGAAGGAACCTCTAGTAGATCTTCTACTGTCGACTGTTTTACAGTCGCAGCAGGCCTCTTAATGCTGTCATTTTCAGGAAAATGTGGCCAGTTCAAAGACTTCTGTTGGACATCCCTCATAAATGAAGAGGTAGGTAGCTTGAACTAAAAAATTGAAGAATCTTCTGTAGTAGATCCTCTACCAAAGACTGTTATACAGCCAAGGGGAATCTAAAAATGCTGTCATAGGATTACTCAACCCTCAGCATGTAATATCGTACTTCAGATCTGTAGAATAGGAAGTCTTAAACTTCTTTCTTCTTGGTTGGAACTCTATGAATTCCGAAAAGAACGCATCTGCTGTTTAAGAAATGGGCAGAATGTTAAAAGAATTCACATGTTGCCTAATCGACGACCAAAAATTGAATGAAGATCTCTCGACAAAGTCCAACCGACAATGTGTTGTGTGCATGTGCACCTATCCCTAACTACGGGGTTCACCACTCGAACAAGAATAATTTTAAAATATTCTTGTTGGTCGCCGCGTTTTGCCTCCACAAAGCCAAGTAAGCATTTGTGAGGATAAGGTAAGGCTATTTTACGCAATAAAAAAGTGAGTTATAAGCACTTTTAAGTTCGGCTATCCTCGTTTGACCATGGAGGAGGGGGCCAAGGTCAAATCTTACAACATCAGAAGATTCCCAGCCCATGATTTCCTATAGGTTGATTTCAAATCCCAAACCTCTAGGACTAATAATAAGTGGGTTATAAGCACTTTTAAGTTGGCTATGCTCATTTGACCTTGAAAGAGAGGCCCAAGGTCAAATGTGACCATATCAGAAGATTCCTAGCCCATGATTTCCTATAGGTTGTTTTCACATTGCAAACCTCTAGGACCAATAATAAGCTAGTTATAAGTACATTCAAATTTGGTTATCTTCGTTTGACCTTGAAGGAAGGGCCCAAGGTCAAACCTGACAACATCAGAAGATTCCTAACCTATGATTTTCAACAGGTTAGTTTCACATTTCAAACTTCTAGGGCCAATAATAAGCGAGTTATAAGCACTTTTGCAATAGTTTTTAAGTTATAACTAATTTACTGAACAGTGAGAAACTCAAAGTAGCTATTACTTGGCTATGCAATGAGCTACAGGTCTGCAATTTTACTATGTTATAGCTGACCCAAAAGTAGCTGAAAAACATAATTAAACAAAATTCTCTAAATGTAATAGTTTTCAAGTTACAAGTAAAAATTTTTGATGTTTTTGACTCCCCAGAGCATAATTTTGACTCCTGGGTTTAAAATAGCTATTACTCGCTTGATTTTGACCCCAGGCCTACAAAAAAGATAGGGTGGTGAGACCTCATACCCACCAATTCATGCACTAAATATAAAATAAATCTGAAAGAAACTGTGCCCTTCAGCATGAACACAAACAATAGTCAAAATTTTGACTCCCCAGAGCATAATTTTGACTCCTGGGTTACCAAAACAATAGGGTGGCCAGATCTCTGCCATAGCAAGCCACTTGCAAAGTTTAAAAGAAATCCAAAAAGAAATGTGGCTTGTAGGTCGAACACAAGAAAATCTCTGTGGACGCGGGCGATGACCATGCATGATCCATAGTATCCCCGCTTTTCGGGGATACAATTAATACTTATTTAAGTGGCTACAAACCTTGTTTTTAGTACATCCAATCTGCTTGATATAAGCTTCTTTTAGTTTTTTGCTTTTACCATCTTGAGTGTATATAAACCTGGAAAAGAATAATTTGGATATTGGTATAACAGTCAGACTTGGGGTTTTACATCCAATATGTTCAACATCCAGGAATATTGTTACACAAGACTTTTTTATCAGAGTAAACTAAAGCAATATACTTTTCAAAAGGCTTTATATGAGCCAGTTAAGTGGTGGTCTTTAGAAGTACCACACTGATATGACAGATAAAGAAAAAACTTGCAATAAATCAACTTGACTCAATTTTTTTTTATGTAGGCGAGTATCAAATTTTTATCCAGTCTTACAATATATCATCTATGTAGATTTAGTAATTTCTGAGAAATCCTGTTGGCAAATAGACGGTAAATTGCACAGAAACAAAGGGAAACATGATACTGTGTTAACTGTATAAAAAAATTGCACAGCTTCGTACTGTTTGTCTTTCCTTCATATTTACCCCGAGGGTCTTACATCTTTTCACCAATGCAAAAAGCAAATCAGGATATCTCCTGATGTTATTATAGGCTCCACTTAAAGCCAGCACCACAAAAGGGACAGCAAAGTGATTCCATGTCAATCTTTTTTCAAACGATCACTCCACCACTAACACCTCCCTCCCTCCCTCCCTGTCTTACTCTGATTACAACAAAACTGAACCTGTTGACATGGTGCACTGCAATGAGATAAGGCAGGGGGTTCCTGGCTGGTGAGACTGTCCCACTCAGCAAAGCCTGCATGTAAAGCCGCAACAGCTCTCTGCTCTCCTCCTCAGGCTCAAGGAACTGCTTGATGGGAATTATCACCTGTCAATCAATTTTAGAATCCACGATAAAGTCGTTCTTTGAGTGTGATATCCCATCAGGATATTGGTTACTTTCATTTTAACGTGAAATAGTGTTGGTATTGAATAAAAATATTTATATTGATATCAAACCATATTTTGCCTTCCGTATCGATCGATATTGAAATATCGGGGCATGAGATGCTTTCCTGGGGGAAACCTTCCAATCTCTTTTACGAGGTTTAGTAGGCTCCCGAAACGTAAACAAATATGGCGTTTCCGCTTTAGTGGTAAGTGAAAGTTGATAAAAATAATATGAAAAGCAATATATTCTTCAAATATTGTCCTTTATTTGAATGAAAAACACCATAGTTGTACCTGTTAAGTAGAATGTTTTGATATTGATATTGTACTCTAAATTATTGATATTGGCAAACTTTGTGTGAATCAATAAATATTTCAATATCGATAAACAATACCAGCACTAACGTGAAATGTTTTTTTTTTTTAAGAAGGACACACAAAGTAAAGGAAACAAAGACATCACAAGTCTTGAGGCCACATTCCATACAGCTCTATATACACGCAGTTCTAATTCCAAATCGGACTTTTTCTGTGCTTAATCTTCCCTTATTAAGTGGAGTCTAAGGTGCAACAACACAAAAACAGTCAACCAATTTCAATATCCGGGGACAGTTATTATAAATGGTTGATGGCAACTTATGGACTACTTGGTCACGCAGGTTTCCAATGAAACAAACTGGAGACACACACCTGGTTAAGTTGCAGGTTGATTGCAGTGAGCACATCACAGTGCTCCCCCCACACTGCCGTCCTGTACTTTATGTTGTGACACTGCTGCTGAGCGAGGAGTACATAGCCTGCGAACAGGGGATCTCCAAATGAAACTGCCTCAAACTGTCCAACCAGTGTGATGTAACTACAATACACAATCAATCACTAACAAACAGGGGTCTCCATACCAAACTTCCTGAAATGGTTAAACCAGTGTGATGTAGCATCAAATATACACAAAATGTATATTGACAAAATATTACATATATTGAATCTCATATTTAATATTAATGAAAGACGACCCTGAACTATAGGTGTCCTCGGGGAGCACTGTATAGCAGGCACACATTGGATATCCAAGTACAACTGCCTCAAACTGCCCCAACACTATGTTGTGACCATAAACTTTCAGGGAATAGAATGATCAGATATCACAACTACACATTGCATGGCAGATTTAGCGAGTACAGAAATAGCAAACAGCAGAGCTCTAATTGAATATCTTCAAAGTGTTACACCATTTTATAAATAGAATATACTGACAATAGAAGATAATAAACAGCAGTTTTATTGACGTTTGCAATGAAATGGTATGAGTTCACCACGGAAAATGGTCTCTAACATAAACATTTCAGTATTTGTCACTATGATGTTAAAACACTTTAGGTTCAACAAATACATCCATAATAACAGTTATGTAACTGAACATATTTCAGTGTACTGCACCAAATACTGACTGAAACAATAACTTACAGAGAGGTTGAGCAATACTCACAAATCGTAGAATGAGGTTAAACCAGGCACCTTTTCTTCTAGATTCAGTCTGGCAAGATTAACTGATTTACAGTAGATCTTCAGCAGTGACAACAGATAACCATGGATGGAGTCATTCAGGAACAGGTCATTACCTAGTGCCAAAACAATATTAAGGATTAAGACAATGATTATCTTAGAACACTATATACCACAGTAACTATGTCACTAATCTGTAAAAATTAATATGTAAATCAAACATCTTTAACATAAACCATATGAACAATGTTAATGATATATGCAAAGGCACAGAAATATTAAATATATTCCATGGTGGCATCACCTCCATCTTCTGCTGATTGAAGTGATGACAGTAAGAAACAAGTGACAGCCTTTCTTTGTAATTATTTACTAGTTTATAATTACACTTATTTCTTTCAATTCAACTTTTACATCTGGTTCTTTGCAAGTACTCCACCCATTTTATAGTATATATAAAGTGTCCACATTTAATTTTCTAGGTTTAAAATAAACATTTCTGGATATAATTATGTATTTATATTTGAAAGATAGAAACTTGAACAAAATATCAGCTGTTACATGAGAAATATTTCATAAAACAGGAGGGAGATTTCAGGAAAAAACAAAGCTGAAAAATCTTCCAGTCGACATGTGCAAAGCCATCAGAGATAGGAGTAATGCACTAGAACTCAAGCGGTCACCCATCCAAAAAGTAACGTGGACCATTGCCACTTAACTTCAGTGATGACTTGAGTACTCATCATGCTATATTAATTCTCAGGAAAGTCCAGTGATTTAAAAAAAAAAAAAAAAAGGTGATCTCTAAGAAGCGTGAGGCTCCTTAGAACTCGTGCTTAACAATGGACTTTTATGAAAAAAGGTTAATAAAGCTAGGATATTTGGGTTTCCACTGTACCTGCCAAAAAGATGCAGAGAATTCGAGACAGCTTGAGAGTGAGAGACACCGAGTCCAAAACACCTGGTCTCCAGCCCTCTAACACAAACAGCCACCTCAGTGTGTTGAGCACAATCTCTTCAAGTACGACTGACTGCCTCAGCAACTTTGATGCATCTCTGTAAAATGTTAACAGTGAAAAAAGATGAAATTTGACATAACATACCAAATTCACAAGTTGAGTTTCCTCTAAAAGTCAACAAAAAGCCTAATTGACTTAAATTCTGGAACCGACTTCATAAATGTCCTTAGATTGTCTTGTAGATCATAAACTACACACAAATGTCCCACTACTCATAGCTTGACAGCTCCACGAGCCTTTATAATTGAGATTTTATAATTTCACATCAAAGATTGTAAGACTATCAAGATACGGCCAAAAGACAGCTGTTAAATATCTCAGTCTATCTCAAATTATTTTATGCATGTTTCATTGTTGAAATGATGAATTTCTCAAAACTCTCTATTTTGTTATATCTATCACTACATTTAAAGTGGCTATGTTGAAAATGGATATTGAGAGGTAGCCAAACTTTCAATCAATGTTTTAATATTAATGAGTAATACAAAATACAAGAGATGAGTAATACAAAAATACAAGACTCATATTCAGACTTATTGTCCATATGTTGTGTATGATCAAATACACTGCACTGAGAGACTTACCCTGAAGGTTCTCTGTTCTGACTGGAGTTGTAGACTTCAATCAGAGGTAGGAAAGCCCAGTCCACTGGAACCAGTAACTCCCCAACATCTCCTGAATGTAACTTGTCTATGTCCAGTGGATTCGGCAAGGCTCTGTTTCTAAAATGATGGGGGATTGACAATATGAAAATATCACAGGCTGCAACATTCAAGATAAATGTATGTAAATCAGCAAGAAGCTAATTCACAGAAATTATGAAACAGATTAGGATAATTGGCCTAAAACTGCCAAAAATAAAAAAATTCTGAGATAGTTTTTACTTTAGATAAAATGGAAGGGTTCTCTCAGTGCTGAATTTCATCATCTGTAGTAAATTTTATTTTCTTCCTTTTAATTAACACATAAGTTCAGGTTTCATCAAACTGTGAGAAAGTTAATGAATAAAACTGCTCCCCTCCAATATTATCCAAACACAAATCTCCCACTCCGTAGCGTCTACCAATTATCCCTGCAATGGTGGACGGTTTAAATCAAGTACCTAAGTCTGTTGCAGTAACACCTGGACACATTAGTCTGAATACTGAAAAGCTTTAACCTGGCTGTTAGTATGTTGTAGTGACCAAGAAGAGAAGTAAAGAAAATAGTTATGACTGAAGTATTCTTGAACATTTATTTTTCAAAAGTACCACAAATGAAAGACTGTCATCTCAATATGATGTGAAATTACATCAAACTATAATTACAGGTAGATCATTATTACAATGATTCCTGTAGTAACCTCTGCCAAAGAGTTATTATATTTTAATGACTGTCTCTTTGACTGTGTCCATTTGTCTGTTTGCACATACTACTGTTTAGATCTTAAAGGAAAAAAATCAGAAGATAGGTCTTGGTCTAACTTAGATCCCCTTACACTTTGAGGGTCATCTGGATCACCATCTAGATATAAAAAAAAATCCGGATTTTCCCGTTTTCTTATTATTACATGTCTTTGTCAAGGTATGCACTCTATGAGTGCTCTTGTTTTATTCTAAATTAATTTGAATAAATTACTCTTTAAAAGTTACCAGACAACTGCCTTATATTTTAATACAATTGCTTCCACAAAGTTAACAAATCAGGCTGGATGAGTATTAGTTAAAACCTGTCCAACTCCATTTTCTATAGCTTTAAGACTACTTGCTGAGGCTCCCAAAGTGCACAATTGGCCCTGTAATGTCCATGAGTGCTGCACTGACCAAACCAACCTGGCACTGGCACACAGGTTAATGTTCCTACAACTTTTAATTTCTCATGTCCTAATCAAGAGATTTAAAATTTTTAACTGCGACTTCTGTAGTGAGAGTTTTGTTATTCAATGGCCAACAGTTGAATCCCTTTAATCCACTTACCGTGATTGCTGCAGTGACCTAACTAGGCCTGCACTGGCCTCTAGGTAAGTGTTCCGCACACTCTGCACATGCCCACAGCTGTCCAGTATTAGGTCTACCTTCCTCTTTCTCACCAGCTGGCTCGTAGCACTCTGTAAGTACTTTTCCTCTTCCAGCTTCAAGGACTCATCCAGTCCTATTCTGGCAACCTCTTCCTCCTCATTATAAGACACATCAGACATAAAGTCAGTGTTAAATATCACAGTGGACAGCAGGCTGTGTGCTAGGTATTCATCCCCTTGATGGAGATGGATAAATAAATACAGGGACATCTGGTGGTACAGTTTGGTGTCCACCTGGACTTTTGCTGCCTGTCTTGCCATGTTTATCAAGTTATATTGCAGCTGGTTTTCAAACTTTGCAAAATAATTGGTAGCATGTGGGGCCTTTTTCTGCCATAGGCAAAGTTTTCTAACATATTGTAGCACCTCTTCATGTTGTAAAACTATTGGAAACAGTTGCTCTATCAGGGTCTTATTTATTTTCCCCAAAGTTAAGAGTAGTCTGGTAATAGCACTACAAAACTGCACTGTGGTCTGTGGGTTTAGGACAGGACAAGGTGCGGCTATGTTGCCACATAAAGAACCCACTTCTGGCAGGTTGGATGGCACTTCTCCTCGTGTACCCTCAGTGCTTAGAAGAAGGACTGAATATTCACGAAGGTATCTCAGTGTCTGTGAAAAGGCTTGGGACTTTAAGCAAGGCAGTATGCAAGCATCAGACATCTGTGTAAGCTCTGTTATAGTATCAACTGCTGCATAACCTGGTTGGTATTCTGACTGGCTAATAAAAGTGCTGGCAAAATTCAACAGACAAGAGATATATGTCAAGTCAAATTTACTCTCAAAGTACTTGTTTGTAAAGTCTTGCAGAGCATTTTCAAGCAGACTTATGATTGGCTGATACAGCCCTGTGACTTTGCTCCAGTTTATGTCTGGCAAAGACACAGTTATGTCTCTCTCACCCATACTCATTGCTTTGTTCTGATTCTTCAGTTGTGTCATTCTTTGCATGGTCACTGAAGCCGCCACTTGCACAATGCTCTCTAACACTGTAACCAGTGCACAAGACTTGGTAGATGAAATGTTACTAGAAACATAGAGTGACTGCAGCTTTTTGATCAATACTGGATACAACTGCTCATATAAAGAATCCACTACTAGGCCATAACTTGCACATACTTGCCAGGTTCTTAATGTTTCTACATATAATAAATCCCCTTCTTTGTCATATAACTGCAAGTTGTCGGTTTCATCACAGATGTACCTAGTAAGACAATGAGCCAACTGATGACTATGGAGCAGGTTTGAAGCCATATGACGCCCTGCAGTACTAAGCACTCTCATTAGCTTCAGGGCTCTGGGAATTGGATAACCATATACAGAGAGTGGAGGGCCTGAATCAGGTGGCACAGGTGTCCAGTGTAAAGGCAAGAAATCCTGGAATATAGCCTCAATCAATCCAGCACACTGCACTATCTGTAATAAAGCATTAAAAAGAGTTACTTTTACAAGTTACCTGATCAAAACAGGTCATATTACAAATCTGTATCATATCTATTGTAGCAAATTCATAATAATACTGATATCAATCTACTGAATTTTACAATTTTAAATATATAGACCATTTTATTGTACATACTTCAACTATTATTATTATTTTATATCTATTTATATTCAATATTATATTTGAACTTATTAACTTTTTAAGAAGCAAAGGTTATATCTTATTTTATATTAATGGCTAGTTAACAATATATCAATCACTGTTTTACAACTATAAGTTAACTGGAGTTTAGAGGAGCACCTGGAAGGCAGTTTGAGTAGAGTGTCTGGCTATTCTGATGAGTATTTCCAGTATTTGCACAACAACACGCGGGGCAGGCTTCCACTTGGTAAGAACAAATCTCAAACGAGGAAGTAATGACATCCGCATTAAGCCCTGGTAATAAAAGATCAACTCAATAATACAAAAGTCAGGATTTAAATCTTGATTATTTAAAATATAATACTTAAATCTGTGACCCCCTCTGATTTTTTATTCATATTTCTTCATTTTTTCACCTTTTCACAAATACTGTTAAAGTGTGTATTCTGCACCACTTCATGACACAAAATATTTTATTACTCTACTCCTTAATGGGTAAAATGGCAAATTTTCAATATAGCCATGATATTCATACCCTCAAATGTACATGGTCAATTTTGACCATGATAATCTAAGACATTGGGATAACAAACTGGTTCTAGTAATATCTAAATTCAATGTACAAAAGTTGCTGTCCTCACTTGTATTACATCTCTTTTCACCACATCAGCATCTGTCTTCTGTGCCTCATCTTCCCCGTCTTCTGCACCTGGCACTGAGTCAAGGTCTTGTACCTGAGACTGGAGTCGCTGCACTTGATGACCTCTGTACCAGTGAAAAGTGAGGTCTAGGCCTGCTTCATCTTCTACACATACCTAGATTTTGAAAAAACGTGAAATGTAATACAGTATCTGACAACAGACACTGACAGACATTTCTCCTTTGGATTTTGGCACATTCAATCTTTAGGATTATGTTAAGCCTGTGATATCAGCTCCTTGGAGGTCACATTTGCAAATTTTCACATTTTTCAGTTTAAATATACTCAACAAGGACAGCATTAGAACAAAAAGGTTTAGCAAAAAAAAAAAGAAAACCCAGTAAGGTCATTGGTGGAATCTAACGAATACCACATCAGACCAATTCATCTCCACAATTTACACTGATCAGTACATGAATAAACTGAAAATAAAATACATTAAAAATTTCAATTTAAAATGAACTGAAATTGTTTCACAAAATGTCTCACTATTTCAGATGTTGTTAATAATGTCAAAGAACTAAACTTGCTGGGACAATTTATTGGTAAGGCCAAACACACACAAGGTTCTATGATCTATGATCAAAAGCACATAATACACTTCAGGCAATGGACCTACTCAGCAACATTAAAATACATGTAATAATCAAAACAGGAAATGTGATATAAATTTAAATTTTATTTTAATTCATTTTCCAAATCTACTTCATATTTAACAATTGCTGATTTTACATAAAACTTACAAATGCTACATGTAACTTTCAAAAATAGCAATTCTGTATAAAACTTACAAATGTGACAACATTTCATCGAGACCATAATGTTAAACATTGCTACCTAATCAAATTAAGTTATTTCCAAAAGTCAAGGTGATATACACATACAATGACGGCATGCAGTAGGTTGACAGCCGCCACCATTGTTCCTTCTGTACTGTCATCCAGAGCCCACCTCAGTATGAAGAGAAGTCCACTATTCAACAAGGCAGGTATAACAAAGGCTGATGTCTTATCCTTGAATTGTCCAGACCGGGCCTGTAATAACAAAGTAAATTGAACCTCAATAATAATGTTTAATTAGGATTTAGTGATTTTTGTAGTGAAAACTACATTATCTACAATAGTATTATCCAAATAATGGACCTTAAGATCTCATCTTAAATTTAGTATTTTATTCCATTTCCTTATTATTCAAGTATTAAGTTTTAAGACGGGTTTCAAGGCCAATATCAAAATAAATAGAACTTCAACGTTTATTTTATATTAATTATAAATCTCTTACAATCTTAATTGCTGCTGCCACTGTGCTGGTGATACCATTTATAGTTATTGCTCACAGCATGTTGTGAACCAGAACTTACTGATACTTGTTTGCCTGTTGTTTCCCAACAGATCTGAATACACTTACATTTGTAATTAAGCCTGCAATGTTAGCATTTTACAACAGACTTAAATCCATACATTTTGCTTAATATGGCTGTTATCGTCATGGTTTCCAGTATTTCAGTGTTTTTACTGTAGGTTCAAACTCACATTTCTTATTACAGCTGCCAACATATGGAGAGCCATCACCCTCTGCTGCATATTGGTGCTGCGACACAACTGGTAGATCTCCTCAAGGCTGTAGCCTGCCTGTTCTGGATCCACCCCATGATGGTGTAGGCCCAAGTGTACTGGGACATCAGCATCGGAGTCTATAACATGACCCTGGCACACAGATAAAGAACTGCTATTGTCTTAAAAAAATTATGGATAGTAAGCGCTGGCATGCAGGCATATCCATGTCTGTATTCACCATCACATGACTTAAACCTTTAGTCTGGTTTTAGTATAATGTATCACCAAATTCTATATTGTGCCCTAGTTTATAGGGCAGTGCATCTCCTCATCAAAGATGCTTTGAAATAGCCCAACTTTTACACCTTAGAGTTTCCAAGATATAGCCTGGACAAGATTCTCAAGGTCAAGGTCACGACTGCAAGGTCAAAGGCTAAATCCTAGTCGCACCATTACTTTGGACACTTAAACTTCCAATCAATGGCACTACCATTTATCAACATCCTACATATTACAGTCTCTGAGATATAGCCCAGACAAGATTTTAAAGTTCAAGATCACTAAGTCAAGGTCAAAGGTCAAATGAAGGTCATCTTCCTACATCTTATGGTTTCTGAGATTTAGGCCACAAAAAGTTTTAAAGTTCAAAGTCACTACGGCAAGGTCAAAGGTATAATCAAGGTAACAACAGAAAGACACACACCCACACCCCAAACCAATGTCCCTACCAAGTATGAAGTTTCAATACCTCTTGGTTTATGAGATACATATCAGAAGATATTTTTTCCTGTGGACAAAATGCCCATCTGCCCAGCTGGATTCTATGGGTGAAGACAATACCCAGACAGCCCTTAAAGGCTGTGGGTAAAAATAAAATAAAATTTCAGTTAGACAAGTATAATTTCGTCTTTTAAATGACGTATAAACATTTCAAAATGTAGTGAACCTGTAACAAAATTATAAAATAGCATCAGAGATGCCCGTACCCCACAGCCTAGGGAAATATTTTCAACACCATGAGATACAGAAGTACTGTATCAGTACAAACTTCAGAATACTTTCAGAGCACTGTCAGTTATATAAAGGTCCAAACAATGTTTAAATGGAGAAATAATGTTTAAAAGAAAGATAATGCATATAAAGATGAAGTATTAAAACAAGATAATTCAATAACAAGATGACAGCACTAATCAGCAAACTAAAATTCAACCCTCTTTATCTACATCTGCAAGGCCCGAATTATGGTTTAGATGGTTTGAATATTACCATGCATACAGAAGTGGTAATACATTTAATGAATGCTTATGTGTGGTGTTGGAGCAAAATCTGTGGCTCACTTGATGAAATTCTATCTCTTACAATGGGAAGTTATGAAAGTAAAATTCTTAATAAATTCTAATATGACTTTAACAGTGCTTAATCTGCATCAAAAGAGAGACCCAAAGGTGCAACAAGATTTTATAGGTCAAGGTCACTACGACAAGGTCAAAGGTCAAATTAAGGTGACACCATGATAATACACACCTATAGCCCCTAACCAATGTCCCTAGCAAGTATCAACTTCCTCAACCTTACGGTTTCCAAGATATAGCCCGGACAAGATTTTATAGGTCAAGGTCACTACGTCAAGGTCAAAGGTCAAATCAAGGTCAGATCATGACGTTGCACAACTACATCCCCTAACCAATGTCCCTACCAAGTATCAACTTCCTACACCTTACGGTTTCCGAGATATAGCCCGGACAAGATTTTCAAACTCAAGGTCACTACAGCAAGGTCAAAGGTCAAATCAAGGTCAGACCATGACGTTGCACACCTACACCCCCTAACCAATGTCCCTACCAAGTATCAACTTCCTACACCTTACGGTTTCTGAGATACAGCCCGGACAAACTATTTCCCGCCGCCCGCCCACCCGCCCGCCCGCCCGCCCATCCGGACACCATGGGTGAAAACAATACCCCGACAGCCCTTAAGGGCTGTGGGGTAAAAACTATACAGGTCAACAATTTGCCTTTTTATGTAAGAAGTATAAGTTACATTAAAATGTCATGTATGAAAATCAAATAAAATTTTTATTCATTTAAGGTATATATTCATTAAAATTCATTGTTCAACTGATAAAGTATGGAGGTTGTACAAATACCTTAACAACCTCAAAATTTGTACATGTCTGCCTGTGTAAGTTACAACTTGTAAAAGCAGTTTGTACAAGTTGCAAGTAGTACAGATATTTTGGTACACATTGAAAGGAGATTATTAATATATTAAAGGAGATATTAAGTGGACACTATAATGTGATGGCAGTGGCAATACATACACCCAATACCAAATAAAGGCCATTTCAAATCTAACTCTGAGAAACAAAACATGGGTTTTAAATCTTACCTTGAAGTCAAATCTGACAGGTTGACCAGTGCTTTTGTCCCCTGCTTTGGGTGCTGGTAATGCTTTTGTCCATTCCAACTTGTCATACTCTATTTTATCCATGTTTACCCAGGTTGTGTCAGGCTTTACTGGTAAATTGGCAGACTTATCTGTTTCTGATGTGGCCTTTGTATTAGCATCTTGTTCTTGTATTAGAGTATTAGCAGTTACTGTTTCCATTTCATAATCAGAAGACATTGGTTCCTTTTTTGTTGACTTATTTGTTTCTCTGTTTTGCTGTCTCTTTTTTAAGAAGGAAACCATTCCAGGATCTGTTTGTAAAAACATAAAAATATTGCACTTTTAAGAACTGCTAGAAGAAGCCAGTTTTTGTTGACTTCTAACAGCATTGCTAATTTTTCATCTTTTTTTTTTGTTTTCTGAAGAGTTTATTTTTCTA
Source organism: Sabellastarte sp. h YS-2021 (assembly GCA_964017235.1). Taxonomy (NCBI): domain Eukaryota; kingdom Metazoa; phylum Annelida; class Polychaeta; order Sabellida; family Sabellidae; genus Sabellastarte; species Sabellastarte sp. h YS-2021. Next base: position 118,479,208 of record OZ024928.1, read on the forward strand.
TTCTCTCAGGGACACAAGCCACCAATTTTTCAATGACAGAAACCAGTGCAGTCAAGAAACTACCAGCTAATTTCACCCTTTTTAAAACACAAGTATATTATGGCTTAACCAAATTTATCCAAACTGTCATTATTATCTGCAGTAGGATTAATATTAAAGTAAAACCATCACATGACGTACATGTTTGACAAAACATACCCAACATTCTCAACAATTCTGCCTGTTCTTTTAAGAGTTCCTCTTGAGTCATTGTGGCCATGCGTCCCAGGTTCTCCTCATGAATGCTTTTCACCTAAAAAATAACACAATTTTGTATTTTTTATAACCCCACTGATCTACAACATCTTACTTTCTCCTTTGTTCAATGATGCGCTGCATAAAAAAAAGTAAAAAAAAAAAGTTTAAAAGTTAAAAAAAAGCAAAAAAAGACATTTATATAAAGAGACAAAAGGCAATTTAATTTTATCTTTGAGACAGCATTTCAACCAGATTCATCAGAGTGAAAAATCTGGAAAAGCATGGTATATTTTGCAATGCTTAATACTAAAAGAATCATCTAAGGTCCTGCCATTTATCTAATAGCAACCACTTAAGAGGACATTTCACCGTATATAATTCTGTTAACACTGTCAAACTAGAGGAATGCTTTTGCTAACAAAAGCTAAGCGTCCCTGAGAGTCAGGGGATAAAACTGACAGGCTATTTAGATTCTCCACATATGCTTTCCCAATACCTTTTAATACATTCTGAAGCTAGAAAAGCAATGATAAAGGATATATAAGGCAAAAACTCCAAAGTAGCTATTTATGACCCCAGTTTGGCCCATAAGGGGGGGTCGGGGGGTAAAACTGACAGGCTATTTAGACTCTCCACATATGCTTTCCCAATATCTCTTAATACATTCTGAAGGTATAAAAGCAACAATAAAGGAGATATAAGACAAAACTCCAAAGCAACTATTTTATGACCCCAGTTTGACCCATAAGGGGGGTCGGAGGATAAAACTGACCAGCTATTTAGACTCTCCACATATGCTTTCCCAATACCTCTTAATACATTCCAGAGCTATAAAAGCAACGATAAAGGAGATATAAGGCAAAAACTCCAAAGCAGCTATTTATGACCCCAGTTTGGCCCATAAGGGGGGGTCGGGGGGTAAAACTGACCGGCTATTTAGACTCTCCACATATGCTTTCCCAATACCTCTTAATACATTCTGAAGCTATAAAAGCAACAATAAAGGAGATATAAGGCAAAAACTCAAAATCAGCTATTTTATGACCCCAGTTTGATGACCCATAGGGGGGGGGGGGAACTGACCGGCTATTTAGACTCTCCACATATGGTTTCCTATTATCTCCCAATACATTTTATGGCTCTAAATGCAATACTTAAGAAGTTAATAGGGGGGTTGACCTAAATTTAAGGCTTTCAGATTGGAAGGTGTCAGAAAATCACTCATAAATGAGACATTTTTCAAGGGATTGCTCCCAAAATCTAATCAGCTTGCGTTTTTGATAGTATGAACAGGTGTGTCAAATTATAAGGCTGTGTAGCAAGTAGTTTTTCCTGAACTGTGATGACGGGAGGGGGGGGGGGGGGGGGGGGGGGGGGGGGTGTACTTAAAAAAACTGTTTTTGATCATGTGACCTTCATAAAGGTCAAATTTAAGCATGCAGTAAAATTTTCCCACGCCTAAGGTATATAACTGCCAAATATGGTTTGAAACCTTCTAATAATAAGGGAGATATTCAAGGGAGACCATAATGCGGCGGCAGCGAGGAAACTGAGGCGAAAACAAAGAAGCGCCCTTTCAGGGACGCTTAATTACCATGTTACACTTACACGTGGGCTAGCGATGGGTTGGTATAAAAAAATATGTACATCGGGAGGCCACCAATGCAAAACCATTCCAGTTCTGGGTGTTTTAGTACACCCCAATCAAACATAGACATTTTCTCTTAATGACATCGCAAAAAATGTCGACAAATGCACAAAAATATGAGATAAATTATTGCAATTTCTTCAGATTTCTGGTTTGTTCCCAAATTTTTTAGTTTCTCTTCCATCAGATGTGTTTACAAGCAAAATGGGGTTACAAAGTTTTGTAACCTATTTAGTGCCAAAATATGGCAATTCTGCTCAATGAATTCTCTATAAAACCTGCAAATGTACAGAAATATGAGATGAAAGTCTGCAATTTCTTCAGATTTAGGGTATGTTTGCAATAGGCCAGAACAACAAAGTTTCAATAGTGAACCTTTACTGTGACTATTATACACATCTGTTTTTATTTTTCTATATGTTTGCAATATTGTAAATTTTCCTTAAATTATATGTGTTGACAAGTGAAGTGGTGGTTGCAAAATCTCATCATGGTATTTCAATAAAATCCTCTCCATACTGAGACAACTGGGCCTACCGACCTATCCCAAATATGGACTAGTTAGACAGGTGTGCCAAGTTGAGTTTAAGCTAAAGCCTACAGGTAGAAGAAAAATTTTTCTAGTTACCAGCCACTGTGGCCTAGCGGGTAACACTTGTCTAGGAACTCAGAGGACATGGGATCAATCCCAGGTACAGGCAGATACATAGTGGCTCGGATGACCACTTAAAATGGCGGTCCTCTGTCATTGGGTCCTATCCCCAGTGGCAGGCTAAAGAACCTCAAGGACGTTGATAAATGGTCATCCTTGAGCCTCTGTCTTTCAGTTAGGGGAATGTGAGTTACTTGTCAGTTAGGACTGTACTTGTGCTGTCGGAATGGTTAAATAACGCTCTGAGTCCTGTAGTATATGGAGATATTGCGGTGAGTATAAAAATAAATACACAAATACACAGAAGTTTCACATAACAGGATAAAATTCAAAAGGTACACCCAAGACCTGAAAGTTATTTCTTTAAATTGGGAATTCTACTGAATAGAAAAGGAAATTGTGTTAAATTAAAATTCCCAACTTGCCTCTTCAGTGGGGTTATTTTGATTGAGGCCTTCTCCACTGACTAGAGTTGATTCCCCAGCATTTGGACCAAGCAATGGTTGTTTTTCTGTCACCACAGCTGGTAAATAAGCATAATAACAGGTAGCTGATTTCACACAGATGTTTGTTAAGTGAATAACAGGTACCTAACCAATAATATCAGGGTAATAACTGCAACAGCTGCAACCAATATTTATTTGTACAAATAAAATTCAAAATCACATCTGTACAACATCTAGACATCTTTTGATAATTCCATTTTATCCAACTGCTTTTACGCACATAAACTTTCAGAAAAAAATGATGTTCAATCTTGGAAAAAATACTTAAATTTACGCAGCATTTCAATTTAATGTGGTTAATTTTAATGGAAATGACATTCTCTTGACTTAATATTTTGCTATACGTTTTATTGAAAATGATGAACACAGCTTCACTTAACTGAATTTGGCCAAAATAAACTAGTCAAGTATAAATTCCTATCCCCTTCAAAAAATAATAAAACATCTTACCAGACACAGTTTTGGATGTTCTTTTGGACAAATTCACACCAAATTTGCGAGCCCCACTCTTTTCTAACTGCTGTGCAAAAATACTCTTTTTCTGTTCTGGCTTGACATCCTCTTCAGTCTGGAAATAATTGAATCAATAATAACAAGAATAGCACTCAGAGACAGCACACCTCCTCCAACGACCCACTTGCGGATCCAGAGGGGGGGGGGGGGGGGGTTTGGAGGGTTCGTAGTTATGGTATGTCTGATGTGAACCCCCACCTTACTTAAAAGCGGGATCCGCCCCTGCGACCAATACCTTTAAAATGGATTATGAGTGCAATGATCAAGAAACCCTTTGAAAAATTCCTGGATTCAAACAGTGATCACCACCAAAATTTAATGATCTGTTCCTTGTGCCATTGTTATTTCCTGAAAATTTTTATCAAAATCTGTCTCCAACTTTTCAAGTTATGTTGCAAACAAATAAGAAAACAAATTCATGCAGCCAATTACTTATTACCCCCTTGCCAGAGGTTAACTAAATATGGTACATGTATTTTATTTGAAGAAGACAGCAACAAGTAACAGTTTAATATTAAATATTTTAAAAAGATGAATGCTAATATGTATTCGTCTCACTTTGTAAAAACAATATATTGTTAGAAATTAGTGTGTTGAATCAAGTGAGGAAAAATGCCATATACAGTGTTATATATATTCTTTACATTTTGTTGTCTAAAATATGAAACCAATTTATCAAAAGCTTACATTTCGCATTTCTATTGGAGATACCTTAGTAGTCTGTACTGAATTAAATTTTTAGAAACAATATTTCAACGAATTATGATGATCCAAAAAATTTATATATATGTAGTCCTGCAGTCAACCAAACACAATGGGAATTTTATATTCTGATTAATAAAGTTCCCAAACAGAATTACTATATTATTTTAGTTTATTAAAAGATTCATCCAAGTATATCCTGTAATGATCCACCTGAGAGTGTGCTCCCCTGTGTAATACTTTTGGAAAGCCTCCCTGTAAAAGTGCTTCAGGAAAATATACTGGTGGATTCTTAAAATCTCTCTCCTAGTAAAATAAACAGAAATAAAAACATGTAAGACAGTCTTGCAGAATCAATAAACAAAAACAGCAGGCTTCGGTGGCAATCAATGACAGCATATACTTATATAAAGCACTACGTAATTTTAAGTTCTATCACATAGACAATAAGTGCAAACCAGTAAAACCAATGCATTATGATAAAGTATAGTAAGGACACAATTAACACATATTTCATCACACACATTAAAATTCTTCATTCAAGGAAAGTACAGTTTTCCTTCACATGATACAGTACACAAAGACAAGGTAGATAGCACATGTACTTACCACAATTTCCGAAAGAACCTTGGTTATGTGCTGATCATGTTCTGTAAAAAATAAACATTTCAAATAAATTGGGACTAATTAGTGGTAAAATCACAATACTACTGATATTGCTTTTAATGTTACTCATTTAGTAAAGCAACAATATCAAATAGATGGCACATACAGATGCTGACTTAAATTAAATATTCACATAGCAAATAAGAGCCACTATGCAATATAAATTTGGATAAAGTGAACTACTGCCATTGCAGTTAACTCATGTTGAAAATTTCTATTCTATATATGGTCCGTATTCCTAGGATACAGATATACTCACATTCCAAACATTTAAATGAAATCCATGCAGTCACATTTAAATATTTGTCATTGAAGTGTTATCCGTAAAGTTGTGATAATTAAGTTATATTTAGAACTTGAAGATCACCATAAAGTTGAAATATTAAAACCTAATGTGTACCTTTTGAAATATTAGCCATTTACAGCCATAACAATAAATTTGCTATAATTATCTTTGGAAAATTAATTCCCATAAAGTGGACATCTTCCTGGAGCCTCAGTACACCAACAAACCAAATATAAATGAAATCCATGTAATTTTTGGAATATTAACCATAACAGGGCTAACTTTAAAGTCACTGTAATTATATCGTCTCAGGGAATTTAGGTTTAAGGTGGCTACAACCTTATTTTTTTTTGGATACACTCTCATGCCAAATTCATTATGTAGTTTGTAAAACATTAGCCATCAGAAAGGTGACCTTAAAGTTGTTTTAATTGTATTAGCTTTGGTACCACACATGAAATAAATAAACGAAATCCGGCATGCGGTGGTGGAATACTGGCCTTCAAAATGTCACCTTCAAGGTTAATATAATTAAGCTATCTTTGGGACTTCAAGGTTAAGGTTGATTTTTTACCAAGTTGCTTTCATATTTTGAAGCCCTAGGACCAATTATAAGGGATATATAAGTAACCTGTATATTACCACAATTTTATCAAATGGATTTTTAGTATGCAAATATTCTTACTTTCCAGTCTTTCATCAGCATCTTCCTCTCCTTCCTGAAAACAGACTTTCTTTTCTGGAGGCAGACTTTGAGATTCTGGCTTAGACTCTTTAAAATAAATATATTGATAACTAGAATCTGTGTATAACTTTAAATATTTCTATTATTTAATGTTATCAAAATAAAAATATTAAACATTGCATTGCAAGAGAAAAAGAATTTTTTTTTTTTTTTGCACTGCAAAAACAAAGCCTCCCAATATGTACTAAATATTTTGCTGAAATGAGTATCTTGGTCTGTTTAACATGTTTTTCCATTTCTAGAAAAATTTAACCTGCCTGATTTAAGAAATTTAAGATGACCCCCAAAAAGGCAGGAAAATGATTTCTGGCAAAAAGTGCCAGATGACTCTCCAAATGCCCTGCATTGAAAAATTTTGTTAAAATTACTCAATCACCATTTCCAAGATAAATGGGTTTTACACAGAACCTCAAGATGGCTGCCAAACATGGCAGGAAAAATTTTTGGTAAATTAGTGGCAAATGACTCTGCGTATACCTCGCGTTTCACAAATAAATTCTACACAGCTGCAAAAAATGGTGGGAAAATGATTTTTTTTTTTTGCAAAATGTGGCACATGAAACCGCAGGTAAAAAATTTCGTCAAAATCACTCTACCTCGCACCATTTCTAAGATAAATGGATTTTTTGCCTTAATGCAGAAATTTAAGATGGCCACCAAAAATGGCAGGAAAACGGTTTTTGGCAAAAAGTGGCAGATGACTTGAGTCTACCCTGAGGGTCAAAAATTTAATTGAAATCGCTCTACCTCCCACTGTTTCCGAGATAAATGCCTTTTTTGCATTTTACACAGAAATTTAAGATGGCTACCAAAAATGGCAGGAAAAAGATTTTTGGCGAAACGTGCTGGATGACTCTGTATGCGGATCAAAAATTTCATAAAAATCATTTCATCTTGCACCGTCTCTGAGATATTAAAGATTTTTCATTTTCTTCATTAAGAAAATCCAGTTAATTGTTAGTCAGCCATTTTGTATCGGATCACTTCCAAAAGTTAATGATTGCCAAACATCTATATAACAAACCTACTTGCCATATGTAATATGATTATGTGAAGCACTTTTTAAATTATCATCTGGACAAGCACACTCCTTTTAAAAATGTTTTTGGTCATGTGACTTGAATTTGAATTTGTCATCTGTCAAATTTGAAGAGAATCTGTCCAGTGGTTGCCAAGCCATAAGCAATAGAAAATTTGGGAGCTGGCAGCCCCTACTGTGTGAATTTTTCCTGCATAAAAACAAGCGTCCCTTCCAGGATGCTTAATTCATCATGTCTTTTATAATGTGCATCACTGATAAAAATTTCCTCGGGCATTATTTCACCTGAGTTAAGTGAAAATTTTTTTTAAAAAGTGGGGAATATCCAATTTTGTTTATTGTGATGTGGACCATTTGTTCCAACACATTAGATGAAGAAAATACCGGTCATTGATTCATCAAATGCATTGTCCCAACTGAGGTGTAATCATACAAATTTTAGCATTTAGTAGTATAAATAAATAATGAAGAACTCAGAAACATCAGTGACATAAAGATTCAGATAATGATAATGACCCTGTATGCTACGGTGTAGAGTTGACTGTATAATTGGATATTACAAAATGATTGTGCACATATGTCATTTCACAGTAATTTAGATATCTTTGGATTAACATAAGTTTTTCAACAAGTATATAGTTTGGCTAAAATCAAAATTAGACTTTGAATGTATTTTATCTCAGTATTAGTTAGTGCATTTTCTATATCAATATTCACACATGTAGGTTCAGCATTCATTTTTTAAGTGTCAAAACAATACTTGGATGTCTTGCAAGAACATGTCAGATAAAAAAGAAAGCAAAAACATGGACACACCACAAACGTAAAATATCATTATTTTCTGTTTTATCAGCTTATAAGCTTTACCTTCTAAGCTGATATCTTCACTTTTCCCAGAATTTGTCTCTCCTGACTTTCTTTTCTCTGGCTTTCTTATAACGCTCACCGATGGTGCAGTTTTGGATGCCAAAAACTCTTCTTGGAATCGGAGTAGATCTTCCTCTGTGTCTTGCTTACTGGGTCGCTTCAGCATTGTGAGTGGAACTTACTGACAATGGAATAAGACAATATTGGAAGTGGGATTTTTGGCAATACTGAACTTCCTTCTTTGACATAACATTTTAGTTTATTTATTGTTTTATGTCAGGCCTAGTACATTATAATATTCTAGGCCTGACATAAAACAATAAACTAAAATGATATTTTATCTACTGGAATATTGTATCTCTTTTATTTTTATTCAAAGAGGTTTGGAATATGAAAACAACTTACAAAACGTTGTTGAGGTGTAATGTCTAGCTATCTTTAACTCCATGCAGTTTTTATTGATACTGTTTTGGTTGTATATACCTCTGTCAGTGTAATTGCATATTTAGTCCAATAACTGAAACCAAATATGCTGGAAAATGAGACAGATACCTTTTCTATATTAATTAATGAGTACTTAATTTAACTTAATAACACAATGTAATTTGTCGGGCATTATTATTTTAAAATTTTTATATAAATTTGTTGTAGATGGTTTCTCAGATACAGTTTCCAGAATCTTATCAAATCCTGTTGTGGACAAATAGTTGTAGACCCTCTTTAAATAATGTTTAGAATTTAGAACTTATTGGCATCCTGGGTCCTTTTTATTTACAAATTTCTATTCTATGATCAAAACTTATTGTTTTCCTGTAGATGCCATGTTAAACAGCTTTCAATGTGTCAAATGCCACTTGAGAATGGCCACATTTCCACTACTGACCAAAAACAAGACCAAAAACACAACCAGGGCACCACACATCTAAATCAAGGAAGTGACAGTTTAATACAACAGACACATTCTTGTGTTTAAGTATCCAACTTTACAGAAATGCCAGGGTTGGAAAAATTTCCTCACATAATGTTTACTGGATAAACTATTTAAGTGTAAAACAGAAAGAAACAGTACAAGTTGTTTACTTGGATATCAGAAGTTTGCTTAATTAGAGGTTTGTAAATATATATGTAATGTAAAGTATTTCACCTATTCAAATATGTATGGTTCAATCTTACTGTCAGCATTGATTTTAATGCTTTGATAAAATATGAACATGTATATTTGTACATTAATTGGGGTACTATTACACTATTTATTACATCATTGGACAGCATGTAAATGTGAGTCAAGTATTTCCAATTGTATAGTACTGTATTTGTAATGCATAAAACTGAATATTTAGTTTTATTGTTGCGTACATTTTTTGTCCCCGTTTTCAGATTTAAAAATCAGAATACATCTGTATTTACAAATTTGTAATTTACTGATGCTTTAGATTGTTCAAAATATTACAATTTCTGTTATTTTCTTTCCTAACTCAAGAGCTACAAATTAGCAAATGAGACACTCTATTTTAGGGGCCAGTTACACTTTCAGAGATCCCTCACTGATATAGGCCACGGTTCCATATATGGAAATTGCCAAGGATCCCTTGCGGATGGCGGGGTTTGGGGAGGGGGAATGTTTGAAAAGTGAGTGATTTATGGACGCAACACAGATAACACCACGGATGATAATGATGCGAGAAGGACGTTAGGGACGCTTTTCGTGGTGGTACATTTTGCTGCTGGTCACTCCGTTTAAGTCTCATCAACAAGTTAAATATCTCTTGTTGAAACTCGTCAGATGAGTTGCTGGTTAGTTGTACCACCCCCACCTTTAGAAAGTCACAGAAGCCCAGTCGTGGGTTATCAGCCTTGTCATCAGTCAATTTCTTGGTCACAATGTAATTCAACTCAGTTATACCCCTCCGGGATTCCACAAGAGCTGATTGGAAGTCGGATTCTGCAAAGCTCGAAGTGACACTGATGCCACATGATTGAAGAGTAGGCGTATGTGTGTCCAGGTGCGACATGTCTGCCGCGTCATGTGTGGATTCTGGACGAGAAGTATCCTGGAACGGTTTCATGTGCATTGTCTCCCTTCTGGATGCTGAGCCCGCTGCTGCACTGGCTTGGGAAGCTGACCCCTTTGACACCCCGAATTCACCTTTTCCTTTAAGATGGCACATGATATGGCCCCTCAGGAAGTGGAAATTGTCTCTGGTCCATTTCTGCCGCTCTGTGGTCCCTACAGGACCGACCTCATGTGAGTGACCTTCCCGAAGAGTGTGCGCTGGCTCTGGAACCACTTTTGGCAGGCATCTTTGTCCAAGTTGTGCTCGTCACAAAACTTGTCCCATAGTCAGCCTCCCTCTTGGACCTATCCTTGTAGTTCTTTAAATGCTTGTTGTAGAGAATTTCATTGTCATGCAAAAAGTCCACTAATTCTGCTCATTCTCATCACTGAACACAACAGCGGTTTTTTGCCCCTTCTGTCAGCCTTTTTGCCCTTGCCCTTCTGTGTCCATGCAGAGGCATGTGTGTCCTGTGTGTCAGCAATGTCTTGTGCACTTGAATCCAATTCCTGCTGTGTCTCAAGCGCAATGTCACCCTGTTCTGTATCCGACATCTGCAGAGGATCCTCAACACCCACCACCACCTCCACCCCAGCTGCCTGCTGGCTCTGCTGAGTCTCTGGAACATAAGTCAACCCATCCATCTCTGGACTCCTTGCCTGGACCTGTGTGGACATCCTCTCCATCTCCTGACTACCTCTCCTCTTGATCCTTTTCTTTGGTGGCATTTTACAGAAATATTCACCAAACTCCCTATTTTGAAAAAAAAACAAACATTCTGACGCATCCAATTATCTCCCGCCATATAAGTTAGATGTACTAAAGATAGTGGAACATAAATTTTCTTGTCAGATGGAGGCACATGTAGAAGTGACAACAAGCAAGAGGCACTTTAATGTTTGATTGCAGTACTTTTAAAGACAAAAGGCATTTACTCATTTTAGTAGCTATTACTCTGCCATCCAAAGAGCTACAGTTTTGCAACTTTACTATGTAGATCAACCCAAAGTAGGTGAAGGACATATTTTGAAGAAATTGCCTATCTGTAACACTTTTAGAGATAAAAGATATTTACTCATTTTAGTGGCTATTACTCTGCCATCCAAAAGGCTACAGTTGTGCAACTTCACTATGTGGTATCGCCCAAAAGTAGGTGAAGGACTTATTTACAAGAAATTGTCTATGTCCAATAATTTTAAAGATAAAAGACATTTACTCATTTTAGTAGCTGTTACTCAGCTATGCAAAGAGCTACAGTTGTGCAACTTCACTATGTGGTAGATCATCCAAAAGTAGGTGAACAACTTATTTAGAAGAAATTGCCTATCTGCAATACTTTTAGAGATAAAAGACATTTACTCATTTCAGCAGGTATATGTCTCTGCTAAGAGCTCAGCAAAGAGCTATAGATGTGCAACTTCACTATGTGGTAGATCACCCAAAAGGTGAATGAGTTATTTAGAAGAATTTGCCTTTTTGTAACACTTTTAGAAATAAAAGACATTTAATCATTTTAGTAGTTATTACAAACTTGTAGGACCATTAATAAGCGAGTTATAAGCACTTTTAAGTTTGGCTATCCTCGTTTGACCTTGAAGGCAGGGTCCAAGGTCAAATCCGACCACACCAAAAGATTCCCAGCCCATGATTTTCTATAGGTTGGTTTTCCATTCCAAACCTCTAGGACCAATAATAAGTGAGTTATAAGCACTTTTTAGTTTGGGTATCCTCGTTTGACCTTGAAGGAGGGGTCCAAGGTCAAATTGGACCACATCAACAGATTCCCAGCCCATGATTTCCTATATGTCTGTTTACCATCCCAAACCTCTAGGACCAATAATAAGGGAGATATAAGCACTTTTCATGACTGACAAAGAAACACCTGTGGCGGCCATCTTGTTTTTCAAAATGAGGCCAAAAATATTCCCAGTCAAGATTTTATAATGAGGAATATATCCTGCAAATTTGAGATCTCTATCTATAATATCCTTTGCTCTAGAGGGCCACCAAAAGTCCTTGTTTAAAGTCGAATAAACGTCCCTGGCGGCCATCTTGTTTTTCAAAATGAGGCCAAAAATAATCCCAGGCAACATTTTATGGTTATTAATATATCCTGCAAACTTGAGAAGGCTAGCTATAATATTTTTTTCGTTAGAGCGGTAATGGTGAAATCTCTCTACACACTGCGGCTATCCAGTGGATCCAATGATTTACTCAACAGTGAAAACCTGAAAGTAGCTATTGCTCAGCTATGCCATGACAAACAGGTCTGCAATTTCACTATGTTATAGCTGACCAAAAATTACATGAATAACATATTTAAACAAAATACTCTAAATGCAATAGTTTTCAAGTTACAACTGATTTACTCAATAGTGATAACTCAAAGTAGCTATTACTCAGCTATGCAATGAGCTACATGTCTGAATTTTTACTATGTTATAGCTGACCCAAAAGTAGGTGAACAACATATTTAAGTAAAATACTGTAAATGCAATGGTTTTCAAGTTACAACTGATTTACTCAATAGTGAGAACCTGAAAATAGCTATTGCTCAGCTATGCCATGAGTTATAGATCTGTAATTTCACTATGTTATAGCTGACCCAAAAGTAGGTGAACAACATATTTTAACAAAATACTCCAAATGCAATATTTTTCAAGTTACAACTGATTTACTCAACAGTCAGTACCTGAAAATAGCTATTGCTCAGTTGTGCCATGAGCTACAGGTCTGTAATTTCACTATATTATAGCTGACCCAAAAGCAGCTGAATAACATATTTACACAAATTTCTGTAAATGCAATAGTTTTCCAATTACAACTGATTTACTCAACAGTGAGAACTTCAAAGTAGCTATTACTCAGCTATGCAATGAGCCACAGGTCTGGAACTTCACTATGTTATAGCTGACCCCAAAATAGGTGAATAACATATTGAAACTAAATACTCTAAATGCAATAGTTTTCAAGTTATAAGTGATTTACTCAACAGTGATAACCTAAAAGTAGCTATTACTCAGCTATGCCATGAGCTACAGGTCTGAAATTTTACTATGTTATAGCTGACCCAAAAGTAGCTGAATAACATATTTATACGAAATTCTCTAAATGCAATAGTTTTCAAGTTACAAGTGATTTTACTCATGATGGAAGTTACTGAAAAGCCCAAAAGAAGCTATTACTCACTTAGCTATTGAGACAGACACCCAAGTTACTCACCATGTTGTAGCTCTGAAAAAAGTAGCTGAATAACATATTTTAACAAAATGCTCTAAATGCAACACTTTTCAAGTTATAAGTGATTTAGTGCATCATTTCATGAATTAAAAATTCTTAAAAAAATTTATTATAAAAAAAATAAGACAGATCCAGGTCTCACACTCATACAAGATAATCTACCTCTGGCCTAGTACATATATGCAAGATATGAGAGAAATCCCTGCAATAGTCACTGAGAAAATTGTGATAAAGTGTTGAAATTTTCACACTATTGGTGGGGGTACCTCCCTTATAATGTCTCTAGCAAACAGACGAACAGACATTTGCATGCCTTGAACAATTTTTCATCCTCGATAGATAAGGTATCTTTTAAAAAGAACCAGCATGTCTCTAGGCCTTTTAGTTTTGGAGAAGTTGTTTACGCCCATGCCGCAGAGTGACAACATAAAAACTAGATGAATAACAAATGAAAAGATTTGCCTAACTTTAAAGGGTTACTATCCCCCAAAAATTACTACGTTTTTTTTGCTTGCATTCCCTATGTTTAATGCATTTATGTACATTGCCTGTAGTTAGGATTCCCAAAACACAACAAACACTTTATAAAATGACTTTTATAACATGCCTGTCAAGGCAGCAGTACACACTCCTCACTCGGCATTCTTATCCATGAGCCAGTGCACTGACGTCATGATTGCGCATGGTTTCAGCTTATCTCAGTGTCTGCATACAAAGTGGGGTAAACACAGCTTTTCTGGATTTTTTTATACCTCTTGTTTTTGTAAATATAACATTCAATATGGTACCCTGTGTTGCTTTTGGCTGTCACAATAAAAGTGACAGAAGAAAGCCTGGGCAAAGGATAAGTTTTTTTAGTTTTCCCAAATATAAGTCTATGAGAAACAGTTGGATAACTTTGATGAAAAGAAAGAATTATACCTACACACAAGCTTTGTTCAGATCACTTCACCACTGACCAATATAAAGTTAACCCAGAATGGATAGCTAAACATGGATACCCAAATGATTTATCAAAATTGAAATTGGATGCATTACCAAAGTTAACATTCCCAGACTCGAAAGAAAATACACCAGAAAAAAGTAGAAGTCCCTTCATGAAAAGGAGGAAAAAAGAGGTAAATACAATCAATTGTTTCATCAATTCTATTAAACTGGGGGATAATAAGTATTTTTTCAGTAATTATTATGCAATGTTCCCCTGTGAATGTATATATTCTTCTATTGTTGTAAAATATAGCAAGTCAGATGTTCTTATTTTTAATAAATAAATTAATTAATAGCCCCGATAAGGATATCATGCTTTATACATATCTTTGAAGTATTTAGGACCAAACAATACAGACTTCTTAGTAACTCCTTTTTTATGGTCTTTTAGACATTAGAGAAAGCACTTTCTAGTCATTCAGCTGGAGCTAAAACTCATGAGAATGCAGAAAATAGTAATGATATTTAGATAGACCATGAGGATCAAGAGCAGTGGAGAGCCACATTCAATAAGTAACTGTAGTAGTGTGGAGATACAAGCTGCTTGTGAAAGTATTCCCAGGTCTATCCAAGTAAAGCCAGAGGTCAGATCCAAAGGTAAGATCATTATTTTTTGTACTCAAGGATTTTTATCTTTTAAAGGCTGGGGTATCTTTGTTATTATCTGCTTGCACTGTATAAAAAGCAAGATCCTATGCTTGCATATGAGACACAGTAATCAGTGTCATCACACATATTACTTTAAATGAGCATCTGTCAGTCGGCTTCGTTTTATGTAAGGTGTATCATAGATACGTATTTTATAATTATTTTGTTGTAGTTATATTATGTAGCATATTAGACATATTTTAACATTTTTAAGGTATCCAAGCCATTAATGCAAAATATAATGCCAGATGCCTAATCAAACCACAGACAGTGGACACCGCTGTACAAACAGATGACAGTGCACTGGAAGATTCATGTATGCATAGACAGTGTCCATATAAAGGAAAAGAGGAGCAAATGGACTGGGGCAGGTTTGAAATTGATGACAATATGGATGATGATCCGGACTATACACCCGATCAGGAAGACCTGAATGAGGAAGAATTGACAATACGGATGGAGGCTGATGTGAACCCAGTGCTTGAAAACAAATATTTAGTGGCTCATTCTTGTCTGGTTCAACTCTTTACTCAGTGTAGAGAACCTCAATGTCAATACTCCACAGACCCTATACTAAGAACACGAGAAACACTGGTCACTGTTACAACAGAATGCACAGATGGTCACCTCTATTCTTGGTCAAGTCAACCAAGTGATGAAACCCTACCTTGGGGCAATCTTTCTGTGGCTGCTGCTGTGCTATATTCAGGAAGCAGCTATAAGAAAATGGCCACATTTTTCAGTCACATGAAAGTGCCTTTCATAAGTAGCAGTACTTTCTACAAAATACAGCGGTCATATCTGACACCAGTAGTGATAGAGTACTGGAGAGGCTGGCAAGATGTATACCTGGAGATGTTGGAGGGGAAAGAAGTCAGTGTTGCTGGGGATGGTCGCTGTGATTCTCCAGGACACTGTGCAAAATACTGTTCATATTCAATAATGGACGTCGAAAACAACAAAGTCTTGGATACACAAATTGTACAGGTACAAAGATCCTTTTCATTACATTTAGTTTTAGTGCCTGTGAAATATACTATGTCCTAATTTTACTTATAAAATATATAAAGTGTATCATTATCTCTGTTGCTGATGGAATATAAATCTACACCTTTAAACTAGAAAAATGTTTTTGCTAACAAAAATTAAGCGTCCCAAAAAGGATCACTGCAATATAATATACAGTAGAAAAAGGTTTTTGAAAATAAAAACATGCAGTGCTGAGAGAAGAAGTGAAAGTTAAGCAGACAGTGTGGAAGTTCATGCATTAACATGAAAGAAAAATTTAAGCTTTATTTTGTTTTCTATGGTCATAAATTGTGAAAAGTTAATTGAATAAATGCTCTGGCTAGGAATGCATAAAGCATCAATACTTATAATAGGTCAAAAGTTACACCATAAAACTAATTAATTAAAGAGTAACAGTGCTTTATAAATGCCATATATCAATTTACATTTTAAAAAAAGGCATAGTAAAATGTGAGCCTTTAGAAAGGCAAGAAGTTTATGACACAATGCTTTGAACACATCTAAAGCAAGAATAAAGGAGATAAAAGGCCAAAACACAAAATCGACTATTTTATGACCCCAGTTTGACCCATGAGGGGGGATGCGGGGGGTAAATCTGACCGGCTATCTAGACTCATCACATAAGGTTTCCCAATACCTCTTAATACATTCTAAAACTGTAAAAGCAAGAATAAAGGAGATATAAGGCAAAAACACAAAATTGGCTATTTTATGACCCCAGTTTGACCCAGAAGGGAGGGTCTGGGGGTAAATATGACCGGCTATCTAGACTCTTCACATATGGTTTCCCAATACCTCTTAATACATTCTCAAGCTCTAGAAGCAAGAATAAAGGAGATATAAGGGGAAAAGATGAAATTGGCTATTTTATGACCCCAGTTTGACCCCTACAGGGGGGTCGGGGGGGGGGAATTTGACTTGCTTTCTAGACTCTCCACATATGGTTTCCTACTACCTCCCAATACATTTTATGGCTCTAAATGCAATACTTAAGAAGATAATAGGGGGGTTCAAATGAATTTTAAGCTTTCTGATTGATACCTGTGAGAAAATCACTCATAAATCGGTGAATTTTCATCGGATTGCTCCCAAAATCTAATCAGCTCACGTTTTTGATAGTATAAACATGTGTATGAAGTTACAAGCCTCTGCGGTCGGTAGATTTTCCTGAAATCCGATGACGGGCGGGTGTACCCGAAAAAAAATTTTTTTGATCATGTGACCTTGATAAAGATCAAAGGTCAAATTTAAGCATGTGGATGTGGAAAAATTTTCCCACGCCTAAGGTATATAACTGCCAAATATGGTTAAAAAGGTTGCAATAATAAGGGAGATATTCAAGGGAGACCATAATGCGGCGGCGAGGAAACTGACGCGAAACCAAGTAAGCGCCCTTTCAGGGACGCTTAATTATGACTAACATTATTACTCATCCTTTATTTCTTAAGTTGAATATATCTGTCATCACTGAGCTTTACATATTACATGTAATATGTTTTTCAGTCAAATGAAGTATCAAGCCCTTTTCATATGGAGCTTGTTATTCAAGCTAGACCATAATGAGGCGGTGATCAGTTAAACCTACGTGAAAACAAATAAGCACTCTGGATGGGCTGCTTAATTATACAGTATTTCTAATTAATTACTTAGTTACTCAGATACTTGTGTGTCCTCGATGGATGGGTTTTGGATATGATAACGTAGATGGACAATGATGAATATCAAAACAAATGGAAACAAATCATCCAACATATAGCAACAGTATTAAATCTCCAAAGTCTCTAATTCTATGTGACAGCATGTTCATTTTAAATACAGTTTACTCTCATTTTTCCACACCTGTTGCAAAACATCCCTTAAGTTCAGATAATCGGGAAGTTTGGACAGCTGAGAATGTGACTATAGTCATGCATTAGCGGTATTGGCAACAGACAATATTGCTGATATAAGTACATAATAATGACATAAAATATGCAAATACATGTTTTATTTTGTTTTTCTTATGAATAATTCAAAACATTTGGCCAATAAAGGCAATAAATATGTTCTTACATAACAAAATTTCATTCAGATAATTAAAAAAAAATAAAAATAACTTAATGTTTTGGAGATTTCTAAAATTGGAATTATAGGAAACATGGGGCCATTCAATTATCCCCAAAAAGTTACAAGAACTAGAAGAATGTTTTTGCTGACAAAAACGAAGTGGCCCTGATGAAAAAGAAGTCACCCATAAAAGATGTCAACATATGCATCATAAGCAATAGAAACTGTGAACTTTATTGCATTGTGTATGTTACTTGTCCCTATTTTCATCTTTAATAAGTGTGCACAATTAAAGTGAGGTCAGCTGAACAATACAATAGCTGGAGATTAAAAACTCCATAATTTCACTGCAAGGTGGCCATAACTTCATTCATATTGGGACTTTAAGGTGACCATAAAATATGAATGTCCCTTTTCTCATCCTTTATAAGTGCATAAAGTTTAGCTCATGTCAGTTGAACAATAAGATAGCTGAAGGCTAAAACTTCCTTTTTCACTGTAAGGTGACCATAACTTCATTCATATTGCGACTTTAAGGTGACCATAATATGAGAATGTCCCTTCAATATCAATATATGTTAGATATGGAAAAAGAAAAGAGCCAGACGGCTTTATTCAAATGTTATGACTTTAGGGGGGCCAAAATTATATTAACAGTTTAAGGTCATCTTAAAGTCAGGATAACCCTTTGGTTTGCCATCCTTTATAGGTGTGCAAAGTTTAACTGAGGTCAGTCGAACAATAAGATACTTGGAGGCTGAAAACCCCCTTATTTCACTTTAAGGTGGCTACAACTCCATTCATACTGAGAGTTTAAGGTGACCATAAGTATTATTGTTATCTACTTTAATACCAGTGTTAATTTCAATATAAAAAAAAATGGAAAAAGAAAGGAGCCAGAGGATTTTATTCCAATTTGATGACTTTAAACAGGCCATATGTCCATTAACATTTTGAGTTTAAGGTCACCATAAAGTCAGGATATTCCTTTGGCAAATCTTAATATCTGTGCCAAGTTTGGCTGAAAAAAGTGAAAAACTAAGTGAACTGGAGGGCTAAAACCCCCTTTTTGACATTAAGGTGACCTTAAGATTGCAGACACAGGGCTAAAACTTCGGCATGTGAAAGATTATCAAAAAGTAGCTGAATAAGTTATTCCAACAAAACGACGAAATCCTAACCGTTTTTGAGATACAGACCAAGTACCCATTTTTAAAAAATTTACAAAAATAAAACGCCTCCCATTCAGGTATCTATGGTGCGATTGATGAGATAATCCTTTCCGACCTTGGAAATTTGGTCTAGAATGTACCAGATAAATTTTATAGCACAGGTGTGTGTTGTTTTTTCCGAAACGCGATGACGGGGTGTTTTGGAGTTATGCTTAAGGTTACCTTAAGTAAAGGTTAAGGTCTGCGCAAAGTATCCCAAAAAATTTTCCCGCCCTTATAGTTTTAAAGAAAGATAAGAAGGAAAGAAAAATTTGAAAGGCTAAGAAGTTATTCAAGGGAGACCATAATCTGGTGGCAGCGGCGGTGATCAGTCGAACTTCGGTGAAAACAAATAAGCGTCCCTGACGGGCCGCTTAATTAAGCGTCCCTTGAAAAGGGGACGCTTATTGGTTTCACCCCTGGTTTTCAGTCAGCCGCCGCCGCCGCCGCATTATCGTCTCCCTTGAATATCTCCCTTGTTATTAGGCCTATCCAAATGATATGTGGCAGTGTTCTTCTATAGGCGTGGGGAAATTTTTTGACAGGCATAAATTTGACCTTTGACCTTTATCAAGGTCACATTATAAAAAATTCAAAAAAAAATTTACTTCCTTTTCACTAGATTTCCTCAGAAAGTACTGGGTGTGGGTCAACCAAATTTGGTATGCACATTCCTGGGGGAAGAATCTAGGCGCCAGTCGATATTGGGATCAATCGGGCCATAATTGACTGATTGACGGGCGATTGATTATAAGTTCATAAAAATTTTGCTAAGATTAAGCCTTGAACTCGCTTATTATTGGTCGTAGAGGTTTGGGATGGTATACCAACATATAGGAAATCATGTGCTGGGAATCTTCTGGTGTGATCAGATTTGACCTTGGGCCCCTCGTTCAAGGTCAAGCGAGGATAGGCAAAGTTTAAAGTGCTTATAACTCGCTTATTATTGGTCCTAGAGGTTTGTGATGGTATACCAACATATAGGAAATCATGTGCTGGGAATCTTCTGGTGTGGTCGCATTTGACCTTGGGCCCCCCCCTTCAAGGTCAAACGAGGATAGCCAAACTGAAAAGTGCTTATAACTCGCTTATTATTAGTCCTAGAGGGTTGGGATGGTATACCAACATATAGGAAATCATGTGCTGGGAATCTTCTGGTGTGGTCGCATTTGACCTTGGGCCCCCCCTTCAAGGTCAAACGAGGATAGCCAAACTGAAAAGTGCTTATAACTCGCTTATTATTGGTCCTAGAGGTTTGGGATGGTATACCAACATATAGGAAATCATGGGCTGGGAATCTTCTGGTGTGGTCGGATTTGACCTTGGGCCCCTCGTTCAAGGTCAAAAGAGCATAGCCAAACTTAAAAGTGCTTATAACTCGCTTATTATTGGTCCTAGAGGTTTGTAATGGTATACCAACATATAGGAAATCATGTGCTGGGAATCTTCTGGTGTGGTCGCATTTGACCTTGGGCCCCCCCTTCAAGGTCAAACGAGGATAGCCAAACTGAAAAGTGCTTATAACTCGCTTATTATTGGTCCTAGAGGTTTGGGATGGTATACCAACATATAGGAAATCATGTGCAGGGAATCTTCTGGTGTGGTCAGATTTGACCTTGGGCCTCTCCTTCAAGGTCAAACGAGGATAGCCAAACATAAAAATGTTTATAACTCGCTTATTATTGGTCCTACAGGTTTTGGATGGTATACCAACATATAGGAAATCATGGCCTGGGAATCTTTTGGTATGGTTAGATTTGACCTTGGGCCTCTCCTTCAAGGTCAAACGAGGATAGCCAAACTGAAAAGTGCTTATAACTTGCTTATTATTAGTCCTAGAGGTTTGGGACGGTATACCAACATATAGGAAATCATGGCCTGGGAATCTTTTGGTGTGGTCGGATTTAACCTTGGGCCTCTCCTTCAAGGTCAAACGTGGATAGCCAAACTGAAAAGTGCTTATAACTTGCTTATTATTAGTCCTAGCGGTTTGGGATGGTATACCAACATATAGGAAATCATGGCCTGGGAATCTTTTGGTGTGGTCGGATTTAACCTTGGGCCTCTCCTTCAAGGTCAAACGAGGATAGCCAAACATAAAAATGCTTATAACTCGCTTTTTATTGGTCCTAGAGCTTTGGGATGGTAAACTGACATGTAGGAAATCATGGGCTAGGAATCTTCTGGTGTGGTCGGATTTGACCTTTGGCCCCTCCTTCAAGGTACAACGAGCATAGCCAAACTTAAAAGTGCTTATAACTCGCTTATTATTGGTCCTAGAGGTTTGGGATGGTATACCAACATATAGAAAATCATGGGCTGGGAACCATCTGGTGTGGTCGAATTTGACCTTGGGCCCCTCCTTCAAGGTCAAATGAGGATAGGCAAACTTAAAAGTGCTTATAACTCGCTTATTATTGGTCCTAGAGGTTTGGGATGGTATACCAACATATAGGAAATCATGTGCAGGGAATCTTCTGGTGTGGTCAGATTTGACCTTGGGCCTCTCATTCAAGGTCAAACGAGGATAGGCAAAGTTTAAAGTGCTTATAACTCGCTTATTATTGGCCCTAGAGGTTTTGGATGGCATACCAACATATAGGAAATCATGGGCTGGTAATCTTTTGGTGTGGTTAGATTTGACCTTGGGCCTCTCCTTCAAGGTCAAACGAGGATAGCCAAACTGAAAAGTGCTTATAACTTGCTTATTATTAGTCCTAGCGGTTTGGGATGGTATACCAACATGTAGGAAATCATGGCCTGGGAATCTTTTGGTGTGGTCGGATTTAACCTTGGGCCTCTCCTTCAAGGTCAAAAGAGGATAGCCAAACATAAAAATGCTTATAACTCGCTTATTATTGGTCCTAGAGCTTTGGGATGGTAAACTGACATGTAGGAAATCATGTGCCAGGAATCTTCTGGTGTGGTCTGATTTGACCTTGGGCCCCTCCTTCAAGGTCAAACGAGCATAGCCAAACTTAAAAGTGCTTATAACTCGCTTATTATTGGTCCTACAGGTTTGTGATGGTATACCAACCTATAGGAAATCATGGGCTGGGAACCTTCTGGTGTGGTCGGATTTGACCTTGGCCCTCTCCTTCAAGGTCAAATAAGGATAGCCAAACATAAAAATGCTTATAACTCGCTTATTATTGGTCCTAGAGCTTTGGGATGGTATACCAACATATAGGAAATCATGGGCAGGGAATCTTATGCTGTGGTCGGATTTGACCTTGGGGCCCCCTTCAAGGTCAAGCGAGGGTAGTCAAAGTTAAAAGTGCTGATAACTCGCTTATTATTGGTCCTAGAGGTATGGGACGGTAAAGCAACATGCAGGAAATCATGGGCTGGTAATATTTTAGTGTGGTCGTATTTGACCTTGGGCCTCCCCTTCAAGGTCAAATGAGGATAGGCAAACTTAGAAGTGCTTATAACTCACTTATTATTGGTCCTAGAGGTTTGGGATGGTAAACCAAGATGTAGGAAATCATGGACTTGGAATCTTTTCTTGGGATCGGATTTGACCTTGGGACCCTCCTTCAAGGTCAAATGAGGATAGGCAAACTTAAAAGTGCTTATAACTTGCTTATGAGTTGCTTATTATTGGTCCTACAAGTTTTGGATATTAAACCAACCTATAGGAGTTCATGGTTTGCAATTTTTTTTCATTTGTGATTTTGAAATGTTTTGCAGTTGGCCTTCATATCTGTGACAAGTGTATTTACTTTGCAACCTCTTGCTTTTGACTAAAGTTACATATATTTTTTCCTGTAGAGTACAACAACTCTATATATTACTTTGTTCTCTTTCTTTTATATTTGTAAAAAGGAATTTATAATCTTTCCCCTTCATTAATCCAACAAACAGAAACTTCACTCAGTTTACCATATTTTGAAGTGAATTACCACTGAATTATGTTCTAATGATATATATTAGGATAGTAAGTTGTTACAGTTGTAAATGTCTGATGTACTGCATATATTCAAAAAGTATACAGATCCATGCCACCTTAATAGTAGATTCAACCTTTTCTTTACACTCACTCAGAGCCTTGCTTAAGGCTCAAGTACCCTAGTAATTAAGAGAAAAGATACAGAAAACATGGTCATTTTGCATAATGTACTCTTACAATTAACATGTACTGGATTTTACACATGATATGTCTGCTCAGTTTATATCTCAAAACATGCATGAGTGCTTTATGAATACCAAATATCTGTGTACAAGTATGAAAACATATGGTACAAATTTGAGCCTTAAGCAAGGCTAACTCACTCAATGAGAATTTGGAGAAAAGACACTGTTGTA
This sequence comes from Sabellastarte sp. h YS-2021, assembly GCA_964017235.1. Classification (NCBI taxonomy): domain Eukaryota; kingdom Metazoa; phylum Annelida; class Polychaeta; order Sabellida; family Sabellidae; genus Sabellastarte; species Sabellastarte sp. h YS-2021. Next base: position 118,502,592 of record OZ024928.1, read on the forward strand.
TACTTCAAGGATGAAAACAATCATGTAGCCTTGTTCAGGTGCACAGATTGTTTCTGTTGAAATCACCATTTTTATCACCTTTTTAATATCACATCACTTTGTGGCATTGTCTGATGGAATATTGGTGATCGATGTGCCCAAGATGGGCATCATATTTAACAAGTCCCTATAATAATATACATTGCATCATACTCATTTTATTTCCTGTAGTATGTCACAGAACATTGTAGAAATAATATCGTGTGCTACTGACATTATCTACATATAACATAGCTTTCAGATAATTTGCTTTTTTATACACCGGACACATATTTTTGTTAAGGAAAACAATGACCTACAATATTATAATTGTTTCATTTTTAAAGCTGTAGAACTGTTTTTGAAATAAGTAAGGTTAATTGCTGGTGGTTTATATTTACAGTAACCTTGACCAAACATCCTAACCTGTAATGACAAATTTTAAAGTGGTTATAACTCACGTATTATTGGTCCTAAGGTTTGCAATATGAAACCAACCTAAGGGGAACCATAAGCTGGACTTGGGTCCTGTTTCGAGGTATATAGTTATAAATAGAGACTTTGGGAAAGACTAAGATAGTTGTAAAATACAGATGTTAAAAACACAACAAATGTATCAGTTTATGGGAATGATCTCCTCTTGAACTCTAAGATCCTTTTATAAAGGTAAACAGCAATAAAACCACACACATTGTGCAGAACTATGTATAAACATGGTCTCGGGTGTTTTACTATTATGGAGGAATATGTCACAGTGGAAACTCCAATCCAGTGCCATTTCTAATTCCCCTAGTGGTAGTTCCAATTAGAACTACCACTAGTGCTGCTTCCAATTGGAACTACCACTAGTGTCATTTCTAATTCCCCTAGTGCTGCTTCCAATTGGAACTACCACTAGTTGTACTTCTAATTGGAAGCAGCACTAGGGGAGTTAGAAATAGCACTAGTGGTAGTTCCAATTGGAACTACCACTAGGGGAATTAGAAATGGCACTAAATCTTTGAAAGGTGTAATTTCTAAAATCATCAATCAACATTTTTGTGACAACACTAATTTCTAATCCGAATTGCAATTACCCCATTTTGTCCCTTTAATTGTGATATCTGCTCAGATGAGCAGCTCTCACCAGAGCAGCAATTTGCTTTAATATTCTAGATTATAGTTATGCAGGTAATCCATGTCATCATTTTGATCTATCTTTCTTTAGAACACATAAAAGGGGCCCATCAAAGGAATACATTTCTGTAATTAACTGTGCTACTGTGTCTATATAAGACCAGCCCATCTAGGCAATGGTCAGTTTAACTTTTGGAAACAACAGTGAATAGTTATTAACTAAAGTTTCACAAATATGACCAAGTTGTAGCTTCTTTAAGTACTGGGTTTCAAAAAACTTTAAAGTACAAAAACTTAGTGCCAGAAATGTGCTATCCTGTCTGAAGACTTCCAATCCAGTGGTTCCTCAAGTGATATAAAACATTAAAACTTGTGAAATGACGTCATATTGTGTATTGTATGTATTGTCATTTACTGTATGTGAATACTGTATGTATTATCATTTACTGTATGTAAATAAACAGTTTGTGATCAATGATGAACTTCTTCATGAGAAGTCATATCAAGAGTCATTGCCATTTCTAATTCCCCTAGTGGTAGTTCTAATTGGAACTACCACTAGTGCCATTTCTAATTCCTCTAGTGGTAGTTCCAATTGGAACTAGCACTAGTGCTACTTCTAATTGTTGTTTATCAGCAAAGGATTAGAAATGGCACTAGTGGTAGTTCCAATTGGAAGTAACACTAGTGGTAGTTCCAATTGGAACTACCACTAGGGGAATTAGAAATGGCACTGGATTGGAGTTTCCACTGTGACAAATACATAGATAGATAGATCTTTATTCAGCACTACATTACAATGTAATAATACAACAATTTAAAATAAATGCTGAAAGTAAATGTCAGAAGTTCAAATGAACTTATAACTAGACATCCCTAAATTTGGAGAGAACTGACAACATAAAGTTAAGAACATACAATAAATACTAAACAGAAATGCCTGAAGTTCAAATGAACTTATTAGTAAATATTACTTAACTTGGACATAACTGACAACAGAAAGTCAAGAAAGAAATACAGCAGATAAAATAGATTTCGATTTGTGACACAAAGAAGCTATTTAGCAATGAATATGCTAATTTGAACTGTTTGTCTGTTAATTAAATTTTAACATACTTGACAAAGTACTTAATGGTAAAAATATAGATTAAGATACACACAGATTTAGTACACAGATCCGTAACTTCCATTTGTCATACCATAATTTGTTGGATAGGCAATGGTTTTTTATATTTAGTGAGGAATTCTTCTTTTAATCTCTTTTTGAAGCTTATTATAGATGGCAACAATCTTACATGTGATGGAATTTGATTGTACAGTTTAACCCCTATAATACTAGGACATCTACTTTTCTGGAAAGTTTTGGGGATATTTTGATAAATGTTTCCACAGTTCCTTGTATTACTAGTTATGAACATGCTTGACATATCTATATCGTTCCATTAGTTTAGGTGGTATCAAATTCCTATCAGCTTTGAAAATATGAGTACATGTTTTGAATTTTATTATATCCCGTAACTTTAAACATTTGAATGCATTGTATGTGTTGCTTGTTGAATCTCTGTATCTTAAGGAGCCAATCAGGCACATTCCTGACAGAGGAATCTAAGCGCCAGTCGATATTGGGATCAATCGGGCCATAATTGAGCGATTGACGGGCGATTGATTATAAGTTCATAAAAAATTTACTACGATTAAGCCTTGAACTTGCTTATTATTGGTCCTAGAGGTTTGGGATGGTGTACCAACATATAGGAAATCATGTGCTGGAAATCTTCTGGTGTGGTCAGATTTGACCTGGGGCCCCTAGTTAAAGATCAAAAGAGGATAGGCAAAGTTTTAAGTGCTTATAACTCGCTTATTATTGGTCCTAGAGGTTTGGAATGGTATACCCGCATATAGGAAATCATGTGCTGGGAATCATCTGGTGTGGTCAGATTTGACCTTGGGCCCCTCGTTTAAGGTCAAACGAAGATAGCCAAACATAAATGTGCTTATAACTCGCTTATTATTGGTCCTAGAGCTTTGGGATGGTAAACCAACATATAGGAAACCATGGACAGGGAATCTCTTGGTGTGGTCAGATCTGACCTTGGGCTTCCTCTTCAAGGTCAAACGAGTATAGGCAAACATAAAAGTGCTTATAACTCGCTTATTATTGGTCCTAGAGGTTTGTGATGGTATACTAACATATAGAAAATCATGGGCTGGGAATCTTTTGGTGTTGTCAGATTTGACCTTGGGCCTCTTCTTCAAGGTGAAACAAGGATAGCCAAACATAAAAGTGCTTATAAGTGGCTTATTATTGGTCCTAGAGCTTTGGGATGGTAAACCAACCTGTAGGAAATCATGTGCTGGGAATCTTCTGGTGTGGTCAGATTTGACCTTTGGGCCTCTCCTTCAAGGTCAAATGAGCATAACCAAACTTTAAAGTGCTTATAACTCGCTTATGATTGGTCCTAGAGGTTTGGGATGGTAAACCAACATGTAGAAATTAAGGGCTGGTAATCTTTTGCTGTGGTCGAATTTGACCTTGGCCCTCTCCTTCAAGGTCAAATGAGCATAGCCAAACTTAAAAGTGCTTATAACTCACTTATTATTGGTCCTACAGGTTTAGGATGGTAAACCAACATGTAGGAAATCATGTGCTGGGAATCTTCTGGTGTGGTCAGATTTGATCTTAGGCCTCTCCTTCAAGGTCCAACGAGGATAGGAACTTTAAAGTGCTTATAACTCATTTATTATTGGTCCTAGAGGTTTGGGATGGTACACCTACATATAGGAAATGATGGGCTTGAAATCTTTTGATGTGGTCAGATTTGACCTTGGGCCTCTCCTTCAAGGTCAAACAAGCATAGCCAAACTTTAAAGTGCTTCTTCTTCTTTGCAGCTGAAAACACACAGTCAGCTGATACAGAACCCGTTCATAGGCACTGAGTGTTTTTTTCGTTTTAAGGTCACTCTTGTGATCCTAACATGGTCCTTTTCATGAACATTTCTCTTCACCAATAACATTTACCTCTTCACATTAGTCCTTTAGCATTTTATATAAAGCTTAAAAGCTGTAGGGACGCTTTGTTTTTGTGTACAAAAACTTTTGTCTAGTTATAACTTTTTTTTAATTTGTAAAATATTTTTGACGCATTATTTACGATTTTTTGTAATCGACAGCCTAAAATATTTTGTCTTAACCCCGAATTAAATGCAACATCTCAACCTTGTAATACAACACTTTTAATGACACTCAAGTTTATCAGTCAGACTGTGTTTTTAAGAAAATCTAATTCAATGGATTACGTGTTTTTTAATGCCTGCCACTCACTTGTTATGATCAGAGGCCAAGGAATATGCTTAATAAGTGAAAGCTCTTTATAACCTAGCTAGCAAACTAAAGCAATGCATATTAATCTGTTATTGTTGGCCTCCTTATGGCATATTTATCAATGAAGGCACAGTTTCTGTTCAGTAACACCAAGTTTAGCGGATAATGTTATTTCATTGTGTGGAGGGGTTAAAATATTGTATGCCTTCCTTCTGTAAACCAAGCTCCTCTCCCAAACTCTGCCCCCCCCCCCCCCCCCCCCCCCCGACCTTTGTTTTGAACTTAGAAGATGCCTTAATTGCACTTAATCAACGAGGCCTAGCTGAGAAAAGGAAGGGCCTAATATGAAGGGATTACTGTGTGTTAAGTAGTGCTGGCAGAATGCCATGGTTTTACCTGTTGATGCTCAAATCGGAGTAATGTGAACAAAGATCGAACCTGTAAGATGGCTATAAAATTATGCATGGTTGAATTATGGTTTGGATGTTCTCGATATTGTTCAACCATATCAAAGTGACCTCGCATATTTATGTGAGGATTTAAGACCTCTCCCATTTTTATACTCATTTTGTATGGTCGGATTAAGGTTGGAGTGTTTTGAATGTTACCCATACATACAGATGTGGCAATACATGCTTATTGTGTGGTGTTAGGGCAAAACCTGTGGCTCACTTGATGAAATTCCATCTGTTAAAATGGGAAGTTGCAAAAGTAAAACATTTAATAAATTCTAATATGACTTTAACAGTGCTTAATCTGCATCAAAAGACAACCAAAAGTGCAACAACCAAGATTCAAGTAAAAAGATATCAGAGAGATATAAGAGAGATATAAAATTCATAATTTTATTTTCAGACAATGCAATAAACAAGACAGTGACACAATAATACAGCATAAATAGAACTAGATTGGGCCAACTCGGCGCCAACATATCCCCAGACAGGTCATCACTCACGCCACAGGTTTTGATCGGGAATTTTTTAAAACATAATTACCCATTATTATATGAACTTCAGCACATCAATCTACTCTGTTTATATCTCCCCAAGGAAGATGGTGTATCCCCAGACACCGAATACATAACTCAAATTATATTTTCAATCTTCCTGCAATGATAACTCTAAACCTATTTTCAAAGTATTTAAATGATTGATGATTGAATGTCCATTCTAAAATAATAATCCCAAAAGAGCATATCTGTTTCTATATTTGTTGACAAATAAAATATTATTTTTAACTCAACTCATCATATTTTTCAATCTTCCTTCAAAGTATTAAATGATTGATGATTCAATGTCCATTCTAAAATTCATAATCCCAAAAGCGCATATCTGTTTCTATATTTGTTCACAAATAAAATATTACTTAAAAAAAAATTATTTATATTATTATTTTATTATATTATTTTTAGAATTTGCAAATTGTTTTCAGTTATTCATTTCCTCTATACCTATATATGTGGTCCATATATATGCAACCTAAATATGTGACACAATCTCAGTTCTGACTCCCCTTTGTGTTATATGTAATGAAGCCCACCACCTCCCACCCTCACCCCTCTCCCCTTCTCCACACCTCTCTCACTATTACACAAGATCTGCAACCCCATTGAGTTCTTTGTTTCTCATCTGATATCATTAAATACCTTTGTTTATTTAGTGTCACTCAATATAGCTGGAGGTCCCAGAGGTGGGTGGGGGGAATCCGAGTGGGGGATGTGCGTTGAGCATAAATGGTAAGCAAACAATCTATATAAAAGGGGTATTCAAATACAAAAAGAATTGAGAATTTTAAGTATGTGATTATCAACTGAAATGAGTTCATAACTGTAGGAGCTGTGCCAAAATTAACTGAGGCAAGTTGAATAAAACTGGGCTAGTTGAGGGTTAAAAATCCCCTAGTTTTACTACATAAGGATATAATTTCATTAATATTGGGACTTAAAGCTCACTTAAAGTGTCCATTTTGTCTACTTGAATATGTTTAACCAGTTTCATTTTAAAAAGTGAAAAACTCAGCAAGCAGAGGTATAACACACAAAAATAAGTTCCTAAAAGACTAAGATAGCCATAACATTATTAATATTCAAAATTTAAATAGACAGGCATTTCCTTTTAAAAATTCAAAGATTTCAGCTCTATAACCCACATAGTTTGACAGTTACTGGGCTTTAAAGTGGCATAATATCCATAAATTGGGTTTCTGTGGGCATTTTACAATTGTTAAAGAGACCTTAGCAATTAAACTACAGATCTGAAACTTTTTGGGGGACATACATAACAAACAAAAATTATATATAATACAGTTTAAGACTTGTCACACTAAGCATTTCCAAATAACAGGGCAAAATACGGAAAAAATGTCAAAAAAGGCACTTGGGCGAGTGTCTATGGCCCTCATACACAGGTTAAATGTCTACTAAAAACCTTGATTTTCGGCATATGTAAAAAGGACATAATAATGCATTCCCAGATGGGATTTCAGCTCCATCAATCACATAGTTTAACAGTTACAGAGCTTAAAGGTGGTAAAAAGTCCAAATATTGGGTCATTGTGGGCCTTTTAGAGATCTCGATGTGGCTTTCAAATTAAAGCTTCAGACTTAAAATTTGTTACATACTAAGATTACACATAGAATATGTATCTAATAAAGTTTGAAACTTCTCAGACTTACCATTTCCAAGTTACAGAGCAAAATATGTGAAAAATGTCTTAAAAGGGTCACTCAGGTGGGTGTTTAAGGTCCTCATACACAGGTTAAATGTCTACTTGAAGCCTTGATTTTTGGCACATGTAAAAAGAACATAATAATGTATTCCCAGATGAGATTTCAGCTCTATCAGTCACATAGTTTAACAGTCACAGGCCTTAAAATTGGCAAAAAGTCCAAATACTGGGTCTTTATGGGGCCTTCTAGAGACCTAAATGTGGCCTTCAAATTAAAGCTTCAGACTTAAAATTTGTCACATACTAAGATTACACATAGAATATGCATCTAATACAGTTTGAAACTTCTTAGACTTACCATTTCCAAGTTACAGGGAAAAATATGTGAAAAATGTCTAAAAATGGTCACTCGGGTGGGGATTTATGGTCCTCATACACAGGTTAAATGTCTTCTTAAAGCCTTAATTTTTGGCACATATAAAAATAACATACTAATATCTTCTCAGATAGGATTTGAGCTCTATCAGTCACATAGTTTGACAGTCACAGGGCTTAAAAGTAGCAAAAAGTCCAAATATTGGGTCTTTGGGAGCCTTTTAGAGACCTCAATTTGACCTTCAAAATTAAAGCTTCAGACTTAAAATCTGTTACATACTAAGATTACACACAGAATATATATCTAATACAGTTTGAAACTTCTCAGACTTACCATTTCCAAGTTACAGGGAAAAAGATGTGAAAAATGTCTTATAAGGGTCACTCGGGTGGGTGTTTATGGTCCTGATACACACGTTAACTGTCTATTAAAGGCCTAAATGTTGGGGCACATATAAGAAAACACATAGATATATTCCCAGATGATATTTAACTTAGATGAGAGACATAGTTTGAAAGCTACAGTGCTTGAAAGTGGCAAAAAGTGCATAAATTGGGTCTCTGTGGGCACTTTTGAGACCTTAAGTCGACCCCTTTGGGTAAACCTACAGCCCTAAAATTTTCTACAGACAAGGATTACATATCAAAGTTATACCTAGCGCAGTTTGAGACTCATCAGAATTATCACTTCCAAATTATAGGGCAAAATATGTGAAAAGTATAGCAAAAAATCCCTAAGTGGGGGTATTTATGGGCCTCAAACACAATTTTCTCCTCAACTTAAAGTCATGATTTTCGGCACATGTACTAAGAACATATTAATGTGTTGTCAGGTAAAATTTCAGCCAGCTGAGCATCATAGTTTGTGACCTACAGGGCTCTAAGTGGCCAAAAGTGCAATTTCTGACCTTAAGGTGGCCATAAGTTCTTTTTTACTGGGAGTTTAAGGTCACCTTAAAATAGGGATCTTCCTTTGGGCACCCTTAACATGTGTACCAAGTTTGAAAAAAAAATATTAATTTGTTTTTGAGTTATCGCGTCCACAAGGAAATTTCTACGGCGGCGGCGGCGGCGGCGCAACGGACCTGAATCCAATATATCCCCGACTTTCGTCTGGGGATATAATAATACCGTACATTGTAATTAAAATGACAAAATCTTGCGATCTGAAACATAGGACTACAAGAAAAACTAGATGAATGCTTTTGCTAACAAAAGCGAAGCGTCCCTGAGAGTTTAAAATGCCTTGTGGTTTTAATAAGCATGCTGTAAAGCTAAGAATGCACAAAGCTGTACCGTACTGTTACATAAAGCAACCCCCTTAGTGATATCATGACAGGGAAAATCCTACAAAGGTCTTCTTTAATTAACATAAACAAGCGTTGTAGACATAGACAAGCTGGAGAAAGTGTTGTACATTGGATGTACAACATTGGATGTAACTTTAGTAAATTTTGTGTAAATGCTACAAAGCATTTCAGTAACGAGTATTGATAACTTCATATAATCATATAATATAATCATATAATCATGTGTGCAAGTATGTATTGCTATTTAGATTGTCCACAGGGTTTTGCAATAGGTTTTAATACATTGTGCAAGCATAAAAGCAACAATAAAGGCAAAAGCTATTTCATGACCCCAGTTTGACTCATACATGGGGGTCAGGAGGTAAAACTAACCGGCTATTTAGACTGTCCACATATGGTTTCCCAATACCTCTTAATACATTCCGAAGCTATAATAGCAACAATGAAGGAGATACCAGGTTGAAAAACAAAACAGCTATTTTTTACCCCAGTTTGACCCATAAGGGGGGGGGGGGGGGGTCGGGTGGTAAAACCGACCGGCTACTTAGACTCTCCACATATGCTTTCCGAATACTTCTTGATACATTCTCAATCTATAAAAGCAACATTAAAGGAGATATAAGACAAAAACTCGAAATCAGCTATTTTATGACCCCAGTTTGACCCATGGGGGGGGGGGGGGGAGGAGGGATCAGGGGATAAAAGTGGCCAGCTATTTAGATTCTCTACATATGCTTTCCCAATACCTCTTAATACATTCTGAAGCTATAAACGCAACGATAAAGGAGATATAAGGCAAAAACTCAAAATCAGCTATTTTATGACCCCAGTTTGACCCATAAGGGGGGGTCGGGGGGTAAAACTGACTGGCTATTTAGACTCTTCACATATGCTTTCCCAATACCTCTTAATACATTCTGAAGCTATAAAAGCAACAATAAAGGAGATATGAGGCAAAAACTCAAAATCAGCTATTTTATGACCCCAATTTGACCCATAAGGGGGGGTCGGGGGGTAAAACTGACCGGCTATTTAGACTCTCCACATATGCTTTCCCAATACCTCTTAATACATTCTGAAGCTATAAAAGCAACAATAAAGGAGATATAAGGCAAAAACTCAAAATCAGCTATTTTATGACCCCAGTTTGACCCATAAGGGGGGGCCGTGGGGTAAAACTGACCGGCTATTTAGACTCTCCACATATGGTTTCCTATTACCTCCCAATACATTTTATGGCTCTAAATGCAATACTTAAGAAGATAATAGGGGGGGTTGACCTAAATTTAAGGCTCTCAGATTGGAAGGTGTGAGGAAATCACCCATAAATGAGACATTTTTCTAGGGATTGCTCCCAAAATCTAATCAGCTCGCGTTTTTGATAGTATGAACAGGTGTGTCAAAGCATAAGGCTGTGTAGCAAGTAGTTTTTCCTGAACTGTGATGACGGGGGGGGGGGGGGGGGGGTACTTAAAAAAAAATTGTTTTTGATCATGTGACCTTCATAAAGGTCAAAGGTCAAATTTAAGCATGCAGAAAAATTTTCCCACGCCTAAGGTATATAAGTGCCAAATATGGTTTCAATCCTACTAATAATAAGGGAGATATTCAAGGGAGACCATAATGCGGCGTGGGTCGGCCTCATATTTCCTTAAGTCTGTGTGTGCAAGTACTAGCACCTGATATTCTACTTGTAAAATATTGCTAGACAACTTCAACAGTAGTTGTAGTAAGACACAGGACGTCTTTTTCTGACGTTTGGCGGGCCGGTCTGCGCCGACCGGATAAGCTATTGTCCATTGGATAGGATGTATTAACGCAATAAAAATATATTGTTATAGATGGTGCTTGAAGTTAAATATCATCACTTACAGTGGGTGATAATTGCTGCCATATATAATGTATTTTTATAGCCATCTAGCAATTATTCATTCTCAGAAATGTTTGCATATCAGACTGATAAACTTTCCGATGGACCAGTAACTTGGGCAAATTATCAGTCCTGTGGTCCCAAAACTATTTTGGCTTAATTTCGTACCCTGAATCAAGGTCACACCATGACGTAGCACTGCTACATCCCCCAAGCCAATGTCCCTACCATGTAACAACTTCCTACAACTTACAGTTTTCGAGATTTAAACCGGATAAGATTTTATAGGTCAAGGTCACTACAGCAAGGTCAAAGGTCAAATCAAAGTCACACCATGACTTTGCACACCTACAACCCCAAACCAATGTCCCTATGAAGTATCAACTTCCTACAACTTACAGTTTCCGAGATATAGCCCGGACAATATTTTATACATCACAGTCAAAGGTTAAATCAAGGTCTCACCACACACCTACAAGCCCCAGCAAATGTCCCTACCATGCATCAACTTCCTTCACCTTATGGTTTCTGAGATATAGCCCAGACAAGATATTATAGGTCAAGGTCACTACGGCAAGGTCAAATCAAGGTCATACCATGACGTTGCACACCTACAACCCCAAACTAATGTCCCTACCAAGTACCAACTTCCTACATCTTACGGTTTCCGAGATATAGCCTGGGCAAGATTTTCAAACTCAAGGTCACTGCAGCAAGGTCAAAGGTCAAACCAAGGTCACACCATGACGTTGCACACCTACACCCCCTAACCAATGTCTCTACCAAGTATCAACTTCCTACACGTTATGGTTTCTGAGATACAGCCCAGACAAACCTTTTCCCACCACCTGCCCACCCGCCCTTCCATCTAGACGCCACAGGTGAAAACAATACCCCGACAGCCCTTAAGAGCTGTGGGGTAAAAACGTGAATATAACCAAAATATCTATGGTGATCCATGAAATTTTCGTGGTGGAAAAAAATTTACATAATTCTAATTTTTGTACATCAATTTTACCTTAATTTACATTGTAATATGAATTAATTTAATTTACATTAAAACATACTGATAAAAAAACATAATATTACAGCAGTGAAGTAGTTAAACCCTAGGTTAAATAAAAGTATATACCATGAACACACCAATGACACAAAAATATCTTGTTATATGAGCAAATCGCCGACAACTCACAGAGATCAATTCATTGACAAATTTTAAGTAAATCAATGACACCTATTATAAAACGGACACCTGCGCAGTCGACGAAAATGCGTCTCTGCGCATTTCGTGAGAGTACTTTTATAGATGAACAAATGTACGCTGTTCCAATCTGCGAACATGGTTGCGCAACATAATCTCGAAAATAAAATTGAAAACAAACAAAATCAGTGAACATTGGATAAAACTTCAAAAATCGTTTTATAATAGAAATAAACTACTTTTGCTTGGACTTTATTGGCGATTCAATCACAAAAATACCCTCTAAATAAAGGACTCGTGCCTTCGGCCCTCGTCCTTTATTTGAGGTTATTTTTGTGATTGAATCGCCAATAAAGTCCGCGCATACGTAGTTTATTTCTACAATATTATCACTCCATTTTGTGTCATTCTTTTGCTGAAAAGACGTTACAATATTCAAATTATCATCTATGCACGTCTCCATGAAGACAAAGACAAAGTCTTTCTATTTGTTAAATATAAATATTGTTATTTCTTCATTAATATTATGAACTGCATATACAAGTATTTGATATTCAGGCAGAAATAATGTTTACTGTATCCTTATAAAATGCTTGTGTACGAGTTGTGGGTACAAGTTGTATGTCACGAGATGCCGTGGCCACGAGTTGCATGTAAATCTTTTTCAGGAATGTAGAATTTTATGCTGGAAGAATATTGTAGCGAAATTTTAATGTCATAAAACACAGGGCATGGCTGTGGTACAGTAAAACCGTTCTGTAGAAAATATGCTTCAGTACGGATTGCTGTACTCCAAAACTTTGTCTCAAGTGCGGTTTCAGTAACAATTATTTTCATTGGCTAATTAAATTAATCACGTTTGCAGACGAAAAGTAGACTGGTTGGCTGGATCTTCTGTTTGTAAAATATGGCCAGGAACCCATTGTGGCCTCATATTTCCTTAAGTCTGTGTGTGCAAGTACTAGCACCTGATATTCTACTTGTAAAATATTGCTAGAAAACTTCAACAGTAGTTGTAGTAAGAGTAAAGTATTTGTCTCGGGTGAGGTTTCAATAACAATATTGTTTTCATTGATTAATTAATCACGTTTGCAGATGAAAATAGACTGGTTGGCTAGACTTCTGTTTGTAAAATATTGCTAGAAAGCCCATTATGGCCTCCTATTTTCTTAAGTCTCTGTGTGTACTGTACAAGTACTAACATTTGATATTTTATTTGTAAAATATTGCTAGATTTTCCATTTCTTAAATACAGAACCCCCATTGTGGCTTCGTATTTCCTTCACTCAATGAGATGTTTAGGTTACCAGTTTGAACTGTACTCTAGTTAATTTACTGGAATGCAGCAAATGAATGCTTTCGTACTGCAGAATTTCTTCTTGAGTGCGGTGATTTACCATACATAGCCACTTCATAAAACAACAAGCTGTAGGACTAAACACCGCAAGGAGGGAAATACCACAAGGAGATCGCAAGGAGATTGAAATGCCACAAGGAGATTTCAGATTTCCATTTCTTAAATACAGAACCCCCATTGAGGCTTCATATTTCCTTCACTCAATGAGATGTTTAGGTTACCAGTTTGAACTGTACTCTAGTTAATTTACTGGAATGCGGCAAATGAATGCTTTCGTACTGCAGAATTTCTTCTCGAGTGCGGTGATTTACCATACATAGCCACTTCATAAAACAACAAGCGGTAGGGCTAAACACCACAAGGAGGGAAATACCACAAGGAGATCGCAAGGAGATTGACATGCCACAAGGAGATTTCAAATCAATTCAAATTTTTATTTAATATATTCAATTTGTTGCCCAACACTAGCTAATAGTAGCCAATATACACATCTGTACAGAAATACAGTTGTTATAATGCTTACTCTTTGATATTAATTCACCATTTTTTCATTGATTTTATTGCCATAGTCAGTTCCCCAGTGTCAATTTCAATCAAACCTTTCAAGGAGGTAATAACAAATGACACAGTTGTTATATATTATTTTTTTATAGGTTGTAAGTGAGCCTGTGGAAATAACATTATAACTTGTCATAACAATAAAACCCAAATTGTAATCAAATTGTTTTCTTGTGTACAATAGGGCCCCTATCTTCAGTAAGGAATCCTACGGGTGAACCCAGAAACATCCTAACTTCATTGTGCCTTGTTAACATTTTTTAACTTTATTTTATTTTATACAGGGTACAAAGAGTGTTTATTGCTTTTCTTACAGTGTTATATAGTGCCTAGTAGGGAAAGTTTGATTATGTTGGTGATTTGTAACTATGGGGATCTTACTGCTCAGTGACAAAAGTTCATCACCTTCCCAAAATCATCACTTGCATTTCATGAATCTCAGTGACTTTTCGTCTTTATGTAGCCTTATATTATAGCTTTATAATTCCCCTTGCGGTATATCAATCTCCTTGTGGTCTCCTGGCGGTATTTCCCTCCTTGCGGTAATAGCCCGACCCAACACAAGGGTCAGCAAATTGATGAGTGCGAGCTAGACATGGTTACCTCGGCTCTGCTTTACTTGTATGTAGAGCCATGGCAAAACCCCACATAGAACTGGAGATTTGCATAAAACACAAATGTCATACAAATGTGTACACATAACTGTTCCCACAACTATTTTGTTTCGTTTTCTTCAAAAATCAATCAAAATGCAAACATGTTTGACAAAAAATAAATGACATTTCCTGATTTTCCAGGGTTTTTGGACCATTTCTCCAAAAATTTGAAAATGTTCTTTTATTATAAAAGCTGTTGTGTTAAATACCATATATTTTGTACAAGTATTGTATTTGTTGTGTCCTTGGCTTAATATCAACTGTTTCTAATTATATTAAACCATTTTCAGTCATTTTTTCAAGTTTTATTCAACAGAAAAAGATTTTTTTGCAAATCTCCAGTTCTATGTGGGGGTCGTGCCACAACTCTACACGCAATTATAAAACAGACACCTGCACAGTCGAGGAATATGCGTCTCGGCGCATTTTGCAAGAATACTTAATAGAGAAACTAATGTACGCTGTTCCAATCTACGAACTTGGTTGCGCAACATAATCTCGAAAATAAAATTGAAAACAAACAAAATCAGTGAACATTGGATAAAATATCAATAATCATTTTATAATAGAAATAAACTACTTTTGCTTGGACTTTATTGGCAATTCAATCACAAAAATTCCCTCTAAATAAAGGACTCAGGCCTTCGGCCCTCGTCTTTTATTTGAGGTTATTTTTGTGACTGAATCACCAATAAAGTCAGTGCATACGTAGTTTATTTCTACAGTACAAAGTAGAGCCGAGGTAACCATGTCTAATGCAGCGTTCTTACCGGCCATAAATACAACCTCATAGCCAGTAAATTGGTCAAGAACAGTATCACTGGTGGTATATACCACTCGTGAGTTGGGTGCCTCCAGAAACTTTCGAATTTGTGACCTTCACCTCTAATGACAACAAAGATGCAGAATATGCATGCTTTTGTTATAAAAACACAAGTTAAATGAAGTGTTTCGGTACTAGGGATTTTGATAAATACTAGTAACCTCAGAAAACGTACACCCGTGGACATAATTGTGAACGGTGAAATATGGTCATCTGTGGTATTTTTGTGTCAATGGTGTTTTCATGCGTCCTGTTTTCCGTGGGTTTGAATAGATATCATACTGTAATATTCTGAAATTTTGCTTGCATTAATATTTTTATTATAGGAAATAGGTTTGTTATTAAAAATGTCATGGCAAAACGATTTTACTGAAAACTGCTGCTTGACACATTGAATTTCATGTGATTAATGGATAGTGGTGGGAATCGGACTTGAAAATCCGAATCGATTAATCGGAAATGTCCAGTAGAAATAACTGTCGGTAATTTTCTTTGAAATCTATCAATCTTTCCTGATATTTTTGGTTCTATGTTATCTTTAATTCATTTTTATCTTTAATTCATTAATAGTTATAATAATATATATTATAGTAATAATAGTTATTTTCTGGAATAAAATGGATGTAAGTTCTGTCACTTTATTGTCAAGAAGTTTCACAACTTGCAGCTAAGTTTCATAGGTGATAATTAACCCGTAAACTTCTAAACAGTGACAAATGTGTTGAAATAACATAAAGTATCCTCAGTGTGACAGAATACTGCTAATTAAACTGAACACAATGGTGAAAAAATTATAAAAATTGGACAAGAAATAAGGAAGTTATGGCCATTTAAACATACATTAAACATAAAAACGAAGTACCGCGATCGCATTAATTCCCGATTATCACCCATTTAAAACCACTTTAGTTACCGCTGACGCTTCTGAAACTGTACCTTGTAGCCAGTTAGTTCGCCTTCATGTTACTAATATTGCTATTCGTTGTAAAACCACGCTAGTTGTGTGTTATTCCTTCATTGTAGCCAGTATTTCTATTATCGTCCACTCAAAACGTCTTCCGTGGTTTCGGGTTTTTTTTTCGTCGCCGACGTTTCCAATAGGGATCGATGTAGATGCTAAAACGCGGACTCGAGTTTAGAAATCGAGTTCTCTGCGAAACGTTCCACCACTATTAATGGATGCTTTAACTTAAATAAGACAAGACCACTGCCGCGGTGTGTATCTCCCGCCGAGCATTAAATAGCCCAGACAAGATTTTATAGGTCAAGGTCACTATGGCCAGGTCAAGGGTCAAATCAAGGTCAGACCATGACGTTGCACACCTACAACCCCTAACCAATGTTCCTACCAAGTATCAACTTCCTACACGTTACGGTTTCCGAGATATAGCTTGGACAAGATCTTCAAAGTCAAGGTCACTGCGGCAAGGTCAAAGGTGAAATCAGGGTCAGACCATGACATTGCACACCTACACATCCTAACGAATGTCCCTACCAAGTACCAACTCCCTACACCTTACGGTTTGTGAGATACAGTCTGGACAAACTTTTTCCCGCTGCCTGCCCGCCCGCTCGCCCATCCGGACACCATGGGCTGTCAGGTAAAAAATAGATGAACAACATATTTGAGAGAAATTGTGTAGCTGCAATACTTTTGAAGATATAAGCCATTTACTCATTACGGTTATCATTAAAATTGACAAAGTAGCTCTTACTCACTTAGCTATGGAGATACACTTACAAACTACTGACCATGTTGTAGCTGTGGAGAAAGTAGCTGAACATCATATTGCAACAAAATACTCTAAATGCAATAGTTTGACAGTTATAAGCCATATAATTACATTAGGTAAAAGTGCTATTACTCACTCAAATGTAGGCCAAAGGTCACCAAATCCAGTACAATAGGATACTCTTGTACTGCCCTGTGGGTCAAAAATTCGCTCGAAATTGCTCTATCTCTTACGGTTTGCGAGATATTTGAGATTTTTCACATTTTCACTAAAAGTAGCAATAAAGTAGCCACTATTCACTTGTGCATTGAGCAACAGTTGTGAAACTTCAATATGTTACAGTTCACAAAAAAGTAGATGAACAACATATTTGAGAGAAATTATGTAGCTGCAATACTTTTGAAGATATAAGCCATTTACTCATTATGGTTATCATTAAAAATTGACAAAGTAGCTATTACTCACTTAGCTATGGAGATACCCTTCCAAACTACTGACCATGTTGTAGCTGTGGAGAAAGTAGCTGAACAACATATTGCAACAAAATACTCTAAATGCAATAGTTTGACAGTTATAAGCCATATAATTACATTAGGTAAAAGTGCTATTACTCACTCAAAAGTAGGCCAAAGTTCACCCATCCCCTTAGCATAGGATACCGTTGTACTACTCTGTGGCTCAAAAATTCGCTCTATATTGCTCTATCTCTTACGGTTTGCGAGATATTTGTGATTTTTCACATTTTCACTAAAGTAGCAATAAAGTAGCCATTACTCACTTGTACAATGAGCAACAGTTGTGAAACTTCAATATGTTACAGTTCATAAAAAGTGGATGAAAAACATATTTGAGAGAAATTGTGTAGCTGCAATACTTTTGAAGATATAAGCCATTTACTCATCATGGTTATCACTAAAAATTGACCAAGTAGCTATTACTCACTTAGCTATGGAGATACACTTCCAAACTACTGACCATGTTGTAGCTGTGGAGAAAGTAGCCGAACAACATATTGCAACAAAATACTCTAAATGCAATAGTTTGAGAGTTATAAGCCATATAATTATATTAGGTAAAAGTGCTATTACTCACTCAAAAGTAGGCCAAAGTTCACCAAACCAAAAAAAATTTTGAAGAGCGTAAAAATTCATTAGGACAAGTAATTTACCAAAAATGTGTAACTGTAGTAGTATCAGAGAAAACTGCGTGACCCACACACGCACGCACGCACACACATGATGCAAATTATAATCTCCCGCCGGCGAGCCGGGAGGGAGATAAAAATGGTATTTTTGCTGTAGTCACATGACTCCATGCCATTCAGATAGTTTATTAATCTATATAAATTACATTTTGATGAGCAATATTTATAAAAGATACAATCCGGAGCACCTAGAAATTGACTAATTAGCATGTAACACGAAAACTCCACAGTAAATATTTTTATCTGTCAGTTATTTTCATAATATTTTTTGCTTCAAAATATGTTTTAAAACCAAAAATATTTATTTCTATTCTGTGGCTTTGAAATTTATACAAATTTCTATTAATTAAACATGTTATA
Organism: Sabellastarte sp. h YS-2021; assembly: GCA_964017235.1. Taxonomy (NCBI): domain Eukaryota; kingdom Metazoa; phylum Annelida; class Polychaeta; order Sabellida; family Sabellidae; genus Sabellastarte; species Sabellastarte sp. h YS-2021. The sequence goes on from OZ024928.1 coordinate 118,521,162, forward strand.
TATTTGAAATTAATTTGTAGAGTACTTAAGGATATCAGACATTTTTAATAGCATGAAAACACCATGGATCACCATATATACTGTATCTTTTGCATGGTGGATAGCGAAATATTGCGATTTCTTCTATTTCTTTCTTTTTGTCATTTGTGTTAGTTTACACCCACACATAAACACACAGGCGGTGAATTGTTAAGAACTAGCGGTGGAACGATTCGCCGAGAACTCGATTTCTAAACTCGAGTCCGCGTTTTAGCATCTACATCGATCCCTATTGGAAACGTTGGCGACGAAAAAAAACCCGAAACCACGGAAGACGTTTTGAGTGGACGATAATAGAAATACTGGCTACAATGAAGGAATAACACACAACTAGCGTGGTTTTACAACGAATAGCGATATTAGTAACATGAAGGCGAACTAACTGGCTACAAGGTACAGTTTCAGAAGCGTCAGCGGTAACTAAAGTGGTTTTAAATGGGCGATAATCGGGAATTAATGCTTCGTTTTTATGTATGTTTAAATGGCCATAACTTCCTTATTTCTTGTCCAATTTTTATAATGTTTTCACCATTGTGTTCAGTTTAATTAGCAGTATTCTGTCACACTGAGGATACTTTATGTTATTTCAACACATTTGTAACTGTTAAGAAGTTTACATGTTAATTATCATCTATGAAACTTAGCTGCAAGTTGTGAAACTTCTTGACAATAAAGTGACAGAACTTACATCCATTTTATTCCAGAAAATAACTACCGGTATTATTATAACATATATTATTATAACTATTAATGAATTAAAGATAAAAATGAATTAAAGATAACATAGAACCAAAAATATCAGGAAAGATTGATAGATTTCAAAGAAAATTACTGAGTTATTTCTACTGGAATTTGTAAATCCGTCACTGACAGTAGGCCAGACCTTATTTTTTTATGGAAGGAATTTCGTAAAATTCCCGGTATGACCCCAAAATCAATTTGACTCAATCATCTCTGGACATTTCCGATTAATCAATTCGGATTTTCAAGTCCGATTCCCACCACTATTAAGAACGGTCAAAACTTTCCACTGGTACGTATATAGCCAATGTACACGGGTGGACACAAAGATAAACGGACACGAAGATAAACAGTCTTCAGAGTTTGACTTGTATATCTTAGTGGATTAAATAATTAAATTTCGCAAAATAAATAACAAATGTCTTGATAAGCTTAATTTAAGCATATTCTTAGTTCATTGCAATTTGTTGCTTAGACTACTTTTATTTGAAAAATCTGAGGACCGTTTATCTTCGTGTCCGTTTATCTTTGTGTCCACCCATGTACGGGTTTTCGATATATTCAAGTTTTCGATCATTGCGTAAAACATAAGCTCTCGGCCTCATTTTTGGATGACAGTTTTACAATATTTTCGAATAAATATGCAGTCTCACTGAACCAGCGACTTTGAGGATATAATTTTGTTTTTATATGTCTGATAATTTTGCTTGCATTGGTTGTGATATTCAGCGTTGTCCGTTCACGTTGTCATATCGAAAACCCGTCCATCGTGGATAGGTACCAACTCACAGGTGGCGTTCACGGCCGGTAAGAACGCTGCATAAGTGCGAGCAAGATTTTGAACGATAATTCAAGAATATACAAAATTTAATCTTTCTTTTAAAAAAGTACCACGTAAAATACTAACTGAGCAAAGATAAAAGTTGGATAAATGTTAACACAAATGTATAAGATGAAGTTTCGCTTCATTAAGGCTACAGTACAGTACCCTGTTGAACCACCCAATTATTAATCCTTCTTCTTCGTGTAGCTGTGTTGGTCACCCAATTATTAATCCTTCTTCTTCGTGTAGCTGTGTTGGTTTGCAGGCTACAGAGTTCTGGTGTGTGCTAAACCAGAACCAATATTTCGGGCAATGGGAGTAATTTCGGAAGATAATAAAAAAAAACTTTTCTATCTTGTTTTTAAATTGTATCCTTCAGATATCTTAAATGCTACCCAAACTGACCACTTATGAGATTCCAGGTGCATAGGACTGACGAGTCAGTCACAATTGAGTCACCATGCTATGGATTAATGAAATGTGCAGGCTGAGACCCTGGCCCCGTAATATTTGACAGACGTTAATTTTTCGCATTCTATGGCTCTGTATCTTCTCAAACTCACCCAAAGTGACCACTTATGAGATTCCAGGTGCATAGGACTGACGAGTCAGTCACAATTGAGTCACCATGCTATGGATTAATGAAATGTGCAGGCTGAGACCCTGGCCCCGTAATATTTGAAAGACGTTAATTTTTCGCATTCTATGGCTCTGTATCTCCACAAACTCACCCAAACTGACCACTTATGAGATTCCAGGTGCATAGGACTGACGAGTCAGTCACAATTGAGTCACCATGCTATGGATTAATGAAATGTGCAGGCTGAGACCCTGGCCCCGTAATATTTGAAAGACGTTAATTTTTCGCATTCTATGGCTCTGTATCTCCACAAACTCACCCAAACTGACCACTTATGAGATTCCAGGTGCATAGGACTGACGAGTCAGTCACAATTGAGTCACCATGCTATGGATTAATGAAATGTGCAGGCTGAGACCCTGGCCCCCTAATATTTGAAAGACGTTGATTTTTCGCATTCTATGGCTCTGTATCTCCTCAAACTCACCCAAACTGACCACTTATGAGATTCCAGGTGCATAGGACTGACGAGTCAGTCACAATTGAGTCACCATGCTATGGATTAATGAAATGTGCAGGCTGAGACCATGGCCCCGTAATATTTGACAGACGTTAATTTTTCGCATTCTATGGCTCTGTATCTCCTCAAACTCACCCAAAGTGACCACTTATGAGATTCCAGGTGCATAGGACTGACGAGTCAGTCACAATTGAGTCACCATGCTATGGATTAATGAAATGTGCAGGCTGAGACCCTGGCCCCGTAATATTTGAAAGACGTTAATTTTTCGCATTCTATGGCTCTGTATCTCCACAAACTCACCCAAACTGACCACTTATGAGATTCCAGGTGCATAGGACTGACGAGTCAGTCACAATTGAGTCACCATGCTATGGATTAATGAAATGTGCAGGCTGAGACCCTGGCCCCGTAATATTTGAAAGACGTTAATTTTTCGCATTCTATGGCTCTGTATCTCCACAAACTCACCCAAACTGACCACTTATGAGATTCCAGGTGCATAGGACTGACGAGTCAGTCACAATTGAGTCACCATGCTATGGATTAATGAAATGTGCAGGCTGAGACCCTGGCCCCGTAATATTTGAAAGACGTTAATTTTTCGCATTCTATGGCTCTGTATCTCCACAAACTCACCCAAACTGACCACTTATGAGATTCCAGGTGCATAGGACTGACGAGTCAGTCACAATTGAGTCACCATGCTATGGATTAATGAAATGTGCAGGCTGAGACCCTGGCCCCCTAATATTTGAAAGACGTTGATTTTTCGCATTCTATGGCTCTGTATCTCCTCAAACTCACCCAAACTGACCACTTATGAGATTCCAGGTGCATAGGACTGACGAGTCAGTCACAATTGAGTCACCATGCTATGGATTAATGAAATGTGCAGGCTGAGACCATGGCCCCGTAATATTTGACAGACGTTAATTTTTCGCATTCTATGGCTCTGTATCTCCTCAAACTCACCCAAAGTGACCACTTATGAGATTCCAGGTGCATAGGACTGACGAGTCAGTCACAATTGAGTCACCATGCTATGGATTAATGAAATGTGCAGGCTGAGACCCTGGCCCCGTAATATTTGAAAGACGTTAATTTTTCGCATTCTATGGCTCTGTATCTCCACAAACTCACCCAAACTGACCACTTATGAGATTCCAGGTGCATAGGACTGACGAGTCAGTCACAATTGAGTCACCATGCTATGGATTAATGAAATGTGCAGGCTGAGACCCTGGCCCCGTAATATTTGAAAGACGTTAATTTTTCGCATTCTATGGCTCTGTATCTCCACAAACTCACCCAAACTGACCACTTATGAGATTCCAGGTGCATAGGACTGACGAGTCAGTCACAATTGAGTCACCATGCTATGGATTAATGAAATGTGCAGGCTGAGACACTGGCCCCCTAATATTTGAAAGAGGTTAATTTTTCGCATTCTATGGCTCTGTATCTCCTCAAACTCACCCAAAGTGACCACTTATGAGATTCCAGGTGCATAGGACTGACGAGTCAGTCACAATTGAGTCACCATGCTATGGATTAATGAAATGTGCAGGCTGAGACCCTGGCCCCCTAATATTTGAAAGACGTTGATTTTTCGCATTCTATGGCTCTGTATCTCCTCAAACTCACCCAAACTGACCACTTATGAGATTCCAGGTGCATAGGACTGACGAGTCAGTCACAATTGAGTCACCATGCTATGGATTAATGAAATGTGCAGGCTGAGACCATGGCCCCGTAATATTTGACAGACGTTAATTTTTCGCATTCTATGGCTCTGTATCTCCTCAAACTCACCCAAAGTGACCACTTATGAGATTCCAGGTGCATAGGACTGACGAGTCAGTCACAATTGAGTCACCTTGCTATGGATTAATGAAATGTGCAGGCTGAGACCCTGGCCCCGTAATATTTGAAAGACGTTAATTTTTCGCATTCTATGGCTCTGTATCTCCACAAACTCACCCAAACTGACCACTTATGAGATTCCAGGTGCATAGGACTGACGAGTCAGTCACAATTGAGTCACCATGCTATGGATTAATGAAATGTGCAGGCTGAGACACTGGCCCCCTAATATTTGAAAGACGTTAATTTTTCGCATTCTATGGCTCTGTATCTCCTCAAACTCACCCAAACTGACCACTTATGAGATTCCAGGTGCATAGGACTGACGAGTCAGTCACAATTGAGTCACCTTGCTATGGATTAATGAAATGTGCAGGCTGAGACCCTGGCCCCGTAATATTTGAAAGACGTTAATTTTTCGCATTCTATGGCTCTGTATCTCCTCAAACTCATCCAAACTGACCACTTATGAGATTCCAGGTGCATAGGACTGACGAGTCAGTCACAATTGAGTCACCATGCTATGGATTAATGAAATGTGCAGGCTGAGACCCTGGCCCCGTAATATTTGAAAGACGTTAATTTTTCGCATTCTATGGCTCTGTATCTCCACAAACTCACCCAAACTGAGCACTTATGAGATTCCAGGTGCATAGGACTGACGAGTCAGTCACAATTGAGTCACCATGCTATGGATTAATGAAATGTGCAGGCTGAGACACTGTCCCCCTAATATTTGAAAGACGTTAATTTTTCGCATTCTATGGCTCTGTATCTCCTCAAACTCACCCAAAGTGACCACTTATGAGATTCCAGGTGCATAGGACTGACGAGTCAGTCACAATTGAGTCACCTTGCTATGGATTAATGAAATGTGCAGGCTGAGACCCTGGCCCCGTAATATTTGAAAGACGTTAATTTTTCGCATTCTATGGCTCTGTATCTCCTCAAACTCACCCAAACTGACCACTTATGAGATTCCAGGTGCATAGGACTGACGAGTCAGTCACAATTGAGTCACCATGCTATGGATTAATGAAATGTGCAGGCTGAGACCCTGGCCCCGTAATATTTGAAAGACATTAATTTTTCGCATTCTATGGCTCTGTATCTCCACAAACTCACCCAAACTGACCACTTATGAGATTCCAGGTGCATAGGACTGACGAGTCAGTCACAATTGAGTCACCATGCTATGGATTAATGAAATGTGCAGGCTGAGACACTGGCCCCCTAATATTTGAAAGACGTTAATTTTTCGCATTCTATGGCTCTGTATCTCCTCAAACTCACCCAAAGTGACCACTTATGAGATTCCAGGTGCATAGGACTGACGAGTCAGTCACAATTGAGTCACCATGCTATGGATTAATGAAATGTGCAGGCTGAGACCCTGGCCCCCTAATATTTGAAAGACGTTAATTTTTCGCATTCTATGGCTCTGTATCTCCTCAAACTCACCCAAACTGACCACTTATGAGATTCCAGGTGCATAGGACTGACGAGTCAGTCACAATTGAGTCACCATGCTATGGATTAATGAAATGTGCAGGCTGAGACCCTGGCCCCCTAATATTTGAAAGACGTTGATTTTTCGCATTCTATGGCTCTGTATCTCCTCAAACTCACCCAAACTGACCACTTATGAGATTCCAGGTGCATAGGACTGACGAGTCAGTCACAATTGAGTCACCATGCTATGGATTAATGAAATGTGCAGGCTGAGACCCTGGCCCCGTAATATTTGAAAGACGTTAATTTTTCGCATTCTATGGCTCTGTATCTCCACAAACTCACCCAAACTGACCACTTATGAGATTCCAGGTGCATAGGACTGACGAGTCAGTCACAATTGAGTCACCATGCTATGGATTAATGAAATGTGCAGGCTGAGACACTGGCCCCCTAATATTTGAAAGACGTTAATTTTTCGCATTCTATGGCTCTGTATCTCCTCAAACTCACCCAAAGTGACCACTTATGAGATTCCAGGTGCATAGGACTGACGAGTCAGTCACAATTGAGTCACCATGCTATGGATTAATGAAATGTGCAGGCTGAGACCCTGGCCCCCTAATATTTGAAAGACGTTGATTTTTCGCATTCTATGGCTCTGTATCTCCTCAAACTCACCCAAACTGACCACTTATGAGATTCCAGGTGCATAGGACTGACGAGTCAGTCACAATTGAGTCACCATGCTATGGATTAATGAAATGTGCAGGCTGAGACCCTGGCCCCGTAATATTTGACAGACGTTAATTTTTCGCATTCTATGGCTCTGTATCTTCTCAAACTCACCCAAAGTGACCACTTATGAGATTCCAGGTGCATAGGGCTGACGAGTCAGTCACAATTGAGTCACCTTGCTATGGATTAATGAAATGTGCAGGCTGAGACCCTGGCCCCGTAATATTTGAAAGACGTTAATTTTTCACATTCTATGGCTCTGTATCTCCTCAAACTCACCCAAACTGACCACTTATGAGATTCCAGGTGCATAGGACTGACGAGTCAGTCACAATTGAGTCACCTTGCTATGGATTAATGAAATGTGCAGGCTGAGACCCTGGCCCCGTAATATTTGAAAGACGTTAATTTTTCGCATTCTATGGCTCTGTATCTCCTCAAACTCACCCAAACTGACCACTTATGAGATTCCAGGTGCATAGGACTGACGAGTCAGTCACAATTGAGTCACCATGCTATGGATTAATGAAATGTGCAGGCTGAGACCCTGGCCCCGTAATATTTGAAAGACGTTAATTTTTCGCATTCTATGGCTCTGTATCTCCACAAACTCACCCAAACTGACCACTTATGAGATTCCAGGTGCATAGGACTGACGAGTCAGTCACAATTGAGTCACCATGCTATGGATTAATGAAATGTGCAGGCTGAGACACTGGCCCCCTAATATTTGAAAGACGTTAATTTTTCGCATTCTATGGCTCTGTATCTCCTCAAACTCACCCAAAGTGACCACTTATGAGATTCCAGGTGCATAGGACTGACGAGTCAGTCACAATTGAGTCACCATGCTATGGATTAATGAAATGTGCAGGCTGAGACCCTGGCCCCGTAATATTTGAAAGACGTTAATTTTTCGCATTCTATGGCTCTGTATCTCCACAAACTCACCCAAACTGACCACTTATGAGATTCCAGGTGCATAGGACTGACGAGTCAGTCACAATTGAGTCACCATGCTATGGATTAATGAAATGTGCAGGCTGAGACACTGGCCCCCTAATATTTGAAAGACGTTAATTTTTCGCATTCTATGGCTCTGTATCTCCTCAAACTCACCCAAAGTGACCACTTATGAGATTCCAGGTGCATAGGACTGACGAGTCAGTCACAATTGAGTCACCATGCTATGGATTAATGAAATGTGCAGGCTGAGACCCTGGCCCCCTAATATTTGAAAGACGTTGATTTTTCGCATTCTATGGCTCTGTATCTCCTCAAACTCACCCAAACTGACCACTTATGAGATTCCAGGTGCATAGGACTGACGAGTCAGTCACAATTGAGTCACCATGCTATGGATTAATGAAATGTGCAGGCTGAGACCCTGGCCCCGTAATATTTGACAGACGTTAATTTTTCGCATTCTATGGCTCTGTATCTTCTCAAACTCACCCAAAGTGACCACTTATGAGATTCCAGGTGCATAGGGCTGACGAGTCAGTCACAATTGAGTCACCTTGCTATGGATTAATGAAATGTGCAGGCTGAGACCCTGGCCCCGTAATATTTGAAAGACGTTAATTTTTCGCATTCTATGGCTCTGTATCTCCTCAAACTCACCCAAACTGACCACTTATGAGATTCCAGGTGCATAGGACTGACGAGTCAGTCACAATTGAGTCACCTTGCTATGGATTAATGAAATGTGCAGGCTGAGACCCTGGCCCCGTAATATTTGAAAGACGTTAATTTTTCGCATTCTATGGCTCTGTATCTCCTCAAACTCACCCAAACTGACCACTTATGAGATTCCAGGTGCATAGGACTGACGAGTCAGTCACAATTGAGTCACCATGCTATGGATTAATGAAATGTGCAGGCTGAGACACTGGCCCCCTAATATTTGAAAGACGTTAATTTTTCGCATTCTATGGCTCTGTATCTCCTCAAACTCACCCAAAGTGACCACTTATGAGATTCCAGGTGCATAGGACTGACGAGTCAGTCACAATTGAGTCACCATGCTATGGATTAATGAAATGTGCAGGCTGAGACACTGGCCCCCTAATATTTGAAAGACGTTAATTTTTCGCATTCTATGGCTCTGTATCTCCTCAAACTCACCCAAAGTGACCACTTATGAGATTCCAGGTGCATAGGACTGACGAGTCAGTCACAATTGAGTCACCATGCTATGGATTAATGAAATGTGCAGGCTGAGACCCTGGCCCCGTAATATTTGAAAGACGTTAATTTTTCGCATTCTATGGCTCTGTATCTCCACAAACTCACCCAAACTGACCACTTATGAGATTCCAGGTGCATAGGACTGACGAGTCAGTCACAATTGAGTCACCATGCTATGGATTAATGAAATGTGCAGGCTGAGACACTGGCCCCCTAATATTTGAAAGACGTTAATTTTTCGCATTCTATGGCTCTGTATCTCCTCAAACTCACCCAAAGTGACCACTTATGAGATTCCAGGTGCATAGGACTGACGAGTCAGTCACAATTGAGTCACCATGCTATGGATTAATGAAATGTGCAGGCTGAGACCCTGGCCCCCTAATATTTGAAAGACGTTGATTTTTCGCATTCTATGGCTCTGTATCTCCTCAAACTCACCCAAACTGACCACTTATGAGATTCCAGGTGCATAGGACTGACGAGTCAGTCACAATTGAGTCACCATGCTATGGATTAATGAAATGTGCAGGCTGAGACCCTGGCCCCGTAATATTTGACAGACGTTAATTTTTCGCATTCTATGGCTCTGTATCTTCTCAAACTCACCCAAAGTGACCACTTATGAGATTCCAGGTGCATAGGACTGACGAGTCAGTCACAATTGAGTCACCTTGCTATGGATTAATGAAATGTGCAGGCTGAGACCCTGGCCCCGTAATATTTGAAAGACGTTAATTTTTCGCATTCTATGGCTCTGTATCTCCTCAAACTCACCCAAACTGACCACTTATGAGATTCCAGGTGCATAGGACTGACGAGTCAGTCACAATTGAGTCACCATGCTATGGATTAATGAAATGTGCAGGCTGAGACCCTGGCCCCGTAATATTTGAAAGACGTTAATTTTTCGCATTCTATGGCTCTGTATCTCCACAAACTCACCCAAACTGACCACTTATGAGATTCCAGGTGCATAGGACTGACGAGTCAGTCACAATTGAGTCACCATGCTATGGATTAATGAAATGTGCAGGCTGAGACACTGGCCCCCTAATATTTGAAAGACGTTAATTTTTCGCATTCTATGGCTCTGTATCTCCTCAAACTCACCCAAAGTGACCACTTATGAGATTCCAGGTGCATAGGACTGACGAGTCAGTCACAATTGAGTCACCATGCTATGGATTAATGAAATGTGCAGGCTGAGACCCTGGCCCCGTAATATTTGAAAGACGTTAATTTTTCGCATTCTATGGCTCTGTATCTCCACAAACTCACCCAAACTGACCACTTATGAGATTCCAGGTGCATAGGACTGACGAGTCAGTCACAATTGAGTCACCATGCTATGGATTAATGAAATGTGCAGGCTGAGACACTGGCCCCCTAATATTTGAAAGACGTTAATTTTTCGCATTCTATGGCTCTGTATCTCCTCAAACTCACCCAAAGTGACCACTTATGAGATTCCAGGTGCATAGGACTGACGAGTCAGTCACAATTGAGTCACCATGCTATGGATTAATGAAATGTGCAGGCTGAGACCCTGGCCCCCTAATATTTGAAAGACGTTGATTTTTCGCATTCTATGGCTCTGTATCTCCTCAAACTCACCCAAACTGACCACTTATGAGATTCCAGGTGCATAGGACTGACGAGTCAGTCACAATTGAGTCACCATGCTATGGATTAATGAAATGTGCAGGCTGAGACCCTGGCCCCGTAATATTTGACAGACGTTAATTTTTCGCATTCTATGGCTCTGTATCTTCTCAAACTCACCCAAAGTGACCACTTATGAGATTCCAGGTGCATAGGGCTGACGAGTCAGTCACAATTGAGTCACCTTGCTATGGATTAATGAAATGTGCAGGCTGAGACCCTGGCCCCGTAATATTTGAAAGACGTTAATTTTTCGCATTCTATGGCTCTGTATCTCCTCAAACTCACCCAAACTGACCACTTATGAGATTCCAGGTGCATAGGACTGACGAGTCAGTCACAATTGAGTCACCTTGCTATGGATTAATGAAATGTGCAGGCTGAGACCCTGGCCCCGTAATATTTGAAAGACGTTAATTTTTCGCATTCTATGGCTCTGTATCTCCTCAAACTCACCCAAACTGACCACTTATGAGATTCCAGGTGCATAGGACTGACGAGTCAGTCACAATTGAGTCACCATGCTATGGATTAATGAAATGTGCAGGCTGAGACACTGGCCCCCTAATATTTGAAAGACGTTAATTTTTCGCATTCTATGGCTCTGTATCTCCTCAAACTCACCCAAAGTGACCACTTATGAGATTCCAGGTGCATAGGACTGACGAGTCAGTCACAATTGAGTCACCATGCTATGGATTAATGAAATGTGCAGGCTGAGACCCTGGCCACGTAATATTTGAAAGACGTTAATTTTTCGCATTCTATGGCTCTGTATCTCCACAAACTCACCCAAACTGACCACTTATGAGATTCCAGGTGCATAGGACTGACGAGTCAGTCACAATTGAGTCACCATGCTATGGATTAATGAAATGTGCAGGCTGAGACACTGGCCCCCTAATATTTGAAAGACGTTAATTTTTCGCATTCTATGGCTCTGTATCTCCTCAAACTCACCCAAAGTGACCACTTATGAGATTCCAGGTGCATAGGACTGACGAGTCAGTCACAATTGAGTCACCATGCTATGGATTAATGAAATGTGCAGGCTGAGACCCTGGCCCCCTAATATTTGAAAGACGTTGATTTTTCGCATTCTATGGCTCTGTATCTCCTCAAACTCACCCAAACTGACCACTTATGAGATTCCAGGTGCATAGGACTGACGAGTCAGTCACAATTGAGTCACCATGCTATGGATTAATGAAATGTGCAGGCTGAGACCCTGGCCCCGTAATATTTGACAGACGTTAATTTTTCGCATTCTATGGCTCTGTATCTTCTCAAACTCACCCAAAGTGACCACTTATGAGATTCCAGGTGCATAGGACTGACGAGTCAGTCACAATTGAGTCACCTTGCTATGGATTAATGAAATGTGCAGGCTGAGACCCTGGCCCCGTAATATTTGAAAGACGTTAATTTTTCGCATTCTATGGCTCTGTATCTCCACAAACTCACCCAAACTGACCACTTATGAGATTCCAGGTGCATAGGACTGACGAGTCAGTCACAATTGAGTCACCATGCTATGGATTAATGAAATGTGCAGGCTGAGACACTGGCCCCCTAATATTTGAAAGACGTTAATTTTTCGCATTCTATGGCTCTGTATCTCCTCAAACTCACCCAAAGTGACCACTTATGAGATTCCAGGTGCATAGGACTGACGAGTCAGTCACAATTGAGTCACCATGCTATGGATTAATGAAATGTGCAGGCTGAGACCCTGGCCCCCTAATATTTGAAAGACGTTGATTTTTCGCATTCTATGGCTCTGTATCTCCTCAAACTCACCCAAACTGACCACTTATGAGATTCCAGGTGCATAGGACTGACGAGTCAGTCACAATTGAGTCACCATGCTATGGATTAATGAAATGTGCAGGCTGAGACCCTGGCCCCGTAATATTTGACAGACGTTAATTTTTCGCATTCTATGGCTCTGTATCTTCTCAAACTCACCCAAAGTGACCACTTATGAGATTCCAGGTGCATAGGACTGACGAGTCAGTCACAATTGAGTCACCTTGCTATGGATTAATGAAATGTGCAGGCTGAGACCCTGGCCCCGTAATATTTGAAAGACGTTAATTTTTCGCATTCTATGGCTCTGTATCTACTCAAACTCACCCAAACTGACCACTTATGAGATTCCAGGTGCATAGGACTGACGAGTCAGTCACAATTGAGTCACCTTGCTATGGATTAATGAAATGTGCAGGCTGAGACCCTGGCCCCGTAATATTTGAAAGACGTTAATTTTTCGCATTCTATGGCTCTGTATCTCCTCAAACTCACCCAAACTGACCACTTATGAGATTCCAGGTGCATAGGACTGACGAGTCAGTCACAATTGAGTCACCATGCTATGGATTAATGAAATGTGCAGGCTGAGACACTGGCCCCCTAATATTTGAAAGACGTTAATTTTTCGCATTCTATGGCTCTGTATCTCCTCAAACTCACCCAAAGTGACCACTTATGAGATTCCAGGTGCATAGGACTGACGAGTCAGTCACAATTGAGTCACCATGCTATGGATTAATGAAATGTGCAGGCTGAGACACTGGCCCCCTAATATTTGAAAGACGTTAATTTTTCGCATTCTATGGCTCTGTATCTCCTCAAACTCACCCAAAGTGACCACTTATGAGATTCCAGGTGCATAGGACTGACGAGTCAGTCACAATTGAGTCACCATGCTATGGATTAATGAAATGTGCAGGCTGAGACACTGGCCCCCTAATATTTGAAAGACGTTAATTTTTCGCATTCTATGGCTCTGTATCTCCTCAAACTCACCCAAAGTGACCACTTATGAGATTCCAGGTGCATAGGACTGACGAGTCAGTCACAATTGAGTCACCATGCTATGGATTAATGAAATGTGCAGGCTGAGACCCTGGCCCCCTAATATTTGAAAGACGTTGATTTTTCGCATTCTATGGCTCTGTATCTCCTCAAACTCACCCAAACTGACCACTTATGAGATTCCAGGTGCATAGGACTGACGAGTCAGTCACAATTGAGTCACCATTCTATGGATTAATATGTGAGTTATAAGCACTTTTAAGTTTGGCTATCCTCATTTGACCTTGAAGGCAGGGTCCAAGGCCAAATCCGACCACACCAAAAGATTCCCAGTCCATGATTTCCTGTAGCTTGGCTTACCATCCCAAACTTCTAGGACCATTAATAAGCGAGTTATAAGCACTTTTAAGTTTGGCTATCCTCGTTTGACCTTGAAGGCAGGGTCCAAGGTCAAATCCGACCATACCAAAAGATTCCCAGCCCAATGATTTTCTATAGGTTGGCTTTCCATTCCAAACCTCTAGGACCAATAATAATTGAGTTATAAGCACTTTTTAGTTTGGGTATCCTTGTTTGACCTTGAAGGAGGGGTCCAAAGGTCATATCGGACCACATCAACAGATTCCCAGCCCATGATTTCCTATATGTCTGTTTACCATCCCAAACCTCTAGGACCAATAAGAAGCCAGTTATAAGCACTTTTAAGTTTGGCTATGCTTGTTTGACCTTGAAGGAGGGGTCAAAGGTCAAATCTGACCACACCAAAAGATTCACAGCCCATGATTTCCTACAGGTTGGTTTACCATCCCAAACCTCTAGGACCAATAATAAGGGAGATATAAGCACTTTTCATGACTGACAAAGAAACACCTGTGGCAGCCATCTTGTTTTTCAAAATGAGGCCAAAAATATTCCCAGTCAAGATTTTATAATGAGGAACATATCCTGCGAATTTGAGATCTCTACCTATAATACCCTTTGCTCTAGAGGGCCAACAAAAGTCCTTGTTTGAAGTCAAATAAACGTCCCTGGCGGCCATCTTGTTTTTCAAAATGAGGCCAAAAATATTCCCAGGCAACATTTTATGGTTATTAATATATCCTGCAAACTTGAGAAGGCTAGCTATAATATTTTTTTCATCAGAGCGGTAATGGTGAAATCTCTCTACACACTGCGGCTATCCAGTGGATACAATGATTTACTCAACAGTGAGAACCTGAAAGTAGCTATTGCTCAGCTATGCCATGACATACAGGTCTGCAATGTTATAGCTGACCAAAAATTACGTGAATAACCTATTTAAACAAAATACTCTAACTACAATAGTTTTCAAGTTACAACTGATTTACTCAATAGTGATAACCTCAAAGTAGCTATTACTCAGCTATGCAATGAGCTACATGTCTGAATTTTTCCTATGTTATAGCTGACCCAAAAGTAGGTGAACAACATATTTAAGCAAAATACTGTAAATGCAATAGTTTTCAAGTTACAACTGATTTACTCAATAGTGAGAACCTAAAAATAGCTATTGCTCAGCTATGGCATGAGTTATAGGTCTGTAATTTCACTATGTTATAGCTGACCCAAAAATAGGTGAATAACATATTGAAACAAAATACTCTAAATGCAATAGTTTTCAAGTTATAAGTGATTCACTCAACAGTGATAACCTCAAAGTAGCTATTACTCAGCTATGCCATGAGCTACAGGTCTGAAATTTTACTATGTTATAGCTGACCCAAAAGTAGCTGAATAACATATTTATACAAAATTCTCTAAATGCAATAGTTTTCAAGTTTTCAAGTAGCTATTGCTCACTTAGCTATTGAGACAGACACCCAAGTTACTCACCATGTTGCAGCTCTGAAAAAAGTAACTGAATATTGCAAATTTAATAAGTAAATTAAATTTTTATAAATTAATACCCTATCCAATGGACAATTGCTTTACTGGTCGGCGCGACCGGTCCCGCCAAACGTCAGAAAAAGACGTCCTGTATATACTACCGGCAGGACCGGTCACAGAGTGTGCATTCACCAGGTGGCGCACCGTACTTCATTTCCTGTTTACCTATTGACGTCATAGCCTCTTTTTCGTGTCTAATCCTAGTAAGACCCCTAGTAAGCTGATAGCGGGGCCGGTTGGGTGGGCCTTGCCTGTCCATTGGATAGGGTATTAACTTATAAAAATTTAATTTACTTATTAAATTTGCAATTTTATTGCGTTAATACATCCTATCCAATGGACAATTGCTGAATAACTACCGCTTGGTAGGCGGGTAAGCAGCTAGGGACTTATGTGAACTCATAACAACAAATTTGAACAGGCCCATTTCACCTAGGGTCAGAGAACCCTGAAAGGTCAGGGTCGGCCACTAACTCACCGGTTAACCGGGAGCCTACCGACGTTGCCCCCCCCTTTTTCTTTCCTTCCAGAGATGGTCTGAGAAGGGAAAGATAGAGAGACAGAGGGGCTGAGTTTAGTCCCAGAAGAAATAAACTTCCCAAAGGAAGCAAGTCACAGTTTTTTTTTTGGTTTTTTTTTTTTTTTTGAAAATATATGTACACTCAACATATTTACATTATGTACATGTCTAACATATTTACAATATGTACATATTTACATATATACAACATCCCCTCACTTCTCGGCCTGGTGGTGCACCTGCTGGGCAGCCACTACAGGTCCCAGGTGGAAAAGCTCTGAGTCAGCCCAGGCAACATCCTTCAAATAGAATTGGGTGAAGGTGTTGTGAGATTTCCAGTGGCAGGCTGACAAGATCTGATCTAAGGAGATCCCTGATTGGAAAGCCTTAGAAGCAGCAAAGGCCCTAACATCATGGGCTTTGACCTGATGTAAGGTGAGGGCCTCCTGGTCAGAGAGCTCATAGCACAGAACCACAGTCTGTTTGATCCATGAGGAGATGGTGGCAGGTGAGATGTCTTTATCAAAACCATTCTTGAAGGAGACAAAGACTAACTCCTTATTCTGCCTGAGGTCTGCAGTCCTGTCCAAGTAGTAGCTCAGGGCTCTAACTGGACATAGGGACCTGTCACCCTTGAGTGACCTATCCAGAGATGGTGCCAGGGCTGGGATGACCACTGGCGCCACACTATCTGGACCTTCCTTAGCCAGCTGGTTCTTGGATAGGAAGCTGGGTGAGGGGTACAAAGACACCTTAGACCAGTCTGACTGGTGTCTGATGTTCTTATGTAACCAAGCATGGATCTCACTCCTGCGTTTACCTGAACCCAAAGCCAGCAAGAAAACAGTCTTGAAAGTTAAATGTTTCAAGGAGGACTCTTTCAGGGGTTCAAAAGGAGCCTTTGTGAGCTGATGTAAAACCAGTGAAAGGTTCCAGGAGGGGATGCCCCTCCTGCCCTTAGGTCTGTCTCTATGGAAACTATCCAGGAGACGAGTGAGATCCGTAAGGAACAAGGGTCCTCTCCTTGCCGACATGGTGGCTTCATACGACCTTGATCTTCTATGCCTCACGGAAACACACATACGTCCATTTGACTCTGACAGCTTCTTACGGTCTATAACTCCTCCCGATTTTAACTTTCCTCACAAGCCTCGTCCCTCAGGTATTGGTGGTGGTGTGGGTTTTTTCATCAGATCCTCCTACAGACCCCATATAATTGAAACTCCTTGTTATCAGTCATTTGAAAATATAGTGGTGTCAATCGGGC
Source organism: Sabellastarte sp. h YS-2021 (assembly GCA_964017235.1). NCBI lineage: Eukaryota > Metazoa > Annelida > Polychaeta > Sabellida > Sabellidae > Sabellastarte > Sabellastarte sp. h YS-2021. Next base: position 118,538,288 of record OZ024928.1, read on the forward strand.
TTCATGGCCATTCAGTGTTGCTTGCCTGCATCTATCGCCCTCCAGGATCATGTACCTGTAATTTTCTGGAAGAATTCATGTCATTTGTTGGTTACCTTTCATCCATTAATTCTTCATATTACATTTGTGGCGACTTCAACATTCATGTTGATGTTCCAGTTGGTGACGGTCAGAAATTCACTACCTTTCTTGATTCATGTGACCTCAAACAGTTAGTCAATAAACCTACTCATCTACATGGTCACATATTGGACCTGATTTTATCTCCCTGTGATCAGGACACCATTGCTGATGTTAAAATTTGTGACTTTGTTTCCGATCACGCATTAGTCAAATGTTCAGTTGCCTTCCCTTGTCAAGTGTCTCATACTCCAAATGTAGTTCAATATAGAAGGTTCCACCGTATTAATATGTCTGAGTTCCGCTCAGATCTCAAAAATACGTCCTTTGTCAAGTCTCCAGCTGATGCTGTTGTCGATCTGTATGATCAATATGTACATGATTTGAGTGATGTTCTGGATAGGCATGCGCCTCTTATATCTAAATTGACGAAAAAGGAGTCCGCCGATTGGATGTCTGATGATTATCGACGTGCAAAGTCCCTTAGGCGCCAATTTGAGAGAACCTGGCGTAGGGCTAAAAGTACACTTAACAGGAGTAGGCTTCGTCGCCAGATTGCTCGGTGCAATGCACTTGTAAATAAAGATAAATCAGACTACTATAGCAAACTGATCTCAGACAATAGTCATGACTCTCGAAAACTTTGGCGTGAGCTGCATAAGACCCTGAACAGGGTTTCTGATGCCACACTTCCATCTCATGAGTCCGAAAAGTCATTGGCTGACCAGTTTGCCTCCTTCTTCACCAACAAAATCAAGAAGATTAGAGATAATTTTGCTTCTTCTGGCACTGAATATGATGTTAACCCTCCTTCAGATCCTCCCCAAATTACTGTCTTTAGGCAAGTTTCTGAAGATGCTGTTGATAAAATAATTAAAGCATCACCAACAAAATCATGCCTGTTGGACCCTCTGCCGACATTCCTGATTAAGGAATGCATTGATATATTGCTACCATCCCTTACAAAGCTGGTCAACTGCTCACTCATGGAGGGATGTGTTCCTGATGCCTTCAAATCTGCTGTGGTCACTCCACTTATTAAAAAGCCAAATCTTCCCTCAAATGACCTTAAGAATTATCGCCCTGTATCAGGTCTCAGTTTTATATCTAAATTGGTAGAACGTGTGGTTGCTAAGCAGCTGTTAGAACATATTAATGCCAATAACTTAGACAACCCGTACCAGTCGGCATATAAGGCGGGCCATTCAACTGAGACTGCTCTTCTCTACATAAAAAAATGAGGTCCACTTATCATTGTCAAGAGGTGAATCCACGGCCTTGGTATTGCTTGACTTGTCTGCTGCCTTCGACACCATTGATCACTCTACTCTTCTAGGTTGCCTCCAAAACTGGTTTGGGGTCAGTGGCTCCGTTCTGAAATGGTTCACATCCTACCTAATGGACCGTTACCAATCAGTAAAAATTGGTTCTACTTTGTCAGGGGTTTGCAAACTCCTATTTGGTGTTCCCCAAGGTTCTGTCCTGGGTCCTTTGTTGTTCTCATTGTACACTACCCCCCTCAGTTCCATTATCAGTAAACATAATGGAATAAAGTTTCATTTCTATGCAGATGATAGCCAACTTTATATACATTTATCCCAGAAGAATGCATCTGCTGCCTTTGAAAAGCTAAATAAGTGCCTAAATGATGTTAAAGAGTGGATGACAACTAGTAAGCTCAAACTGAATCCTGATAAGACTGAGTTTATCATCTTTGGTTCGAAGAGGCAAAGGGATAAGTTGAAAGCATGTTTTCCAATTGATATCCTGGGCAACTCACTCTGCCCTGCAGATTCAGTAAAAAATCTGGGTGTGTGGCTTGATTCAGATTTCTCTTTGTCCAAGCATGTTCAGAATGTCTGCAAAAGTTGTTTTGTTAAACTCCGTGACTTCAGACATGTCAGGCGGTTTCTTACTCATGATGTTTCTGTGCTTGTAGCCAACGCTCTTGTTAGTAGTCGGTTGGATTACTGCAACTCACTTTTCAGGAGCCTGTCCAAGTTCAATCTACGCAAATTACAGTGCATCCAAAATAGTGCAGCTAGAATTGTATCAAACACCAGTCGATACACCAGCATAACTCCTGTGCTAAAGAAACTGCATTGGCTTCCTGTTGAACAGCGCATTGTGTTCAAGACAGTCACACTTGTTTATAAGTATCTTCACACAGGTTTTCCCAGGTATTTTTCACCACATCTTTCTTCCTACAGCAGTTCTTATAGTACCAGGCGCAGTGAAAGTGGTGGTAATTTCCTAGTTATTCCAAAGTTCTGCCCCTCTGTTCATAAATCTGTCAAACAGTTTGGTAATAGTTTTGCGTTTGATGCTCCTACTGTGTGGAATACTCTCCCTGATGTGATTCGTGCCTCTCCATCCCTGGCCTCCTTCAGAAAACAGCTTAAAACCTACCTGTACACCAAAGCATATCCACCCTAGCCTGAATCATCCTCCTGGCGTTCTCCGTGGTGTTCGACCCCTGTTATGTCCCTGGACACAGAATTTTGTTGACTGCTTTTTGTTTTGTTGCGCCTTAGAGTCCTCTTGTTTGGGGAGATTAAGTGCTATAAAAGTCCAATTAGAATTAGAATTAGAATTAGATTCTCATCTTTGCTGACATTAATGGTGGAATTGCCCAGTTTGTCAGCAATGGCGGATCTGTAGCCATCAATAGTGCCTGGTTGTAACTTCTTGTCCTGAAACAAGTGCAGGAGGAAGTCAGCAATGGCTTTCAGCTTTTCACTTTGTAAAAATGGTCCACTTTGCCTCATAGACAGATCTGGTTGATCTTCTTTGAGGAGCCTCAATTCGTGCTGCCACTGCCTCAGAGAAGCCTTGCTCCTTGATTGCTGAGGCTCTAGGAGCCAGGCATGTAGGTTCAGATTTGACAGGTTCCTGTGAAGGACCTGGTTGAATGGCTGAGACACTAGGTTGGGCAGACACAGTGGGATCTGGCTTGACATTGCTACCAGGTCCCAAAACCAGGGCATGTTGGGCCACCCTGGGGCAATCAGGATTATTCTGTTGCAGGGGTAGTCCTGGAGCTTCTCCACCACTTTGCCCAAGATGGCTGCCGGTGGGAAGGCGTATGGGTCCAGGTCCTCCCAGGAGAGACTGAGTGCATCCACTGCCCAAGCCTGGGGGTCTGGCACCGGTGACACAAACTGGGGCAGTTTGTTGTTGAATCTGGTGGCAAACAGGTCCACTTGTGGCTGGTGCCACCTTGTGTATACAGCTTGGAATACTGCTGGATGAAGTGACCACTCTGTTTGAATGGTCTGGCCAAGTCTGGATAGCTTGTCTGCTATCACATTCAGCCGGCCGGGGATGTGACGTACCCTGAGGGTTACCTGCTGTCTGGTGCACCAGGACAGGATTCTCCACAGTAGGGCACACTGTTGTGTTGTCTGTAGCTATCAACACTGTCTTGTTGCAGACCAGGGTTCGAAACTCCTTTAGAGCTAGAAAAACTGCTTTTAGCTCTAAGTGGTTTATGTGAAACTTGCTCTCTGGAAGGGACCAAGTTCCCCTTGCAGTGTGGTCGTCCAAGTGAGCGCCCCACCCTTCGTTTGATGCGTCTGTAAAGATCTGCAGAGCATGTTTTAGAGGGTGCAATGGTTGACCTAGTAGCACATTGCTTTCCTCCAGCCACCACCTTAGATGGGGGTGGAGGGACTTGGGGACTGGGATCACCTTTTCCAGTGACTCTGGGACCCTCCAATTGTTTTTCAAGTGCCACTGTATGGGTCTCATGTGGAGTCGCCCTAAGTGGACTTGTTTTTCTGTTGCTGTGAGGAGACCTATGAGGGACATGAATTTCCGGACCGGCCATACCGGATCCGACATCACTGATCTGATCTTGTCTGTCAAGGCCTGCCAACGTTCTTCTGTTGGTCTGACCTTGCCCTCTTTCAGGTCGAACTGGTAACCTACGAAGTTGAAGACCTGTTTGGGTGCCAGTTCTGACTTTTCCTTGTTCACCAGCCACCCTAGTTCCTGACAAAGTGTGACCAGGGTTTGAGTATGCTGGAGACAGGTATGGAGGGTAGAGGCTCTCACCAGCCAGTCGTCTAGGTACTGGTGGATCCTTATACCCTTCTGAAGGGCCATGAGTTTGACCTCTTTGGCCACCACTGTGAACTCCATGGGAGCCGTGGAAAGGCCAAAGGGAAGGGCTTTGAACTGATAGGACCGACCCTGGAGGTGAAAACGCATGTACTTCCTGGACTGACTGTGAATGGGTATATGGAAGTATGCATCTTTGAAATTTATGGATGTGACCCACTCCCCTACTTGGAGGGAGGTTCTTATGGTCTCTGGGGTCTCCATCTTGAACGACCCTGTGTTTAAAAAGGTGTTCAAGGTGCTCAGGTCTAGGATGGGTCTCCACCGGTTGTTGGGTTTGGGTACCAAAAATAGCCGGTTGTAAAACCCCAATGAATTTGGATTGTCCACCGGTTCGACTGCATTTTTGTTTATCAGCTGATACAGTGCCTCTATAAGGAAGGACTGTTTGGTTGGATTGTGGTAGTTGCTTATTACAGTCGGTGACCTTGTCAAGTGGGGTCTGAACCGGACGGGGAGAGTGTAACCCTCCCTCAGTATGTTTACCACTTTTGGACTTGAACCCAGGGTTTCCCATTTCTGCCAACACTGGTTTAACCTCGCCCCTACAGGGGGATCTAAAACAGCATGTTGGGCATTGGTGACAAGCTTTACAGAAGGTAAGTGACCTACACAAGAAACATCTTTCACATATTTTATTTCTGTGTACAATTGACATATATTGGGATTTACACCTTTCCTTTGTGGCAACCCGGTGACAATATGAGCATTTGCAACATGAGAGTCTACATTTAAAGTCAATTTGCTGTTCTTCTGATCTGTCACTGGTGGTGGGTTCAAACCCTCCATCTTGTCGGATACAATTACAGAGTCCTTCAATCCGACCACATTTGAAACACAATAATTGTCATTTATGCTTCTTAAACCCTTTGGCCGGCTTCTGGTTGAAGTTTGAGGCTTTACCCCCACCTTTCTGACCAGTTTGCCGGTCTCTGATTTGTTTCCAAGCCGGTGTAGTGGGTTTCCGGTCCGGCTGGTGTGAAGGTTTAGTACTGGAGGGAACATACGGATGAAAACGTCCGGGTTTCCTCTGTGTGTTACCCATAGAACGCCTCTCCTCACTAAGGGAAATCTCATCTTCTGCCTTGACCAGTAAGCTGTCCGGGAACAGTGAGAGTAAGTGGACTGGAGATGTACGTAAGGCAGTTAAGGTGTCAGGTTTAACTCCACCACGAATAAACTCCAAATAGCTATCCCGACGTGCCAGAGTGAGGTTTGCCATGCTAATGAAAACTCCCTCTGAGAGATCCTGCATGGTGCGCTGCATAGCTTGGGAGATTGACTGGTTAAAAGTCACCAGATATTCAAGTTCTTCAATAGCTTGCTGTGTTCTCTCAGCACTCTTGCCCTTTGATGAATCTGACTGGAGAAACTTCAGCTGGGTAACCATTGAGTCCTGAACTTTAGTAAGGCATCTAGATAGACCAGCAGCGTGATTACACATCACGGATTGCTCCCTGAATGCCTTCTCCCACCTTCTAAGGGTATCTTGGCTGAATGTACGGGAAGCTGGAGCAGAAGGTAAACTTCTTCTTGCGACCCTAGAGAACATGCTGTTCAGCTTTGCCGGTTCCGGATACCAGTGGGATACAGCCTGGGTAGACGCGTCGCCCTTCTTAACTGCTTGCATGTCGTACCACTTGGAAGAACATGGAGTCTTTACAAACTGGTCACGTAGCAGTCCACTGGTTTCAGAATTTCTAGCTGGATAACCTTCAGCAATAGTTTCTCCAGTTTTTTGCAAAGCCATTCATCAACCGGCAATTTAACTGACACTTTACCGGTAGTCTTCACTCTAGAACCGGCAAAAGGATTATCATCCATAGAGGCAGCTGAGTTGTCATAATCCGGGATGTGATGCCAGTTCATGAAACTTCTAACCCCTCTAATAGTTTCCCTGTAATTGGCGTCTTCAGAGAGGTCCTGATCTGTAGCTGTGTCCGGTAAATCACCCTGGCAGTGAATACTAGCCGGAGATGACGGTTCCCCATCCAACTCAGCCTCACTATCAGATTGCCTAGCAACGTCAGATTCCTGGCCAATGGGAGGCGACTGGTTATGCAGCGTAGTTTCAACACCGGCAGGTAGAATCTCAGGACCCGCACCAGGAGCCTGTGAAGGCTGGGTGGCCGTCCCTGCACCGGGAACCAGTAAAGGTTGGGTGGCTAACACTGTAGAGGTACCGGGGCCCTGAACAGGGTGGGTAGCACTCTCAACACCATCTCTCTCAGCCTCAGTACCGGGAACCCCCAGCGGAGGTTGGGTAGCCGTCAACTGCGTAGCAACGTCACCAGTGCCCTCAGAAGACAAAACACTTGTAGAAGCACCCGGATCAAAGAAAGGGTGTTCTCTGGGCACCACAGAGGCAGAGGTCACCGGTCTCACCGGAACAGCAAAGGATTGGTTAATCAGCATAGCTTCTAGACGTGAAAATCTCTCACTCCACTTGTCATCAAGGGACTTGAGGTCGTCTGAAGTAGGTTTGCTGCTATGCTTCCGCTTACTCGACCTTGGAGAGCCATCAGAACGCTTCTTCTTCTTTGGAGTAGAATCAACAGGGGAGGACTTGTCACAGCTAACCTGTCCCAACAGTGTAACGTCTGAAGGGTCCACTAGAGTGGGGGTCGTGCTTGCATTACCTTCAGCCCTCTTCTGCTCAGAACGTTCCTTCCTTTCCTTGTAGGTCGGAGTTGCTAACTGGTGGATCTGCGCAGGCGTAAAAGACAGCTTTTTAACACAGGGGTCGTCTCCCACCCCCTTGTCACGACAACGCGCGCATTTCTGGTGGTTGTCGAAAAGGGCCATAACGTGCCCGCAAGAACCTCGTTTCTGTCCAGGAGACGACATAATGATCAGTAACGTTGTATAACTAGAGGATCACTCGCAAAAAAAAAAAGATAATGTTTTTGCATAGCAAAAACAAAGCGTCCCGAAAAGGATACAAAGGTGAGTGCTAAAGTATTAAGAAAATGCTTCGTTTCTAGCCTTATACTGTTGTGGTAACCAAAGTAAGCGCAGTCTGCTCTATCTAGCACGGTTTTCAAGATATAAGCATTTTTGTGTTTTGCAAAAAATAAAAAAATTAAAAATGTCCGCTATATTTGGCGAGACAAAAATATTTTGAAAAATTGGCATGGCTACTCTGCAGAGATACCCAGCAGGTCTAAAATTTTGTTGAGTTCGCTCCATATAGCACGGTTCTCGAGATATAAGCATTTTTGTGTTTTGCAAAAACTTTGAAAATTCAAAATGGCCACCATTTTTGGGGAGACAAAAATTTTTGTCAAAACCACTGCCGCGGTGTGTATCTCCCGCCGAGCATTAAAGCAAAAGAAATAGCTTTTCCGAGATATTCACAATTTTTCATTTTCGTGTGTGAAAGCTCTGCCAAAAGTAGGCGAATGAGTTATTTGAGAAAAATTGGCTATCTGCAATACTATTAAGAGATAATTCACATTTACTCATTTTGAGTAGGTGAATAATTAGCTATGGGTCTGAAACTTCACAGAGTGAAAGCTCTCCCAAAAGTAGGTGAATGAGTTATTTGAGAAAAATTGGGTATCTGCAATACTTTTAGAGATAATTCGCATTTACTCATTTTGAGTAGGTGAGTAATTAGCTATGGGTCTGAAACTTCACCAAGTGAAAGCTCTCCCAAAAGTAGGTGAATGAGTTATTTGAGAAAAATTGGCTATCTGCAATACTTTTAGAGATAATTCGCATTTACTCATTTTGAGTAGGTGAGTAATTAGCTATGGGTCTGAAACTTCACAGAGTGAAAGCTCTCCCAAAAGTAGGTGAATGAGTTATTTGAGAAAAATTGGCTATCTGCAATACTTTTAGAGATAATTCGCATTTACTCATTTTGAGTAGGTGAGTAATTAGCTATGGGTCTGAAACTTCACCAAGTGAAAGCTCTTTGGGATAGCTACTCTGCAGAGATACCCTGAAGATAAAAAATTTCGTGGAAATCGCTGTATGTAGCATGGTTTTCGAAATATTAGCATTTTTGTGTTTTGCAATTTTTGCGCAAAAATTCGAAAATTCAAAATGGCCGCCATTTTTGGCAAGATAAAATTTTTTTTAAAATTGGCATGGCTACTCTGCAGAGATACCCTGTGGGTCAAAAATTTCGTTGAAATCGCTCTATCTAGCACGGTTTTCGAGATATAAGCATTTTTGTGTTTTGCAATTTTGCGAAACATTCGAAAATTCAAAATGGCCGCCATTTTTGGCGAGACAAAATTTTTTTGAAAATTGGCATGGCTACTCTGCAGAGATACCCTGTGGGTCAAAAATTTCGTCGAAATCGCTCTATCTAGCACGGTTTTCGAGATATAAGCATTTTTGTGTTTTGCAATTTTTGCGAAAATTTCGAAAATTCAAAATGGCCGCCATTTTTGGCGAGACAAAAATTTTTTGAAAATTGGGAAAAGTACTCCGCAGCGGTTTTCGAGATATAAGCATTTTTGTGTTTTGCAATTTTTGCGAAAATTTCGAAAATTCAAAATGGCCGCCATTTTTGGCGAGACAAAAATTTTTTGAAAATTGGGAAAAGTACTCTGCAGAGATATCCTGCGGGTCAAAAATTTTGTCGAAATTGCTCTATCTAGCACGGTTTTTTAGATATAAGCATTTTTGTGTTTTGCAATTTTTGCGAAAATTTCGAAAATTCAAAATGGCCGCTATTTTTGGCGAGACAAAATTTTTTTGAAAATTGGGAAAAGTACTCCGCAGAGATATCCTGCGGGTCAAAAATTTTGTCGAAATTGCTCTATCTAGCACGGTTTTTGAGATATAAGCATTTTTGTGTTTTGCAATTTTTGCGAAAATTTTGAAAATTCAAAATGGCCGCCATTTTTGGTGAGACAAAAATTTTTTGAAAATTGGGAAAAGTACTCCGCAGAGATATCCTGCGGGTCAAAAATTTTGTCGAAATTGCTCTATCTAGCACGGTTTTTGAGATATAAGCGTTTTTGTGTTTTGCAATTTTTGCGAAAATTTCGAAAATTCAAAATGGCCGCCATTTTTGGCGAGACAAAAATTTTTTGAAAATTGGGAAAAGTACTCCGCAGAGATATCCTGCGGGTCAAAAATTTTGTCGAAATTGCTCTATCTAGCACGGTTTTTGAGATATAAGCATTTTTGTGTTTTGCAATTTTTGCGAAAATTTCGAAAATTCAAAATGGCCACTATTTTTGGCGAGACAAAAATTTTTTGAAAATTGGGAAAACTACTCCGCAGAGATACCCTGTGGGTCAAAAATTTCGCCGAAATCGCTCTATCTAGCACGGTTTTCGAGATATAAGCATTTTTGTGTTTTCCTTATTTGGAAAATTCGTAATGATTAATTAATCATTAATTACTCGGCCATTTCTTGACCAATCAATGCCAAAATCAAATGATTTCCAGATTTTAATAGAATGAATGTATTTGCCAAGTTTCAGGTGAATTGATAAAATTCCTTTCAAGTTATCATCCGGACAAGCTTCCCCACCGAAAAAAGACAGTTTTGGTCATGTGACCTCTCTGATTGGTTGAAATGTCACTGCAGCATATTCAAAAAAATTCCCCAAGGCTACTGCCTAAACCTGCCAAATTTGAAAAGAATCCGCCTAACGGTTACAGAGTTATAAGGAAAACAAAATGCGGAGCCGGCAGAGCTTAATTACTCCGTACTAATAAAAAACAAGAAACTTGGAAGAGTTCGTTGTAAAACTTCAAAAACGTATCTCTGAAGAAAATCTTCTGCACACTTTTTCGCGCCAAACAAAAAAGATGCTATGATGTCAATAGGTAAACAGGAAATGAAGTACGGTGCGCCACCTGGCGAATGCACACTCTGTGACCGGTCCTGCCGGTAGTATATACAGGACGTCTTTTTCTGACGTTTGGCGGGACAGGTCGCGCCGACCGGTAAAGCAATTGTCCATTGGATAGGATGTATTAACGCAATAAAAACATATTTTAACAAAATGCTCTAAATGCAACACTTTTCAAGTTATGTGATTTAGTGCATGATTTCATGAATTTTAATGTATTAAAAAGTATTAAAAAAATTTATTAAAAAAATAAGACAGATCCAGGTCTCACACTCACACAAGAGAATCTACCTCTGGCCTAGTACATACATGCAAGATATGAGAGAAATCCCTGCAATAATCACTGAGAAAATTGTGATAAAGTGTTGAAATTTTTGGTGGGGGTACCTCGCTTATAATGTCTATAGCACACAGACAGATTTGCATGCCTTGAACAATTTTTCATCCTCGATATGACAAGGCAGCTGACATAAAAAGGGGTATTTTAAACTCATATTTGATCCTCAGTAAGAGATATGTACCAATACAATTTAACACCCAACATATTAAACAAGCAAAATTTGAAATTGAAGCAAATTTTCTTTAAAATATATATTTTTTTTTATGTTGTAGTATTGCAACAACAAAATAACAGACTGAGTGCTCTGTCACTGAGCTATGATGTCTCGTTCCACAACACTGGGAATCAAACCCAGGCCTCCCAGTCCAATTTTTTGTTACAAGAATAGCAAAAAAATATTCAGACATGACTTTTAAAAAAAAAATTGTCTTTGAGCAATATGTCTCAAATAATGGATAATTGTATCCACAGGAGGCATCCGGTGGATACTTTGATTTAGCATTCACTACGCCGCCGCCGCAGCGCGTACAGATTTTCGGCGTTAACGCTCTCAGAGAAAAACTACACCAGCTAGGTTCACCAAATTTGCAGGATATCTTCATTGGGGGTAAACTTCTCTAGGACTGAAATTAGCCTCATTCTGAAAAACAAGATGGCCACCGTGGGCTGGTTCTCATAGGTAGAAGGTTGACTCTCTTCATAGGTGACATTTATAACTGATATGCATGTCCTCTACAACCTGGCAGACATTTGACCTTGCAGTTCTAAATTCAAGGTCATCCACGGAGTGCCAAAGTACCCCACATAGTAGACTTTGAAAATGTCTATATCTCCCATATTATTGGTTACAGAGGTTTGCAATGTGAAACCAACCTATAGGAAATCATGGGCTGGGAATCTTTTGATGTGGTCGGATTTGACCTTGGACCCCTCCTTCAAGGTCAAATGAGGACAGCCAAACTTAAAAGTGCTTATAACTCGCTTATTATTGGTCCTAAAGGTTTGGGATGGTAAACCAACCTACAGGAAATCATGGGCTGGAAATCTTCTGGTGTGCTGAGATTTTACCTTCAACCCTCCGTCAAGGTCAAATGAGGATGGCCAAACTTAAAAGTGCTTATAACTCACTTATTATTGGCCCTAGAAGTTTGGGATGGTAAGCCAACATATAGGAAATCACACCCTGAGAATCTTCTACTTTGGACGGATTTGACCTTGGGCCCCTCCTTCATGGTCAAACGAGGATAGCCAAACTTAAAAGTGCTTGTAACTCGCTTATTAGTGGTCCTAGAGGCTTGCAATGTGAAACCAAGTAATGGGAAACCATGGGCAGGGAATCTTCTGATGTGGTCACATTTGACCTTTAGCCCCTCCGTCAAGGTCAAATGAGGACAGTCATACTTTAAAGTGCTTATAACTTCCTTATTATTGATCCTAGAGGTTTGCAATGTGAAACCAACTTATAGGAAATCATGGGTTTCAAATTTTCTGTTGTGGTCAGATTTAACCTTTGGCCTCTCCTTCAAGGTCAAACATGGTTCACTGACTTTGGTGAGTTGTCTTTCCGGTGGATACAGTTGTGTATCGGTTCTCCGATGCGTAGGTCTAGTTTTTTGATGAATTTTTTTGAAATAATTTTTAATGTTGTGTGTCCATTGGATAGGGTATTAACTTATAAAAATTTAATTTACTTAAATTTGCAATTTTAATTAACTTAAATTTGCAATTTTATTGCATTAATACATCCTATCCAATGGACAATTTGCTGAATAACTACCGCTTGGTCGGTGGGTAAGTTACTAGGGACATATGTGAACTCACAATAGCAAATCTTAACCTACGGTCTAGGCTGACTTTGTCAGGAGACCAATAGGCCCAGGCCTGGGTTGACCTTAAGGTCAGGAAACCCTGTAAGGTCGTGGTCGGTTGCCAGCAGCCGGTTACCCGGGGCTATACCGATGTCGCCCCCCCCTTTTTAACAGACCTGCTCTGAGGTAGGGGGAAGAGAGGGATGAGTTCAGTCCCAGAATGTCAATAAAACCTCCCAAAGGAAGCACATCACATTTTATTTACTATGTACATGTAGAAACTGTTTATACTCTGTACTTATATACAAATCTCCTCAATCTAAGGGCCACCTGTGGATCTGCTGAGCAGCCCATACCGAGCCCAATTGGTAAAGCTCTGAGTCATCCCAAGCCACACCCTTCAGATAGAACTGTGTGAGGGTATTATGTGACTTCAGTGGCAGGCTGACGAGATTGGATCTAAGGAGACTCCCGACTGGAAGACCTTAGGAGCAGCAAAGGCCCTGACATGGGTCCTGGTCAGAGAGCTCATAACGTAGGATCACAGTCTGTTTGATCTAAGAGGAGATAGAGGCAGATGTCTTTGTCGGAACCTTTCTTAAAGGAGACAAAAAAAAAACACCTCCTTATTCTACTTGAGGTCTGAGGTCCTGTCCAAATAGTAGCGCAATGCTCTAACCGGAAAAAGGGACCAGTAAGACTTGAGGGATCTATCCAGAAATGGGGGCCAGGGCTGTTATAACCACTGGGGCCACACGGTCTGGACCCTCTTGACCAGCTGATTCTTGGATAGAAAGCTGGGTAATGGATACGGGGACAACGTTGACCAATCGGATTGGCGTCTAAAATTTTTGTTTTGCCAAGCATGAATCTCACTTCTGCGTTTGCCGGACCCAAGGGCCCAGAAGAATACCGTCTTGATGGTCAAATGCTAAAAGGAGGCCTCCTTGATTGGTTCAAACAGAGCCTTATTCAGTTGGTGCAAGACCAGTGAGAGGTTCCAGGTGGGTATGCCCCTCCTGCCTTTGGGTTTGTCTCCGTGGAAGCTATCCAGGAGACGAGCGAGATTTTTGTCCTTGCTGATGTTGAAGGGTGAATTTCCCAGTTTATCAGCAATGGTTGAACTGTAACCATCAATGGTGCTGGGCTGTAGCTTCCTGTCCTCATAAGGTACATAAGGAAGTCAGCAACTGACTTTACAGGGGTACCCTGAGGTCCACCGGATTAGTGACACACCACTTGTAACAATGGTCCACTTTATCTCATAGAATGATCTGGTTGATCCCCTTTGAGGAGCCTCAATTCTTGCTGCCACCGCTTCAGCGAAGCCCTGCTCCTCGAATGCTGAGGCTCCAGGAGCTGTGCATCGAGATTAAGATTTGTCAGATTTCTGTGAGCGATCTGATTGAATGGTTGTGTCAACAGGTTGGGCAGATTGGGCATTCTCAGTGGGATTTGGCTGGACAAGGCCACTGGATCCCAAAACCAAGGCATGACCCTACAGGCAGATGTGTACCACATTAGGGATATTTGATAGTCTGACAAACATTTTGGCCCTCCGGCATCCGGACACTGGTCTGGTGACAATGATCCAAGAAAACAGTCTCTCTGTTCTTGCTGTGGTCCGGTCCGGTCTGGTGGGGCTGACACAACTTTTCACATTTAAAAGACTCTTACCCCAGGCCAGCATCCTGCAAGGTGCAGCATTTACACAGTAATTGAGATGGCTGACCCTTGGCCTATCGACCGCCATTTTTTTTTATAAGACCTCTTTCTTTTCATGCTGGTTATTCAGGTCTGTGTTTGTAAAGGTGAAATCTATTATCTACCAGTCAAGTTCAGCACCGATAACAACTGTTGAAAGGTGTGATAAGGGAAGGTTGCCTGGCAGTAGCTGGGGACACTGTCATATCCCCAAGGCCACTGATTGGTCTAAGAATTTTCTGTAACCAAATCTACCTTAGGCAACTCTGTCAGGTACCAAGACTCCATAACCGGTAATTCACTGTAAACAGTAAGTCTCAGTAACCGGCACAAAAAACTGGCAGGCTGGGGTCACCAATGAATTTAGACAGCTACTGGTCTATATTTACTATATTTAGCCAGCTTTTGGAAAACAATCAGCAGCAAGTCACTTTATTATGATAGGTGATAATAGAGGATTCTATCCAACTCACATTAATTGGTGACAATTCGAGAGACAAATAAATTACAAACGTTAATTCGACCGTGGTTTTCAGTGTAGCAGGGATAGGCTCACATGAAGCTGCCTTCTTCCTGCCCACAGTGGTGGATTCAGCAGCTTTTCTCTGCAACCAACAATCTGTAACAGGTCAAACCGGCAGGCTGGTGTCTCTCTGTAACCAAAGATATCTGGGAGAAAGCTCTGTAACCAAGGAATTGGGACAGCACAGGTCTGTACCATTAGTTAATCCCTTGGTAGATCTGCCGGTCCAGTAACCTGGTGTTCCAGGTTACTTCACCAGTATCTCTCAGTTCTTGTGAAGCAACAGTCACTGAAGGTTGTGTAAGCCGGCACTCAGTAGGCTCTGTAACCGGTTGGTTAAAGGAATTTTTCTGAAGAAACTTCCGGTCAAACTAACTTGTCACCATCAATTCTCTGTAACTGGTAAACCTCTGTAACCGGTAGCCCTGCTGGCATCACTGGACCTATTCAACTGAAGGTACCCTCTTCTTGCCAGAAATATGGGATCAACTGATTCCTGTGTCACCAGCAACTCCCTGCAACCGGTAATCCTGCTTAACCGGTAGCCACTACTGTGTGACCAAAACCGGCAGTCTGAGCAGAACTGGTGCTGGTATCCCTCATCACTGGCTGCCCAGAGACCCTACCGGTAGCCTGAACAGGACTGGTACCGGTCCAATAATCTACAAGGGTCTCAATGGTCAAAGCAACTTCTGGTAGGTGAACCCTCTAAGCAGCCTCACCAGTGGTCTGAATAAGACTGGAACCGGTATCCCCCAACAGTCACACCAGAGGACAGGCCACTGGTGGAGGTTCCAGGATCAAAATAGGGCTGATCACTGGTAATCACTGAAGGGGGGTTCTTCACAGGTTCCACAGGAACAGCACCCACCAGTAGTCTGAACAGAACTGGTACTGGTAAAACAGCCATCAGTTCTTGGTAGCTAGCAGGTGACCCCATCGGTAGTCTGAACAGACTGGTACGGGCAAAACTCATCACTAGGGGTCCCCACCGGTAGTCTGAACAGAACTGGTACCAATAAAACTCATCACTTCTTGTCAGCTGAACCGGTCACACTTGGGGATCTGCTTGCCGGTAGTTGTGTTGAAATCTGTGAAGTCACATGACCGGCACTTCAAAACTCGCAGATTTCTGTGACCACTAGTCATCTAATTCTTCAGGCCAACAGACGAGTTGCTGGATTTCTTCTTGCCAGTTAAAAGTCGGTGTTGAGTAATAAATGGTTGTCTTCTGATGATAAAAACCAGGTCTGTGTCACGTGACCAGCATTAGTGTACATTTCCATTCGCACTGATCCACGATACGTATCCGCGATGCAGATCCGCAATGTGTATGCAGATTGCATAAAATGTGTTTCCATATGTGCTTAAACATAAGTGCATAAACAATGCAGATTACAATTTGAATTGGTAGAAAAGTATTGGTTAATAGTTAAATCCATAACAGAAATATATTTTTACGAATTACTAAGACTTTGAATATTTTTGAAAAGCAGGTTTTTTAATTTATCCATTTATATTTTGTTGTTGTTGTTTTTGTTCTCATATTTACATTGAAATGTTATGAAATCAATCACATAACCAATGTAGATGTATTCAGCACATTACAAGCTTCAAAATGATGCCTTATTTTTAAAAATTGAACAAAAAATGAGGATTTTATGACTTTTTAAAGAGAAAAGATAACAAAATCAGTGATCTGGACATTATTTTACGTTGTGTGAATGCGTTTTTTTGGAACAGTGCTGCATTTTCTTCACGCATTGCGCATACGCATGCTTAACGCAATAAGCACCAGTGCATATGGAAACACTCTCTATCATTTGTACATGCTTCAAAAATACGCAAACACATTCACGGATCTGCATTGCGGATACGCAATAGGCATCAGTGTGTATGGAAATGTACACTAAGCTGGAAGTGATGACGTCTGACGATGCCTTCTTCTTTTTCTTCTAATTTCTTCTCGTCGACATACACGCAGTATTATTCAACTATATAGAATTAAATGGAGAGTGAATCGTGGTAAATATACACTTCTGTTCAGAAGAAGGAATGCTGCAGGGACGACACACGAGCTCTCACCCACGGCTTCATCTTGACGACAAGTACAAAAAATTCTTCAAAAACTGGCCATAAAATGCTGGATAATGCCTCGGTTAAGTGCTGGAGAGGCCACGATATGTAAGAAACACAATATATATATATATATATTCAGATGAAAATAAGCTTTAAATTTGTAGAATAATCCATCTTTTCTTCAAACTTCGAGATCACTTCAAAAACATGTCTGCACACTACACGCACCAAACGAAAAAGATGAACTGACGTCACTCTGTCTAGACAAGAAGCAAGTATGATGCGCCACCTAGCGAATGCACACTACTGACCGGTCCTACCGGTATATACAGGACGTCTTTTTCTGGTGTTTGACAGGACCGGTCACGCCGACTGGTAAAGCAATTGTCCACTGGATAGTAATTTCTAGCTTTGTATTTTAGGTATTTCTAGTAATATTTTAGGTTATATTTCTAGTTTAGGTAATAAACTAGTCACAGAAAATAGGAAACATGGAGACACAATTGTTTAAAAATGGTCAAGTTAAGCCTACATGTATAAATTATAATTGTAGCCATATAAATATAAATTTTAAAAGGTCAACAGATGTGCAAAGGTCACAGAGTTATGGAAAAACAAACAACCAAAAAATACATCCTCCCAACTTTCATAGTAATATATCAATAATGGTCCAGTAAGATAATCCATTTAACAAGAGAACTATGAACATATTTTATTTAGCTGATATGGCATTGTGACGCCTATTTACAAACACCCAATGGATACATGGTTACTGTTTTTACTGGGGGCTATCCTCCCCCACACCTTGTTAAAAGGCTATTTATTTTCAGTGATCGCTTTAATAATCAGACATGGTGGGAAAAGAGTGGGGGCAAACAGTCCCCAGTCACAATTGGCCTCTGAATGGCTAGACACTGCACAACAGCTAAGGTCCTTAATTTCTGGTTGCTTTGATAATATACCTGGAAAAAGTTTTCTTCACCATTTAATCACAAAAAGTGGCAAATATACAGACTGCTTCCATTAAGAACTATTACAAGCAATAATTTGACTTTAAAATGATAAAAATATCACATTTTATCAAATAGATTTCACTCTAATCTTGGCAAAACATCCAACATCAAAATGGTCAAATACACCAAGGTCACCCCATAACATTACACACCTCTATGCCTCAATAAATAACCCTAGAAAATATCAACTTTCCACACCTTACAGTTTCCAAGATATAGATATTAAATGTCAAGTTCTCTCTGGTAAGGCCAAAGGTCAAATCAAGGTCACATCATAATGTTGGACACCCACAACCTCTGACCAATGTCCCTACCAAGTATCACCTTCTATACTCACATGTGGTTGCCCAGATACTGCCTGGACAAAATCATTGTTCCTGCTGCCCGGCCACCCTCCCACCTGCCCAGCTTGATGCCATGGATGGAAACAATACCTGCACTGCCTTTAAAGGCTTAGGTGTAAAAAGGGCTGGAATTTTTTTTTATTTTAAAAAATTACTTAATTTTCCATGTAAGAAGGTATATCATGGGACTAATAAGAAAAGTCTTACAACTTGCACCAAGAGTGGGATACTGTCTTCTTGAATAAGAACATGCATAACTGCACCAAGGTCAAATTCCTATAATATTGCTTATGAGTGGCATGGTAACAAATGCTTAATTTTTTTTTAACAATTTAGAAATTTAAGGGCATCCTTAAGATGTATGAATGAGTAAAGTTTAAACCATAGTCAAATTTCAAAGCTCTGCCCAGGGAATTGAATCCATTCAGCTAATGTATCGGTCATCTTTTGACCAGGAGAGCAAGACCCTAGTGGGCTACCATTGGCTATGGGTGTCAAAATGTAGCTAGTCAAAATTTTTAAAGCATTATAAATAACTTCATAAGCAACCTCGACTATTGTCACGCCACCAGAGAACCACCATAAAAACTTGCTTTCTCCCATTAGTGGACACCTGGTGGGCCATCAGTCAACCTTGTTGTTGGCTACTGAAGGTGGTCCACTGGTGGACCAATAAAAAAGCTTATCATTGGCTGCCGACAATGGGCCACTGATGGACCACCAGTAAACCTTATTGTCGGCTGCCAAAAGAGGACCACTGTCTACCAGCTAGTCACGCCAATGGCTAGCCACCAGCTATTTCATAATGGATTTCAATGCAACAAACACGAGCAGAAGCTCTTTAAAATATCTTTCTAATGATATAAGTAACTTATTTTTAGGTTAGTAGTGGACCAATTCACGCCCGTGTACCTATTCACGCCCACCCCTAAATTTATCCAAAACCATTACAGTTACACAATAAATTATCAATGTATATGATCAATTTGATAATTATCTATGATATGGTAAACATTTTTTCCATGTAAAAATATAAATCTTGGAGAAAATCGGGGGAGGGCGTGAATAGGTACACAGGCATGAATTGGTCCACCACCACTAATAGTTTCAGAAATATACACGGGTAAACACTTTCATCCGACATTTTGAATATTTAACTAGAGAAATGCTTTTGCTAACAAAAGCGAAGCGTCCCTTAAAGTTTAAAATGCTTTGTGGTTTGAATAAGCATGCTGTAAAGCTAAGAATGCACAAAGCTGCACCGTATGCTTTCCCAATACCTCTTAATACATTCTAAAGTTATAAAAGCAACAATAAAGGAGATATAAGGCAAAACTCCAAAGCAACTATTTTATGACCCCAGTTTGACCCATAAAGGGGGGTCGGGGGATAAAACTGACCGGCTATTTAGATTCTCCACATATGCTTTCCCAATACCTCTTAATACATTCTGAAGCTATAAAAGCAACGATAAAGGAGATATAAGGTAAAAACTCCAAAGCAGCTATTTATGACCCCAGTTTGACCCCATAAGGGGGGGGGTCGGGAGGTAAAACTGACCGGCTATTTAGACTCTCCACATATTCTTTCTCAATACCTCTTAATACATTCTGAAGCTATAAAAGCAACAATAAAGGAGATATAAGGTAAAAACTCAAAATCAGCAATTTTATGACCCCAGTTTAACCCATAGGGGGGGGGGGGGGGGGGGGGAGGGGTAAAACTGACCGGCTATTTAGACTCTCCACATATGCTTTCCCAATACCTCATAATACATTTTGAAGGTATAAAAGCAACAATAAAGGAGATATAAGGCAAAACTCCAAAGCAACTATTTTATGACCTCAGTTTGACCCATAAGGAGGGGTTGGGGGATAAAACTGAACGGCTATTTAGATTCTCCACATATGCTTTCCCAATACCTCTTAATACATTCTGAAGCTATAAAAGCAACAATAAAGGAGATATAAGGCAAAAACTCCAAAGCAGCTATTTTTGACCCCAGTTTGGCCCATAAGGGGGGGGGGGGGTCGGGGGGTAAAACTGACCAGCTATTTAGACTCTCCACACATGGTTTCCTATTACCTCCCAGTATATTTTAGAGCTCTAAATGCAATACTTAAGAAGATAATAGGGGTGTTGACCTAAATTTAAGGCTTTCAGATTGGAAGGTGTCAGAAAAGCACCCATAAATGTGACATTTTTCAAGGGAATGCTCCCAAAATCTAATCAGCTCACGTTTTCGATAGTATGAACAGGTGTGTCAAATTATAAGGCTGTGTAGCAAGTAGTTTTTCCTGAACTGTGATGACGGGGGGGGGGGGGTACTTAAAAAAAATTGTTTTTGATCATGTGACCTTCATAAAGGTCAAAGGTCAAATTTAAGCATGCAGAACAATTTTCCCACGCCTAAGGTATATAACTGCCAATAAATGGTTGGAAACCTTCTAATAAAAAGGGAGATATTCAAGGGAGACTATATTGTGGCGGCGGCGGCGAGGAAACTGAGGCGAAAACAAACAAGCATTCTGACGCATGCATTTATCTCCCGCCATATAAATTAGATGTACTAAAGATAACATATTTTAACAAGGTGCTCTAAATGTAATACTTTTCAAGTTATAATTGATTTAGTGCATGATTTCATGAATTTTAATGCATTAAAAATTAAGTTAAAAAATTCATTTAAAAAAGTTAGCATGTGAAAGCTCTCCAAAATGTAGGTGAATGAGCTATTTGAGAAATATTGGCTATCTGCAATACTTTTAGTGATAATAGGCAGTTACTCATTTTGAGTAGGTGAGTAATTAGCTACGGATCTGAAAATTCACTAATTGAAAGCTCTCCAAAATGTATGTGAATGAATTATTTCAGAAATACTGGCTATCTGCAATACTTGTAGAGATAATTCGCATTTACTCTTTTTGAGTAGGTGAATAATTAACTACGGGTGTGAAACTTCACCAAGTGAAAGCTCTCCCAAAAGTAGGTGAATGAGTTATTTGATAAAAATTGGCTATCTGCAATACTTTTAGAGATAATTCACATTTACTCATTTTCAGTAGGTGAGTAATTAGCTACGGGTCTGGAACTTCACCATGTGAAAGCCCTCCCAAAAGTAGATGAACGAGTAATTTGATAAAAATTGGATACCCGCAATACTTTTAGAGATAATTAACATTTACTCATTTTGGGGAGGTAAATAATTAGCTACGGCTCTGAAAATTCACCAAGTGAAAGCTCTCCCAAAAGTAGGTGAATGAGTTATTTGATAAAAATTGGCTATCTGTAATCCTTTTAGAGATAATTCACATTTACTCATTTTCAGTAGGTGAGTAATTAGCTACGGGTCTGGAACTTCACCATGTGAAAGCCCTCCCAAAAGTAGATGAATGAGTTATTTGATAAAAATTGGATATCCGCAATACTTTTATAGATAATTAGCATTTACTCATTTTGAGGAGGTAAATAATTAGCTACGGCTCTGAAAATTCACCAAGTGAAAGCTCTCCCAAAAGTAGGTGAATGAGTTATTTGATAAAAATTGGCTATCTGCAATACTTTTAGAGATAATTCACATTTACTCATTTTCAGTAGGTGAATAATTAGCTACGGGTCTGAAACCTCACCAAGTAAAAGCTCTCCCAAAAGTAGGTGAATGAGTTATTTGAGAAAAATTGGATATCTACAATACTTTTACAGATAATTCACATTTACTCATTTTGAGTAGGTGAGTAATTAGCTACGGGTCTGGAACTTCACAATGTGAAAGCTCTCCCCAAAGTAGATGAACGAGTAATTTGATAAAAATTGGATATCCACAATACTTTTAGAGATAATTAGCATTTACTCATTTTGAGTAGGTGAGTAATTAGCTACGGGTCTGAAACTTCACCAAGTGAAAGCTCTTCCAAAAGTAGGTGAATGAGTTATTTAAGAAAAATTGGATATCCCCAATACTTTTAGGGATAATTCACATTTACTCATTTTGAGTAGGTGAGTAATTAGCTACGGGTCTGGAACTTCACCATGTGAAAGCTCTCCCAAAAGTAGATGAATGAGTTATTTGATAAAAATTGGATATCCGCAATACTTTTAGAGATCATTATCATTTACTCATTTTGAGTAGGTGAATAATTAGCTACGGGTCTGAAACTTCACCATGTGAAAGCTCTCCCAAAAGTAGATGAAGCAGTTATTTGAGAAAAATTATGTCATTATTTTGCCACAAATAAGAAAATAGCTATTACTCACTTATGGCATGCAATAGAACCCAAACTATATGCATTTACCCTACAGTCACAATTTCAAAGTAGGTATTACTCAGCTATCCAATGTGCAACAGGTCTGAAACTTTACTGTGTGATAGGTTATCAAAAACTAGATGAATAACATATTTGAAAATATTTCCCTAACTTTAATACTTTTGAAGATATTTGACATTTACTTATGTTGTTATTTTGCTACAAATAAGAAAATAGCTATTACTCACTTATGGCATGCAATACAACCCCAAAATATATACCATCTTATAGTTAAGGACAAAGTAGCTGAACAACATATTTGAAGAAAAAGCTGTAACTGCAATAGTTTTGGAGTTACAATGGATTTACTCAACTGTAGAATTTCAAAGTAGCTATTACTCAGCTATCCAATGTGCAACAGGTCTGAAACTTTACTATGTGATAGCTTACAAAAAAGTAGATGGATAACATATTTGAAAATAATTCCCTAACTTTAATGCTTTTGAAGATATTTGACATTTACTTATGTCATGATTTTGCTACAAATAACAGAATAGCTATTACTCACTTATGGCATGCAATAGAACCCCAAACTATGTACCATCTTATAGCTAAGGACAAAGTAGCTGAACAACATATTTTAGGAAAATACTCTAACTGCAATAGTTTTGGAGTTACAATGGCTTTACTCAACAGTCAGAATTTCAAAGTAGCTATGACTCGGCTATCCAAGGTGCAACAGGTCTGAAACTTTACTATGTTATAGCTTACCAAAAAGAATATGGACAACATATTTGAAAAGATTTCCCTAACTTCAATACTTTTGAAGATATTTGACATTTACTTCTTCTGTTATTTAGCTACAAATGAGAAAATAGCTATTACTCACTTATGGCATGCAATGGGACCCCAAACTATGTACCATCTTATAGCTAAGGACAAAGTAGCTGAACAACATATTTGAAGAAAAAGTTGTTACTGCAATAGTTTTTGAGTTATGAGCCCTTTACTCAAAGTAGCTAAGATTGCCATTACTCACTTATCTTTAGGCCTAAGTCAATAAAACCAAAAAAATTTTCAAGGGCATGAAAATTCATTGGGGCAATTAATTTACAAAAAATCTGTAGCTGTAGTAGTTTTGGAGAAATCTGCATGACTAACTAATGCACGCACACAGACATCATTTCATAATCTCCCTCACGGGCTAAAGCCCGGCGGGAGATAAACAAGAGGAGAGTGCCCGTGAACGGGCACTGTGTCAGCTGACTGAGTGTTTTTGATTTGTGAAGGTAATAATGAGAGGAAAGCATAATTATCAGGGAAAGTGCTGTACAGAAGTACAGTAAATGGTAATTGAACAGCATGTTCAAAAGAAATTCTGAACCTGACAGAAGAAAAGGACAAAAAAGTTGTTCCCTGCAAATGGTATTATGAAGGAAAGTAACAAGGTAACTGTTTAAGTGTAAAGAGTAGGTTAAAACATATTTAAAGAAATACTGCAAATGCAGTATCCTCGTACGACCTTGAAGAACGGGTCCACTGTCAAATCCAACCACACCAAAAGATTCCCAGCCCATGATTTCCTACAGGATGGTTCACCATCCCAAACCTCTAGAACCAATAATAAGCGATTTATAGGCACTTTTAAATTTTGCTATCTTTGTTTGACCTTGAAGGAGGGGTCCAAGGTCAAATCCGACCACACCAAATGATTCCCAGCCCATGATTTCCTGTAGGTTGGTTTACCATCCCAAACCTGTAGGACCAATAACAAGCGAGTTATAGCCAATTTTAAGTTTGGCTATCCTCAACTGACCTTGAAGGAGGGGTCCAAGGTCAAATCTGACCACACCAAAAGAATCCCAGCCCATGATTTCCTATATGTTGTTTTACCATCCCAAACCTCTAAGACCAATAATAAGCGAGTTATAAGCACTTTTAAGTTTGGCTATCCTCGTTTGACCTTGAAGAAGAGGTCCAAGGTCAAATCGGACCACATCAACAGATTCCCAGCCCATGATTTCCTATATGTCTGTTTACCATTCCAAACCTCTAGGACCAATAATAAGTGAGTTATAAGCAAAGTAGCTATTACTCAGCTATGCAATGAGCTACATGTTTGAATTTTTACTATATTATAGCTGACCCAAAAGTAGGTGAACAACATATTTAAGCAAAATACTGTAAATGCAATAGTTTTCAAGTTACAACTGATTTACTCAGTAGTGAGAACCTGAAAATAGCTATTGCTCAGCTATGCCATGAGCTATAGGTCTGTAATTTCACTATGTTATAGCTGACCCAAAAGCAGGTGAACAACATATTTTAACAAAATACTCCAAATGCAATATTTTTCAAGTTACAACTGATTTACTCAACAGTCAGTACCTGAAAATAGCTATTGCTCAGTTGTGCCATGAGCTACAGGTCTGTAATTTCACTACGTTATAGCTGACCCAAAAGTAGCTGAATAACATATTTACACAAATTGCTGTAAATGCAATAGTTTTCAAGTTATAAGTGATTTACTCAACAGTGATAACCTCAAAGTAGCTATTACTCAGCTATGCCATGAGCCACAGATCTGAAATTTTACTATGTTATAGCTGACCCCAAAATAGGTGAATAACATATTGAAACAAAATACTCCAAATGCAATAGTTTTCAAGTTATCAGTGATTTACTCAACAGTGATAACCTAAAAGTAGCTATTACTCAGCTATGCCATGAGCTACAGGTCTGAAATTTGACTATTTTATAGCTGACCCAAAAGTAGCTGAATAACATATTTATACGAAATTCTCTAAATGCAATAGTTTTCAAGTTACAAGTGATGTTACTCAAGATGGTAGTTACTGAAAAGCCCAAAAGTAGCTATTACTCACTTAGCTATTGAGACAGACACCCAAGTTACTCACCATGTTGTAGCTATGAAAAAAGTAGCTGAATAACATATTTTAACAAAATGCTCTAAATGCAACACTTATCAAGTTATAAGTGATTTAGTGCATGATTTCATGAATTTTAATGCATTAAAAATCATTAAAAAAATTTATTAAAAAAAAACTAAGACAGATCCAGGTCTCATACTCACACAAGAGAATCTATCTCTGGCCTAGTACATATATGCAACATATGAGAGAAATCCCTGCAATAGTCACTGAGAAAATTGTGATAAAGTGTTGAAATTTTCACACTTTTGGTGGGGGTACCTCCCTTGTAATGTCTCTAGCAAACAGACGAACAGACAGATTTGCATGCCTTGAACACTTTTTCATCCTCGATAGATAAGGCATCTTTTAAAAAAACAGCATGTCTCTAGGTCTTGTAGTTTTGGAGAAGAAGTTGTTCACGCGGACGCGGACGCCCACGCCGCAGAGTGACAACATAAAAAAGGAACTTGTTTATAATACTAATTGGACAAAATGACAGTGGGCAAAAATACGAGATACTTTGTTAAAACTGCTGCAAATATATCACATAAATTTTCAACAGTAAACAGAAGTAATGTATATCATTTATTCCTCTATTTCCTGTAATAATTCCCAAATATAAATGTGCTAATATAGCGGCAATCTACCAGTAAACGGCCATGCAGAAGTAAATATATTGAATTTAAATTATATAAACAGATTTTTATATTATTCTTCTTCCACCAGATTGTCAAATGATGTACACGGGTGGTCATTAAGATAAACGGTCATAGAGATAAACGGTCTTCAGAAATTATGACACAAAATCTGTTAAAAGGGTTGAAACAAAAATGTAACACAAACCAAATGTCACAGTAGGTACTGTTTAAGTATATGTTGTTATTTAGTTTGTGCGATATTCTTATTTATACTGTGAAGGTTGTGCCCTAACAGATGTATAAATCCCGGACGAGCCCCCAAAAATGTGAAGGTTGCGCCCTACAAGATTTTAACAAATCCCAGCTCCGAGCCCCCACCTAACAATTTGTTAGGACAAAACTTTAATCTCCAATATGTTACGCAACAACCTTAAAATTGCCTGAGTTCACTGACCTGACTCCTAACAGAGGAAGATTGACCTTAATCTTCGCAAGAGAATAATACCACTAAGATCTTTAGATTTAATGTAACAACTTATTAATAACACCGTATTAATATAAATTTGACATTTATTAAATCTAATATAAAATATCCAGCAATACAAATACAAGAATACACAGCAAATCTAAACTAGACCTAGCGCATCGGAGAACCGATGCAAATTGTATCCACCATAAAGACAATGCACCAAAACCTCTAGGACCAATAATAAGCGAGTTATAAGCACTTTTAAGTTTGGCTGTCCTCATTTGACCTTCAAGGAGGGGCCCAAGGTCAATTCCGACCACACCAGAAGATTCCCAGAACATGATTTCCTATATGTTGGTTTACTATCCCAAACATTTAGGACGAATAATAAGCGAGTTATAAGCACTTTTTAGTTCGGCTGTCCTCACACTTGACCTTGAAGGAGGGGCCCAAGGTCAAGTCTGACAATGACAGAAGATTCCCCGCCCATGATTTCCTATATGTTGGTTTACCATCCCAAACCTCTAGGACCAATAATAAGCGAGTTATAAGCACTTTTAAGTTTGGTTGTCCTCGTTGGACCTTGAATGAGGGGCCCAAGGTCAAATCCGACCACACCAGAAGAATCCCAGCCCATGATTTCCTATAGGTTGGTTTACCATCCCAAACCTCTAGGACCAATAATAAGCGAGTTATAGGCACTTTAACCTTTGGCTATCCTCGTTTGACCTTGAAGGAGGGGCCCAAGGTCAAATTCGACCACACCAGAAGATTCCCAGCTCATGATTTCCTATAGGTTGGTTTACCATCCCAAACCTCCAGGACCAATAATAAGCGAGTTATAGGCACTTTTAAGTTTGGCTGTCCTCATTTGACCTTGAAGGAGGATCCCAAGGTCAAATCCGACCACACCAGAAGATTCCCAGCCCATGATTTCCTATATGTTGGTTTACCATCCCAAACCTCTATGACCAATAATAAGCGAGTTATAAGCACTTTTAAGTTTGGCTGTCCTCATTTGACCTTGAATGAGGGGCCCAAGGTCAAATCCGACCACGCCAGAAGATTCCCATCCCATGATTTCCTATAGATTGGTTTACCATCCCAAACCTCTAGGACCAATAATAAGCGAGTTATAGGCACTTTTACCTTTGGCTATCCTCGTTTGACCTTGAAGGAGGGGCCCAACGTAAAATCCGACCACACCAGAAGATTCCCAGCCCATGATTTCCTATATGCTGGTTTACCATCCCAAACCTCTAGGACCAATAATAAGCGAGTTATAAGCACTTTTAAGTTTGGCTGTCCTTATTTGACCTTGAATGAGGGGCCCAAGGTCAAATCCGACCTCACCAGAAGATTCCCAGCCCATGATTTTCTATATGTTGGTTTACCATCCCAAACCTCTAGGACCAATAATAAGAGAGTTATAGGCACTTTTACCTTTGCCTATCTTCGTTTGACCTTGAAGGAGGGGCCCAAGGTCAAATCCGACCACACCAGAAGATTCCCAGCCAATGATTTCCTATATGCTGGTTTACCATCCCAAACATCTAGGACCAATAATAAGCGAGTTATAAGCACTTTTAAGTTTGGCTGTCCTTGTTTGACCTTGAAGGAGGGGCCCAAGGTCAAATCCAACCACGCCAGAAGATTCCCAGCCCATGATTTCCTATATGTTGGTTTACCATCCCAAACCTCTAGGATCGATAATAAGTGAGTTATAAGCACTTTTAAGTTCTGCTATCCTCGTTTGACCTTGAAGGAGGGGTCCAAGGTCAAATCTGACCACATCAGAAGATTCGCAGCACATGATTTCCTATAGGTTGGCTTCACATTGCAAACCTCTAGGACCAATAATAAGGGAGATATAGGCACTTTTAAAGTCCGCTATGTGGGTTACTTCGGCACTCCGTGGATGACCATGAATTAGGAGCTTCAAGGTCAAATGTGTGCAAGGTTGTAGAGGACATGTATATGTGTCATACATATCACCTATGAAGAGATTCAACCTTCTACCTATGAGGAACAGCCAGTAGAAAAATGTAGATTATTTTCAAAGAAATGACTGTGGCGGCCATCTTGTTTTTCAAAATGAGGCTATTTTCCTTCCCAGACAAGCTTACCCCCCAATGAAGATATCCTGCAAATTTGGTGAACCTAGCTGCTGTTGTTTTCCTCTTAGAGCGTTAACGCCGAAAATCTCTCTACGCGCGGCGGCGGCGTAGCGGACGCTAAACCAAAGTATCCAATTAAATCGTATTACTGTATTACAGATACGAAATATAAATATTACTAGAAACTAAGTTTTAAACTACAAAGTTACTACTGCTACTGATAATAGTAATAACCTAGAAATACCCGAATATATATATTACCGTTACCGCAATATATTACCGTTATTACAACCTGTTACCGTTATTACAACAATCTGTTGTAATTAAAAATGAACACAGGTACCCAAGAAACTAGGGGTGGGACGAGTACAAATAATTCGGGTCGATTACTCGCGTACCAAAAATCGGCTCGACATCGAGCACTTGCGAAGTTTAGTATCCACCATTACAGGAACCAACATCCAATATGGCGGCTCCCGTAAACAATAAAAATATAGAGATAAAAGCTTTGAATCGCTTGAATTAGCTGATGTCATCATATAATATACTTAATATTATGTTAAAAATGGTGGATTATGCGATTTAATGCTAGCAAGGTATGTTATTTATTTCTTATTTCCTAAAAAACGTAACCGCTTCAATAGGTTGTTATATACACACGAGTAGTCGACTCTTAAAATTGGGATCGAATTTTCGTGAAATTTGCCTCGCTCGGCGAGTGTCGACTGCTCGGTCGCACCCCTACAAGAAACCTGTGTAAATTCTTTACACAAATATTATAAATTAAACCAAATGCTTGGTCTTCAACCGAAATGTGATAGTTACCAGATAAAGTACCACCTATACAACACGGAATGTATTACCAACTATAGCGATAAATATACTGAAACCAACAATTAATCACGTATACCACCGGCACAGTCTCCGACTTTACGGTCTCTGATACCGAACATATAGCCAGTCTCCGACTTTACGGTCTCTGTCTATAAACACCAATATACTGATTAAAATCCTATTAAACAGTATCCGACTTTACGGTTTCTGAATAATACACAATATATTATCACTAAGAATAAATAACAATTCCGGATGTAAATTACTAACCTAAATCTGGTACTCTTCAATCCAGCAAAACACCTTCTGATAAAACACTTCACAACTGGTACAACACTTTCAATAATATCAAACTCCAATCTAATTATAAACAACCCGGTAAAAACACTTTTAGTAACCTCAAGATTCGAACCCAAACTCACCTATTTAAAAATACTTCCTACCACTTAAAGATTCAAACCCAGGATTAGCATGCTAAAAATACGTCTTGACACTTCAAGATTCAAACCCAGACTGAT
The DNA here is from genome assembly GCA_964017235.1 of Sabellastarte sp. h YS-2021. NCBI lineage: Eukaryota > Metazoa > Annelida > Polychaeta > Sabellida > Sabellidae > Sabellastarte > Sabellastarte sp. h YS-2021. The sequence continues at coordinate 118,567,916 of OZ024928.1, forward strand.
TTTGCCAAAAACACCTCCTGCCACCCCAAGATTCAAACCCAGACCAATTTTTAAAATCAAATCACCCTTTGACCTAATCATGGTTGTTAAGATACCTGTACCTACAGCTGACAACAACTTGACAACTGATAAACTGTATTATGACATCACAGATTTTAAACAATACAACTTATAAAAGTGCTTTAATTCACACAACCTGTCACTGATAACTAGCAGCAACATTAGGAATAAAGTATGTAATACATTAAACCAGATGAAAACCTATAAAACCTATTATAAAGCATGAAATCCTACCTTTTAAACATTCAAAATCACCGTTAAAATGTGTACGTAAATGGTTAGTACTAAATTTCAAACTCTTGTGACCGAAAACGGAACTCCCGAAATTCGCCGTGAATCTCATCGAAATGCCGTCATTTCACAATACTACTTAAATTGGAATTCTATGAAGACCGTTTATCTCTTCGACCGTTTATCTTAATGACCACCCGTGTACACAGCAATTAATAATTCAGGTGCATGTTGCTACATTTGTTTCGAAGCTTTATATATTTATAATTATCTCTATTATCGGCCGTTTTTACCACAGACCGGAAATACCAGTGAACGCCCATTTTGTAGACTTATAGAAGCATTTGTCCTTGACCTCTAACAAAGATGTATAAGGCGGGCGTTCACTGGTAGGCAGGCGTTCACTGGTAGAAAGCCACTAGAGTACTCATGTACATTAATTTTTGCAACTTCCTGGTTCCTCTGTCACAGACATACTGCCTTGCTACCAATTATCGCCGGGTACCAACTATCGCCGCCCATAAATTAAATATTTATATTTCAGTAATGGCCACATATTTAGAATGCTCTTTTGTGTGTATTTGTTCTATTCACTTGGGAAATTGTTGCATCTTATTTGCTAGACTTGGGATGTACTCTTGGTCAAGTTATGTCTATAAGCCTTGTCGTAGTTCCAGAAACCGCGATGCATTGTGGGATTGAGGTGGATAAACAAAACTCTTGGCGTGAACCAGGAAGTGTTTTTGCTATAAACTAAATTGCATAATTATCACATATTTTGTACAGTAATGTAGGTTTTAAGCATTCCTGTTATTGAAATAGTCATCTAATATTATATCTACTAGATCTTTTTATAATATTTTTGTATCCTACTTGTGTTTTAAAAGAAATATGCTATTATCGCCCACTCTCTGTTGTTTTTGTAGTACATACACTGTGAGGTCCTAAAAATATTTTTACCAAAATTTTTTGAACACCTGAACAATGTAATGTCTTTGGACATAAAAATCGTGCATTTTAGGCATCAAATATGCCAGTAATTTGATTTAAAATATATATAATAGAAGGGTTTATATCTTATTTTATTAATATATAAAATTAAAAATATAATATATATCTAATGGAGTTATCACAACAGTTGTTTATATAAAACTGAGCAAAATATAGCAAATTGACTTATTGGTGATATATTTTTTAAAAATAATTTTTAAAGATATTTAAAAAAAAAAATAATTAAATAATTTTAAAATTATATGTTTATATTATATTTTTTTACTTATTGTTATTATATTTTTAAAAGAATTTTAAAAATAATGTAAAAAACTTAAATAATTTTAAAATCATCTTTGTATTATATTTTAGAAAAATAATTTTAAAAAAATATTTAAATAATTTTCAAAATTATATCTTGAGGGAATTTTAGTTATAGTGATGTCTGATAATAACCTTTATTTTCTTTTGCGTCAGGACTTTTATATGTCTCTTTGTCTTTTGTTGTTGTATGTTCTCTAGATAGAAAATAAAGAAATATTAATGTACTTATATTTTTTAAGGTTCTTTATTTAACTGGTTCTAAAATTTGAAAATAAGTTTGTTTCTTTTATGAATTTTTGTGTGAGTTGCTACACAATTATTTTGTTGTTAAAAAAAATTTTTTTATCTACCCCCCCCCCCCCCCCTCCAACCCAGACACACACACACACCCCACCCCCACCACAGCCCAGGAGGAGCTGGGTCAATCATTTGACACCAATTAAGGGAGATAATGGGCATTTTTTGGTCAATTTGACCTGTTTGACCTTGAAATATGGGTGAAAGGTCACAAGCCAAAAGACTGGTAAACTGGGCCTTCGGATGGGATATTTTATATTTGGTGGGCATTTCACTGAGGTCAGTCCAGAGCAAGTCCATAGCATTGCACACCCAAATTAATAAAGCTAGAAAATGTCAGCTTTCTAAACATTACAGTTTCCAAGGGTCAAGGACACACTGTTAAGGTCAGAGTTGGGAGGCGATTGTATTACCACTGTGCTACCGTGGCCCCAAAGTAGAGGTTAACTGCCATAAAAAGTCTATGAATTAAATTTGGAAATCTGCTAATGTGGTGTATTGTGATGAGTACCTGTCTCACCACTGAAGGTAAGCAGCACTGGACCTGGTTAGTATGCGTAGGTGAGTTCTTGGACATGTAATAATGGATATAATAAAATATAAAACATGATAATAACTTAATTATATAATAATTTATATATCTTTATTCTACACAACAGTATTTTTCTTTCATTTTTATTCATATTCTAAAGCCCAAATAATTCGGAAAACAAAGGAAAAATAAATCAGGTTTACATGTCATATGCTAAAATGAATTCGCAGGTGTTCTGGATTAAAATTTTTCAAAATATTTGTCATCAAAATATAATTTACTAAAAATATGCTTATGTATATGACAAGGCTGCATGTGTCACGGGACAATAAAAAAATATGTATAATGAATATAATATTCATAAATATTGAAGGAAAATCTGCAATTTTTGGCGAATTTGTAATGCTACTTGGACCACTGACAGTGGGCAAAAATAGGAGATATAAGGTTGAAACTGCTGCAAATAATTTCTGTAAATTTTATATAGTAAAAGGAACTTATCTACAAAATATATTCCTCTATTTCCAGTAATAATTTCCATATTATTTGTACGTTAATATACATAACTCACGAAAATTTATTTTCGCTACTTCCTGGTTCCTTTGTCGTATACGTAGTTTGTTTATTGTTTATCCACTGTCAGCTGACGGAAGTTTCCGTGCAGACATGCGCACTCGGAACTACGACAAGGCTTATATGAATTCTGTCTGGCGATAATTGGTACCCGGCGATAATTGGTAGCAAGGCAGTAGTTTGTTTACTGTACCATAGTACACAGTGCACTAACACACAGAAGAACCAGACAGAAGAATATACAAGCTACTGCGGGGGGGGGGGGGGGGGGGGGGGGGGGGGGGGGGGGGCAGTGTACCTCACCTATCTGTCCAATTTACACAGGGTAGAGTTTAGGTTATATTTACGAATTTTGTTTTATAAAATCTCATGTGCCAATCTACTGTTGCACTGTAGAGGAAAAAAAATAATAGAATAACCAGTGAAATAAGTAGAAGATAACTGAAAATTACTGTAGTTTTAGGTGTAGTACTCCCCAAATAACTTCCGGTTCGCAGGTGACTCTTTAGAGTCACCTCACCCTACATGATGCAAATGGACGAACGGGCCACTCCTGTTGAAACTACATTTGGGTCAATACTAAAACTAAGATTTATTTCAGAGACGGCTAGGATGTAGATCAAACATGTTGGCTTCCTGATCGGTCCACCTTCTTATAGACCTTATGCATCCCCCTATATAAAAGAGTTTAAACACTCAATGTTATTGTAAAGACACCTCACTGCAAGCGTTGTGGTAGTACCTTACGTTTGTGTGTGATGAGAGTTTTGTTCAATCTGTGTTGTGTAATGTATTACTATTGTTAATTTACAAAACATTTTAAGCTGTATTATAAACCTTTTATTTTTTAAAAACTATACTTAGATAAATCTTAAAACATACATTGCAAACAACATACTTGGACAACAGTTGTTGCATGCACTAGGTGTAATAAGGTCCTCAGTGGCCTAGTGGTTAGCAAGTTTGGCATCTAATCATAGGCTGTCACCTCTGTGGGTTCGAGTCCCACAAGTGGCAATTCTGAGGACCTGTCCCAATATGACCCTGGCTGTTGAACGGGACGTAAAACCCCAACTTTGACCTTTGACCTTTGCACTAGGTGTAAAAGAAACACTTTTTGTAAAGAATTAGGGAAATTTCAAAACTGTCTTTAATCTTTTTTATGACAAGTGCAGAATAAATGAGAACTAGGGCAACCCTTTATTGATGAAATGGAACTCTTGTTTGATTCTATTTTTTTCAAATTGTCAAATTATGTCAAAGCTTACATCTTTATATATTTTAGAACAAAAGTGATTGCAAAGTTTTCATGATTAAAACCACACATTCCGAGCGTAATAGATGTTCATTGTAAAAATGTTAATACACCCTGCAATTGAAGTATCTAACCCCAGTTGAATTAACAAAGTTTTCTTATTGCAGTAATGGGTTGATTATTTAACTTATCTTTGAAAATTTTATTTGCTGTCTACCATTTAATGTTAATCTTGTGTGGAATGTTGAATATCAAATGGTTTGACAAGAAACAATGTGTGTGTAAAGTTTAATATTTGGTACAAAAAACACAGGTTCAGTAATGAGTGTATTTGAAGATTTTGAGTAGCTTATTCTTTGTATTTTCTTTTGTAATAAATAGATATATTACATAAGTGCCTTGTATAGGACACTGGATATAAGACAAGGACACAAATCATAATTGACTTTTCCATGTTACCATAAAGACAAAGCTACTTCTGTCACAAAATCTTGTTTTTTAAATTTTTTTGCTACATCAAAACCTAACGTACATCAAAATGTGAACTATTTTTACTGCAAATTTAATGGATTGTTTTATCAATCAAAATGAAATATTATCAATAGTCAACTTTAGGCTAAAATCGGGTTTTCTTAAAATTAAAATGTATTAAATGTTTACAGATAGATTGTTAAAATATGTTATTCACCTACTTAGAGCTAGGGCCACGGTAGTGCTGTGGTAACATACTTGCCTCACACCTATGAGGACTGCAGTTAAAACCCCAGACACTATGTGGCAAAGTTTGTAGTTGCTTACTGATGGTCAGCAGTTTACAGTACAGAATTTTGACCAATTGTGTATGAACTGGTTTCATCTGCCCATAGAACTACCCATCAAGATGTAACCTATACAGTGTTGAAAGTGACAATAAAACTCAATTAAATAAATAAATAAATCTACAGATAGATTCATGGCTATGTCTACACATTATATTTTGAATTAGTGTCAAATACAGTGTTATATTGTATCTTTACCATAAATAATGAACATGTTTATTACACATTTCCAACCTTGAAGCAAAGTTCATTCAAAACCAGTGATAATCTTAAAGGACTCATGTTTACCACATCAGTGCCCTCAATATGTAAATTGATGCCTAATATAATTAGAGAATAATTGTTATATATGTCATTGCCGCTACTTTTTTTTATCTAATCAATAACATTTGTTGCCCTTATTTTCATCTGATAAATTCTAAGATGCAACACTTCTGATTACCACTTAGCGAAAAGTCACAATGATGGAAAGGTCTTGTTACCTTCTGAGTTATACACTGGCCATATCCACTTTTATGTGTCAGGTGTCACCAAAGTGTGAGCTCCTAAACTTTTGTAATCTTCCATATCACCAAGTGTAAACAGTCCAGGATTTTAAAAAATTAGTTGTGCCAAGCAGGTTTTGTACTAATATGGATTCATTAATTTTACATGGAACAATAGCACTTGAAGACTATTTGCCAAGGCCCAGCACCTCTAATATTGATCATGAATTTAATGACAAAATCCTTGAATTCATGTATCTAGAGGGTAATCAGAATCACCCTCAAAATTGAATCATCTGTGCCCTTGTCAACTTTTTTTTTCAAAATGTGTTTTTTTTTTCCAACAAAATATATCCACGCATAATTGTTTTGAGTTATTTTGCAAACATACAAAGTCATGCTGCTACAGATATATCCTCAATAAATTATTTCTTTCTTTCCAAATTATCATAAATATTCCCCTAAACATGGTAGAACCTTTGGAAACTTTGAAGATACTTAATGTGCTATTATTTAAAATATATTTCCTTACATTTTCAAAGCACAAATTCCATTTTCAAGATTTATACACAGAAACTTAAACTTCGTATAATACATAACTAAAATCAACACACTAGAAGCTAGTAAACTGTTGAAGTAATAAATGTTGAGAAACACTCAAATCTAACAACACGTGACACTACAGAATACACAGAATAGAATATTTGCTGTACAAAACTGAGATTTTAATTACCTGTGGATACTCTCGGATGATTATGTAAGCAAGGGTTGCTGGTGTGGTGTACTTAATTAAAATAGACATAGATAATAAGTAAAGAAATGAACAAATACACAGACAGAGCTTTGCTTGTGATGCTCACACTTGGCTTGTGTGTGTATGAATACTACCATAACAAATCCCAGCAAGTGTGTGGGTTGTTTTGTTTACAAATGGGCTTGTATGCATAAGGTCTATAAAAATAGACAACGACGAGCGAGGGGTTATAGGCGATTTTACAACGATTAGCGATATTAGGATCACGAAGGCAGAGCCTGAGTGATTCTAATGCGATAATTGTTGTAAAATCGCCTATAACCCCGAGCTCGGAGTTGTCTATTTCTATTCTAACATGACATTTTAGAAGATCTTATAGAAATTAATTTTGAAGCTATTTTATAGAAAAATATACAAATATTCTCTAAAGATCTTTTTATTGAGGGTGCCATTGAAATATTGGACGAGCCACAAATTAAAATAACCCTTTTCTTTGATAAATGTCCTTAAACTTTAACACATTCATATCAGTATATTCTATGTTCAAATGTAAGAGCATTCATTATTTCCTAGATTACAATTTTCAGAAGTACTTTTTATCGAACTCATACCTAACTAAACGGGTGAATGCTAAGCTCCCTCTAGTGGTGCAGTGGGACCTGCCTCCTTGGTATTTCTTCCCTAGTGGTAGATTGGGAACTGCCTCCTCTCTAGTTCTTCCCCAGTGGCACAGTGGGACCTGCCTCTTCTCTAGTTCTTCCCTAGTGGCACAGTGGGACCTGCCTCCTCTCTAGTTCTTTCCCAGTGGCACAGTGGGACCTGCCTCCTCTCTAGTTCTTCCCTACTAAATGGGTGAATGCTAAGCTCCCTCTAGTGGTACAGTGGGACCTACCTTTTGGTATTTCTTCCCCAGTAGTACAGTTGGACCCAGCCCTGCCCATCTTCTTCCCCACATACAAATTCGTCCCTAGTGACACAGTGGGACCCATTCCTGCAAAACTTCTTCCCTACTTAACAATTTCTCCCAAGTGGCACAGTGGGACCTGTCTCCTCTCTAGTTCCTCCCTAGTGGTACAGTGGGGCCCACCCATGCCAAACTTCTTCCTTACATACAATTTCATCCTTGGTGGCACAGTGGGACTCACTCTTGCCCTAGTTTTTCCTTACTTCACAATTTCGTCCCTAGTGGTACAGTGGGACCTGCCTCCTTGCTACTTCTTCCCCAGTGGTACAGTGGGACCAACCCCTGCCAAACTTCCTAACTACATGCAAATTCGTCCTGGTGGCACAGTGGGACCCATGTATGCCCTAGTTCTTCCCTACTTCAAAACTTCGTCCCTAGTGGCACAGTCAGACCTACCTCCTCACTATTTCTTACATAGTGGTACAGTGGGACCCACCCCTGCCAAACTTCTTTCCTACATGCAAATTCGTCCCTGGTGGCACAGTAGGACCCATTCTTGCCCAACTTCTTCCCTACTTCACAATTTATTCCCCAGTGGTACAGTGGGACCTGCCTCCTTTCTAGTTCTCCCCCCATGGTACAGTGGGACCCATCCCTGCCAAGCTTCTTCCCCACATGCAAATTTATCCCTAGTGGCACAATGGGCCCCACTCCTGCCCAAATTCTTCCCTACTTCATGATTTCTTCCCTACTGGCACAGTGAGACCTGTCTCGTCTCTAGTTCTTCCCTACTGGTACAGTGGGCCTGCCTCCTCTCTAGTTCCTCCCTGGCAATATAGTGGGACCTGCCTCCTCTTTAGTTCCTCCCTAGTGGTAAAGTGGGACCCAGTCCTGCCAAACTAATTCCCTACATGCAAATTCGTCCCGGGTGGCACAGTGGGACCCACCTCTGTCCTATTTCTTCCCTATTTCACGATTTCTTCCATAGTGGCACAGTGGGACCTGCCTCGTCTTTAGTTCTTAACTATATTGGTACAGTGGGACCAGCCTCTGCAATAGTTCTTCCCAAGTGGTAAATAGGGACCTGCCTCCTCTCTAGTTCATCCCTACTGGTACATTGGGACCCATCCCTGCAAAAGTTCTTCTCTACATGCAAATTTGTCCCTGGTGGCGCAGTGGGACCCATTCCTGCCCTAGTTCTTCACTACTTCACGATTTCTTCCTTAGTGGTACAATGGGACCTGCCTCCTCTCTAATTCCTATTGGTACAGTGGGACCTGCCTCCTCTCTACTTCTTCCCTGGTGGTAGAGTGGGACCTGAATGTTATCCTCATGTAAAGGTGGATAATAAGCATGAATCTGTTATAAAGCATTCATCTGACCAGGTATTTGTAGATTGGTCAAATACTACTGTGGGTGGAACCTCATCTGCTGACAAAAAGACTCATATTGACCCTGTTGCAAATGTGTAATTCCCAGTGTGTAAAACCAAATTCACTGATGGAAGCTTTCTAGAGACCATGTTAACTGCCCCCTAAGGCTCCTATCAACCCTTTTTCTAATGTGGAATTGCCACCTTCTGAAACCAAGTCCACTAATGGGACCTGTCGAGAGACTACATCAAGCGCCCCTAAAGCTCCTATCAACCTTGTTATCAACATTGATTTGCAGGCATGTAAAACCAAGTCCGCTGATGGAACCTGTCTACAGATGCCCTCAACTGACCCAAAAGCTACTATTGACAGTCATTTGAAAATTTTGTATAGAGTGTGAACCCAACCCCAATGTGGAACATGTAGTGAACCAGCAATGATGGTTTTGGAAACAATTCACTCAAAGAATGCTTGTCTTGTCTGTAACAATGTACCACTAGGGAGGAACTATAAAGGTGCAGGTCCCACTGTGCCACTATGGAAGAAATTGTGAAATAGGGAAGAAATTGGGCAGGAATGGGTCTCACTGTTCCACCAGGGACGAATTTGCATGTAGGGAGAGGTTTGGCAGGGGTGGGTCCCACTTTACCACTTGGGAAGAACTAGAGAGGAAACAGGTCCCACTGTACCACTAGGGAAGAACAAGACCACTGCAGTGGCATGATCTCCCGCCGGGAACCTCTAGGACCAATTATAAGCGAGATATAGGCACTGGGGAAGAACTAGTGAGGAGGCAGGTCCCACTGTGCCACTGGGAAAGAACTAGAGAGGAGGTAGGTCCCACTGTGCCACTAGGAAAGAACTAGAGAGGAGGTAGGTCCCACTGTGCCACTAGGAAAGAACTAGAGAGGAGGCAGTTCCCACTGTGTCACTAGGGAAGAAATTCCAAGGAGGCAGGTCCCACTGTGCCACTGGGGAAGAACTAGAGAGGAGGCAGGTCCCACTGTGCCACTAGGGAAGAACTAGGGAGGAGGCAGGTCTCATGGTACCACTAGAGAAGAACTAAAACTATTTTCAATGAAATAATTATTGCTCTTTACTGGGTCTCACTGTGCCACTTGACGTTTGTTAAATGGGCCTCACTGTACCATTGGCACCATTAGACCCAGGTATAATGGTGCTCTCTCCTCTGTCTTCGCTGAACCAGGTCCTCGATTATTTAGATCTTATACTGGATTCCTCAGATCCAAGAGATTCATACTAAAATATGTTACAGTGTACAACCAGTAGTGAGTTTTGTGGTGCATTTTCCATGATTTTCCCTGCCTTTTCTAAGCATAGAAAATGCATATTTGTTTAGATGGCAATGTATGATATACATAGAAGTATTTATATTTATTTGAATTCTTTCAAATAGGCTGCATTTTAAAAAATTTATCATCAAACTCATCAGATCACAACTACAAAATATAAAGGAGATACAAATTTTAGATAGTGAAGAGTTCATAAAATGAAAAAAAGGTGCATGATGTTTCTGTATAATGTACTCCCACAATATGTGCAGAGGTGCCATTTTGATGATTATGCAGCTCTCCCTTTTGTAATATATAATATGAAGGTTTGTTGATGGGGACAATACTGTACTAGCAGAGAGGTACAGTCTGACGTGTATTATCAGGATTTTGTAAATCGTAGATGACCCTGAATTGTCCTCTGGGAAACTGTCTTTTAATCTTCATGCTGAGGTGTTTATCTGATTGCATGTGGAGGTGAATGAGACATAGGTGTAGCTCTAGATGAGCAAGACGGTAGTCAGAAGTTGTTTGCACAATGGTGTAGATCTCCGTTGCCCAATTTATGAAAAGATTGTCATTATTCTTGACATCTATTCATTTTAACAATATCCACTTTTAGGAGTAACAAAAGTTCACAATATTCAGTCCATTCATTGATCTTTTTTATATTCAAATCACTTTATTTGACACTTCCATTTATTATCCAGCTTCACTTGTTACTCATTTAATGTTTATGATTCATTTGAATATCCATTTTAATAATTTACAGTTCTTCTTTATTTTGAATATATTTCAAGTTTTATTGCAAGTATGTCAATTAATCTGTCTCTAAGTCCCACTCAATGATAGTTGTTGATCAAGGAGAGCAAGACTGTGTCTGCATTAGCTTATATACTGGGTGTTGTCTAGACTGCTTGCAATTTGGATTATACGTATTGGATGAGACATTCTGGAATTGGTGCTGATGTAATACATGGGATGTTTAATTCCATATTAAAACATTTATTTCCTGTGTATAAATTTTACATTGTGCATAAATGGGTAATGACAACATTACACAATGTAATTGGCATAACACAGCAATATGAAAGTTTATCATGGTGTTATGACCACTTGCATGCGAATAATCCATACTCACCATTGTTTAACATGGTCCAAGGTTAGAAACTCAGCATTGAAACTTGTTGGAGAAATTAACATGGCAATAAATTGTATAATATATATATTAAAGATACATACACCAAAAATAATAATATTACACAAGTTATTAAATCTGAGTGGCTTTTTAGACTCATTGCAAGTGGTTTTCTCTTATCTTTCTATACATTCAATACATCTAAAAGCAATAATAAAGGATATATAAGCTTAAAAACTCATAACCTGTGATTTTATGACTCCAGTTTGACCCACAAGGGCGACTAGGGGGTAATTCTGAGTGGGTGTTTTTTTTCTTGGACTCAATACATTTTAAGGCTGTAAATGCATCAGATATGGAGATAATAGGGAGGGGGGGTCTCAATAATTTAAACTTTCTGATTACTACGCGGTATAAAAACCCTCATATTTCACTCGATTTTGCTCCAATCATTCCTAAAGACGAATTAGCTTGGGCTTTGATGGTATTGATACATATGTAAATAATAACCTTGTACAGTAAATAGTTTGGCCTGTCCAGTAATGACGAGCAGATATCCCCAAAATACTTACATTTGGTCATGTGACCTTGCTAATGGCATCAAAGTTAAGAAAAAGAGTGTGGAAAAATGTTTGTGCACCTAAGTGAAATAAGTGCCCCAAATGATTAGAACCGCTTGCAAATATTTTACTTCATTTAGGCTTCTGTAGGAAGAAGCTTTTAGAGTTTGCCGAAGGTAAATTATAAAAGTCAGAACCGGATTCGGAACCGGATTTTTCCCCGGATCGCACCTCTATCGCACCTCTTTATCGCACCACTACACAAATATGGACGTCTCCAACTAGATCAAATACTTTAAATTACAGAACTCACGACCAGGTCATGAATATTCATGAGGTGATACGAGACACAGATTTCCCCTGTAGTTTCTCATCAGTATTTTATAAAATGGACGTCTAGACGAAGCTGAAATACTTTAAACTACAGAACTCACGGCCACAGCACCCAAGTCATGAATATTCATGAGGAGATACGAGGACACAGGTTTCCCAGTAGTTTCTCAACAATATTTTATAAAATGGACGTCCAGACGAAGATGAAATACTTTAAACTACAGGGGCCGTATTCACGAAAGGTCTTAGCCAAGTCTTAGGCTTAAGTTGGCTATATTTTTATACAAAAGTTAAGCCTAAGACTTGGCTAAGACCTTTTGTGAATACGGCCCCAGAACTCACGGCCATAGCACCCAAGTCATTAATATTCATGAGGTGATACGAGGACACAGATTTCCCCAGTTGTTTCTCAACAATATTTTATAAAATGGACGTCTAGACGAAGATCCAATAGTTTGAACTACAGAACTCACGGCCATAGGACCCAAGTCATTGATATTCATGAGAAGATATGAAGAAACAGATTTTCCCTGTAGTTTCTCAACAATATTTTATAAAATGGAATTTTCGATGAAGATCAAATAATTTAAACTATAGAACCCACAGCCACAACACCCATACATGCAATAATAAATAACACTTAACTCAACTAAAAGGTTATCTGTATCTGTATAGGTTTACTGTAGTGTAACTGTTGAAAGCTAGAACATATTTAATATACATGTAATAATAAATAACACTCAGTAACCCTCTGTATCACCAGTTCATCTGTAGCAGCACAAATGATCCGGGACTTGCACGAGTGCACAATGACTCAGATAATGACTTGGGTGCTATGACCGGAAAGCTCATCAGTCAGTTCATTAAAATAAAATTAACTAACAGGTTATCGGTATCTGTATAGGTTTACTGTAGAGTAACTGTAGAAAGCTAGAACATATTTAATATACATGTAATAATAAATAACACTCAGTAACCCTCTGTAGCACCAGTTCATCTGTAGCACCACAAATGATCCGGGACTTGGATGAGTGCACAATGACTCAGTGAATGACTTGGGTGCTATGACCGGAAAGCTCATCAGTCAGTTCATTAAAAGAAAATTAACTAATAGGTTATCGGTATCTGTATAGGTTTACTGTAGAGTAACTGTAGAAAGCTAGAACATATTTAATATACATGTAATAATAAATAACACTCAGTAACCCTCTGTATCACCAGTTCATCTGTAGCAGCACAAATGATCCGGGACTTGCACGAGTGCACAATGACTCAGATAATGACTTGGGTGCTATGACCGGAAAGCTCATCAGTCAATTCATTAAAATAAAATTAACTAACAGGTTATCGGTATCTGTATAGGTTTACTGTAGAGTAACTGTAGAAAGCTAGAACATATTTAATATACATGTAATAATAAATAACACTCGATCAGTAACCCTCTGTATCACCAGTTCATCTGTAGCAGCACAAATGATCCGGGACTTGCACGAGTGCACAGTGAGTTCTGTAGTTTTAAGTATTTCATCTTCGTCTAGACGTCCATTTTATAAAATGCTGATGAGAAACTACAGGGGAAATCTGTGTCTCATATCACCTCATGAATATTCATGACTTGGTCGTGAGTTCTGTAATTTAAAGTATTTGATCTAATAACTACAGGGAAATCTGTGTCCTCGTAACTCCTCATGAATATTAATGACTTGGGTGCTATGGCCATGAGTTCTGTAGTTTAAAGTATTTGATCTTCGCCTATGCTTCTATTTTATAAAATATTGCAAGAAAACTACAGAGAAATCTGTGTCCTCAGATCTCCTCATGAATATTAATGATTTGGGTGCTATGGCCGTGAGTTCTGTTGTTTAAAGTATTTTATCTTCGTCTGTGCTTCTGTTTTATAAAATATTGCAAGGTAACTACAGGGAAATCTGTGTCCTCGTAACTCCTCATGAATATTAATGACTTGGGTGCTATGGCCGTGAGTTCTGTAGTTTAAGTATTTGATCTTCGTATATGCTTCTATTTTATAAAACATTGCAAGGAAACTACAGGGAAATCTGTGTCCTCAGATCTCCTCATGAATATTAATGACTTGGGTGCTATGGCCGTTCATCGCACCCCATCGCACCTCATCGCACCCATCGCACCCCTCCGATAGCACCTCCGGTAGTCCGGGTTTTATAAGGCACCTTTGCCGAAGGTTCGGATATTCTGTGGGTTTCGCACAATCATATGGTGACCTTCACACTTCACACTTTAGCATTTCAGATCTATGCAGGAGCATGAATAAGTCTTTACCCAGTATATTCAAAAGTAGATTTTTCAGATTTGGGTTGCCGTTTCTGGTAGGGATTGCTACGCTGTCAAAAATAACAAACCTGCGGTAGTTCGATCACTCGCAGAGCGCCGAACTCCGCCTATGCCAGCACATCCAATTATTGCTCAGCTATCCAAGTGAATACAGGAATATACGCGGTCAAGAATATTCGCGGTACTGCTCAGCCAGTGAATTTCGTCACCCAGTGAATTTCGTCACCTGCATTTTATGACAATATTAAATCATTGTTACACTTAATTTCCATCGCTGAAATACATACAGTATTAATATTGCAAGTTGTGGTTACATCTGTTTAAACAAAAGTATCCTCGCACGTCCAATTATCAACCACGTAAGCAGGAAAATCAACAATAAATAATATGAAATAACATACATTTGCAAATATCCAGTTGATTGTTGTCATATTATGTTATCCATCTATTGGTATGTATATATCCTGGTTTGATATGATATTTTGCACAGAAATGATTGTTTTTCTTAGGTATGTCACACATGTTATACAGGAAGCATCACTTCCAATTATCGATCACATGACTAAAGGTTGCATCTAAAGCTAGAAGTTACAGACTTAAGGTTGTGAGATAAATAAAAAATACTATTGATGACAGAAAATGATAAAACTATAAAATTTATTATATCAGCTTACGCCAAATTGTAATAATTAGGATCTGAAAGATCTTATGTTTCGAGGGCTGATGCATCACTACTTTTTTATTGACAGTAAAGAGCATATTTCAAAAACTTGGCTGCGCCTCTAATTGAGTGACCTTCATCAATCACAGCTTGCAATAATACAAAGGTCAGATAAGCTTCTTGACATGGTCAGGATTTTTCTGCAATAAGATGCAACAAAACCTTCTTTTAAAATGAAGTAATAGAAATATTTGAGAAACAATTTTTAACTTTTCTGAGAGAGGACGTATAAGGACCATATCACTCCTTCAGGTTTATTACACATTATTCTGAACCATTTAGATCTATTTATTGGTTTGGAATAAAAATAGACAGAATTCTGCAGGAGAGAAATGAAATTAGTGGCAGAAACATTCATAAAATACTACAAAATTGAAGAATTATTAATTGTGAAAAACGGACATTGGTGTATTGAGAAATTATCACATACACTTTTTTACTTTTTAAAATTTCATGCCTGTTTGACCTCATCTTTTTGAAAGTTTTGTGTGATATTATTTCAGGAGGTGTTTACATTCAATTCTCCAATCGGCAAATTCAAAATGCAGTTATGTGACCTGAGAAAGGAAAAAATTGCTCCCGGTCGATAATAGGAAGTGGTTGATAATAGGACGTGCGGCGATATTGCTGGTTTTTGAGGGTTTAAATGACAAATGACGAAATTCACTGGGTGACGAAATTCACTGGCTGAGCAGTAGGAATTTTCGCGTACAAATTTTGGAATATACGCGGTCAATCTAGGAACATTTCCAGACAATATTTTACAAATAGAAAGGTTGGGTTAAGATCAAATGCCAGTGCATTTCCTGTTGACGGACTTGCCTCATTAATATTAATGAGCAAATATGCAAGGTCACAGAATTTCTTTGGGGTTTCCTGACAATATTTTATAAATAGAAATCTGGTTTAAGATCAAATACCAGTGCAGTTCCTGTTCACGGACTTGCCTCATTAATATTAATGAGCAAATATGCGCGGTCACGGCAGTTCTTTGAGGGGATTTCTTGACAATGTTTTATAAATAGAAAATAGTTTAAGATGAAAACTACCAGCATATTTCCTGTTCACGGACTTGCCTCATTAATATTAATGAGCATACTGTATACGTATGTGCGGTCACGGCAGTTCTTTGGGGTTTTTCTGACAATATTTTATAAATAGATCTAGAAAGCCTGGTTTAAGAAATATAATTTGGCAGGATATCTATTTTTGTGTTATATATGTTAAATACTCAAGACATCAGGGACAGGAATACGTGAGGGTCAATGAGAACATAAACAAGTTGTGGGGAGAGTTTACAGAGGGAAAACTAACCAGTTTTGAGCTGCTATCAAAGGTAGCCAAGATCTATGGCCCAAGAAAAGATAGTTCAATGAAGATAGTGTTTCTAGACTTCAAACAAGTTAGTGTTGCCACTTTGTTGTCTGTTCAAGACTCAATTGCACTTGTGTAATCCTGCTGAGGCCATGTGTCATAAGAATCTCCAATCTGCTTAATCCCATATTTGCTCATTAATATTAATGAGGCAGGTCTGTGAACAGGAAATATGCTGGTAGTTTTCATCTTAAACCAGCCTTTCTATTTATAAAATATTTTCAGGAAAGTTGAGGAAACCTCCTCAAAGAACTGCCGTGACTGCACATATTTGCTCATTAATATTAGGGCTGCGAACGAGTACTCGAGCCTCGGTGTACGAGGCGGTCTTTGCTTGTACTCGAGTCCATTTTAAAAACTCGGTTACTCACGAGGTATTGTATTATCGCCCACGTAATCAAACGCTTGTGTAAAATATGCTACATTTCAGCATTTCCGTCATGTTATAACAATTAAAGTTTTAATTGTATCCACCGGAAGCATCCGGTGGATACTTTGGTTTAGCGTCCGCTATGCCGCTGCCGCCGCGCGTAGAAAGATTTTCGGCGTTAACGCTGTAAGAGGAAAACAACAGCAGCTAGGTTCACCAAATTTGCAGGATATCTTCATTGGGGGGTAAGCTTCTCTGGGAAGGAAAATAGCCTCATTCTGAAAAACAAGATGGCCGCCACGGGCATTTCTTTGGAAATAATCTACATTTTTGTACTGGCTGTTCCTCATAGGTAGAAGGTTGAATCTCTTCATAGGTGATATGTATGACACATATACATGTCCTCTACAACCTTGCACACATTTGACCTTGAAGCTCGTAATTCAAGGTCATCCACGGAGTGCCAAAGTAAGCCACATAGCGGACTGTAAAAGTGCCTATATCTCCCTTATTATTGGTCCTAGAGGTTTGCAATGTGAAGCCAACCTGTAGGAAATCATGTGCTGCAAATCTTCTGATGTGGTCAGATTTGACCTTGGACCCCTCCTTCAAGGTCAAACGAGGATAGCAGAACTTAAAAGTGCTTATAACTCGCTTATTATCGATCCTAGAGGTTTGGGATGGTAAACCAACATATAGGAAATCATGGGCTGGGAATCTTCTGGCGTGGTCAGATTTGACCTTGGGCCCCTCCTTCAAGTCAAACGAGGACAGCCAAACTTAAAAGTGCTTATAACTCACTTATTCTTGGTCCTAGAGGTTTGGGATGGTAAACCAGCATATAGGAAATCATTGACTGGGAATCTTGTGGTATGGTCGGATTTGACCTTGGGCCCCTCCTTCAAGGTCAAACGAAGATAGCCAAAGGTAGAAGTGCCTATAACTCTCTTATTATTGGTCCTAGAGGTTTGGGATGGTAAACCAACATATAGGAAATCATGGGCTGGGAATCTTCTGGTGAGGTCGGATTTGACCTTGGGCCCCTCATTCAAGGTCAAATGAGGACAGCCAAACTTAAAAGTGCTTATAACTCGCTTATTATTGGTCCTAGAGGTTTGGAATGGTAAACCAGCATATAGGAAATCATGGGCTGGGAATCTTCTGGTGTGGTCGGATTTGACCTTGGGCCCCTCCTTCAAGGTCAAACGAGGATAGCCAAAGGTAAAAGTGCCTATAACTCGCTTATTATTGGTCCTAGAGGTTTGGGATGGTAAACCAACCTATAGGAAATCATGGGCTGGGAATCTTCTGGTGTGGTCGGATTTGACCTTGGGCCCCTCCTTCAAGGTCAAACGAGGACAGCCAAACTTAAAAGTGCTTATAACTCACTTATTATTGGTCCTAGAGGTTTGGGATGGCAAACCAACCTATAGGAAATCATGGGCTGGGAATCTTCTGGTGTGGTCGGATTTGACCTTGGGCCCCTCCTTCAAGGTCAAATGAGGACAGCCAAACTTAAAAGTGCTTATAACTCACTTATTATTGGTCCTAGAGGTTTGGGATGGTAAACCAGGCGGCCATTTTGAATTTTCGAATTTTTCGCAAAAATTGCAAAACATAAAAATGCTTATATCTCGAAAACCGTACTAGATAGAGCGATTTCGACGAAATTTTTGACCCACAGCCCACAGGGTATCTCTGCAGAGTGGCCATGCCTATTGTAAAAAAAAAAATTTGTCTCGCCAAAAATGGCGGCCATTTTGAATTTTCGAATTTTTCGCAAAAATTGCAAAACATAAAAATGCTAATATCTCGAAAACCCTGCTAGATAGAGCGATTTCGACGAAATTTTTGACCCACAGGGTATATCTGCAGAGTAGCCATGCCAATTTTCAAAAAAATTTTGTCTCGCCAAAAATGGCGGACATTTTGAATTTTTGAATTTTTCGCAAAATTGCAAAACATAAAAATGCTTATATCTCGAAAACCCTGCTAGATAGAGCGATTTCGACGAAATTTTTGACCTACAGGGTATCTCTGTAGAGTAGCCATGCCAATTTTCAAAAAGATGTTGTCTTGCCAAAAATGGCGGCCATTTTGAATTTTCGAATTTTTCACAAAAATTGCAAAACATAAAAATGCTTATATCTCGAAAACCCTGCTAGATAGAGCGATTTCGACGAAATTTTTGATCCGGAGGGTATCTCTGCAGAGTAGCCATGCCAATTTTCAAAAAAAAAATTTCTCGCACAAAATGGCGGCCATTTTGAATTTTCGAATTTTTCGCAAAAATTGCAAAACATAAAAATGCTAATATCTCGAAAACCCTGCTAGATAGAGCGATTTGGACAAAATTTTTTGACCCACAGGGTATCTCTGCAGAGTAGCCATGCCAATTTTCAAAAAAAAATTTTCTCGCAAAAAATGGCGGCCATTTTGAATTTTCGAATTTTTCGCAAAATTGCAAAACATAAAAATGCTTATATCTCGAAAACCGTGCTAGATAGAGCGATTTCGACGAAATTTTTGACCCACAGGTTATCTGTGCAGAGTAGCCATGCCAATTTTCAAAAAAAATTTTTTTTGCCAAAAATGGCAGCCATTTTGAATTTTCGAATTTTTGCGCAAAAATTGCAAAACACAAAAATGCTAATATTTCGAAAACCGTGCTACATAGAGCGATTTCGACGAAATTTTTGATCTTCAGGGTATCTCTGCAAAGCAGCTATCCCAAAGAGCTTTCACTTGGTGAAGTTTCAGACCCATAGCTAATTGCTCACCTACTCAAAATGAGTAAATTCGAATTACCTCTAAAAGTATTGCAGATAGCCCATTTTTCTCAAATAACTCATTCACCTACTTTTGGAAGAGCTTTCACTTTGTGAAGTTTCAGACCCGTAGCTAATTACTCACCTACTCAGAATGAGTAAATGCTAATTATCTCAAAAACTATTGCGGATACCCAATTTTTATCAAATAACTCATTCATGTACTTTTGGGAGAGCTTTCACATGGTGAAGTTTCAGACCCGTAGATGATTACTCACCTACTCAAAATGAGTAAATGCGAATTATCTCTTAAAAGTATTGCAGATAGCCAATTTTTCTCAAATAACTCATTCACCTACTTTTGGAAGAGCTTTCACATGGTGAAGTTTCAGACCCATAGCTAATTACTCACCTACTCAAAATGAGTAAATGCGAATTATCTGTAAAAGTATTGCAGATAGCCAATTTTTCTCAAATAACTCATTCACCTACTTTTGGGAGAGCTTTCACATGGTGAAGATTCAGACCCGTAGCTAATTATTTACCTACTCAAAATGAGTAAATGCTAATTATCTGTAAAAGTATTGCGGATACCCAGTTTTTATCAAACAACTCATTCATCTACTTGTGGGAGAGCTTTCACATGGTGAAGTTTCAGACCCATAGCTAATTACTCACCTACTCAAAATGAGTAAATGTGAATTATCTGTAAAAGTATTGCAGATAGCCAATTTTTCTCAAATCATTCACCTACTTTTGGGAGAGCTTTCACTTGGTGAAGTTTCAGACCCATAGCTAATTACTCCCCTACTCAAAATGAGTAAATGCGAATTATCTCTAAAAGTATTGCAGATAGCCAATTTTTCTCAAATAACTCCTTCACCTACTTTTGGGAGAGCTTTCACTCTGTGAAGTTTCAGACCCATAGCTAATTACTCACCTACTCAAAATGAGTAAATGCGAATTATCTCTAAAAGTATTGCAGAGAGCCAATTTTTCTCAAATAACTCATTCCCCTACTTTTGGCAGAGCTTTCACTTGGTGAAGTTTCAGACCCATAGCTAATTATTCACCTACTCAAAATGAGTAAATGTGAATTATCTCTAAAACTATTGCAGATAGCCAATTTTTCTCAAATAACTCATTCACCTACTTTTGGGAGAGCTTTCACTCTGTGAAGTTTCAGACCCATAGCTATTTATTCACCTACTCAAAATGAGTAAATGCTAATTATCTGTAAAAGTATTGCGGATACCCAATTTTTATGTCAGCTGACATTATGTCATCACTCTGCGGCGTGGGCGTCCGCGTCCGCGTGAACAACTTCTTCTCCAAAACTACAAGGCCTAGAGACATGCTGTTTCTTTTAAAAGATACCTTATCTATCGAGGATGAAAAATTGTTCAAGGCATGCAAATCTGTGTGTTCGTCTGTTTGCTAGAGACATTACAAGGGGGGTACCCCCACCAAAAGTGTGAAAATTTCAACTTTTTATCACAATTTTCTCAGTGACTATTGCAGGGATTTCTCTCATATCTTGCATATATGTACTGGGCCAGAGGTAGATTCTCTTGTGTGAGTATGAGACCTGGATCTGTCTTACTTTTTTTTAAATAAATTTTTTTAATAATTTTTAAGGCATTAAAATTCATGAAATCATGCACTAAATCACTTATAACTTCAAAAGTGTTGCATTTACAGCATTTTGTGAAAATATGTTGTTCAGCTACTTTTTTCATAGCTACAATATGGTGAGTAAGTTGGGTGTCTGTCTCAATAGCTAAGTGAGTAATAGCTACTTTTGGGCTTTTCAGTAACTTCCATTATGAGTAAAATCACTTGTAACTTAAAAACTATTGCATTTAGAGAATTTCGTATGAATATGTTATTCAGCTACTTTTGGGCCAGCTATAACATAGTGAAATTTCAGACCTGTAGCTCATGGCATAGCTGAGTAATAGCTACTTTTAGGTTATCACTGTTGAGTAAATCGCTTATAACTTGAAAACTATTGCATTTAGAGAATTTCGTATAAATATGTTATTCAGCTACTTTTGGGTCAGCTATAACATAGTAAAATTTCAGACCTGTAGCTCATGGCATAGCTGAGTAATAGCTACTTTTAGGTTATCACTGTTGAGTAAATCACTTATAACTTGAAAAGTGTTGCATTTAGAGCATTTTGTTAAAATATGTTATTCAGCTACTTTTTTCATAGCTACAATATGGTTAGTAAATTGGGTGTCTGTCTCAATAGCTAAGTGAGTAATAGCTACTTTTGGGCTTTTCAGTAACTTCCATCATGAGTAAAATCACTTGTAACTTAAAAACTATTGCATTTAGAGAATTTCGTATAAATATGTTATTCAGCTACTTTTGGGCCAGCTATAGCATAGTAAAATTTCAGACCTGTAGCTCATGGCATAGCTGAGTAATAGCTACTTTTAGGTTATCACTGTTGAGTAAATCACTTATAACTTGAAAACTATTGCATTTAGAGTATTTTGTTTCAATATGTTATTCACCTATTTTGGGGTCAGCTATAACATAGTGAAGTTTCAGACCTGTGGCTCATTTCATAGCTGAGTAATAGCTACTTTGAAGTTCTCACTGTTGAGTAAATCTGTTATAATTGGAAAACTATTGCATTTACAGAAATTTGTGCAAATATGTTATTCAGCTACTTTTGCGTCAGCTATAACATAGTGAAATTATAGACCTATAGCTCATGGCACAACTGAGCAATAGCTATTCTCAGGTACTGACTGTTGAGTAAATCAGCTATAACTTGAAAAATATTGCATTTGGAGTATTTTGTTAAAATATATTGTTCACCTACTTTTGGGTCAGCTATAACATAGTGAAATTACAGACCTATAGCTCATGGCATAGCGGAGCAATAGCTATTTTCAGGTTCTCACTATTGAGTAAATCAGTTGTAGCTTGAAAACTATTGCATTTACAGTAGTTTGCTTAAATATGTTGTTCACCTACTTTTGGGTTAGCTATAACATAGTAAAGTTTCAGACATGTAGCTCATTGCATAGCTGAGTAATAGTTCCTTTGAGGTTCTTACTGTTGAGTAAATCAGTTGTAACTTGAAAACTATTACATTTAGAGTAATTTGTTAAATATGTTATTCACAGAATTTTTGGTCAGCTATAACATAGTGAAATTGCAGGCCTCTATGTCATGGCATAGCTGAGCAATAGCTACTTTCAGGTTCTCACTGTTGAGTAAATCATTGTATCCACTGGATAGCCGCAGTGTGTAGAGAGAGATTTCACCATTACTGCTCTGATGAAAAAAAATATTATAGCTAGCTTTCTTAAGTTTGCAGTATATATTAATAACCATAAAATGTTGTCTGGGAATATTTTTGGCCTCATTTTGAGAAACAAGATGGCCGCCACAGGTGTTTTTTGTCAGTCATGAAAAGTGCTTATATCTCCCTTATTATTGATCCTAGAGGTTTGGGATGATAAACCAACCTGTAGGAAATCATGGGGTGGGAATCTTTTGGTGTGGTCAGATTTGACCTTCAGTGACCCCTCCTTCAAGGTCAAACAAGGATAGCCAAACTTAAAAGTGCTTATAACTCGCTTATTATTGGTCCCAGAGGTTTGGGATGGTAAACAGACAGGAAATCATGGGCTGTGAATCTGTTGATATGGTCAGATTTGACCTTGGAACCCTCCTTCAAGGTCAAATGAGAATAGCGAAAATTGAAAGTGCCTACAACTCGCTTATTATTGGTGACAGAGATTTGGGATGGTAAACAGACAGGAAATCATGGGCTGTGAATCTGTTGATATCGTCCGATTTGACCTTGGAACCCTCCTTCAAGGTCAAATGAGAATAGCGAAAATTGAAAGTGCCTACAACTCGCTTATTATTGGTGACAGAGATTTGGGATGGTAAGCCATCCCATAGGAAATCATTGGTTCGGAATCTTTTGGTATGGTCAGATTTGACCTTTGGACCCCTCCTTCAAGGTCAAATGAGAACAACCAAGCTTAAAAGTGCTTTTAACTCCTTTATAATTGGTCCTAGAGGTTTGGAATGGTAAACCATAGGAAATCATGGGCTGGGAATGTATTTGTGTGGTTAGATTTGACCTTGGACCCCTTCTTCAAGGTCAAACGAGGATATTGCATCTGTAGTATTTCTTTAGATATGTTTTAACCTATTTTTTACACTTAAACAATTACCTTGTTATTTTCCTTCATAATACCATTTACAGGGCACAACTTTTTTATCCTTTTCTTCTGTCAGCTTCGGAATTTCTTTCGAACTTGCTGTTCAGTTACCATTTACTGTATTTCTGTACAGCCCTTTTCCTGATAATTATTCTGTCCTCTAATCACCTTCACAAATCAAAAACACTCAGTCAGCTGACACAGTGCCCGTTCACGGGCACTCTCCTCTTGTTATCAAATACTCATTCATGTACTTGTGGGAGAGCTTTCACATGGTGAAGTTTCAGACCCATAGCTAATTGCTCATCTACTCAAAATGAGTAAATGCGAATTATCTCTTAATAGTATTGCAGATAGCCAATTTTTCTCAAATAACTCATTCACCTACTTTTGGAAGAGCTTTCACACACGAAAATGAAAAATTGTGAATATCTCGGAAAAACTATTTCTTCTGCTTTAATGCTCGGCGGGAGATACACACCGCGGCAGTGGTCTTGACAAAAATTTTTGTCTCCCCAAAAATGGTGGCCATTTTGAATTTTCAAAGTTTTTGCAAAACACAAAAATGCTTATATCTCGAAAACCGTGCTATATGGAGCGAACTCAACAAAATTTTTGACCTGCTGGGTATCTCTGCAGAGTAGCCATGCCAATTTTCAAAATATTTTTGTCTCGCCAAATATAGTGGACATTTTTAATTTTTTAATTTTTTGCAAAACACAAAAATGCTTATATCTTGAAAACCGTGCTAGATAGAGCAGACTGCGCTGACTTTAGTTGCCACAACAGTATAAGGCTAGAAACGAAGCATTTTCTTAATACTTTAGCACTCACCTTTATATCCTTTTCGGGACGCTTTGTTTTTGCTATGCAAAAACATTATCTTTTTTTTTTGCGAGCGATCCTCTAGTTAATTAATTTATTTGAACTTTTAGTTGAGCATGTATTTTTTATTGTTTAAATAAAGTGGATTTTATGCAATCCCAAACGGAACTAAGTACTAGTGTCCCAAAATATCTTGACACAAAGCATGTCTCTGATATTTTCACAGTTGTCTCGCCTTTTCAAGTGAAGGGAGACAGTCTTCTCAAATTGAGTTTTGACGAGAACAAACACTGTTCCTATATTCAAGAAAAATGGCAATATGCGTATTAACAAGACCCTTGAATTGAGTATACTTGACTATATCGCATGCCCTTAAGTTTTTGGGCCAGTTGATGAACTTGGGTAGCAGGGTAGTGTAGGTGATGAAATTGGGTAGCTAAGCAGTATTGCTTATGAGTGCAGAGATAAAAAATTTCCTGAAAATGGTATTAAAATCTGTAAAGTTTTTGAGATATTTGCTTACAGACAAATACTGGCAACATAAAATTTCATAAAAAATTAAATAGGTGAAAAAAGTTCAAATTATGCAATATGTAAATGTATAAAATTATATTCTGTCTTATAACATACAAGTGACTCTTGACACAGCATCGTGGTTTTAATTATATCCCCAGACGAAAGTCGGGGATATATTGGATTCAGGTCTGTCGCGCCGCCGCCGCCGCCGCCGCCGCCGCCGCCGCCGCCGCCGTAGAAATTTCCTTGTGGACGCGATAACTCAAAAACAAATTAATATTTTTTTTTCAAACTTGGTACACATGTTAAGAGTGCCCAAAGGAAGATCCCTATTTTAAGGTGACCTTAAACTCCCAGTAAAAAAGAACTTATGGCCACCTTAAGGTCAGAAATTGGACTTTTGGCCACTTAGAGCCCTCTAGGTCACAAACTATGATGCTCAGCTGGCTGAAATTTTACCTGACAACACATTAATATGTTCTTAGTACATGTGCCGAAAATCACGACTTTAAGTTGAGGAGAAAATTGTCTTTGAGGCCCATAAATACCCCCACTTAGGGATTTTTTGCTATACTTTTCACATATTTTGCCCTATAATTTGGAAGTGGTAATTCTGATGAGTCTCAAACTGTGCTAGGTATAACTTTGATATGTAATCCTTGTCTGTAGAAAATTTTAGGGCTGTAGGTTTACCCAAAGGAGTCGACTTAAGGTCTCAAAAGTGCCCACAGAGACCCAATTTATGCACTTTTTGCCACTTTCAAGCACTGTAGCTTTAAAACTATGTCTCTCATCTAAGTTAAATATCATCTGGGAATATATCTATGTGTTTTCTTATATGTGCCCCAACATTTAGGCCTTTAATAGACAGTTAACCTGTGTATCAGGACCATAAACACCCACCCGAGTGACCCTTATAAGACATTTTTCACATCTTTTTCCCTGTAACTTGGAAATGGTAAGTCTGAGAAGTTTCAAACTGTATTAGATATATATTCTGTGTGTAATCTTAGTATGTAACAGATTTAAGTCTGAAGCTTTAATTTTGAAGGTCAAATTGAGGTCTCTAAAAGGCTCCCAAAGACCCAATATTTGGACTTTTTGCTACTTTTAAGCCCTGTGACTGTCAAACTATGTGACTGATAGAGCTCAAATCCTATGTGGGAAGATATTAGTATGTTATTTATATATGTGCCAAAAATTAAGGCTTTAAGAAGACATTTAACCTGTGTATGAGGACCATAAATCCCCACCCGAGTGACCATTTTTAGACATTTTTCACATATTTTTCCCTGTAACTTGGAAATGGTAAGTCTGAGAAGTTTCAAACTTTATTAGATACATATTCTATGTGTAATCTTAGTATGTAACAAATTTTAAGTCTGAAGCTTTAATTTGAAAGCCACATCGAGATCTCTAAAAGGCCCACAGAGACCCAATATTTGGACTTTTTGCCACCTTTAAGCCCTGTGACTGTTAAACTATGTGATTGATGGAGCTGAAATCCCATCTGGGAATGCATTATTATGTCCTTTTTACATATGGCGAAAATCAAAGTTTTTAGTAGACATTTAACCTGTGTATGAGGGCCATAGACACTCGCCCAAGTGCCTTTTTGGACATTTTTTCCGTATTTTGCCCTGTTATTTGGAAATGCTTAGTGTGACAAGTCTTAAACTGTATTATATATAATTTTTGTTTGTTATGTATGTCCCCCAAAAAGTTTCAGATCTGTAGTTTAATTGCTAAGGTCTCTTTAACAATTGTAAAATGCCCACAGAAACCCAATTTATGGACATTATGCCACCTTAAAGCCCAGTAACTGTCAAACTATGTGGGTTATAGAGCTGAAATCTTTGAATTTTTAAAAGGAAATGCCTGTCTATTTAAATTTTGAATATTAATAATGTTATGGCTATCTTAGTCTTTTAAGAACTTATTTTTGTGTGTTATACCTCTGCTGAGTTTTTAACTTTTTAAAATGAAACTGGTTAAACGTCGGTTAAACATATTCAAGTAGACAAAATGGACACTTTAAGTGAGCTTTAAGTCCCAATATTAATGAAATTATATCCGTATGTAGTAAAACTAGGGGATTTTTAACCCTCAACTAGCCCAGTTTTATTCAACTTGCCTCAGTTAATTTTGACACAGCTCCTACAGTTATGAACTCATTTCAGTGGATAATCACATACTTAAAATTCTCAATTCTTTTTGTATTTGAGTACCCCTTTTATATAGATTGTTTGTTTACCATTTATGCTGTAGCACTCCATCTCTTTGAGAGAACATGTAAACTGTGTAAAAAAGATGTAGAAGATGAGATACATTTTGTTTGTGTTTGTCCAGCTTTAGAGCTGATTCGTATGAAATATTTCAAAATTTTAAATATAGATAAATCTGAATTATTAATAGATCAATTATCAAGGGTATTAACTCATGTGAATGTCAATATGGTTATTAATTTTATTTTTGATTTGTGGCAAGAAAGAAAAAGTAAATTATATTGTTAATTTTTATGTATTGAATTGCTGTCTTTATTTACTGTATCTTACCTCAAAATATGTTTGCTCTGTTTGTTATTAACTCTCTATTTAAAGTGACTTATAAGCCCATATAGGGCTGGGTATTACTTCAATAGTTTTTGTATAATCCTTGTCAACATAATACATGTCACTATAATAAACTAATAAACTAAACTAAGTCCCAACCCACATCCCCCACCCGGATTCCCCCCCACCCACCTCTGGGACCTCCAGCTATATTGAGTGACACTAAATAAACAAAGGTATTTAATGATATCAGATGAGAAACAAAGACCTCAATGGGGTTGCAGATCTTGTGTAATAGTGAGAGAGGTGTGGAGAAGGGGAGAGGGGTGGGGGTGGGAGGAGGTGGGCTTCATTACATATAACACAAAGGGGAGTCAGAACTGAGATTGTGTCACATATTTAGGTTGCATATATATGGACCACATATATAGGTATAGAGGAAATGAATAACTGAAAACAATTTGCAAATTCTAAAAATAATATAATAAAATAATAATATAAATAATTTTTTTTTAAATAATATTTTATTTGTGAACAAATATAGAAACAGATATGCGCTTTTGGGATTATGAATTTTAGAATGGACATTGAATCATCAATCATTTAAATACTTTGAAGGAAGATTGAAAAGTATGATGAGTTGAGTTAAAAATAATATTTTATTTGTCAACAAATATAGAAACAGATATGCTCTTTTGGGATTATTATTTTAGAATGGATATTCAATCATCAATCATTTAAATACTTTGAAAATAGGTTTAGAGTTATCATTGCAGGAAGATTGAAAATATAATTTGAGTTATGTATTCGGCGTCTGGGGATACACCATCTTCCTTGGAAGATATAAACAGAGTAGATTGATGTGCTGAAGTTCATATAATAATGGGTAATTATGTTTTTAAAAATTCCCGATCAAAACCTGTGGCGTGAGTGATGACCTGTCTGGGGATATGTTGGCGCCGAGTTGGCCCAATCTAGTTTTCATTTAAAGTTACGGCATTGCACTAAATATCAAAGCCTCAACAGCTTAGTTAATTAAGCGTCCCTGAAAGGGTGCTTATTTGGTTTCGCGTCAGTTTCCTCGCCGCCGCCGCCATTATGGTCTCCCTTGAATATCTCCCTTATTATTACAAGCTTTTTAACCATATTTGGCAGTTATATACCTTAGGCGTGGGAAAATTTTTCCACATGCTTAAATTTGACCTTTGATCTTTATCAAGGTCACATGATCAAAATAGTTTTTTTGGGTACACCCACATGTTTATACTATCAAAAACGTGAGCTGATTAGATTTTGGGAGCAATCCGATGAAAATTGACCGATTTATGAGTGATTTTCTTACAGGTACCAATCAGAAAGCTTAAAATTCATGTAAATCCCCCTATTGTCTTCTTAAGTATTGCATTTAGAGCCATAAAATGTATTGGGAGGTAGTAGGAAACCATATGTGGAGAGTGTAGAAAGCAAGTCAAATTTCGCCCCCTGACCTCCCTGTAGGGGGTCAAACTGGGGTCATAAAATAGTAGTGTTAGGAATCGGTCTAAAAAATCAGAATCGATTAATCGGTAACTCTGAGCAATCGCTTATCGATTATAATCGTTTTTCTGCTTGCTTTGTAAGAAAGACAGAATATTCTTTTTTACCAAATATAATAACAGTAGTCTTCCGATAGGTCAGTGGTGAAAAAAATCTAGGTTATTTGTTTACATTTTGGGGTAGGGAAGGGGGTATGTTAGGAAACCAGTAGGTTGAAGAGTCAACAAGTATGTGTATCAGCAATAATATAATAATCTATTAAGGTGGCCTTAACAGTTACAAAATAATATTTATTATATCCCCAGACGAAAGTCGGGGATATATTGGATTCAGGTCCGTCGCGCCGCCGCCGCCGCCGTAGAAATTTCCTTGTGGACGCGATAACTCAAAAACAAATTAATATTTTTTTTTCAAACTTGGTACACATGTTAAGGGTGCCCAAAGGAAGATCCCTATTTTAAGGTGACCTTAAACTCCCAGTAAAAAAGAACTTATGGCCACCGTAAGGTCAGAAATTGCACTTTTGGCCACTTAGAGCCCTGTAGGTCACAAACTATGATGCTCAGCTGGCTGAAATTTTACCTGACAACACATTAATATGTTCTTAGTACATGTGCCGAAAATCATGACTTTAAGTTGAGGAGAAAATTGTGTTTGAGGCCCATAAATACCCCCACTTAGGGATTTTTTGCTATACTTTACACATATTTTGCCCTATAATTTGGAAGTGATAATTCTGATGAGTCTCAAACTGCGCTAGGTATAACTTTGATATGTAATCCTTGTCTGTAGAAAATTTTAGGGCTGTAGGTTTACCCAAAGGGGTCGACTTAAGGTCTCAAAAGTGCCCACAGAGACCCAATTTATGCACTTTTTGCCACTTTCAAGCACTGTAGCTTTCAAACTATGTCTCTCATCTAAGTTAAATATCATCTGGGAATATATCTATGTGTTTTCTTATATGTGCCCCAACATTTAGGCCTTTAATAGACAGTTAACCTGTGTATCAGGACCATAAACACCCACCCGAGTGACCCTTATAAGACATTTTTCACATCTTTTTCCCTGTAACTTGGAAATGGTAAGTCTGAGAAGTTTCAAACTGTATTAGATATATATTCTGTGTGTAATCTTAGTATGTAACAGATTTTAAGTCTGAAGCTTTAATTTTGAAGGTCAAATTGAGGTCTCTAAAAGGCTCCCAAAGACCCAATATTTGGACTTTTTGCTACTTTTAAGCCCTGTGACTGTCAAACTATGTGACTGATAGAGCTCAAATCCTATCTGAGAAGATATTAGTATGTTATTTTTATATATGCCAAAAATTAAGGCTTTAAGAAGACATTTAACCTGTGTATGAGGACCATAAATCCCCACCCGAGTGACCATTTTTAGACATTTTTCACATATTTTTCCCTGTAACTTGGAAATGGTAAGTCTAAGAAGTTTCAAACTGTATTAGATGCATATTCTATGTGTAATCTTAGTATGTGACAAATTTTAAGTCTGAAGCTTTAATTTGAAGGCTACATTTAGGTCTCTAGAAGGCCCCATAAAGACCCAATATTTGGACTTTTTGCCAATTTTAAGGCCTGTGACTGTTAAACTATGTGACTGATAGAGCTGAAATCTCATCTGGGAATACATTATTATGTTCTTTTTACATGTGCCAAAAATCAAGGCTTCAAGTAGACATTTAACCTGTGTATGAGGACCTTAAACACCCACCTGAGTGACCCTTTTAAGACATTTTTCACATATTTTGCTCTGTAACTTGGAAATGGTAAGTCTGAGAAGTTTCAAACTTTATTAGATACATATTCTATGTGTAATCTTAGTATGTAACAAATTTTAAGTCTGAAGCTTTAATTTGAAAGCCACATCGAGATCTCTAAAAGGCCCACAATGACCCAATATTTGGACTTTTTACCACCTTTAAGCCCTGTAACTGTTAAACTATGTGATTGATGGAGCTGAAATCCCATCTGGGAATGCATTATTATGTCCTTTTTACATATGCCGAAAATCAAGGTTTTTAGTAGACATTTAACCTGTGTATGAGGGCCATAGACACTCGCCCAAGTGCCTTTTTTGACATTTTTTCTGTATTTTGCCCTGTTATTTGGAAATGCTTAGTGTGACAAGTCTTAAACTGTATTATATATAATTTTTGTTTGTTATGTATGTCCCCCAAAAAGTTTCAGATCTGTAGTTTAATTGCTAAGGTCTCTTTAACAATTGTAAAATGCCCACAGAAACCCAATTTATGGATATTATGCCACTTTAAAGCCCAGTAACTGTCAAACGATGTGGGGTATAGAGCTGAAATCTTTGAATTTTTAAAAGGAAATGCCTGTCTATTTAAATTTTGAATATTAATAATGTTATGGCTATCTTAGTCTTTTAAGAACTTATTTTTGTGTGTTATACCTCTGCTTGCTGAGTTTTTCACTTTTTAAAATGAAACTGGTTAAACATATTCAAGTAGACAAAATGGACACTTTAAGTGAGCTTTAAGTCCCAATATTAATGAAATTATATCCTTATGTAGTAAAACTAGGGGATTTTTAACCCTCAACTAGCCCAGTTTTATTCAACTTGCCTCAGTTAATTTTGGCACAGCTCCTACAGTTATGAACTCATTTCAGTTGATAATCACATACTTAAAATTCTCAATTCTTTTTGTATTTGAGTACCCCTTTTATATAGATTGTTTGTTTACCATTTATGCTCAACCCACATCCCCCACCCGGATTCCCCCCACCCACCTCTGGGACCTCCAGCTATATTGAGTGACACTAAATAAACAATGGTATTTAATGATATCAGATGAGAAACAAAGAACTCAATGGGGTTGCAGATCTTGTGTAATAGTGAGAGAGGTGTGGAGAAGGGGAGAGGGGTGGGGGTGGGAGGTGGTGGGCTTCATTACATATAACACAAAGGGGAGTCAGAACTGAGATTGTGTCACATATTTAGGTTGCATATATATGGACCACATATATAGGTATAGAGGAAATGAATAACTGAAAACAATTTGCAAATTCTAAAAATAATATAATAAAATAATAATATAAACAATTTTTTTTTAAATAATATTTTATTTGTGAACAAATATAGAAACAGATATGCGCTTTTGGGATTATGAATTTTAGAATGGACATTGAATCATCAATCATTTAAATACTTTGAAGGAAGATTGAAAAATATGATGAGTTGAGTTAAAAATAATATTTTATTTGTCAACAAATATAGAAACAGATATGCTCTTTTGGGATTATTATTTTAGAATGGACATTCAATCATCAATCATTTAAATACTTTGAAAATAGGTTTAGAGTTATCATTGCAGGAAGATTGAAAATATAATTTGAGTTATGTATTCGGCGTCTGGGGATACACCATCTTCCTTGGGGAGATATAAACAGAGTAGATTGATGTGCTGAAGTTCATATAATAATGGGTAATTATGTTTTAAAAAATTTCCGATCAAAACCTGTGGCGTGAGTGATAACCTGTCTGGGGATATGTTGGCGCCGAGTTGGCCCAATCTAGTTTTCATTCTCCCTTTTCATCAGCTAAATCATTTACAGTGTTTGAATGTAACATCAGCAGATTAGCAACCAATCATGCTTAAAATAAACAATATTTCAACCCTAGACTTTCTTCAAGTCCTTTTTTCTAAGGTATTATATGAGGACTGTATGACTTTATACTAGAATGTGGGGCTGACAAAAGTACTGTTTCAGCATAGAGAAGGATTTTTCCCTCCTTAAGTGGATGTATAATGTTTTCATCTATGTCAGATTTAGTGGGATGAGAAATACAAAGACTTGGTGCAAGTCTATTTCAACCCCTTTTGTTCAACATCACCATGTGGTACACCCGTGTTGTGAACTCAGGACACTTTGTATATATGCAACAAAGAAGAATAGAATATCTGCTTATCATTATCATATGTCAAGAACAGTGACTGCCAAGCAGCTTCTGAAAATTATCCTGAATAAAATGCTTCTTTGGGAACTAAACAATACATAGACATGTGTTCATGGAATTTTCCTTCCATTTTTAACTCAGGACACTTTTCAAAGACATGCTATTTTCATTAATCAAATGGAAGAGTGACTTTTATTGTTTCTGGTCAATATTGAGGTTTTGTAATATATACTAGGTTATATGAAACAGTTTGGCACAAGTGAACATGTATTTCAGCATTGTCACTCAAGTTTATGTGTATTGGATGGGGTCTGGAAAATCTGACTCTTATCTCAGGAATAATATGATGAAAATTTCTCAAAACAGCATATATATGACATAAATAGTTGTGTATCATTGATAAATGGATGGTGCAGTTATTTTATCAAGTGTATTTAGCACTTGTATGTGTTTCAGTGCATGGGTGTCCTGAGTTAAAACCTTCCCCAGTTAGCAACACAGGTGTAGTTCAAACTGAAAGTATCTCCTAGCCTGGCCTTCCAGGCTGTCTGAACCATAATGCAAACGTGAAATATTTTTGCCATAATGCACACTGTATCAAAGGCCTTTCTAGTCTGGAAGTCTCCTTAGCAAGCTAGGCTAAGTAAGTGTATGAGAACATTATGAAAAATACTTATAATGCAGTCAAACAGTTGTGCCTTCTTTATACATATAAATGCCCGTGGCAAGGCTAAGTATCTCCCACCAGCTTCAACGAAGTCAGACCCCCCTCACTCTCTCTCTGCCTGTTTATGTTACTGTAAAGCATTTGTCTATTATTCTGTTAAATTTCTCTCATCCTGAAAACAATATTCCATGAATTTCCTTTTTGAAGCAGATCTTCATGGCCTATTCATTTCATATAATTATAATTTCTTAGATACTGTAAAATTCTAAGTATGGCAATGTAGTAAACATTTTAGTTTTCTTGTTCAACAAAATTTGTCAAAAATATTCATGGCAGACTGCTGAAGTATTACAGTAGTGTGATCTCTCTCCACTTGATTTATGGCCAAGGTTGTTATTCCCCATTTATAGGGAGTATACATGTTGTGTGTGAAGCAGTGAAAGTTAAATTTAATTTAGGTTGAACTTAGTTTATTGTATTAAAAGATCTTCTAAATACCTACAGAAATTTTGAGTTTTAGTTGTAACCAACAGGAAGTAGATACCAGTGAAAGAAACATGGCAGATAATGTAAACAAATGTTATGAAAATAAAATGTTAAACATCTGTAGAAAAAGGGAAAATTAGGTGGTTTATAAGTCTTACTTTCGATTCACAATCGATTCTTAAAATGAGAATCGATTTTCTACATCGAAAGTTTTAAATGGACGATGAATCGATTTTCCGTCTAATCGTAGGACCACTATAAAATAGCCAATTTCATCTTTTCCCCTTATATCTCATTTATTCTTGCTTCTAGAGCTTGAGAATGTATTAAGAGGTATTGGGAAACCATATGTGAAGAGTCTAGATAGCTGGTCATATTTACCCCCAGACCCTCCCTTATGGGTCAAACTGGGGTCATAAAATAGCCGATTTTGTGTTTTTGCCTTTTATCTCATTTAAAGTTTTAGAATGTATTAAGAGGTATTGGGAAACCATATGTGAAGTCTAGATAGCTGGTCAGATTTACCCCCAGACCCCCCACTTATCGGTCAAACTGGGGGTCATAAAATAGCCAATTTTGTGTTTTGGCCTTATATCTCCTTTATTCTTGCTTTTACAGTTTTAGAATGTATTAAGAGGTATTGGGAAACCTTATGTGATGAGTCTAGATAGCCGGTCAGATTTACCCCCCGCATCCCCCCTTATGGGTCAAACTGGGGTAATAAAATAGTCGATTTTGTGTTTTGGCCTTTTATCTGCTTTATTCTTGCTTTTACAGCTTTAGAATGTATTAAGAGGTATTGGGAAACCTTATGTGAAGAGTCTAGATAGCTGGTCAGATTTACCCCCGGACCCCCCCCCCCCCCCCCCCCTTATGGGTCAAACTGGCGGTCATAAAATAGCTGATTTTGTGTTTTTGCCTTATATCTCCTTTATTCTTGCTTTTAGAGTTTAGAATGTATTAAGAG
Source organism: Sabellastarte sp. h YS-2021 (assembly GCA_964017235.1). NCBI lineage: Eukaryota > Metazoa > Annelida > Polychaeta > Sabellida > Sabellidae > Sabellastarte > Sabellastarte sp. h YS-2021. Next base: position 118,603,062 of record OZ024928.1, read on the forward strand.
GTATTGGGAAACCTTGTGTGAAGAGTCTAGGTAGCTGGTCAGATTTAACCCCGGATTCCCCCTTATGGGTCAAACTGGGGTTATAAAATAGCTGATTATGTGTTTTTGCCTTTTATCTCCTTCATTCTTGCTTTTGGAGCTTTAGAATGTATTAAGAGGTATTGGGAAACCATATGTGAAGAGTCTAGATAGCTGGTCTGATTTACCCCCAGACCCCCCCTTATGGGTCAAACTGGGGTCATAAAATAGCCGATTTTGTGTTTTTGCCTCTTATCTGCTTTATTCTTGCTTTGAGAGTTTTAGAATGTATTAAGAGGTATTGGGAAACCTTATGTGAAGAGTCTAGATAGCTGGTCAGATTTACCCCCGCATCCCCCCTTGTGGGTCAAACTGGGGTCATAAAATAGCCGATTTTGTGCTTTTGCCTTTTATCTCTTTTATTGTTTTAAAGTTTTAGAATGTATTGAGAGGTATTGGGAAACCTTATGTGAAGAGTCTAAATAGCTGGTCAGATTTACCCCCGGATCCCCCCCTTATGGTTCAAACTGGGGTCATAAAATAGCCGATTTTGTGCTTTTGCCTTTTATCTCTTTTAAAGTTTTAGAATGGATTGAGAGGTATTGGGAAACCTTATGTGAAGAGTCTAGATAGCTGGTCAGATTTACCCCCGGACCCCCCCCTTATGGGTCAAACTGGGGTCATAAAATAGTCGATTTTGTGTTTTGGCCTTTTATCTCCTTTATTCTTTTAAAGTTTTAGAATGTATTGAGAGGTATTGGGAAACCTTATGTGAAGAGTCTAGATAGCTGGTCAGATTTACCCCCCCCCCCCCCCCCCCCCCCCCCTTTATGGATCAAACTGGATTCAACAAATAGCCGATTTTGTGTTTTTGCCTTATATCTATTTTATTCTTGCTTTTAGAGATTTACAATGTGTTCAGAGGTATTGGGAAACCTTATGTGAAGAGTCTAGATAGCTGGTCAGATTTACCAGATAGATGTATTCAAAGCATTGTGTCATAAACTTGTTGTCTTTCTAAAGGCTCACATTTTACTATGCCTTTTTCTAAAATGTAAATAGATATATGGCATTTATAAAGCACTGTTACTCTTTAATTAAGTAGTTTTATGGTGTAACTTTCGACCTATTATAAGTATTGATGCTTTATGCATTCTTAGCCAGAGCATTTATTCAATTAACTTTTCGCAATTTATGACCATAGAAAACAAAATAAAGCTTAAATTTTTCTTTCATGTTAATGCATGAACTTCCACACTGTCTGCTTAACTTTCACTTCTTCTCTCAGCACTGCATGTTTTTATTTTCAAAAACCTTTTTCTACTGTATATTATATTGCAGTGAACCTTTTTGGGACGCTTAGTTTTTGTTAGCAAAAACATTTTTCTAGTTTATTAGTGTATATTTGCCTGACAATTGCATAGAATTCTGTGGGGTTTTCCTACAATGTATGTGTAGAAAATATTTTACTAGAAGATCAAAATTCGCAGACACTTATTGATATTCAAGAGGTCACGGATTTCCATGGGGGTTTTCCTTCCAATATTTTCTTCTTCAAGATCAAATACTGGATGGACTATATATCTCATGAATATTTAGGTATGCTTAGAAAATATTTGAGGATTCAATGGGATTTTTTGACAATATTTTACTTGAAGATCAAAATTTGTGGCTTACTCATTAATATTCATGAGGTCATGGTATTCTGTTGGGTATCCCAACATATTTTATTTGTGCTAATTGATGGTATTACATATGACTGAATTTGCGATGCTGTGACTTCAGACGAAAACTCAAAACCATGATGCCATGACAGGAGTCAGTTCATATTAAACAAGACCACTGCCGTGGTATTATCTCCCGCCGAGCATTACAGGGGAAGAAATACCTTTTCCGAGATATTCACAATTTTTCGTTTTCCGCTAAAATCCAAGATGACCGCCAAAAGTGGTGAAAACTGAAATTTTTCCACTAGGCACAGAATACTGTTGTACTACCCTGTGGGTCAAAAATTCGCTGGAAATCGCTCTATGTCTTACCATTTCGAAGATATTTTTAATGTTTATTTTCCGCTAAAATCCAAGATGGCCCCCAAAAGTTGCAAAAATTGAAATTTTTTCCCCTTTGCATAAGAGACTCTTGAAATTTTCCCCCTTTGCATAGGGTACTCTTGTACTACCCTGTGGGTCAAAAATTCTCTCGAAATCGCTCTATCTCTTACGGTTTTCGAGATATTCACACTTTTTTATTTTCCGCTAAAATCCAAGATGGCCGCCAAAAGTGGTGAAAATTGAAAATTTTCCCTTTTCCATAGGACCCTCTTGTACTACTACCCTGTGGGTCAAAAATTCGCTCGAAATCGCTACCCTGTGGGTCAAAAATTCGCTCGAAATCGCTCTATCTCTTACGGTTTTCGAGATATTCACACTTTTCATTTTTCGCTAAAATCCAAGATGGCCGCCAAAAGTGGCGAAAATTGAAAATTTTCCCTTTTGCATAGGACCCTCTTGTACTACCCTGCGGGTAAAAAATTTGCTCGAAATCGATATTCAAGTTTTGCCGTTAAAAGTGACTTACTGGTGAACAGTAGGTGAACAATTTATTTGACAAAAATCCTCTAAATTCAACAGTTTTGCTGTTAAAAGCGATTTACTCAAAGGAAAACAATCAAAGTAGCTATTACTCAGTTAGCTATGGAGTTACAGCTCTGAAACTTTGCCACGATACAGAACATTAAAAAGTAGGTGAACAACATATTTGACAAAAATCCTCTAAATGTAAATAGTTTTGCAGTTATAAATGATTTACTCAATGGAGAACCATCAAAGTAGCTATTACTCAGTTAGTTATGGACTTACAGCTCTCAAAATTTGCCATTACACAGTACATAAAAAAGTAGCTAAACAACATATTTGAGAAAAATCCTTTAAATTCAACAGTTTTGCTGTTATAAGTGATTTCCTCAATGGAAAACCATTAAAGTAGCTATTACTCGGTTACCTATGGACCTACAGATCTCAAAATTTGCCATTACACAGTACATGAAAAAGTAGGTGAACAACATATTTGACAAAAATCCTCTAAATTCAACAGTTTTGCTGTTAAAAGTGATTTACTCAAAGGAAAACAATCAAAGTAGCTATTACTCAGTTAGCTATGGACTTACAGCTCTGAAACTTTGCCACGATACAGAACATTAAAAAGTAGGTGAACAATATATTTGACAAAAATCCTCTAAATGTAATAGTTTTGCAGTTATAAATGATTTACTCAATGGAGAACCATCAAAGTAGCTATTACTCAGTTAGCTATGGACTTACAGCTCTCAAAATTTGTCATTACACAGTACATAAAAAAGTAGCTAAACAACTTATTTGAGAAAAATCCTATTACTCAGTTAGCTATGGACCTACAGCTCTCAAAATTTGCCATTACACAGTACATCAAAAAGTAGGTGAAGAACATACTTGACAAGAATCCTCTAAATTCAAAAGTTTTGCCGTTAAATGTGACTTACTGAAAGGAAAACAATCAAAGTAGCTATTACTCTGTTAGCTATTGACTTACAGCTCTGAAACTTTGCCACGATACAGAACATTAAAAAGCAGGTGAACAACATATTTGACAAAAATCCTATTACTCAGTTAGCTATGGACTTACAGCTCTGAAACTTTGCCACAACACAGAACATTAAAAAGTAGGTGAACAACATATTTGACAAAAATCCTCTAAATTTAATAGTTTTGCAGTTATAAGTGATTTACTCAATGGAGAACCATCAAAGTAGCTATTACTCAGTTAGCTATGGACTTACAGCTCTGAAACTTTGCCACGATACAGAACATTAAAAAGTAGGTGAACAACATATTTGACAAAAATCCTATTACTCAGTTAGCTATGGACTTACAGCTCTGAAACTTTGCCACAACACAGAACATTAAAAAGTAGGTGAACAACATATTTGACAAAAATCCTCTAAATTTAATAGTTTTGCAGTTATAAGTGATTTACTCAATGGAGAACCATCAAAGTAGCTATTACTCAGTTAGCTATGGACTTACAGGTCTAAAACTTTGCCACGATACAGAACATTAAAAAGTAGGTGAACAACATATTTGACAAAATTTTTCTAAATGTAATAGTTTTGTGGTTATAAATGATTTACTCAATGGAGAACGATGAAAGTAGCTATTACTCAGTTACCTATCTCAAAATTTGCCATTACACAATACATCAAAAAGTAGGTGAACAACGTATTTGACAAAGATCCTTTAAATTCAACAGTTTTGCTGTGATAAATGATTTCCTCAATGGAAAACCGGGAAAGTAGCTGTTACTCAGTTAGCTATGGACCTACAGCTCTGAAACTTTGCCATGACACAGAACATTAAAAAGTATGTGAACAACATATTTGACAAAAATTCTGTAAATTTAATATTTATTTATTTGGGGTTTTACGTCTCTTTCAACACTGTACAGGTCATATCACGACGGGTAGTTGGAAGGGCAGAGGAAACCAGTACATATAGTTCGCTAGGGTTCTGTACTGTAAACTGCCGACCAACGGCAAGCAACTACCAGCTTTCCCACTTACGGCCATGACGGGGATCGAACCCCGGCCGCAGAGGTGGGAGGCGTGTTACCACTCTGCCACCGTGGCCCCCTGTAAATTTAATAGGTTTGCAGTTATAAGTGATTTACTCAATGGAGAACCATCAAAGTAGCTATTACTCAGTTAGTTATGGACTTACAGCTCTCAAAATTTGCCATTACACACTACATAAAAAAGTAGCTAAACAACATATTTGAGAAAAATCCTTTAAATTCAACAGTTTTGCTGTTATAAGTGATTTCCTCAGTGGAGAACCATTAAAGTAGCTATTACTCGGTTACCTATGGACCTACAGCTCTGAAAATTTGCCATTACACAGTACATGAAAAAGTAGGTGAACAACATATTTGACAAAAATCCTCTAAATTCAACAGTTTTGCTGTTAAAAGTGATTTACTCAAAGGAAAACAATCAAAGTAGCTATTACTCAGTTAGCTATGGACTTACAGCTCTGAAACTTCGCCACGACACAGAACATTAAAAAGTAGGTGAACAACATTTTAGAAAAATCCTGTAAATTTAATAGTTTTGCAGTTATAAGTGATTTACTCAATGGAGAACCACCAAAGTAGCTATTACTCAGTTAGCTATGGACCTACAGCTCTCAAAATTTGCCATTACACAGTACATCAAAAAGTAGCTGAACAACATATTTGACAAAAATCCTCTAAATTCAACAGTTTTGCTGTTAAAAGTGATTTACTCAAAGGAAAACAATCAAAGTAGCTAATACTCAGTTAGCTATGGACTTACAGCTCTGAAACTTTGCCACGATACAGAACATTAAAAAGTAGGTGAACAATATATTTGACAAAAATCCTCTAAATGTAATAGTTTTGCAGTTATAAATGATTTACTCAATGGAGAACCATCAAAGTAGCTATTACTCAGTTAGCTATGGACTTACAGCTCTGAAAATTCACCACGACACAGTACATCAAAAAGTAGTTGAACAACATATTTGACAAAAATCCTGTATATTCAATATTTTTTGAGTTATAAGTAACTTGCTCAATGGTCAAATGTTAAACTTAGTGTAGCTATTACTCAGCTAGCTATGGTGCTACACCTTGGAAACCCTACCACAATATAGTACATGAAGGAGTTGTTCAACAACATATTCGAGACCAATATTGTAAGTAACAGTTATAAAGATAAAAGCAACTTACTCATTTTGGTCATTGTTAAAAACAGAAAATAGCTATTACTCACTTAGCTATCAAGATAGACCCCTAAAAATGGTACCATCTTGTAGGCATGGAGAAAGTAGCTGAACAACGTATTTTACAGAAATGCTCTAAATGCAGTTGTTTTGGAGTTATGAGCACTTTACTCAAAGTAGCCACCATTGCTATTACTCCCTTAGCTATGGACCTAGGTCTGAAAAAACAGCATCAAATGAAAAGACATAAGCAATAAGGTCATAAAACATTGAAAAGGCCAAGGAGAAACAACCAGTGTGATGTACAGCCCTTTTTAAAATGTGACACACACACGCATGCACGGAATGCGTTTTATAATCTCCCACCCGGCGGGCCGGCTGGAGATAATAACATATGTATAGTATTTTAACATGTAAGAAAATATAATTATAAATTATCGACTGACGAAAGAAAGAAAATTGGTTTAAAATTAATTGACTGTTGCGTATCAGCAGTGGAAGGATACTGGTTATCTACCAGTAAACACCCATACTGTGGTTAACATTTTGGTTTTAAATTCTATTTACAGACTTATATTTTTTATTTAACCAAACTACTGATTGATATTTGATTTTAATTATACGGCTTTCTACTCTAATTTGGCATAACTTGGACGAAATGACTTTGTTTAGGCTTGTTTTAAGTGTACATTCCTTGATTTGCTTTGATTTAAACACAACAATAAACAGGCATTGCCACAAGCACAAATTATAAATGTATATTGTGAAACAATGTATAGACATCCTTCTCCCTTCATTGACAAAACTGGTTAACTTGTCCCTCAAAAATGGCATTTTCCCAAATCATTTTAAACAAGCTATTGTCCCTCTCCTCAAAAAGTCCACCCTTTCAAAAGAGAACTTGAAGAGCTATCGACCGGTGTCTGGTCTTAGCTTCTTGTCAACATTGGTTTTGAGCGAATAGTGGCTGCCCAAATTAGATCTCACATGGATTCTCATGATCTTGGTAACACTTTCCAGTCAGCCTATAAGGTGGGGCACTCAACAGAAACTGTCTTGTTGTGCATCAAAAATGAGATTCACTTAGCTCTGTCCAAGGGCATGCCTACAGCACTGGTGCTACTCGACCTGTCTGCAGCTTTCGATACTATCGATCATGACACACTCCTATCCTGTTTGTCAGCTAGGTTTGGCTTTGCTGGATCTGCACTAAAATGGTTTAGATCCTACCTCCTGGATCGTTTTCAGTCAGTCAAGATTGGTTCCAGTCTTTCGAATTTGATCAAATTGAAGTTTGGAGTCCCCCAAGGTTCTGTCTTGGGCCCTCTTCTGTTTTCCCTCTATACAACACCTCTTGGTCAAGTCATCAGAAAATATACTGGAGTCAAATACCACTTCTATGCTGACGATACCCAGCTGTTCATTCACTTAACCCCTGATGATAGTCCCAAGTCTTTTGACCGTCTTAAATCCTGTTTGAATGATATTCATGTCTGGATGTCTGAAAACAAACTCAAGCTAAATCCTGATAAAACAGAATTCATAGTCTTTGGTGCCAAAGACAGATACAAATGGCTCAGTAACTCATTTCCTGTCAATATCCTGGGTAATTGTCTCTCTCCCACAGATGTTGTAGCCAATTTGGGTGTTCTGTTTGATGCAAAGTTTTGTTTCACCAATCACATAAATTCTGTCATCAAATCTTGTTTTATTAGCCTGAGGGACCTTCATTGTATCAGGAGGTTTCTTTCCATTTATACATCAGTGGTGATTGCAAATGCTCTGGTCAGTAGGCGTTTGGATTATTGCAATTCTCTATTTTGCAGTTTGTCATCCCGTAATGCTACAAGGCTCCAATATGTTCAAAATGCTCTTGCACAGTTTGTCACTGGTGCTTCAAAGTACACTCACATCACATCCACCCTGAGGACTCTTCATTGGCTACCCATCAGACAATGTATTATCTTCAAAACCCTAGTTTTGGTTTATAAGTACCTCACCACCGGCCAGCCTAAGTATTTTGCACCATATCTCCTTGTACAAATCTACCATGAATACAAGACGTTCCAACCCCCAAAATTTGTTCCTCCAGGTTCCTCATTATCGTGCTTCCTTCCATAAATCAAAGGTCCACTTCAACAACAGTTTCTCATATGATGCCCCGAAGTTATGATCTTCCACATGATATCCGCAGTGCTCCAAATCTCTCGTGTTTCAAAAGTCGACTAAAAACCTACCTATAAAACAGAAAACAAATGCAGAAGTGATAGTAGTCACAGATAAAGTTTACTTTATACCAAATATATATGGAGTTGGGCCTTATACTGTTGTGATGTTATACACAACTGTATTTCGATAGTCAAAGTGTGCTATCTCATCAGAGGCTGGAGAATTAGTCTAACAATCCCCCTGAAGTACTTTTTCAGAAGTGCAATTGCACCTGTAAATTGCACCGGTGCAGTGCACTCTGGTGCAGGGTATTAGTGTCAAAGTGCTGTTTTAGGAAATTATGAAAATTTATATAGTGATAATAGGGGGGGGGGGGGGGGGGGGGGGGGGGGGGGGGGGGGGGGGGACATCAGTGGGTTTTTTCAAATGTTAAGTTATAAGATATATGGCTAGTTGTTACTTATATATCTTATCTCCAAAGATGTATGTTCACTTCCTGTTAGGGTTGTCAGTCTGTTGGTTCTGATTAGGGAGTGGGTTACCCTTGTGTTATTTACAGTGCCTATATCAACAAGGGGGGGGGGGGGATGAAGTCAGGCTCCCTGTGAGCCCTACTGTGGAGAATCCTGTCCTGGTGCACCAGGAAACAGGTAACTCTCAAGGCACGTCACATCCCCGGCCGGCTGAATGTGATAGCAGACAAGCTATCCAGACTTTGCCAGACCATTCAAACAGAGTGGTCCCTTCACCCAGAAGTGTTTCAAGCTATGTGCTCCCGGTGGCACCAGCCTCAAGTGGACTTGTGTGCCAATAGAATCAACAACAAACTCACACAGCTTGTGTCACCGGTTCCAGACCCCCAGGCTTGGGCAGTGGATGCACTCGGCCTGTCTTGGGAAAATTTGGACTCATATGCCTTCCCACCAGCAGCAAAGTGGAGAAGTTACAGGACTACGCCTGCAACAGGATCATTCTGATCGCCCCAGGGTGGCCCAACATGCCCTGGTTTTGGATCTAGTGGCAATGTCCAGTCAGATCCCTCTGTGTCTGCCCAACCTGCCCAATCTGGTATCTCAACCAATCAACCAGACCCTGCACAGGAACCTGTCAAACCTGAACATACATGCCTGGCTCCTAGAGCCACAGCAATCAAGGAGCAGGGATTCTCTGAGGCAGTGGCAGCATGAATTGAGGCTCCTCAAAGAGGATCAGCCAGATCCGTCTATGAGGCAAAGTAGACCATTTTTACAAAGTGGTGCCTCAGTAATCAGGTGGACTTCAGGGCACCGCCTCTAAAAGCCATAGCTGACTTCCTGTTGCACCTGTTTCAGGACAGGAAGTTGCAACCTGGTACCATTGATGGTTACAGATCAGCCATTGCTGACAAATTGGGCAACTCTAACATTAATGTCAGCAAAGATGAGAATCTCACCCGTCTCCTGGATAGTTTCCATAGAGACAGACCCAAGGGCAGGAGGTGTATATCCTCCTGGAACCTGTCCCTGGTCTTACACCAGCTGAATAAGGCTCCCTTTGAACCGTTAAGAGAGGCCTCACTAAAACACTTGACCTTCAAGACTGTTTTTCTACTGGCCCTGGGTTCTGGTAAAGGGTGACAGGTCCTTGTGTCCAGTGAGAGGCCTTTGCTATTACTTGGATAGGACCTCAGAGCTTGGGCAGAACAAGGAGTCTTTGTCTCCTTCAACAAAGGTTTTGATAAGGACATCTCACCTGCCACCATCTCCTCATGGATCAAGCAGACTGTGATCCTTTGTTATGAGCTCTCTGACCAGGAGGCCCTCACACTGCATCAGGTCAAAGCCCATGATGTCAGGGCCTTTGCTGCTTCTAAGGCCTTCCAGTCGGAGGTCTTCTTAGAGCAGATTCTCTCAGCCTGCCACTGGAAATCCCATAACACCTTCACACAATTTTATTTGAAGGATGTGGCTTGGGCAGATACAGAGCTTTTTCATTTAGGGCCAGTGGTGGCTGCCCAACAGGTCCACCACCAAGCCCCAAAATGAGGAGATATGTAAATATGTATATGTACATAGCCTGTAAATAAAAAAACAAAAAACAAAACTGTGACTTGCTTCCTTTGGGAAGTTTATTTCTTGGGACTGAACTCCGCCCCTCTCTCCTTCTCTCTTCTTCCTCAGAGCAGGTCTGGGAAAGAAAAAAAGCGGGGGACAATGTCGGTTGACTTCCGGGTAACCGGTTAGTTAGTATCCGACCTTGACCTCACAAAGTTCTCTGACCCTAGGTCAAGGTGGGCCTTCTCAGTTTTTATGTCGTCACTCTGCGGCGTTGGCGTCCGCGTGAACAACTTCTCCTCCAAAACTACAAGGCCCAGAGACATGCTGTTTTTTTTAAAAAATTAATGAAATCATGCACTAAATCAATTATAACTTGAAAAGTATTGCATTTAGAGCATTTTGTTAAAATATGTTATTCAGCTACTTTTTATGTCAGTTGACTTCCGCGTGAACAACTTCTTCTCCAAAACTACAAGGCCTAGAGACATGCTGTTTTTTTTAAAAGATACCTTATCTATCGAGGATGAAAAATTGTTCAAGGCATGCAAATCTGTCTGTTCATCTGTTTGCTAGAGACATTACAAGGGAGGTACCCCCACCAAAAGTGTGAAAATTTCAACGCTTTATCACAATTTTCTCAGTGACTATTTGAAGGATTTCTCTCATATCTTGCATATATGTACTAGGCCAGAGGTAGATTCTCTTGTGTGAGTATGAGACCTGGATCTGTCTTATTTTTTTTTTAATAAATTTTTTTAATATTTTTAATGCATTAAAATTCATGAAATCATGCACTAAATCACTTATAACTTGGAAAGTGTTGCATTTAGAGCATTTTGTTAAAATATGTTGTTCAGCTACTTTTTCCATAGCTACAACATGGTGAGTAACTTGGGTGTCTGTCTCAATAGCTAAGTGAGTAATAGCTACTTTTGGGCTTTGCAGTAACTTCCATCATGAGTAAACTCACTTGTAACTTGAAAACTATTGCATTTAGAGAATTTTGTATAAATATGTTATTCAGCTACTTTTGGGTCAGCTATAACATAGTAAAATTTCAGACCTGTAGCTCATGCCATAGCTGAGTAATAGCTACTTTTAGGTTATCACTGTTGAGTAAATCACTTATAACTTGAAAAGTATTGCATTTAGAGTATTTAGTTTCACTATAACTTAGTGAAGTTCCAGACCTGTGGCTCATTGCATAGCTGAGTAATAGCTACTTTGAAGTTCTCACTATTGAGTAAATCAGTTGTAATTGGAAAACTATTGCATTTACAGAAATTTGTGTAAATATGTTATTCAGCTACTTTTGGGTCAGCTATAACATAGTAAAGTTACAGACCTGTAGCTCATGGCACAACTGAGAAATAGCTATTTTCAGATTATCACTATTGAGTAAATCAGTTGTAACTTGAAAACTATTGCATTTACAATGTTTTGCTTAAATATGCTGTTCACCTACTTTTGGGTCAGCTATAACATAGTAAAAATTCAGACATGTAGCTCATTGCATAGCTGAGTAATAGCTATTTTCAGGTTCTCACTATTGAGTAAATCAGTTGTAACTTGAAAACTATTGCATTTGGAGAATTTTGTATAAATATGTCGTTCACCTACTTTTGGGTCAGCTATAACATAGTAAAATTTCAGACCTGTAGCTCATTGCATAACTGAGTAATAGCTACTTTGAGGTTATCACTGTTGAGTAAATCACTTATAACTTGAAAATTATTGCATTTTGAGTATTTTGTTTCGTGTGTTAATCACCTATTTTGGGGTCAGCTATAACTTAGTGAAGTTCCAGACCAGTGGCTCATTGGATAGCTGAGTAATAGCTACTTTGAAGTTCTCACTGTTGAGTAAATCAGTTGTAATTGGAAAACTATTGCATTTACAGAAATTTGTGTAAATATGTTATTCAGCTACTTTTGCGTCAGCTATAACATAGTGAAGTTACAGACCTGTAGCTCATGGCACAACTGAGCAGTAGCTATTTTCAGGTACTGACTGTTGAGTAAATCAGTTGTAACTTGAAAAATATTGCATTTGGAGTATTTTGTTAAAATATGTTGTTCACCTACTTTTGGGTCAGCTATGACATAGTGAAATTACAGACCTATAGCTCATGGCATAGCTGAGCAATAGCTATTTTCAGGTTCTCACTATTGAGTAAATCAGTTGTAACTTGAAAACTATTGCATTTGGAGAATTTTGTATAAATATGTTGTTCACCTACTTTTGGGTCAGCTATAACATAGTAAAATTTCAGACCTGTAGCTCATTGCATAGCTGAATAATAGCTACTTTGAGGTTATCACTGTTGAGTAAGTCAGTTATAACTTGAAAACTATTGCATTAAGAGTATTTTGTTTAAATATGTTATTCACATAATTTTTGGTCAGCTATAACATAGTGAAATTGCAGACCTGTATGTCATGGCATAGCTGAGCAATAGCTACTTTCAGGTTCTCACTGTTGAGTAAATCATTGTATCCACTGGATAGCTGCAGTGTGTAGAGAGATTTCACCATTACCGCTCTAACGAAAAAAATATTATAGCTAGCCTTCTCAAGTTTGCAGAATATATGAATAACCATAAAATGTTGCCTGGGAATATTTTTGGCCTCATTTTGAAAAACAAGATGGCTGCCAGGGACATTTATTCGACTTTAAACAAGGACTTTTGTTGGCCCTCTAGAGCAAAGGATATTATGGATAGAGATCTTAAATTTGCAGGATATATTCCTCATTATAAAATCTTGACTGGGAATGTTTTTGGCCTCATTTTGAAAAACAAGATGGCCGCCAAGGGCATTTCTTTGTCAGTCATGAAAAGTGCTTATATCTCCCTTATTATTGGTCCTAGAGGTTTGGGATGGTAAACCAACCTGTAGGAAATCATGGGCTGGGAATCTTCTGGTGTGGTCAGATTTGACCTTTGATCCCTCCTTCAAGGTCAAACAAGGATAGCCAAACTTAAAAGTGTTTATAACTTGCTCATTATTGATCCTAGAGGTTTGGGATGGTAAACAGACATTTTGGAATCATGGGCTGGGAATCTGTTGATGTGGTTCGATTTGACCTTGGACCCCTCCTTCAAGGTCAAACGAGGAAAGCCAAACTTAAAAGTGCTTATAACTCGTTTATTATTGGTTCTAGAGGTTTGGAATGGGAAACCAACCTATAGAAAATCATGGGCTGGGAATCTTTTGGTGTGGTCGGATTTGACCTTGGACCCTGGCTTCAAGGTCAAACGAGGATAGCCAAACTTAAAAGTGCTTATAACTCGCTAATTATGGTCCTAGAAGTTTGGGATGGTAAACAAACCTATAGGAAATCATTGGCTGGGACTCTATTGGTGTGGTCAGATTCAACCTTGGACCCCTCCTTCAAGGTCAAACGAGGATAGCGAAACTTAAAAGTGCCTATAACTCCCAGTAAAAAAGAACTTATGGCCACCTTAAGGTCAGAAATTGCACTTTTGGCCACTTAGAGCCCTGTAGGTCACAAACTATGATGCTCGGCTGGCTGAAATTTTACCTGACAACACATTAATATGTTCTTAGTACATGTGCCGAAAATCATGACTTTAAGTTGAGGAGAAAATTGTGTTTGAAGCCCATAAATACCCCCACTTAGGGATTTTTTGCTATACTTTTCACATATTTTGCCCTATAATTTGGAAGTGATAATTCTGATGAGTCTCAAACTGCGCTAGGTATAACTTTGATATGTAATCCTTGTCTGTAGAAAATTTTAGGGCTGTAGGTTTACCCAAAGGGGTCGACTTAAGGTCTCAAAAGTGCCCACAGAGACCCAATTTATGCACTTTTTGCCACTTTCAAGCACTGTAGCTTTCAAACTATGTCTCTCATCTAAGTTAAATATCATCTGGGAATATATATATGTGTTTTCTTATATGTGCCCCAACATTTAGGCCTTTAATAGACAGTTAACCTGTGTATCAGGACCATAAACACCCACCCGAGTGACCCTTATAAGACATTTTTCACATCTTTTTCCCTGTAACTTGGAAATGGTAAGTCTGAGAAGTTTCAAACTGTATTAGATATATATTCTGTGTGTAATCTTAGTATGTAACAGATTTTAAGTCTGAAGCTTTAATTTTGAAGGTCAAATTGAGGTCTCTAAAAGGCTCCCAAAGACCCAATATTTGGACTTTTTGCTACTTTTAAGCCCTATGACTGTCAAACTATGTGACTGATAGAGCTCAAATCCTATCTGAGAAGATATTAGTATGTTATTTTTATATGTGCCAAAAATTAAGGCTTTAAGAAGACATTTAACCTGTGTATGAGGACCATAAATCCCCACCCGAGTGACCATTTTTAGACATTTTTCACATATTTTTCCCTGTAACTTGGAAATGGTAAGTCTAAGAAGTTTCAAACTGTATTAGATGCATATTCTATGTGTAATCTTAGTATGTGACAAATTTTAAGTCTGAAGCTTTAATTTGAAGGCCACATTTAGGTCTCTAGAAGGCCCCATAAAGACCCAGTATTTGGACTTTTTGCCAATTTTAAGGCCTGTGACTGTTAAACTATGTGACTGATAGAGCTGAAATCTCATCTGGGAATACATTATTATGTTCTTTTTACATGTGCCAAAAATCAAGGCTTCAAGTAGACATTTAACCTGTGTATGAGGACCTTAAACACCCACCTGAGTGACCCTTTTAAGACATTTTTCACATATTTTGCTCTGTAACTTGGAAATGGTAAGTCTGAGAAGTTTCAAACTTTATTAGATACATATTCTATGTGTAATCTTAGTATGTAACAAATTTTAAGTCTGAAGCTTTAATTTGAAAGCCACATCGAGATCTCTAAAAGGCCCACAATGACCCAATATTTGGACTTTTTACCACCTTTAAGCCCTGTAACTGTTAAACTATGTGATTGATGGAGCTGAAATCCCATCTGGGAATGCATTATTATGTCCTTTTTACATATGCCGAAAATCAAGGTTTTTAGTAGACATTTAACCTGTGTATGAGGGCCATAGACACTCGCCCAAGTGCCTTTTTTGACATTTTTTCCGTATTTTGCCCTGTTATTTGGAAATGCTTAGTATGACAAGTCTTAAACTGTATTATATATAATTTTTGTTTGTTATGTATGTCCCCCAAAAAGTTTCAGATCTGTAGTTTAATTGCTAAGGTCTCTTTAACAATTGTAAAATGCCCACAGAAACCCAATTTATGGATATTATGCCACTTTAAAGCCCAGTAACTGTCAAACTATGTGGGTTATAGAGCTGAAATCTTTGAATTTTTAAAAGGAAATGCCTGTCTATTTAAATTTTGAATATTAATAATGTTATGGCTATCTTAGTCTTTTAGGAACTTATTTTTGTGTGTTATACCTCTGCTTGCTGAGTTTTTCACTTTTTAAAATGAAACTGGTTAAACATATTCAAGTAGACAAAATGGACACTTTAAGTGAGCTTTAAGTCCCAATATTAATGAAATTATATCCTTATGTAGTAAAACTAGGGGATTTTTAACCCTCAACTAGCCCAGTTTTATTCAACTTGCCTCAGTTAATTTTGGCACAGCTCCTACAGTTATGAACTCATTTCAGTTGATAATCACATACTTAAAATTCTCAATTCTTTTTGTATTTGAGTCCCCCTTTTATATAGATTGTTTGTTTACCATTTATGCTCAACCCACATCCCCCACCCGGATTCCCCCCACCCACCTCTGGGACCTCCAGCTATATTGAGTGACACTAAATAAACAAAGGTATTTAATGATATCAGATGAGAAACAAAGAACTCAATGGGGTTGCAGATCTTGTGTAATAGTGAGAGAGGTGTGGAGAAGGGGAGAGGGGTGGGGGTGGGAGGTGGTGGGCTTCATTACATATAACACAAAGGGGAGTCAGAACTGAGATTGTGTCACATATTTAGGTTGCATATATATGGACCACATATATAGGTATAGAGGAAATGAATAACTGAAAACAATTTGCAAATTCTAAAAATAATATAATAAAATAATAATATAAATAATTTTTTTTTAAGTAATATTTTATTTGTGAACAAATATAGAAACAGATATGCGCTTTTGGGATTATGAATTTTAGAATGGACATTGAATCATCAATCATTTAATACTTTGAAGGAAGATTGAAAAATATGATGAGTTGAGTTAAAAATAATATTTTATTTGTCAACAAATATAGAAACAGATATGCTCTTTTGGGATTATTATATCCCCAGACGAAAGTCGGGGATATATTGGATTCAGGTCCGTCGCGCCGCCGCCGTAGAAATTTCCTTGTGGACGCGATAACTCAAAAACGAATTAATATTTTTTTTTCAAACTTGGTACACATGTTAAGGGTGCCCAAAGGAAGATCCCTATTTTAAGGTGACCTTAAACTCCCAGTAAAAAAGAACTTATGGCCACCTTAAGGTCAGAAATTGCACTTTTGGCCACTTAGAGCCCTGTAGGTCACAAACTATGATGCTCAGCTGGCTGAAATTTTACCTGACAACACATTAATATGTTCTTAGTACATGTGCCGAAAATCATGACTTTAAGTTGAGGAGAAAATTGTGTTTGAGGCCCATAAATACCCCCACTTAGGGATTTTTTGCTATACTTTTCACATATTTTGCCCTATAATTTGGAAGTGATAATTCTGATGAGTCTCAAACTGCGCTAGGTATAACTTTGATATGTAATCCTTGTCTGTAGAAAATTTTAGGGCTGTAGGTTTACCCAAAGGGGTCGACTTAAGGTCTCAAAAGTGCCCACAGAGACCCAATTTATGCACTTTTTGTCACTTTCAAGCACTGTAGCTTTCAAACTATGTCTCTCATCTAAGTTAAATATCATCTGGGAATATATCTATGTGTTTTCTTATATGTGCCCCAACATTTAGGCCTTTAATAGACAGTTAACCTGTGTATCAGGACCATAAACACCCACCCGAGTGACCCTTATAAGACATTTTTCACATCTTTTTCCCTGTAACTTGGAAATGGTAAGTCTGAGAAGTTTCAAACTGTATTAGATATATATTCTGTGTGTAATCTTAGTATGTAACAGATTTTAAGTCTGAAGCTTTAATTTTGAAGGTCAAATTGAGGTCTCTAAAAGGCCCCATAAAGACCCAGTATTTGGACTTTTTGCCAATTTTAAGGCCTGTGACTGTTAAACTATGTGACTGATAGAGCTGAAATCTCATCTGGGAATACATTATTATGTTCTTTTTACATGTGCCAAAAATCAAGGCTTCAAGTAGACATTTAACCTGTGTATGAGGACCTTAAACACCCACCTGAGTGACCCTTTTAAGACATTTTTCACATATTTTGCTCTGTAACTTGGAAATGGTAAGTCTGAGAAGTTTCAAACTTTATTAGATACATATTCTATGTGTAATCTTAGTATGTAACAAATTTTAAGTCTGAAGCTTTAATTTGAAAGCCACATCGAGATCTCTAAAAGGCCCACAATGACCCAATATTTGGACTTTTTACCACCTTTAAGCCCTGTAACTGTTAAACTATGTGATTGATGGAGCTGAAATCCCATCTGGGAATGCATTATTATGTCCTTTTTACATATGCCGAAAATCAAGGTTTTTAGTAGACATTTAACCTGTGTATGAGGGCCATAGACACTCGCCCAAGTGCCTTTTTTGACATTTTTTCCGTATTTTGCCCTGTTATTTGGAAATGCTTAGTGTGACAAGTCTTAAACTGTATTATATATAATTTTTGTTTGTTATGTATGTCCCCCAAAAAGTTTCAGATCTGTAGTTTAATTGCTAAGGTCTCTTTAACAATTGTAAAATGCCCACAGAAACCCAATTTATGGATATTATGCCACTTTAAAGCCCAGTAACTGTCAAACTATGTGGGTTATAGAGCTGAAATCTTTGAATTTTTAAAAGGAAATGCCTGTCTATTTAAATTTTGAATATTAATAATGTTATGGCTATCTTAGTCTTTTAAGAACTTATTTTTGTGTGTTATACCTCTGCTTGCTGAGTTTTTCACTTTTTAAAATGAAACTGGTTAAACATATTCAAGTAGACAAAATGGACACTTTAAGTGAGCTTTAAGTCCCAATATTAATGAAATTATATCCTTATGTAGTAAAACTAGGGGATTTTTAACCCTCAACTAGCCCAGTTTTATTCAACTTGCCTCAGTTAATTTTGGCACAGCTCCTACAGTTATGAACTCATTTCAGTTGATAATCACATACTTAAAATTCTCAATTCTTTTTGTATTTGAGTACCCCTTTTATATAGATTGTTTGTTTACCATTTATGCTCAACCCACATCCCCCACCCGGATTCCCCCCACCCACCTCTGGGACCTCCAGCTATATTGAGTGACACTAAATAAACAAAGGTATTTAATGATATCAGATGAGAAACAAAGAACTCAATGGGGTTGCAGATCTTGTGTAATAGTGAGAGAGGTGTGGAGAAGGGGAGAGGGGTGGGGGTGGGAGGTGGTGGGCTTCATTACATATAACACAAAGGGGAGTCAGAACTGAGATTGTGTCACATATTTAGGTTGCATATATATGGACCACATATATAGGTATAGAGGAAATGAATAACTGAAAACAATTTGCAAATTCTAAAAATAATATAATAAAATAATAATATAAATAATTTTTTTTTAAGTAATATTTTATTTGTGAACAAATATAGAAACAGATATGCGCTTTTGGGATTATGAATTTTAGAATGGACATTGAATCATCAATCATTTAATACTTTGAAGGAAGATTGAAAAATATGATGAGTTGAGTTAAAAATAATATTTTATTTGTCAACAAATATAGAAACAGATATGCTCTTTTGGGATTATTATATCCCCAGACGAAAGTCGGGGATATATTGGATTCAGGTCCGTCGCGCCGCCGCCGTAGAAATTTCCTTGTGGACGCGATAACTCAAAAACGAATTAATATTTTTTTTTCAAACTTGGTACACATGTTAAGGGTGCCCAAAGGAAGATCCCTATTTTAAGGTGACCTTAAACTCCCAGTAAAAAAGAACTTATGGCCACCTTAAGGTCAGAAATTGCACTTTTGGCCACTTAGAGCCCTGTAGGTCACAAACTATGATGCTCAGCTGGCTGAAATTTTACCTGACAACACATTAATATGTTCTTAGTACATGTGCCGAAAATCATGACTTTAAGTTGAGGAGAAAATTGTGTTTGAGGCCCATAAATACCCCCACTTAGGGATTTTTTGCTATACTTTTCACATATTTTGCCCTATAATTTGGAAGTGATAATTCTGATGAGTCTCAAACTGCGCTAGGTATAACTTTGATATGTAATCCTTGTCTGTAGAAAATTTTAGGGCTGTAGGTTTACCCAAAGGGGTCGACTTAAGGTCTCAAAAGTGCCCACAGAGACCCAATTTATGCACTTTTTGTCACTTTCAAGCACTGTAGCTTTCAAACTATGTCTCTCATCTAAGTTAAATATCATCTGGGAATATATCTATGTGTTTTCTTATATGTGCCCCAACATTTAGGCCTTTAATAGACAGTTAACCTGTGTATCAGGACCATAAACACCCACCCGAGTGACCCTTATAAGACATTTTTCACATCTTTTTCCCTGTAACTTGGAAATGGTAAGTCTGAGAAGTTTCAAACTGTATTAGATATATATTCTGTGTGTAATCTTAGTATGTAACAGATTTTAAGTCTGAAGCTTTAATTTTGAAGGTCAAATTGAGGTCTCTAAAAGGCCCCATAAAGACCCAGTATTTGGACTTTTTGCCAATTTTAAGGCCTGTGACTGTTAAACTATGTGACTGATAGAGCTGAAATCTCATCTGGGAATACATTATTATGTTCTTTTTACATGTGCCAAAAATCAAGGCTTCAAGTAGACATTTAACCTGTGTATGAGGACCTTAAACACCCACCTGAGTGACCCTTTTAAGACATTTTTCACATATTTTGCTCTGTAACTTGGAAATGGTAAGTCTGAGAAGTTTCAAACTTTATTAGATACATATTCTATGTGTAATCTTAGTATGTAACAAATTTTAAGTCTGAAGCTTTAATTTGAAAGCCACATCGAGATCTCTAAAAGGCCCACAATGACCCAATATTTGGACTTTTTACCACCTTTAAGCCCTGTAACTGTTAAACTATGTGATTGATGGAGCTGAAATCCCATCTGGGAATGCATTATTATGTCCTTTTTACATATGCCGAAAATCAAGGTTTTTAGTAGACATTTAACCTGTGTATGAGGGCCATAGACACTCGCCCAAGTGCCTTTTTTGACATTTTTTCCGTATTTTGCCCTGTTATTTGGAAATGCTTAGTGTGACAAGTCTTAAACTGTATTATATATAATTTTTGTTTGTTATGTATGTCCCCCAAAAAGTTTCAGATCTGTAGTTTAATTGCTAAGGTCTCTTTAACAATTGTAAAATGCCCACAGAAACCCAATTTATGGATATTATGCCACTTTAAAGCCCAGTAACTGTCAAACTATGTGGGTTATAGAGCTGAAATCTTTGAATTTTTAAAAGGAAATGCCTGTCTATTTAAATTTTGAATATTAATAATGTTATGGCTATCTTAGTCTTTTAAGAACTTATTTTTGTGTGTTATACCTCTGCTTGCTGAGTTTTTCACTTTTTAAAATGAAACTGGTTAAACATATTCAAGTAGACAAAATGGACACTTTAAGTGAGCTTTAAGTCCCAATATTAATGAAATTATATCCTTATGTAGTAAAACTAGGGGATTTTTAACCCTCAACTAGCCCAGTTTTATTCAACTTGCCTCAGTTAATTTTGGCACAGCTCCTACAGTTATGAACTCATTTCAGTTGATAATCACATACTTAAAATTCTCAATTCTTTTTGTATTTGAGTACCCCTTTTATATAGATTGTTTGTTTACCATTTATGCTCAACCCACATCCCCCACCCGGATTCCCCCCACCCACCTCTGGGACCTCCAGCTATATTGAGTGACACTAAATAAACAAAGGTATTTAATGATATCAGATGAGAAACAAAGAACTCAATGGGGTTGCAGATCTTGTGTAATAGTGAGAGAGGTGTGGAGAAGGGGAGAGGGGTGGGGGTGGGAGGTGGTGGGCTTCATTACATATAACACAAAGGGGAGTCAGAACTGAGATTGTGTCACATATTTAGGTTGCATATATATGGACCACATATATAGGTATAGAGGAAATGAATAACTGAAAACAATTTGCAAATTCTAAAAATAATATAATAAAATAATAATATAAATAATTTTTTTTTATAGAAACAGATATGCGCTTTTGGGATTATGAATTTTAGAATGGACATTGAATCATCAATCATTTAAATACTTTGAAGGAAGATTGAAAAATATGATGAGTTGAGTTAAAAATAATATTTTATTTGTCAACAAATATAGAAACAGATATGCTCTTTTGGGATTATTATTTTAGAATGGACATTCAATCATCAATCATTTAAATACTTTGAAAATAGGTTTAGAGTTATCATTGCAGGAAGATTGAAAATATAATTTGAGTTATGTATTCGGCGTCTGGGGATACACCATCTTCCTTGGGGAGATATAAACAGAGTAGATTGATGTGCTGAAGTTCATATAATAATGGGTAATTATGTTTTAAAAAATTCCCGATCAAAACCTGTGGCGTGAGTGATGACCTGTCTGGGGATATGTTGGCGCCGAGTTGGCCCAATCTAGTTGGTCCTAGACGTTTGGGGTGGTAAACCAACCTATAGAAAATCATGGGCTGAGAATCTTTTGGTGTGGTCGGATTTGACCTTGGACCCCTTCTTCAAGGTTGAACGAGGATATTGCATTTGCAGTATTTCTTTAAATATGTTTTAACCTACTTTTTACACTAAAACTGTTACCTTGTTACTTTCCTTTATAATACCATTTGCAGGGCGCAACTTTTTTGTCCTTCTGTCAGCTTCGAAATTTCTTTCGAACATGCAGTTGAATTACCATTTACTGTACTTCTGTACAGCACTTTCCCTGATAATTATGCTTTCCTCTCATTATCACCTTCACAAATCAAAAACACTCGCTCAGCTGACACAGTGCCCGTTCATGTGTAACTTGAAAACTATTGCATTTAGAGAATTTTGTGTAGATATGTTATTCAGCTACTTTTGGGTCAGCTATAACATAGTAAAATTTCAGGCCTGTAGCTCATGGCATCGCTGAATAATAGCTACTTTTAGGTTATTACTGTTGAGTAAATCACTTATAACTTGAAAAGTATTGCATTTAGAGTATTTAGTTTCAATATGTTAACGTCTTTAATGCATGTACCATACCGAACACACCCAACTCAAGCCCGCATAATATATGTTGAATAAAGTTACTTGAAAGCTTTAAAATGACAGGGGAGCAATGGAAACACTGCAAAACCGGTTAGTTATCAAATTATTCTGTGATACAATGCCTCATCTCCATTATCCTGCTAAAACCTAAAATTCACCGATTATCGCCCACACTACCCCAGTTTTCGGCTGAACGTGACTCCATTTCACCTATCCGAATCCCCCGCTTATCTGACCCAATTGTATGTCTCCCAGTAGGTTCGTATAATTGAGGTTCTACTGTATTTAGTTTCAATATGTTATTCATCTATTTTGGGGTCAGCTATAACATAGTAAAATTCCAGACCTGTGGCTCATTGCATAGCTGAGTAATAGCTACTTTGAGGTTCTTACTCAACACTAAATCATTTATAACTTGAAAAGTATTGCATTTAGAGCATTTTGTTAAAATATGTTATTCAGCTACTTTTCCCATAGCTACAACATGGTGAGTAACGTGGGTGTCTATCTCAATAGCTAAGTGAGTAATACCTACCTTTGGACTTTTCAGTATCTTCCTTCATGAGTAAAATCGCTTCTAACTTGAAAACTATTGCATTTAGAGAATTTTGTGTAAATATGTTATTCAGCTACTTTTGGGTCAGCTATAACATGGTAAAATTTCAGACCTGTAGCTCATGGCATAGCTGAGTAATAGCTACTTTTAGGTTATCACTGTTGAGTAAATCACTTATAACTTGAAAACTATTGCATTTAGATTATTTAGTTTCAGTATGTTATTCACCTATTTTGGAGTCAGCTATAACATAGTAAAAATAAAACTATTGCATTTGCAATATTTTCTTTAAATATGTTTTTAAAATACTTTTTACACCTTAAGAGTTACCTTCTTACTTTCCTTCTGAACACCATTTCCAGGGCACAACTTTTGTGTCCTTTTCTTCTGCCAATTCCACCCTGAAACTCAAAACACACAGTCAGCTGACACAGAGCCCGTTCACGGGCACTCATTGCTTGTTCTGTTATGAGTTCACTTATGTCCCTAGCAGCTTACCTGCCTTACAAGCAGTAGTTATTCAGCAATTGTCCATTGGATAGGATGTATTAACGCTTAATGGACAGGCAAGGCCCACCCATCCGGCCCCGCTATCAGCTTACTAGGGGTCTTGCTATGTTTAGACAACAAAAAAGATCCTATGATGTCACGCTGTCTAGACAGGAAGGAAGTACAATGCGCCACCTAGCGAATGCACACTCCGTGACTGGTCCTGCCGGTATTATATACAGGACGTCTTTTTCTGGCGTTTGGTGGGACCGGTTGCACCGACCGGTAAAGCAATTGTCCATTGGATAGGGTATTAACTTATAAAAATTTAATTTACTTATTAAATTTGCAATTTTCCTTTCTTTTGGATTTTTTTCACACAGTAATTCTTCCCCTTTAATACTTGGCAGGAAATACATGCTGCGGCAGTGGTCTTGTTATTGATGTCAAATGTGCAGTTCTGCTGGTGAATGAATAATGAATACATTGTATTTGCCTTTCAGCTTTAATAAATACAAACTAAAGTGTATTCACACATTATCATCTTTTCCTCTTGCAGACTTTTGTTGTTGGTGGCTCATTTTTCTTGAAGAACTTTACTCAACTAAGATACAATTACAACAGGAAAACAAAAGTGGTGAGTCATAAAATACTTGTATTAGCTGATAAAAGATCTAAAACAGGGATTTGGAAGTTAAGCTTCTTAGTACCTTAAATACACCATGTTTTTTTATTTGACCGCAAAAGTAGCATGTACATTGCATCAGGAGATAATTGAAACTATTCAGAAGATTTTAAATGATGGGGACTCAGAAATTGCCATTTGTATTAAAACCTGTTAGAACTTATGATTAAGTTTACAACAGGCTGAGTTTAGTATTTATAATATTTCATATGGAAGTTAATATTGTTAAACCTTTTTCGTGTGCTGAGCAAAAAATTGTCTTCAGATATGCATATTTTTAGGGCCTAAGGCGCGTTGCGTGTAAGTATTAGATTGATGTGTCTGATGTCTGTCCGTCCAGATTTTCGTTTCCGGATTCTAACTCGAAAACACTTTGTCCAATCGAATTCAAACTTGACAGGGAGGTAGATCATCATTATAGCTAGGTTCCTATCGAAATTGGTGTAATTCCGTCTGTTCGTTTGTCTGTCGGTAAACATTTTCGTTTCCAGACTCTTAACTCAAAAATGCTTTGTCCAATCGAATTCAAACTTGACAGGGAGATAGATAACCATCATAGCTAAGTTGCTTTTGAGATTGGTGTAATTGTGTCTGTTTGTTTTTCTGTCCATCAACATTTCTGTTTCCAGACTCTAACTCCAAAACACTTTGTCCAATCGAATTCAGATAGATCACCATCATAGATAGGTTCCTTTCGAAATTTGTGTAATTCCGTCTGTTCGTTTTGTCTGTTTGTCTGTCCGGCAGCATTTCCGTTTCCGGACTCTAACTCCAAAACGCTTTGTCCAATCGAATTCAAACTTGATAGGGAGATAGATCACCATCATAGCTAGGTTTCTTTTGAAATTGGTGTAATTCCATGTGTTCGTTTGTCCGTCAGCATAACTCCAAAACGCTGTGTCCAAACAAATTCAAACTTGACAGGGAGATAGATCACCATCATAGCTAGGTTCCTTTCGAAATTGGTGTAATTCCATGTGTTCGTTTGTCTGTCGGTCAACATTTCCGTTTCTGGACTCTTAACTCAAAAATGCTTTGTCCAATCGAATTCAAACTTGACAGGGAGATAGATAACCATCATAGCTAAGTTGCTTTTGAGATTGATGTAATTGTGTCTGTTTGTTTTTCTGTCCATCAACATTTCTGTTTCCAGACTCTAACTCGAAACGCTTTGTCCAATTGTATTCAGATTTGACAGGGAGATAGATCACCATCATAGCTAGGTTTCTTTCGAAATTGGTATAATTCTATCTGTTTGTCCGTTTATAGCATAGATACAATTATGTAACCTAGATTACAAGTTTTACATTTCTTAGCACATCTAACACATTTACCTTAACTGGGTGACCTAACATTTCTTTCCTTGTTTCCAAATTTAATTACAGCAGTCACTAACCTTATTGCTGCCTGCGCAACCCGCCTTTTGGAGCATTTCTGACCCTCTTGTTTTTTTCAATTTTAGTTTTAATGAACTTGGTTTTATAGTACATAATTGCAAATATATTATTCAGCAGACTTGTAATCTATTACAGTCTATTACATTTACAAATTTCCAATCTGTTTCTGTTATATTTGCAAATTTTCAATCTGTTATTACTACTTTGATATCAATTACTTTCTATTATATCCTGTTGCAATTTAAGAAGAACTTGAGAGGTACTTTTAACATACAAATAAAATCTGAAGACTTAAAGAATACTTTATACATCTAATTTACTGAAAATTCTTCAGGTTATGCATAGCAAAGATAAAAAATATCACAAGTATATCACTTGATATCAAAATATTGGCAATTACATACACGAGTTCCTTGTTTATTCACTTAAGAATAAGTTGTAAAATTTGAAGAACTCGTGAGTATTCTAGAAGCTTTTAAATGCTGAAAATTGTAGGGGTGTCGCAACTAATCGGTTAATATCCTCCGAGAATTATATTAAAAGTCGATTGCTGTGAATGAATCTGTTTCTCCACAAAAAGATTACTAAGACCCTTATAAAATGCATTCTTTTCATGAATAAGAAGTGTTTGACTTGAATAATGAATTAAAACTGGACATTTTACAATAAAATACTGCACTTGTTTCACTTGTTGACATCATTCACCTTAAAGAAACTGGCTCCCACAGTAGATCTTAATTTCTGGGGCCGGTTTCAAGAAGCTTCCTTGGGGAAGGACCTTTAGTAAAGGAAGGTCATTTTTATTGTATCCCCATACGAAAGTCGGGGATACTTAGGATTCAGTATGGTCATGCTGCCACTGCAGTGGTTTCCTTTCGGATGCAATAACTTAAAAAATATTTTTGTTAGACCTTTCATATTTGGTATGTGGGTATATATGGGCAATGCCACAAACACTATTGTTTTAGTGACCTTGACCTTCAATTTTAAGGTCACTGGTGGCCTCTTAAAGGTCAGATTTTGGCCATTTTTTCACATTTTGGCCCAATTCTCATATACAGAAAGTTAGATCATCCTATGGGTGGTATATATAATACTTATAATCTTATATGTGTCCTCTGTAAGCATGCGGAAATTTGACCTTGAAGCTTTTCATTGAAGGTCATCCACAGACCACCAAAGTACCTCACTGAGACCATTTTCACACTTAATGCTGACTATATTGCATGGAAACTATTGAAAATGGCTTTGGAGGTTGAGTACATGATGGAGTACCAGCATTCAGTTTGTTGACCTTGGCTGTTGTTTTCAAGGTCACCTTAGGCCTGCTAAAATGACTCAAAATGGTACCTTTTACTGCATATATATGCCTATATAAGACTGTGAGGCCATATACCTCCTTTATTATTGGCTGTACAACTTACTGGCTCATGTTGATTATCTCTAGATGGCCCGCTGGACAGGAGATTATGTATGGTATAGATCCATAGCTAAGTGAGTAACAGCACTGGTAGCTTCTTTGAGTAAAGTGCTTATAACTCAAAAATGACTGCATTTACAACATTTTGGTAAAATATGTTGTTCAGCTACTTTCTCCATGCCTACAAGGTGGTAACTTGGTCTGTCTCAATAGCAATGTGAGTAATAGCTATATTCAGTTTTTAAACCATGACCAAATGAGTAAATGATATTTTTCTTCATAACTGAGTTACAATAATTGTATCCCCGGACGAAAGTCAGGGATACTTAGGATTCAGTACGGTCACGCCACCGCTGCAGAGATTTCCTTTTGGACGCGATAACTTAAAAAATATTTTAGTTAGAACTTTCAAATTTGGTATGTGGGTATATATGGGCAATGCCACGAATGCTATTGTTTTGTGACCTTGACCTTCAATCTCAAGGTCACTGGTGGCCACTTAAAGGTCAGATTTTGGCCATTTTTGCACATTTTGGCCCAGTTCTCCAAGACAGAAAGTTAGATCATCCTATGGCTGGTATATATAATACATATATATGTCCTCTATAAGCATGCAGAAATTTGACCTTGAAGCTCTTCATTGAAGGTCATCCACTGACCGCCAAAGTACTTGACCGAGGGGCATTTTTGGCCTTTTTGGAGATATTTTCACACTTAACGCTGACTATATTGCATGGAAACTATTGAAAATGGCTTTGGAGGTTGAGTACATGATGGACTTCTGCCATCCAGGTTTACTGGTTACAGATCTTCATTTAAGGTCATCCACTTACCGCCAAAGTACTGCCAGATATTTTCACACTTAATGCTGACTACATTGCGTGGAAACTATTGATAATGGCTTTTGAGGTTGAGTACATGACGGAGTACCAGCATCCAGGCTGACCGGTTACAGATCTTTTTTGAAGGTCATCCACTGACCGCCAAAGTACCTGACCGAGGGTCATTTTGGGCCCTCTATTTGTTTGTTTGTTTGTAAACAAGATAACTCAAAAACTGACGGACGGATTTTGATAAAATTTTCAGGATATGTCCAAATTGGTAAAAGGAAGATGTGATTAAATTTTGGGAGTGATCCGGATCACTGTCTGGATCTTCTGGATCCATGAAATTTAATTTTTAAACACAGATAGCTCAAAAAGTTATGGGTGCATTTTGATGAAATTTTCAGGAGATGTCCTTATTGGGACGAGGAACAAGTGATTAGATTTTGGGAGTGATCCGGATCACTGTCTGGATCATCTGGATCCAGACTGCCAGATGTGTTTGTGTACAATATAGCTCAAAAACTTATGAACGGATTTTGATAAAATTTTCAGGATATGTCTGAAAAGGTAAAAAGATGAAATGGTTGAATTTTAGAAGTGATCCGGATCACTATATGGATCTTCTGGATCCATGAAATGTAATTTTTAAAGACAGATACCTCAAAAAGTTATGGATGGATTGTGATGACATTTTCAGCAAATGGCCTAAATGGTGCGAGGAACAAGTGATTAGATTTGGGGAGTGATCTGGATCACTGTCTGGATCATCTGGATCCAGGTTGCAGATGTGTTTGTGTACATTGTAGCTAAAAAACTTATGGACGGATTTTGATGAAATTTTCAGGATATGTCTGAATAGGTAAAAGGATGAAATGGCTGAATTTTGGAAGTGATCCGGATCACTATATGGATCTTCTGGATCCATGAAATGTAATAAGACAGATACCTCAAAAAGTTATGGATGGATTGTGATGACATTTTCAGCAAATGACCTAAATGGTGCGAGGAACAAGTGATTAGATTTGGGGAGTGATCTGGATCACTGTCTGGATCATCTGGATCCAGGTTGCCAGATGTGTTTGTGTACATTGTAGCAAAAAAACTTATGGACGGATTTTGATGAAATTTTCAGGATATGTCTGAAAAGGTAAAAGGATGAAATGGCTGAATTTTGGAAGTGATCCGGATCACTATATGGATCTTCTGGATCCATGAAATATAATAAGACAGATACCTCAAAAAGTTATGGATGGATTGTGATGACATTTTCAGCAAATGACCTAAATGGTGCGAGGAACAAGTGATTAGATTTGGGGAGTGATCTGGATCACTGTCTGGATCATCTGGATCCAGGTTGCTAGATGTGTTTGTGTACATTGTAGCAAAAAAAACTTAGGGACGGATTTTGATGAAATTTTCAGGATATGTCTGAAAAGGTAAAAGGATGAAATAACTGAATTTTGGAAGTGATCCGGATCACTGTATGGATCTTCTGGATCCGTGAAATGTAATAAGACAGATACCTCAAAAAGTTATGGATGGATTGTGATGACATTTTCAGCAAATGACCTAAATGGTACAAGGAACAAGTGATTATACTTTTGGAATGATCTGGATCACCGTCTGGATCATCTGGATCGAGCCTGCAACATGATTTTACGATGAATTTTGATGATATTTTTAGGCTATGTTACAAATAGTAAAAGGAAGAAGTGGTAAAAGGATGAAATGATTGAATTTTGGAAGTGATCCGGATCACTATATGGATCTTCTGGATCCATGAAATGTAATTTTTTAAGAGAGATACCTCAAAAAGTTATGGATGGATTGTTTCAGCAAATGGCCTAAATGGTACAAGGAACAAGTGATTACATTTTTGGAGTGATCTGGATCATCTGGATCCAGGCTTGCACATAATCTTGGAATGGATTTTACTATTTTCAGGATATGTTATAAATGGTAAAAGGAAGAAGTGGTAAAAGGAAGAAATGGTTCAATTTTGCGAGTGATCTGGACCACTATCTGGATCTTCTGGATCTGTGAATGTAATTTTTAAAGACCAATAGCTCAGAAAGTCATGAATGGATTTTTATGAAATTTTCAGGAAATGTCTTAAATGGGACAAAGAACAAGTGATTAGATTTTGGGAGTAATCTGGATCACTATCTGGATCATGTGGATCCAGGCTGCCAGATGTGTCTGTGAGCAAGATAACTCAAAAACTTATGGATGGATTTCGATGAAATTTTTAGAATATGTCTGAAAAGATAAAGGGATGAAACGATTGAGTTTTGGAAGCGATCCGCATCACTATCTGGATCTTCTGGATCCATGAAATGTAATTTTTAAAGACAGATATAAGTGAAACAGCTAGTGATTAGCTTTTGGAAGTAATCTGGTACTATGGAGAATCCTGACCTGGTGCTCCAGGAAACAGGCTCAAGCCCGACACATTCACGCCTTAACTATGTCCCGTCCGGGGATACACTGCGTCGAGACGCAATCTCTAGTTTTGTCAAATATGTTGTTCAGCTACTTTTTGATGCACAGTGTCATGGCAAATTTTCAGAGCTGTAGGTCCATAGCTAACTGAGTAATAGCTACCTTGACAGTTCACCATTGAGTAAATCACTTATATCTGCAAACCTATTAAATTTAGAGGTTTTTTGTCAAATATGTTGTTTGTGTACTTTTAAATGTACTCTGTCATGGCAAATTTTCAGAGCTGTAGGTCCATAGCTAACTGAGTAATAGCTACTTTGACAGTTAACCATTGAGTTAATCACTTATAACTGGAAATCTTATGTACCTATCCTTACCAAGGTTTCAGGATATCTTCCCTGCTATGAAATCTTGCCTGGCTAACATTTTGGTTCAGTTTGTTCAATTGGATTGGTTGCTATGGCAAAGAATTTGAAAATCTGAGGTGACCAAACTTAAAGGAGCCTGTATCTCCCTTATTATTGGTCGTAGAGGTTTTGGATGTGAAGACAACTTATAGGAAATCATCTGCCCTGAATCTTATGGTGGGGTCACATTTGACCTTGGGCCCCTCCTTCAAGGTCGAATGTGGTCCTTGATACCCATAATGGTCTATATCTTCTTTACTATTACTCGTGGAGGTTTTGGATGTGGAGAAAACTTATAGGAAATCATGTGCCCTGAATCTTTTGGTGATGTCAGATTTGACCTTGGAGCCCTCCTTCAAGGTCGAATGTGGTCCTTGATACCTCTAATGGTCTATATCTCCCTTACTATTGGTCGTAGAGGTTTTGGATGTGAAGACAACTTATAGGAAATCATGTGCCCCGAATCTTTTGGTGGGGTTAGATTTGACCTTGGATTCCTCCTTCAAGGTTGAATGTGGTACTTGATACCTATGATGGACTATATCTCCCCTATTATTTGGATGTGAAGACAACTTATAGGAAATCATGTGCCCCGAATCTTTTGGTGGGGTCAGATTTGACCTTAGATCCCTCCTTCAAGATTGAATGTGGGCCTTGATACTTATAATGGCCTATATCTCCCTTATTGGTTGTAGAGGTTTTGGCGGTAAAGGCGACTTATGGGAAATCATGTGCCCTGAATCTTTTGGTGATGTCAGATTTGACCTTGGAGCCCTCCTTGAAGGTTGAATGTGGTCCTGACCTTGATACCTATAATGGTGTATGTCTCCCTTATTATTGGTCATAGAGGTTTGGATGTGAAGACGACTTATGGGAAATCATGTGCCCCATATTTTGGGTTTGTTCAGATTTGACCTTCGACCCCTCCTTTAAGGTTGAACATAGTCCTTGATACTATAGTGACCTATATCTCCCTTATTATTGGTCGCACCTTATAATTTGGCAATACTGTATGTCACGCTTCAACCATATCCTGTCCGGGGATACACTGAGTCCAGACGCAATATCTAGTTTTCCTTTGGGAAGGCCACCTTAAAATTCATTTTCACAAAGCCTCCTTTAACTCTCCTTACCAAAGGTCTTCCTTGAAACTTAAGGGGACAGCAAATGTTCTTTAACGTTATTAAACATTCCCTGAAGGACACTTCCTTGAATTTATGGTAGGTCCTTACTTTTCTTGAAATTTAAGGGAGTTTTCAAGGTCTCCTTTAAGGAAGAAGGCTTTTTGAAACTTTTGAGATTTTTTAAAGCAGGGGGAAAGTCAAGGAAATCCTTGAATTTAAGGTGACCCTTATCTTAATGAGGCTTTGTGAAACGGGCCCCTGGTTTCAAAAACACAGGTTATGATGTGAATGACCACACAAAGTTTTGTGTCTTGTATCGTATTGACTGGCATTTTAAACTTGTTAATTGTATCCCCGGCGCGAAGCGGGGATACTATGGATTCATCGTCGTCCGTGTCTGCAGACATTTCTTGTTAGTGACCTACAGTCCACATTTCTTTCCAGATTTCTTTCATATTTGGCAGGTGGCTTGATATGGTGGAGGACTCGCCACCCTATCTTTTTGGTAGGCTTTATGTCTAAATTAGGCCTGTGGTAGACAAAAATGTCTAAAATGTGGAATATTGCTTGTTAGCGACCTACAGTCCACATTTCTTTCCAGATTTCTTTCATATTTGGCAGGTGGCTTGATATGGTGGAGGACTCACCACCCTATCTTTTTGGTAGGCTTTATGTCTAAATTAGGCCTGTGGTAGACAAAAATGTCTAAAATGTGGAATATTGCTTGTTAGCGACCTACAGTCCACATTTCTTTCCAGATTTCTTTCATATTTGGCAGGTGGCTTGATATGGTGGAGGACTCGCCACCCTATCTTTTTGGTAGGCTTTATGTCTAAATTAGGCCTGTGGTAGACAAAAATGTCTAAAATGTGGAATATTGCTTGTTAGCGACTTACAGTCCACATTTCTTTCCAGATATCTTTCATATTTGGCAGGTGGCTTGGTATGCTAGAGAACTCGCCACCCTATCTTTTTGGTAGGCTTTATGTCTAAATTAGGCCTGTGGTAGACAAAAATGTCTAAAATGTGGAATATTGCTTGTTAGCGACCTACAGTCCACATTTCTTTCATATTTGGCAGGTGGCTTATCGCTTAAAAGTATTGCAGATAGCCAATTTTTCTCAAATAACTCATTCATCTACTTTTGGGAGAGCTTTCACATGGTGAAGTTTCAGACCCGTACATAATTACTCACCTGCTCAAAATGAGTAAATGTGAATTATCTCTTAAAAGTATTGCAGATAGCCAATTTTTCTCAAATAACTCATTCACCTACTTTTGGAAGAGCTTTCACTTGGTGAAGTTTCAGACCCATAGCTAATTACTCATTTACTCAAAATGAGTAAATGCGAATTATCTCTAAAAGTATTGCAGATAGCCAATTTTTCTCGAATAACTCATTCACCTACTTTTCGGAGAGCTTTCACATGGTGAAGTTTCAAACCCATAGCTTATTACTCACCTACTCAAAATGGGTAAATGCGAATTATCTCTAAAAGTATTGCTGATAGCCAATTTTTCTCAAATAACTCATTCCCCTACTTTTGGGAGAGCTTTTACTTGGTGAAGTTTCAGACCCCTAGCTAATTATTGACCTACTCAAAATGAGTAAATGCGAATTATCTCTAAAAGTATTGCGGATAGCCAATTTGTCTCAAATAACTCATTCATCTACTTTTGGGAGAGCTTTCACATGGTGAAGTTCCAGACCCGTAGGTAATTACTCACCTACTCAAAATGAGTAAATGCGAATTATCTCTAAAAGTATTGCAGATAGCCAATTTTTCCCAAATAACTCATTCAGATACATTTTAAAGAGCTTTCAATTAGTGAATTTTCAGATCCGTAGCTACTTATAACTTGAAAAGTATTGCATTTAGACCACTTTGTTAAAATATGTTATTCAGCTACTTTTTTCATAGCTACAACATGGTGAGTAACTTGGGCGTCTATCTCAATAGCTAAGTGAGTAATAGCTACTTTTGAATAACTCATTCACCTACTTTTGGGAGAGCTTTCACTTGGTGAAGTTTCAGACTCGTACCTAATTACTCACCTACTCAAAATGAGTAAATGCTAATTATCTCTAAAAGTATTGCGGATACCCAATTTTTATCAAATAACTCATTCATCTGCTTTTCGAAGAGCTTTCACATGGTGAAGTTTCAGACCCATAGCTAATTACTCACCTACTCAAAATGAGTAAATGCGAATTATCTCTAAAAGTATTGCAGATAGCCAATTTTTCTCAAATAACTCCTTCACCTACTTTTGGGAGAGCTTTCACTTGGTGAAGTTTCAGACCCGTAGCTAATTATTCACCTACTCAAAATGAGTAAATGCGGATTATCTCTAGAAGTATTGCAGATAGCCAGTATTTCTCAAATAACTCATTCACCTACATTTTGGAGAGCTTTCACATGCTAAAGTTTTTTTATGAATTTTTAAAATAATTTTTAATGCATTAAAATTAATGAAATCATGCACTAAATCAATTATAACTTGAAAAGTATTGCATTTAGAGCACTTTGTTAAAATATGTTATTCAGCTACTTTTTCCATAGCTACAACATGGTGAGTAACTTGAGTGTCTATCTCAATAGCTAAGTGAGTAATAGCTATTTTTGGACTTTTCACTAACTTCCACTATGAGTAAAATCACTTGTAACTTGAAAACTATTGCATTTAGAGAATTTTGTGCAAATCTGTTATTCACCTACTTTTGGGTCAGCTATAACGTAGTAAAATTTCAGACCTCTAGCTCGTGGCAGCTACTTTTGCCTTTGCCGGTGGATACATCTTGCATCTGGCCACAGATGCGCCCTTGGTCTAGTTTAGGTTGATTTTTACCCCATATCCCTTAAGGGCTGTCAGGTTGTTTTCACCATGGTCTCCCGATGGGTGTTCGGGTGGGCGGGCGGCAGGAAAAGTTTGTTTGAGACTTGTCGGGGCCGTATCTCAGAAGCTGTTAGGTGCAGAAAGTTGATACTTGGTAGGGACATTGGTTAGGGGGTGGAGGTGTGTGCAACATCATGGTATGACTTTGATTTGATCTTTGAGCTTGCCGGAGTGACCTTAAGTTTGAAAATCTTGTCAAGGTTATATCTCCAAAACTGTAAGGCACAGAAAATTGATACTTGCTAGGGACTTTGCAACGTCATGGTGTTACCTTGATTTGAACTTTGACCTTTTCTATCACAAATTATATCAGTAGTGTCCTAAAAAGGAAGGTGTTTGTACCAAGGTGTTTTGCTTTTTATCCCACAGCCCTTAAGGGCTGTCAGGTATTGTTTTCGCCCATGGTGTCCGGGTGGGAGGGTGGGTGGGTGGGCTGCGGGAAAAAGTTTGTCCGGCCTGTATCTTGGAAACTGTAAGGTGTAGGAAGTTGATACGTGATAGGGATATTGGTTAGGGGGTGTAGGTGTGCAGCGTCATGGTGTGACCTTGATTTGACCTTTGACCTTGCCATAGTGACCTTGACCTGTAAAATCTTGTTCGGACTATATCCTATAAGGTTTAGGAATTTGATACTTGATAGGGTCATTCGTTTGGGGTTGTATGTGTGTAGCGTCATGGTGTGACCTTGATTTGACCTTGTAGAGGTGATGTTGACCTACAAAATCGTATCCGGGCTATATCTTGGAAACCGTAAAGTGTTGGAAGTTGATACTTGGTAGGGACATTGGTTGGGGGTTGGTGTGCAATGTCATGATGTGACCTTGATTTGATCTTTGACCTTGCCATTGTGACCTTGATCCCCAAAATTCTATCCGTGTTATATCCCGGAAACTGTAAGGTGTAGGATGCTGATACTTGGTAGAGACATTGCTTAGGGTTTGTTGGTATGCAACATCATGGTGTGATCTTGATTGACCTTTAACTTTGTCGTAGTGAACTTGAGTTTGAAAATCTTGTCCGGGCTATTTCTAGGATTCTGTAAGGTGTAGAAGGTTGACACTTTTAAGGGAAATTGGTTGAGTGAGTTATAGATATAGCTATTACTTTTCAGCAGTTAACATGAGTAAGTAACTTCTGTCTTAAACAGGAGTACAGTTACACTTTTCCCTTTTAATATGGTCTTTAACCACTGTTTGCATTATGTCATAATGGAAGTTCAGACTGCCTCTTCAGTGCATAATTTAGTATCACAGTAGCCAAGTGAACTATTGTTACTTTCACCTACTTTTAATTGGTTTCCATAATGACTAATGGCTTATATTTTTATGTCAAAAACCATAAAGGATAGAGCAATTTCGGGCAAAGTTTTATTTGGTTGTAAAAGATAGGATGTCAGTCAATAACAGTTACATTTGAAAATTTTCAATCTATTACTATAATTATTGTTATGTATTACTATAAGTAATATTAACTATTACATCGGACTAGACTCAATTCTGTTACTTCTATTTCTTTGTTTTCAAGTCTGTTATTCAGTGCTTTGGTACTTTTTTGTGACATGTGCTTCAATATAATATTTAATTCATAATGGAAATCAATAAAACAGCATATGTTTGATTATTTCATCTGACTTGCTTATGCCTTCATAGTTTATACCATATGTTACATATAGATAAAGTATTGACTAATTAAATACTCTATAGTCCATTCAGAAAATAAGAGCAGAAGACACTAGGCAGTAATTTTACAAGTCAAACTGAGGCAAATTATATGGTGATTGTAATATATGTAATACATTCTGTAGATTTCTAGTTGTGTTAACTATATTAAAAGGAATTTTTACATTGAAATCAGCTATACCTCAAGTATTTTTTTCTGTTCAAATTAGAAATTATTCATCTTTACCTTAACAGATAAAAAATGCTTTTGCAATTATCCGGTGGAATTCAGGATTTCATTTTGTTAATATACACAGTAAATATTACATAAATGATATGTCTTTACACATGCTGTGGAACTATACTTTAAATTGCAATTTTCGTCCATCAGGTGACAGAAGAGGAAGCCAAGGCATTGAATTACAAGAAAGATGGCTCCACTTTGCAAGAACATTTAGATGTAAGTACACCTAATATCATTGATACTGCTTTGGTCATTATTTAACAATCCATTTTTTTATTGCAGTAATACATCTTACTTATGGACAATATGCTAAACTGGTCGGCACATTATTTAAAAACCCATCAGGGTTGGGGTCAAGTACATTGAAATGTGCATAAGTACAAGTACTTTGTTAATTTTCAAGTACAAGTTCATTTTCACCCAAGATAGAAATGTACTTAAGTACAAGTACAAGTACTTTGGTAATTTTCAAGTACAAGTCCTTTTTTCACCCATTTTATTGTATGCTACCTTAAATCATTTGTGGCCTCTAAGCTTCCAATTCTCTTTCAAGTGCCAATTACTTCTGAAATCCCACAATTACTTTCAGTGACATTTCTGTTCATCACATTGGAATGCTTTGTTTTGTGTGCAAAAACTTGACATTTTTATATCTCCAGACACTAGGTGGACATACACTGGTATAACTCAAACATGCTTTCACAGATTTCATTCAAAGTTGGCACACACATGCATTTGGGTCAGGAGAGGAACCCTATTTGAAGGTGACCTTTAACTCAATAATAAAGAAGTTATGTCCAGTTTAACATCAGAAATAGACCTTTGGCCACTGAAAGCCCTCCAGGTCACAAACTGTGTAGTTCGTCTGGCTAAAATTTTACCTGAGAACACTTTAATATATTCTTATATATGCCAATATCAAGACTTTTATTGAAGTTAAAATTGTGTTTGAGGCCCATAAAGACTTCCCCTTAGGCAGTTTTTTTCACATTTTTCATATATTTTGCCCTGTAATTTGGAAATGCAAATTTTGATGAGACTCAAAAGGTACTGTGTCTGCCACTCTGGCCCAGTGGGTAACACTCTCCTGGGAACACAAAGGATGTGAGTTCTAACCCAGGTACAGGCAGATACATAGTGGCTTGGATGACCACTTAAAATGGCGGTCCTCTGTCATTGGGTCCTATCTCCAGTTGCAGGCTAAAGAACTTCCAAGGATGTTGATAAATCGTCATCCTTGAGTCTCTGTCTTTTGGTTAGGAGAATGTCAGTTACTTGAGAGCTTGGGCTGTACTTGTGCAGTCAGATTAAGGTTAAATAGTGCTTTGAGTCCTGTAGTATATGCAGATATTGTGCTGAGCATAAATACACAATAACAATACTAGATATAACTTTTAAATGTAATCTTTGTAGAAAATTTCATCTATGCTGCTTAAAATTTAAGGTCACCTTAAGGTCCTTTAAGCCCCGTTGCTCTAAATTATGTGGTTCATTCACCTAAAATCTCAACTGAGGGGCATGTTTTAATATGTTCTTTTTACCTGTGCCGAACATTAATGCTTTAACTTGACTTTTGACCTGTATATGAGGCCCATAAACACCCTACCCGGAGGACTTTTTTCTGCATTTTTCACATATTTTGCCTTGAGACTTTGAAATTGCAAGTCTGACCAAGCTCAAACTGTAATGAACTTGTTTATGTGATTTTTGTTTGTGGAATATATATGCCATTATGAGGTCTGTAGTTTTACTTTTAAGGTCTCCGTAAGGTTTCTCCGTAATGTCCCTCATGCACCTAATATATTCTCTGATAATATGTTCTTTTTCAATATGCCAAAAATCAGCCTTTTAAGTTGACATTTAACCTGTGTACAATGTTCAGAGTCTCCACCCAGATAACTGTTTGCTGCATTTTTCACATATTTTGCCTTGTATCTTGGAAATAGTCAAGCTGACCAGACTCGAGCTTAGTAGATATAACCTATATATGTCAAATTTGTTTATAGAAAATTTGGCCTCTGTAGTTTTAATTTTAGGGTCACCTTAAGGTCTAGAAGTATGCCCACCAGGGACCGATTGTATGCTCTTGTTGTCACTTTAAGCCCTGTACCTTGTGAACTATATTGGCTGACCCACCTAATACCTTATCTAAGAATATGTTAATGTTATTTTTACATGTGCCAAAAATCAAGTGAACATTTACATTGTCTACAAGGTACATAAAGACCCCCACCTGGGGACTTCTCTCACACTTTTCGTATATTTTGCCTTTCAACATGGTAAGTTTAATTAACATCAGACTGTATTAGATATAACTTCTGCATGTGATCTGTGTGGAAAATTTGAGTTATGTACTTTAAATATTAAGGTCACCTAATGGTCTCTAAAATATACCCACAGGGACCCATTTTTACACTATTTAATCTGCTAATATCTAATTACAGTATTTTATGATGTTTTTTCTCTCTACTAATATATTAAAGGCAAACTAGCCCTACAAATGTATTGTCCTATTAATGTAGAAAGTACAGAAAACCATTTAAATACTCTGAAAAAAGATCAATCTTATCATTGCAGGAGGATTGACCAAAAAAGAAAAAAAAAGAAAAACGATTTATAATATGTGTGAATCATACAAGATGGGTGCTACAAAAAATACCCAATGAATGCCTGTGCCATGAGAGGTGGCCTCTCTGGGGAAAAGTTGGCATCAAGAGAGCACAATCTAGTTTAACTAATTTTTTTTTCTTCTTGTACAACCGGATCTATGGAATTCATGCATATTTAACATGATAATGAGCCTGTATCTTGTGTGAAACCATATTTTATACTGACAGTAAACTCCAAGTAAGAAAGAAATTTTAATTTTTAAAGTGTCAACATTTTAGTTCAGGCAGTTAAGACAATTTGACTGAATTTTTATGTCCGCTGACTGTCAGTATGTCAGCTTACTTTTCCACCAGCTGACTTTATGGCATCACTCTATGGTGTCTGCATACACGTCCACGTGATCAACTTCTCCAAAAGTACAAGGCCCAGAGACATGCTGGTTTTTTTTTTCAAAAAGATACCTTATCTATTAACAATGAAAAATTGTTCAAGGCATGCAGATCTGTTTCTGTGTTTCCCAGAGCCATAACACGTGAGGTACCCCCCACCTAAAGTGTGAAAATTTCAACACTTTATCACCATTTTCTCATTGACTATTGAAGGGATTTGCGTCTTATCTTGAATATGTGTACTAGGCCACAGCTAGATTCCCTTGTGTGAGTATCAGGCCTGGAGGCTGGATCTTTCTTAATTATTATCTCCCGCCGGGCATTATAAAATGCATCCTATGTGTGCATGGGTGCATGTGTGCATGTGTGCATACGTGCATTGTGTGTGTCAACCTGATTTCTCCAAAACTGCTACAGCTACAGATTTTTTTGTAAATTAATTGTCCTAATGAATTTTCATGCCCTTGAAATTTTTTTGGTTTTGTTGAAATATGTTGTTCAGTTACTTTGTCCTTAGCTATAAGATGGTACATAGTTTGGGGTTCTATTGCATGCCATAAGTGAGTAATAGCTATTTTCTTATTTGTAGCAAAATAATGAAAGAAGTAAATGTCAAATATCTTCAAAAGTATTTAAGTTAGGGAAATCTTTTCAATATGTTATCCATCTACTTTTTGGTAAGCTATCACATAGTAAAGTTTCAGACCTGTTGCACTTTGGATAGCTGAGTTATAGCTACTTTGAAATTGTGACTGTTGAATAAATCCATTGTAACTCCAAAACTAGTCCAGTTAGAGTATTTTCCTAAAATATGTTGTTCAGCTACTTTGTCCTTAACTATAAGATGACATATAGTTTGGAATTCTATTGCATGCCATAAGTGAGTAATAGCTATTTTCTTATTTGTAGCAAAATAATGACAGAAGTAAATGTCAAATATCTTCTTCAATTTTAAAGTTAGGCAAATCTTTTTGGAGATGTTATTCATATAGTTTTCATAAGTTATCACATAGTAAAGTTTCAGATCTGTTGCACATTGAATAGCTGAATAATAGCTACTTTAAAATTCTAACTATTGAGTAAAGCCTTTGTAATTCCAAAACTATTGCAGTTAGAGTATTTTCCTAAAATATGTTGTTCAGCTACTTTGTCCTTAACTATAAGATGACATATAGTTTGGAATTCCATTGCATGCCATAAGTGAGTTATAACCATTTTCTTATTATCTCCCGCCGGGCTTTAGCCCGGGAGGGAGATTATGAAATGATGTCTGTGTGTGCGTGCGTGCGTGTGTGCATTAGTTAGTCACGCAGATTTCTCCAAAACTGCTACAGCTACAGATTTTTTGTAAATTAATTGTCCCAATGAATTTTTATGCCCTTGAAAAAATTTTTGGTTTTATTGACTTAGGCCTAAAGATAAGTGAGTAATAGCAATCTTAGCTACTTTGAGTAAAGGGCTCATAACTCAAAAACTATTGCAGTGACAACTTTTTCTTCAAATATGTTGTTCAGCTACTTTGTCCTTAGCTATAAGATGGTACATAGTTTGGGGTCCCATTGCATGTCATGAGTAAGTAATAGCTATTTTCTCATTTGTAGCTAAATAACGGAAGAAGTAAATGTCAAATATCTTCAAAAGTATTGAAGTTAGGGAATTCTTTTCAAATATGTTGTCCATCTTCTTTTTGGTAAGCTATCACATACTAAAGTTTCAGACCTGTTGCACCTTGGATAGCTGAGTAATAGCTACTTTCAAATTCTGACTGGTGAGTAAAGCGATTGTAACTCCAAAACTATTGCAGTTAGAGTATTTTCCTAAAATATGTTGTTCAGCTACTTTGTCCTTAGCTATAAGATGGTACATAGTTTGGGGTTCTATTGCAT
The DNA here is from genome assembly GCA_964017235.1 of Sabellastarte sp. h YS-2021. Lineage (NCBI taxonomy): Eukaryota > Metazoa > Annelida > Polychaeta > Sabellida > Sabellidae > Sabellastarte > Sabellastarte sp. h YS-2021. The sequence continues at coordinate 118,644,449 of OZ024928.1, forward strand.
GCCATAAGTGAGTAATAGCTATTTTCTCATTTGTAGCTAAATAACAGAAGAAGTAAATGTCAAATATCTTCAAAAGTATTAAAGTTAGGGAAATCTTTTCAAATATGTTGTCCATCTACTTTTTGGTAAGCTATGACATAGTAAAGTTTCAAACCTGTTGCACCTTGGATAGCTGAGTAATAGCTACTTTGAAATTCTGACTGGTGAGTAAAGCGATTGTAACTCCAAAAGTATTGCAGTTAGAGTATTTTCCTAAAATATGTTGTTCAGCTACTTTGTCCTTAGCTATAAGATGGTACATAGTTTGGGGTTCTATTGCATGCCATAAGTGAGTAATAGCTATTTTCTCATTTGTAGCTAAATAACAGAAGAAGTAAATGTCAAATATCTTCAAAAGTATTAAAGTTAGGGAAATCTTTTCAAATATGTTGTCCATCTACTTTTGGTAAGCTATGACATAGTAAAGTTTCAGACCTGTTGCACCTTGGATAGCTGAGTAATAGCTACTCATAATAACTTTGAAATTCTGACTGTTGAGTAAAGCTATTGTAACTAAAAAGTATTGCAGTTAGAGTGTTTTCCTAAAATATGTTGTTCAGCTACTTTGTTCTTAGCTATAAGATGGTACATAGTTTGGGGTTCTATTGCTTGCCATAAGTGAGTAATAGCTATTTCCTCATTTGTAGCTAAATAACAGAAGAAGTAAATGTCAAATATCTTCAAAAGTATTAAAGTTAGGGAAATCTTTTCAAATATGTTGTCCATCTATTTTTTGGTAAGCTATGACATAGTAAAGTTTCAGACCTGTTGCACCTTGGATAGCTGAGTAATAGCTACTTTGAAATTCTGACTGTTGAGTAAAGCCATTGTAACTCCAAAACTATTGCAGTTGGAGTATTTTCCTAAAATATGTTGTTCAGCTACTTTGATCTTAGCTATAAGATGGTACATAGTTTGGGGTTCTATTGCTTGCCATAAGTGAGTAATAGCTATTTTCTCGTTTGTAGCTAAATAACAGAAGAAGTAAATGTCAAATATCTTCAAAAGTATTGAAGTTAGGGAAATCTTTTCAAATATGTTGTCCATCTACTTTTTGGTAAGCTATGACATAGTAAAGTTTCTGACCTGTTGCACCTTGGATAGCTGAGTAATAGCTACTTTGAAATTCTGACTGTTGAGTAAAGCTATTGTAACTAAAAAAGTATTGCAGTTAGAGTATTTTCCTAAAATATGTTGTTCAGCTACTTTGTCCTTAGCTATAAGATGGTACATAGTTTGGGGTTCTATTGCATGCCATAAGTGAGTAATAGCTATTTTCTCATTTGTAGCTAAATAACAGAAGAAGTAAATGTCAAATATCTTCAAAAGTATTAAAGTTAGGGAAATCTTTTCAAATATGTTGTCCATCTACTTTTTGGTAAGCTATGACATAGTAAAGTTTCAGACCTGTTGCACCTTGGATAGCTGAGTAATAGCTACTCATAATAACTTTGAAATTCTGACTGTTGAGTAAAGCTATTGTAACTAAAAAGTATTGCAGTTAGAGTGTTTTCCTAAAATATGTTGTTCAGCTACTTTGTTCTTAGCTATAAGATGGTACATAGTTTGGGGTTCTATTGCTTGCCATAAGTGAGTAATAGCTATTTTCTCGTTTGTAGCTAAATAACAGAAGAAGTAAATGTCAAATATCTTCAAAAGTATTGAAGTTAGGGAAATCTTTTCAAATATGTTATCCATCTACTTTTTGGTAAGCTATAACATAGTAAAGTTTCTGACCTGTTGCACCTTGGATAGCTGAGTTATAGCTACTTTGAAATTCTGAGTGTTGAGTAAAGCCATTGTAACTCCAAAACTATTGCAGTTAGAGTATTTTCCTAAAATATGTTGTTCAGCTACTTTGTCCTTAGCTATAAGATGGTACATAGTTTAGGGTTCTATTGCATACCATAAGTGAGTAATAGCTATTTTGTTATTTGTAGCAAAATCATGACATAAGTAGATGTCAAATATCTTCAAAAGTATTAAAGTTAGGGAATGCTTTTCAAATATGTTATCCATCTACTTTTTCATAAGCTATCACATAGTAAAGTTTCAGATCTGTTGCACATTGGATAGCTGAGTAATAGCTACTTTGAAATTCTACAGTTGAGTAAATCCATTGTAACTCCAAAACTATTGCAGTTACAATATTTTCGTAAAATATGTTGTTCAGCTACTTTGTCCTTAGCTATAAGCTGGCATGTAGTTTGGGGTTCTATTGCATGCCATAAGTGAGTAATAGCTATTTTGTTATTTGTAGCAAAATAATGACATAAGTAAATGTCAAATATCTTCAGAAGTATTAAAGTTACGGAATTCTTTTCAAATATGTCATTCATCTACTTTTTTGTAAGCTATCACATAGTAAAGTTTCAGACCTGTTGCACATTGCATAGCTAAGTAATAGCTACTTTGAAATTGTGACTGTTGAGTAAATCCATTGTAACTCCAAAACTATTGCAGTTACAGCTTTTTCTTCAAATATGTTGTTCAGCTACTTTGTCCTTAACTATAAGATGGTATATATTTTGGGGTTGTATTGCATGCCATAAGTGAGTAATAGCTATTTTCTTATTTGTAGCAAAATAACAACATAAGTAAATGTCAAATATCTTCAAAAGTATTAAAGTTAGGGAAATATTTTCAAATATGTTATTCATCTAGTTTTTGATAACCTATCACATAGTAAAGTTTCAGACCTGTTGCACATTGGATAGCCGAGTAATACCTACTTTGAAATTGTGACTGCAGGGTAAATGCATATAGTTTGGGGTTCTATTGCATGCCATAAGTGAGTAATAGCTATTTTCTTATTTGTGGCAAAATAATGACATAATTTTTCTCAAATAACTGCTTCATCTACTTTTGGGAGAGCTTTCACATGGTGAAGTTTCAGACCCATAGCTAATTATTCACCCACTCAAAATGAGTAAATGATAATTATCTCTAAAAGTATTGCGGATATCCAATTTTTATCAAATAACTCATTCATCTACTTTTGGGAGAGTTTTCACATGGTGAAGTTCCAGACCCGTAGCTAATTATGTCCACCCCACTGGGGGGTGGACATATTATTTTTGCTTTTTCCGCCGTCCGGCGTCCGGCGTCCCACTTGGTTTCCAGACATTTTAGGCAACAGTTCTTATCCTATCTTTACCAAATTTGGCATGCAGGTTTATTGGGTTAATAGCTTGTATGGGATTGCTTTGGTGATGATAGCTCTATAGCTAACTGAGTAATAGCTACTTTGGTACTTTTGAGTAGCTCTTTGGTTTCCAGACATTTTAAGGAATGCTATTAAGCCTAGCTTTCTGAAATTTGGTATGGAGGTTCATTGGGTTAATAGCTTGTATGGGATTGCTTTGGGGGGAAATTGCTTCATAGATGAGTGAGTAATTAATTAAATAAATGAGTAATTAGCTATTTTGAATACTGAAAAAGGCAAATGACCCACAGGGTATCTAAGGAATGTACTCTTTGCAATTTTCAAAAACTTTTCCCCTCCCCAAAAATGGTGGCCATTTTGAATTTTCGAATTTTTGCCAAAAATGGCAAAACACAAATTTGCTTCTATCTCCTTAACCGTGCGAGATAGAGCGATTTCGTCGAAATTTTTGATCCACAGGGTATCTAAGGAATGTACTCTTTGCAATTTTCAAAAAATTTCCCCTCCCCAAAAATGGCGGCCATGTTGAATTTTCGAATTTTTGCCAAAAATGGCAAAACACAAATTTGCTTCTATCTCCTTAACCGTGCGAGATAGAGCGATTTCGTCGAAATTTTCAACCCACAGGGTATCTAAGGAATGTACTCTTTGCAATTTTCAAAAAATTTTCCCCTCCCCAAAAATGGCGGCCATTTTGATTTTTCGAATTTTTGCCAAAAATGGCAAAACACAAATTTCCTTCTATCTCCTTAACCGTGCGAGATAGAGCGATTTCGTCGAAATTTTCGACCCACAGGGTATCTGAGCATTGTATTCTTGGCAATTTTCCAAAAATTTCCCCTCCCCAAAAATGGCGGCCATTTTGAATTTTCGAATTTTTGCCAAAAATGGCAAAACACAAATTTGCTTCTATCTCCTTAACTGTGCGCCAAAAATGGTAAAACACAAATTTGCTTCTATCTCCTTAACCGTGCGAGATAGAGCGATTTCGTCTAAATTTTCGACCCACAGGGTATCTAAGGAATGTAATCTTTGCAATTTTCAAAAAAATTTTCCCCTCCCCAAAAATGGCGGCCATTTTGATTTTTTGCCAAAAATAGAAAAACAGGAATTTGCTTCTATCTTCTTAACCGTGCAAGATAGAGTGATTTCGTCAAAATTTTCGACCCAACCAATGCAAAAAGGCATGAAGCTGAAATAATTTACATCTACACTAATAAATATTTAAGCATCATTGATATATTTTACAAATGAAACAGGGTCTTGTAAGACTACTGTACAATTTTGGCAAAAGGTTCATGGGGTGGACATTACACATGATAATGTGTGTTCTTCTATGCTATCCTGTTTCTATTCGCATCTACTATCAACAGGGCGTCCTATTTCTAGTTACTCACCTACTCAAAATGAGTAAATGTGAATTATCCCTAAAAGTATTGGGGATATCCAATTTTTCTTAAATAACTCATTCACCTACTTTTGGAAGAGCTTTCACTTGGTGAAGTTTCAGACCCGTAGCTAATTATTCACCTACTCAAATGAGTAAATGCTAATTATCTCTAAAAGTATTGCGGATATCCAATTTTTATCAAATTACTCGTTCATCTACTTTTGGGAGAGCTTTCACATGGTGAAGTTCCAGACCCGTAGCTAATTACTCACCTACTCAAAATGAGTAAATGTGAATTATCTGTAAAAGTATTGCAGATATCCAATTTTTCTCAAATAACTCATTCACCTACTTTTGGGAGAGCTTTTACTTGGTGAGGCTTCAGACCCGTAGCTAATTATTCACCTACTCAAAATGAGTAAATGTGAATTATCTCTAAAAGTATTGCGGATATCCAATTTTTATCAAATAACTCATTCATCTACTTTTGGGAGGGCTTTCACATGGTGAAGTTCCAGACCCGTAGCTAATTACTCACGTACTGAAAATGAGTAAATGTGAATTATCTCTAAAAGTATTGCAGATAGCCAATTTTTATCAAATAACTCATTCACCTACTTTTGGGAGAGCTTTCACATGGTGAATTTTCAGAGCCGTAGCTAATTATTCACCTCCTCAAAATGAGTAAATGCTAATTATCTCTAAAAGTATTGCGGATATCCAATTTTTATCAAATTACTCGTTCATCTACTTTTGGGAGAGCTTTCATATGGTGAAGTTCCAGACCCGTAGCTAATTACTCACCTAATCAAAATGAGTAAATGTGAATTATCTGTATAAGTATTGCAGATAGCCAATTTTTCTCAAATAACTCATTCACCTACTTTTGGGACAGCTTTCACTTGGTGAAGTTTCACACCCGTAGTTAATTATTCACCTACTCAAAATGAGTAAATGCGAATTATCTCTACAAGTATTGCATATAGCCAGTATTTCTGAAATAACTCATTCACATACATTTTGGAGAGCTTTCAGTTAGTGAATTTTCAGATCTGTAGCTAATTACTCACTTACTCAAAATAACTAACTGCCTATTATCACTAAAAGTATTGCAGATAGCCAATATTTCTCAAATAACTCACCTACATTTTGGAGAGCTTTCACATGCTAAATTTTTTTAATGAATTTTTTAAATAATTTTTAATGCATTAAAATTCATGAAATCATGCACTAAATCAATTATAACTTGAAAAGTATTACATTTAGAGCACCTTGTTAAAATATGTTATCTTTAGTACATCTAATTTATATGGCGGGAGATAAATGCATGCGTCAGAATGCTTGTTTGTAGCAAAATAATGACAGAAGTAAATGTCAAATATCTTAAAAGGTATTAAATTTAGCCAAATCTTTTCAAATATGTTATTCATCTAGTTTTTGATAAGCTATCACATAGTAAAGTTTTAGACCTGTTACACATTGAATAGTTGAGTAATAGCTACTATTAAATTGTTACTATTGAGTAAAGCTCTTGTAGCTCCAAAACTATTGCAGTTAGAGTATTTTCCTAAAATATGTTGTTCAGCTATTTTGTCCTTAGCTATAAGATGATATATAGTTTGGAGCTCCATTGCATATAATAAATGAGTAATAGCTATTTTCTCATTTGTAGCTAAATACTAGAAGTAAATGTCAAATATCTTTAAAAGTTTTACAGTTATGCAATCTGTTCAAATATGTTTTTCATTGAGTTTTTAATAAGATATCATTTACTACTTTAAGCTTATTGTATCCACCAGACCTATACTCATTTTGCCAATGAGTAACTCACTTGTAACTTCAAAAGTATTCAGTTTATAGGTCTTTTACCAAATATGTTGTTCCGCTACTTCTTGATGTTCTGTGCCATGGCAAATTTTCAGAGTTATAGCTCCAGAGCTAACTGAGTAATAGCTGCTTTGCTACTTTGCTAATGAGTAAATCGCTTGTAACTTTAAAAGTAATAAATTTAGAGGTTTTTTTGTCAAATATGTTGTTTATCTACTTTTTCATGTTCTGTGTCATGACGCATTCTCAGAGCTATAGCTATAATGCCAACTGAGTAATAGCTACTTTGATATTTTGTCACTGAGTAAGTCACTTTTTAAGTTCAAAAGTATTCAGTATATAGGTTTGCACTAAGGACTACTAGTGTAGGACCTCTCAAAAATTTAGACTTGTCTGAAATTCAGCCGCCATCTTGAATTTTGGCACAAACGGAAAATGCCAGTGATTTTGAAAACCATAAGAGATAGAGAGATTTTGGGCAAGAGTGAAGTTGCAGAATTGTAGCTCTTGGGATAGCTGATTAATAGCTACTAAAATGAGCAAATGTCTTTTATCTCTAAAAGTATTACAGATATGCAATTTCTTCTAAATAAGTCATTCACCTACTTTTGGCTGATCTACCACATAGTGAAGTTGCAGAACTGTAGCTCTTTGGATGGCAGAGTAATAGCTACTAAAATAAGTAAATGTCTTTTATCTCTAAAATTAATGCAGATAGGCAATTTCTTTAAATAAGTCATTCACCTACTTTTGGGTGATCTACCGCATGATGAGGTTGCAAAACTGTAGCTCTTTGGATAGCTGATTAATAGCTACTAAAATGAGCAAATGCCCTTTATCTCTAAAAGTATTACAGATATGCAATTTCTTCTAAATAAGTCATTCACCTACTTTTGACTGATCTACCACATAGTGAAGTTGCAGAACTGTAGCTCTTTGGATGGCAGAGTAATAGCTATTAAAATGAGTAAATGCCTTTTATCTTTGAAAGTATTGCGGTCAAACATTAAAGTGCCTCTTGCTTATTGTTACTTCTACATGTGCCTCCATCTCACAAGAAAAGCTATATTATACTAGCTTTAATACATTTAATCTATAAGGCGGGAGATAATTGCATGCATCAGAATGCTTGTTTTTAATGAATTTTTAAGGAAATTTTTAATGCAGCTTTGTAAATTTTATGAAATCATGCAATAAATCGCTTATAACTTGAAAAGTATTGCATAAACATTTTGTTAAAATATGTTGCTCAGCTACTTTCCCGATAGCTACATCATGGTAACTTGGGTGCCTATCCCAATTGCTAAGTGAGTAATAGCTACTTTCTGGCTTTTCGGTACTTTCCATAATGAGTAAAATCGCTTGTAACTTGAGAAAACTATTACATTTAGAGTATTTTGTTGAAATATGTTCTTCAACTTTTGGGTCAGCTATAACATAGTAAAATTGTAGACCTGTAGCTCATTGGATAGCGGAGTTATAGCTACTTTCAGGCACTCACTGCTGAGTAAATCAGTTTTAACTTGAAAACTATTGCATTTACAATGTTTTGTTTGAATATGTTATTCACCTACTTTTGGGTCAGCAATACCATTGTAAAGTTGTAGTTTTATTGCATTAATGCATCCTATCCAATGGACAATTGCTTTACCGGTCGGTGCGACTGGTCCCACCAAACGCCAGAAAAAGACGTCCTGTATATACTACCAGCAGGACCGGTCACAGAGTGTGCATTCGCTAGGTGGCGCCTCGTACTTCCTTCCTGTCTAGACAGCGTGACGTCATAGCATCTTTTTCGTTTGGCACGTGTAGTGTGCGGACGTGTTTTCAACTAAGAGACGTTTTTGAAGTTTATCAACGAATTTCACCATTCTTACTTAATTCTACGAGTTGTATCATCATTATGTCGTCACCTGCACAGAAAAGAGGAACCTGCTGGCACATTATGGCTGTTTCTGATAACCACAATAAATGTGCACGTTGTAGGGACAAGGGAGTGGGTGATAATGTGTGTGTTAAAAAGCAGGAATGTAAGATATGTCAGGCTCTCACTCTCACTAGTCCAGGAAAGAACGTGAATTGAAGAAGTCGTCTTCAGATTCCCCTGCTAGTGCTACCCCCACTCTCGTGGACCCAGCAAATGTTAGTGTGTTGGGACGGGTACACAAGGAATCTGATGGAAGTTCACCTGCTAGCAAGAAGAAGAGGGCACACCCTTCCCCTACCCCCAAGGCTAGCAGTAAGAAGAAATCCAGCAGCAAGTCGAGATCTGATAATCTGAAGGAACTGGATGAGAAATGGTGTGAACGTTTTGCCAGACTGGAGGCTATGCTGGTGTCCAAGACGTTCACGGTTCCTGTGAATCCTGTACAGAACCCCCCTTCAGTGGTTACCAGTGATCACTGATCAGCCCTTTTTATGTCAGCTGACTTGTCAGTCAGCTGACATTATGTCGTCACTCTGCGGCGTGGGCGTCCGCGTCCGCGTGAACAACTTCTCAGAGTTGCTTCTAGGATGCGTTTTCTGCGATATCTCGCATTAATTTGCTTTTGCTCGCGGATTTCATCGAAGTATGCGGGGACAAGATTGTCTAAGAACGCATTCAGCACAAGGCAATGCGGGATATATATACGAAGCGAAAAGACGAGAGATCAAAGAAATCGAAACGATGCGTGGAGCGAGAGTTTGTCGAGGTTTTGATTTTTCCGTCGAAACGTTCTTCGAATAATGCCTGTAGACGATTTTGGTTTCGTGATCGTTTACAAATTCAAATATATTATGAGGTACAGACAGTATTTGGACATATTATACCCAAAAATATAAAATTAAGCTGAAAGTGGATGATTATATAAAAATGGCTGCAAGAAAAACGAAACTTACAGTAGACTGGATTGTTACCACAACAGGCCATGGCAGTGAAGCCGGTGGTGACCCTATTGGCGTAGTAGCTTTCTACCAGTGAACGCCCGCCTTATATATCTTTATTAGAGGTCAAGGACAAATGCTTCTATTTGCAAACAAATTGGGCGTTCACTGGTATTTCCTGTTAGCGGTAAACACGGTCGATAATAGAGATATATTGTCAAATTACATCACTTTCAAAGAAATGTTCCCCAGCATATTTAAATCATTAATTATCTTGAATGTCATTGGATAATTTGGTTTAAGCAGAACATAAACTAAACCTCCAAATATAAGATAAATGCTAAATGTTATCTTAAACACGGGCGTTTACTGGTAGAAAGCTACTACGTATCTGTCGGAATTCCCTAGAAAAATATTTTACTGGATCAAAATTCACGGACAACTCATTAATATTAATGAGGTCACAGATTTTCGTGGTGGTTTTAATTCTTAATATTTTCTGATTTAAGATCAAATACTAGAAGGACTACAGAGCTCATGTATGCGTAAAAAATATTTGACGATTCCATTGGATTTTTTAGCAATATTTTACTTGAAGAATTTGTGGACTACTCATTACTATTCACGAGGTCATGGTATTCTGTGGGGTTTTCCAACATAGTTGTATGAATTGATGGTGTAATGACTGAATTTGTGATGCCATGACTTCAGATGAAAACTTAAAACCATAATGCCATGACAGGAGCCACTTTGATGTAAATAACCATTTTCAGTATTTTTTTTAAATTCTATCACTAGCCTTGAAGTTTATTTTTATTGGGCAAGACAATAAAAATTGGCCACTAATTAATAGAAGTCCACTGTTAAAAATGCCTAAATAAACTGAAAATGTATTTTTTATTAGTTTAAACTTATCATAAAGTCGTCCCCCAGAATTTTTAGCCCCTCCCCCACATTTTGTGTAGTGGTAGGGGATCGCCCCCACTTTTTATGTCAGCTGACTTGTCAGTCAGCTGGCATTATGTCGTCACTCTGCGGCGTGGGCGTACGCGTACGCGTCCGCGTCCGCGTGAACAACTTCTCCTCCAAAACTACAAGGCCTAGAGACGTGCTGTTTTTTTTAAAAGATACCTTATCTATCGAGGATGAAAAATTGTTCAAGGCATGCAAATCTGTCTGTTCGTCTGTTTGCTAGAGACATTACAAGGGGGGTACCCCCACCAAAAGTGTGAAAATTTCAACTTTTTATCACAATTTTCTCAGTGACTATTGCAGGGATTTCTCTCATATCTTGCATATATGTACTAGGCCAGAGGTAGATTCTCTTGTGTGAGTATGAGACCTGGATCTCTCTTACTTTTTTTTTAATAAATTTTTTTAATAATTTTTAATGCATTAACATTCATGAAATCATGCACAAAATCATTTATAACTTGAAAACTGTTGCATCTAGAGCATTTTGTTAAAATATGTTATTCAGCTACTTTTTTCATAGCTACAATATGGTGAGTAAGTTGGGTGCCTGTCTCAATAGCTAAGTGAGTAATAGCTACTTTTGGGCTTTTCAGTAACTTCCATCATGAGTAGAATCACTTGTAACTTAAAAACTATTGCATTTAGAGAATTTCGTATAAATATGTTATTCAGCTACTTTTGGGTCAGCTATAACATAGTAAAATTTTAGACCTGTAGCTCATGGCATAGCTGAGTAATAGCTACTTTTACGTTATCACTGTTGAGTAAATTGCTTATAACTTCAAAACTATTGCATTTAGAGAATTTCGTATAAATATGTTATTCAGCTACTTTTGGGTCAGCTATAACATAGTAAAATTTCAGACCTGTAGCTCATGGCATAGCTGAGTAATAGCTACTTTTAGGTTATCACTGTTGAGTAAATCGCTTATAACTTGGAAACTATTGCATTTACAGTATTTTGTTTCAATATGTTATTCACCTATTTTGGGATCAGCTATAACATAGTGAAGTTTCAGATCTGTGGCTCATTGCATAGCTGAGTAATAGCTACTTTGAAGTTCTCACTATTGAGTAAATCAGTTGTAATTGGAAAACTATTGCATTTAGAGAATTTCGTATAAATATGTTATTCAGCTGCTTTTGGGTCAGCTATAACATAGTAAAATTTCAGACCTGTAGCTCATGGCATAGCTGAGTAATAGCTACTTTTACGTCATCACTATTGAGTAAATCAGTTGTAACTTGAAAACTATTGCATTTACAGTATTTTGCTTAAATATCTTGTTCACCTACTTTTGGGTCAGCTATAACATAGTAAAATTTCAGACCTGTAGCTCATGGCATAGCTGAGTAATAGCTACTTTTAGGTCATCACTATTGAGTAAATCAGTTGTAACTTGAAAACTATTGCATTTACAGTATTTTGCTTTAATATGTTGTTCACCTACTTTTGGGTCAGCTATAACATAGTGAAATTTCAGACCTGTAGCTCATTGCATAGCTGAGTAATAACTACTTTGAGGTTCTCACTATTGAGTAAATCAGTTGTAATTGGAAAACTATTGCATTTAGAGAATTTAGTATAAATATGTTATTCAGCTACTTTTGGGTCAACTATAACATAGTAAAATTTCAGACCTGTAGCTCATGGCATAGCTGAGTAATAGCTACTTTTAGGTCATCACTATTGAGTAAATCAGTTGTAACTTGAAAACTATTGCATTTACAGTATTTTGCTTAAATATGTTGTTCACCTACTTTTGGGTCAGCTATAACATAGTAAAATTTCAGACCTGTAGCTCATGGCATAGCTGAGTAATAGCTACTTTTAGGTCATCACTATTGAGTAAATCAGTTGTAACTTGAAAACTATTGCATTTACAGTATTTTGCTTAAATATGTTGTTCACCTACTTTTGGGTCAGCTATAACATAGTGAAGTTCCAGACCCGTGACTCATTGCATAGCTGAGTAATAGCTACTTTTAGGTTATCACTGTTGAGTAAATCGCTTATAACTTGGAAACTATTGCATTTAGAGTATTTTGTTTCAATATGTTATTCACCTATTTTGGGATCAGCTATAACACAGTGAAGTTTCAGATCTGTGGCTCATTGCATAGCTGAGTAATAGCTACTTTGAAGTTCTCACTATTGAGTAAATCAGTTGTAATTGGAAAACTATTGCATTTAGAGAATTTCATATAAATATGTTATTCAGCTACTTTTGGGTCAGCTATAACATAGTAAAATTTCAGACCTGTAGCTCGTGGCATAGCTGAGTAATAGCTACTTTTAGGTCATCACTATTGAGTAAATCAGTTGTAACTTGAAAACTATTGCATTTACAGTATTTTGCTTAAATATGTTGTTCACCTACTTTTGGGTCAGCTATAACATAGTAAAATTTCAGACCTGTAGCTCATGGCATAGCTGAGTAATAGCTACTTTTAGGTTATCACTGTTGAGTAAATCGCTTATAACTTGGAAATTATTGCATTTAGAGTATTTTGTTTCAATATGTTATTCACCTATTTTGGGGTCAGCTATAACATAGTGAAGTTCCAGACCCGTGACTCATTGCATAGCTGAGTAATAGCTACTTTTAGGTTATCACTGTTGAGTAAATCGCTTATAACTTGGAAACTATTGCATTTAGAGTATTTTGTTTCAATATGTTATTCACCTATTTTGGGATCAGCTATAACATAGTGAAGTTTCAGATCTGTGGCTCATTGCATAGCTGAGTAATAGCTACTTTGAAGTTCTCACTATTGAGTAAATCAGTTGTAATTGGAAAACTATTGCATTTAGAGAATTTCGTATAAATATGTTATTCAGCTACTTTTGGGTCAGCTATAACATAGTAAAATTTCAGACCTGTAGCTCATGGCATAGCTGAGTAATAGCTACTTTTACGTCATCACTATTGAGTAAATCAGTTGTAACTTGAAAACTATTGCATTTACAGTATTTTGCTTAAATATGTTGTTCACCTACTTTTGGGTCAGCTATAACATAGTAAAATTTCAGACCTGTAGCTCATGGCATAGCTGAGTAATAGCTACTTTTAGGTCATCACTATTGAGTAAATCAGTTGTAACTTGAAAACTATTGCATTTACAGTATTTTGCTTTAATATGTTGTTCACCTACTTTTGGGTCAGCTATAACATAGTGAAATTTCAGACCTGTAGCTCATTGCATAGCTGAGTAATAACTACTTTGAGGTTCTCACTATTGAGTAAATCAGTTGTAATTGGAAAACTATTGCATTTAGAGAATTAAGTATAAATATGTTATTCAGCTACTTTTGGGTCAACTATAACATAGTAAAATTTCAGACCTGTAGCTCATGGCATAGCTGAGTAATAGCTACTTTTAGGTCATCACTATTGAGTAAATCAGTTGTAACTTGAAAACTATTGCATTTACAGTATTTTGCTTTAATATGTTGTTCACCTACTTTTGGGTCAGCTATAACATAGTGAAATTTCAGACCTGTAGCTCATTGCATAGCTGAGTAATAACTACTTTGAGGTTCTCACTATTGAGTAAATCAGTTGTAATTGGAAAACTATTGCATTTAGAGAATTTAGTATAAATATGTTATTCAGCTACTTTTGGGTCAACTATAACATAGTAAAATTTCAGACCTGTAGCTCATGGCATAGCTGAGTAATAGCTACTTTTAGGTCATCACTATTGAGTAAATCAGTTGTAACTTGAAAACTATTGCATTTACAGTATTTTGCTTAAATATGTTGTTCACCTACTTTTGGGTCAGCTATAACATAGTAAAATTTCAGACCTGTAGCTCATGGCATAGCTGAGTAATAGCTACTTTTAGGTCATCACTATTGAGTAAATCAGTTGTAACTTGAAAACTATTGCATTTACAGTATTTTGCTTAAATATGTTGTTCACCTACTTTTGGGTCAGCTATAACATAGTGAAGTTCCAGACCCGTGACTCATTGCATAGCTGAGTAATAGCTACTTTTAGGTTATCACTGTTGAGTAAATCGCTTATAACTTGGAAACTATTGCATTTAGAGTATTTTGTTTCAATATGTTATTCACCTATTTTGGGATCAGCTATAACACAGTGAAGTTTCAGATCTGTGGCTCATTGCATAGCTGAGTAATAGCTACTTTGAAGTTCTCACTATTGAGTAAATCAGTTGTAATTGGAAAACTATTGCATTTAGAGAATTTCATATAAATATGTTATTCAGCTACTTTTGGGTCAGCTATAACATAGTAAAATTTCAGACCTGTAGCTCGTGGCATAGCTGAGTAATAGCTACTTTTAGGTCATCACTATTGAGTAAATCAGTTGTAACTTGAAAACTATTGCATTTACAGTATTTTGCTTAAATATGTTGTTCACCTACTTTTGGGTCAGCTATAACATAGTAAAATTTCAGACCTGTAGCTCATGGCATAGCTGAGTAATAGCTACTTTTAGGTTATCACTGTTGAGTAAATCGCTTATAACTTGGAAATTATTGCATTTAGAGTATTTTGTTTCAATATGTTATTCACCTATTTTGGGGTCAGCTATAACATAGTGAAGTTCCAGACCCGTGACTCATTGCATAGCTGAGTAATAGCTACTTTTAGGTTATCACTGTTGAGTAAATCGCTTATAACTTGGAAACTATTGCATTTAGAGTATTTTGTTTCAATATGTTATTCACCTATTTTGGGATCAGCTATAACATAGTGAAGTTTCAGATCTGTGGCTCATTGCATAGCTGAGTAATAGCTACTTTGAAGTTCTCACTATTGAGTAAATCAGTTGTAATTGGAAAACTATTGCATTTAGAGAATTTCGTATAAATATGTTATTCAGCTACTTTTGGGTCAGCTATAACATAGTAAAATTTCAGACCTGTAGCTCATGGCATAGCTGAGTAATAGCTACTTTTACGTCATCACTATTGAGTAAATCAGTTGTAACTTGAAAACTATTGCATTTACAGTATTTTGCTTAAATATGTTGTTCACCTACTTTTGGGTCAGCTATAACATAGTAAAATTTCAGACCTGTAGCTCATGGCATAGCTGAGTAATAGCTACTTTTAGGTCATCACTATTGAGTAAATCAGTTGTAACTTGAAAACTATTGCATTTACAGTATTTTGCTTAAATATGTTGTTCACCTACTTTTGGGTCAGCTATAACATAGTAAAATTTCAGACCTGTAGCTCATAGCATAGCTGAGTAATAGCTACTTTTAGGTTATCACTGTTGAGTAAATCGCTTATAACTTGGAAATTATTGCATTTAGAGTATTTTGTTTCAATATGTTATTCACCTATTTTGGGGTCAGCTATAACATAGTGAAGTTCCAGACCCGTGACTCATTGCATAGCTGAGTAATAGCTACTTTTAGGTTATCACTGTTGAGTAAATCGCTTATAACTTGGAAACTATTGCATTTAGAGTATTTTGTTTCAATATGTTATTCACCTATTTTGGGATCAGCTATAACATAGTGAAGTTTCAGATCTGTGGCTCATTGCATAGCTGAGTAATAGCTACTTTGAAGTTCTCACTATTGAGTAAATCAGTTGTAATTGGAAAACTATTGCATTTAGAGAATTTCGTATAAATATGTTATTCAGCTACTTTTGGGTCAGCTATAACATAGTAAAATTTCAGACCTGTAGCTCATGGCATAGCTGAGTAATAGCTACTTTTACGTCATCACTATTGAGTAAATCAGTTGTAACTTGAAAACTATTGCATTTACAGTATTTTGCTTAAATATGTTGTTCACCTACTTTTGGGTCAGCTATAACATAGTAAAATTTCAGACCTGTAGCTCATGGCATAGCTGAGTAATAGCTACTTTTAGGTCATCACTATTGAGTAAATCAGTTGTAACTTGAAAACTATTGCATTTACAGTATTTTGCTTAAATATGTTGTTCACCTACTTTTGGGTCAGCTATAACATAGTAAAATTTCAGACCTGTAGCTCATAGCATAGCTGAGTAATAGCTACTTTTAGGTTATCACTGTTGAGTAAATCGCTTATAACTTGGAAATTATTGCATTTAGAGTATTTTGTTTCAATATGTTATTCACCTATTTTGGGGTCAGCTATAACATAGTGAAGTTCCAGACCCGTGACTCATTGCATAGCTGAGTAATAGCTACTTTTAGGTTATCACTGTTGAGTAAATCGCTTATAACTTGGAAACTATTGCATTTAGAGTATTTTGTTTCAATATGTTATTCACCTATTTTGGGATCAGCTATAACATAGTGAAGTTTCAGATCTGTGGCTCATTGCATAGCTGAGTAATAGCTACTTTGAAGTTCTCACTATTGAGTAAATCAGTTGTAATTGGAAAACTATTGCATTTAGAGAATTTCGTATAAATATGTTATTCAGCTACTTTTGGGTCAGCTATAACATAGTAAAATTTCAGACCTGTAGCTCATGGCATAGCTGAGTAATAGCTACTTTTACGTCATCACTATTGAGTAAATCAGTTGTAACTTGAAAACTATTGCATTTACAGTATTTTGCTTAAATATGTTGTTCACCTACTTTTGGGTCAGCTATAACATAGTAAAATTTCAGACCTGTAGCTCATGGCATAGCTGAGTAATAGCTACTTTTAGGTCATCACTATTGAGTAAATCAGTTGTAACTTGAAAACTATTGCATTTACAGTATTTTGCTTTAATATGTTGTTCACCTACTTTTGGGTCAGCTATAACATAGTGAAATTTCAGACCTGTAGCTCATTGCATAGCTTAGTAATAACTACTTTGAGGTTCTCACTATTGAGTAAATCAGTTGTAATTGGAAAACTATTGCATTTAGAGAATTTAGTATAAATATGTTATTCAGCTACTTTTGGGTCAACTATAACATAGTAAAATTTCAGACCTGTAGCTCATGGCATAGCTGAGTAATAGCTACTTTTAGGTCATCACTATTGAGTAAATCAGTTGTAACTTGAAAACTATTGCATTTACAGTATTTTGCTTAAATATGTTGTTCACCTACTTTTGGGTCAGCTATAACATAGTAAAATTTCAGACCTGTAGCTCATGGCATAGCTGAGTAATAGCTACTTTTAGGTTATCACTGTTGAGTAAATCGCTTATAACTTGGAAATTATTGCATTTAGAGTATTTTGTTTCAATATGTTATTCACCTATTTTGGGGTCAGCTATAACATAGTGAAGTTCCAGACCCGTGACTCATTGCATAGCTGAGTAATAGCTACTTTTAGGTTATCACTGTTGAGTAAATCGCTTATAACTTGGAAACTATTGCATTTAGAGTATTTTGTTTCAATATGTTATTCACCTATTTTGGGATCAGCTATAACATAGTGAAGTTTCAGATCTGTGGCTCATTGCATAGCTGAGTAATAGCTACTTTGAAGTTCTCACTATTGAGTAAATCAGTTGTAATTGGAAAACTATTGCATTTAGAGAATTTCGTATAAATATGTTATTCAGCTACTTTTGGGTCAGCTATAACATAGTAAAATTTCAGACCTGTAGCTCATGGCATAGCTGAGTAATAGCTACTTTTAGGTTATCACTGTTGAGTAAATCGCTTATAACTTGGAAACTATTGCATTTACAGTATTTTGTTTCAATATGTTATTCACCTATTTTGGGATCAGCTATAACATAGTGAAGTTTCAGATCTGTGGCTCATTGCATAGCTGAGTAATAGCTACTTTGAAGTTCTCACTATTGAGTAAATCAGTTGTAATTGGAAAACTATTGCATTTAGAGAATTTCGTATAAATATGTTATTCAGCTACTTTTGGGTCAGCTATAACATAGTAAAATTTCAGACCTGTAGCTCATGGCATAGCTGAGTAATAGCTACTTTTAGGTCATCACTATTGAGTAAATCAGTTGTAACTTGAAAACTATTGCATTTACAGTATTTTGCTTAAATATCTTGTTCACCTACTTTTGGGTCAGCTATAACATAGTAAAATTTCAGACCTGTAGCTCATAGCATAGCTGAGTAATAGCTACTTTTAGGTTATCACTGTTGAGTAAATCGCTTATAACTTGGAAATTATTGCATTTAGAGTATTTTGTTTCAATATGTTATTCACCTATTTTGGGGTCAGCTATAACATAGTGAAGTTCCAGACCCGTGACTCATTGCATAGCTGAGTAATAGCTACTTTTAGGTTATCACTGTTGAGTAAATCGCTTATAACTTGGAAACTATTGCATTTAGAGTATTTTGTTTCAATATGTTATTCACCTATTTTGGGATCAGCTATAACATAGTGAAGTTTCAGATCTGTGGCTCATTGCATAGCTGAGTAATAGCTACTTTGAAGTTCTCACTATTGAGTAAATCAGTTGTAATTGGAAAACTATTGCATTTAGAGAATTTCGTATAAATATGTTATTCAGCTACTTTTGGGTCAGCTATAACATAGTAAAATTTCAGACCTGTAGCTCATGGCATAGCTGAGTAATAGCTACTTTTACGTCATCACTATTGAGTAAATCAGTTGTAACTTGAAAACTATTGCATTTACAGTATTTTGCTTAAATATGTTGTTCACCTACTTTTGGGTCAGCTATAACATAGTAAAATTTCAGACCTGTAGCTCATGGCATAGCTGAGTAATAGCTACTTTTAGGTCATCACTATTGAGTAAATCAGTTGTAACTTGAAAACTATTGCATTTACAGTATTTTGCTTAAATATGTTGTTCACCTACTTTTGGGTCAGCTATAACATAGTAAAATTTCAGACCTGTAGCTCATAGCATAGCTGAGTAATAGCTACTTTTAGGTTATCACTGTTGAGTAAATCGCTTATAACTTGGAAATTATTGCATTTAGAGTATTTTGTTTCAATATGTTATTCACCTATTTTGGGGTCAGCTATAACATAGTGAAGTTCCAGACCCGTGACTCATTGCATAGCTGAGTAATAGCTACTTTTAGGTTATCACTGTTGAGTAAATCGCTTATAACTTGGAAACTATTGCATTTAGAGTATTTTGTTTCAATATGTTATTCACCTATTTTGGGATCAGCTATAACATAGTGAAGTTTCAGATCTGTGGCTCATTGCATAGCTGAGTAATAGCTACTTTGAAGTTCTCACTATTGAGTAAATCAGTTGTAATTGGAAAACTATTGCATTTAGAGAATTTCGTATAAATATGTTATTCAGCTACTTTTGGGTCAGCTATAACATAGTAAAATTTCAGACCTGTAGCTCATGGCATAGCTGAGTAATAGCTACTTTTACGTCATCACTATTGAGTAAATCAGTTGTAACTTGAAAACTATTGCATTTACAGTATTTTGCTTAAATATGTTGTTCACCTACTTTTGGGTCAGCTATAACATAGTAAAATTTCAGACCTGTAGCTCATGGCATAGCTGAGTAATAGCTACTTTTAGGTCATCACTATTGAGTAAATCAGTTGTAACTTGAAAACTATTGCATTTACAGTATTTTGCTTTAATATGTTGTTCACCTACTTTTGGGTCAGCTATAACATAGTGAAATTTCAGACCTGTAGCTCATTGCATAGCTTAGTAATAACTACTTTGAGGTTCTCACTATTGAGTAAATCAGTTGTAATTGGAAAACTATTGCATTTAGAGAATTTAGTATAAATATGTTATTCAGCTACTTTTGGGTCAACTATAACATAGTAAAATTTCAGACCTGTAGCTCATGGCATAGCTGAGTAATAGCTACTTTTAGGTCATCACTATTGAGTAAATCAGTTGTAACTTGAAAACTATTGCATTTACAGTATTTTGCTTAAATATGTTGTTCACCTACTTTTGGGTCAGCTATAACATAGTAAAATTTCAGACCTGTAGCTCATGGCATAGCTGAGTAATAGCTACTTTTAGGTTATCACTGTTGAGTAAATCGCTTATAACTTGGAAATTATTGCATTTAGAGTATTTTGTTTCAATATGTTATTCACCTATTTTGGGGTCAGCTATAACATAGTGAAGTTCCAGACCCGTGACTCATTGCATAGCTGAGTAATAGCTACTTTTAGGTTATCACTGTTGAGTAAATCGCTTATAACTTGGAAACTATTGCATTTAGAGTATTTTGTTTCAATATGTTATTCACCTATTTTGGGATCAGCTATAACATAGTGAAGTTTCAGATCTGTGGCTCATTGCATAGCTGAGTAATAGCTACTTTGAAGTTCTCACTATTGAGTAAATCAGTTGTAATTGGAAAACTATTGCATTTAGAGAATTTCGTATAAATATGTTATTCAGCTACTTTTGGGTCAGCTATAACATAGTAAAATTTCAGACCTGTAGCTCATGGCATAGCTGAGTAATAGCTACTTTTAGGTTATCACTGTTGAGTAAATCGCTTATAACTTGGAAACTATTGCATTTACAGTATTTTGTTTCAATATGTTATTCACCTATTTTGGGATCAGCTATAACATAGTGAAGTTTCAGATCTGTGGCTCATTGCATAGCTGAGTAATAGCTACTTTGAAGTTCTCACTATTGAGTAAATCAGTTGTAATTGGAAAACTATTGCATTTAGAGAATTTCGTATAAATATGTTATTCAGCTACTTTTGGGTCAGCTATAACATAGTAAAATTTCAGACCTGTAGCTCATGGCATAGCTGAGTAATAGCTACTTTTAGGTCATCACTATTGAGTAAATCAGTTGTAACTTGAAAACTATTGCATTTACAGTATTTTGCTTAAATATCTTGTTCACCTACTTTTGGGTCAGCTATAACATAGTAAAATTTCAGACCTGTAGCTCATGGCATAGCTGAGTAATAGCTACTTTTAGGTCATCACTATTGAGTAAATCAGTTGTAACTTGAAAACTATTGTATTTACAGTATTTTGCTTTAATATGTTGTTCACCTACTTTTGGGTCAGCTATAACATAGTGAAATTTCAGACCTGTAGCTCATTGCATAGCTGAGTAATAACTACTTTGAGATTCTCACTATTGAGTAAATCAGTTGTAATTGGAAAACTATTGCATTTAGAGAATTTAGTATAAATATGTTATTCAGCTACTTTTGGGTCAACTATAACATAGTAAAATTTCAGACCTGTAGCTCATGGCATAGCTGAGTAATAGCTACTTTTAGGTCCTCACTATTGAGTAAATCAGTTGTAACTTGAAAACTATTGCATTTACAGTATTTTGCTTAAATATGTTGTTCACCTACTTTTGGGTCAGCTATAACATAGTAAAATTTCAGACCTGTAGCTCATGGCATAGCTGAGTAATAGCTACTTTTAGGTCATCACTATTGAGTAAATCAGTTGTAACTTGAAAACTATTGCATTTACAGTATTTTGCTTAAATATGTTGTTCACCTACTTTTGGGTCAGCTATAACATAGTAAAATTTCAGACCTGTAGCTCATGGCATAGCTGAGTAATAGCTACTTTTAGGTTATCACTGTTGAGTAAATCGCTTATAACTTGGAAATTATTGCATTTAGAGTATTTTGTTTCAATATGTTATTCACCTATTTTGGGGTCAGCTATAACATAGTGAAGTTCCAGACCCGTGACTCATTGCATAGCTGAGTAATAGCTACTTTTAGGTTATCACTGTTGAGTAAATCGCTTATAACTTGGAAACTATTGCATTTAGAGTATTTTGTTTCAATATGTTATTCACCTATTTTGGGATCAGCTATAACATAGTGAAGTTTCAGATCTGTGGCTCATTGCATAGCTGAGTAATAGCTACTTTGAAGTTCTCACTATTGAGTAAATCACTTGTAATTGGAAAACTATTGCATTTAGAGAATTTCATATAAATATGTTATTCAGCTACTTTTGGGTCAGCTATAACATAGTAAAATTTCAGACCTGTAGCTCGTGGCATAGCTGAGTAATAGCTACTTTTAGGTCATCACTATTGAGTAAATCAGTTGTAACTTGAAAACTATTGCATTTACAGTATTTTGCTTAAATATGTTGTTCACCTACTTTTGGGTCAGCTATAACATAGTAAAATTTCAGACCTGTAGCTCATGGCATAGCTGAGTAATAGCTACTTTTAGGTTATCACTGTTGAGTAAATCGCTTATAACTTGGAAATTATTGCATTTAGAGTATTTTGTTTCAATATGTTATTCACCTATTTTGGGGTCAGCTATAACATAGTGAAGTTCCAGACCCGTGACTCATTGCATAGCTGAGTAATAGCTACTTTTAGGTTATCACTGTTGAGTAAATCGCTTATAACTTGGAAACTATTGCATTTAGAGTATTTTGTTTCAATATGTTATTCACCTATTTTGGGATCAGCTATAACATAGTGAAGTTTCAGATCTGTGGCTCATTGCATAGCTGAGTAATAGCTACTTTGAAGTTCTCACTATTGAGTAAATCAGTTGTAATTGGAAAACTATTGCATTTAGAGAATTTCGTATAAATATGTTATTCAGCTACTTTTGGGTCAGCTATAACATAGTAAAATTTCAGACCTGTAGCTCATGGCATAACTGAGTAATAGCTACTTTTACGTCATCACTATTGAGTAAATCAGTTGTAACTTGAAAACTATTGCATTTACAGTATTTTGCTTAAATATGTTGTTCACCTACTTTTGGGTCAGCTATAACATAGTAAAATTTCAGACCTGTAGCTCATGGCATAGCTGAGTAATAGCTACTTTTAGGTCATCACTATTGAGTAAATCAGTTGTAACTTGAAAACTATTGCATTTACAGTATTTTGCTTTAATATGTTGTTCACCTACTTTTGGGTCAGCTATAACATAGTGAAATTTCAGACCTGTAGCTCATTGCATAGCTTAGTAATAACTACTTTGAGGTTCTCACTATTGAGTAAATCAGTTGTAATTGGAAAACTATTGCATTTAGAGAATTTAGTATAAATATGTTATTCAGCTACTTTTGGGTCAACTATAACATAGTAAAATTTCAGACCTGTAGCTCATGGCATAGCTGAGTAATAGCTACTTTTAGGTCATCACTATTGAGTAAATCAGTTGTAACTTGAAAACTATTGCATTTACAGTATTTTGCTTAAATATGTTGTTCACCTACTTTTGGGTCAGCTATAACATAGTAAAATTTCAGACCTGTAGCTCATGGCATAGCTGAGTAATAGCTACTTTTAGGTTATCACTGTTGAGTAAATCGCTTATAACTTGGAAATTATTGCATTTAGAGTATTTTGTTTCAATATGTTATTCACCTATTTTGGGGTCAGCTATAACATAGTGAAGTTCCAGACCCGTGACTCATTGCATAGCTGAGTAATAGCTACTTTTAGGTTATCACTGTTGAGTAAATCGCTTATAACTTGGAAACTATTGCATTTAGAGTATTTTGTTTCAATATGTTATTCACCTATTTTGGGATCAGCTATAACATAGTGAAGTTTCAGATCTGTGGCTCATTGCATAGCTGAGTAATAGCTACTTTGAAGTTCTCACTATTGAGTAAATCAGTTGTAATTGGAAAACTATTGCATTTAGAGAATTTCGTATAAATATGTTATTCAGCTACTTTTGGGTCAGCTATAACATAGTAAAATTTCAGACCTGTAGCTCATGGCATAGCTGAGTAATAGCTACTTTTAGGTCATCACTATTGAGTAAATCAGTTGTAACTTGAAAACTATTGCATTTATAGTATTTTGCTTAAATATCTTGTTCACCTACTTTTGGGTCAGCTATAACATAGTAAAATTTCAGACCTGTAGCTCATGGCATAGCTGAGTAATAGCGACTTTTAGGTCATCACTATTGAGTAAATCAGTTGTAACTTGAAAACTTTGCATTTACAGTATTTTGCTTTAATATGTTGTTCACCTACTTTTGGGTCAGCTATAACATAGTGAAATTTCAGACCTGTAGCTCATTGCATAGCTGAGTAATAACTACTTTGAGGTTCTCACTATTGAGTAAATCAGTTGTAATTGGAAAACTATTGCATTTAGAGAATTTAGTATAAATATGTTATTCAGCTACTTTTGGGTCAACTATAACATAGTAAAATTTCAGACCTGTAGCTCATGGCATAGCTGAGTAATAGCTACTCTTAGGTCATCACTATTGAGTAAATCAGTTGTAACTTGAAAACTATTGCATTTACAGTATTTTGCTTAAATATGTTGTTCACCTACTTTTGGGTCAGCTATAACATAGTAAAATTTCAGACCTGTAGCTCATGGCATAGCTGAGTAATAGCTACTTTTAGGTTATCACTGTTGAGTAAATCGCTTATAACTTGGAAATTATTGTATTTAGAGTATTTTGTTTCAATATGTTATTCACCTATTTTGGGGTCAGCTATAACATAGTGAAGTTCCAGACCCGTGACTCATTGCATAGCTGAGTAATAGCTACTTTGAAGTTCTCAATGTTGAGTAAATCACTTGTAATTTGAAAACTATTGCATTTAGAGAATTTTGTATAAATATGTTATTCAGCTACTTTTGGGTCAGCTATAACATAGTAAAATTTCAGACCTGTAGCTCATGGCATAGCTGAGTAATAGCTACTTTTAGGTTATCACTGTTGAGTAAATCACTTATAACTTGAAAACTATTGCATTTAGAGTATTTTGTTGCAATATGTTATTCACCTATTTTGGGGTCAGCTATAACATAGTGAAGTTCCAGACCTGTGGCTCATTGCATAGCTGAGTAATAGCTACTTTGAAGTTCTCACTGTTGAGTAAATCAGTTGTAATTGGAAAACTATTGCCTTTACAGAAATTTGTGCAAATATGTTATTCAGCTACTTTTGGGTCAGCTATAACATAGTGAAATTACAGACCTGTAGCTCATGGCACAACTGAGCAATAGCTATTCTCAGGCACTGACTGTTGAGTAAATCAGCTATAACTTGAAAAATATTGCATTTGGAGTATTTTGTTAAAATATATTGTTCACCTACTTTTGGGTTAGCTATAACATAGTGAAATTACAGACCTATAGCTCATGGCATAGCGGAGCAATAGCTATTTTCTGGTTCTCACTATTGAGTAAATCAGTTGTAACTTGAAAACTATTGCATTTACAGTATTTTGCTTAAATATGTTGTTCAGCTACTTTTAGGTCAGCTATAACAGAGCAAAAATTCAGACATGTAGCTCATTGCATAGCTGAGTAATAGTTACTTTGAGGTTCTCACTCTTGAGTAAATCAGTTGTAACTTGAAAATTATTACATTTAGAGTATTTTGTTAAATATGTTATTCAGAGACGTTTTGGTCAGCTATAACATAGTGAAATTGCAGACCTCTATGTCATGGGATAGCTGAGCAATAGCTTCTTTCAGGTTCTCACTGTTGAGTAAATCATTGTATCCAACCTGTAGGAAATCATGGGCTGGGAATCTGTTAATATGGTCCGATTTGACCTTGGAACCCTCCTTCAAGGTCAAATGAGGATAGCCAAACATAAAAGTGCTTATAACTCGCTTATTATTGGTCCCAGAGGTTGGAATGAAAACCAACCTATTGAAAATCATGAGCTGGGAATTTTTTGGTGTGGTCGGATTTCACCTTGGACCCCTCCTTCAAGGTCAAATGAGGATAGCCAAACTTAAAAGTGCTTATAACTCACTTATTATTGGTCCTAGAGGTTTCGAATGGAAAACCAACCTATAGAAAATCATGGGCTGGGAATCTTTTGGTGTGGTCGGATTTGACCTGGGACCCCTCCTTCAAGGGCAGTTGAGGATAGCCAAACTTACAATTGCTTAGAACTCGCTTATTATTGGTCCTACAAGTTTGGGATGGTAAACAAGCTACAGGAAATCATGGGCTGGGAATTTTTTTGTGTGGTCGGATTTGACCTTGGACCCCCTCCTTCCAGGTCAAACGAAGATAGCCAAACTTAAAGTGCTTATAACTCGCGTATTATTGGTCTTGGAGGTTTGGGATGGTAAACCAACATATAGGAAATCATGGGCTGGGATTCTTTTGGTGTGGTCAGATTTGACCTGGGACCCCTCCTTCAAGGGCAGTTGAGGATAGCCAAACTTACAATTGCTTAGAACTCGCTTATTATTGGTCCTACAAGTTTGGGATGGTAAACAAGCTACAGGAAATCATGGGCTGGGAATTTTTTTGTGTGGTCGGATTTGACCTTGGACCCCCTCCTTCAAGGTCAAACAAGGATAGCCAAACTTAAAAAGTGCCTATAACTCACTTATTATTGGTCCGAGAGGTTTGGGATGGTAAACCATCCTAAATTCTTTGGCTGGGAATCTTTTGGTATGGTCAGATTTGACCTTTGGACCCCTTCTTCATGGTGGAACGAGGATATTGCATTTATAGTATTTCTTTAAATATTTTAACCTACTTTTTACCCTTAAACAATTACCTTGTTACTTTATTTCATAATACCATTTGCAGGGCACAACTTTTTTGTCGTTTTCTTCTGTCAGCTTCGGAATATCTTTCGAACATGCTGTTCAGTTACCATTTACTGTATTTCTGTACAGCCCTTTCCCTGATAATTATGCTTTCCTCTCATTATCACCATCACAAATCAAAAACATTCAGTCAGCTGACACAGTGCCCGTTCACGGGCACTCTCCTCTTGTTGAAATTCCTAGAATCAACACTGCTTCTCCTCCAAAACTACAAGGCCTAGAGACGTGCTGTTTTTTTTTAAAGATA
Source organism: Sabellastarte sp. h YS-2021 (assembly GCA_964017235.1). Classification (NCBI taxonomy): domain Eukaryota; kingdom Metazoa; phylum Annelida; class Polychaeta; order Sabellida; family Sabellidae; genus Sabellastarte; species Sabellastarte sp. h YS-2021. The sequence goes on from OZ024928.1 coordinate 118,671,377, forward strand.
CCTTATCTATCGAGGATGAAAAATTGTTCAAGGCATGCAAATCTGTCTGTTCGTCTGTTTGCTAGAGACATTACAAGGGGGGTACCCCCACCAAAAGTGTGAAAATTTCAAGACTTAATCACAATTTTCTCAGTGACTATTGCAGGGATTTCTCTCATATCTTGCATATATGTACTAGGCCACAGGTAGATTCTCTTGTGCGAGTATGAGACCTGGATCTGTCTTACTTTTTTTTTAATAAATTTTTTTTATAATTTTTAATGCATTAAAATTCATGAAATCATGCACAAAATCATTTATAACTTGAAAAGTGTTGCATTTAGAGCATTTTGTTAAAATATGTTATTCAGCTACTTTTTTCATAGCTACAATATGGTGAGTAACTTGGGTGCCTGTCTCAATAGCTAAGTGAGTAATAGCTACTTTTGGGCTTTTCAGTAACTTCCATCATGAGTAGAATCACTTGTAACTTAAAAACTATTGCATTTACAGAATTTCGTATAAATATGTTATTCAGCTACTTTTGGGTCAGCTATAACATAGTAAAATTTTAGACCTGTAGCTCATTGCATAGCTGAGTAATAGCTACTTTTAGGTTATCACTGTTGAGTAAATCGCTTATAACTTCAAAACTATTGCATTTAGAGAATTCCATATAAATATGTTATTCAGCTACTTTTGGGTCAGCTATAACATAGTAAAATTTCAGACCTGTAGCTCATGGCATAGCTGAGTAATAGCTACTTTTAGGTTATCACTATTGAGTAAATCAGTTGTAACTTGAAAACTATTGCATGTACAGTATTTTGCTTAAATATGTTGTTCACCTACTTTTGGGTCAGCTATAACATAGTGAAATTTCAGACCTGTAGCTCATTGCATAGCTGAGTAATAACTACTTTGAGGTTCTCACTATTGAGTAAATCAGTTGTAATTGCAAAACTATTGCATTTAGAGAATTTAGTATAAATATGTTATTCAGCTACTTTTTGGTCAGCTATAACATAGTAAAATTTCAGACCTGTAGCTCATGGCATAGCTGAGTAATAGCTACTTTTAGGTCATCACTATTGAGTAAATCAGTTGTAACTTGAAAACTATTGCATGTACAGTATTTTGCTTAAATATGTTGTCCACCTACTTTTGGGTCAGCTATAACATAGTAAAATTTCAGACCTGTAGCTCATGGCATAGCTGAGTAATAGCTACTTTGAGGTTATCACTGTTGAGTAAATTGCTTATAACTTGGAAATTATTGCATTTAGAGTATTTTGTTTCAATATGTTATTCACCTATTTTGGGGTCAGCTATAACATAGTGAAGTTCCAGACCTGTGACTCATTGCATAGCTGAGTAATAGCTACTTTGAAGTTCTCAATGTTGAGTAAATCACTTATAATTTGAAAACTATTGCATTTAGAGAATTTAGTATAAATATGTTATTCAGCTACTTTTGGGTCAGCTATAACATAGTAAAATTTCAGACCTGTAGCTCATGGCATAGCTGAGTAATAGCTACTTTAAGGTTGTCACTGTTGAGTAAATCACTTATAACTTGCAAACTATTGCATTTAGAGTATTTTGTTGCAATATGTTATTCACCTATTTTGGGGTCAGCTATAACATAGTGAAGTTCCAGACCTGTGGCTCATTGGATAGCTGAGTAATAGCTACTTTGAAGTTCTCACTGTTGAGTAAATCAGTTGTAATTGGAAAACTATTGCCTTTACAGAAATTTGTGCAAATATGTTATTCAGCTACTTTTGGGTCAGCTATAACATAGTGAAATTACAGACCTGTAGCTCATGGCACAACTGAGCAATAGCTATTCTCAGGCACTGACTGTTGAGTAAATCGGCTATAACTTGAAAAATATTGCATTTGGAGTATTTTGTTAAAATATATTGTTCACCTACTTTTGGGTTAGCTATAACATAGTGAAATTACAGACCTATAGCTCATGGCATAGCGGAGCAATAGCTATTTTCAGGTTCTCACTATTGAGTAAATCAGTTGTAACTTGAAAACTATTGCATTTACAGTATTTTGCTTAAATATGTTGTTCACCTACTTTTAGGTCAGCTATAACAGAGCAAAAATTCAGACATGTAGCTCATTGCATAGCTGAGTAATAGTTCCTTTGAGGTTCTCACTGTTGAGTAAATCAGTTGTAACTTGAAAACTATTACATTTAGAGTATTTTGTTAAATATGTTATTCACAGACGTTTTGGTCAGCTATAACATAGTGAAATTGCAGACCTCTATGTCATGGCATAGCTGAGCAAAGCTTCTTTCAGGTTCTCACTGTTGAGTAAATCATTGTATCCAACCTGTAGGAAATCATGGGCTGGGAATCTGTTAATATGGTCCGTTAATATGGAACCCTCCTTCAAGGTCAAATGAGGATAGCCAAACATAAAAGTGCTTATAACTCGCTTATTATTGGTCCTAGAGGTTTGGAATGAAAACCAACCTATAGAAAATCATGAGCTGGGAATTTTTTGGTGTGGTCGGATTTCACCTTGGACCCCTCCTTCAAGGTCAAATGAGGATAGCCAAACTTAAAAGTGCTTATAACTCGCTTATTATTGGTCCTAGAGGTTTGGAATGGAAAACCAACCTATAGAAAATCATGGGCTGGGAATCTTTTGGTGTGGTCGGATTTCACCTTAGACCCCTCCTTCCAGGTCAAACGAAGATAGCCAAACTTAAAGTGCTTATAACTCGCGTATTATTGGTCTTGGAGGTTTGGGATGGTAAACCAACATATAGGAAATCATGGGCTGGGATTCTTTTGGTGTGGTCAGATTTGACCTGGGACCCCTCCTTCAAGGTCAATTGAGGATAGCCAAACTTACAATTGCTTATAACTCGCTTATTATTGGTCCTACAAGTTTGGGATGGTAAACAAGCTACAGGAAATCATGGGCTGGGAATTTTTTGGTGTGGTCGGATTTCACCTTGGACCCCTCCGTCAAGGTCAAACAAGGATAGCCAAACTTAAAAAGTGCCTATGACTCACTTATTATTGGTCCGACAGGTTTGGGATGGTAAACCATCCTAAATTCTTTGGCTGGGAATCTTTTGGTATGGTCAGATTTGACCTTTGGATCCCTTCTTCATGGTTGAACGAGGATATTGCATTTATAGTATTTCTTTAAATATTTTTAACCTACTTTTTACACTTAAACAATTACCTTGTTACTTTATTTCATAATACCATTTTCAGGGCACAATTTTTTGGTCCTTTTCTTCTGTCAGCTTCGGAATATCTTTCGAACATGCTGTTCAGTTACCATTTACTGTATTTCTGTACAGCCCTTTCCCTGATAATTATGCTTTCCTCTCATTATCACCATCACAAATCAAAAACATTCAGTCAGCTGACACAGTGCCCGTTCACGGGCACTCTCCTCTTGTTTGATCCTGGAACCTCCACCAGTGGCTTGTCCTCTGGTATGACTGTTGGGGGTACCGGTTCCAGTCTTGTTCAGACCACCGTTGAGGCTGCTGTGATGAGAGAAGCTGGCAACAAGAGTGCTACCCAGCCTGTTGAGGGTCCCGGTACTGATGTGAAGCAGCAGAATGCCACCCAGCCTGTTGAGGCTCCCGGTGCAAGGACAGCCACCCAGCCTGTTGAGGCTCCCGGTGCAGGTCCTGAGGTTCTGCCAACCGGTACCGGTAGTGCTGCTCTTCATGCTGAGTTTTCCGGTTCTGACAGTGAGGAAGAACTCCAGAGTGATCCAGGACTTCCCGTTGATGGCAACATCCGGGAAAGTTCCCCAGACCTCTTACCAACCGGTAAAGTGTCTGTGAAGTTACCAGTAGATGACTGGCTGTGCAGGAAGATGGAGAAATTAAACCTCACTGTTGCTGAAGGCTACCCTTCCAAAAGTACTGAACCTGCTGGACTGCTCCGGGACCAATTTGTCAAAACGCCTAGGTCGTTTAAATGGTACGACATGCATGTTGACAAGAAAGAATGTGATAGATCCACTGTATGTTCCTGGTCTCCGGAACCGGCAAAGCTCAACAGTACCTTCAGTAGGGTTGCCAGGCGAAAGCTACCTACTGCCCCACTCTCCCAGGCCCTTAACCAGGACATCTTGAGGCATTGGAAGAGAGCAGCCAGAGAACAGTCGATTATGTGCAACCAGGCTGCTGGACTCTCCAGATGTTTAACTAGGGTGCAGGATTCTATGTCTACACACTTGAGAAGTTTGCATGTAGACAAAGGCAAGGGCAAGTCTTCTGAAAGAATGCAGCAAGCTGTAGTTGAACTGGAATATTTGGTTACCTTTAACCGGTCCATCTCCCAAGCCATGGCCAGGACAATGCAGGACTTGTGAGAAGGTGTGTTTATTAGTAGTGCTGTGAAATCGCTTCGAATATCGGGTTCAATGTTTGGTACCTGTACAAGCTAGTGAACTTCGGTCTACTTCGATCTTCGAAACAATGTTTTCAAAACCAGTTAAAAGACAGAAATCTCACATGAAATCTTGTCACTTTATTGAAAATATAGCCAAAATATAAAATCCATATATTTTTCAAATAAATTCCGCCATATTTTCAACAAAAGAAGTTTTATAGATCGGTGAAAATAGGATCCGTTGGGATGTGGTGTGATATTGGGGCTTTCTAAACGTTTTGCAAAGTCCAAATTTCAGAACTCCGAACTCCGAAATCAGGGCAGTAAACGGGCAAACTATCGAACTTCTTCAAACATCGTTGCAGCACTATTTATTAGTGTCGCAAACTTCACCTTGGCACGTAGAGACAGTTATCTGGAATATTTACACGCCGGGGTTAAACAGGATACGCTTGCTGCACTGCGTACTGCACCCATTCATATACATTCACTGTTCCCGGACCAGCTTCTCATGAAGGCTGAAGAAGAAGTGGGCAGAAGTGAGGAGAGGCGTTCTTCTAGCCAGTCACACTGGAAGCCCAGTCGTTTTCACCCTTATGCTTCCAGTGACAAGTCATTGCTTCAACAGAACCGGAAATCATCTGTGCCAGCTTGGAAGCAAATAAGAGAACGCCAGCAAAGCAGCAAAGGTCATGGCAAGGCCTCCACCTTTTCACAGAAACCGGCCAAGGGTTCCAAGTCACGTAAATGACAATTACTGTGTACAGTGTGCTACCGGGCTGAAGGACTGTGTATGTGTGCCCGGTCAGTTGGACTTGAACCCTTCACCGGTGGTGGCCAAGGACAAAATAATGACCAGCAAGAGTGAGACTGTATTTTTACATGTAAACTCTTGTGTTGCAAATGTTCATTCTGTCACTGGGTTGCCGCAAAAGAAAGGCGTAAATCCCAGTTATTGTCTAAAATATGTGAAAGATGTTTCCTGTGTAGGTCACTTGAGTTCTGCAAATCTTGTCACAAATGCCCCAACTCTTGCTATAACTCCACCTGTAGGGTCAAGGTTACATCAGTTTTGGGAGAAGTGGGAAGCTCTGGGTTCGAGTCCAAAGGTACCCACAATACTCACAGAGGGCTACACCCTCCCCTTCCGGTTCAGACCAGATATAACCAGGTCACCAACTGTCATAAGCAACTATGTCAACCCACAGAGACAGTCCAACCTTTTGGAGGCACTGTATCGGCTGATGAACAAAAATGCAGTGGAAACGGTAGCAAACCAAAACTCACTGGGTTTTTACAACTGGCTATTTTTGGTACCCAAACCCAACAAGCGGTGGAGACCTATCCTGGACCTGAGCACCTTGAACACCTTCCTAAACACAGAGACGTTCAGAATGGAGACCCCAGAGACAACAAGAACCTGCCTACAGCTAGGGGAGTGGGTCACCTCCATAGACTTCAAGGACGCATACTTCCATATACCAATTCACAGTCAGTCCAGGAAGTACATGCGTTTTCACATCCAGGGTCAGTCTTACCAGTTCAAAGCCCTACCATTTGGCCTGTCCACAGAACCTATGGAGTTCACAGTGGTGGCCAAAGAGGTCAAACTGATGGCTTTACAAAGAGGTATAAGAATCCACCAGTACCTAGACAACTGGTTGGGGAGAGCCACATCCCACCAAACTTGTCTCCAGCATACACAGACCTTGGTAGCTCTCTGTCGAGAACTAGGTTGGCTGGTGAACAAGGAGAAGTCAGAACTGGACCCAAAATAGGTTTTCAACTTCGTAGGTTACCAGTTCGACCTCAGGGAGGGCAAGGTCAGACCCACATCAGATCGTTGGCAGACCTTACAAGACAAGATATTGTCAATCCTGTCCAGTCCGGTGTGCCCGGTCCCGCAGTTCATGTCCCTCATAGGACTCACAGCCACAGAAAAGCAAGTCCACCTAGGTTGACTTCATATGAGACCCATACAGTGGCACTTGAAAAACAACTGGAGGGTACCAGAATCACTGGAAAAGGTAATACCAGTCCCCAGGTCGCTCCACCCCCACTTAAGGTGGTGGCTGGAGGAAAGCAATGTGCTTTCAGGTCAACCATTACACCCACTAAAACATGCTCTGCAGATATTTACAGACGCATCAAAAGAAAGGTGGGGCGCTCACTTAAACGAACGCACTGCAAGGGGGACCTGGTCAGTTCCAGAAAGCAAGTTGCACATAAATCACTTGGAACTAAAAGCGGTCTTTCTGGCCTTAAAAGGGTTCCAAGACCTCTGTTCAAACAACATAGTCCTGGTAGCCACAGAAAACACAACAGTGGTTGCCTATATCAACAAAGAAGGGGGGATGAAGGTGGGCTCCCTGTGTGCCCTACTATAGAGTGTGCACCAGGAAACAGGTAACTCTCAAGGCACGTCACATCCCCGGCCGGCTGAATGTGATAGCAGACAAGCTATCCAGACTGGGCCAGACCATTCAAACAGAGTGGTCCCTTCACCCAGAAGTGTTTCAAGCTATATGCTCCCGGTGGCACCAGCCCCAAGTGGACTTGTTTGCCACCAGGTTCAACAACAAACTTCCACAGTTTGTGTCACCGGTTCCAGACCCCCAAGCTTGGACAGTGGATGCACTCAGCCTGTCTTGGGAAAATCTGGACCCATATGCCTTCCCACCAGCAGGCATCTTAGGCAAAATGGTGGAGAAGTTACAGGACTACCCCTGCAACAGGATCATTCTGATTGCACCAGGGTGGCCCAACATGCCCTGGTTTTGGGATCTGGTGGCAATGTCCAGTCAGATCCCTCTGTGTCTGCCCAATCTGGTATCTCAACCTTTCAACCAGACCCTGCACAGGAGCCTGTCAAACCTGAACTTACATGCCTGGCTCCTAGAGCCACAGCAATCAAGGAGCAAGGTTTCTCTGAGGCAGTGGCAGCACGAATTGAGGCTCCTCAAAGAGGATCAACCAGATCCGTCTAGGAGGCAAAGTGGACCATTTTTACAAAGTGGTGCCTCAGTAATCAGGTGGACTTCAGGGCACCACCTCTAAAAGCCATAGCTGACTTCCTGTTGCACCTGTTTCAGGATAGGAAGTTGCAACCTGGTACCATTGATGGTTACAGATCAGCCATTGCTGACAAATTGGGCAACTCTACCATTAATGTCAGCAAAGATGAGAATCTCACCCGTCTCCTGGATAGTTTCCATAGAGACAGACCCAAGGGCAGGAGGGGTATACCCTCCTGGAACCTGTCCCTGGTCTTACACCAGCTGACTAAGGCTCCCTTTGAACCTTTAAAAGAGGCCTCACTAAAACACTTGACCTTCAAGACTGTTTTTCTGCTGGCCCTGGGTTCTGGTAAACGCAGGAGTGAGATCCATGCTTGGCTACATAAAAACATCAGACACCAGTCAGGCTGGTCTAAGGTGTCCTTGTACCCCTCACCCAGCTTTCTATCCAAGAATCAGCTGGCTAAGGAGGGTCCAGATAGTGTGGCTCCAGTGGTCATACCAGCCCTTGCCCCCACTCTGGATAAGTCACTCAAGGGTGACAGATCCTTGTGTCCAGTTAGAGCCCTTCGCTATTACCTGGACAGGACCTCAGATCTTAGGCAGAACAAGGAGTTGGTCTTTGTCTCCTTCAAGAAAGGTTTTGATAAAGACATCTCACCTGCCACCATCTCCTCATGGATCAAACAAAAACTGTGATCCTTTGTTATGAGCTCTCTGACCAGGAGGCCCTCACACTGCATCAGGTCAAAGCCCATGATGTCAGGGCCTTTGCTGCTTCTAAGGCCTTCCAATCGGGGGTCTCCTTAGAGCAGATTCTGTCAGCCTGCCACTTGAAATCCCATAACACCTTCACACAATTCTATATGAAGGATGTGGCTTGGGCTGATACAGAGCTTTTTCATTTAGGGCCAGTGGTGGCTGCCCAACAGGTCCACCAGTAAGCCCAAAAATGAGGAGATATGTAAATATGTATATATGTACATAGCTTGTACAATTGTACATAATATAAAAAAAAAAACCCAAAAAACTCTGACTTGCTTCCTCTGGGAAGTTTATTTCTTATGGGACTGAACTCGACCCTCTCTTCCTATTCTCAGATCAGGTCTGAGTAAAAGGGGCGGGCAACTTTGGTAGACTCCTGAATTACCGGTTAGTCTTAGCCGTCCTTGACCTTTGGGGGGTCATCTGACCCTAGGTAAAACTGGGCCTTCTCAACTTTGTTCTGTTATGAGTTCACTTGAGTCCCTAGTAACTTACCCGCCTACCAAGCGGTAGTTATTCAGCAATTGTCCATTGGATAGGATGTATTAATGCAATAAAATTGCAAATTTAATCAGTAAATTAAATTTTTATAAGTTAATACCCTATCCAATGGACAGGCAAGGCCAACCCATCCGGCCCTGCTATCAGCTTACTAGGGGTCTTAATATGTTTAGACAACAAAAAAGATGCTATGACGTCACGCTGTCTAGACAGGAAGGAAGTATGAGGCGTCACCTAGCGAATGCACACTCTGTGACCGGTCCTGCCGGTAGTATATACAGGACGTCTTTTTCTGCCGTTTGGCGGGACCAGTCGCACCGACCGGTAAAGCAATTGTCCATTGGATAGGGTATTAACTTATAAAAATTTAATTTACTTATTATATTTGCAAATCTGTAGCTCATTGCATAGCGTAGCAAAAGCTACTTTGAGATTCTCACTGTTGAGTAAGTGACTTGTCATATGTAACTTGAAAACTATTGTATTTAACAATATTTTGTAAAAATATGTTGTTCACCCACTTTTGGATCAGATTTTCACTGTTGAGTAAATCATTTGCAACTTGAAAACTGTTGCATTTAGAGCATTTTGTTAAAATATGTTGTTCAACTACTTTTTTTCATAGCTACAGCATGGTCAGAAGTTTGGAAGTTTGTCTCCATAGCTAAGTGAGTACAGTAGAACCTATATTATCCGCCCCTCTTGGGAGTGTAACGATTAGTTCAGATAATAGAAAGGTTGGATCATGGAAAGGCTAAAATAATTGGTTAATAAATGGAGTTGGAAGAGTGGGTTTGAGGTCGGATAATTGAAAATTCGGATAATAGAGGGCTGGATAATAGAGTTTCTACTTTAATATCTATTTTCACACTTTTTCATGAGTTAAGTAATGAGTAAATGGCTTGTATCTTCAGAAGTATTGCAGCTACACAATTTCTTTTTAAGGTGTTGCTCATCTACTTTTTGTTGCTCAATATACAAATGTGTAACAGCTACTTTTATTACGGGAGATTATGAAATGATGCCTGTGTGTGTGTGCGTGCATGCATGTGTTAGTTAGTCACGCAGATTTTTCCAAAACCACTACAGCTACAGATTTTTTGTAAATTAATTGTCCCAATGAATTTTCACGCCCTTGAAAATTTTTTGGTTTTATGGACTTGGGCCTAAAGATAAGTGAGTAATAGCAATCTTAGCTACTTGGAGTAAAGGGCTCATAACTCAAAAACTATTGCAGTTACAGCTTTTTCTTCAAATATGTTGTTCAGCTATTTTGTCCTTAGCTATAAGATGGTACATAGTTTGGGGTCCCATTGCATGCCATAAGTGAGTAATAGCTATTTTCTTATTTGTAACAAAATAATGACATAAGTAAATGTCAAATATCTTCAAAAGTATTAAAGTTAGGGAATTCTTTTCAAATATGTTATTCATCTAGTTTTTGGTAAGCTATCACATAGTAAAGTTTCAGACCTGTTGCACATTGGATAGCTGAGTAATAGCTACTTTGAAATTGTGACTGTTGAGTAAATCCATTGTAACTCAAAAACTACTGCAGTACAGTATTTTCCTAAAATAATTTGTTCAGCTACTTTTTCCTTAACTATAAGATGGCATATCGTTTGGGGTTCCATTGCATATCATAAAGTGAGCAATAGCTATTTTCTTATTTGTAGCAAAATTATGATGGAAATAAATGTGAAATACCTTCACAAGTATTAAAGTTGGGCAAATCTTTTCATTTGTTATTCATCTAGTTTTTCCTACGCTTACTTTCCTGTGTCCTTTATATTTTTATTGCTTTTGCAGATCTAGGTCAATAGCTAAGTGTAACTAAAATGGGTAAATGTCTTTTATCTCTAAAAGTATTATTGGTAGGCAATTTCTTCTAAATAAGTCATCCACCTACTTTTGGGTGATCTACCACATAGTGAAGTTGCAGAACTGTAGGTCTTTGGATAGCTGAGTAATAGCTACTAAAAAGAGTAAATGTCTTTTATCTCTAAAAGTATTACAGGTAGGCAATTCCTTCTAAATAAGTCATCCACCTACTTTTGGGTGATCCACCACATAGTGAAGTTGCAGAACTGTAGCTCTTGGGATAGCTGAGTAATAGCTACTAAAATGAGTAAATGTCTTTTATCTCTAAAAGTATTACAGGTAGGCAATTTCTTCTGAATAAGTCGTTCACCTACTTTTGGGTGATCTACCACATAGTGAAGTTGCAGAACTGTAGCTCTTTGGATAGCTGAGTAATAGCTACTAAAATGAGTAAATGTCTTTTATCTCTAAAAGTATAACAGGTAGGCAATTTCTTCCAAATAAGTCATTCACCTACTTTTGGATGATCTACTAGTGAAGTTGCAGATCTATAGCTTTTTGCATAGCACACTCATAGCTACTAAAATGAGTAAATGCCTTTTATCTGTAAAAGTATTGCATGCACACAATTTCTTCTAAATAAGTCATTCACCTACTTTTGGGTGATCTACCACATAGTTAAGTTGCAGAACTGTAGCTCTTTGGATAGCTGAGTAATAGCTACTAAAAAATGAGTAAATGTCTTTTATCTCTAAAAGTATAACAGGTAGGCAATTTCTTCTAAATAAGTCATTCACCTACTTTTGGCTGATCTACCACATAGTGAAGTTGAAGAACTGTAGCTCTTTGGACAGCTGAGTAATAGCTACTAAAATGAGTAAATGTCTTTTATCTCTAAAAGTATTACAGGTAGGCAATTTCTTCTAAATAAGTCATTCACCTACTTTTGGCTGATCTACCACATAGTGAAGTTGCAGATCTATAGCTTTTTGCATAGCACACTCATAGCTACTAAAATGAGTAAATGCCTTTTATCTGTAAAAGTATTGCATGCACACAATTTCTTCTAAATAAGTCATTCACCTACTTTTGGGTGATCTACCACATAGTTAAGTTGCAGAACTGTAGCTCTTTGGATAGCTCAGTAATAGCTACTAAAATGAGTAAATGTCTTTTATCTCTAAAAGTATTACAGGTAGGCAATTTCTTCTAAATAAGTCATTCACCTACTTTTGGGTTATCTACCACATAGTGAAGTTGCAGAACTGTATCTTTTTGGATAGCTGAGTAATAGCTACTAAAATGAGTAAATGTCTTTTATCTCTAAAAGTATTACAGATAGGCAATTTCTTCTCAATAAGTCATTCACCTACTTTGGGCTCATCTACCACATAGTGAAGTTGCACAGCTGTAGCTCTTTGGATAGCTGAGTAACAGGTACTTAAATGAGTAAATGTCTTTTATCTTTAAAAGTATTGGACATAGACAATTTCTTGTAAGTCCTGAAAAGTAGTGAAGTTGCATAACTGTAGCTCTTTGGATAACTGAGTAATAGCCACTAAAATGAGTAAATGTCTTTTATCTCTAAAAGTGTTACAGATAGGCAATTTCTTCTAAATATGTCCTTCACCTACTTTGGGTTGATCTACTGTTGCAGAACTGTAGCTCTTTGGATGGCAGAGTAATAGCTACTAAAATGGGTAAATGCCTTTTGTCTTTAAAAGTATTGCAATCAAACATTAAACTTGTTGTCACTTCTATATGTGCCTCCATCTCACAAGAAAATTTATATTCCACTATCTTTAGTACATCTAATTTATACGGCGGGAGATAAATGCATGTGTCAGAATGCTTGTTGTGTCATAAATTGCTTGTTGTTTCTGCAAACAATTCTAAATTATCTGTAGTTTATGATATCATGCAAAAGTCTCTAAATAGATTACTTCTGTCTAATGGCCAAAGAATACAATTCATATGAAAAAAGCACATGTGAGGTTTTTGTTACACATATACATGAAGGACCTGTGTGGTACTTGTAATGTATTTTACCTGTATATTTATAGGTTGTAGTAATGAAGGACCTATACAGTGACAACGTTTGGGAAAACATCCGTGGACCTAGATACTGGGAAGGTAAAGACCAGTTTGATGGTTTGCAGCAGAAAATGAAAGAAATCAAAGAAAAGAAGCACCAGGAATCTCCATAAGCTGAGAAAACAAATATAAATAGATTTTGTACATATTTCTACAAACTTTGTTAAAACAGACAGTGTTACAAGGTGCATTTAAAAGCTTTAAAAGTGACTAACAAAAGGCAGTTACATTACATAATGGATTCTGAGAACCTTGGTCCAGGAAAAAAATTTATACACCTCACCTCAAAGTACATTCCAAAATTTACTGATGTATTTGATGAAGAATCTTTCTACATCTTTGCAATATCATTTACAATTTTGAGTGTGATAGCAGGTTTTATTTTGTCCAGATATATTAAGATAAATGATGTGGGTGAGAGACATTGTCATAAGGATTAACTCTTGAACAATTCAAGGATTGTCGGGCGAAAAGATTAATGTTGAAATTATAATAATGATAACAAGATGAGTTTTATTGTTGAGTTTATGAAATTGGCCTCAGTTTCATTGAACTGCATTAAAATATCCGAGTGAAAAATATTCTGACAAGAGTATCATGGAAAGATGTTATGTTGCTCTGTTTAACAGATCTTATGTGTTTTGTGAATGATTGTAAAATATCTAACTGGAAGTATCACATCTTTTCAGTGATGAAATGGAGCTTTTGTGAAAATATCTTCAAGACGGAGATGATTTAATAGTTAAGCTTTAGAAACTGCATATTTACTGATCCTGATCTGTAATTTGCTTGTCTAATTGTTGACTAATAAAAAAAAATTCTGTGCACACAATTAATAAGTTCTTGAACCAAGAACACTGTGCGAGTCCTGTACAAGTCAGGTGTAGGCCAGAATGACCACAGAGGTCAGTGTAAATGTTTTATTCTTTGCAAAGAGCAGGGAACTAGTGGGCCAGTCAGAGGCAGTATTTAGTACAGCGAGTCAGCAAACATTGACACAGTTACTGGATGCCTTACTGAGTAAATACCCTCAACTGCAGCCTATCAGGGATAACTTTGTTCTGGCTCATAATCAGGAATACATAAACATCCTGGAAGAAGTCTTGAACTTACAGACAGGGGATGAAATAGCAATTATCCCTCCATTGAGTGGGGGTTAGAGGAATGCAATTGTGTGTGTGTGTGTGTGATTGATGGTGATAACATAAATGTGGCCAAGAAAGCTGACAGACTAAACCAAGAACTGGAATGTAAATCAAGGAGTAGCTCCAAGTGGAGGAAATAAGAAACATTTAATCAGTGTATTCTAGCATAAATTGTGTGAGAAGAGGTAGGTGTATCATATACATTAAAAAGAGAAAAAAACATGAATATTGTTAAAATAACCAAAACTCCCCTCAATCTGAATGTTCTGACAGGAGAAGTTACATCAGAGTCATGTGGTGCGATTTCAGTTTTCTTAGGAACAACTAGGGATAACTTCAATGGCAAGAAAGTTGTACAGTGAGTAAACTTTTGTTGTATTAAATTTGTGGATAATGGAGAGCTTAAGTATTAAACTGTATCAAATTTGTGTAATTACTATAAATCAGTGCTTTGAGAATATTTCAGTCCACACACTAGTGTTCAGGTCATTTTTAGGCGGGTTGCGTGTAACCAACCCGCCTATTAGATTGATGTGTCCGACGTCCGTCTGTCTGTCTGTCCGTCCACATTTTTCGTTTCCGGACTCTAACTTTAAAACGGTTTGACCAATCAAATTCAAACTTCACAGGGAGATAGATCACCATCATAGCTAGGTTCCTTTCGAAATTGGTGAAATTCCGTGTGTTCGTTTGTCCGTTTTTCGTCTGTTTGTCTGTCCATCCATCTGTTTGTCCACATTTTCGTTTTCGGACTCTAACTTTAAAACGGTTTGACCAATCAAATTCAAACTTCACAGGGAGATAGATCACCATCATAGCTAGGTTCCTTTCGAAATTGGTGAAATTCCGTGTGTTCGTTTGTCCGTTTTTCGTCCGTTTGTCTGTCCATCCATCTGTTTGTCCACATTTTCGTTTCCGGACTCTAACTTTAAAACGGTTTGACCAATCAAATTCAAACTTCACAGGGAGATAGATCACCATCATAGCTAGGTTCCTTTCGAAATTGGTGAAATTCCGTCTGTTTGTTTGTCCGTTTTTCCGTCCGTTTCTTCGTTTTTGTCCGTTTTTCTGTCCATCCATCTGTCCGTCCACATTTTTGTTTCCGGACTCTAACTCGAAAACGGTTACTCCAATCTAATTCAAACTTCACAGGGACATACATCACCATCATAGCTAGGTCCCTTTCGAAATTGGTGTAAATCCGTCCGTTCATTTGTCTTGTTTTTCTGTCCATTTGTTCGTTTTTAGGCGGGTTGCGTGTAACCAACCCGCCTATTAGATTGATGTGTCCGACGTCCGTCTGTCCGTCCACATTTTCCATTTCCGGACTCTAACTTGAAAACGGTTTGACCAATCAAATTCAAACTTGACAGGGACATAGATCAACATGATAGCTAGGTTCCTTTCGATATTGGTGAAATTCTGTCCGTTCGTTTGTCCGTTTTTCGTCCGTATGTCTGTCCATCCGTCTGTTTGTCCACATTTTCGTTTCCGGACTCTAACTCGAACACATTTACCTTAAGTGGGTAACCTAACATTTCTTTCCTTGTTCCTAAATTTAATGAGAGCAGTTGCTAACCTTGTTTCCTGCGTGCGCAACCCGCCTTTTGGGGCACCTCTGACCCTCTTGTTACACATTGGAACCATCAGTGTGGGGATCAATGTTTTCTTCCAGATGAGTCATCTTGCATATCAATTGTAATTTTCAAACAGGTTCCCTTGTAAACCAGGCATTAATTTGAGAAGCAAAAATAAGACAAAAATCTGTGGTCTACATGTTTTAACCAGGTGTACATGAAAACTTGTACAACAGATCTGAACTTATTTTGCAGACTTTGTTAATGTTACAGACTGGAATATGAAGCATATGAATCCATGGCTGAAAGCGAAATGAAAAAAATCTGCCACAGTGTAAGAACCAAATGGTCAGATGTGGAGCATATTGCAATACATCACAGGCTTGGTGAGTGATTTTGTAAGAGGAAAATGATAAAGTGTGTAAGATATGTGCTGTTCATATGCTGTTTTGTAATGTACTCACATTACATTTAATGCAACAGTTAGTAGGTTTTACCCTGGGAGTTTACAGTGTTTAATCTAGCCAAGTTGCATTCACGGCTTTCTTCCATCTGTAGGAGTACTCCTGATATGAACCACAATTAGACCCATTTCATTGAAAATTTGATAGTAAAAATCCCTTTTAAACAGAGGTACACATTGCTTCCTTTGAGGGCTTTTTCCAGTGATTTTTACCCAAAAGTTATAATTTCCTTTCTTCAGACATATTGTTCTCATAAAATAGCTTGTGTTGGCATCACATTGTCATGTTTAGGCCAAGAAGGTATTCTATCATTCTGGCACTTTTCAGTTTTAATGGCCATCTTGGTGTTCGGCATTTTATTTATTTTAGCCATTTCCTCTTTTAACAGGCATTGTTCCCATAAAAGAAGCCAGTGTGGCCATTGCAGTTTCCTCCCCACATCGGCAGGCTTCTCTGGAGTCTGTGCACTACATCATAGACACTCTCAAAGCCACTGTCCCCATATGGAAGAAAGAAGTGTATGCCAGTGAGCAGCCCGAGTGGAAAGAAAACAAGGAGTGTACCTGGGCTAGCAAATGACTTCTCTAGCATTGGTTTGTCAGATCATCAAAAGGATATCTTTATTGCCCAGTGGTTCACTAGTGTGGTGTTCTGCCACTTGGCTCTCATCTCTGTTGTGAGTTGAGTCGAGCTCATAACATTCCCCAGAGGATCTGTCCTGATAGGACCTTTGCTGTTCAAAAGGGATGTAGAGACTCCAACTTTGACTAAAGCAGTTATGCATGTGATGAGTGTTAAAATTAACTTGTACAGGCAGATCACTTCACCAGCAAGTTTGTCTAAAGGCAGTGATTGCCAGTAAATGGATGCAGATTATTTTAGAAATTGATATATTGAATTATTTATGGACATTGACTGTTTATATATCCCAATCACCTGTAATCATCTAAACATCTTAAGCTTATTGAGTTTGAACTTTTAATCAAGAAAATGCTCTCTAACATTTTCTTAAACAGAAATGTTAAATATCTGAAACACTTAAAGTTTTATCAATTCACTGATTGTGCACTACATATAATCAGTTACTTTTTGTGTTTTGTAGTTTATACAGAAACTTCAGTTGTACAGCGTTGGTATTACATGTTGATGGTGTAGTGAACATGTAATTGCTACTAAGGCTGAAACAGTTAATCAGAGTAATCAAGTATAAGGTTACCAATGGATCCAATATTGTTGGCAGGTTAAATATTGTATGTATATGACCTCAACTGGGATTTTACTGTACTATATTGTTATACTTTTTATATTTGGAATTTTAATGTACAAAAAGTATGAATTTCAAGCATTCTGTGTCTACATTGGCTTAAAAATATAAAAGATGTTGATTTGATAATTACACAACAGTTTGCTTGAATTTTCTTCATTTCTAACACCTCAAGATCCGCCATATTGTTTGCAATTTTAACATTTTATGGCAGGTGTATCGGACATGTACAATATTTCCTCAAAGATAAAGTACATCAGAAGCAGTACACTGGTTGGTCAACTACTAATGTAAGAAGCTCACATGGTGACCAATTTCAGCCAATTGTTTTAGCCTTGGTAATTAGTTGGTGGTGTAACATACCTGTAATAACCTGTTGATGGTTAAGTGAACATGTAACCACCTGTTAATGGTGTAGTTCATCTGTAGCAAGTTCAACACAAGTTTGTACATGAAAATCAAATAACTTTCTATCAGTAAAATGGATATATCTTTAGGATGGTTTTAAGTAAAAAAAATAGATTTTCTTGAATTTGTATAAAAAATATAATGTAAATACAGATTAAGGCTGGAAATTACTAAAACAAATGGGTGTTGATGCACCTGTCTTTAAAATTAAATGGCATTAGGTCAACTGTTCTCTGGCCATGTGGTCTTGTTACCAGCGTGTGTTTAATTTTTTTTCTGTTGCAAATTATAAAAAGTGTCTTAAAAAGGAAGCTTTTTGTACCAAGGTGTTTTCCTTTTTCAAATTAAGTTGCTGGTCATTTCACTTGTTCATCTTGTCGAATAATTTAAGTTAAATAAGTTGTTTTGAATCAGACATAAATTTATGTATTTTGTATATTTTAGAGGTTCATTATGTTGGATCAATTATTTGTGGGTCTGTGTTTCAGAAGCACAGTGAAACACAAATTGTTAATCAGAAACAATAGTGAATCATGTTTTACTTTCTTTGTGAAGTGATCAGGTGATACTTAAGGATGTAGGCTTGTGTTAACGAAAGGTCTCTGGAGACCCTTTATGACAAGAACTTCCAATATCCACAGAATCTAATTTCAGCTGTGACCTACTTCTAGGTATATCCACAAAATTTCATCATATTGTGATGTTAATACCTGGAAACTTATTTCCAAAATCTGTAGTACATTGGTATTACTTGTACGGTCTCTTGTTTCTGAAATGATAGGAGTATGCCACAAGGTGTTGATGTAATAAATGTACGATCATGTATTGAATCTTTTTAACTGACAACCTTTACAGGTTGTGCGGGTATTGTTTTTCACCCATGGTGTCTGGGTGGGTGGCAGTCAAAATCTTGTCTGTGCTGCATCTTAGAAACCACAAGTATGGTTAGGAATCAGTCTGAGAAATCAGAATCAATTAATGGTTAATTTTTAGTGATTGATCATGGATTATCTGCTTGTTATTTCAAGAAAAACAGAAAATTGCTTTTTTCAAAAATCTTAATCCAGCAGAGGTTTTATAGGTCAGTTCAAAAACAATCCAGGTAATTTGTTCGAGTTTGGGGTAAGGAATGGGGTATGTTAGGGAACCAGTAGGTTAAGACTTGACCAGCAGGTTTAGGAATAGAAATATTATAATCTGTTAAGGTTACCTTAAAAAATTGTAAAATTTTATATATATTTTCATTAACTCTTTTCAAGACATAAAATCATTTGTGGTGTTTGCATGTAATTGCAGGGATTAAGCAACCAATCATGCTTAAAAATAAACATTTTTTCAACCACTTTTCTTTGTCACTTTGTGTTGCTCTTTTCACATCACATAACCATATCTTCTCCATTCTTTCTGAAATGTTACTCGACTCCTCTCCCACCAACTTAAAAGAAGTCCCCATGCACCCTTTTTTGTGTGCATGTTACTGTAAAGCATTTACCTATTACTGGATTAAATTTTTCTCATCCTGAAAAAAAAAGTTCCATGAAATTCCCTTTTTAAGCAGATCTACATGATATATTCATTTCATATAATTACAGTTTGGCCTAGTGGGCAACGTACTCACTTAAGAACACAGAGGACGTGGTTCAATCCCAGGTACAGGCAGATACATAGTGGCTCGGATGACCACTTAAAATGACGGTCCTGTCATTGGGTCCTATCCCCAGTGGCAGGTTAAAGAACCTCAAGGATGTTGATAAATGGTCTTCAGTTAGGGGAATGTCAGTAATTTGAGAGTTGGACTGTACTTGTACAGTTGAATGGGTCATATAAGAGCTTTGAGTCCTGTAGTACATGGAGATATTGCGCAGAGTATCAATACCAACTAGAGGATCGCTCGCAAAAAAAAAAGATAATGTTTTTGCATAGCAAAAACAAAGCGTCCCGAAAAGGATATAAAGGTGAGTGCTAAAGTATTAAGAAAATGCTTCGTTTCTAGCCTTATACTGTTGTGGCAACCAAAGTCAGCGCAGTCTGCTCTATCTAGCACGGTTTTCACGATATAAGCATTTTTGTGTTTTGCAAAAAATAAAAAAATTAAAAATGTCCGCTATATTTGGCGAGACAAAAATATTTTGAAAATTGGCATGGCTACTCTGCACAGATACCCAGCAGGTCCAAAATTTTGTTGAGTTCGCTCCATATAGCACAGTTTTCGAGATATAAGCATTTTTGTGTTTTGCAAAAACTTTGAAAATTCAAAATGGCCACCATTTTTGGGGAGACAAAAATTTTTGTCAAGACCACTGCCGTGGTGTGTATCTCCCGCCGAGCATTAAAGCAGAAGAAATAGCTTTTCCGAGATATTCACAATTTTTCATTTTCGTGTGTGAAAGGTCTTCCAAAAGTAGGTGAATGAGTTATTTGAGAAAAATTGGCTATCTGCAATACTATTAAGAGATAATTCACATTTACTCATTTTGAGTAGGTGAGTAATTATCTATGGGTCTGAAACTTCACCAAGTGAAAGCTCTCCTAAAAGTAGGTGAATGAGTTATTTGAGAAAAATTGGCTATCTGCAATACTTTTAGAGATAATTCGCATTTACTCATTTTGAGTAGGTGAGTAATTAGATATGGGTCTGAAACTTCACCATGTGAAAGCTCTCCCACAAGTAGATGAATGAGTATTTGATAAAAATTGGGTATCCGCAATACTTTTACAGATAATTAGCATTTACTCATTTTGAGTAGGTGAATAAATAGCTATGGGTCCGAAACTTCACAGAGTGAAAGCTCTGCCAAAAGTAGGTGAATGAGTTATTTTAGAAAAATTGGCTATCTGCAATACTTTTAGAGATAATTCGCATTTACTCATTTTGAGTAGACGAGTAATTAGCTATGGGTCTGAAACTTCACCAAGTGAAAGCTCTCCCAAAAGTAGGTGAATGATTAATTTGAGAAAAATTGGCTATCTGCAATACTTTTAGAGATAATTCGCATTTACTCATTTTGAGTAGGTGAGTAATTAGCTATGGGTCTGAAACTTCACCAAGTGAAAGCTCTCCCAAAAGTAGGTGAATGAGTTATTTGAGAAAAATTGGCTATCTGCAATACTTTTACAGATAATTCGCATTTACTCATTTTGAGTAGGTGAGTAATTAGCTATGGGTCTGAAACTTCACCAAGTGAAAGCTCTCCCAAAAGTAGGTGAATGATTAATTTGACAAAAATTGGCTATCTGCAATACTTTATGAGATAATTCGCATTTACTCATTTTGAGTAGGTGAGTAATTAGCTATGGGTCTGAAACTTCACCAAGTGAAAGCTCTCCCAAAAGTAGGTGAATGAGTTATTTGAGAAAAATTGGCTATCTGCAATACTTTTAGAGATAATTCACATTTACTCATTTTGAGTAGGTGAATAATTAGCTATGGGTCTGAAACTTCACCAAGTGAAAGCTCTCCCAAAAGTAGGTGAATGAGTTATTTTAGAAAAATTGGCTATCTGCAATACTTTTAGAGATAATTCGCATTTACTCATTTTGAGTAGGTGAGTAATTAGCTATGGGTCTGAAACTTCACCAAGTGAAAGCTCTCCCAAAAGTAGGTGAATGAGTTATTTGAGAAAAATTGGCTATCTGCAATACTTTTAGAGATAATTCGCATTTACTCATTTTGAGTAGTTGAGTAATTAGCTATGGGTCTGAAACTTCACGAAGTGAAAGCTCTCCCAAAAGTAGGTGAATGAGTTATTTGAGAAAAATTGGCTATCTGCAATACTTTTAGAGATAATTCGCATTTACTCATTTTGAGTAGGTGAGTAATTAGCTATGGGTCTGAAACTTCACAGAGTGAAAGCTCTCCCAAAAGTAGGTGATGGAGTTATTTGAGAAAAATTGGCTATCTGCAATACTTTTAGAGATAATTCGCATTTACTCATTTTGAGTAGGTGAGTAATTAGCTATGGGTCTGAAACTTCACCAAGTGAAAGCTCTCCCAAAAGTAGGTGAATGATTAATTTGACAAAAATTGGCTATCTGCAATACTTTATGAGATAATTCGCATTTACTCATTTTGAGTAGGTGAGTAATTAGCTATGGGTCTGAAACTTCACCAAGTGAAAGCTCTCCCAAAAGTAGGTGAATGAGTTATTTGAGAAAAATTGGCTATCTGCAATACTTTTAGAGATAATTCGCATTTACTCATTTTGAGTAGGTGAGTAATTAGCTATGGGTCTGAAACTTCACCAAGTGAAAGCTCTCCCAAAAGTAGGTGAATGAGTTATTTGAGAAAAATTGGCTATCTGCAATACTTTTAGAGATAATTCGCATTTACTCATTTGGAGTAGGTGAGTAATTAGCTATGGGTCTGAAACTTCACCATGTGAAAGCTCTCCCACAAGTAGGTGAATGAGTTATTTGAGAAAAATTGGCTATCTGCAATACTTTTAGAAATAATTCACATTTACTCATTTTGAGTAGGTGAATAATTGGCTATGGGTCTGAAACTTCACCATGTGAAAGCTCTTCCAAAAGTAGGTGAATGAGTTATTTGAGAAAAATTGGCCATCTGCAATACTTTCAGAGGTAATTCGCATTTACTCTTTTTGAGTAGGTGAGCAATTAGCTATGGGTCTGAAACTTCACCAAGTGAAAGCTCTTTGGGATAGCTGCTCTGCAGAGATACCCTGAAGATCAAAAATTTCGTCGAAATCGCTCTATGTAGCACGGTTTTCGAAATATAAGCATTTTTGTGTTTTGCAATTTTTACGCAAAAATTCGAAAATTCAAAATGGCCGCCATTTTTGGCAAGATAAAATTTTTTTGAAAATTGGCATGGCTACTCTGCAGAGATACCCTGTGGGTCAAAAATTTCGTCGAAATCGCTCTATCTAGCACGGTTTTCGAGATATAAGCATTTTTGTGTTTTGCAATTTTGCGAAAAATTTGAAAATTCAAAATGGCCGCCATTTTTTGCGAGAAATTTTTTGTTTGAAAATTGGCATGGCTACTCTGCAGAGATACCCTGCGGGTCAAAAATTTCGTCGAAATCGCTCTATCTAGCAGGGTTTTTGAGATATAAGCATTTTTATGTTTTGCAATTTTTGCGAAAAATTCGAAAATTCAAAATGGCCGCCATTTTTGGCGAGACAAAAATTTTTTCAAAATTGGGATAACTACTCTGCAGAGATACCCTGAGGGTCAAAAATTTCGTCGAAATCGCTCTATCTAGCACAGTTTTCGAGATATAACCATTTTTATGTTTTGCAATTTTTGCGAAAAATTCGAAAATTCAAAATGGCCGCCATTTTTGGCGAGATAAAATTTTTTTCAAAATTGGGATAACTACTCTGCAGAGATACCCTGAGGGTCAAAAATTTCGTCGAAATCGCTCTATCTAGCACGGTTTTCGAGATATAAGCATTTTTGTGTTTTGCAATTTTTGCGAAAATTTCGAAAATTCAAAATGGCCGCCATTTTTGGCGAGACAAAAATATTTTGAAAATTGGGAAAAGTACTCCGCAGAGATATCCTGCGGGTCAAAAATTTTGTCGAAATTGCTCTATCTAGCACGGTTTTTGAGATATAAGCATTTTTGTGTTTTGCAATTTTTGCGAAAATTTCGAAAATTCAAAATGGCCGCCATTTTGGGCGAGACAAAAATTTTTTGAAAATTGGGAAAACTACTCCGCAGAGATACCCTGCGGGTCAAAAATTTCGTCGAAATCGCTCTATCTAGCACGGTTTTCGAGATATAAGCATTTTTGTGTTTTCCTTATTTGGAAAATTCGTAATGATTAATTAATCATTAATTACTCGGCCATTTCTTGACCAATCAATGTCAAAATCTAATGATTTCCAGATTTTAATAGAATGAATGTATTTGCCAAGTTTCAGGTGAATTGATAAAATTCCTTTCAAGTTATCATCCGGACAAGCTTCCCCATCGAAAAAAGACATTTTTGGTCATGTGACCTCTCTGATTGGTTGAAATGTCACTGCAGCATATTCAAAAAAATTCCCCAGGGCTACTGCCTAAACCTGTCAAATTTGAAAAGAATCCGCCTAACGGTTACAGAGTTATAAGGAAAACAAAATGCGGAGCCGGCGGAGCCGGCGGAGCCGCCGGAGCCGCCGGAGCCGGCGGAGCCGGCGGAGCCAGAAGCTCTCCCATACACAAACAAGCGTCCCTTGCGGGACGCTTAAATATAAATACAATAAATACTGTAAATTCTAAGTATGATAATGTAGTAAACACTAAAGTTTTTTTTATTCAAAAAAAAAATTGTCAAAAATATTCAGAGCAGATTATTTAAGTACTACAGTAAATGTGGTCTGATCTCCACTCAATTTATGGCCAAGGTCCCTATTCCTATGCATGTTGTGTATGAAGCAGTGAAAGTTATATTTAACTTAATTATATCCCCAGACGAAAGTCGGGGATATATTGGATTCAGGTCCGTCGCGCCGCCGCCGCCGCCGCCACCGCCGTAGAAATTTCCTTGTGGACGCGATAACTCAAAAACAAACTAGATTGGGCCAACTCGGCGCCAACATATCCCCAGACAGGTCATCACTCACGCCACAGGTTTTGATCGGGAATTTTTTAAAACATAATTACCCATTATTATATGAACTTCAGCACATCAATCTACTCTGTTTATATCTTCCCAAGGAAGATGGTGTATCCCCAGACACCGAATACATAACTCAAATTATATTTTCAATCTTCCTGCAATGATAACTCTAAACCTATTTTCAAAGTATTTAAATGATTGATGATTGAATGTCCATTCTAAAATAATAATCCCAAAAGAGCATATCTGTTTCTATATTTGTTGACAAATAAAATATTATTTTAACTCAACTCATCATACTTTTAAATCTTCCTTCAAAGTATTTAAATGATTGATGATTCAATGTCCATTCTAAAATTCATAATCCCAAAAGCGCATATCTGTTTCTATATTTGTTCAGAAATAAAATATTATTTAAAAAAAAATTATTTATATTATTATTTTATTATATTATTTTTAGAATTTGCAAATTGTTTTCAGTTATTCATTTCCTCTATACCTATATATGTGGTCCATATATATGCAACCTAAATATGTGACACAATCTCAGTTCTGACTCCCCTTTGTGTTATATGTAATGAAGCCCACCACCTCCCACCCCCACCCCTCTCCCCTTCTCCACACCTATCTCACTATTACACAAGATCTGCAACCCCATTGAGTTCTTTGTTTCTCATCTGATATCACTAAATACCTTTGTTTATTTAGTGTCACTCAATATAGCTGGAGGTCCCAGAGGTGGGGATAAATGGTAAACAAACAATCTATATAAAAGGGGTACTCAAATACAAAAAGAATTGAGAATTTTAAGTATGTGATTATCAACTGAAATGAGTTCATAACTGTAGGAGCTGTGTCAAAATTAACTGAGGCAAGTTGAATAAAACTGGGCTAGTTGAGGGTTAAAAATCCCCTAGTTTTACTACATAAGGATATAATTTCATTAATATTGGGACTTAAAGCTCACTTAAAGTGTCCATTTTGTCTACTTGAATATGTTTAACCAGTTTCATTTTAAAAAGTTAAAAACTCAGCAAGCAGAGGTATAACACACAAAAATAAGTTCTTAAAAGACTAAGATAGCCATAACATTATTAATAATCAAAATTTAAATAGACAGGCATTTCCTTTGAAAAATTCAAAGATTTCAGCTCTATAACCCACATAGTTTGACAGTTACTGGGCTTTAAAGTGGCATAATGTCCATAAATTGGGTTTCTGTGGGCATTTTACAATTGTTAAAGAGACCTTAGCAATTAAACTACAGATCTGAAACTTTTTGGGGGACATACATAACAAACAAAAATTATATATAATACAGTTTAAGACTTGTCACACTAAGCATTTCCAAATAACAGGGCAAAATACGGAAAAAATGTCAAAAAAGGCACTTGGGCGAGTGTCTATGGCCCTCATACACAGGTTAAATGTCTACTAAAAACCTTGATTTTCGGCACATGTAAAAAGGACATAATAATGTATTCCCAGATGGGATTTCAGCTCCATCAATCACATAGTTTAACAGTCACAGGGCTTAAAGGTGGTAAAAAGTCCAAAGTCGATGTGGCTTTCAAATTAAAGCTTCAGACTTAAAATTTGTTACATACTAAGATTACACATAGAATATGTATCTAATAAAGTTTGAAACTTCTCAGACTTACCATTTCCAAGTTACAGAGCAAAATATGTGAAAAATGTCTTAAAAGTGTCACTCAGGTGGGTGTTTAAGGTCCTCATACACAGGTTAAATGTCTACTTGAAGCCTTGATTTTTGGCACATGTAAAAAGAACATAATAATGTATTCCCAGATGAGATTTCAGCTCTATCAGTCACATAGTTTAACAGTCACAGGCCTTAAAATTGGCAAAAAGTCCAAATACTGGGTCTTTATGGGGCCTTCTAGAGACCTAAATGTGGCCTTTAAATTAAAGCTTCAGACTTAAAATTTGTCACATACTAAGATTACACATAGAATATACATCTAATACAGTTTGAAACTTCTTAGACTTACCATTTCCAAGTTACAGGGAAAATTATGTGAAAAATGTCTAAAAATGGTCACTCGGGTGGGGATTTATGGTCTCATACACAGGTTAAATGTCTTCTTAAAGCCTTAATTTTTGGCACATATAAAAATAACATACTAATATCTTCCCAGATAGGATTTGAGCTCTATCAGTCACATAGTTTGACAGTCACAGGGCTTAAAAGTAGCAAAAAGTCCAAATATTGGGTCTTTGGGAGCCTTTTAGAGACCTCAATTTGACCTTCAAAATTAAAGCTTCAGACTTAAAATCTGTTACATACTAAGATTACACACAGAATATATATCTAATACAGTTTGAAACTTGTCAGACTTACCATTTCCAAGTTACAGGGAAAAAGATGTGAAAAATGTCTTATAAGGGTCACTTGGGTGGGTGTTTATGGTCCTGATACACAGGTTAACTGTCTATTAAAGGCCTAAATGTTGGGGCACATATAAGAAAACACATAGATATATTCCCATATTATATTTAACTTAGATGAGAGACATAGTTTGAAAGCTACAGTGCTTGAAAGTGGCAAAAAGTGCATAAATTGGGTCTCTGTGGGCACTTTTGAGACCTTAAGTCGACCCCTTTGGGTAAACCTACAGCCCTAAAATTTCCTACAGACAATGATTACATATCAAAGTTATACCTAGCGCAGTTTGAGACTCATCAGAATTACCACTTCCAAATTATAGGGCAAAATATATGAAAAGTATAGTAAAAAATCCCTAAGTGGGGGTATTTATGGGCCTCAAACACAATTTTCTCCTCAACTTAAAGTCGTGATTTTCGGCACATGTACTAAGAACATATTAATGTGTTGTCAGGTAAAATTTCAGCCAGCTGAGCATCATAGTTTGTGACCTACAAGGCTCTAAGTGGCCAAAAGTCCAATTTCTGACCTTAAGGTGGCCATAAGTTCTTTTTTACTGGGAGTTTAAGGTCACCTTAAAATAGGGATCTTCCTTTGGGCACCCTTAAGATGTGTACCAAGTTTGAAAAAAAAATATTAATTTGTTTTTGAGTTATCGCGTCCACAAGGAAATTTCTACGGCGGCGGCGGCGGCGCGACGGACCTGAATCCAATATATCCCCGACTTTCGTCTGGGGATATAATTAATTTTTTTTTTTCAAACTTGGTACACATGTTAAGGGTGCCCAAAGGAAGATCCCTATTTTAAGGTGACCTTAAACTCCCAGTAAAAAAGAACTTATGGCCACCTTAAGGTCAGAAATTGCACTTTTGGCCACTTAGAGCCCTGTAGGTCACAAACTATGATGCTCAGCTGGCTGAAATTTTACCTGACAACACATTAATATGTTCTTAGTACATGTGCCGAAAATCATGACTTTAAGTTGAGGAGAAAATTGTGTTTGAGGCCCATAAATACCCCCACTTAGGGATTTTTTGCTATACTTTACACATATTTTGCCCTATAATTTGGAAGTGATAATTCTGATGAGTCTCAAACTGCGCTAGGTATAACTTTGATATGTAATCTTTGTCTGTAGAAAATTTTAGGGCTGTAGGTTTACCCAAAGGGGTCAACTTAAGGTCTCAAAAGTGCCCACAGAGACCCAATTTATGCACTTTTTGCCACTTTCAAGCACTGTAGCTTTCAAACTATGTCTCTCATCTAAGTTAAATATCATCTGGGAATATATCTATGTGTTTTCTTATATGTGCCCCAACATTTAGGCCTTTAATAGACAGTTAACCTGTGTATCAGGACCATAAACACCCACCCGAGTGACCCTTATAAGACATTTTTCACATCTTTTTCCCTGTAACTTGGAAATGGTAAGTCTGAGAAGTTTCAAACTGTATTAGATATATATTCTGTGTGTAATCTTAGTATGTAACAGATTTTAAGTCTGAAGCTTTAATTTTGAAGGTCAAATTGAGGTCTCTAAAAGGCTCCCAAAGACCCAATATTTGGACTTTTTGCTACTTTTAAGCCCTGTGACTGTCAAACTATGTGACTGATAGAGCTCAAATCCTATCTGAGAAGATATTAGTATGTTATTTTTATATGTGCCAAAAATTAAGGCTTTAGGAAGACATTTAACCTGTGTATCAGGACCATAAATCTCCACCCGAGTGACCATTTTTAGACATTTTTCACATATTTTTCCCTGTAACTTGGAAATGGTAAGTCTAAGAAGTTTCAAACTGTATTAGATGCATATTCTATGTGTAATCTTAGTATGTGACAAATTTTAAGTCTGAAGCTTTAATTTGAAGGCCACATTTAGGTCTCTAGAAGGCCCCATAAAGACCCAGTATTTGGACTTTTTGCCAATTTTAAGGCCTGTGACTGTTAAACTATGTGACTGATAGAGCTGAAATCTCATCTGGGAATACATTATTATGTTTTTTTTACATGTGCCAAAAATCAAGGCTTCAAGTAGACATTTAACCTGTGTATGAGGACCTTAAACACCCACCTGAGTGACCCTTTTAAGACATTTTTCACATATTTTGCTCTGTAACTTGGAAATGGTAAGTCTGAGAAGTTTCAAACTTTATTAGATACATATTCTATGTGTAATCTTAGTATGTAACAAATTTTAAGTCTGAAGCTTTAATTTGAAAGCCACATCGAGATCTCTAAAAGGCCCACAATGACCCAATATTTGGACTTTTTACCACCTTTAAGCCCTGTAACTGTTAAACTATGTGATTGATGGAGCTGAAATCCCATCTGGGAATGCATTATTATGTCCTTTTTACATATGCCGAAAATCAAGGTTTTTAGTAGACATTTAACCTGTGTATGAGGGCCATAGACACTCGCCCAAGTGCCTTTTTTGACATTTTTTCCATATTTTGCCCTGTTATTTGGAAATGCTTAGTGTGACAAGTCTTAAACTGTATTATATATAATTTTTGTTTGTTATGTATGTCCCCAAAAAGTTTCAGATCTGTAGTTTAATTGCTAAGGTCTCTTTAACAATTGTAAAATGCCCACAGAAACCCAATTTATGGATATTATGCCACTTTAAAGCCCGGTAACTGTCAAACTATGTGGGTTATAGAGCTGAAATCTTTGAATTTTTAAAAGGAAATGCCTGTCTATTTAAATTTTGAATATTAATAATGTTATGGCTATCTTAGTCTTTTAAGAACTTATTTTTGTGTGTTATACCTCTGCTTGCTGAGTTTTTCACTTTTTAAAATGAAACTGGTTAAACATATTCAAGTAGACAAAATGGACACTTTAAGTGAGCTTTAACTCCCAATATTAACTAGAGGATCGCTCGCAAAAAAAAAAGATAATGTTTTTGCATAGCAAAAACAAAGCGTCCCGAAAAGGATATAAAGGTGAGTGCTAAAGTATTAAGAAAATGCTTCGTTTCTAGCCTTATACTGTTGTGGCAACCAAAGTCAGCGCAGTCTGCTCTATCTAGCACGGTTTTCACGATATAAGCATTTTTGTGTTTTGCAAAAAATAAAAAAATTAAAAATGTCCGCTATATTTGGCGAGACAAAAATATTTTGAAAATTGGCATGGCTACTCTGCACAGATACCCAGCAGGTCCAAAATTTTGTTGAGTTCGCTCCATATAGCACAGTTTTCGAGATATAAGCATTTTTGTGTTTTGCAAAAACTTTGAAAATTCAAAATGGCCACCATTTTTGGGGAGACAAAAATTTTTGTCAAGACCACTGCCGTGGTGTGTATCTCCCGCCGAGCATTAAAGCAGAAGAAATAGCTTTTCCGAGATATTCACAATTTTTCATTTTCGTGTGTGAAAGGTCTTCCAAAAGTAGGTGAATGAGTTATTTGAGAAAAATTGGCTATCTGCAATACTATTAAGAGATAATTCACATTTACTCATTTTGAGTAGGTGAGTAATTATCTATGGGTCTGAAACTTCACCAAGTGAAAGCTCTCCTAAAAGTAGGTGAATGAGTTATTTGAGAAAAATTGGCTATCTGCAATACTTTAGAGATAATTCGCATTTACTCATTTTGAGTAGGTGAGTAATTAGATATGGGTCTGAAACTTCACCATGTGAAAGCTCTCCCACAAGTAGATGAATGAGTATTTGATAAAAATTGGGTATCCGCAATACTTTTACAGATAATTAGCATTTACTCATTTTGAGTAGGTGAATAAATAGCTATGGGTCTGAAACTTCACAGAGTGAAAGCTCTGCCAACAGTAGGTGAATGAGTTATTTGAGAAAAATTGGCTATCTGCAATACTTTTAGAGATAATTCGCATTTACTCATTTTGAGTAGGCGAGTAATTAGCTATGGGTCTGAAACTTCACCAAGTGAAAGCTCTCCCAAAAGTAGGTGAATGAGTTATTTGAGAAAAATTGGCTATCTGCAATACTTTTAGAGATAATTCACATTTGCTCATTTTGAGTAGACGAGTAATTAGCTATAGGTCTGAAACTTCACCAAGTGAAAGCTCTCCCAAAAGTAGGTGAATGATTAATTTGAGAAAAATTGGCTATCTGCAATACTTTTAGAGATAATTCGCATTTACTCATTTTGAGTAGGTGAGTAATTAGCTATGGGTCTGAAACTTCACGAAGTGAAAGCTCTCCCAAAAGTAGGTGAATGAGTTATTTGAGAAAAATTGGCTATCTGCAATACTTTTACAGATAATTCGCATTTACTCATTTTGAGTAGGTGAGTAATTAGCTATGGGTCTGAAACTTCACCAAGTGAAAGCTCTCCCAAAAGTAGGTGAATGATTAATTTGACAAAAATTGGCTATCTGCAATACTTTATGAGATAATTCGCATTTACTCATTTTGAGTAGGTGAGTAATTAGCTATGGGTCTGAAACTTCACCAAGTGAAAGCTCTCCCAAAAGTAGGTGAATGAGTTATTTGAGAAAAATTGGCTATCTGCAATACTTTTAGAGATAATTCACATTTACTCATTTTGAGTAGGTGAATAATTAGCTATGGGTCTGAAACTTCACCAAGTGAAAGCTCTCCCAAAAGTAGGTGAATGAGTTATTTTAGAAAAATTGGCTATCTGCAATACTTTTAGAGATAATTCGCATTTACTCATTTTGAGTAGGTGAGTAATTAGCTATGGGTCTGAAACTTCACCATATGAAAGCTCTCCCAAAAGTAGGTGAATGAGTTATTTGAGAAAAATTGGCTATCTGCAATACTTTTAGAGATAATTCGCATTTACTCATTTTGAGTAGTTGAGTAATTAGCTATGGGTCTGAAACTTCACGAAGTGAAAGCTCTCCCAAAAGTAGGTGAATGAGTTATTTGAGAAAAATTGGCTATCTGCAATACTTTTAGAGATAATTCGCATTTACTCATTTTGAGTAGGTGAGTAATTAGCTATGGGTCTGAAACTTCACAGAGTGAAAGCTCTCCCAAAAGTAGGTGATGGAGTTATTTGAGAAAAATTGGCTATCTGCAATACTTTTAGAGATAATTCGCATTTACTCATTTTGAGTAGGTGAGTAATTAGCTATGGGTCTGAAACTTCACCAAGTGAAAGCTCTCCCAAAAGTAGGTGAATGATTAATTTGACAAAAATTGGCTATCTGCAATACTTTATGAGATAATTCGCATTTACTCATTTTGAGTAGGTGAGTAATTAGCTATGGGTCTGAAACTTCACGAAGTGAAAGCTCTCCCAAAAGTAGGTGAATGAGTTATTTGAGAAAAATTGGCTATCTGCAATACTTTTAGAGATAATTCGCATTTACTCATTTTGAGTAGGTGAGTAATTAGCTATGGGTCTGAAACTTCACCAAGTGAAAGCTCTCCCAAAAGTAGGTGAATGAGTTATTTGAGAAAAATTGGCTATCTGCAATACTTTTAGAGATAATTCGCATTTACTCATTTTGAGTAGGTGAGTAATTAGCTATGGGTCTGAAACTTCACCATGTGAAAGCTCTCCCACAAGTAGATGAATGAGTTATTTGATAAAAATTGGGTATCCACAATACTTTTACAGATAATTAGCATTTACTCATTTTGAGTAGGTAAATAATTAGCTATGGGTCTGAAACTTCACCATGTGAAAGCTCTCCCAAAAGTAGGTGAATGAGTTATTTGAGAAAAATTGGCTATCTGCAATACTTTTAGAAATAATTCACATTTACTCATTTTGAGTAGGTGAATAATTGGCTATGGGTCTGAAACTTCACCATGTGAAAGCTCTTCCAAAAGTAGGTGAATGAGTTATTTGAGAAAAATTGGCCATCTGCAATACTTTTAGAAGTAATTCGCATTTACTCTTTTTGAGTAGGTGAGCAATTAGCTATGGGTCTGAAACTTCACCAAGTGAAAGCTCTCCCAAAAGTAGGTGAATGATTAATTTGAGAAAAATTGGCTATCTGCAATACTTTTAGAGATAATTCGCATTTACTCATTTTGAGTAGGTGAGTAATTAGCTATGGGTCTGAAACTTCACGAAGTGAAAGCTCTCCCAAAAGTAGGTGAATGAGTTATTTGAGAAAAAGTGAAAGCTCTTTGGGATAGCTGCTCTGCAGAGATACCCTGAAGATAAAAAATTTCGTCGAAATCGCTCTATGTAGCACGGTTTTCGAAATATAAGCATTTTTGTGTTTTGCAATTTTTACGCAAAAATTCGAAAATTCAAAATGGCCGCCATTTTTGGCAAGATAAAATTTTTTTGAAAATTGGCATGGCTACTCTGCAGAGATACCCTGTGGGTAAAAAATTTCGTCGAAATCGCTCTATCTAGCACGGTTTTCGAGATATAAGCATTTTTGTGTTTTGCAATTTTGCGAAAAATTTGAAAATTCAAAATGGCCGCCATTTTTTGCGAGAAATTTTTTGTTTGAAAATTGGCATGGCTACTCTGCAGAGATACCCTGCGGGTCAAAAATTTCGTCGAAATCGCTCTATCTAGCAGGGTTTTTGAGATATAAGCATTTTTATGTTTTGCAATTTTTGCGAAAAATTCGAAAATTCAAAATGGCCGCCATTTTTGGCGAGACAAAAATTTTTTCAAAATTGGGATAACTACTCTGCAGAGATACCCTGAGGGTCAAAAATTTCGTCGAAATCGCTCTATCTAGCACGGTTTTCGAGATATAACCATTTTTATGTTTTGCAATTTTTGCGAAAAATTCGAAAATTCAAAATGGCCGCCATTTTTGGCGAGATAAAATTTTTTGCAAAATTGGGATAACTACTCTGCAGAGATACCCTGAGGGTCAAAAATTTCGTCGAAATCGCTCTATCTAGCACGGTTTTCGAGATATAAGCATTTTTGTGTTTTGCAATTTTTGCGAAAATTTCGAAAATTCAAAATGGCCGCCATTTTTGGCGAGACAAAAATATTTTGAAAATTGGGAAAAGTACTCCGCAGAGATATCCTGCTGGTCAAAAATTTTGTCGAAATTGCTCTATCTAGCACGGTTTTTGAGATATAAGCATTTTTGTGTTTTGCAATTTTTGCGAAAATTTCGAAAATTCAAAATGGCCGCCATTTTGGGCGAGACAAAAATTTTTTGAAAATTGGGAAAACTACTCCGCAGAGATACCCTGCGGGTCAAAAATTTCGTCGAAATCGCTCTATCTAGCACGGTTTTCGAGATATAAGCATTTTTGTGTTTTCCTTATTTGGAAAATTCGTAATGATTAATTAATCATTAATTACTCGGCCATTTCTTGACCAATCAATGCCAAAATCTAATGATTTCCAGATTTTAATAGAATGAACGTATTTGCCAAGTTTCAGGTGAATTGATAAAATTCCTTTCAAGTTATCATCCGGACAAGCTTCCCCATCGAAAAAAGACATTTTTGGTCATGTGACCTCTCTGATTGGTTGAAATGTCACTGCAGCATATTCAAAAAAATTCCCCAGGGCTACTGCCTAAACCTGCCAAATTTGAAAAGAATCCGCCTAACGGTTACAGAGTTATAAGGAAAACAAAATGCGGAGCCGGCGGAGCCGGCGGAGCCGGCGGAGCCGCCGGAGCCGGCGGAGCCGGCGGAGCCAGAAGCTCTCCCATACACAAACAAGCGTCCCTTGCGGGACGCTTAATGAAATTATATCCTTATGTAGTAAAACTAGGGGATTTTTAACCCTCAACTAGCCCAGTTTTATTCAACTTGCCTCAGTTAATTTTGGCACAGCTCCTACAGTTATGAACTCATTTCAGTTGATAATCACATACTTAAAATTCTCAATTCTTTTTGTATTTGAGTACCCCTTTTATATAGATTGTTTGTTTACCATTTATGCTCAACCCACATCCCCCACCCGGATTCCCCCCACCCACCTCTGGGACCTCCAGCTATATTGAGTGACACTAAATAAACAAAGGTATTTAGTGATATCAGATGAGAAACAAAGAACTCAATGGGGTTGCAGATCTTGTGTAATAGTGAGAGAGGTGTGGAGAAGGGGAGAGGGGTGGGGGTGGGAGGTGGTGGGCTTCATTACATATAACACAAAGGGGAGTCAGAACTGAGATTGTGTCACATATTTAGGTTGCATATATATGGACCACATATATAGGTATAGAGGAAATGAATAACTGAAAACAATTTGCAAATTCTAAAAATAATATAATAAAATAATAATATAAATAATTTTTTTTTAAATAATATTTTATTTCTGAACAAATATAGAAACAGATATGCGCTTTTGGGATTATGAATTTTAGAATGGACATTGAATCATCAATCATTTAAATACTTTGAAGGAAGATTGAAAAATATGAGTTGAGTTAAAAATAATATTTTATTTGTCAACAAATATAGAAACAGATATGCTCTTTTGGGATTATTATTTTAGAATGGACATTCAATCATCAATCATTTAAATACTTTGAAAATAGGTTTAGAGTTATCATTGCAGGAAGATTGAAAATATAATTTGAGGTATGTATTCGGCGTCTGGGGATACACCATCTTCCTTGGGGAGATATAAACAGAGTAGATTGATGTGCTGAAGTTCATATAATAATGGGTAATTATGTTTTAAAAAATTCCCGATCAAAACCTGTGGCGTGAGTGATGACCTGTCTGGGGATATGTTGGCGCCGAGTTGGCCCAATCTAGTTTGAACTTGGTTTATTGTGTTAAAAGTTCTAAGAATGTTCAGAAAGTTTGAATTTTAGTTGTGTGACCTTTGACCTTGGTATTGCCAGAATGTGTTTTTTACTTCCACATCTGAGACATAATTAATTCTATCACAAGGATATACTGATTGCTGGAACTGATAACATTTATTTTACCTAATTGTGCATTGACAAGCTATACTTCACTTGATAAATTATACAGCTTCACAACTTTTCTTTACAAAGTAATGCTGTAATGTGCTGTAAAATGGTCTTGTTTGATACTTTGGTCACTTTATCTGAAACCATAGGTTAACGTAATGCTGTTCCATCCCTTTTAAAAATAAGGTCGTATCAGGATAGGACTTGTTGTGAATCCCACGTCACGGGCTAGATTAGAACCCTTGACCACTCGGGCAAAACCTGAATGATTAAATGCTACACTATTTGAACACTTGGTAACTGATGCTTCTTTCAGCTGAAACAAAGCAAATCCACAGATACCAGCAAAATGACACAGCGTAAAGCAAGAACTACCTTAAACAGTTTTATTAACCTTTTCATGTACATCGTATCATAGGTACTGTGAGAAGACTATTACATAGTTCACTGTGGGGGGAAAAAAAAGAGTCTTAATTCTCCTATTGTGTTTGTCAGCACTACTTGTAGAATTCGTGTTCCTGTTCATCCTTTTTGATATTGTTCTTGTATCCTTTCTCAAAGTCCTTTGGAAGTACCACATACCTGTTCTCTCTCACTGCCTGCATACCAGCCTGAAACGAATCATAGTATTGCATTAAAGATGTTTCCTTTTTGACTTCCATTTTTCATGCTTCATAGAATGTTAATGTTTTGTACAAAAAATAACTACTATTCCAGAATAACACATGCATGTTCCACACTATTTGACCATAGTCTGAAACAACTGCTTCCCACATATGAGGTTATGACTTCAAATACAGCCCCGAGTAAGTGAGAAAGCTTGTTGTTCAAGCCTGATACAAGGTGGTTAACAGTGAATAGAGGGAAGGATGTATTGCGTTCATATATCTCCTGAACTATCTAATGTGATATGGCCAGTACACTTTGCTGAAAGCAACACTGAACCTAAATTATCAAAATTGACACCTCCTTGCAGAGATCACTCATAACAGAGCTTCTACTATGTAATGAGCATTACATAGAATCAAATATGAATCGTAAAAATAGAACTGTCTCCATACCTCTTGACAAATGGCATTGATGTCAGCTCCGCTAATCCTGTCTGGCCTGGCCACATAATCCTCCAGATCCACATCTTCGCTGAGGTTCATTTTGTTGGTGATGGTGCTAAAGATGAGCCGTTTCTGTCTGCGGTCTGGGATGGGAAACTCGATCTTACGGTCAAGTCTTCCTGGCCTCAGGAGGGCGGGGTCCAGAGTGTCTGCCCTGTTAGTGGCCATGATGACCTGAATATTAGATCAAATTCTTATTCAAAGATAGAACGTTTTGATTTTCACAAGTCTTCCATCTCCAAGTCACTTATTTTGATGACTTTCAAGAGATTTTAATTTTATATACTTTTAAATGTTAGACAACACTTATTTTCAAAATTAAAGTCAAAGGTATAAAGTTTAGTATTTAGTACATAATTTAGTCGATGTTAAAATCTTAGATATACCCCCAACTTTAATATACCTTCAGCAATTGACATAACATCCTTACCTTAACATTTACATTTTGATCAAAACCATCCATCTGATTAAGCAGCTCTAATAAAATTCTCTGTACCTCTCTGTCAGCTGCAAAATGAAGAGTTGCATTCGTCATAACCAATAAATGCTGTTTAATGGTGAAAGATTTAAGGCCTTCCACACAGAATTATGTGTGGCTTTCAACAATTTTCAAGACTCCTTTGCATCAAAGTTATGTGTATTTTCTGTTTAAAAATATTAAACATTCTAGTTAAGAATATAAAACCACAGTCATAACCTAAAAGAAAGCCATTTAAATGAACCCGTTAACTGTCAATCCCTTATTCAATATATATATAATTTTTGATCATATTTGATGCCATTTGAGGTAATCTATCTGGTGAAACACTGAACTTTTGATTAAATATATTCTACTTACAAATGTTAACAAAAAACTGAGCACTTGAACATAACAGGATTGGACTGTGATTGACTTTAAATGTAGCAAGGAACATTTACCTCCAGTTTGTGCATCAAACCTCTTGGTGGCAATGGCATCGATTTCATCAATAAAGATGATAGCAGGTGCATTCTCTTTGGCTAGTCTGAACACATCTCTGACCATTCGGGGACCTTCACCCAAGTACTTTTGTACAAATTCTGAGCCAACAACACGGATGAAGGAAGCTGCGACAAACAATTGTGATAGAAGTAATGTACAAAATACAAACTTCTTATTATAAAGGCTGTAAAAAACTAGAAAAATGTTTTTGCTAACAAAAATAAAGTGTCCCAAAAGGTCAGATGCTTTATAGTATAAAGTAGAAAAAGGTTTTTGAAAAGAAAAACATGCAGCGCTAAGAGAAGAAGCTAAAGTTAAGCAGACAGTGTGGAAGTTTATGCCTTAACACGAAAGAAAAATGTAAGCTTTATTTTGTTTTCTATGGTCATAAATTGTGTAAAGTTAATTTAATAAATGCTATAGTTTGTAAGAAGAGTAGTTTTAAAGTAGATATAAGGCAAAGCAAGAAAATCTGCTATTTTATTACCCCAGTTTGACTCGTAACAAGGGGTCAGTGGGTAAACCTGACTGGTTATATAGACTCTCCATATATGGGGTAGCGTGACCACAAAACTGGGTTGAAAGCCCAAGAAGCAATAATGAGAGGGATAAAAGAACTTTTCCATGTGATAAACTCAACTTTGAAGCAACTTTACTAAGCAGCAGATGTAAAATTTGCTAAAATCACTGTATGTTTTACAGTGAAATAAATGACATTTTCCATTTCCACAAAAATGCAAAGGACATATGAGGCTATTTTACGACCCCAGTTTGACCCCTACAGGAGGGTCGGGGGGGAAATTTGACTTGCTTTCTAGACTCTCAACATATGGTTTCATACTACCTCCCAATACATTTTATGGCTCTAAATGCAATACTTCAGAAGATAATGGGGGGAGGGGGGGGGGGGGGGTTCACATGAATTTTAAGCTTTCTGGTTGGTAGGTGTGAGAAAATCGCTCATAAATCAGTCATTTTTCATCGGATCGCTCCCAAAATCTAATCAGCTCGCGTTTTTGATAGTATGAACATGTGTATATAATTACAAGCCTCTGCGGTCAATAGATTTTGCTGAGCAGCGATGACGGGCGGGTGTACCCCAAAAAACTATTTTTTGATCATGTGACCTTGATAAAGATGAAAGGTCAAATTTAAGCATGTGGAAAAATTTTCCCACGTCCAAGGTATATAACTGCCAAATATGGTTTAAAAGCTTCAAATAATAACGGAGATATTCAAGGGAGACCATAATGCGGCGGCGGCGGCGAGGAAACTGACATGAAAACAAATAAGCGCCCTTTTCAGGGACGCTTAATAAATTGGTATTTCTGTTAGTTTGGCACTATCTCATGATCTCTGGACGGTTGGTTATATCATACTTGAAATGAGAAATGTTATTTTAAGCTCTTTTAATTCTTGCAAAACATTTTTACCTCAAATGAGGTAAAGTTTTTTAGGTAGGACACTTCAACATATTTATAATTGAAATAAAATATCAGATACTTTTGTGGAAACATATACAAGTTTAAACCAATTATTCTGAACATAAAAAACTAGTCTGTTATTTTGTAGGGATGGGTCGGAATCAAAAATGTGCACATTGGGTGCCTGCCAATGCAAAATTGTTCGGATTTTAGGATTCTGAAACAAGAGGAGAGTGCCCGTGAACGGGCACTGTGTCAGCTGACTGAGTGTTTTTGATTTGTGAAGGTAATAATGAGAGGAAAGCATAATTATCAGGGAAAGTGCTGTACAGAAGTACAGTAAATGGTAATTGAACAGCATGTTCAAAGAAATTCTGAACCTGACAGAAGAAAAGGACCAAAAAGTTGTGCCCTGCAAATGGTTTTATGAAGGAAAGTAACAAGTAACTGTTTAAGTGTAAAAAGTAGGTTAAAACATATTTAAAGACGTACGAAGGGGTCCAAGGTCAAATCCAACCACACAAAAATATTCCCAGCCCATGATTTCCTATAGGTTGGTTTACCATCCCAAACCTGTAGGACCAATAACTAGAAATAGGACGCCCTGTTGATAGTAGATGCGAATAGAAACAGGATAGCATAGAAGAACACACATTATCATGTGTAATGTCCACCCTATGAACCTTTTGCCAAAATTGTAGTCTTACAAGACCCTGTTTCATTTGTAAAATATATCAATGATGCTTAAATATTTATTAGTGTAGATGTAAATTATTTCAGCTTCATGCCTTTTTGCATTGGTTGGGTCGAAAATTTTGACGAAATCACTCTATCTCGCACGGTTAAGAAGATAGAAGCAAATTCCTGTTTTTCTATTTTTGGCAAAAATTCGAAAAATCAAAATGGCCGCCATTTTTGGGGAGGGGAAAATTTTTTGAAAATTGCAAAGAGTACATTCCTTAGATACCCTGTGGGTCGAAAATTTCGACGAAATCGCTCTATCTCACACGGTTAAGGAGATAGAAGCAAATTTGTGTTTTGCCATTTTTGGCAAAAATTCAAAATGGCCGCCATTTTTGGGGAGGGGAAAATTTTTTGAAAATTGCAAAGAGTACATTCCTTAGATACCCTGAGGGTCGAAAATTTCGACGAAATCGCTCTATCTCGCACGGTTTAGGAGATATGAGCACATTTGCCTTTTTCAGTATTCAAAATAGCTAATTACTCATTTATTTAATTAATTACTCACTCATCTATGAAGCAATTACCCCCAAAAGCAATCCCATACAAGCTATTAACCCAATGAACCTCCATACCAAATCTCAGAAAGCTAGGCTTAATAGCATTCCTTAAAATGTCTGGAAACCAAAGAGATACTCAAAAGTAGCAAAGTAGCTATTACTCAGTTAGCTATAGAGCTATCATCACCAAAAGCAATCCCATACAAGCTATTAACCCAATAAACCTGCATGCCAAATTTGGTAAAGATAGGATAAGAACTGTTGCCTAAAATGTCTGGAAACCAAGTGGGACGCCGGACGGCGGAAAAAGCAAAAATAATATGTCCACCCCAGTGGGGTGGACATAATAAGCGAGTTATAAGCACTTTTAAGTTTGGCTGTCCTTATTTGACCTTGAAGGAGGGGTCCAAAGGTCAAATCTGACCACACCAAAAGATTCCCAGCCCATGATTTCCTACAGGTTGGTTTACCATCCCAAACCTCTAGGACCAATAATAAGGGCAATATAACTCTTTTCATGAGTGGCAAAGAAACACCAGTGGCGGCCATCTTGTTTTTCAAAATGAGCCCAAAAATATTCCCAGTCAAGATTTTATAATGAGGAACATATCCTGCGAATTTGAGACCAATAATAAGTGAGTTATAAGCACTTTTAAGTTTGGCTGTCCTTATTTGACCTTGAAGGGGGGTCCAAAGGTTAAATCTGACCACACCAAAAGATTCCCAGCCCATGATTTCCTATAGGATGGTTTACCATCCCAAACCTCTAGAACCAATAATAGGCGAGTTATAGGCACTTTTAAGTTTCGCTATATTTGTTTGACCTTGAAGAAGGGGTCCAAGGTCAAATCGGACAACATCAACAGATTCCCAGCCCATGATTTCCTATATGTCTGTTTACCATCCCAAACCTCTAGGACCAATAATAAGCGAGTTATAAGCACTTTTAAGTTTGGCTATCCTCGTTTGACCTTGAAGGAGGGGTCAAAGGTCAAATCTGACCACACCAAAAGATTCCCAGCCCATGATTTCCTACAGGTTGGTTTACCATCCCAAACCTCTAGGACCAATAATAAGGGAGATATACGCTCTTTTCATGACTGACAAAGAAACACCAGTGGCGGCCATCATGATTTCCTACAGGTTGGTTTACCATCCCAAACCTCTAGGACCAATAATAAGGGAGATATACGCTCTTTTCATGACTGACAAAGAAACACCAGTGGCGGCCATCTTGTTTTTTTTTTCAAAATCTAATCTAATCTCATCTACTGCTTTGCAAGCGCAATATCTTCCCCACAGAGGGGAACTCAGTGCGCTAATTAATCAAAATCATTTTCCTAAGGAGAGTCAAGGGGCGATCAAGGTCAATGATCCAGGATTATGGGTGTGGCCGGGAGGGAAGAAAACTAAGTTGGGAAAGTAGAGCTGAAGAGGTGGGTTTTGAGGTGCTTCCTAAAAGATGGAACAGAGGGGCTGTTTCTAACATGAAAGGGGAAAGAGTTCCAAAGGACAGGGGCATAGTGACAGAATGAATTAGGGAAGTGTTTGATTGATTTGTGAACTCTACGATCAAAATTGGGGGTTTGAAGGAACTTGAGTTTGGGGGAACTTTGCCTTGTATTTCTAGAAGAGGTGTACGGGTGGATTAATTCTCTTAGATAAACTGGTTGACCTTGGTTGAGAATTTTGTATGTAATAAGGCCAATTTTAAATTGTACCCTGTATCTGACTGGTAACCAGTGAAGTTTTTTTAATTGAGGGGTAATGTGAGAGAATTTAGAGGAACGGGTGACAACCCTGCAGAGTGAGTTTTGAACTAGCTCCAATCTCCTTAACTCAAAATTAGTGAGCGATAAGAACAATGAATTGCAATAGTCCAACCTGCTGCTCACCAAAGCATTTGCCAAGAGGATTGATGTGTTGAGGTCTAGGAGGGGACGAATTCTGTAGAGATCTCTGGCATGTACTCTAGTGGAATTTATGACCTGTGACACATGATTTGAGAAATTGAAATTGGAGTCGAACACTACTCCAAGGTTCCTGCCACTTTGTGCTGGTGAGACCTGATTTCCTAGAATACTGATGGGGAAATGAGGGAGGAGTTGTTTGCGATTTTTATGGGAGCCTATGAGAATAAACTCGGTTTTGTCTGGGTTAAGTTTTAATTTATTTGTAAACATGAAATTTTGAATGTCATTTAGGCAGTTCTTTAGTTTTTGGATAGAGTGAGAGAAATTTGCTGGTGAAAGTGATATGTATAACTGGGTGTCATCGGCGTAGAAGTGATAATCGATGCTACTGTGGGAGTGAATGATTGAGCTGATAGGGTTAGTATAGAGAGAGACAGAATTGGTCCAAGGACAGAACCCTGGGGAACTCCATACTGGAGCGAAGCAGGATGAGAGAGTGTACTACCTATCTTGACCGAGTGTGTCCTTCCTGACAGGTATGATCTGAACCAGCCAAGTGCTAGCTCACTGATTCCATAATAAACATTGAGCCTGTCTAGGAGAATGGTGTGGTCAATGGTATCGAAAGCGGCGGATAGATCGAGAAGGGTAAGAGCAGTGACAGACCCTTTGGCCATATTAAGAAGAATATCGTTATGAATATTGAGGAGAGCGCTTTCAGTAGAATGGTGTTTTCTATAAGCGGATTGGCAGGCAGTCAAAAGGCCGGCTTCATCAAGATGTGTTTGTAGCTGGACGGCTACTACCCTTTCAAGTATCTTTGAGATAAAGTTTAAATTTGAGACAGGCCTATAATTTTTAAAAGCTTCTTTGTCTAAGGATGATTTTTTGAGAAGTGGGGTAACATGGGCCTGCTTAAAGAAATCTGGACACTTGCCTTGGTAAAGAGAAGCATTAATTATTGAAGAGATGGGGGAAATGAGAATATCGAGATAATCCAGAACAAGGAAAGTGGGCCATGGGTCTAGGGAACATGATTTACTAGGAGAGCTGGTAATAATTTTAGTAACTTCTTCCTCTGTTACAGTAGAAAAACTGGGGAACATGGGGGGAGGAGAGTCAGGGGTGATGTGTTGTAAATTAACAGAAGCAGAGAATGTTGAGCGTATTTTCTCAATCTTTTCTGTGAAGAACTCCACGAACCTGTCAGCCAAAAGCTGAGGTGGGTTTATCGATGGGAGGATCTTAGCTGGAAGTCTGTGTAGAACATCACCCAGGACACGCCATAATTTTTGTGGGTTGTGATGATTATCCTGAATTTTTTCTTTAAGGAATTGGGATTTGGCCTGCATGCAGACTCTATTATATTGGTGAACCTTCTGCATGTACTGGGATCTATTGAAGGTAGATCTATTTCTTCGCCAAATGCGTTCAAACAAACACTTAGTCTCCTTTGCCACAATTAGAGTATCATTCACCCATCCCGGGATGTACTTGGCCTTGGTGTGTTTGGTGTGTATTGGAGCATGTTTGTCAATAAGGGTTGACAAGGTAGTATGATATTGTTTATAGAGTGTATCTGGTTCTTTAGACGGATTATTAATCAGTTCAGAAGCGAGGAGATCTGCTTTCATTTTATCTTTGTTGATTTTGTGGTATTTACGAAAGGAGCCCAAAAATATTCCCAGTCAAGATTTTATAATGAGGAACATATCCTGCGAATTTGAGATCTCTACTTATAATACCCTTTGCTCTAGAGGGCCAACAAAAGTCCTTTCTAAAGTCGAATAAACGTCCCTGGCGGCCATCTTGTTTTTCAAAATGAGGCCAAAAATATTCCCAGGCAACATTTTATGGTTATTAATATATTCTGCAAACTTGAGAAGGCTAACTATAATATTTTTTTCATTAGAGCGGTAATGGTTAAATCTCTCTACACACTGCGGCCATCCAGTGGATACAATGATTTACTCAATAGTGAGAACCTGAAAGTAGCTATTGCACAGCTATGCCATGACATAGAGGTCTGCAATTTCACAATGATATAACTGACCAAAAATTATGTGAATAACATATTTAAACAAAATACTCTAAATGTAATAGTTTTCAAGTTACAACTGATTTACTCAACAGTGATAACCTCAAAGTAGCTATTACTCAGCTATGCAATGAGCTACATGTCTGAATTTTTACTATATTATAGCTGACCCAAAAGTAGGTGAACAACATATTTAAGCAAAATACTGTAAATGCAATAGTTTTCAAGTTACAACTGATTTACTCAATAGTGAGAACCTGAAAATAACTATTGCTCAGCTATGCCATGAGCTATAAGTCTGTAATTTCACTATGTTATAGCTGACCCAAAAGTAGGTGAACAACATATTTTAACAAAATACTCCAAATGCAATATTTTTCAAGTTACAACTCATTTACTCAGCAGTCAGTACCTGAAAATAGCTATTGCTCAGTTGTGCCATGAGCTACAGGTCTGTAATTTCACTATGTTATAGCTGACCCAAAAGTAGCTGAATAATGTATTTACACAAATTTCTGTAAATGCAATAGTTTTCAAGTTATAAATGATTTACTCAACA
Organism: Sabellastarte sp. h YS-2021; assembly: GCA_964017235.1. NCBI lineage: Eukaryota > Metazoa > Annelida > Polychaeta > Sabellida > Sabellidae > Sabellastarte > Sabellastarte sp. h YS-2021. The sequence goes on from OZ024928.1 coordinate 118,715,854, forward strand.
GTGATAACCTCAAAGTAGCTATTACTCAGCTATGCCACGAGCTACAGGTCTGAAATTTTACTATGTTATAGCTGACCCCAAAATAGGTGAATAACATATTGAAACAAAATACTCTAAATGCAATAGTTTTCAAGTTATAAGTGATTTACTCAACAGTGATAACCTAAAAGTAGCTATTACTCCGCTATGCAATGAGCTACATGTCTGAAATTTTACTATGTTATAGCTGACCCAAAATTAGGTGAACAACATATTTAAGCAAAATACTGTAAATGCAATAGTTTTCAAGTTACAACTGATTTACTCAACAGTAAGAACCTCAAAATAGCTATTGCTCAGCTATGCCATGAGCTATAGGTCTGTAATTTCACTATGTTATAGCTGACCCAAAAGTAGGTGAACAACATATTTTAACAAAATACTCTAAATGCAATATTTTTCAAGTTACAACTGATTTACTCAACATACAGTACCTGAAAATAGCTATTGCTCAGTTGTGCCATGAGCTACAGGTCTGTAATTTCACTATGTTATAGCTGACCCAAAAGTAGCTGAATAACATATTTACACAAATTTCTGTAAATGCAATAGTTTTCAAGTTACAAGTGATTTACTCAACAGTGATAACCTCAAAGTAGCTATTACTCAGCTATGCCACGAGCTACAGATCTGAAATTTTACTATGTTATAGCTGACCCCAAAATAGGTGAATAACATATTGAAACAAAATACTCTAAATGCAATAGTTTTCAAGTTATAAGTGATTTACTCAACAGTGATAACCTAAAAGTAGCTATTACTCAGCTATGCCATGAGCTACAGGTCTGAAATTTTACTATGTTATAGCTGACCCAAAAGTAGCTGAATAACATATTAATACGAAATTCTCTAAATGCAATAGTTTTCAAGTTACAAGTGATTTTACTCAAGATGGTACTTACTGAAAAGCCCAAAAATAGCTATTACTCACTTAGCTATTGAAACAGACACCCAAGTTACTCACCATGTTGTAGCTATGAAAAAAGTAGCTGAATAACATATTTTAACAAAATGCTCTAAATGCAACACTTTTCAAGTTATAAGTGATTTATTGCATGATTTCATGAATTTTAATGCATTAAAAATTATTAAAAAAATTTATTAAAAAAAAAGTAAGACAGATCCAAGTCTCATACTCACACAAGAGAATCTACCTCTGGCCTAGTACATATATGCAAGATATGAGAGAAATCCCTGCAATAGTCACTGAGAAAATTGTGATAAAGTGTTGAAATTTTCACACTTTTGGTGAGGGTACCTCCCTTGTAACGTCTCTAGCAAACAGACGAACAGACAGATTTTCATGTCTTGAACAATTTCTCATCCTCGATAGATAAGGTATCTTTTAAAAAAAACAGCATGTCTCTAGGCCTTGTAGTTTTGGAGAAGAAGTTGTTCACGCGGACGCGGACGCCCACGCCACAGAGTGACGACATAATGTCAGCTGACTGACAAGTCAGCTGACATAAAAAAGATGCATTATAGTGCACCTCTTATCAATAGCCACTGACAGTTTCATCTGAACGATATCATAATTCAAGTTTCCAAATGCACAAAAAAGGGGGATGATGGATAAAAGTTTGTAATTTCTGCAGATTTGGGTTTGTATCCAATATTTAAGTTTTCCTGTAATTATATTAGTAAAATAAATTAAAATATGTATAAACAATTATATTGGTTACTTTTGATATTTTTACTTTTAACAAATAAACATGTTGCAATATTACACAAATGTCAGACAGTTTCCCATTTAACAAATTTGACAAACAATTCTCTGACGCTGAACAATTGACTAGAAAAGAAAGTGAAAAAAAAGATCTGCACGTTATAAAGTTGTCCTACATAATATGATACTGGATGGATCTTCCTTCTTAACAGCAAGTAGCTGAAGAATGTAATTATCATTCACCCTCTCGACCATAGGGAATTGAAAGTGCATTGTCTGTGCACTCTTCCAACACAAGAGTACTCTTCAGTAATGGCACTAAAATCTACAATGTTGCTGGAATGAATCAATGCAGTAAAGAGGGCAGTCTGAATGGGATTTTGCACTAATTATAAACTAGAAATAGGACGCCCTGTTGATAGTAGGTGCGAATAGAAACAGGATAGCATACAAGAACACACATTATCATGTGTAATGTCCACCCATGAACCTTTTGCCCAAATTGTACAGTAGTCTTACAAGACCCTGTTTCATTTGTAAAATATATCAATGATGCTTAAATATTTGTTAGTGTAGATGTAAATTATTTCAGCTTCATGCCTTTTTGCATTGGTTGGGTCAAAAATTTTGACGAAATCACTCTATCTAGCATGGTTAAGAAGATAGAAGCAAATTCCTGCTTTTCTATTTTTGGCAAAAATTTGAAAATTCAAAATGGCCGCCATTTTTGGGAAAAGGAAAATTTTTTGAAAATTGCCAAGAGTACATTTCTTAGATACCCCATGGGTCGAAAATTTCGACGAAATCGCTCTATATCGCACAGTTAAGGAGATAGAAGCAATTTTGTGTTTTGCCATTTTTGGCAAAAATTCGAAAAATCAAAATGGCCGCCATTTTTGGGGAGGGGAAAATTTTTTTGAAAATTGCAAAGAGTACATTCCTTAGATACCCTGTGGCTTGAAAATTTCAACGAAATCGCTCTATCTCGCACAGTTAAGGAGATAGAAGCAAATTTGTGTTTTGCCATTTTTGGCAAAAAGTCGAAAATTCAAAATGGCCGCCATTTTTGGGGAGGGGAAATTTTTTTTGAAAATTGCAGAGTACATTCCTTAGATACCCTGCGGGTTGAAAATTTCGACGAAATCGCTCTATTTCGCACGGTTATGGAGATAGAAGCAAATTCGTGTTTTGCCATTTTTGGCAAAAATTCGAAAATTCAAAATGGCCGCCATTTTTTGGGAGGGGAAAATTTTGTAAACATTGCCAAGAGTACAATGCTCAGATACCCTGTGGGTCGAAAATTTCGACGAAATCGCTCTATCTCGCACGGTTAAGGAGATAGAAGCAAATTTGTGTTTTGCCATTTTTGGCAAAAATTCAAAATGGCCGCCATATTTGGGGAGGGGAAAGATTTTTGAAAATTCTAAGGATTACATTCCTTAGATACCCTGTGGGTCGAAAATTTCGACGAAATCGCTCTATCTCGCACGGTTAAGGAGATAGAAGCAAATTTGTGTTTTGCCATTTTTGGCAAAAATTCAAAATGGCCGCCATTTTTGGGGAGGGGAAAATTTTTTGAAAATTGCAAAGAGTACATTCCTTAGATACCCTGTGGGTCGAAAATTTCGACGAAATCGCTCTATCTCGCACGGTTAAGGAGATAGAAGCAAATTTGTGTTTTGCCATTTTTGGCAAAAATTCAAAATGGCCGCCATTTTTGGGGAGGGGAAAATTTTTTGAAAATTGCAAAGAGTACATTCCTTAGATACCCTGTGGGTCGAAAATTTTGACGAAATCGCTCTATCTCGCACGGTTTAGGAAATATGAGCACATTTGCCTTTTCAGTATTCAAAATAGCCAATTACTCATTTATTTAATTAATTACTCACTCATCTATGAAGCAATTACCCCCAAAAGCAATCCCATACAAGCTATTAACCCAATGAACCTCCATACCATATTTCAGAAAGCTAGGCTTAATAGCATTCCTTAAAATGTCTGGAAACCAAAGAGCTACTCAAAAGTAGCAAAGTAGCTATTACTCAGTTAGCTATAGAGCTATCATCACCAAAAGCAATCCCATACAAGCTATTAACCCAATAAACCTGCATGCCAAATTTGGTAAAGATAGGATAAGAACTGTTGCCTAAAATGTATGGAAACTAAGTGGGACACCGGACGGCGGAAAAAGCAAAAATAATATGTCCACCCCCCAGTGGGGTGGACATAATTACTTCTATACACAAAACACCTATCACCTGTGGTGTGATGAGCCACAGCCTTGGCCAACATTGTCTTTCCACAACCGGGTGGCCCAAACATAAGCACACCTCTAGGAGGGTCGATACCAATCTGTTTGAAGAGATCAAAATGTGTGAGTGGCAACTCTACAGCCTCGCGTACCTCTTGCTTCTGGATATCACAGCCCCCAATGTCTGAATATACGACATCTGGTTTTTCATCTTAAAATAAAATGAAGGTTTGATGAGTAAAAGCTCACATAACTATGCTGTGCACTTAAAGGTGTGAAATTCTCATAAAATAAAGTAAAAATGGGATAAAAGAATATTAATTCCTGTCTTCATTGATATTCTTTTGACAGAATGACTGTTATTTCAATAAGTTTTGCTTGCTTGTACCACACACCTCAACGAAATGAAACCTCTGTTACTGAAAATTATTAAACATGTAACATATCTTCACTAACATTTAAAATAAATGAACCCAAAACAATTCAGTAAAAATGAAATATTTGCATTTTGTACCTGCTGTTAACATAGTGATACTGCTGTCTGCCTCAGGAGGGAGTACATCTACCAAAGCATTGCTGTGTTTGTGCAGAGCTACACTTGCACTCGGCTTCAGCAGCTCACGGTCAATCGTAGACAGGATACGTACGTAGTAGTTAGAACCTAGAATAATAGTTCATATTACGGCCTTGAATATTTTATCTTGAATATGCAATGGGTAAAGCATACTGGACACTTCATACTTCCTTTATTCAGGAAAATTCAGAGCTAATGAGAAGTGAATTAAGGACAGTCTGATTTCTAAATACCAGAACACAAGTTAGGATGCTCTGAAACACTGCATTCAAGTGAAATATCCAAAGTTTAAATTTAAAAGTGTCATTAGCATTAATATGCAAATTACCTAGAAATTATAACTCACCACATGTTACATATCTCTTCTTTACCGTTTTATACATGTCCAGCTGAATGTGAGAGAACTTATATGGAACTGGTTTCAGTATAAAATAGCTTTCATGGATGTGACATTTAGTCTCCTGACCTCTCCTTTAGAGAATCAGGCTGCATTGTTACACCACGGAAACAAAGGTTTGATAATTTGATAATTCCTTTTTTTATCTATTGTACGTACTAAATTTTAACAACTAAAAAGGTAATTTAAACACACTGCACTGAGCTGAGTTATGCTTTAAAGTGGAACACTGCAATGATAAACCAGTCAAACCTGTTGTGCTTCCAACAATGCCGGTATTTGGATCAACTGCCTCCAAGAACTGGCCAATCACAAGAGGAACACTCTGTATCCTCATCACTTCCACCTGGGCATGCAGATATTCCTTCTTCAGGTTCTTCTGTTCATCTTTAATGTACTCTTCCTGAACCTCCAGGAACACTAACTGTCTTTGAAGTTTCTGACAATGAATTAAGAATGAGTGACTTTAGTTAATGAATCAATTACTGATAAGGCTTTCAAACCCACTATCATTTGGCATTCAATCAGTATTTTCAATGCATGAATTTATCTTAAAGATGTGAGAGATCTTAACCTGCAAACTGAAAGGAGGACAATCTAATAAGAGGACTAAGGAGTGATTATTTACATTAAAAGAATTTTTGAACACAAATATGACTTTTTCAGGTCACATTTTTGGCAGATTTTTGTTTATTCAGGCATTGCATTTTTGAAAATGTTTCTGCATTTTATCTGGTGGGATAGAAATTAGAAAAATTTGCACAAAATTGAAGACTAGTTTTCCATCAAAGTTAACAAATTTTACAGCATGGTTGTTCCATATCCAACTCTCATCTGAGCAAAACTGTACTTTCATGTTAACATTAAATGATTTTTAAAGTCCAGACAAAGCAATATCAGTTATTCATATGCAATGCTGAAACAATAAAAGTGGCACTTAAACTTGATAAATAAATCTTTTCAGCAGAATAAAATACTAATGAGCATAACTAACTTTATATTTGACATAGAGGTCCTCTAAATCCAAAGACAGTGGGTCATACTGGTTAGTAGTTGGTGCTGTTGGAGGCCTCGACTCTGAAACCGTTGTACTCTGTTCTTCCTATGTAGTAAGGGAAATCAACACATTTAGGTTACTTTAACACTGTCAAAAACATGCCTCAAAACCATGTCAGCTTTTGTTGAAAAAAATAATTTATTACAAAATGATGCACAATTTACAACATATACAATATAAACTAGACCTAGTGCACCGGAGAACTGATGCAAATTGTATCCACCAGAAAGAAAACTCACCAAAGCCAATCAACTATCGTTTAACCTTGAAGGAGGAGCCCAAAGTGAAATCTGACCACATCAAAAGATTCTTAGCCCATGATTTCCTATAGGTTGGTGTGACATTGCAAACCTCTAGGAACAAGAATAAGTGAGTTATAAGCACTTTTAATTTTGACTTTCCTCATTTGACCTTGAATGAGGGGCCAAAGGTCAAATCTGATCTCATCAAAAGATTCCTAGCCCATGATTTCCTTTAGGATGGTTTCACATTACAAACCTCTAGGACCAAGAAAAAGCGATTTATAAGCACTTTTAGATTTTGCTATCCTTGCTTGACCCTGAAGGAGGGGCCCAAGGTCAAATCTGACCACATCAAAAGATTCCCAGCCCATGATTTCCTATACATTGGTTTCACATTTCAAACCTCTAGGACCAATAATAAGCAAGTTATAAGCACTTTTAGGTTTGGCTATCCTCGTTTGACCTTGAAGGAGGAGCACAAGGTCAAATCCGACCACACCAAAATATTCCATGTCAAGATTTTGTTATGAGGAACATATCCTGCAAATTTGAGATTTCTACCTACAATACCCTTTGCTTTACAGGGCCAACAAAAGTCCTTGCTGAAAGTAAAAAAAAAAACCATGGCGGCCATCTTGTTTTTCAAAATGCGGCCAAAAATATATTTCGGCAAGATTTTATGGTTATGAATATATCCTGCAAATTTCATCAGGTTAGTTACAATATTTTTTTTCGTTAGCGGTACCGGTGAAATCTCTACACACTGCGGTGGTGTAACAAAGTGAAATCCATAGTATCCACCAGATGCTATACGGTGGATACAATGAATTACTTGAATGGAAAGATGTTTTAAGGAATCTTTTTGGGACCTACTTAAAAATATACAGTCAAACCTGTGTAGAGCAACCACCCCAGGGAAAATTGAAAAGTGGTTGCTCTTCGCAGGTGGTGGCCTTTCAAAGACTCACTTATGAGGACCATGAGTCAGGGTTATGCTCACCTTTTCCTGATGCTACAGACCAAACTTCTATGATATTAAAGGATATTATTTTTCATATTCACTGGCAACAGTATTATATATGGCGAGAATTTGAAACACAAAGCAACTTCAAGCAAAGTTGTCAGCAAATTATCTATAAACTAAAACAAGCAATCAGTGCCCGTGAACAAGCTCTGTGTCAGCTGACTATGTGTTTTGAGTTTCACGGTACAAGTGAAAGTACAAAAGGACACAAAGGTGTTCACTGCAAATGGTTTTGAGAAGTAATGTACAAATTTAACTGTTAAGCTGCTTCCTAAGGAGCTACTCAGAACCTGGTTCATAACAAAAGTAAAGAATTCAAAAAGTAGGTACACAGTGACTGCAAATCACAGAATACTCAGGAGGGATTGTGGGATTGTTTGGAGAAGCCTTACACTACACACGCCAAACAAAAAAATAGCATCAGAGATGCCCGTACCCCACAGCCTAGGGAAATATTTTCAACACCATGAGATACAGAAGTACTGTACCAGTACAAACTTCAGGATACTTTCAGAGCACTGTCAGTTATATAAAGGTCCAAACAATGTTTAAATGGACAAATAATGTTTAAAAGAAAGATCATGCATATAAAGATGAAGTATTAAAACAAGATAATTCAATAACAAGATGACAGCATTAATCAGCAAACTAAAATTCAACACTCTTTATCTACATCTGCATGGCCGAATTATGGTTTAGATGGTTTGAATATTACCATGCACACAGAAGTGGTAATACATTTAATGAATCCTTATGTGTGGTGTTGGAGCAAAATCTGTGGCTCACTTGATGAAATTCTATCTCTTACAATGGGAAGTTATGAAAGTAAAATTCTTAATAAATTCTAATATGACTTTAACAGTGCTTAATCTGCATCAAAAGACAGACCCAAAGGTGCAACAAGATCTTATAGGTCAAGGTCACAACGACAAGGTCAAAGGTCAAATTAAGGTGACACCATGATAATACACACCTATAGCCCCTAACCAATGTCCCTACCAAGTATCAACTTCCTCAACCTTACGGTTTCCAAGATACAGCCCGGACAAGATTTTATAGGTCAAGGTCACTACGGCAAGGTCAAAGGTCAAATTATGGTCAGATCATGACGTTGCACAACTACACCCCCTAACCAATGTCCCTACCAAGTATCAACTTCCTACACCTTACGGTTTCCGAGATATAGCCCGGACAAGATTTTCGAACTCAAGGTCACTACGGCAAGGTCAAAGGTCAAATCCTGGTCAGACCATGATGTTGCACACCTACACACCCTAACCAATGTCCCTACCAAGTACCAACTTCCTACACCTTACAGTTTCCGAGATATAGCCCGGACAACATTTTATAGGTCAAGGTCACTACGGCAAGGTCAAAGGTCAAATCAAGGTCAGACCATGACATTGCACACCTACACCCCCTAACTAATATCCCTACACAGTATCAACTTCCTACACCTTACGGTTTCTGAGATATAACTTGGACAAGATTTTATAGGTCAAGGCCACTACGGCAAGGTCAAAGGTCAAATCAAGGTCAGACTATGACGTTGCACACCTACACCCCCTAGCCAATATCCCTACACAGTATAGCTGACCCAAAAGTAGGTGAATAACTTATTTAAAAAAAAATTCTCTACATGCAATAACTTTCAAGTTACAATTGATTTACTAAACAGTGAGAACCGGAAAATAGCTATTGCTCAGCTATGCCATGAGCTATAAGTTTGCAATTTCACTATGTTATAGCTGACAATAAAGTTGCTGAATAACATATTTATACAAATTTCTGTAAATACAATAGCTTTCAAGTTATAACTGATTTACTCACCAGTGATAACCTCAAAATAGATATTGCTTAGCTATGATATAAGCTACAGGTCTGCAAATTTACAATGCCATAGCTGATCCAAAAGTAGGTGAATAACATATTTAAAGAAAATACTCTAAATGTAATAGTTTTCAAGTTCTGATTTACTCAACAGTGATAACCTCAAAGTAACTATTACTCAGCTATGCAATGAGCTACAGGTCTGAAATTTTACTATGTTATAGCTGACCCAAAAGTGGCTGAATAACATATTTATACAAAATGCTCTAAATGCAATGGTTTTCAAGTTACAACTGATTTACTCAACAGTGAGAACCTTGAAAGCTGCTATTGCTCGGCTATGCAATAAGCTACAGGTCTACAAGGTCATTATTTTATAGCTGACCCATAAGTAGGTGAATAACATATTTAAACAAAATTCTCTAAGTGCAATAGTTACAACTCATTTACTCAACAGTATATTTCACTATATTATAGCCGATTCAAAAGTACATGAATAACATATTAAAACAAAATTCTCTAAATGCAATAGTTTTCAACTTACAAGTGATTTTACTCATTATGGAAGTTAAAGAAAAGTCAAAAAGTACCTTTTTATTGCGTTAATACATCCTATCCAATTGACAATTGCTAATCCGGTCGGCCCAGACCGGCCCGCCAAACGACAGCAAAAGCCGTTCTATATGAGTGCATAATGCACACACAAGCTGGTCGGTCCGACTGCGTTCTCGCAAGGTGGCGTGTCGTACTTCCTTGTTTCGTAGACAATGTGATGTCATATCATCTTTTTCGTTTGGCGCGTGACTGTGTACACATACTTTTGTGTAATTCTCGCAAGTGATTTATGTGGTGAATATTCATCAGGGAAAGAACTTCATTTTATTGTTATTGGATTTTGTGTATATTGTGGACAAACATGACATCTCCTGGAAAAAGAAGAGGCGTTTGTGGCCATGCTATGGCTGGCTTTGATAACGATAAGCATGCTCATTGTGCCCGTTGTCGGGATAAAAAGAAAGGAACTGATCCCTGTATTAAAGGAAACGTTTGTCCATCTTGTAATATTTTGACTGAAGAACAGAAACTTCGTTTGGCCACTCCCGTTTATCAGAATAAGAAGGAAAAGCGGGAATCTAAAACTGCAGAAGAATGCACCCTTGTTGACCCCTCCTTGGTGTCTGTGATTGGTGTTTCTACTGACGGGGATAAAAGTTCAGAAGAGGCGAGTAGCACCCCTGTGGTAGCGAAAGCCAAGAAGAGTGCTGAGAGCTTGGAAGAAGTGAGTAACGTTTTGAACGTGAAAACTAAGAAGATCAAGTCCTCTGCTTCCTCAGTGGCCAAAGATAAACCTAAGAAACGTCAGTCTTCACTGACCAAATCTACCAAAGGAACTATGGACTGTAAAATTAGAGGCTTTGGACCTCAAGTGGTCGGAGCGTTTCAGCAGGCTGGAAGCTATGTTGCTTTCAAAGACTTTATCTCAACCGGAACCGTCTTTTCAGCTGGTTAAAGTTACTCCAGCCAGACCTCCACCAGCCGGTGCGACTGAGAAGGCTGAACCTTTTTTGCTCCATCTCAAAAGAATGCCTCAGACCAACCTCAGCATGTAACTACAGACCAAATCACTACCGACCCGACACTCAGATCTTCACGTATTCAACAGCAGTCGGATCCGGAAATGGACACTGACATTGCTTCAGATTCTGATTCACTACCGGATATAGCTGATAAGTGTGAGGAGGGTGAACTCTCCGACCTGGATCAGGATATCTCACTCACTGATGCCGACCAGGCTTTGTCTGAAGAACAAAATTACAGGGAGACTATGCGCGGCATCAGGTCGTACATGGGGTGGTTGCACGTACCGGATGTAGATTCAGCACTGGCTAATTCTGAGGATAATCTGTTTGTAGCCCCGAAACAACAAACAACCAGCAGGAAAGATCAGTGTTCAGTTACCTACAGACGACTGGCTGTGTCGTAAAATGGATAGATTAAACTTAACCTTGACTCAAGGATACCCTTCTAAAGGGTCTGATGCTGGTGGACTTCAACGTGATCAGTTCATAAAAGCATCCAAGTCACAAGGGAAACGGTACGGTTTGCATCCTAACCAGAATAAACCCACCGGTTCCATCTCTTTCTGGCATTGTGACACTGCCAAACTGAACAGTACTTATAGTAGAATCGCCAGATCTTCAGGGCTCACTACCCCAGCCCCACCCTCTCGTTATATCTCCCAGGATACCCTCAGGAAGTGGGAGAAAAGTGCTCGTGAAGCAACATATATGTGTAACCAGATCTTAACCCGACACTCAGATCTTCAAGTATCCAACAGCAGTCGGATCCGGAAATGGACACTGACATTGCTTCAGATTCTGATTCACTACCGGATATAGCTGATAAGTGTGAGGAGGGTGAACTCTCCGACCTGGATCAGGATATCTCACTCACTGATGCCGACCAGGCTTTGTCTGAAGAACAAAATTACAGGGAGACTATGCGCGGCATCAGGTCGTACATGGGGTGGTTGCACGTACCGGATGTAGATTCAGCACTGGCTAATTCTGAGGATAATCTGTTTGCAGCCCCGAAACAACAACCAGCAGGAAAGATCAGTGTTCAGTTACCTACAGACGACTGGCTGTGTCGTAAAATGGATAGATTAAACTTAACCTTGACTCAAGGATACCCTTCTAAAGGGTCTGATGCTGGTGGACTTCAACGTGATCAGTTCATAAAAGCATCCAAGTCACAAGGGAAATGGTACGGTTTGCATCCTAACCAGAATAAACCCACCGGTTCCATCTCTTTCTGGCATTGTGACAATGCCAAACTGAACAGTACTTATAGTAGAATCGCCAGATCTTCAGGGCTCACTACCCCAGCCCCACCCTCTCGTTGGGAGAAAAGTGCTCGTGAAGCAACATATATGTGTAACCAGGCTGCAGGGTTTAGTAGATGCTTGAGTAAAGTTCAGCAGGACTTATCTTCTCAACTCAAAATTATTCAAGCAGAATACAGTAAAGGAAAATCTGCGGACAAAGTCGGTAGTGCTGCGGAAGAGTTACAATACCTCTTGCATTTCAACTCCTCCATCTCTCAGTGTATGGCGAAAACGATGGAGCATTTGTCAGATTTTGCCTTTGTAAGCATGTATAACTTCATTCTGAGTAGAAGGGACTCATACCTTGCCCATGTTAAAGCTGGCATTAAGCAGGACACTCTGGCTGCATTATGTCAGGCTTCCATGGTTCTGGATACCTTGTTTCCAGACACTGTTTTAAGGAAGGCAGAAGAAGACATTTCAAAGTTTGAGGATAGGGGTCAGTCACACACTAGTTCTTCTAACCACAAGTATACTCGTTTCCACCCTTACAAGAGGTCGGATAAGCCTTATCAAGACAACAAGCCTGCTAGGCCTGCCTGGAAAAACATTGATCGTTTACAGAAGAAAAAGACCAGATTTCAAACAAATAAATATTCCTCGCGACAGGCCCGGGGTCAAGCTTCATTTAAATGACAATCAATGCATAATTCCTCAGTCTCCAGAGAATCTGACCAGGAGACAGGACAGTGGGCAAATTTTTCAACCGGACCAGGATCCGGACAGACTGTAAATTGTGTCCAAAGACTGGTTAAATGCTGTTTTTCATGTACCTATTGCAACAGGGCTGCCACAAAAGAAAGGCATAAGTCCAGTCATTGTAAAACAAAACAGTTCAGTCATTAAAGCCCGTGAACAATGCTTCTTGTGTAGATCCTTTGTGTTCTGTAAACTCTGTACCAAATGTCGGACCTGTTGTACAAAATCTTCCTGTAGGGGCCAGGCTAACCCATTTTTGGGAGGTTTGGGCAGACCTAGGAGCTGGTCCCAAAGTCCTTCAAATGTTGAAAGAGGGCTACACCCTACCTTTCCAGACAAGACCAAATTTGACCAGGTCTCCAACAATTGTAAGCTGTTATGCACATCCCCACAGGAATCTCGACCTGTTGGAGGCATTGCATCAGCTTACAAAGAAAAAGGCAGTAGAACTAGTCCAAAATCAAACATCTCTGGGATTTTACAACAGACTATTTTCAGTCCCAAAACCAAACAACAAATGGAGACCTATACTGGACCTGAGCTCTCTCAATCTATTCCTCAAGGCAGAAAAATTCAAAATGGAAACCCCGGAAACAATACGAACCTCACTACAAGCAGGGGAGTGGGTTACGTCCATAGATTTCAAGGACGACTACTTCCACATACCCATTCACAATCAGTCCAGGAAATACTTGAGGTTTCATGTCCAAGGCCAAACCTCTCAGTTCAAAGCCCTACCCTTTGGTCTATCAACAGCCCCCTTAGAGTTCACTGTCGTAACCAAAGAGGTCAAACTCATGGCACTACAGCAGGGTATAAGGATCCACCAGTACCTAGACGACTGGTTGGTCGGGGCCTACTCCTACCAACTGTGCCTCCAACACACCAAAGTCCTAGTGGTTTTGTGTCAAAAATTGGGATGGATAGTAAACATGGAAAAGTCAGAACTGGAACCCAAACAGGTGTTCGACTGTTACCAGTTCGATCTGATAGAGGGAAAGGCCAGACCCACCTTAGACAGGTTGCAAACTTTGACAGCCAAGATCACAGTTACTATCCGATCTGACCTGTCCGGAAACTGATGTCCCTTATTGGTCTTTTAACAGCTACAGAAAAGCAGGTCCATCTAGGCCGCCTACACATGTGACCCATTCAGTGGCATCTCAAGAACAACTGGAGGGTTCCAGAGTCAATGGAAAAAGTTATCCCAATCCCCAAATCCCTCCAACCTCATCTAAAATGGTGGCTGGAGGAGAGCAATGTGCTCAGAGGTCAACCATTACACCCACTAAAACATGCTCTTCAGCTGTTTACAGACGCCTCAAAAGAAGGCTGGGGCGCTCACTTAAACGAACACACTGCAAGAGGGGATTGGTCGCTCCCAGAAAGGAAGTTACACATAAATTTTTTGGAGCTAAAGGCGGTATTTTTAGCCTTAAGAAAGTTCCAAAGTCTTTGTCAAAACAATGTCATTCTGATAGCCACAGACAACACCACAGTGGTGGCCTATGTAAACAAGGAAGGAGGCATGAGATCAGGACCTCTGTGTGCCCTTCTTTGGAGGATTATGACCTGGTGTACCAAAAATCAGGTCACCCTCAGAGCTCGCCACATTCCAGGTCGCCTGAATGCGGTAGCAGACAAACTTTCCAGATTGGGCCAAATAATTCAAACAGAATGGTCTCTACATCCACAAATTTTTCAGACAATTTGCAAGTGCAACAGGTGGCACCGACCCCAGATAGATCTGTTTGCAACAAGATACAACAACAAATTAACCCAGTTTGTATCACCAGTGCCAGATTCTCAGGCTTGGGTAGTAGATGCACTCAGCCTGTCCTGGGAAAATTTGGACCCATATGCCTTCCCACCGACAGCCATCTTGGGCAAAGTGGTGGAAAAGCTACAAAACGAACCGTGCAAGAGGCTCATTCTGATTGCTCCTGGGTGGCCGAACATGCCCTGGTTCTGGGATCTAGTGACCATGTCCAATTAAATTCCACTGAGTCTGCCCAATCTGCTGACACAGCCCTTCAATCAGACACCTCACAGGAATCTGACCAACCTAAATCTCCATGCATGGCTCCTAGAGCCTCAGTAATCAAAGAGCAGGGGTTCTCTGAGGCGGTGGCAGCAAGAATTGAGGCTCCTCAGAGGAGATCAACCAGATCAGTCTACGAGGCAAAGTGGACCATTTTTACAAAGTGGTGTATCTCTCATAAGGTGGACTTCAGGGCACCCCCTGTAAAATCAGTAGCTGACTTCCTTATGTACCTTTTTCAGGATAGGAAGTTACAGCCCAGTACCATTGATGGGTACAGGTCAGCTATTGCTGATAAACTAGGAAATTCATCCATTAATATCAGCAAGAATGAAAATCTCACACGTCTCCTGGATAGTTTCCACAGAGACAGACCCAAAGGTCGGAGGGGAATCCCCTCCTGGAACCTATCCCTGGTCTTGCACCAGCTGACAAAGGCTCCTTTTGAGCCTATTAAAGAGGCATCTCTGAAGCATTTGACCTTCAAAACAGTTTTTCTCTTAGCCCTTGGGTCGGGCAAGCGTAGAAGTGAGATTCATGCTTGGCAGAACAAAAATATTAGACACCAATCTGACTGGTCGAAGGTGTCCCTGTACCCATCTCCCAGTTTTCTTTCAAAGAATCAACTGGCCAAAGAGGGTCCGGACAGTGTGACCCCAGTGGTTATACCAGCCCTGGCTCCAACTCTGGATAGATCCCTCAAGTCTGACAGGTCTCTTTGTCCAGTCAGGGCATTGCGCTACTATTTGGACAGGACCTCAGACCTCAGGCAGAATGAGGAGTTGGTTTTTGTCTCCTTCAAGAAAGGTTTTGACAAAGACATCTCACCTGCCACTATCTCCTCATGGATCAAACAGACTGTGATCCTATGCTATGAGCTCTCTGATCAAGAGGCCCATACCTTACATTAGGTCAAAGCTCATGATGTCAGGGCCTTTGCTGCTTCTAAAGCCTTCCAATCGGGAGTCTCCTTAGAACAGATCCTATCAGCCTGCCACTGGAAATCACATAATACCTTCACACAATTTTATTTGAAGGATGTGGCTTGGGCTGATTCAGAGCTCTACCATCTGGGACCTGTAGTGGCTGCTCAGTAGATCCACAAGTAGCCCAGAAATAGAGGAGATTCTGTACATATGTAAATAATGTATATATATTTAAGACGCAAATAAAAAAAAACAAAAAAAACTCTGACGTGCTTCCTTCGGGAGGTTTATTTTCTTCTTATGGGACTGAACTCATCCCTCTCTTCCCCTATCTCAGAGCAGGAGCGGGGAGACAAGTCGGTATAGACCGGTTACCCGGTCCTCCGTTACCGACTATGGCCTTAAGCGTTTCCTGACCTCAAGGTCGACCCAGGCTGGCAGAAATTTTTTGGTTAGTTGGTTTATGAGTTCACTTTACTCCCTAGTAACTTACCCGCCGTCCAAGCGGTAGTTATTCAGCAATTGTCCATTGGATAGGCTGTATTAACGCAATAAAATTGCAAATTTAATAGGTAAATTAAATTTTTATAAGTTAATACCCTATCCAATGGGCACACAAGACCCTCCCTTCCGGCCCCGCTATCAGTTACTAAGGGGTCCTTCATAGGATTAGACAACGAAAAAAGATGATATGACATCACATTGTCTAGGAAACAAGGAAGTACGATACGCCACCTTGCGAGAACGCAGTCGGACCGACCAGCTTGTGTGTGCATTATGCACTCATATAGAACGGCTTTTTCTGTTGTTTGGCGGGCCGGTCTGCGCCGACCGGATTAGCAATTGTCCATTGGAAAGGGTATTAACTTATAAAAATTTAATTTACTTATTAAATTTGCAAATTACTCACTTAGCTATTTGGACAGACTCTCAAGTTACTCACCATGTTGTAGCTACAGAAAAAGTAGCTGAATTACATATTTTAACAAAATGCTCTAAATGCAATACTTTTCAAGTTATAAGTGATTTAGGGCATGATTTCAGGAATTTTAATACATTAAAAATAGCATCAGAGATGCTTGTACCCCACAGCCTGGGGAAATAGTTTTCAACATCGAAAGATATAGAAGTAGTGAAACAGTACACAGATTGGGATACTTCCAGAGCAGTGTCAGTATCCAAATAATGTTTAAGTAGAGAAAATAACATTTAAAAGAAAGAAACTGCATGTAAAGATAAAGCATTAAAACAAAACAATTCACTAAACTTAAAATTAAGAACCTCCCATTTTGATATTCATTTGTATGGTTGAATTATGGTTTGAATGTTTTGAATATTACCCATACATACAGATGTGGCACTACATGCTTTCACGTGGAGTTGGAGCAAAACCTGTGGCTCACTTGATGCAATACTATCTGTTACAATGGAAAGTTGTAAAAGTAAAACGGTAAATGAATTCTAATATGACTTTAACAGTTCACTACGGCAAGGTCAAAGGTCAAATCAAGGTCACGCCATGACGTTGCACACCTATACCGCCTAACCAATGTTCCTACCACGTATCAACTTCCTACACCTTACAGTTTCTGAGATATAGCCTGGACAAGATTTTATAGGTCAAGGCCACTACAGCAAGGTCAAAGGCAAATCAAGGTCATGCCATGACTGTGCACACCTACAACTCCTAACCAATGTCCCTACCAGGTATCAACTTCCTACACCGTACGGTTTCCGAGATATAGCCCGGACAAGATTTTCAAACTCAAGGTCAGTACAGCAAGGTCAAATCAAGGTCACACCATGACGTTGCACACCTACACTCCCTAACCAATGTCCCTACCAAGCATCAACATCCTACGGTTTCCGAGATACAGACCGAACAATCTTTTTCCCATCGCCCGCCCATCCGGACACCATGGGTCAAAACAATACCCCAACAGCCCTTAAGGGCTGTGGGGTAAAAACAGAAGGGAATCTACTTGAGGCCTAGTACATATGTGCATGATATGAGAGAAATCCCTGAAATAGTCAATGAGAAAATTGTGATAAAATGTTGAAATTTTCACACTTAGGGCGGGGGTACCTTACTTGTAATGGCTCTAGCAGACAGACGAACACACAGATCTGCATGCCTTGAACATTTTTTCATCCTCGGTAGATAAGGTATCTTTTAAAAAAACAGCAGGTCTCTGGGCCCTGTAGTTTTGGAGAAACATACACGCCACAGAGTATGTATGTACACGCCACAGAGTGACGACATAAAAAAGGTTGTGATGTAATGTTGTTTAGAATGAAAGTATGATGCACCACATGGCGAATGCACAGGACTCGACTGCCTAAAAACTGGTAATGCCGGTGTTTATATATAGGATGGCTTCATATAAAGTCTTCATGATGATTTTAGTAAATACGCGCATTTACTGGACGAAAAAACAAGAGGGTTAAAGATGCCCCAAAAGGCGGGTTGCGCAGGCAGCAATAAGGTTAGGGACTGCTGTAATTACATTTAGAAACAAGGAAAGAAATGTTAGGTCACCCAGTTAAAGTGAATGTGTTAGACGTGCTAAGAAATATAAAACTTGTAATCTAGGTTACATAATTATATCTACGCTATAAACGGACAAACAAAAGGACGGAATTAAACCACTTTCAGAAGCAACTTAGCTAAGATGGAGAATTTGGTGATGTATCTCCCAGTCAAGTTTGAATTCGATTGGACAAAGCGTTTTCGAGTTAGAGTCCGGAAATGTTGACGGACAAACGAACGGATGGAATTACACCAATTTCGAAAGGAGGCTAGCTATGATGGTGATCTATTTCCCTGTCAAGTTTGAATTTGATTGGACACAGCATTTTCAAGTTAGAGTCCGGAAACAGAAATGTTGACAGACAGATAAATGGACAAAAAACAGACACATGAACAGACAGAATTACACCAATTTCGAAAGTAACCTAGCTGTGATGGTGATCTATGTCCCTGCCAAGTTTGAATTCGATCGGACAAAGCGTTTTTGAGTTAGAGTCCGGAAACGAAAATGTGGACGGACAGACAGACGTCGGACACATCAATCTAATAGGCGGGCTGGTTACACGCAACGCGCCTAAAAAAAAACCAAAAAAAAAACCAACAAAAACAGTAACTTCAGTAAAAATGCATATTTACAGACCAGATCACTAAACATGCGTATTTACTGATTTCACATATTTACTGTAACATATTTATAAATGCCATTATGCAAACATTACCTTTTGTACCTACTGGGACAATTCATGGCAAGGACAAACTAACTCTCTGGGTTATACTATATAGCCTATGTACGTCTTTTCAATCATTTAATCTATAAGCTCCCGGCCTTGTATTTGGACGATGTTTTTACAATATTTTTCAATGAATATGCAGTCACATTGTACCAGAGACTTTGCAGATTTCATTTTATTGTCTTTTGCTTGATACTTTTGGTTGCATTACTGCCTTGCTACCAATTATCGCCACCAGAAAATAAAACGTTCACATTTCAGTAATGGTCATATATGGTGGTTTCAAAACCACGGAAAAATGACGGAATTCCGTGACGGAAATGGAAAATCGCCTAATATACATATTGCTATGATGTCAACATAGAGTACAGAGTGTTTTCTAATTGGGCAATTTTTCCGTGGGTTTTTCTGTGCATTTTGTCCCTCAATATCTTACTTTTAAGATATCTTAGGTTTGGTTACCAGTTTAACTAGAGGATCGCTCGCAAAAAAAAAGATAATGTTTTTGCATAGCAAAAACAAAGCGTCCCGAAAAGGATATAAAGGTGAGTGCTAAAGTATTAAGAAAATGCTTCGTTTCTAGCCTTATACTGTTGTGGCAACCAAAGTCAGCGCAGTCTGCTCTATCTAGCACGGTTTTCAAGATATAAGCATTTTTGTTTTGCAAAAAATAAAAAAATTAAAAATGTCCGCTATATTTGGCGAGACAAAAATATTTTGAAAATTGGCATGGCTACTCTGCAGAGATACCCAGCAGGTCCAAAATTTTGTTGAGTTCACTCCATATAGCACGGTTTTCGAGATATAAAACATTTTTGTGTTTTGCAAAAACTTTGAAAATTCAAAATGGCCACCATTTTTGGGGAGACAAAAATTTTTGTCAAGACCACTGTCGTGGTGTGTATCTCCCAACGAGCATTAAAGCAGAAGAAATAGCTTTTCCGAGATATTCACAATTTTTCATTTTCGTGTGTGAAAGGTCTTCCAAAAGTAGGTGAATGAGTTATTTGAGAAAAATTGGCTATCTGCAATACTATTAAGAGATAATTCACATTTACTCATTTTGAGTAGGTGAATAATTATCTATGGGTCTGAAACTTCACCAAGTGAAAGCTCTCCCAAAAGTAGGTGAATGAGTTATTTGAGAAAAATTGGCTATCTGCAATACTTTTAGAGATAATTCGCATTTACTCATTTTGAGTAGGTGAGTAATTAGCTATGGGTCTGAAACTTCACCATGTGAAAGCTCTCCCACAAGTAGATGAATGAGTATTTGATAAAAATTGGGTATCCGCAATACTTTTACAGATAATTAGCATTTACTCATTTTGAGTAGGTGAATAAATAGCTATGGGTCTGAAACTTCACAGAGTGAAAGCTCTCCCAAAAGTAGGTGAATGAGTTATTTGAGAAAAATTGGCTATCTGCAATACTTTTAGAGATAATTCACATTTACTCATTTTGAGTAGGTGAATAATTAGCTATGGGTCTGAAACTTCACCAAGTGAAAGCTCTGCCAAAAGTAGGTGAATGAGTTATTTGAGAAAAATTGGCTATCTGCAATACTTTTAGAGATAATTCGCATTTACTCATTTTGAGTAGACGAGTAATTAGCTATGGGTCTGAAACTTCACCAAGTGAAAGCTCTCCCAAAAGTAGGTGAATGATTAATTTGAGAAAAACTGGCTATCTGCAATACTTTTAGAGATAATTCGCATTTACTCATTTTGAGTAGGTGAGTAATTAGCTATGGGTCTGAAACTTCACAGAGTGAAAGCTCTCCCAAAAGTAGGTGAATGAGTTATTTGAGAAAAATTGGCTATCTGCAATACTTTTAGAGATAATTCGCATTTACTCATTTTGAGTAGGTGAGTAATTAGCTATGGGCCTGAAACTTCACCAAGTGAAAGCTCTCCCAAAAGTAGGTGAATGAGTTATTTGAGAAAAATTGGCTATCTGCAATACTTTTAGAGATAATTCACATTTACTCATTTTCAGTAGGTGAGTAATTAGCTATGGGTCTGAAACTTCACCAAGTGAAAGCTCTGCCAAAAGTAGGTGAATGAGTTATTTGAGAAAAATTGGCTATCTGCAATACTTTTAGAGATAATTCGCATTTACTCATTTTGAGTAGGTGAGTAATTAGCTATGGGTCTGAAACTTCACCAAGTGAAAGCTCTCCCAAAAGTAGATGAATGAGTTATTTGAGAAAAATTGGCTATCCGCAATACTTTTAGAGACAATTCGCATTTACTCATTTTGAGTAGGTGAGTAATTAGCTATGGGTCTGAAACTTCACCAAGTGAAAGCTCTCCCAAAAGTAGATGAATGAGTTATTTGATAAAAATTGGGTATCCGCAATACTTTTACAGATAATCAGCATTTACTCATTTTGAGTAGGTAAATAATTAGCTATGGGTCTGAAACTTCACCATGTGAAAGCTCTCCCAAAAGTAGGTGAATGAGTTATTTGAGAAAAATTGGCTATCTGCAATACTTTTACAGATAATTCGCATTTACTCATTTTGAGTAGGTGAGTAATTGGCTATGGGTCTGAAACTTCACCATGTGAAAGCTCTTCCAAAAGTAGGTGAATGAGTTATTTGAGAAAAATTGGCCATCTGCAATACTTTTAGAGGTAATTCGCATTTACTCTTTTTGAGTAGGTGAGCAATTAGCTATGGGTCTGAAACTTCACCAAGTGAAAGCTCTTTGGGATAGCTGCTCTGCAGAGATACCCTGAAGATAAAAAATTTCGTCGAAATCGCTCTATGTAGCACGGTTTTCGAAATATTAGCATTTTTGTGTTTTGCAATTTTTGCGCAAAAATTCGAAAATTCAAAATGGCCGCCATTTTTGGCAAAACAAAATGTTTTTGAAAATTAGCATGGCTACTCTGCAGAGATACCCAGTGGGTCAAAAATTTCGTCGAAATCGCTCTATCTAGCACGGTTTTCGAGATATAAGCATTTTTGTGTTTTGCAATTTTGCGAAAAATTCGAAAATTCAAAATGGCCGCCATTTTTTGCGAGAAATTTTTTGTTTGAAAATTGGCATGGCTACTCTGCAGAAATACCCTGTGGGTCAAAAATTTCGTCGAAATCGCTCTATCTAGCAGGGTTTTTGAGATATAAGCATTTTTATGTTTTGCAATTTTTGCGAAAAATTCGAAAATTCAAAATGGCCGCCATTTTGGGCGAGACAAAAATTTTTTCAAAATTGGGATAACTACTCTGCAGAGATACCCTGCGATTCAAAAATTTCGTCGAAATCGCTCTATCTAGCACGGTTTTCGAGATATAAGCATTTTTGTGTTTTGCAATTTTTGCGAAAATTTCGAAAATTCAAAATGGCCGCCATTTTGGGCGAGACAAAAATTTTTTCAAAATTGGGAAAACTACTCCGCAGAGATACCCTGTGGATCAAAAATTTCGTCGAAATCGCTCTATCTAGCACGGTTTTCGAGATATAAGCATTTTTGTGTTTTCCTTATTTGGAAAATTCGTAATGATTAATTAATCATTAATTACTCGGCCATTTCTTGACCAATCAATGCCAAAATCTAATGATTTCCAGATTTTAATAGAATGAATGTATTTGCCAAGTTTCAGGTGAATTGATAAAATTCCTTTCAAGTTATCATCCGGACAAGCTTCCCCATCGAAAAAAGACATTTTTGGTCATGTGACCTCTCTGATTGGTTGAAATGTCACTGCAGCATATTCAAAAAAATTCCCCAAGGCTACTGCCTAAACCTGCCAAATTTGAAAAGAATCCACCTAACGGTTACAGAGTTATAAGGAAAACAAAATGCGGAGCCGGAAGCTCTCCCATACACAAACAAGCGTCCCTTGTGGGATGCTTAATTATCCATAAAGGAGTATTCTACACATTATAATGAAGAGTTTGGTAGTTGTCTTAATAAAATCTATCATATATTTAGCATTTTACAGAGCTTTTAACATACCCTTGGATCTCCCAGTGTTTTCTAATTGGGCGAATTTTTTCGTGGATTTTATCCCTCAATATCTTACTTTTAACTAAGTAAAAGATATCTCATGTTAGGTTACCAGTTTAACTAGAAGAATGTTTTGCTGACAAAAACGAAGCGGCCCTGATGAAAAAGAAGTCTCCCATAAAAGATGTCAACATATGCATCATAAGCAATAGAAACTGTGAACTTTATTGCATTGTGTATGTTCCTTGTCCCTATTTTCATCTTTAATGAGTGCGCACAATTAAAGTGAGGTCAGCTGAACAATACAATAGCTGGAGATTAAAAACTCCATACTTTCGCTGCAAGATGGCCATAACTTCATTCATATGGGGACTTTAAGGTGACCATAAAATAAGAATGTCCCTTTTCTCATCCTTTATAACTGCATAAAGTTTAGCTCAGGTCAGTTGAACAATAAGATATCTGGAGGCTGAAACTTCCTTTTTCACTGTAAGGTGACCATAACTTCATTCATATTGCGACTTTAAGGTGACCATAATATGAGAATGTCCCTTCAATATCAATATATGTTAGATATGGAAAAAGAAAGGAGCCAGATGGCTTTATTCAAATGTTATGACTTTAGGGGGGCCAAAATTATATTAACAGTTTAAGGTCACCATAAAGTCAGGATATTCCTTTGGCAAATCTTAATATATGTGCCAAGTTTGGTTGAAAAAAGTGAAAAACTAAGTGAACTGGAGGGCTAAAACCCCGTGTTTTGACATTAAGGTGACCTTAAAATTGCAGATACAGGGCTAAAACTTCGGCATGTGAAAGATTATCAAAAAGTAGCTGAATAAGTTATTCCAACAAAACGCCGAAATCCTGACCGTTTTTGAGATATAGACCAAGTACCCATTTAAAAAAAATTTACGAAAATAAAACACCTCCCATTCAGGCATCTATGGTCCGATTGATGAGAAAATCCTTTCCGACCTTGGAAATTTGGTCTAGAATGTACCTGATAAATTTTATAGCACAGGTGTGTGTGTTTTTTTCCGAAACGCGATGACGAGGTGTTTTGGAGTTATGCTTAAGGTTACCTTAAGTAAAGCTTAAGGTCTGCGCAAAGTATCTCAAAAATTTTTCCCGCCCCTATAGTTTTAAAGAAAGATAAGAAGGAAAGGAAATTTTGAAAGGCTAAGAAGTTATTCAAGGGAGACCATAATCCGGCGGCGGCGGTTATCAGTCGAACTTCGGTGAAAACAAATAAGCGTCCCTGACGGGCCGCTTAATTATCTATAATTATGTATTCTACACATTATAATGAACTATTTGTTTGTTGTCTTATTATAATCAAGCAAATATTAAGCATCCAACAGTCTGTAACAGAACTTATAATTTACTACTGCTCAGCCAGTGAATTTCGTCACCCCAGTGAAGTTCGTCACCTGCCGTAAAAATGCTCAGGGATAGGCAATATTCATATTTAAATAAATGGAATAGCTGCTTTCAGCAACAAGGTATACATGTATGCTGAAAGTTCATAGTAAAAACTCTTTAATATTGCCATAAAATGCAGGTGACGAACTTCACTTGGGTGACGAAATTCACTGGCTGAGCAGTAGTCATTGTCAATAATAATGAACTGTAATGAACAATTTGGTGGTTGTCTTATTAAAATCAAGCAAATATTAAGCATTTCAGAGTGGTTATTTACCCAACAGCTGTGTACATTACACACAAAGATAAATGGTCATAAGTAGGGCTGCAAACGGTTACTCGAGCCTTGATAGACAAGTCAATCTTGGCTAGTACTCGAGTCCATTTTAAGTACTTGGTTACTCGCGAGGCATTGTATTATCGCCCACGTAATGAAATGTGTAAAATATGCTGCATTTCAGCATTTCCGTCACAAAACATCAATTAAAATTGTTGTTTTCGCTTGAAAACGTATAATTTACTTATTATTCTACAATATCTGGTTAAATAGAAGCTGTTTTCCTTGAAAAGTTTCATTTCCGGAATCGACTATTTGTTTACAGAAGACTTCTAATGGTGGGAACTAAATCTCGCGGTTACTTGAATTCGGGCCGGTTGTCGAGTACTCGGTGACATTTTTTTGTACCTGTCCCAGCCCTAGTCATAAGAGATTTTCAAGGAGTTATGGAGATGTTAGCTTATTGGAGAATGTCTGAAAAAGTTATGTATCCGTGATAGATGGGCTTTTGATATGACAACGTAATTGGATAATGATTATCAAAACTACTGCCTTGCTACGAATTATTCCCAGACAAAATTCAAATAGATATAACTTCACCAAGGTAGCATCCCAAGTCTAGCAAAAAAGGTAAAACTATTTCCAAAGTGAATGGACTTTTCTAAAGTTCAGAATTTTTGTTGGCCGATACAGAACATCGCCTAAAATCACCAAGATATCACCTATTTTACTTTAACATGAACTTATGAACAGCAACACCAAACAACCACTAAACTGTTAATTATTATTAGTAAAATACTCGTATATGAATATAAGCTTAAAACTTACCTGTTTGCAAAAGCCTACCCACCATAGCCTCTCCCGTCACATCTGTGTCTCCTTGGTACGACCTGGCTATGTCCCTTGATTAACGATAACTGCCTTGCTTTATGTTTAGATGCGCCTTAGACTACATCAGTGATGGAGATTAAGCGCTATAAAAGTCCACATTAGATTAGATTAGATGAATAATTATACTTTGTCTTTGAAGAAAAAAAACTGGAAACTTTGGATAATATATCTTAAGAGTAAGATATTCAAGGAGCAAATGCACGTAAAAAATCACCCAATTTTAAGTAACACTGGGAAATCAAATGCTATGTCAAAACACCTGTAAAATGTTTAATATGTGACAGGTTTTAATAAGAAAACCACCAAATTCTTCACTATTATGTGTAGAATGCTCATCAATCCATATTTAGACAGATAATATGGTTTAAGATATCTTAAAAGTAAGATATTAAACACCCACATCCATAGAAAAAATTGCCCAATCAAGGGCTTTGTTAAAATCGCTGTAAAATGCTTAATATTTGTTTGATTTTAGAAAGACAACCACCAAATTATTCATTATGGTGTGTAGAATACTCGTTGATAGATAATTAAACTGGAAACTTAACATAAGATATCTTTAAGGTAAGACATTTCGGGGCAAAATCCACTGGAAAAAATCGCCCAATTAAGTAACACTGGGAAACATTGTTTTTTTTTGGTAGTGTACCCAAAAGCTGTGTAAGGTACTGGAATACCCAACTACCCTGTACCCAAGGCAGTAAACTCGATGTCCCCAATGGTTGTACACCCAAGATCAATACCATTGCTGGCATACCCAGTGGCTGTGTACACAAGATCCATATCACTACTAACGTACCCAGTGGTTGTGTACACTGGCAGTGATATTGGCCTAGTGTAACCAGTGGTTGTGCACACAAGATCTATATCGCTGTTAGTGTAGCCAACAACTCTAAATTTTTTACAGCCTACCCAATATCTCATTACCCACGATAGTGTGCACTCAATGGTTGTGCACTCGATATCAGTACATTTTACAGTGCACTTAACAGGTCTGTATCCAAGGCATTGAGAAGCAAATAGTTTTTTAGGAAATTTTTCGAGTAGTCAGAAATAGGCCAAGAAACACTCTCTGAATTAAAATTATTCAGCTTAGAATGGGTTGCTTGTGAAACAGCAGAATAACTTGGTCATGGTTACATTTTGACAAAGTGTCAGAAATAAGCTAAGGAAGAAGCGATTAACATTTGGGTTAACTAGCAGTGATCTTGTGTACATAGCCGTTGGGTACGCTACTGCTTCTAGGCATAAGTTGGCCGCGGTCATAAGTTGGCCGCCATCACCAAATCTTGAAATTGCTACAAATTTAAAAGCTAATTGCAATCGTAAATGGTCCATTATTATTACATTTATGCTTTTTATTCGTTTTAAACATTGTACAAAGACTTATTTGTCTGTTTGGCCCAATTAAATTAGTGGCGGCCAACTTATGACCACGGCCAACTTATGCCTAGAAGCAGTAGAGATGATATAGATCTTGCATACACAGTCGTTGGGTACGCTAGACCAATATCAAAACTAGCGTACACAGCTGTTGGGTAAATAACCACTCTGCTTACTAAAACACAAACATTTGTGCACAATTGGTAACAAAGATAAACAGACACAAATATAAACACTGGTCAGAATTTTTAAACTGGAAGGAACAAATTAAATAACAGAATAAAATTAAATAACGCCTATCATATTTGTTACTTAGTTTGTGCAATATGGTTGTTTATACCACTAAGATATGCAACTATCTAATGATATTTGATAATTTAATGAGAATTGATACCCGCCCACCCGGGCGATAATAGGGATATTAACGAATAGACCGTAAATTTTATAACTATAATCAAAAACTGGTTGAGAATAATAAGTGATTGTACTGAAGAAGTATTTAAAGAAAAGTACTTCACGTTACATCCTTTGGTTGTCACAAAGTGGCATCACTTAGGTTTGATTTCAGATGGATGACTTGCTTTTTTGCGATTTTTTGGTGCGATTTTCAATGAGATATTTCACCATGTTGAAGAAATAATTGGCCAAGTTAAGTTGAATAAATATATTTTGTGGACAATGACTTCATAAATACAATGAAACGGCTTTTAATAATTGGAACTGATACCTTTTCAGGTGGACTCAAACCGATTTCTTCCATGATTTCAGTACCCGGAAGTAGTAGAATTAGAAGATGTGTGCTTTCTAAACCACGAAAGAAAGACGGAAACGGAAAATCGCCTAAAATCTCCCCTTAAAACCACACAATATATATAAACATAATCTATACAATTAAAGTAGACGTATTGACATATACATATAAAATAATGTATATAAATAAAGTATACGTACTGACACAGCTGTGTTAGTGAATGTGATTGGCCGAGAGTTATATATATATAGAAACATTTTATGAATAAGATGGCGTTAGGATAGACAGAAAGATTCCTTCTGTAAGAAGACATTGTGATAAAAAAAAGACTTTATGTGATAAATATGTACTGTGAAACTTATTTTACAAACTGATGTGCAATTGTAAAGCTATAGTGTACATTCCATGTCACATGCGATTACAATTAAAAATAAAATACAATGAACTAATTAAACCAGTTATATAATGCTACTCTTTGCACAGCTTGTATTACCAAGACTCATCACTATATGCATTACCCAAATATCCACTACATTTTATATTATACCATTTTTGCACAAATGCTATCACATTATATCATTGTTGCAAAATACTGGGCATCTACAGTCTCATTCCATATGAAAAATTTCAGTTTCATGTTAGCCTTTTTGTCTAAGCTTCCTTTTAAGCTTCTCTTCTTTGAGAAAGGTTAAAAAATTATTTTCTGAACAATCTTGTAATTATTTCCTAAAGTCTTACTTTCAAAGCTCAACATCAGTCTGTCCTCAGAATGAGTTCACACAATTTACTCTTCTATATTATCAATGACATATACTCCCCAGTCCCCCTATTTTGTGATTGTACCCTGGAAAAAACTAACATAAATATTTCTTTTGTTTTTTACAGAATAATTTTCCTAGCTGAATTTTAGCTGAATCTTAATTTATGACATTAACACTTAAATTCTTACCTATAGTGAACAGATGCATTTATTTTTGTACACTGCTGGTCATCCAAAAGTTAGAGAAAGGCTCTGGCCTGACTGGTATATGTTCCTGCCCTATTGCCTGATGGCGTTAGTCCCCGTTAGGTGGAGTTACAAGAAAAAGAGAATAAAATTTACTATTGTTAAAACTTTAGAAATTCATGTATATTTGTGTAAACTGATTCATTATATATCATGGCATCTTCTAGAGAAGCAAAGGATGCAAAGATGAGGGTAATGTGGACATATAATGGCCACTTTTGATGGCCATGACAAATGCGCCTGTTGAAGGGAAAAGATCATTGGTAAGGATCGTTCTGTTTATAAAACATGTGACATTTGTGGCAATTTTACAGACATTCAGAGAGAGCCTACTTGCTGTTATAAAATTTGAAAAAAGGAGACGATAGCAGGACTGTTACTTTCTCCCAAAGATGTAACTGTGTTGGGGAGTTTGTTAAATCAAAACACAGATTCTGAGGCATCTGTGAATTTGTAACCTACCGCACCAACTTCCTAGGCCACTTCTTTAGTTTTAACTCAAGATTTAACTGCCTTAACTGACAAATAAGACAAGAGGTTTGCCCATTTTGAAGCGCTTCTTTCCAAGGGCAATATCTTCACCACCCAAAGCCAAAGTTAATTCACCAGCTTCTGAACCTGTGCTTTCCAACAAACCCTTCATAGAACCTAAATCTGTCCGAGACACCAGTCCCATTAAGCCTCAAGCAGAAAAAAAATAAGTAAAGGGTGCTGAAACTAAGTGAAAGAAGCAGATAAAAAGTTTAAAAAAACTGATAAACACACACAATTCTAGTATACCCCAAAGCCACTCCCAGCCTGGGAGATGATCAAGCAAGTCACCAGGATAGCTCTAACATCAGTTCAGTCATTGCTGGTGCAGCCCCTGTTGTGGCCAGTTCAGCTGATTGGGTTCAACCTATGGATACATCTCAGCCTCCTTCCAATGTTCAGGAATCTTTGTTTACTGGTCCTGAGGAACTGCCACTGAAAGATGACACATTTGACTGTCTGGGTGAACCAGTCTTTGGCAGTGACCAAAAATCTGAGGCCCGACTAGATTCAAATTATGAAGAAGGGGAAATGTATTCAGACAACTCAGATAAAAATGGAGAAGAATGAGATGAACTATAGAGAAAGTATATCCTCAGTCAGAGCATTCGTGAGGTGGGATCATATCCCCATCATTGAGGCTGATTTAAGTGAGCCGCATAAATCCAACAACCCTTGGAAAGGAAAACACCTTAGGAATTCACTAAAGATTTAATTATCCATGCCACTGGAACACTGGCCTTGCCAGTAGATGGACAGGTTAAACTTAATTGTGGCAGAGGGGTATCCTTCCAGGTCTCAAATCCTGGGTATCTTAAGAGGGACCAATGCACCAGTACACCTAAATCCCAAGCAAGGTGGTACCAGTTGCACATCCTCGGGACAAATGGTTCACATACCCCCTGTTAAAACTGTTATCAGTCGGTAGGATAGAGCAATAAAGATGATTTGTCAATTCTCCTGTATTGCTAAGACTTCAGCCTATGCTCCGTCCAGTTTGGCATCCAAACCGGTATCTCAAGAGGCTTTGAGACATTGGGAGAAATGTTCACAAGGGGCACCTACATCATAAACCGTGCGGTCAGCTTTAGCTGGTGTACCAGTGAACCGCTGGACAGAAGGACTCAGAACATTTCCTTCTTACAATCCAGCCTCAGTAAAGGAAGTCCTCAAATGATGTGCCAGATGCACTGAAAGACTTGAAGGAGTACATCTCCATAATGCATCAAGTCATCAATCTACCTCACTGAACTCCTGCAACAAACACACAATAGAATTAACCTTAGATCCAAAACAAACAATAAACCTAAAGTAGAGAAAACGAACTCAAATGCTGGAGGAATAGCTTTCAACATATGTGGGCCTATTCTGTGTAATAGTCTGCCTTGTGATACAAAATCTATAGTCAATACTGGAACTTATAAGAAGGTGTTAAAAACATTTTATTTCAAAAGGGCCTATAATCTATATGTTATACACTTTGTTAAGTGCATACAGCTGCTAAAATAAATATATAAATGATGTTTTAATAATAATATATAAAGGATGTTTTAATAATAATAATTATTAATATTGGTCTTGGCAGATAGTTTGTACACTTATCCAATCTGGTTCTACTTCGCAGGGATTCTTATCTAGATCATGTTCAAACAGGGATCAAACATGATGCATGGAACCAGTTTTAGGAATGCTCCGCGCTTTTGATCTTGACTCTTCCTAGATGCAGTACTAGGTATGGCTGAAAAGGATATTGCACAACAAGAAACTTCCGACATTGCTCCAGGAGCCGATCTTGGTACCTCCCAACATGCCCCTTGGAGATCAAGCTATAAGTAGAAACTGTATGAAGTAAAAAAGTAAACACTCTTCCAACCAGTCTGAGCAGTCAGGAAACTTGCCTATAAAGTACCCAAATCCTCTCACCCCTATGCCAAGAGCTTGGTTGGGTGGTGAAGATGAAGAAATCGGATAAGTCTTCAACTTTGTGGTAGACTGTTTCCTCCTCTCCCAAGGCCTGGTCAAACCCACTCAGGAAAGATGGCTAAACTTCACAAACTTTAGACCCTATTTGGCAATCACAGACCTATCGGACAGTTCAAGTCTCCTGTCAGGTCTCCTGACAGCAAGAGAGAAACAAGTCATATCAGGGCGTCTCCACATGAGACCTATTCATTGGTTCCTAAAAAATCACTGCCATGTAACAGAATCACTGGAAAAGACCATTCCAGTTCCCAAGTCACTACAACCTCATGTAGAATAGTGGTTAGAAGAAATCAATGTGGTGCATGATTGACCCTTGCACCTCCTTCAGCACGCTCCGAAGGTGTTTACAATGCATCAAATGAAGGCTGAGGCACACACTCAGGGGATAGCAGTGCATTAAGGTCTTTGGTTAAAGGCCGAAAGCCAGTTGCACATAAATTTCGTAGTGCTAAAGGCAGTCCTACTGACCCTCAATAAGTTTGAATGCCTGTTTTGGACCAGACAATTTTGGTTGGGACAGATAACACAACACTTGTGTTGTACATCAACAAAGAGGGGGTATGAAATGAAGCATTCTTGGTCCCTTCTGTAGGCTTCTTACCTGATACAACCTCAAACAAATAGTATTGAAGGCCAAGCAGATTCCAGGTTGCCTAAAGGTGAGATGTCCAGACACAAACAGATGATTCAAACTGAATGGTGCCTTTTACGGGAAGTGTTCGACCACATGCTTAAGATGACATACACCTCAGGTGGATCTGTTTGCCACCAGGTTAGACAACAGGCCCCCAACTTTGTGTCCTCAGTCCCGGATCAAAAAGCCAGGGAGAATCTGGACGCAAATGATCTTGATTGCACTATGCTGCCCTGGATTTGGAATCTAGAAAGTCTGTCAGCTCAGGTACCACTCTCTCTGATATGTCTGGAGAACCTTCTCACTCAACTGTTCAATGAGTGTCCACACAGAGATCTCAGGACATGGACCTTCATGCTTGGCTCCTAGAGCCAGGTTATTCAGGAAGGATTCTCTGACCAGTGGCAGCAAGAATTCAAGCTCTTCAGTGACGTTCAACCAAAAACATCTATGAATCAAACTGGTCCATTTTTGTCAATTGGTCTAAAACAAATCAGGTTAACTTCAGGTCAATTTCCTGCACCTCTTTCAGGAGAAGGACTTGTACCCTAGCACCATTAATGTTTATCGGACTTCTATTGCAGAAAGATTGGTAATTCCAATTTTAACACTAACAAGGATAAAAATAGAGAAAGGCCCAAGCTAGAACCTCTCCCTGTTCCTCCACCAGCGAACCAAGTCACCTTTTCATCCTCTCAAAGATGCTTCCCTCAAGTATCTGACATTCCATAATGTTTTCCTCCTAGCTTTAGGTTTAGGAAAACACAGGAGTGAAATCCACACCTGGCTTCATAAGAACATTAGAAATTAGGAGAACCGGTCTAAAATTTAATTGTACCCACCCTCCAGCTTCCTTTCTAAGAACCAAATGGCTATGGATGGACCAGAGAGTGCAGCCACAGCAGTCATCCCGGTACTGGCCCCTATACATGACAGGTCACTTGAGGAGGCAATGACTCTCTCTAGTCTGAACCCTGAGCTACTATTTAGACAGAATGTCAGACCTCAGAAAAGGTAAAGAATTGGTATTTGTATAATACCAACCAACCAAGAATATACCTCTAGGAACAATATCTTCTTGGATCTTTCAGCTTGCCATTGGAAGTTACATAAGGTCTTTTACTAATTTTATCTGAAGGATGTGGCTTGGACTGATTCAGACCTCTATCATTTGGGCCCTTTGGTGGCTGCAGAACAGACCCACTAGTAGTCGGGCCCTGTGTTTCGAATACAGGGTAAATAGTTTCTCTTCACCTTATTAAAGGGTATTTTCACCCTCCATACTATCATGAAACAATCCTCATCCCTCCCTATTCTTGGTTCGAGGAAGAAGAATTGGGGAATACTGGTCCAGGAATAGTTAAACCAACATGGCTGTGAGACCAAACACTAAAATATATTTTTAGAATGTGAGAGTACTTAATTAAAGTCCCACCTTTTAGCTGCGCTTCATCCAATGAGTAGTTATTTTGCATCTATCAAGCACCAGTAGATACACCAGCATTACTCCTGTGCTTAAGAAATTGCATTGGCTATTTGGCTCCATATCTTTCTTCCTACAGCAGTTCTTATAGTACCAGGCGTAGTCAAAGTGGTGGTAATTTCCTTGTCATACCAAAGTTCCACCCATCTGTTCATAAATCCGTCAAACAGTTTGGTAATAGTTTTGCTTTTGATGCTCCCAGTATTTGGAATGCTCTCCCAGATGAGATTCGTGCCTCACCCTCCCTAGCCTCTTTCAGAAAGCAGCTTGAAACCTACCTGTACACCAAAGCATACCCACCATAGCCTATACCATCCCCTGGCGTTCTCTGTGGTGCTTGACCCTCTCTTCTGTCTCTGGATTCTGAAATTGGTTGACTGCTTTTTTGGTTGTGTTGCACCTTAGAGTCCTCTTATATGGGGAGATTAAGTGCTATAAAAGTCCAATTAGAATTAGAATCTGTCCACTGGGTAAGAAATATTAACGCAATATCATGATAAATTAAATTTTTATAAGTAATTTCCACTCTACCTCCCCTGCAATATATACAGCCAAAAGGGGGTGTACTAATGTGCGGAAAAAGAGAAGGTATGTTCCCAGTAAACATTTTTGTGTTTTGCAAATGTTTGAAAGGAAATATTTGGCAAAGGTTTAAAAATGATGGGTATGAAACCCATTTATAAAAGAATGTTTTCAAAATGTTTTATGTACACTGTTTATTAAATGTTTAACAAATGTTTGAAAAATGCTACAAAATGAATATAATAATGTGTCAAATATATTACTTTGGCATTGCTCAGCAATATTAACCTTATTTGGAATTCTATTCTATTCTATTCTGTACTTTTATAGCGCTTAATCTCTGCTAGGCAGACCTAAACACCAAAAATCAAGTTTAAGAAATCATCTGTCCATAGCCGTTGCCAAGTCCAGTACCACGGAGACGCCGGATAGAGTGTAAGCTAAGGTGGGAATGCCTTGTGGAAGAGATATGATTTTAACCTTTTCCTGAAACAGGTGAGAGTTGGGGCAGAACGTACCTCATTAGGCAAATAATTCCAGACTGTGGGGGCATCAAAAGCAAAGCTGTGGCCGAAGTGATTTTTGGATTTATGTACAGATGGACAGAATTGAGGAACCTCCAGGAACCTTTTATCTGGATGGTTGTATCTTGTACTATATCTTCCGCAACGAGTGGGCAGAAGAGGACCAAAGTAACTGGGATGACCGCTGTGAAGAAACTTATAAACTAGAGTGGCAGTTTTGAAGATACAGCGAGATTCAACTGGGAGCCAATCGAGTCGTTTGAGAATAGGAGATGCCCGCGTGTATTTGTTACAGTTTGTGACAATCCTGGCAAGTGTATTTTGAATACACTGTAGTTTACGCATATTGAGACTGGACAGACTCCTGAAGAGAGAGTTGCAGTAATCAAGGCGACTGCTCACCAAGGCATTAGCTGCCAGGATAGCAGCCTCATATAAATTTTGCCCCCATTCAATTCTTACTTTTAAGAATTTGCATGTGGAGCAATCTAAAATCTCCTATTATTGCTCACCGCCATCTTTGTTTGAAAATTTTGAAGGTAAACCTTTAATAAGTATTATGAAAATATAGGTATAAAAATGTTTGTGATAGAATGTCTTCAAAACATTTGATAGAAAACATTTCAAAAACGTTTTAAAATGATAGGTATGAAAACCAGTTGCCATTTAATGTTTGTAAAGCATCTTCAGAAAAAAACATTTACAAAACATTGTCAACAAATGTTATTTAAACATTTCATGTATACTTTTTGTCAAACACAGTGGCTTCCTGAAATTGGTGACTGACTTCTTAATGCGGTAGTGAATCCATTCCTAAATGAGTTAAAAAAAGGCGGGGGCATCCTGACAAAATTCTGGTACCCTGGGATATCTGTGTGTCTGAGATCGGCCAGGAGGTTGCTGTTATTTTCCCTTTTATGTTTTTGAATTATCCAGGGCATGACCCAGGGGTTTTGTGACTTCCTTTCTCTCCTGGTGGCTGGCTGGGGCTGAAGCTGTGGTGGTGGCTGTATAGCAGGTGATGGTGCTAGGTTCAAATGTGTCCTTCTCTGTCTTTCCATCAAGATACAAATTAAAATATTAAACTCAATAAAATCCAAAAGTACCCTGTGAAGTCTCTGTGATGTATAGCTGGCATCTATGCAGTGACAAATGATGTTTTTTGTGACTCAGAAGGGGTTTATATAGCTTTTGTTAGATCCAGATTCTGGATTCTGACTCCAGGATTTAATCAGTCCAGCCGGGCCAGTCAGTAAATAACTCCAGTCTTGT
The DNA here is from genome assembly GCA_964017235.1 of Sabellastarte sp. h YS-2021. Lineage (NCBI taxonomy): Eukaryota > Metazoa > Annelida > Polychaeta > Sabellida > Sabellidae > Sabellastarte > Sabellastarte sp. h YS-2021. Next base: position 118,751,388 of record OZ024928.1, read on the forward strand.
CTGATTGTGACTACTGCTTGTCAGGGGTTGCTACAGCTTGTCTGTTATGGGTTTACCGCTTGTCCTGATAGTCTTGTCGTGAAGGAAATGATCCAGACAAGCTGGTATGGTTTACGTCCTGTCGGGAAGATGTAACCGAATCATCATTTTCGCATGAAGAAATGTAAGTAATTTTATTTTCATATTACATATTATTCTTGGACAGGTATAATGAAACACCCTATTTCCCATTTGAATTATATAACACTATGCCTGCATTTAGTTCTTTATATTTTTTCTGATGTGGATTTATTCATTAATTTGTCCATGTGTGAGAACCTGTTCATGAAAGTAACACATGATTGGATTTCACAAAAAAGATAGCAAGTCCAACAGTTTGGAATAATGGCCTGTATGTTTTAAAAGAAAACAAATTATAACGTCAAACATACACAGCCAAATACTTGACAGAAATGCAAAATATTTACACGTTATGCATTTGTTTTTGCATGCACATATATTAAGACAAACAAAAGAATATAAAAGATCATTTATTTGAAATAAAGACTTGTGTTAGGGTTAAAATTTGAGTCTGTATTGTCTGTTCCAGTTGTGTATTGATCATTAGTTTTGAATTATTTGTGAGAATGTTGCAGAAAGCATTATTGCCAGAATTCGGCTAAGGTCTGACGCTGTTGTATTGTTGTATTGATTTGACATATTATATCTACTACTTTAATGCCACATGTTACTTATTGTGATGGTTCTGATACTGTTATGATAAAATTATTATAAATGCACTTTTCTTCAATAATTTTAGGGCTATATTACACATAACCAATCTTCATTTTTCCTTAGAAAGAGGCTGTACTTCAGGTTCCATGGCAAATCTCTTCTCAACAAAGAAGTACACACTGAAAATAGACATTACATAGACATGATATACTGGTTAATAAGCAAAGAGCTGTCCATGAAGTCATAACTTACTTGGAGATGATGGTACTGAAAGCTGTACAAGTCAATTTATATGGTATTTTCCAGCAAGCAGAAGTACAGATGGCTGTAACTGTAACTTTTGGTGATATTTAACCAAGTAAACAGTACAAAAATAAGATTAAATAGCAAGTGTGCATGCTATGTCCAACATTTTATTGCATTAATGTTAGGCCATGACACTGCCACAAATATTGCATGTTCTTAAAAAGTTCAAATATATGGCTTTCAATTGGTGGTATGGGTGGTCAGATGCACTGTTGGAGTGATACGGATATAAATCAGAATGACAGATAACAGAAGGAAATTGCTCAAAATAGAGAAAGAATATTTTTAAAAAGTACTTGCAGTAAAATATTATTTTCAGTGGATCTCATAATTTCATGATATAATTTTTGAACTTTTAACTCATTAGCATCAAGACATCATTAACGCTCAATGATAGGAGAGGGTTATTGTAATCAGTTTGTTTCTGTCTGGCTGTCTTTCTATCTGTCTGTCTGTGCACCGTTTTGCCCTTATAGCTCAAAAACTATGACTTCAATCTCTCTCAAATTTGGTGAGCAGGTATTTCATGGGGTACAGAGGGATTCTTCCAAATTTGGTGTAATTTGTTTAAACAAAGTCAGGAGAGAGTTTTTTTAATTTTTAATTGGGAATACACAGTGAAACTGCTTCTCTTCATCACATATGTAAAAAATCAATATTTTGCTTTCTGATGTCATTATACTTAATGATGTCACAATGCAATTCTCATTGTGAGGTCACAAACTTCGCTTGTGATACTTGCTGTCTTAAAGTAAAAATATTTCTTCTCATTTTATGTCTTGAAATTGACACAAAGATAATAAAGAGGGGGGTGGTATATTCATCATTTTTATTAATTATTATTTCTGTTTTTATTTTCTCTTTCTTTCTTTCAATTCCTTGACAGTCCATCACAAAAATTTACCATGAGTGATTTTCACCAAGAAGTGACTTTTAAGCTATATTTTACCTCCACAAGCAGTTTATGTTTTTGGGTGCAAATTGTTTGTCTAGTTGCCTGTCTGTCTGTTTTTTGTGTTTAAATTACTCAAGAATTAATGAACAGATCTTTATTAAAAAATTTTGTGGGTAGAACCTGGCCAAAGGAAGAAGTTACTAAAAGAAAGATCTGGATCTTATTTTGGATACTAAAATTCAAGAATTTTCAGAGGTCCCATTTCAATGTATTTTTAATGAATTTGGCTTTCTACTTGATATTTCTTATTAATTAATTTTCATGTTTGGCTTTATTTTACTGTCTTCCTTACAATCACTTTAGAAACTGGTCACTTGGAGTCGAGCATTTTGCTCTCTCTGAGTGCATCTTGTTTGTATGGAAATAAGTTTCTCAAAGAGGTCATAATGTACAAAGATGTGTGCTGAAGATGCAGAGTGAAAAAAGTCTCAAAATTACGCAACTGTCAATGCCAATTATTATATCCACATAAGAAATACTCTAATGTTGAAATAGATCTTAACATTAATATAGAAATCATATGGAAAACAACAAACCACAAAAGTAAAGTGCTAATGAGGAAGAAGCCTGCACTAATGAAAAAACAAATGCCTGGGTAAATAGCCACTGTTGCAGTATAGATGGCATTCATAAGGACTCCACTGATGAGGTCAAAGATGGCCTCCAATCCAAACACAGCAGCAAACAGCATCCCCTGTCTCTCTGGACCCACAATCTTTGACATCATGGATCGGATCATTGGAAATATCACATTAGTAAATGCACCCACTAGGATAGCTGGAACCACAGCAAAAAAGTACAGGTTGAAAAAAAAACATTGTTTAATGTGTCTAATTTTTAATGAATTAGATCTATTAAATTTAGTGTACATTAACATTTGAATGAGTAAACTTTTTGGATGAAGTAACATCTTCTGAAGCTATTTTATTCACATAAGGACATAGTAGATCCATTTGGTAACTTATTGTTTAATGCACATGTCACAAATTGGAGAGGGTACTGCAATAATGTTTGTGACAATACAAGAATCAAGTTTTTTTTTTTAAAGAGGTGTAAAACGGGAATCATGTGATAAAAAATTCAAAGTTCTATGATGTTCTTCAAGAATTTTTTGAGTATGCTAATATGGAACTACCAGAAAGCATTATTGTAATGGAAATATACTACGAACTGGTAAAGATTTCTGGTGCTTTTGCATTGAATAACATGATGGCCTATCAAATTAGTTACAGGTAGACGGGGAAAAAAATTCAAGCTGTGAAGACATCTGATTTTATGGGTATAAGATGCAGAGGGTTGGGAACAATGGGAGATTAACCAAGAGGTTGCCAGGAACTTCAACAAAGTTTTTATTCTGAGATATTCCCCTTCAAAAATTACCTGTCGTTAGTTACTTTGAATGTAAATATAATTTTAAACTATGTAAACCAATAAGGCAATGTTTTGGTATAAAATATAAATAATATAAAACAACTTTTTACAACAATGTATATAATATGGTTAAGGATTATATGTAAATGAAATCAATATAACTGATTGAAATATAAACATAGCAACAATCCAGTCCTAAATAACTAATACAGATGTAATGCCAGTACTCACCCAAATAAAGCATGAACGAGTTTATTGCTAACCCAAAGACTATTTTATTGAGAATTGCAGAGATGCTACCAATGATAGCCAAGGTGATATCTCTTAGTCTTTTGGTAAGTATCCAGACACCAATAAGTCCCACAGCTCCATGAAAGAATGCACTGATGGCGTTGTACACACCCATCTGAATGCTATCAAAACAGAAAGGTTGAGCCAGCATATAGAGTGTAATAACAGCACTGGACCCAAGAGCAATAATCGCATTTGTTAAGAAGGCTGCAAGGAGGAGTCCTAATTTTATTTTACTGTGATTTTGATAATCCTGGCTGAAAACAGAAAATGATCCAAAAACCCTTTTAGTTGCCCTCACAGTTTCTTCTTTTATGGCTTGTAAACTAGACCTTCTTCGTCTTGTTGAAGGTTTGGGTGGTTCAGTTATGACATCACTTGGATGACTATTTGGAACAGCTATTGCAATATAGATGGTGTTTATACAGTGAACTAAAGCTACTAACCAAAAGGTATTAGTGAAACCCAACCCTGCTATAAGAAATCCAATGCTCACATTAGATATGGACACTGAAAATGTAAAGATCGACTGTAAAATAATGAAACGCAGAGATCTTGTACGTATTGATGATGTATCTACAATGTATGCTAGACAGCATCCAAACATGGTCAAATAGGATCCACTCAGGCCTTCTATTGCATTTGCCACAAGATAAAATCCAGGGCTGAGTCCAATATGTATAGTTAGTATAAATATGAACATACGTAAAGATGAACACCCAGATACAAATATTATTCCAATCTTCCTGCCATATTTATCTGTAGCCGAGCAGATAATCAAGGTGGCAAATATTGCTGGAAGAGTTGAAGAGTTGAAGACTGAGCCTGCACCGATGAATCAATGACAGATGCAAAAGGGCTGGTGTAATTAGAGTTTGTATGATCACAGGTTTTTTCCCCTCCATCATTTTGCTCTGTGACGTTGCCAAAGTTGATGTTAAAGAAATCTAGAAAAGAGAACCATTCTTGATATTTTCCTTCTACTTCTGAGTGAACAAATTGCTCTACTAGGCTGGTACTGCCACTCTGCGCTAGGCAATACCAAAAGAAAGTAAATTCAATGCATTTTGGTCTTCTGTCACGGCCACAACAACTACTCCACCTTTCTTCCTTTGGTCTCTCTTTTCCATCAAGAAGTGGCTCACTTTCTCGACTTTCCATCATCATTCAGGTTTACCTGGAGATAATCTTTATATTGTCCTCTTTGACTAGTTTGGATTTGAGTTTTACAACATTTCACTGTCCCATTTCAATACATTCCAGGGACACAAACAACGACATTTATATGTTCTGTGACTTTTAATAGTTTTGATTGTGATAATACATTCAGAAGGTTTTATTATTAAGAGGTCATTCACCAAAGCATATAAACAGGTAATTATGTCAATGGCGAAAGTGACTTCAAAACATTTAGCCTGAACAAGATTCTTTGTCCCAACAATGGGAAAATCATATCTGATCGACTTGTATATAGCAGAAAACTACAAAATTTAATCATTATAACATTATAGGCTTAAATTTTTATCCCCGACAAAGTACCCAATACATTTAAGGTAAACTGTGCTTTCTCAGACTGCAGTACAGACAATTACGTAACCATTAAAACAGTGATATCAGGTCTCAAACTGATAACACAGAAATGCAAAACAGCTGCATAATCATTATAATAGACCTCGTGGGTTGGTTGTGATCCAAGTGGTCTGATCAAATAAAAAATAGCGTAAAACTACAAAATTTAGCCTACTTCTTAGTAATTGTATTTTATTTGTGCTATAATTATAAAAATAGAGTAAAATTCAATATTATTCTAAGATTCAAAATTTGGAAGTTACTATTAAATTGTTTTTGTTCATAGTTTCAGCACCCCTTTGACACGAATGTTCAAGTCTTTCATGCCATTTTGACATGAGGGCAGAAACAAATGTCTTGATACCCTTATTTAAGGATATACCTTTGTCCGCACCATTTTTCACTAATGATGGAATTCTTATGGCTGATAAAGAGCACTTTTCTCCATTATTGTTGGCCCATATTTAGTATCCTGGGCATATTTTAAACCTGTAAAAGAATAATATAAATAATAGGATTAGACAAACTAAAAAGCTTGAAAAACATAAAAATTGATATACTCGAAATATAGTAAAAACTTGAACTGTGTAAGCAATTTTAATAAATGTTAAAATATATAACATATACTGGTCGTGTGACTGCCTAGGTAAAAACATATGACCCAAAGCAAACACAGTTGAGGTCAATAATCCATGCTATTTACAGAAAAAGCAAGTAAAAATATAAAGATTGGTAACTTGCATTTAGTGATGACGTACGTGTATACATTTTTTCATTTTTAAAGCTAATAACTTTGATGTACAGATGTATTAAATTATACACAAGTTTGGCATATCCTACTGAATGATATTTGGCTTGAAACTGGCTTTTGTCAAATTGAGGGCATATCAGCTGGCATTCTCAGGAAGTTGTGTGAACCGTTTGCTTGCATGAAGTGAACTACCCAGTAAACATTAGAAATGTTTTAAAATGGTTTAAACGTTTTCAAAATGTTTTTAAAACCTATGTAAACCCTATCTTACGGTTTTCTAAACGTTTCCAAGCAAATATTTAAGGTGTAATGTTTAAAAAAATGTTTTATAAACATTCTATATGCAAACATTTTTATTGAAAACGTTTATTAAACGTTTATAAAATAACTCAAGAAGCTAGGTTTGACTGGAAACGTTTTTTAAACATTTATAAAATAGCTAAAGAAATTAAGGTTATGCTAGAAATGTTTTTCAAACATTCATCATGAATTGTTTTATAAATAGTACACATAAAATGTTTAAAACACATTGTTCATTAAGTGTTCTAAAACATTCTGTCAAAAACGTTTTTTAAACCCATATTTTCAGAATGCCTTCACCTTCAAACATGTCCAAACAAAGATGGCGGTGAGCAATAATAGGGGATTTTAGAGGACTAAAAATTGCCCCACATGCAATCCCTAATAGTAAGAATTGGGGTCCAATTTTTAAGCCACTATCTTACAATTTTAGACATAAAAATAATATTTTCATTATTGAGAAACCTTAAAAAAAATATTGAATTTGACCTCTGACCCCATTATTATTCAGTTATTATTATGTTCATTTGTAACGTTTTTCTAAAATTTATCATTAAACGTTTAATAAACGGTATACATAAAACATTTTGCAAACATTCTATTATAAATGGTTTTCATACCGATCATTTTTTTTAACCTTTGCCAAACATTTCCTATCAAACATTTGAAAAAACCCAAAATGTTTACTGGGTATTGAATATACTTTTGGCTTGAAAAGGTTTCATTTCCGAAAAAAAAATTCTCTCCAATTTTAAAAGACCCCCCCCCCCCCAAGTCTATATCTTTCCCCCAGAAACTTATCAAAACTCAGAAATGAGAAAAGAACCAAAACATTGCAATTTTTTATGAAAAAAAGTCTAAGTAAATCAATAAGTGATTAAAATTATGTAAGGTCAAGAGCTGATATTTACTTGGTATCATGCAAGTATAGACCAAGTTAACATATAAAATGTTTTAAAACGTCTTTTAAAATTTTTAAAACCTATTTAAACCCATCTTATGATTTACTAAACATTTAAAGTAAAGGTTTACACTTTAATGTAAAAAAAGTTTTATAAACATTTACGATACAAACGATTTTCTCATAATATTTATTGAAGATTTATAAAATAACTCCAGAAACCAGGTTTGACTGGAAACGTTTTCTTAAATATTTATGATCCACAGTAAAATCTGGGAGCAGTCTGTATAAGCCCAAAGAAAGACTACCTTGGTTTTTACCTTGTATTGTAATCTCATCTATTCCTTGTTTATGCAACATGTTTACTTCACTTCTGCTGTTATCAGCTTCTGTTATTATCTTCTCATTACTGCCTTATTATTAGGCTACCACAAGCTATTTCAATTCTGCCCCCTTTCCTTTCATTATTCTTGCAAGGGTTATTTAGTTTATATATCATTTTACTTTTGTTAATGAATTATTTAATATGTAACTTGCTTATCTTTCACTCAGAATAATTTATAAAGTTTAACATAAAATCTAAACCAGATGAAATAAGTACAAAATTGGCTAAAATTGTAAGCATATAGTTGAGCAGAATTCTGGCCAGTTACAGTCTGCCCAACATAATAAGGCACATACCACTTCATATAGAACTCATCATTAGGTCCCTACGTCACTAATAAGGCCTCATTATTAGGTCACTACGTCACTAATAAGATCTCATTACCTTTCCCCCAAGAAATATAAATAGTGGGCTTTCTGCTCCTCAGGGTGTTCTTGCTGTGGGACTCCTACTAGTGTACTACTGAAAATTCTACTGTAAACTCTACTGCTGCTCTGTTTTATATCTGGCTATACTTTGGATTGTTTAGAAGTGAAATTATATTCTTAAATTGTTTACAATAAAGCTTAACATCACTACAGTCAGTGTTTGACTTTAAACAGTACCACCCCCGGTACCCAACAAAACAGGCAAGGTTTTATACATGGTACATGGCGGAGATGACGGGTACTTAACAAGAAAAGAAAATAAGAGAAAAACAATAAAATAGTGAACTGTTGGATAAAGTTATTATCTATAAAAACACTGACAGGACTGCTGCCTGGTAGAAAATTCACGATAGTTAATAGAAATTTAGTTACTAATGGCACTGTAGAAAAACAGGATTTAGTGGAAACAGTAGTAAATTCAAAAGAAACTAACCAGCCTACTGACCTCCAGCCGGTTGTTAACGTTCCTGAAGTGGTTCACAGAGACCTAAAGCAAGCACCCCAGGGAGACCTAAGGGATAATAAACACCTACCCTTCCTAACTGAGCAAGAAAATCACCAAGAAGAAGGACTTTTTCAGTTTCATCCTGGTCCAGCTGCACAACAAGAAGTTCAACCTCCACTAATGGCTGAGCCACTGCAGCAACCACAGGCCCACCAACCACAAGCTGACCCACCCCAGGTCCAGCCTGAGCCAGTTCCACCACAGATAAATGCCATGGCCCTTGCATTCAAGCCTTCATCATTTAATGGCCTTCACCCGGAGACAGCAAATCGCTGATGGCAATCATTTAACCGTTATGCTGAGTTAGCTGGAATACAAGGAAATGCACGATGCAGTTTACTTGGCCTACTGCTAAGTGGTAGTGCTGAGATTTGGTTCAATTCATTACCTGAACAAACGAGTTGATTTTGAAGCACTGGAAGCTGTTTTTCGTGAAAAGTTCATCACAGCTGCACACACACAGCTACAAAGGCAAATGGCAGTTTTAAGCCGTTCCCAGCGACAAGGAGAAACAGTGGATGAATACACTGAAAACTGAAATTACAAATAAGTGACAAAAAAAAGTTAGCATTACTGTGCCTAAGATGACTACCCTAATGACTAGTGTTTATTTGTTTAAAACTCGTCAAGTATATCTAGTCATAAACTTGTCAGTAAACAACTTTTATTAGTCATTAGTTTGTCATATATTAGTCAGAAAAGTCGCCTCTGATTAACTAATGACAAGTTAATGACTAATTAATGACTAGCATACACTTGCTAGTTGTTAGTCAGAGATGCCTATTTCCTGACTAATATATGACAATCATACACGTGTCACTGTGCCAAAGGTAGTCATTTCAGGGACAGTAAAAAGTTTGTCCAAAGATAGTCAAACATATTAGTCAATAGTATGTCATATATCAATGAATTGCCAATGTTAGATCCCTCTCAAATAAATTCTCATCCATACAAAAGTTTATCTTGGACAATAATACAGATGTGTTTGCCATGTCAGAAACCTGGATTCGCCCAGACGCTTCACAGGCGTATCTCAGTGATATCTCCCCACAGGGTTATACCCTTTTTCACCGACCAAGGGAGTCACGACAGGGTGGCGGAGTAGCTTTTCTGGTGAAAAATGAACTGCAAACCAGCCGCATACCTACAGATACTTATTCCTCTTTTGAAAACCTCCTTATTAAAATCTCCTTACAAAACGAATCCTGCCTTTTTCTCAATATATACAAACCCCCATCAACCAGCCCTGCAACTTTCTATGAACAGTTTAATGCACTTCTCGAAAATATCTACCCCACTACAGACAATTTGGTAATCATCGGTGACTTTAACATTCACATGGACACAAATTCCAACGACTCAAAAAAATTTCGTGCTCTTTTAGGGTCCTTTGACCTCCTTCAAAAGGTAAATTTTCCTACTCACATCCTCGGACACACCATTGACTTAGTTCTCACCAAATGTAGAAACGACAACATTTCACACGTCCATGCCACCGAGGCCTTCTCCGATCACTTCTCCATAACATTCAAGGTCAATATCACCCCCCAAAGACGAATCTCTGGAGACACCGTCACTTCCAGAAAATACCACAAAGTCAATATGGAAGCCATGAGAAAGGATCTTCTCTCATCTGAACTTATTGTTGATCCCAAAAATAATTCTGATGCCTTGTACTCACAGTACCACTCCACTCTAACAACTCTCATTGACAAACATGCTCCTTCCATCACTAAACACGTCAGGTCCAAATATATCCATGGGTGGGTAAATGACTGTTATTGCAGCAAAAGAAAGAAAACGTCTCTTTGAACGCCTTTGGCGCAAAAACAAATCCAGTTTCAACAGATCACAATATATCAAAAAGGTTCATATGTATAATAAAATCTGCATGAAAGCGAAATCCGACTTCCTCAAATCCAGAATTCATGACAACCAAGACAATCCTCAGAAACTTTGGCAAACTTTAAACGACGTACTCCACAGATCTGCTGCAAAGGTACTTCCCTCAGTAAATTCTCCTCAACTTTTAGCTAACAAATTTGTTGAATTTTTCACAGAAAAAATCACAAACATTCGTCAATCCTTCGCCAACTCTAATCCTCCTCAATACACTGACTCTGATCCCACACCTCCTGTTTTCTCAGCTTTTTCCTCTGTTTCAGAAGATCAGGTAGCTAAAATCATCAAAAACTCCCCTAGCAAATCTTGCTCGCTTGATCCTTGGCCAACATTTCTTGTAATTGAGTTTTTAGATATCCTCATCACCCCTATCACATCAGTAATTAATGCATCACTCCGTGAAGGAAGCTGCCCTAAATTTTTCAAACAGGCCCATGTAACTCCACTCCTAAAAAAATCAACCCTTGATAGAGAAGTCCTTAAAAACTATAGGCCTGTCTCTAATTTAAACTTTGTTTCAAAGATCTTAGAGAGAGTGGTGTCGTCCCAACTCCTGTCTCACCTGGACGAGTCCTGTCTTTTGATTGGTTTCCAATCTGCCTATAGAAGGTTCCATTCTATGGAAAGTGCCTTCCTAAATATACAGGATGATCTTTTCCTCAATATGTCTGAAGGCAGTACAACAGCCCTAACCCTCCTTGATCTCTCTGCAGCTTTCAACATGATTGACCACTCAATCCTGTTCCACAGATTACATGAATGCTATGGCATCAACGGACTGGCTCTGAGTTGGTTCGAGTCTTACTTGTCGGACAGGACTCAATCAGTCAAGGTAGGCTCTGTACTGTCACATCCCATGGATTTGAAATTTGGTGTCCCGCAAGGCTCTGTCCTGGGGCCACTCCTCTTTTCCATGTACACAAATCCACTCAGTTCAATTATTCAATCTCATAGGGGTATCAAACACCACTTTTATGCATATGACACTCAGTTATACATTACTCTTTCACCATCAAATTTCAGTCAATCTATGACAGCTCTAACGGACTGCCTAAATGATATACAAAATTTCATGGCTGCAAATAAACTCAAATTAAACCCAGACAAAACAGAATTCATCCTTATTGGTTCAAAATACAGTCGTAAACAACTTCATTCCCTTTTTCCCACTGATATTCTTGGGAATAAAGTGGCACCTGCCTCAAATGTCAAAAACCTAGGAGTGGTGTTCGACCCCAACCTGACCCTCACAGATCACATTTCCCAAGTCATTAAGTCTACTCGGTTCCATATAAGAGATTTATATAGGATTCGCCATCTTCTTGACCTTAACACAGCAATTCTCCTTGCAAATGCTCTCATCAGTAGCCGAATTGACTACTGTAATTCCCTCTTTGCCTCACTCACTCACTCTTTCTGAGCTCAAGAGGTTGCAGGGTGTTCAGAACTCCCTCTGTCGAGTAGTCACTAGATCCTCGAGGTACACTCATGTAACTCCAAATCTGGAAAAACTACATTGGCTACCAGTCAAATACAGGGTTCTTTTCAAAATTGGGTTGATCACATATAAGGTCCTTAAGTATGGTCAACCTGTGTACCTCAAGGATAAACTTCATCCATATACCTCATCAAGGAACACCAGACGTAGCAGTCCAAAATACAAATTCCTTCAAGTTCCTTCTTTTGACTCTAAAATACATAAGTCTCATAAGTATCTTACCAAATCTTTCAGCCATCATGCACCTGTTTTCTGGAACTCACTTCCTGTCCATGTAAGAACCAGTCCATCTGTCACATCCTTCAGGAAGCACCTGAAAACCCACCTTTTCAAATCTGCTTTTCCGACCTAGTTTTCTTCCCCACGTTTACACCCACAACCATCGAAATACAGACCTCGACACGTCCCCCACTATGACTTGGATATTATATATGATTAGTTAGCCCACTGAGTTCCCCTTCGGGGAAGATATTGTGCCTGCAAAGCAGTAGATTTAGATTTAGATATCAGTCACCACATAGTCACAAAATAGTCATCTCTGACTAACTAATAATCAGTATATTTGACTATTTTATGACAAACTTTTTACTGTGCCTGAAATGAATACCTTTTCCACATTGACAACTGTATGCTTGTCAAATATTAGTCACAAACTAGTCACCTCTGAAAAACTGAAGACAAATATATTTGACAATTTTATGACAAACTTTGTACCGTGGCTGAAACGACTACCTTTTACTTATTCACGAGGTCCTCAGTGGCCTAGTGGTTAGCAAGTTTGGCATCTAATCATAGGCTGTCACCTATATGGGTTCGAGTCCCACAAGTGGCAATTCTGAGGACCTGTCCCAATATGACCCTGGCTGTTGAACGGGACGTAAAACCCCAACTTTGACCTTTACTTATTCACAAATGAATGTTTGTCATACATTAGTCACAAAGTAGTCACATCTGACTGATGTACACTTGTTAGTTTTTTTCAGAGGTGACTCTTTTATGATTAATATTTTACACTCATTTGTCAATAAGTAAAAGGTATAGTTTTCTCAGGCACGGTAACAAGTTTATCATAAAATTGTCAAATATATTTGCCTTTAGTTAGCCAAAAGTGACTAGTTTATGACTAATGCATGCAAACATAGTTGTCACACAATATATAGGAAAGGTAGTCATTTCAGACAGAGTGAAAAGTTGTCATAAAAGTCAAAGATACTGGTCAGTCAGGGGTCAGTATCTGAAAAGTAGTCCATAGGCACAGCAAAAGCTTGTCATAAAATTGCTAAATATTAAGTTATTTTGTCAGGTGAGTATTTGACGACAAAGTATGTAAATTTCTCACTAATTCACTCAAAATTGCTCCATCTTTTTACTGTTTTTACTCCATATTTCCAATTTTTTATTTTCAGCTAAAATCCAAGATGGTCACCAAAATTTGCAAAAATTAAAATTTTATCCTTTTGTATAGGCTACTTCACTACTACCCTCCAGGTCAAAAATTCACTCGAAATTGCTCTCTTATATACGGTTTCCAAGATATTTAAAATTTTTATTTTCAGCTAAAGTCCACGATGGCCGCCAAAATTTATGAAAATTGAAATTTTACCCTTATGTATAGGATACTTTTCCACTACCCTATGGATCTCTATCTCTTACAGTTTCCAAGCAATGGTCCAATTTTTTCTTTTCCACTAAACTACAAGATGGCCTCCAAAAGTGGTGAAAATCACTTTTGAATAGAATACTTCTCTAGTACCTTCTGGGTCAAAAATTTTCGAGCATACCTTAATAGCTCTTACTCGCTTACCCACAGAGCTAACAGTGCCAAATGCAATACCAAGCAAGCCAAATGTATGCCTAACTTTAGCAAAATAACTTGAATCATTTTCTTTTGAATGCACAGAAACCAACAATAATAAGTTTCGCTATCCTCTTTTGACCTCGATGAAGGGGTCCAAGGTCAAATTCGACAATATCAGAAAATTCGCAGGACATGATTTCCTGTAGGTTGGTTTCACATTGCAAACCTCAAGGACCAGCAATAAGTGAGTTATAAGCACTTTTAAGTTTGGCTATCCTCGTTTGACCTTGAAGAGGGGGCCCAAGGTCAAATCTGTCCACACCAGAAGATTTCCAGCCCATGATTTCCTAGAGGTTGGTTTACCATCCCAGACCTCAAGGACCAATAATAAGTGAGTTATAAGCCCTTATAAGTTTGGCCATCCTCTTTTGACCTTGAAGGAGGGGCCCAAGGTCAAATCTGATCACACCATGAGATTCCGAGCCCATGATTTCCAAAACGTTGGTTTACTATCCCAAACCTCTGGGAACAATATAAGCGAGTTATAAGCACTTTTAAGTTTGTCTATCCTCGTTTGACCTTGAAGGAGGGTCCAAGGTCAAATCTGTCGACACCAAAAGATTTCCAGCCCATGATTGCCTGTAGGTTGGTTTACCATCCCAAACCTCTAGAACCAATAATAAGCAAGTTATAAGCACTTAAAGTTTGGCTATCCTTGTTTCACCTTGAAGGAGGGGCCCCAGGTCAAGTCTGACCACACCAAAAGATTCTGAGCCCATGATTTCCCATTGGTTGGTTTACCATCCCAAACCTCTAAGATGAATATAAGCGAGTTATAAGCACTTTTAAGTTTGGCTATCCTTGTTTGACCTTGAAGGATGGGTCCAAGGTCAAATATGACAACATCAGAAAATTCGGACATGATTTCCTGTAGGTTGGCTGCATATTACAAACCTCTAGGACCAATAATAAGGGAGTTATAACCATTTTTAGGTTTGGCTATCCTCATTTGACCTTGAAGGAGGGATCCAAGGTTAAATCTGACCACACCATAAGATTCCCAGCCCCTGATTTCCTATAAGTTGGTTTACCATCCTAAACCTGTACAACCAATAATAAGGGAGTTATAACCACTTTTAAGTTTGGCTATCCTCATTTGACCTTGAAGGAGGGGCTCAAGGTCAAATCTGACCACACCAAATGATTTCCAGCCCATGATTTCCTGTAGGTTGGTTTACCATCCCAAACCTGTACAACCAATAATATGCAAGTTATACGCACTTTTAAGTTTGGCTATCCTCATTTGACCTTGAAGGAGGGGCCCAAGGTCAAATCTTTCCACACCAGAAGATTCCCAGCCCATGATTTCCTATATGTTGGTTTACCATCCCAAACCTGAAGGAATAATAATCAGTGAGTTGTACGCACTTTTTAAGTTTGGCTATCCTCGTTTGACCTTGAAGGAGGGGTCCAAGGTCAACTCTGACAACATCAGAAGATTCGCAGCACATGATTTCCTATAGGTTGGTTTCACATTGCAAACCTCTAGGACCAATAATAAGGGAGATATAGGCACTTTTAAAGTCCCCTATGTGGGTTACTTCGGCACTCTGTGGATAACCTTGAATTAAGAGCTTCAAGGTCAAATGTGTGCAGGGTTGTAGAGGACATGTATATTTGATATACATATCACCTATGAAGAGATTCAACCTTCTACCTATGAGAAACAGCCAGTAGGAAAATGTCGATTATTTTCAAAGAAATGCACGTGGCGGCCATCTTGTTTTTCAGAATGAGGCTATTTTCCTTCCCAGAGAAGCTTACCTTCCCAATGAAGATATCCTGCAAATTTGGTGAACCTAGCTGCTGTCGTCTTCGTCTTAGAGCGTTAACGCCGAAAATATCTCTACGCGAGGCGGCGGCGGCGGCGTAGCGAATGCTAAGCCAAAGTATCCACTGGATGCTTCTGAGTGCTCTGTGACTGAGCTATGATGTCTCATTCCACAACACTGGGAATCAAACCCAGGCCTCCCAGTCCAATTTTTTGTTACAAGAATGGCAAAAAAATATTCAGACATAACTTTTAAAAAAAAATTTCTCTTTGAGCAATATGTCTCAAATAATGGATAATTGTATCCACAGGAGGCATCCGGTGGATACTTTGGTTTAGCATTCGCTACGCCGCCGCTGCAGCACGTAGACATTTTCGGCCTTAACGCTCTCAGAGAAAAACTACAGGTTCACCAAATTTGCAGGATATCTTCATTGGGGGTAAACTTCTCTGGGACTGAAATTAGCCTCATTCTGAAAAACAAGATGGCCGCCGCAGGCATTACTTTAAAAACTAGAGGAATGCTTTTGCTAACAAAAGCGAAGCGTCCCTTAAAGTTTTAAATGCTTGGTGGTTTTAATAAGCATGCTGTAAAGCTAAGAATGCACAAAGCTACACTGTATGCTTTCCCAGTACCTCTTAATACATTCTGAAGCTATAAAAGCAACGATAAAGGAGATATAAGGCAAAAACTCCAAAGCAGCTATTTATGACCCCAGTTTGACTCATAAGGGGGGGTCGGGGGGTAAAACTGACCGGCTATTTAGACTCTCCACATATGCTTTCCCAATACCTCTTAATACATTCTGAAGGTCTAAAAGCAACAATAAAGGAGATATAAGGCAAAACTCCAAAGCAACTATTTTATGACCCTAGTTTGACCCATAAAGGGGGGTCGGGGGATAAAACTGACCGGCTATTTAAATTCTCCACATATGCTTTCCCAATACCTCTTAATACATTCTGAAGCTATAAAAGCAACCATAAAGGAGATATAAGGCAAAAACTCCAAAGCAGCTATTTATGACCCCAGTTTGGCCCATAAGGAGGGGGTGTCGGGGGGTAAAACTGACCGGCTATTTAGACTCTCCACATATTCTTTCCCAATACCTCTTAATACATTCTGAAGCTATAAAAGCAACAATAAAGGAGATATAAGGCAAAAACTCAAAATCAGCTATTTTATGACCCCAGTTTGACCCATAAGGGGGGGTCGGGGGTAAAACTGACCGGCTATTTAGACTCTCCATATATGCTTTCCCAATACCTCTTAATACATTCTGAAGCTATAAAAGCAACAATAAAGGAGATATAAGGCAAAAACTCAAAATCAGCTATTTTATGACCCCAGTTTGACCCATAAGGGGGGGTCGGGGGGTAAAACTGACCGGCTATTTAGACTCTCTATATATGCTTTCCCAATACCTCTTAAGACATTCTGAAGCTATAAAAGCAACAATAAAGGAGATATAAGGCAAAAACTCAAAATCAGCTATTTTATGACCCCAGTTTGACCCATAAGGGGGGCCGTGGGATAAAACTGACCGGCTATTTAGACTCTCCACATATGGTTTCCTATTACCTCCCAGTACATTTTATAGCTCTAAATGCAATACTTAAGAAGATAATAGGGGGGTTGGCCTAAATTTAAGGCTTTCAGATTGGAAGGTGTCAGAAAATCACTCATAAATGAGACATTTTTCAAGGGATTGCTCCCAAAATCTAATCAGCTCGCGTTTTCGATAGTATGAACAGGTGTGTCAAATTATAAGGCTGTGTAGCAAGTAGTTTTTCCTCAACTGCGATGACGGGGGGGGGGTAAACTTTAAAAAATTGTTTTGATCATGTGACCTTCATAAAGGTCAAAGGTCAAATTTAAGCATGCAGAAAAATTTTCCTACGCCGAAGGTATATAACTGCCAAATATGGTTTGAAACCTTCTAATAATAAGGGAGATATTCAAGAGAGACCATAATGCGGCGGTGGCAGCGGCGGCGGTGGCGAGGAAACTGAGGCAAAAACAAATAAGCGCCCTTTCAGGGATGCTTAATTATCTACATTTTTCTACTGGCTGGTTCTCATAGGTAGAAGGTTGAATCTCTTCATAGGTGATATTTATAACAGATATACATGTCCTCTACAACCTTGCAGACATTTGACCTTGGAGTTTTAAATTCAAGGTCATCCACGGAGTGCCAAAGTACCCCACATAGTGGACTTTAAAAATTTCTATATCTCCTATATTATTGGTTGCAGAGGTTTGCAATGTGAAACAAACCTATAGGAAATCATGTGCTGCGAATCTTCTGATGTGGTCAGATTTGACCTTGGACAAGGTCAAACGAGGATAGCCAACCTAAAAAGTGCTTATAACTCGCTTATTATTGGTCCTAGAGGTTTGGGATGGTAAACCAACATATAGGAAATCATGGGCTGGGAATCTTCTGGTGTGGTCGGATTTGACCTTGGACCTCTCCTTCAAGGTCAAATGAGGATAGCCAAACTTAAAAGTGCTAATAACTCGCTTATCATTGGTCCTAGAGGTTTGGGATGGTAAACCAACCGATAGGAAATCATGGGCTAGGAATCTTTTGGTGTGGTCTGATTTGACCTTGGGCCTTTTAGTCAAGGTCAAACAAGGATAGCCAAGCTTAAAAGTGCTTATAACTTGCTTATTACTGGTCCAAGAGGTTTGGGATGGTAAACCAACCTATAGGAAATCATGGGCTGGGAATCTTTTGCTGTGTTCAGCTTTGACCTTGGGCACCTCCCTGAAGGTCAAACAATGGTTCACTGGCTTTGGTGAGTTGTCTTTCTGGTGGATACAAATTTGCATCGGTTCTCCGATGCATAGGTCAAGTTTTATTTGATTCCAACAGGCATATATTCCTGTATATAAGCTGCATGCACGAATCGTGCATTAGTTTGCAAGCAATTGCTGTGTAGACAAGGACAGAAGTTGTTTCCGATGACTTCTTTCAACAAGGACTTCTTTCAACAAGGACCATAGTTTAGAAGATATTTTTGCATTGAAAAATCACGATTTTGTACATCCATATGTATACTTTTTATAAAAATTAAGCGTGATGTGTGTTATGCACGAAAATATGTATATTTTTGCATTTTTATCATGTTTAAATCGCTTCCTGGTTTAGATCTACGTAGATTTGTTTTTCCACATACATTTTCCACGAACAGAACTCCAATAAGGCTTATAAGTTCATTGAAATTTGTCAACTGACAAACCTTGCCTAGTATAACGAACATCTGACAACATTAATTTGACACAGATTGACAATGGCAGGGGAAGGTATAGTCAGTTGACAAAGTTTGGTCTTTTGCGTGACTAAGTTGTGACAACTAAAATTCATGTGGCCTAATCCACTACAACAATTGCCCCAAATTAAACTGACAATTGAAATAAATAATATAAAGAAGATATATATTGTTATCTTACCCATTCTGGGTAAACTTTTGGGTACATTCTGTCAGCAATCAGCAGCAAGTCACTTTATTATGATGGGTGACAATAGAGGATTCTATCCAACTCACATTTACAACTGTCTGTAAATTGCCTATTTCTCAATTTCAGCTTCGAATATTCATTTCAATTCAACCTATACATCAAATAGCAATTAATATTAGCTATTACTTTACTGTATATGCAGATATTTTGTTTAAAACATACCTACTTCGTAAACTCCCTTCTGTAAACTTCTTCAACCATGCCACGTGGGTAATACTAAAAACGAAATAGTGACTAACATTAATCGGTGACAATTTGAGAGACAAATAAATTACAAACGTTAATTTGACCGCTGTTTTCAGTGTACGTCACAGATGCTCGTTCCAAGATGGTGGATTACAATTACGACGACAACCTCCAGATGACACTCTTAATCAGTGGTTTGAGACCAGAAATTAAGACATCTGTAATGCAGCATTTACCATTCAATGATGTAGAGGAGCTTATTACCAAAGCCAGACATATTGAATCTGCACTTAAAGCTCAAAGTGTTCTATCACTTTCCTCTTACCCTATGAACCTTGCTGCCAGTTCGACAGTTGTAAAAAGCGCAGTAGACAGCACCATAAGTAAGGATCTGCAAGATGTGATCCAAGGCTTGTCTGACAAGTTTGAACAACTCAGCAAACAGATAATCAGATCACAATGGCCAAACCAACCTGAAGAAAGAAATCGCTGGCAAAGGCCACAAATGCCAAACAATGCCAGAAGGTCTCCCTGGTTAAGGTCAAATGTCCCATCACAGCAGCAGAGATATTTCACACCAAACAACCGAGAAGTTGTGCCAACTTGCTGGAAGTGTAGAACAAAAGGCCATGTTCAAAGAGATTGTCGAAAATTTGATGTGAACACACCTGTCTCATCCGGCAGAGCCAGATCCCCGGATGGATGTTTTCGAAGCCCGTCACCTGCACCAAAGCGCAACTATAAGGGAAACTAGATAGCCCTGTTGCAGCACTTTTAGATTCTGGAGCAAACCATTCTATTGTCGGTCCTTCACTGTTTGACTTAATTCCTGAGATGAAAAGCCAACTTACTCCAGTCAAGGAAGAAATAACAGCCAGAGCTGTGAATGGAAACATGGTTCAGTATTACCAAAAACTATTACTACCTATAGAAGTCCAACACCAAGTTCATGATGTTCATGCCTATTTTTCTGATGTGTTGCCCTACAACTTGGTACTAGGTTATGATTATTTAAGGCAAGCTGAAGTAACAGTTGATTTTGGAAGAACATGAAGTAACACAGAAACCAATGATCTATCCACTTGTTTCAACAGAGAACATCACCTTACAACCCTGCAGTGAAACAATAGCTTGGTCCAAGATGAGTGGAAATATGGTGCCTGGATTAGCCATTTTGCAAACTTCTGATAAGATGATGCAATTTGGATTGTCAGTTGCTAATGCACTAGTAACCATTGAAGCACAGAAACCCTGGATTCCAGTCAGAATTCTGAATCCCTATTCCACGCCTATGACCATTCCCAAGAACATGACAATTGCAATAGCACATAGGCTTGGTATTGCAGACAATATTCTAGAGTTTGATACAGGCGAAAGTCAGCTACTCAGTAATACAACGACTCAACAGAAGGTCAGATTTCAACCACCAGATGACTTTACTGAGCTGTTTGATCTCTCCCTTTCTACATTCACAGAACAGCAAAGACAAGAGCTCCTGTGCTTACTATGGGAATATTCAGATGTGTTTCTAAAGAAAGATGACAAATTAGGTTGTACTGATGTTTTAGAATTCGATATCACCCTGACACAAGATGCCAAACCATTCAAAGCCAGCCCATATAGAAGTAATCCAAAATTGAGGAAAGAAATTTCTAAACAAGTACAAGAAATGTTAGATGATGACATCATCCGCCCCAGTGTTTCACCTTATGGAAGCCCTGTACTCTTAGTGTCCAATCCTGACAAGAGTTACCGCTTTGTGGTTGACTATAGGCACCTGAATTCTATGACTGTTAAAGATAATTTCCCAGTGGCACATTTATTGGACTCACTCCAATCTCTTGGTTCCTGTCAAGCTAAGTACTTTTCAACAATGGATCTTCAGTCTGGATATTTTCAGGTACCTGTAGCAGAGTCCTCCAAACAGTACACTGCCTTTGTTACTCATGACGGACTTTATGAATTCAATCGCATGAGTTTTGGACTGACCAATGCCCCTGTCTGTTTCAGCCGACTGATGTCCAGAGTTCTACAGAACCTGAATTGGGAAATTGCTTTACTATACTTGGATGATATAATTGTCTTCAGTAAAACCTTTGAGGAACACATGATCAACCTCAGCAAAGTCTTTGACCGTCTTCGAAGTGCCAACCTTACTTTGAAGCCCACCAAATGCTTCTTTGGCCGAGAGAAAATTAGGTTCCTCGGGCACCTTGTCAGCTCTGACGGATTGGAACCACTACCAGACAAGTGTCAAGCTGTAAAAGATTTCCCAACACCTAAACGTGTCAGAGATGTCCGAGCCTTCCTTGGACTAGTAGGCTACTACCGGAAGTATATTAAAGATTTTTCCAAAATAGCTCCCCCTCTAACTGATTTGACAAAGAAGGAAACCTGTTTTAAGTGGAGCACTGTTTGTGAGAAAGCCCTTCAGACTTTGAAGGCCAAATTGCTAGAAGCCCCAATTCTGGCCTATCCAAACTACAGTAATGGTTATATCTAGTGATCTCAACGAGTATCCGGATATCTGGGTACCCGAACCCTGAATATTTACCCGAATCCGAAATCACATACCTAAGCACCCAAAACTACTGTCAATATCGCCCACTTTGGCTGACGAGTACAGACATATCTCGACTTCATAAATTCATCTAAAAATGAAGATATTTAATTAAAATACACAAGAGTAATGTTTTCTCACCCTTATACACCACTTATAGTATTTTATTTGTCTTTTATATTGGTTGTTTATGCACTGTCAAATGCCGATACCCTTTGAAAATCGTCAGTATATTAACACAGTTATGTAATTCCGAGTACATGAAATATTGTGTATATTGCCTATATAGTGATATGCACACCTTAATAAAATAAAAGTACGATATTTTTAAAAAGTAGTTCATAATTTAGCATCAATAAAGTCCACATACCTGTCTGAAAAAAAATAAAGTTTCAATTCCGAAACTACATTCGAGCAACAGTTAATGCTTTACTGATAGGTCATGTGACTCCACTTTTACGGACACTGCAATAAACAACCGTGTTTTGAATGTACAGAAATCTTTTCTTGGTTAACATTTCTTCTGTGTTGTACTGTTTTGAATGCAAAAATGGTGGCCGACGAGATATAAAGCAAATGGTTGGATCCCATTATTTCTGTAAGTTTTAAGTTTGTAAATGTGGAGATTTTTGTAGAATCACCTATTATCGCCCATCGGTGCGAGTACCCGGGTACCCGCCCACTAAAATCCATACCTACCCAGTCCCACCAAAAAGGGTATTTTGAGAATACAAGTTATATCCTGTACATAGATGCCAGCTCTGAAGCAATAGGCATGGTTTTATCACAAATACAAGATGGCCAAGAAAGAGTGATCAGCTATAGTGGAAAAAAGCTTAGTACAGCAGAAACAAAATTTAGTACCACCGAACGTGATTGTTTAGCTGTTGTTGTAGCCTTCAAACATTTTGAACCCTACCTCAGAGGAGTCCATGTAACAGTGGTTACTGACCATTCTGCCCCGAAGTGGATCCTCGATCAAAAAGAACCAAAAGGTCGGATTGCCCGATGGGTTGCCTTCCTCCAACAATTCAATTACAGCATCAAGCATGTTCCTGGATCAAAGATAGGAAATGCGGCTGGCTTGAGTCGCAGACAATATGACTGTTCTAAAGGCACTGACAATAAGGGTCATCTTCATGAAGAAACCAATCTTGAAGATGAACTGGACAAAGAAATTTTTCTGGATGGCCCTTTGACTGCTAATGTTGCCCCAATAACCTTCAAAGGACGAAGAACTAGATTGAAAGGCCGACCAAGTACTCAAGACAAATGCCCCGTCATTAGACTACGTGAAATTTCATGGTCAAAAGAAAATGTACGAAAATTTCAAGAACAGGACCGCAATGCTGGATTAATGATTAAATATTTGGAAGATGACACATTACCTGATGACAAGGCCAAAGCTAAAGAACTTGTCCTTGCTAGAAACTTATACTTCATAGAAGATACAATTCTGTATCACCTGCTAGATACCAAAGTGACAAAGCCCAAACGGCAAATTGATGAAATCTATGCATGTTTGGTAGTCCCAGAAGAACTGAAGTTTGACATACTCACCTCAGTTCATGGAGATCTAAATTCTGGACACTATGGCACTCACAGAACATATAGCACTTTACGTTTAAAGTATTATTGGAAGGGAATGTACAAAGACTGTAAAAACTTTGTGACATCATGTGAAAAGTGTAACACCAGGAAGAACCCTGCAAAGCCAACCAAAGCGCCACTCCAACCTTTAGCACCAGCCAACATTAATGAACGCTGGGCTATGGATATAGTGCACATGCCACTCACACCAAGAGGAAACAAGTACATCCTAACTTTTACAGAGTATTGCTCGAGATACATTGAAGCCTTTCCCTTACAGAACACTCAAGCAGTAACCATCACAAGAATACTTGTGAATGAAATATGCTTCAGATTTTCCCCACCACAGTACTTGCTAAGCGACTTAGGAAGTAATTTCATTTCTGAAGCTCTCAAAGAAACCTGCAATCTCTTTGGGATTGAGAGGATATATACGAGCCCATATCATCCACAAACTGATGGCCTACTGGAGAAATTTCATTCCACCCTGGGAAAGAATTTGTCCATGTATGTTGCCAGAGACCACAAAGACTGGGATTTATATGTCAGAGGAATTTGCTATGGCTATAATACTTTAATTTGCACCGAATCCACACAATGTTCTCCTTTCTATCTGATGTTTGGAAGAGACCCATTTACTCCACTGGACACTGTACTGGCAGTTCAGAAAGAAATACCCAAAAATGTTGAAGAGTATGCCCTGCAATTGGCTCATTCGAGAGAAATAGCCAAGCAAAATATTGCAGAGACTCAAAAGAAGATCAAGATGAGATATGATGACAACAGTAATTACAAACCCATAGAACCTGGAGAACTTGTTTGGATTTTCTTCCCTGAAATCAACGTTGGTGGAAGTCCTAAGCTGTTTCATAATTGCTCTGGTCCATATCTCCTGTTAGAAAAAATAAGCCCAACTACAAGGTAGCACAAGCTCATGATATGAAACCACTGAAAAATGCAATACATGTAAACCGCATGAAAAGATTCCATCACCAAGCCATTGTACCACCTCCACCTACAGATTTACAAAACCTACAAGGTGAATCTGTTGCAGAAGTTGATGACTTAAATGTGATTGACCACAAAAATTTCAATGATGTGAAAGCCACAACAAAAACTTTCATCCCAAATGAGCCACCTTTGCCGAGTGATAGACCAACCCCAAATTTGGATCGACTAGTAGATGTAGAACTACCAGATCCACCAGTACTGAGAACCGAAGTTGATAGCCAGAAAGATGAGTGATCACCAGAGTATGAGATAAATAGGATCATAAAGGGAAGGTATAATAAAGATGGTGACATTGAGTATCTTATTGACTGTAAGGGATATCCCACCTCGGCCAGAATGTTTGAGCCATTGGAGAACTTAAATGAAGCTGCAAAAGAATTTGTGCGCACGAATAAAATTCCCATACAAGGAAAAAAGAATAAAGGATCATCGAGTTAACCTCACTTCGAGCATAAGCCATCAAAAGATCGTGATCAAATCACCAATGATATAAGACTTCTCCAGTGAGGATATAGACCTTTAACTTATGGCCTTTACGCAGCACTTTAGTGAAGAAATCAAGGCCTTGTGTAGTAATTGAGATTGAAGTGAAAGAATATATATAAGAATAACTATGTCACTGTACATCACACTATATGAGGATTATAGCCACTTATTGTCTTGGTATCGTTTCAGATGAAGCCCTATGTTGATGTGACCTACATCACTATTTGGCTACTAGCATTGTCCTGTGGGAAATGTTCAAGCCTGTATAAAATGTCAGAAGATGCAACAGTTGTTAGAGAGAATTATGGAGTAACTTTCCATAAGCAAGGCATCTTAGATAACGCTCACAGTGTTTGGCATCAAACCTTCATTATACCTCTTGAAGCTACGAAGCTTTCCGATGTCCACCTTTACTGTGTGAAAAATGGTCCTGATGTTGGCAACTCCTCAATCAGCTTACAAATATTTTGCCCTGCACTCAGCACCTATAATGAACGTCATCGCCAGTTAAGACATGACATCCAATCTGCAGAAGAGAATATTTACAGAATGCTGCAAGAAAACAACCCATTAAGAGCTAGAAGAGCTATATTAGGATTTGTGGGAAGATTTGCATAATCTCTTTTTGGTGTCTCTACTGAAGAAGATACTTCTATTCTAGCTAAACAGATTCAAACACTTCAAAATTTGGCCTCTGAAAATCAAGAAGACTTAATGACGCTTTTCGATGATTTCCAATCATACATTGTGAAACAGAACAAAAACTTTGAATTTTTGCAAAATACAACCCTTCTGAACCATGAGGCACTTACATTTATCACATCACTCATGGAAAAGACAATCGATTCTCAGCAAGAACTGGCCCGATTGATAAACATTTTGCATATTTACGGAAGCCAGTATGTAACAACACTTATTGACATTCGCTCCCATTTACATCAGACAGAGGATGTCATTCAAACTTTATTACAAGGCTATTTGCCTTATTATTTTGTTCCACTAAGGGAATTACAAGGACTACTAGAAGACATCACCAAAGAAGTAGGAAAATTAGGCCCATTTCATCTGACCCACAAAGACGTCGCATTCTACTATCACCTGCAAGACATTGTGTACACACTGGTTGATGACAAACTCTTCATCAAAATCAGGATACCCCTGACAGCCAGCACCACTGCATTCACTCTATACAGGATTCATAGTGTGCCCATCCCTTTGAGCGCAAACCAAGAAGAAAGAAAAGTAACTGAAATCGAAAAACCATATTTAGCAATCATCCAAGATAAATTGTTTTATATGCTATTATCAAAAAGCGAGTATCAATTTTGCACTGGTAATCATCTCAAAAGATGCAACCAAGCTCTTACTATGAAAGAAAGTAGCACATCTAATTGTGCACTAGCTTTGTTTTACGATAAGCCAAAATCAGTTGCTGAATTATGCACTGTTACACTCCTGCCTAAATCAAAATATCATGATTCCCACATAGTGACAGTTTCTGATAACTCATATCTAATCTCAAGTCCAGACACCCATTGGATACAAATATGCCATGGAAAAGCTCCTGTTGAAATTGCTCCATGTAAACTTTGTATCATCAAATTACCTTGTGCCTGTTCATTAAAAGGACAAACGTTTTATATTCCCCCAACCCTACAACATTGCACTAAAACTTTGACACCTGCAATTAATCACTCCCTTAACTTGGCTGCTCTTTTCCATTTTTATCATGATAATAAAATTCTGTATAACCTTTCAGCTAAATCCTTTTTCCCAGATCCAGTCACTCCTGAAATCCCACAGATAAGAGTGATTTCAAAAGAATTTAACTCTGTAGTACAACAGGAATCAAAAACGAAATTATCCCTGAAACAGATAGCTCACAACATTCGCAAGAAACGAAAGATGTTTTCGGACAAAATGTCAAAACTCAGCAATGATTTGGGCATACTGTTGCAACCTACAGTAAGTACTGCACTACCAGTGATCTCTTGTGTAAATTTTGTACTAGTTGTATTGGCACTAGCCACCACAATTAACATCTATTGTAAGATGTTAATGTTAGCAAAAGCAGTTCATGCCCTCAATTTGTTACCACCCTCAAGTGCTAATGCTCCAACTGAACCTCCTGTGTTAGAATTTTCAAACACTACACTTTTCATTTTCTTTGTTGTAATTTTAACCATTCTTTTAGTTGTACATTGCTTAAGGAAAGCCCAACAGCGCTGTGACCTAACAAGAAAGATGACCCCACATACTAAAATCTCTGTTGTATTCTTTGGTGACAATGATTATGTCCCTATTGATCTTACTCACACTGGTTTTTTGGCTAAAGACTTGAAATTGCATGTTCCATTTGAGATAGTGCCAAGAGTAGTTTTATCACCTCTCAGAAGGAGAGTGTACATGAAATGGGGATCATTTTCACTAACTACTGACAGTGGCTACTCTTTTAAATTACCAAAGGAAATTATTATTCCTTTGTCACAAATGTTTATGGCAAAACGAGTATTTCTCAATTTAACTGAAATACAAATAATGGCATGTACTTTAGGTGAATATCTTGAGATCTATAAATGGCTGCTTCATTCACCAAACATAACTTGCAGTATAAGTAAGCGAGTGACTCCAGAAAGACAACTCAGTGTCCGCTCTGATGACTAATCCCCAGTGGTCATCAGAAGACAGATAACTTTTGCATGAAAACTAGAATATTTTACATTTGTATAGTGCATGTGTTTATATGTTAGTTTGCTACTTTATATTCAGTTTTTAGTTATTTAATTACAAAGTTTATAATGTTTATACTGCATGCAACTTTCTCAGCTATCTACTTCATCAACATTTCTTTTTCCTTCAATTCACCTTTCAATCAATTTCAGATGGATAATTTAAAGGACGACTCATCACTATCAGATGTTGAGCATATCATCACTGAAAACAAAAGTTAGTTGGTCTAACAAAGAAAAGTTGGTTGATCCTATGATGTCTAATTTAACCAACCAAGTTAGTTAAATCAACCAAGTATGTTGGTTGATAAAACAAAAGAAAGTTGGTTAGATTTAACAAACTAAGTTGGTTCCTCAAACAAAGCATACTGGTTACCCCAACTAAAGTGATTGGTTTGTACTACCAGATGACTTAGTTTATTCTGCTAAGTGAGTTAGTTACTGGAACAAAGTTGGTTGGTTAGTGTGGTTACTTTTATTGGTTAGACAGGCCAATGTAAGTTGGATACCTAAACTGATTTCATTGGTATATCTTTACCACGCCACCTGCTTCTCCATCTCCACCAAACTCACCAATACCAACAATATTCTCACCACCATCTCCATATTACACATCCGATGGCCAATCCAACAGATGCCCAATTTCAAATGAATGCTTAATACCAAGCTTGAGAGAAGATTTTGAGTACTCCGCATCAGATCACAATTCATTATCTGGATCTTTCACCCCAATATCAGAACTGGAAGAATTAGAGACATCTCAAAGTTCATTATCTTCCATATATGATGACCAACGTCAACTCAGGAGTCCCTTATCTTCCTTGGATGAGGAACAGTCAGTAGTCACAGACAGACACTATCTGTTTGACTACTCTAATTCAGATGATATTTCAGATACAGATTCAAGTGACAGCTCTTCATTACCAGACATTGACCTCTCACCATCACTTCCCTCCTTGGAACGGTCTACTCTGTTTAGACAAAATAACCAGATTTTTATGACACATACATGGTCTTGCCTTGGCATGTGTTCCCAACTAACTCGTCTCACGAATGTTGTTAGACCTACCCCAAATACCAACTAATTTTAACCCCCCCCATTATCTAACTGATACTTTGATAACTCCATGTCTCTCATTTTCAGATTGCAAGTTCATCAATACAGTCCTCTTCACATGATGAAAAGACAGAATCTGTCCCGAAAAGGATAAAGAAACGTAACAGCTCACCTGAATTCTGTATCCCCTCTTCATCCTTGAAAGATGAGCATGATGATGGCAGTGACACAGATCAGACACATCAACCTGTAGTCCTACCAAAATTTAAGATCTTGATAGGAGGTTATGTGGCCCTCTATGGCCCTCTTCCGGAAGGAATGACACCATCTGATTACCTCAGTGATGTCGATTCTGCACCTTCCGCACCACCTTCCGATGATGAAGACTCCAAATCCTCCAACTCAGATGAAGAAAAACACATTGGCTTAGCTGTAGAACAATCCACATCCTCCTTGAATATGAACCGGTGTAAACACATAGAATGTCAGCATTGCATGCAAAAGCCCAATCTGCTTCCTGCCAGTACTAATGACTACAACTACTTACACAGCAAGTTGAGAACATTGCATGTGGAACAACCTTCGTTGTATGAGCCTGACACTCATTTGCTTAAACCCTCTTCATCAAAATCTAACTCTGTTTAGCTTCAAATTAACTATGAACACCAAACAACTGCAGTTTCACAAAAACTTTCCATAAAACATGATTTCTTTCAGATAATCTCAACCTATATGATGGATACCCCAGACTGCACTACTTCTTCATCTCTGTCAATACAAGATGGCTTCATTTGTCTCTCTCCATCGATGCTTATAGATGGAACCATCTCCAAAATTACTCCCATGAACTCTACAGATGAAGCAACCATGACCTCATTTCCTGCAACAAAGGAAACAATGGAAACCTCATCTCACACTTCTTCTGATGATTGTACTATCACAGGATTTACCTCACAGCCGTTAGTTACTGGATCAAACCCAGTACCAACTTCAGAATCAACTCACTCACATTCTACAAATGTCACCTCCTCAACTTTCCCTCACTCCTTCTCATCAACATCTAATCCATGTATATCTAGTGAGACTTTTGAAACACCCAAAAACAATGAATCAAAGACCCCAACTTCTCCTGCTAGTAGATACACATCCATTAGATTTGGTTTTCCTCACTTTGAAATTCCTGGTTTGTTATCTAAAACCTCACATTCAGTCATGATTGACTTAGATGAAGTCGAACTTCATTTTCCTCATTTTAACTTCCTTTTG
Source organism: Sabellastarte sp. h YS-2021 (assembly GCA_964017235.1). Classification (NCBI taxonomy): domain Eukaryota; kingdom Metazoa; phylum Annelida; class Polychaeta; order Sabellida; family Sabellidae; genus Sabellastarte; species Sabellastarte sp. h YS-2021. The sequence continues at coordinate 118,781,304 of OZ024928.1, forward strand.
TTCACCAGACATCTTGCAAAGTTGCCCTTTCCCACAGAAGTATTTTCATCGCCAACCACCATCCATGTCATTTCACAACACCCAGAATATTTGTAGTACTACCTGCAACACTTTTTTATTTTCTCACTGGTCCATGATTTATAAATTTATACTTCCTCATTCTCTTCATTTTCACTGAAAATCGGGTCTACCTCATGCCAATGTAAACTGCTATTGAGAAACTGTATACTATTTCATTTAAAACTTATTTTTTGTGTATATATACATTACTAATTTATGTGTACATATATTAATATTCATTGTATATAACTTTATACTTCTACCTCAGTGTGTTAATACCTCAAGTGCTATAGCTTTAAGGTGCTATAAATTTATTGTAAAAGTATTTTAAGACATGTATTTTCTGTGTTTAAAATTTACCGCACTACCTCAGTGATACAATATTATATATGCACAATTTTATAAAATGATTAGACTAACCTCTATATTTTGCTAAGTACTACTTAAGGTGCTATATTTTATATGTTTCATTCTGTATCATGCTATGTAAAATCTTTATACAGTCTTGACTAGTACAGATGTTTTAAATATCTATGTCTCTACCAAGTATAAAGATGTCAAGTTGATTAAAATCTTGGATAGACTTCACAAATCTTAGAATTTGTTGTATATATCTGCTACAATATGTTTGCTGTGTTCATAGTAGTTCACAGTTTCTTAAAGTTACAGTTCTTATGTTATATTTCAAATTTGCATTATTTTTTATTAGTAACTTTCTGGTATTATATTGTTACGCTACAACTAATTTTCCATATTTTTTTTACACTTCGAAGACGAAGTGAAATTTCAACAGTGGGTGTGTTCCACAGTAAAATCTGGGAGCAGTCTGTATAGCCCAAAGAAAGACTACCTCAGTTTTTACCTTGTACTGTAATCTCATCTATCCCTTGTTTATGCAACATGTTTACTTCACTTCTGCTGTTATCAGCTTCTGTTATTATCTTCTCATTACTGCCTTATTATTAGGCTACCACAAGCTATTTCAATTCTGCCCCCTTTCCTTTCATTATTCTTGCAAGGGTTATTTAGTTTATATATCATTTTACTTTTGTTAATGAATTATTTAATATGTAACTTGCTTATCTTTCACTCAGAATAATTTATAAAGTTTAACATAAAATCTAAACCAGATGAAATAAGTACAAAATTGGCTAAAATTGTAAGCATATAGTTGAGCAGAATTCTGGCCAGTTACAGTCTGCCCAACATAATAAGGCACATACCACTTCATTTAGAACTCATCATTAGGTCCCTACATCACTAATAAGGCCTCGTTATTAGGTCACTACGTCACTAATAAGATCCCATTACCTTTCCTCCAAGAAATATAAATAGTGGGCTTTCTGCTCCTCAGGATGTTCTTGCTGTGGGACTCCTACTAGTGTACTACTGAAAATTCTACTGTAAACTCTACTGCTGCTCTGTTTTATATCTGGCTATACTTTGGATTGTTTAGAAGTGAAATTATATTCTTAAATTGTTTACAATAAAGCTTAACATCACTACAGTCAGTGTTTGACTTTAAACAGTACCACCCCCGGTACCCAACAAAACAGGCAAGGTTTTATACATGGTACATTTATAAAATAGCTGAAGAAATGAAGGTTATGCTGGAAATGCCTTTCAAACATTCATCATGAAATGCACAATTTTAAAGCAACTATATTACAATTTTAGACATAACTATAATAACTTCATTGGTGAGCAACTTAAAAAGATATTGAATTTGACCTCTGACCCCATTATTATTGAAACATTACCATGCTCATTTGTAATGTTTTTGTAACATTTGTCATTAAATGTTCAATAAACGGTATACATAAAACGTTTTGAAAACATTCTATTATAAATGGGTTTTGTGCCCATCATTTTTAACCTTCACCAAATGTTTCGTTTCAAACATTTGCAAAATCCAAAACTATTTACTGGAGATTATCAGGTATGCTCTGCTATTGCACAATCCATTTACACAATTAATAAAAAATCAGCCACCAAGGCAGGGAGAAATCAGCCATGAACAATTTCATACAGACAGGACAATCAACAATAACAATATTCTGTATCACTGTGGATATGAAAGTTTCCAGGTAAAGGTTGATGACACGGAGGTCATTGCTACAAGGCCATGGTGATGGGGCTTTCCACTATGGTGATTATATCCCCGATGATCCCTTATTCTTGCCATTCAGGAGGAGGATCTTTTCACTTGCAATGATCTTACAGCCATAGAAAACTATAAGTGGGCCAATCGTGTACATAAGTTCTGGTACTTTCCCATTGGTTCCTGATTGGATGTGTTCGGAACTCAATTAGATTTATCACTAACTGATAAATTCAAATAGGGCTGTTTCCACTATTGTAATCCGATCTCAATCCTATTTTCTGATTGAAAAAAAAATGAAAAAAGAACATCCATAATCCATAAGCTGTTTGCGATTGTTTTTGTGATAACTTTCTGAGTGCTTCCTGAAAGGTTCCAGAGAGTTTTCCACTGGATGTGTCCAATTGCCTTTCAGTACTTTGTGATTGCTTTCTGAACACAATCACTTTCCAAGTCCTCCCAAAGGGTTTTCTAACACAAAGATCAACTTGAGATGCTAAATATTGCTCCCCAAATATTAAGATATGCTTAAGGTTGGTTTATGGTGGCTTTAGATTAGGTCCTTGAATACAAGATGTGATAAGGATTATCTACAGGTTATAATAAATTCCAACAGTTATAGATATTATGCTCATATTATAGTTATAGTCAATCTGGAAGCAATTGTGTCATTTCTTAAAATACTAAATGTTTAAATTTATGGTGAACTGTAGCATGATCAAATTGAAATAGTGTAAAACTGCTTTAATATATCAGACATTTGGTAACTTGACATGAAATGAGACATGACTTACTGCTTATTCATGGTGAAGAGATTGTTTTTGTACATTCTGATATCATCATGTGATGATATCATATGTTATGTGTAAATTGTTATCTTAAAATGTCTTAAATATTTCTGTTGGCTAAAACATAACGTTATGTTAACATATTTAAAATACCTATGGATAAAGACATGTACAGCGCAATCCAACGACATAAATGAAATTGTTCTAGGAAGTACTCAAAGTTAAAGGATTTCAGCATCTCTTTGCATATTCTTAAAGTTATGCAATAAATTGAGTTTTAATAATCATTATGTCATCTTCCCCATGTCCGTTCAACTGTTTTTTTTCACCTAATAAAATATGTACCCCATATTTTCAAATTGTTGTGGCTTATCGTGAGAAAAAGATAGTAACAGTTTTTTTCAATTCAAAGGACTCTGGGGATGACTTGAGTTGTTCAACCAAAACACTTTTCCTTTTAACTAGAACAAAATGACCAAACTACTACCTACCTGAAAATGAAATAACTTAATTATTTTTCAGTTTATTGAAATAAGATATACTGTTTTACTTTAAACTCTAAGCAATAAGCAGTACAAGGGTTAAGACGAAATGAATGGATTGTTAGCATCTTTTTTTCTGGTTATAAAACTGAGTAACATACGAAGAAAGTTAATCTCCACTGTGACATATATAATGTGGCAGAAATGAAAGCATGAAGGTTACATGCATAATTTATGCATACTTTGCTTGTTTCAGCAGTAGATGCACAAAATCTTCAATCATCTGCACAAATTGTTCATGATATAGGACAATATGTAAAAATTACTCCCCCTTTTTACATTATCATGATATGTCTGTATCCTATAGATTAATCAGATTTATTAGTTAATGAATGATGTTAGTAAATTTATTTTGTGAATATGTAATGATGTTATTGTAAGTAGGCTATTCCCTTTCATAAAGAAGTGTAAAAATTAGAATAGAATCCAGCAGTTATGAATACAACTGAACTTGTAGTTTTGTATTGTATTATTTGTATTTTGTATTGTGAATCAATTGCAGTAGATTTATCATTAAGACATGTGGTATTTTGTTGTTCCCACGAAATTCTTGTTGATGTGTGTAGCTTTTCACCTTAGCTTTGACGGGATGGTCTGTATGTCAAAAACAAAAATATATATCTTAATGAGTTGCTTTTTCTTCTAAAGTTTTATCTAATATAAAGGCTATGGATTTTTCCTGTTAGTGTAAATAGCCTTAGTGTAAAATCTGCCTTCAATATAGAAGGATCAGACATGCAGGAGTACATTAATGAAGTAAACATATATGCATCTCAAACATAAAATGCAAAGGGTTGTACAGTTCAAAGTTGCACGGGGATTGCTTGGGGAAAATTTTATATCGTTTAGCAAACAGGGAGCTTACTGTCTGGAAATAGTTTTTTTCTCTGATTACCAAATTACCAATGGTAAAGACACATGGAATTGTTAAGGCCTAGTCGGTTGTCTATTCAAGGATTATCCGGACAGAAGCCCAGATCTCATAACTGGGGTAGATCATGTACAAAATGATAAAATATGCAAAAAAAGGAGAAAAATGCAAATGCATCCTGACATTTTTATTGCACTAGGAACTAATCAGGAACGAGAAGAAGTTCATATCCATGTTTATGTCCCAGATGGGAGAAGACTATGGGGGATAGGCTAATCTGAATAATTAAGTCTTAAACTTTTGTTTGAATCCAGTAATACTATCTGGGGTCCTAATGGATTGAGGGGGCTTGCTCCATTCAGTAGGAGCAGCTACTGCAAAACTGGTCATCACCATGTGGTTGTTTGGTCTAGTTGAGGAAGCTGAGAGGTGGTTGCCACGTTTTAAATCATTACACTTAATTATAGACCACAAATATAGGGGCTCGCTGAAATTTATGGTTTTCTAAGTAAGTAGGTTGCATTTAAACAGGATGTGATACCGCATGGATAACCAGTGTAGTTTATTTAAGAAAGATGTAACATGACTAGACTGGTCTACACACAATGTGATATGAGGTATAAGGTCTTCTTGAAGTCTGTTAATGTTTGTCTTTTTGTGTGTGATAAAGCAGTGAATTACAGTAGTCCAGGTGGCTGCTTACCACGGCATTAAATTCTAGACTTTTATAGCACTTAATCTCCCCTTAACAAAAGGAGACTCTAAGGCATAACAGCATAAGACATTCAACCAAATTCAGTATCCAGGGACAGAATGAGGTCGAGCACTGTAAAGAACGCAAGGGGATAATTAAGACTAAGGTGGGTATACCTTGGGGTACAGGTAGGTTTTAAGCCACTTTTGCCACTCTTATAGCCGTTTTATGGTTGAGATACCTGCTACCCCCAGATTTTTGGACATGATAATAGCACACATGACATAGATTAGCTACATGTCTTTGCATTGAGTTATCAGCATACAAGATGATACCATGTTTTTTTTACTGATTCAGCTGGTTCCATGATATTTCTGAGGAGATATGCAGGGAACATTGACCTCAATGAATTTCTTATTCGATCATCCCCAATCAAAACAAAATTCAATTTTGTCTGGATTTACTTGAGTTTATTATTTCCCATCAATACCTGGATGGCCTCAAAGCAATAAGCCAGAATCCAGCAGCATCAAGAGGTGGCCGTGGAAATAGCCCTCAGGTGTATGGTTCTGGATAATTTTGTGATGAAACACCTTAATAAGGCTGCAGAGGAGAACCTAAACCAGGCGGGCAGCCAGTGGCCACAGAAGTGAGAATAAGATTGGAAAATTAATCACTACTGGCAAGGAGAAACAAGAGCCAATCATGAATTAATTTGTAAATGAGGGGCCAGTATTATGGAAGGGTGAACAATTATAATGCGAAACTTAGCCTGGGGCTGAAACTATAACAAGTTCTTTTCAAGACCAATCAAAGGTCCTTTTCACGACTGTGAACTATTCAAAGAACGTTTATTTGAGTGGGTGTTAAAACCCACACACAGTCCATTTTTATTCACACAATACAGAACTGATCACTTAAACAATCAATAATATTTCCGTGGATTACATTAACAAATCAGATTTGAACCCAAATACTCTTTTGTCCAAAACTTGACTTAAATCCATGTACGTTGTAATGTCACAAGATGGATCTGAACCCAAATGTAACACTTTCCTAAACTGAACTCAAAGCCCCATGCAAACTGGAGTTGAACCCATGTACTTCATATTTGACAGATAAATCATTATTCTGAAATGCTGAATGGAGGAAGGGTTTGGGACTATATTTTTCCAAAGTTTTTTTTTGTCCAAAACCTTTTTGTCCAAAGATTTTTTTCCTAAGTTTTTTCCAAAGTCTTTTTAATTATCCCTTTTTCAGGTAATTTCGGAAAGGGGATAAACTATTCAATTACATTACTGGGGACTTTTAACAATTTTATGGTTGTACTGTTGAACTGTTTTTTTTTTCTCTTTGTTTTTGTATGAGTGATTTTATGGAGAAGACAGTGTTATGTACATAATTTGGGAGATAAGCAACAGTTTATTATTTTTTTTTCAATTTTTCTGGGGTTTTTTACTAGTTAGTAAATAAATTGTTTTAGACGTTAAAAGTGACGCATGAAAGCCTTGAAAGACGAGCGACAACCATGCTGAGTAAGTTTTGGACATCCTTCATATTAATTGGGAATGTTTTTTTTTTGGAGATAATCCAAATAAATTTATAAGTTGTATCGAACCGTACTTAATAGTTTTACCCGTAGCGTTCTCCGTTTAATTTTTTGGGCGATATTACAAGGCTTTAACACAGGCTGAGTCATAGGCTGAATATAGGGGTGAGTACGAAGAAATGGAAAACTTAATAGACATTTTCTCACCACTCTGGGTTATTAGATATTGAAACTGGGGGCCTGAAACTGACGTAATTTTATCCAATTTTGGTATTTTTTTTTAAATTTCAGTTTGTATAGATTCAGTGTTCTGCAGGTAAGCAAGTTTCACATACTCAGTGTCCCCGGACCACCAGTTATTTAGTCCTGAAATTCAGGAATGGCCCAGTATACAGAAGGCAGCAGTCCACATACACGCGTAGCGGTAGCGATTTGAAGTGGGTACGATATGCGTGCGCATACTGTATCCCGTATAATCGGCCTAACTCATAATTTCGGCTGATTATGTCTACTGTATATGTGCCATTAAATACGTGAATTCACAGTTTCAAATGCCTCCTTTTCACAAACGGCCTTGTAAGGTCAAGTGGGTAGAAACAATCCCGTCTGTGACAGAGGAATCAGGAAGTAGCGAAAATCAATTTATATGGATACTGTATAGTTAAGCATATATGCATGTAGCTAATCTATGTCATGTGTGCTATTATCATTTCTTTGGACAGAAAATCACAAAAGGCACAACGCCAGCAATGACCTCAATTTCAATTTTGTCATTTTGACAAAATTCAGTGTCAATTTGAAGCACTCCATAATCCATCCCTATTTTGGTATACACTAGTGCTGGGACGAGTTGACGGAAACTCGAGTTACAACTCGATGGGCGATAATTGGGGGTAACATCGATCGGCGCAAGTGAAACTCGAGTTTTTTGTAAACGTACATATTTTAACCATCTAAGGCTGATACTTCACCATAACAATAGAAATATCTGAAATTTTCAGAAATATATTGTATTTTTACTTTATTCTGACTTAAATCAATGAAGATTTAACTTAAATTATATCGCGAAAGCCCATTTCCAGTTTAAAGTTTTGCCTCATGTACGGTTATGTAAAATATTTTCGCTAACAAACGAAATACTCTATCCCGAAAATTACTCGAGTTTGACTCGAGTTCAACTCGCTTCTAACAAGCGATGCTCGATCTGTCATTTAAGCTGGCGATCCCACCACTAGTATACACCCTCACAAAGTCGTGTATCTATAGCTAGCATAAACCATAGTATCCATCACTTCTAGGAGTTCCTCAAGCTCAAGCCCAGAACCCTTAAGGTCAAAGCCAGGTGCAGTAATACATTAGTATCAGCATATTAAAAATGTGACAACCCCATTTATACACCCAAGTTAAATTTCTCAAGCCACAACCAGCCTGATCTTCATGAATATTAATTAGTTCACTCTATGAAAGTTTCCTACAACCATACCACCAGACCAAAAATCATGAAATATTCAAGCTTTAATACTATGACACCACTTGATCAGTGCATGTACTGACAAATCCAACAATAAAACTTTAAATTTACCATAAAAGTCTAACAAAAATATAAGCCGAAACTCTTTAAAATATCTTTCTAATGATGTATACAACATATCTGTACCTTATAGAGTTTACAAGATATTAAATATATAACTGACACCTGTTCATGCATTGTAATGCTGTTAGAACCCCCTATTTTCGCCCACCTTAGAAGGGTTAAAACAATATTTTTAAAATATCTTTTCCTGGTAGTAAAACACTATTTCGTAGATTCATATGTGTATTTTTAATAAAAATTTACTTTAATGTGTGTTATGCAAGGAAACATATATTATTGTCAGTTTTCACCATTTAAAAATCACTTGCCTGGTTTTGTTTCCTACGTTTGTTTTTACCCACTTGACCCTTCAAGGACGTTTGCTGGAGCATGCACAGACGAAACCGTGATTTGGCTTACAGAGCAAGCGACCTGGTTTTTCAGCACATTTTAAATTATCTATCAACAATAATCAATCAACTTTCATTCTTATATTTTAATCAAATGTGCATATAAAATTTTAAAACTTGCTATTAAAAGTCACATTTACTACTTGCTTCATTGGCCGATAAAAATGGTAAACCATCATTAAGAGTTTCAGAGCTACCAGTTATTGTACACCTTACAAAAATGTAATACACGGGTGGTCATAAAGATAAATGGTCACGGAGATAATTAGTGTACAGTACAAAATCGCACAAATTTAATAATAACATACACATAAACAATGCTTACCACAACATTTGGTTTGTGTTACATTGTTGTTGAAACCCTTTAACTGTTTTTGTGTCATGATTTATGAAGACCGTTTATCTCTATGACCGTTTATCTTTGTGACCACCCATGTAATTAGCAAATAATTGACTTCATAGGCCCAGTAATAGGGAGCAAATCAAATGTTAAGTGGAAGTGTGATAATATATACACCGCTCCTGACATTCGATGCTGGGTTTGTGATTTACAGAAAAATTAATGCTACTACCAATTATCCCACATAAGACCATTGGTTAATGGTTATATTTTCCTACACTTATCACCCACAAAAACTCCCCACCAAAACCATTAAATTAATTAAGCGTCCCTGAAAGGGCGCTTATTTGGTTTCGCCTCAGTTTCCTCGCCGCCGCCGCATTATGGTCTCCCTTGAATATCTCCCTTATTATTGGAAGCTTTTTATCTCCCGCCGGCCGGGCGGGAGATTATAAAACGCATTCTGTGCGTGTGTTCGTGTGTTATTGAGTGTGTGTCACGCTTTTATAAAGGGCTGTACATCACACTGGTTGTTTCTCCTTGGCCTTTTCAATGTTTTTTATGACCTTATTGCTTATGTCCTTTCATTTGATGCTGTTATTTCACATCTAGGACCATAGCTAAGTGAGTAATAGCAATGGTGGCTACTTTGAGTAAAGTGCTCATAACTCCAAAACGAGTGCATTTAGAGTGTTTCTGTAAAATACGTTGTTCAGCTACTTTCTCCATGCCTACAAGATGGTACCATTTTTAGGGTTCTATCTTCATAGCTAAGTGAGTAATAGCTATTTTCTGTTATTAACAATGAGCAAAATGAGTAAATTGATTTTGTCTTTGTAACTGTTACTTACAATATTGGCCTGAAATATGTTGTTCAACAACTCCTTCATGTACTATATCATGGTGAGGTGTCCAAGGTGTAGCACCATAGCTAACTGAGTAATAGCTATACTAAGTTTAACATTTGACCATTGAGCAAGTCACTTATAACTCCAAAACTATTGAATATAGAGGATTTTTGTCGAATATGTTGTTCACCTATCTTTTGGATATACTGTATTGTGAATTTTCACAGCTGTAACTCCATAGCTAACTGAGTAATAGCTACTTTGATGATAACCATAATGAGTAAATGGCTTATATCTTCAAAAGTATTGCAGCTACACAATTTTGTTCCAATATGTTGTTCAGCTACTATCTCCACAGCTACAACATGGTCACTAGTTTGGAAGTGTATCTCCATAGCTAAGTGAGTAATAGCTACTTTGCCAATTTTTAATGATAACCATAATGAGTAAATGCCTTATATCTTCAAAAGTACTGCAGCTACACAATTTCTCTCAAATAAGTTGTTCATCTACTTTTTTGTGAACTGTAACATATTTAAGTTTCACAACTGTTGCTCAATGTACAAGTGAGTAATGGCTACTTTATTGCTACTTTTGGTGAAAATGTGAAAAATGACAAATATCTCGCAAACCGTAATAGCTACTTTGTCAATTTTTAATGATAACCATAATGAGTAAATGCCTTATATCTTCAAAAGTATTGCAGCTACACAATTTCTCTCAAATAAGTTGTTCATCTACTTTTTAAGTCATTCATCTACTTTTGGGAGAGCTTTCACATGGTGAAGTTTCAGACTCGTAGCTAATTACTCACCTACTGAAAATGAGTAAATGCTATTGAGTGTGTGTCACGCTTTTATAAAGGGCTGTACATCACACTGGTTGTTTCTCCTTGGCCTTTTCAATGTTTTTTATGACCTTATTACTTATGTCCTTTCATTTGATGCTGTTATTTCACATCTAGGACCATAGCTAAGTGAGTAATAGCAATGGTGGCTACTTTGAGTAAAGTACTCATAACTCCAAAACGAGTGCATTTAGAGTGTTTCTGTAAAATACGTTGTTCAGCTACTTTCTCCATGCCTACAAGATGGTCCCATTTTTAGGGTTCTATCTTCATAGCTAAGTGAGTAATAGCTATTTTCTGTTATTAACAATGAGCAAAATGAGTAAATTGATTTTGTCTTTGTAACTGTTACTTACAATATTGGCCTGAAATATGTTGTTCAACAACTCCTTCATGTACTATATCATGGTGAGGTGTCCAAGGTGTAGCACCATAGCTAACTGAGTAATAGCTATACTAAGTTTAACATTTGACCATTGAGCAAGTCACTTATAACTCCAAAACTATTGAATATAGAGGATTTTTGTCGAATAAGTTGTTCACCTATCTTTTGGATATACTGTATTGTGAATTTTCACAGCTGTAACTCCATAGCTAACTGAGTAATAGCTACTTTGATGATAACCATAATGAGTAAATGGCTTATATCTTCAAAAGTATTGCAGCTACACAATTTTGTTCCAATATGTTGTTCAGCTACTATCTCCACAGCTACAACATGGTCACTAGTTTGGAAATGTATCTCCATAGCTAAGTGAGTAATAGCTACTTTGTCAATTTTTAATGATAACCATATAGGAGTTTTGTCAAATATGTTGTTCACCTACTTTTTTAATGTAGTGCGGCGGGAGATCATACCACGGCAGTGGTCTTGTTAACCATATATGGCAGTTATATACCTTAGGAACATTTTTCCACATGCTTAAATTTGATCTTTATCAAGGTCACATGATAAAAAAATAGTTCATCGCAGTTCAGGAAAATCTACTGACCGCAGAGGCTTGTAACTTCATACACATGTTTATACTATCAAAAACGTGAGCTGATTAGATTTTGGGAGCAATCCGATGAAAATTGACCGATGTATGAGTGATTTTCTCACAGGTATCAATCATAAAGCTTAAAATTCATGTGAACCCTCCTATTATCTTCTTAAGTATTGCATTTAGAGCCATAAAATGTATTGGGAGGTAGTAGGAAACCATATGTGGAGAGTGTAGAAAGCAAGTCAAATTTCCCCCCCGACCCCCCTGTAGGGGTCAAACTTGTATCTCCTTTATTCTTGCTTCTAGAGCTTGAGAATGTATTAAGTGGTATTGGGAAACCATATGTGAAGAGTCTAGATAGCCGGTCATATTTACCCCCAGACCCTCCCTTATGGGTCAAACTGGGGTCATAAAATAGCCAATTTTGTGTTTTTGCCTTTATCTCCTTTATTCTTGCTTTTACAGTTTTAGAATGTATTAAGAAGTATTGGGAAACCTTATGTGATGAGTCTAGATAGCTGGTCAGATTTACCCCCACATCCCCCCTTATGGATCAAACTGGGGTCATAAAATAGTCGATTTTGTGTTTTGGCCTTTTATCTCTTTTATTCTTGCTTTTACAGCTTTAAAATGTATTAAGAGGTATTGGGAAACCATATGTGAAGAGTCTAGGTAGCTGGTCAGATTTACCCTCGGATCCCCCCTTATGGGTCAAACTGGGGTTATAAAATAGCCGATTATGTGTTTTTGCCTTTTATCTCCTTTATTCTTGCTTTTAGAGCTTTAGAATGTATTAAGAGGTATTGGGAAACCATATGTGAAGAATCTAGATAGCTGGTCAGATTTACCGCCTGACCCCCCCCTTATGGGTCAAACTGGGGTCATAAAATAGCCAATTTTGTGTTTTTGCCTCTTATCTCCTTTATTCTTGCTTTTAGAGTTTTAGAATGTATTAAGAGGTATTGGGAAACCTTATGTGAAGAGTGTAGATAGCTGGTCAGATTTACCAGACAGAGGTGTTCAAAGCATTGTGTCATAAACTTCTTGCCTTTCTAAAGGCTCACATTTTACTATGCCTTTTTCTAAAATGTAAATAGATATATGGCATTTATAAAGAACTGTTACTCTTTAATTAAGTAGTTTTATGGTGTAGCTTTCGACCTATTATAAGTATTGATGCTTTATGCATTCTTAGCCAGAGCATTTATTCAATTAACTTTTCGCAATTTATGACCATAGAAAACAAAATAAAGCTTAAATTTTTCTTTCATGTTAATGCATGAACTTCCACACTGTCTGCTTAACTTTCACTTCTTCTCTCAGCACTGTATGTTTTTATTTTCAAAAACCTTTTTCTACTGTATATTATATTGCAGTGAACCTTTTTGGGACGCTTAGTTTTTGTTAGCAAAAACATTTTTCTAGTTTATACATGGTGATTGGTAAGAATAACTGCCAGATGCACGTCTTTACTCTTTACTGTTCACATGACTGTGTTTGAATGACTTCAATGAGGTGTTCTTTTAAGGTAACCAAGGTTGTCATTTTCCATATCCAATTAGATTGATTTACCTGGATAATGCTCAAATCACTATGAAAACTTGTGATGTCACGGTGATGTCAGACATGAGATCATTATGTTGGTGATGTCACAAACACATTAGCCACACATGTGAGTTCACATGTATGGTTGTGGACCTTTCATGGTTTCGTCAAGGGGACTCATCAGACGCATGTAAAGTTGGTCGATGTAAAAGAAATAAGGTCTATGGGGGGACACAATTAGTGGAAATATATGGGTTATTGTAGACCCATTGGGTGGTATTTTTGTAGTGCTGAAACGATTATTCGTACTAATCGATTAAGAGGTTATCAAAGCACTAGTCGGCACCAATATTATGAAATCGGTTAATTGTTTTCTTGTGTATATCACCACATAGCGGAGAATATGCGATTGTTGGAACTATGAGTATCTCGAGTTAAGACCTTAAAACGTATCAAATTAAAGCATTTTATATGCATTTTATTTTTAAAATATCAAAATATTACATTATTGGCCAATTTACCAAATAATCTGGTGAATTCTTTGCTTTTCAGCATCTCGCGGTCTGCCATTTTGTCTGTTTACATCCGGAACACACGTTTTCGGTATTTCTCATACATGCCAAACGTCGGAAACAATTAATCGGTTAGTCGACGGTTAATGCAAGCGACTACCCGGCTACCAAATTTTCCTAATCGTTTCAGTTCTGTATTTTTGTGTGAAAATAAACACCCTAAGTGCCTAGCTGGGTACTGTCCACGTTACTCAAGGTGAGACATCCCTGTTGGAGTCGGTTGTCCAGGGATTTTTTGGAAAATGTTTGAGGGGGTGGACAAGTTTGTCCACTTGCATGTGCAATTAGCTTGGTTACCTTTCTGGCACCACACCTTTGTGAGGTTATGGGATGACTTGCAGCTGTGTGTATGCCTGACAATAAAAATTTTTTAACGAGGCAATGGGCATACACCCAGTTGAGGATCACTCCTGTATGTTTAGGCCTTGTGCGGCTACAGTTCTCAGCCTGTGTTGCCAATTCCGTTCGATCATCCTGCGTGAATTGAAAGCCTGTGGGGATTCTGGGTGTGCATGGATGAAATCCACTATATGTATTTCTAGGTTGGAGATACCTTGGTGGTCATATTGGTTGAAGTGGTGTCCAATAGTGTCTTTGGTATTTTTGGATGTGATGTTGTATAGGTGGCCCTGGAAACGATCCATTAGGCGTCTTTTTGTATGTCCCACATATTGTATCTGGCATTGTTTGCTCATGATACAGTAAATAAGGTTGTTGCTTTTGCAGTCAACTCTTATTTTGGAGGAATAGGAGCATCCTGTGGTGATGCTCGTGATTCGAAAAAAAAAAAGCACTAAATTAAATAAGCTGTATACTATATTCACACTTACAAAGTATGAACAGATTTCTGATATTGTATTTGCATGCATCAGTGTTCGTTCTTGTGTTAAGTTCTTAAAAATGTAAAATTCATTGTAATGGAATTTTATTTCTTGTCAATCCCAATCTTTGTTTTAGTTTCATATGCCTTTTTAACATGGTGATGAAGCCAGGTGACATTGTGGTTGGGAGTCGTATTGAAAGTGATGGTCAGCATGCAACTGTAAAATACATTGGCCAGGTTCCTCCAACCAAAGGTAACTTAGTCATTGATGTTTTGTATGTGTGGCAGTTTAAAGTACTGGCATTGTTATAGAGGTTCAAGTTTAACTTGTTTTGAATTCAATATTCAGAATTATAGGGTTGTTAAATATAGACCAGAGTTATAAATTATATTGAGCAGAATATGAAAAGGGTTACTCACTGTTAACTACTTGTGCCAACTCAACCTTATTGTACAGTGTAAGTTATGTATTTGTGTATGCAGGTGAATGGCTCGGTGTTGAGTGGGATGATGTATCGCGTGGTAAACATGATGGCAGTCATGATGGCCAGAGATATTTCACCACAAAGTATGGGGTAACCTATACAAAAAGACAATGCCTTTTAAATTAACGTTTCTTTGGGGAAAAGACATTTTCAAGAGTTGAAAGATATTTAGTTGTCAGAATTCTGACATTTTTAGTGCCATGTTTGTGTTAAATAAAACTATTTTCTTTCTGGGTTCAATTTCATAAGAATTTTTATTTCAAATTTCAAGACTCACAAGCACAATATTGATACAGCAAGTCAGTATGCAGACTGTGTTTGGGGACAACGTTAACCTTTGGATAAGCTGGAAACCTACTTTTCAGGAATTTGGGTGTGGTAGATTGTGTCCCATTTGGTCATCTGTAAAAATAAGCATTTTGATAATGCTACACCACTGATAATCAGATTATATATTCAGCATTTTCTTTCAGGCATATGTGATCTTATCAGTGTTATCAGTATTTTAATATGTAGAAGGCCATAAAGGAGTAAAACACTAGAAATATTCAGTGCTGTGCTAAATTAAAATCATCTTTATATTCATCAAACCCTTAAGGGCTGTCGGGGTATTGTTTTCGCCCATGGTGTCCAGATGGGCGGGCGGCGGGAAAAAGTTTGTCCGGGCTGTATCTCAGAAACCATAAGGTGTAAGAAGTTGATACTTGGTAGGGACATTGGTTAGGATGTGTAGGTGTGCAACGTCATGGTCTGACCTTGATTTGCCCTTTGACCTTGCCGTAGTGACCTTGAGTTTGAAAATCTTGTCCGGGCTATATCTTGGAAACCGTAAGGTTTAAGAAGTTGATCCTTGGTAGGGACATTGGTTACGGCGTGTAGGTGTGCAACGTCATGGTCTGACCTTGATTTGACCTTGCTGTAGTGACCACAACCTATAAAATCTTGTCCTGGCTATATCTCGGAAACTGTAAGGTGTAGGAAGTTGATACTTGGTAGGGACATTGGTTAGGTGGTGTAGGTGTGCAACGTCATGGTCTGACCTTGATTTGACCTTGCCGTAGTGACCTTGACCTATAAAATCTTGTCCGGGTTATATCTCGGAAACCATGAGGTGTAGGAAGTTGATACTTACTAGGGACATTGGTTAGGGGGTGTAGGTGTGCAACGTCATGGCGTGACCTTGATTTGACCTTGCTGTAGTGACCTTGACCTATAAAATCTTGTCTGGGCTATATCTCGGAAACCGTGAGGTGTAGGAAGTTGATACTTACTAGGGACATTGGTTAGGGGGTGTAGGTGTGCAACGTCATGGCGTGACCTTGATTTGACCTTGCTGTAGTGACCTTGACCTATAAAATCTTGTCCGGGCTATATCTCGGAAACCGTGAGGTGTAGGAAGTTGATACTTACTAGGGACATTGGTTAGGGGGTGTAAGTGTGCAATGTCATGGTCTGACCCTGATTCGACTTTAGACCTTGCCGTAGTGATCTTGACCTTTAAAATCTTGTTGCACCTTTGGGTCTGTCTATTGATGCAGATTAAGCACGGTTAAAGTCATATTAGAATTTATTAAGAATTTTACTTTTATAACTTCCCATTGTAACAGATGGAATTTCATCAACTGAGCCCAGATTTTGCTCCAACACCACACATAAGCATTCATTGAATGTATTACCACTTCTGTATGCATGGTAATATTCAAAACATCTAAGCCATAATTCGGCCATGCAGATGTAGATAAAGAGTACATGCATTATCATTCATTATTATGCAGTGTTGTAATGTTTAGTTTACTGATTATTATAAAACGGACACCTGCGCAGTCGACGAAAATGCGTCTCTGCGCATTTCGTGAGAGTACTTTTATAGAGGAACAAATGTACGCTGTTCCAATCTGCGAACATGGTTGCGCAACATAATCTCGAAAATAAAATTGAAAACAAACAAAATCAGTGAACATTGGATAAAACTACAAAAATCGTTTTATAATAGAAATAAACTACTTTTGCTTGGACTTTATTGGCGATTCAATCACAAAAATACCCTCTAAATAAAGGACTTGTGCCTTCGGCCCTCGTCCTTTATTTGAGGTTATTTTTGTGATTGAATCGCCAATAAAGTCCGCGCATACGTAGTTTATTTCTACAATGCTGTCATCTTGTTGTTGAGTTATCTTGTTTTAATACTTCATCTTTACATACATTATCTTTCTCTTAGACATTATTTTGGCTATTTAAACATTGTTTGGACCTTTATATAACTGACAGTGCTCTGAAAGTATCCTGAACTTTGTACTGATACAGTACTTCTATATCTCATGGTGTTAAAAATATTTCCCTAGGCTGTGGGGTCCGGGCATCACTGATGCTATTTTTGGTAACTACTTTCAGCTTGATCATTTTTTTTGTGTGTCAGAATTTACCTTCTGTTATATTCATGTGACAAGGCACCCCACCTCAGGATCATTCATCCGTTTGAAGAAAGCCTCGTCGGGCATTGGTTTGTGGGAGGCCATTGAAGACCGCTATGGTCGTGTGGAGGATGATACTGGGGGAGTAAAAGAGGAGGAACTGTATGTGATGGGAAACAACCAGAAAACTATTGTAGAAATGGTTGGGGCTAAAAAGGTCAACCGCAAACAAAGGTACTTATTCATTATGATGGTTATCTTTATGTGTTAGAAATCTGGTTCTGTTCTTTTCATAACCGCACCAGCCTTCTGAAATGCATTCATATTTCAAATAGTCTTCAAATCCATGGATTATTTACACTATGTTAGAAACATTTAGACCTAGCATTTAGCATTTCTTTTTCACTGTTGAAATTTGATGAGCTTCACATTTGAAGCAAATCAGCTTGAAGCTCCTTATAAAGAAATATGGTGAGATATGTACAGTGTACAAAGTTTGACAGAAAACTTTCAAGGTCCACTAGACTTGCAACTCAAACATGTGACGGGTCAATAGCAAAAGTGGACAGTGCGTATGTAGGTTAAATCAATAGAGTTTCAAAATTGACCAAATGGCAGGTTCTAAGGAATGAATGGTTCAGTGTTATTTTCTGCATTGGCAAGATTGTGGCCCTAGTCCCGAAATAATTTCAGCAGAAAAAATATATGAACAGTTTTGTTAAGTTACAGGACATCTGGACCTGTAAAAATAGAAGATACAGGTCTGTGAGAATAGTTACCAGCCTCAGACAGGAGGGGTAGGTGTTAATTTTGTAAGCTGGATGTACTGTATTTTACTCTGCTGATGGAATATTTGGTCTGCCGGTATGAAGATAACTTTGATATTTATTTAAATTCTGCCCCCAGGGACCCCTTAAGGTTAATCTGGGGTCATAAAGGTAAATTCTTGTATTCTTCAATGTATTTTCAAAAATATTGCCTGAAATCCTATAAAACTTAATGGGAAACCAAGACCTGATATTCCAAAGGGCCCATCAAATTTGCCAGTGTATGTTCAAAATATTCCCTGAAATCCAATAAAAATTAATTATTCTTCAGGACCATTCAAACATAATGACATGGTTATTTGTTCCCTTTTTGTCTTTCAAAGACAATTTGATGACTCTAAATTGCTTTATATCTCTTGTATTATTGAAATTAGAGCTTTGGAATGTATAGAAAGCAAAAAGGAAAGCAAGGCGTGGGATTCCAAATATACCATCAGAGCTGCCTCCGAGGCCCGCCTCAAGGTCAACCTGGGTCAATAAGTTGGATCTTTGGTATTTTGTAGTGTATCTCCAAAATGTTGCCTGAAGTCCTATAAAACTTAATTGAATTATTCTTCGGGACTATTTAGACCTAACGATATGGCTTTTTACCCCGTTCTTGCCTTTCAAGATCAATTGTATTACCCTAAATGGCTCAGATTTTCATTTGTTCCTTTATTTATATACCTTTTAATATGACGTGTAGTCATGTATTACTACTGACAACCCCATTCGTGTATTTTACAAGGCTTTATCTCTACCATGTTTTATAACCATTATTAATTTCTGCTGTGGGACGCTCATTTTTGCCTCAGCAAAAACCTTTTTCTGGTTGTGAATTGTATTGAAGTATGCAGTCAACTGAGACAGATACTTGTACTAATTTTGACACTCCTTGTAATATTATACATTGTTTCTACATAGCATTGGACTAAGTTTTTGGTGATATATAATTTTTTTTTTTTTTACAGTCAGCTGAGTGAGTTAAGGGAGATGTCAGTGCGTGGTGTGCCTGTGTATGGACTAGATCGTGCCGTTTGTCTAGCTGAGAAGGTTCCAAACTTGACTGTATTAGATCTTTCCATTACACTTATACCTTCGTGGGAGTCAGTGGCTCAAATTACCATTGGCCTGACTCATCTAAAGACTCTTAATGTGGGGTGAGTATTTGGTGGAATTTCCTGTTTTTGTAGAATTAATACTGCAGTAGATTCCATATCAGTGGAACCAGTGTAAATGAAATTTATGTACAAGTAGAACAGGTCATGAGGTCTTAAAAGAAAGTGCTGTATCTTTGTAGGTGTAAGTCATAGTCTGGCTTACCAAGAAGCAAATGCTATAAGATATTGAAGGTTCAAGTTATACAAAGTCTACTGTGGTCTAATAAGATTTCAGACAGTGACATATGTGCATGAAGCATTGTATGGCAAACCAAGTATTTAGATTGGATACTTCTTTGACATATTTCATGACCTCCATATGTACATGATATTTTGTACACAAAAAAATTTGAAAAAGACAAATTTCTGGTTAACTACTTTGTGTGAAACCAAAACTTGAATATAGCTCTTCTGAAAATTAATGGTAATCATATCAGTTTGAATGAACTATTTGTACAAACCCATTTTAAATATATTTTTTAATTTTTTAACTAGAATTGATTGACAATCTTTGACAAAGTTTGGGTGTGTTATTGTCAATACAAATTTTTTTTCCAGGAACCAAATTACTGTTTGTAACCACCGGACAAATGATGGAAAAAGTTAAACTTAAAAAAAACCTGAATATTTACAGAACGAAAAGGAAAAAAAAATATTTAAGAGACAACATTAGAGGAAAATGTTGCCATTTGTCCAGTAATTCTTTTGTCTTTGTATTAGAATCTCAGATTGTCAATATTAATGTTTGGGAAGGAGAATGACAGACATTTTGTATTTTGCCAGCTGCTCTTTTTACCCCACAGCCCTTAAGGGCTGTCGGGGTATTGTTTTCACCCATGGTGTCCGGATGAACGGGCGGGCGGGTGAGCGGGCGGCGGTAAAAAGTTTGTCCGGGCTGTATCTCAGAAACCGTAATGTGTAGGAAGTTGATACTTCGTAGGGACATTGGTTAGGGGGTGTAGGTGTGCAACGTCATGGTGTGACCTTGAATTGACCTTTGACCTTGCCGTAGTGACCTTGAGTTTGAAAATCTTGTCCGGGCTATATCTCGGGAACCGTAAGGTGTAGGAAGTTGATACTTGGTAGGGACATTGGTTAGGGGGTGTAGGTGTGCAACGTCATGGTCTGACCTTGATTTGACCTTGCCGTAGTGACCTTGAGTTTGAAAATCTTGTCCGGGCTATATCTCGGGAACCGTAAGGTGTAGGAAGTTGATACTTAGTAGGGACATTGGTTAGGGGGTGTAGGTGTGCAACGTCATGGTGTGACCTTGATTTGACCTTTGACCTTGCCGTAGTGACCTTGAGTTTGAAAATCTTGTCCGGGCTATATCTCGGGAACCGTAAGGTATAAGAAGTTGATACTTGGTAGGGACATTGGTTAGGGGGTGTAGTTGTGCAACGTCATGGGGTGACCTTGATTTGACCATTATTATAGTGACCTTGACCTATAAAATCTTGTCCGGGCTATATCTCGGAAACTGTAAGGTGTAGGAAGTTGATATTTGGTAGGGACATTGGTTAGGGGGTGTAGGTGTGCAACATCATGGTGTGACCTTGATTTGACCTTGCCGTAGTGACCTTGAGTTTGAAAATCTTGTCCAGGATATATCTCAGAAACCGTAAGATGTAGGAAGTTAATATTTGGTAGGGACATTGGTTAGGGGGGGGTAGGTGTGCAACGTCATGGTCTGACCTTGATTTGACCTTTGACCTTGCCGTAGTAACCTTGACCTATAAAATCTTGTTCGGGCTATATCTCGGAAACCGTAAGGTGGAGGAAGTTGATACTTAATAGGGACATTGATTAGGGGGTGTAGTTGTGCAATGTCATGATCTGACCTTGATTTGACCTTTGACCTTGCCGTAGTGACCTTGACCTATAAAATCTTGTCCGGGCTATATCTCGGAAACCGTAAGGTGTAGGAAGTTGATACTTGGTAGGGACATTGGTTAGGGGCTATAGGTGTGTATTATCATGGTGTCACCTTAATTTGACCTTTGACCTTGTCGTAGTGACCTTGACCTTTAAAATCTTGTTGCACCTTTGGGTCTGTCTTTTGATGCAGATTAAGCACTGTTAAAGTCATATTAGAATTTATTAAGAATTTTACTTTCATAACTTCCCATTGTAAGAGATAGAATTTCATCAAGTGAGCCACATATTTTGCTCTAACACCACACATAAGCATTCATTAAATGTATTACCACTTCTGTATGCATGGTAATATTCAAAACATCTAAATCATAATTTGGTCATGCAGATGTAGATAAAGAGTGTTGAATTTTAGTTTACTGATTAATGCTGTCATTTTGTTATTGAATTATCTTGTTTAATACTTCATGTTTACATGCATTATCTTTCTTTTAAACATTATTTCTTCATTTAAACATTGTTTGGACCTTTATATAACTGACAGTGCTCTGAAAGTATCCTGAACTTTGTAATGGTACAGTACTTCTATATCTCATGGTGTTGAAAATATTTCCCTAGGCTGTGGGGTACGGGCATCTCTGATGCTATTTTTCATTATTCCTTCCTTTGCCTTGTAGGTCAAACCGCCTCACACTGCCTAGTAACCCATCAAATCTGTGTTCTTCCTTTGCATCCGTCAAAACGTTACTAATGCATCGACTGAACTACACATGGGAAGAGGTACATGAGGTTACTGATTGTAACGCTACACTGCAATTTTGTTATAACCTACTGTACACAATCAGTAATAAATGTGTTCATAAAATTAAAACTATAACTGTCGAGTTAGGATCTATAAATCACATTGGGTCAGTATAGACTAACAAAAGTACATATTTCAATTGCAGTTTAAAAAGCACAGGGTAGTGGCTAATTTTCACAAATCATTACTGCTTTGATGAGATAACTTGTATTTGCAGCCATAAGATATTCTGTTTATTTAAATGTTGTTGAAATACTTAACAGTTTGAGTAATGTTAGATAAAGTGATTAAGATATTAAGCATCATTGATTTAAACAAGAAATAATGCCATTTTGTAAAAAAATTGTTTCTATAGGTACTTCAGTGTGTGGACATGCTTCCTTCCATATCAGACTTACATTGCTGCTACAACAAAATATCAAATATATCCAAGTTACAAGGCAATATTACCAAGTTAAAGGTGCTGAATCTGGAGACTAATCCTATAAATGACTGGAGTAACATAGCCATATTAGGACAGTTGGAACAGTAAGGTTCAGCTTTATAAGGTTAACCCTTTCATTAATCTTTAAATCAAATATCTTGGAACAGGATTTAATTTTTATTTAAAATTGGAAAAAATACCCAATTGCTAATATGTTTTGGGGAAACATAATTGTATACTTTAATTAAATATACTTATGGTGATTAAAAATGTTGTGATTTTCAATTGCTAAAGTTAACTTTTGATTAACATTTATCAGTCTTCTTAGTTTTCTAGCAAATGCAAACTGTGACTTTATACCTTTGTTTAAGTCACTATATATTATCATCACAATTTGTTGTCACTTGGTATTTTTTTAAAAAAATTATAATTTTTAAGTTTCATAAATAGGTTTGTCTGTTATAACTCCTCATTTCGATTCAGTATAATGAGAAATGTAACGAAGCATTTGAACTAGTTAGCTAAATCTATTTAACCCATGTTCCATATGACACCAGGCTGGAGATGTTGATCTTGAATGATACCGGCATCGATAACATCAGGTTCACAGATGTTCCTTTGGGATCCAAGACTAGGAACTTTCCAAAGCTGTCTACACTTTATATGAACAGCAATAGGATCCAAGATGTATGTATTTTAGGTGGCAATTCAATTGTATTGAACTGACTATAGTGATAAAAGTGCCAGCGTGTGTTAGAAATAGTCTGCTAAGTAAGATGCTAATGTTTAAGGGTAGTGCTATTAATTTGATAATTATGTCCACCCCCCTGGGGGGTGGATATATTATTTTTGCTTTTTTCGCCGTCCGATGTCCGATGTCCGATGTCCGGCGTCCGGCGTCCGGCGTCCGATGTCCGGCGTCACGCATGGTTTCCGCTCATTTAAAGGAAAAGTATTAGAGCTATTGTCACCAAATTTGGTATGCAGGCTTATTGGGTCAGTAGCTTGCTTGGGATTGCTTTTGGCTGTTGTACCTCTTTTGCTTACTGAGTAATACTTAAGTACAGCTATTTTCAGTACCCATTGGTTTTCGTGCATTTAAGCCAAAATAATTAAAGATATTTTACTACAATTTTGAATACAAGATTGTTATGTCCATAGCTCGCTTGGTATTGCATTTGGGACTGATAGCTTTGTCAGTACATGAGTAATAGCCATTTAGGTACTTCATTGTGTATTTTCAGTACTACTTTTGAGTAATTTGCTTCTATCTCCTTAACCGTGCGAGATAGAGCGATTTCGGCAAAATTTTCGACCCGCAGGGTATCTGAGGAGTGTACTCTTTGCAATTTTCAAAAAATTTTCCCCTCCCCAAAAATGGCGGCCATTTTGAATTTTCGAATTTTTGCCAAAAATGGCAAAACACAAATTTGCTTCTATCTCCTTAACCGTGCGAGATAGAGCGATTTCGTCGAAATTTTCGACCCACAGGGTATCTAAGGAATGTAATATTTGCAATTTTCAAAAAAATTTCCCCTCCCCAAAAATGGCGGCCATTTTGAATTTTCGAATTTTTGCCAAAAATGGCAAAACACAAATTTGCTTCTATCTCCTTAACCGTGCGAGATAGAGCGATTTCGGCAAAATTTTCGACCCACAGGGGATCTAAGGAATGCAATCTTTGCAATTTTCCAAAAATTTTCCCCTCCCCAAAAATGGCGGCCATTTTGAATTTTCGAATTTTTGCCAAAAATGGCAAAACACTAATTTGCTTCTATCTCCTTAACCGTGCGAGATAGAGCGATTTCGGCAAAATTTTCGACCCACAGGGTATCTAAGCAATGCAATCTTTGCAATTTTCAAAATATTTTCCCCTCCCCAAAAATGGCGGCCATTTTGAATTTTCGAATTTTTGCCAAAAATGGCAAAACACAAATTTGCTTCTATCTCCTTAACCGTGCGAGATAGAGCGATTTCGTCGAAATTTTCGACCCACAGGGTATCTAAGGAATGTAATATTTGCAATTTTCAAAAAATTTTCCCCTCCCCAAAAATGGCGGCCATTTTGAATTTTCGAATTTTTGCCAAAAATGGCAAAACACAAATTTGCTTCTATCTCCTTAACCGTGCGAGATAGAGCGATTTCGTCGAAATTTTCGACCCACAGGGTATCTAAGGAATGCAATCTTTGCAATTTTCCCAAAATTTTCCCCTCCCCAAAAATGGCGGCCATTTTGAATTTTCGAATTTTTGCCAAAAATGGCAAAACACAAATTTGCTTCTATCTCCTTAACCGTGCGAGATAGAGCGATTTCGTCGAAATTTTCGACCCACAGGGTATCTAAGGAATGTAATATTTGCAATTTTCAAAAAAATTTCCCCTCCCCAAAAATGGCGGCCATTTTGAATTTTCGAATTTTTGCCAAAAATGGCAAAACACAAATTTGCTTCTATCTCCTTAACCGTGCGAGATAGAGCGATTTCGGCAAAATTTTCGACCCACAGGGGATCTAAGGAATGCAATCTTTGCAATTTTCAAAAAATTTTCCCCTCCCCAAAAATGGCGGCCATTTTGAATTTTCGAATTTTTGCCAAAAATGGCAAAACACTAATTTGCTTCTATCTCCTTAACTGTGCGAGATAGAGCGATTTCGGCAAAATTTTCGACGCACAGGGTATCTAAGCAATGCAATCTTTGCAATTTTCAAAATATTTTCCCCTCCCCAAAAATGGCGGCCATTTTGAATTTTCGAATTTTTGCCAAAAATGGCAAAACACAAATTTGCTTCTATCTCCTTAACCGTGCGAGATAGAGCGATTTCGTCGAAATTTTCGACCCACAGGGTATCTAAGGAATGTAATATTTGCAATTTTCCAAAAATTTTCCCCTCCCCAAAAATGGCGGCCATTTTGAATTTTCGAATTTTTGCCAAAAATGGCAAAACACAAATTTGCTTCTATCTCCTTAACCGTGCGAGATAGAGCGATTTCGTCGAAATTTTCGACCCACAGGGTATCTAAGGAATGTAATATTTGCAATTTTCAAAAAATTTTCCCCTCCCCAAAAATGGCGGCCATTTTGAATTTTCGAATTTTTGCCAAAAATGGCAAAACACAAATTTGCTTCTATCTCCTTAACCGTGCGAGATAGAGCGATTTCGTCGAAATTTTCGACCCACAGGGTATCTAAGGAATGTAATATTTGCAATTTTCAAAAAAATTTCCCCTCCCCAAAAATGGCGGCCATTTTGAATTTTCGAATTTTTGCCAAAAATGGCAAAACACAAATTTGCTTCTATCTCCTTAACCGTGCGAGATAGAGCGATTTCGGCAAAATTTTCGACCCACAGGGGATCTAAGGAATGCAATCTTTGCAATTTTCCAAAAATTTTCCCCTCCCCAAAAATGGCGGCCATTTTGAATTTTCGAATTTTTGCCAAAAATGGCAAAACACTAATTTGCTTCTATCTCCTTAACCGTGCGAGATAGAGCGATTTCGGCAAAATTTTCGACACACAGGGTATCTAAGCAATGCAATCTTTGCAATTTTCAAAATATTTTCCCCTCCCCAAAAATGGCGGCCATTTTGAATTTTCGAATTTTTGCCAAAAATGGCAAAACACAAATTTGCTTCTATCTCCTTAACCGTGCGAGATAGAGCGATTTCGTCGAAATTTTCGACCCACAGGGTATCTAAGGAATGTAATATTTGCAATTTTCAAAAAATTTTCCCCTCCCCAAAAATGGCGGCCATTTTGAATTTTCGAATTTTTGCCAAAAATGGCAAAACACAAATTTGCTTCTATCTCCTTAACCGTGCGAGATAGAGCGATTTCGTCGAAATTTTCGACCCACAGGGTATCTAAGGAATGCAATCTTTGCAATTTTCCAAAAATTTTCCCCTCCCCAAAAATGGCGGCCATTTTGAATTTTCGAATTTTTGCCAAAAATGGCAAAACACAAATTTGCTTCTATCTCCTTAACCGTGCGAGATAGAGCGATTTCGTCGAAATTTTCGACCCACAGGGTATCTAAGGAATGTAATATTTGCAATTTTCAAAAAAATTTTCCCCTCCCCAAAAATGGCGGCCATTTTGAATTTTCGAATTTTTGCCAAAAATGGCAAAACACAAATTTGCTTCTATCTCCTTAACCGTGCGAGATAGAGCGATTTCGTCGAAATTTTCGACCCACAGGGTATCTAAGGAATGTAATATTTGCAATTTTCCAAAAATTTTCCCCTCCCCAAAAATGGCGGCCATTTTGAATTTTCGAATTTTTGCCAAAAATGGCAAAACACAAATTTGCTTCTATCTCCTTAACCGTGCGAGATAGAGCGATTTCGTCGAAATTTTCGACCCAC
Organism: Sabellastarte sp. h YS-2021; assembly: GCA_964017235.1. NCBI lineage: Eukaryota > Metazoa > Annelida > Polychaeta > Sabellida > Sabellidae > Sabellastarte > Sabellastarte sp. h YS-2021. The sequence continues at coordinate 118,808,179 of OZ024928.1, forward strand.
AGGGTATCTAAGGAATGTAATATTTGCAATTTTCAAAAAAATTTCCCCTCCCCAAAAATGGCGGCCATTTTGAATTTTCGAATTTTTGCCAAAAATGGCAAAACACAAATTTGCTTCTATCTCCTTAACCGTGCGAGATAGAGCGATTTCGTCGAAATTTTCGACCCACAGGGTATCTAAGGAATGCAATCTTTGCAATTTTCAAAAAATTTTCCCCTCCCCAAAAATGGCGACCATTTTGAATTTTCGAATTTTTGCCCAAAATGGCAAAACACAAATTTGCTTCTATCTCCTTAACCGTGCGAGATAGAGCGATTTCGTCGAAATTTTCGACCCACAGGGTATCTAAGGAATGCAATCTTTGCAATTTTCCAAAAATTTTCCCCTCCCCAAAAATGGCGGCCATTTTGAATTTTCGAATTTTTGCCAAAAATGGCAAAACACAAATTTGCTTCTATCTCCTTAACCGTGCGAGATAGAGCGATTTCGTCGAAATTTTCGACCCACAGGGTATCTAAGGAATGCAATCTTTGCAATTTTCCAAAAATTTTCCCCTCCCCAAAAATGGCGGCCATTTTGAATTTTCGAATTTTTGCAAAAAATGGCAAAACACAAATTTGCTTCTATCTCCTTAACCGTGCCAGATAGAGCGATTTCGTCGAAATTTTCGACCCACAGGGTATCTAAGGAATGTAATATTTGCAATTTTCAAAAAATTTTCCCCTCCCCAAAAATGGCAGCCCTTTTGAATTTTCGAATTTTTGCCCAACATGGAAAAACACAAACTGGCCTTAACCGTGCAAAATAGAGTTATTTTGTTGAAATTTTCGACCCATAGGGTATCTAAGAAATGTACTCTTGGCAATTTTCAAAAAAATTTCCTTTTCCCAATAATGGCGGCCATTTTGAATTTTCAAATTTTTGCCAAAAATAGAAAAACAGGAATTGGCTTCTATCTTCTTAACCGTGCAAGATAGAGTGATTTCGTCAAAATTTTCAACCCAACCAATGCAAAAAGGCATGAAGCGGAAATAAATTACATCTACACTATCAAATATTTAAGCATCATTGATATATTTTACAAATGAAACAGGGTCTTGTAAGACTACTGTACAATTTGGGCAAAAGGTTCATGGGTGGACATTACACATGATAATGTGTGTTCTTCTATGCTATCCTGTTTCTATTCGCATCTACTATCAACAGGGCGGCCTATTTCTAGTTTCAATATATATTGGAATATATTGTGTACAACCTGTGACTGTTCTAACTTGTGCAAAAGTTAACATAAAAATGACACACAGAGAACTTTGATACAAGTTATCACTGATATCTGTCACTGTGGCCTAATGGGTGTCATAGTCCCCTCGGAACACAGAGGACCTAGGTTCAAACCCAGGTGCAGGCAGATACATAGTGATTTGGATCAGTAAATGGGTGTCCTCTGTCATCGGGCCCTATCCCTAGTGTTGGGCAAAAAAACCCCAGGGACATTGAAAAAATGTCCTCCCTGAGAATCTATCTTTCATTTTGGGGAATGTCGGTCACTAGAGAGCTTTGGCAGTACTTATGCTGTCGGATTGGGTCAAATAGCGCATTGAGTCCTGTAGTGAAAGAGATACTGTGCTGACTCTAATCCTACAATACAGTACTTATTTTATATCTTAAGAACTGATCAACAACCAATTGACCAAAGTCTGCAATCAGATTATTGAGTCCGATCAAATAATTTCTTAATCAATATTCAGAATGAAAGTTGAAACAATAGCCCTTCTCAGGTGGTTGTCTAACAACCATACAAGGCAGAAGCTTTAGAGTCATGTTGTTCATACAGACATCTAAATATATGCCACATAGCAATTTGACTCTAGACTTGAAAAATGTGTCCTTTTCATTAAAGGCAGATTGCAGATATTGTCACTGGTCAGATATATTAAAAAAATACTTTTACCATGGATGTATTGCAATATCCTTGTAATTATTGGCTCAGACTTGACCATCTGCGGATCCCCTTTTTCTTCATGGTAGTGTTAGATAGTCAGACCTGTGTTTATTTTTTGTATATGTACAAGTTAACTCATTGATGGAACCCTGTGATGTAGATTATTATATCCCCAGACGAAAGTCGGGGATATATTGGATTCAGGTCCGTCGCGCCGCCGCCGCCGCCGCCGCCACCGCCGTAGAAATTTCCTTGTGGACGCGATAACTCAAAAACAAATTAATATTTTTTTTTCAAACTTGGTACACATGTTAAGGGTGCCCAAAGGAAGATCCCTATTTTAAGGTGACCTTAAACTCCCAGTAAAAAAGAACTTATGGCCACCTTAAGGTCAGAAATTGGACTTTTGGCCACTTAGAGCCCTGTAGGTCACAAATTATGATGCTCAGCTGGCTGAAATTTTACCTGACAACACATTAATATGTTCTTAGTACATGTGCCGAAAATCACGACTTTAAGTTGAGGAGAAAATTGTGTTTGAGGCCCATAAATACCCCCACTTGGGGATTTTTTGCTATACTTTTCACATATTTTGCCCTATAATTTGGAAGTGGTAATTCTGATGAGTCTCAAACTGCGCTAGGTATAACTTTGATATGTAATCCTTGTCTGTAGAAAATTTTAGGGCTGTAGGTTTACCCAAAGGGGTCGACTTAAGGTCTCAAAAGTGCCCACAGAGACCCAATTTATGCACTTTTTGCCACTTTCAAGCACTGTAGCTTTCAAACTATGTCTCTCATCTAAGTTAAATATCATCTGGGAATATATCTATGTGTTTTCTTATATGTGCCCCAACATTTAGGCCTTTAATAGACAGTTAACCTGTGTATCAGGACCATAAACACCCACCCGAGTGACCCTTATAAGACATTTTTCATATCTTTTTCCCTATAACTTGGAAATGGTAAGTCTGAGAAGTTTCAAACTGTATTAGATATATATTCTGTGTGTAATCTTAGTATGTAACAGATTTTAAGTCTGAAGCTTTAATTTTGAAGGTCAAATTGAGGTCTCTAAAAGGCTCCCAAAGACCCAATATTTGGACTTTTTGCTACTTTTAAGCCCTGTGACTGTCAAACTATGTGACTGATAGAGCTCAAATCCTATCTGGGAAGATATTAGTATGTTATTTATATATGTGCCAAAAATTAAGGCTTTAAGAAGACATTTAACCTGTGTATGAGGACCATAAATCCCCACCCGAGTGACCATTTTTAGACATTTTTCACATATTTTGCCCTGTAACTTGGAAATGGTAAGTCTAAGAAGTTTCAAACTGTATTAGATGCATATTCTATGTGTAATCTTAGTATGTGACAAATTTTAAGTCTGAGGCTTTAATTTGAAGGCCACATTTAGGTCTCTAGAAGGCCCCATAAAGACCCAGTATTTGGACTTTTTGCCAATTTTAAGGCCTGTGACTGTTAAACTATGTGACTGATAGAGCTGAAATCTCATCTGGGAATACATTATTATGTTCTTTTTACATGTGCCAAAAATCAAGGCTTCAAGTAGACATTTAACCTGTGTATGAGGACCTTAAACACCCACCTGAGTGACCCTTTTAAGACATTTTTCACATATTTTGCTCTGTAACTTGGAAATGGTAAGTCTGAGAAGTTTCAAACTTTATTAGATACATATTCTATGTGTAATCTTAGTATGTAACAAATTTTTAGTCTGAAGCTTTAATTTGAAAGCCACATCGAGATCTCTAAAAGGCCCACAGAGACCCAATATTTGGACTTTTTAACCACCTTTAAGCCCTGTGACTGTTAAACTATGTGATTGATGGAGCTGAAATCCCATCTGGGAATGCATTATTATGTCCTTTTTACATATGCCGAAAATCAAGGTTTTTAGTAGACATTTAACCTGCGTATGAGGGCCATAGACACTCGCCCAAGTGCCTTTTTGGACATTTTTTCCGTATTTTGCCCTGTTATTTGGAAATGCTTAGTGTGACAAGTCTTAAACTGTATTATATATAATTTTTGTTTGTTATGTATGTCCCCCAAAAAGTTTCAGATCTGTTGTTTAATTGCTAAGGTCTCTTTAACAATTGTAAAATGCTCACAGAAACCCAATTTATGGACATTATGCCACTTTAAAGCCCAGTAACTGTCAAACTATGTGGGTTATAGAGCTGAAATCTTTGAATTTTTAAAAGGAAATGCCTGTCTATTTAAATTTTGAATATTAATAATGTTATGGCTATCTTAGTCTTTTAAGAACTTATTTTTATTTCATAAAAATGTAAATATACTATACCATATGAAAACACTTGGGTAAGCGTGGCTTGGCGTTCGGTGACCGCCACATACACCGTACATAGAATTTAAAATATGAGGGGAGACCCTCTTTAAACCTATATACTTGCTACCTTTGACCCCTGGTGACCTAATTCACTCTGCCATGCGCAGTAATACAGAAATAGTTCATTCTTTTTGTGGCGGTTGAAGTGTCAACAGGCGTTTTTGCTATCTTGCTAAGACCTGCATTTACACGTTTCTGGTGCTCTGTAAGTACACTTAAGCTGTTTTATTCACTATTCCTCCATTTTATTTACATTTTACTTCTATTTCTGGTGATTTTATTGTGTACTTTGCCATATATTTTACGTGTTTTTTCCAAAACTCGTATTATCGCTCATCTGGTCACGTGGTCTTAGAATGTCGGATTTCCTTTGGATATATTCATTTCCTCAGTAAATTATTTCGTTTTATGCACTTATACAGGCATTACAATTTTAATTTACGGTTTTCCTTCATTCTTTCAACGAAATTCTTCGTTTTTTCCCACGTATTTTGACCGGACTGTGCATTGTTTTTCACGTATTTACTGATTTGTTATTATCGCTCATTGGGTCACGTGGTGTCAGAATGTTGGATTTCCTTTGGAAATATTCATTTCCGCGGTGAATTAATTCATTGATGCACTTCTACAGGCATTATAATTCACCTTTTACGGTTTTCCTTCATTCTTTTTACGAAATTCTTCGTTTCACCGCGTAATTTGACCTTATTTTTGAGCTTTTTACGAATCATTCACCAGGTCACGTGACGATGACGTCACATCCAAAATGGAGGTCAACCGATCGGTTGTCAGAAAATATTCATTTTCATAGTGATTACAGCATTTCCAGGTTTGTTTATACATTCCTTTTACATATTTATTTGAATACTATTATTTCAGAGCACAATGTGTAATAATTTCAATTGTTAACGCATTTTTCATAGCGTAACATTACGGTATCTACTACCTACCATTCACGGTTCTTTACTTGAACAGGCCCTTTCATTTGACATTTCTGGAATCATATTCGGATCCTGGTTTCAGTGTTTTGGGGTTCAATTCTGAGCCTAGGGTCTCCTTTTTTAGCCTTTCTCCACCTTCAATTCTGGAGGTTGGGGGTTTACGGCTTCTGGGGAGGACTTTGTCTTCCACCTTTTGGAGATCCATTTCACTGTTACTGGTTTCCTACTTTCCAATTTTGTCATTTTGGTCATTTGGTTTCTCTGTCCTTATTCAGTCCTTTGGCCTCTTTTGTGCCTAGGGCTCAGCCTAATCAGGCTGCTTTTTGGGCTGGGATTACCTTATTAAGACCATTCATTTTCAGGGTTCCTTTTAGAAGAGTTTATCAGTTGAATCCAACTGATTTTCTACTTTCTAAACACAGCTCCATTCATTTTCTAAATCTAGAAAATTTTCATTTGGGGTTTGGTGGAAATCTTCTGTTACTCAACAGCTTTTGTGTTTTCACCATTTTTTAGATCTGACGATCAATGGGCACATCTCCCTTTTGGGTATGTTGGGGGGTCCTCTGTCTACAGTTAACCTTTAGGCAGACTTCAGGAACCCTATTCCAACTTTTTGGTGCCAGTCTGTTGGACTATATGGGTGCTTAGGATTAATCTTCTCCTCAGAAGATTTTCAAGCTTCCTGTCTAATAGAATTAGGGAATTAATTTGACTGCTCTTTTCTTTTGATCAGTCTTATTTTTCTCTAAATCAACCACTTTTCCAGGCTTAGAAGTTTCTTCATGAGGCCAGATACTTACTTTCTGTCACTCATTCATTTTGGGATTTTCTTATTCAAAGTTTTGTAGGTTGGGTAATTACCCAATTTTCCTTCTAAAACTTATTTTTGCCAGGTACGAAATCCTCTTCAGAGGGTTTTTTTGGGTTGACTTCTTCAGGTTTCCGGACCTGGGATCTAGCCTGATGGGGTTCTTAAGACCTTCTTTTCCCTAGGTAGAGTTCCTCTGCTATTAGGGGAGATCTGAGATGGACCTTAGGGTCCTTATTTCTGTGGGATTTTCCTTCAGTTCTGTTTTGTTGATCACTTATTCAAGTTGATTGGCAAGGCAATACTTTCTCAGTGGTCTTTTTCATCCACCATTCTTTGGACATTTTTTTCATTTGGGTCTTCTAGCTACATTTTAGCTGGTTGATCTATGGCCTTTTTTCAGCCATCTTTGCACTTTATTTTGAGAGATTTCTTTATCCATTTCCTTCACTTGTGCTTAGTCACTTGGTAGGGTTAATTGGTCCCTTTTTGGTTTTATGCTGTTTCTTGTGATGTCTCTCTTGGGAGACCATTTCTTCTCACATATAACAGTATAAGCAGAAGGTTTTCATGTGGCCCTTACTCAAGGTGCCTCTTTTAAGCTATCTGCATTAGCCTCTTGAGGCTCACCAATTAAGACCTTTTTTCCTCCCATCCAGGGAGTTTCCTCTCTAACTTAGTGCTTTTAGGATGTGGTTCCTTTCCAGGTTCCAACATTCTGATGGTGGAATGCCTTCCAGAGGTAGAGGCTCAGCCTCAACCTCTATTATGGTGTCCTTCAGGAGATAAGAGTGTCGTTTTACTCAAATTTTCACTCTTACTTCCAGATCCCTCCACTTGCCAGTGGGAGGTCATCTGATTCCAGTGGTCTCTCAGATTCCACTTTCCTGATTCTTCAGCTCTTCTCCACAGAAGAATGCTGTTCTTTGTCATTCAGTCTCACACTGTCTGTTCACATGAGCAGTTCAAGTATCTTGAGCTCCTGTTTTCCTGATTTTTCAGGGCATTTCCATGACAAAGATATACTGGAAACCACAGTTAGATTTATATCTTTTTCCTGGTTTTCCAGACTATCAGGATGCAACTTATCAGTTGATCATTTTCTCAATTGGCCAGTGGACCACTTCTCTTCCTCAATTTGCCTCCTTTCTCTCCTTTGGCTCCTTTGGTTCACTCTTGCTCATAGTTTTTGCTTTTGGGCAGGGTGTACCACCTTGTGGCAATGCCTTATGGTCTAGCCACTAGCCTTTCAGGATTTACTTCCTTAGTCAAGGAAGTAAGGAAAGTTGGCTTTGAGGTTGGGTATCTCAGTGCACATGTGACTACAAATTGGCTCATTAGAGCCAATAGTTGTCAGAGGCTCTTTTTTCAACTCTATTAGAGTTGACTTTCATCTTGGAGTGGTTCTTACCAGGAAGTATTTAGATCTGTTTCTTTAACAGGTCTCCTTCCTGGGTCAGGTTCTTAACCTGTTTCTTAATTACCTCTCCAACTGGGCTCCTTATTTCTTTTGGCTTCCACTTGGAAGCCGCTTCTTCAAGGTCCCTGCACCTGACACTTCTTCTGTGTCATCTCAGGACACTTGATTTTCCTTCTCAAAGGTGCTCTGGATTTTCCATTCCTTGATCCTTCTATGAAGGTTCATTCAAGATGGTACTATCCTGGGAACTATGTCTTTGCATTCCTCCCTTTAATTCCCTAGTTTTTACATCTACTTTCATGGATGTTTCAATGCAGGGTTTGGGAGTTCTTTGTGCTCTGTGGACCACCTAAGGTCTATTTTTGATGTAGCAGTCCAGTCTGTGCATCAGTTCTAGAGCTCATAGCTATCCTTTTTGCTCAGACATTTGTTCCTCTATTATCCTTTCATCAAAGGATCATCCTTTCAGCCTCAAACAACTCCGATGTCTTGCTTTCAAGACATTTGTTCCTCATTTGTCCTTTCTTTAAGGGATTCTTCAGATAGTCCAGGTAACACTGTTGTCTGGGCTTTCTTTAAATCAAGACAGCTTCCACTCTTGGGACATGTGTTTCTTGGCATCTTTTGCCATTATTTTTACAAGAACAAGTCTGTTCTTCCACCTACTCATGTTCCAGGGGCATGAATCCTTGGCAGACCATCTCTGGAGGTCTTTTCTCACCTTTCATATAAGGTGGCCCTTCAATTCTTGGATCTTCAGATGGTAGTCTCAGACTTCTCATCTTATTTAGATCTCTTTTGCCATGTGATTCAATCACTAGCTGCTCTTACATGTGCCTCCTGTGCTAGATCCTTAGGCTCTGGCAACAGATGCCCTGGAGTGTTTTGGTCCGGAGTACGTTTTTTACTCCTTCCCTTCTTCAGCTCCTTGTCCTCTATGGCCATGAAGTTAATCAACTTTCAGAGCTGTATCATTATTCTTGTAGCCTTTCCTGGTAATTGCCAGGTTTGGCCTCAAGATCTCCTTTAAGAAAGCCATTGGCTCTTCCTCTTATTCTTCTATAACAATCTCATCTAGAGTTTTGTTATTTATTTTTAAGGAGTTCCTTTCTTCAAGCTTTCTGGCTGAAGTCTCCTTTAAGAAGAATTTTCACAGGAGGGGTCTTGGAGGATTTTTATCCTCCACAACTGTCTATGAAGCAATGTGGAACTGCTTCAAAAACTTGTGAGAAACATGGCCTCTCTGCCATGCTTCAACTGTCCCATTTATTGCTGTTTGTTCCTTTTAAGGAATTATTTTTCAGACAATAGGGATACAGGTCAGCTCTCTCCAGGTACTACTTGGAGTTGGGTTCTTATAGGAGCTAGGAAGTCTCATTTAGAGCTTCTTTAAGTCCAGAATTAGGGTAGTCGTCACCTACCTGTTTGGTACTTATCCTTGGTTCTGCAGGCTCTTACCAAGACTCCTCTTGAACCCTTTTCATTTGCTGAGCCAAGTTTTTCACATTTTAGACAGTCTTTCTTACTCCCTTTCTTTGGGAAGGAGAAGGAGTGATTTTGATTCCTTTATTTAAAGGTTTTCTCTCACTCTTTAGGGATGGCCTAAGTCATCCTTAAGTCAGATCTTACTTTCCTGGCTTAAGCCAGTTATCTTCAGAAGGCTCTTCCTGCTTTGACTTTTTGTCTTTGGTCAGGATGACTTAGAAGACCTCTCCTTTTTTACAGTCAGATTCCTAAGATACTTTCTATCTAGCTATTCTGACTTAAAAGGATTTCTTCTTGGTCTTTCTTCTGAAGTCCTAGAGGGTGATATTGCTGCTCAGACAATATCTTTTTGGATAGCACTTTATCCTTTATTCCCTAAATATCTGTTCCACAGGGAATGCATCTCTTCATGGTGTCAGGGCTCATCATGGCAGGGCACAGGGGGCTTCCTGGTCCTTTAGGGGTGGAATCCCACTCCTAGTCAACATGAGATCCTGCACGTGGAAGAGCCATTCCACTTTTACATCCTTTTAGGAATGTATTTCCCTTCAGAGATGTTGTTCTTAAGAATCTCTTATGATTTCTTAAGTGGAGTGGACATCCTTTTCCACTCAGCCATTTCTCTCTCTTCTACTTGAATTCCTCAATTTAAGTCCATCTGAAACTTTTAGTTTCAGAAAAAGGGGGGTGGCATTTCCCTTTTAGGGAATCTATTCTTCATCTCTATTTTCAGAACCGTGCTTCTTAGTGCCTCTGGGCATTTTCCTATTCTGAGCACAGGGCATACTTATGCCTTCTCCTTTGAGCTGACCTAATAGGGTGTAGACAGCAGTGCTGAAGTTAGTGCAGTGGTTAATGCTACTCACTTAACTCACTCGAGTTATTGCTTCAGCACAGAGGTTTTGGGTTCAATTGCATTCACTAGGAAGTATCCTTTTGTAGCAATTTAACCTTAGGGTGGTTTTCCTCAGTCTGTCTTTTTCCCACCATCCTTCCATGTGGGCATTCAACCCAAGTGTTTTCATATGGTATAGTATATTTACATTTTTATGAAATAAAATTTCATATTTTTAAATGTAAAATGCATTTTTATGAATAAAAATGTATATACTTACCATATGAAAACAGCAAATCACCCTCCCGCCTACCCCGCTTTTAAAGACCTTTTTCCAGCATTTATGTTTATTCACAAAAAGAATGAACTATTTCTGTATTACTGCGCATGGCAGAGTGAATTAGGTCACCAGGGGTCAAAGGTAGCAAGTATATAGGTTTAAAGAGGGTCTCCCCTCATATTTTAAATTCTATGTACGGTGTATGTGGCGGTCACCGAACGCCAAGCCACGCTTACCCAAGTGTTTTCATATGGTAAGTATATACATTTTTATTCATAAAAATGCATTTTACATTTAAAAATATGAAATTTTGTGTGTTATACCTCTGCTTGCTGAGTTTTTAACTTTTTAAAATGAAACTGGTTAAACATATTCAAGTAGACAAAATGGACACTTTAAGTGAGCTTTAAGTCCCAATATTAATGAAATTATATCCTTATGTAGTAAAAGTAGGGGATTTTTAACCCTCAACTAGCCCAGTTTTATTCAACTTGCCTCAGTTAATTTTGACACAGCTCCTACAGTTATGAACTCATTTCAGTTGATAATCACATACTTAAAATTCTCAATTCTTTTTGTATTTGAGTACCCCTTTTATATAGATTGTTTGTTTACCATTTATGCATCCCCCACCCGGATTCCCCCCACCCACCTCTGGGACCTCCAGCTATATTGAGTGACACTAAATAAACAAAGGTATTTAATGATATCAGATGAGAAACAAAGAACTCAATGGGGTTGCAGATCTTGTGTAATAGTGAGAGAGGTGTGGAGAAGGGGAGAGGGGTGGGGGTGGGAGGTGGTGGGCTTCATTACATATAACACAAAGGGGAGTCAGAACTGAGATTGTGTCACATATTTAGGTTGCATATATATGGACCACATATATAGGTATAGAGGAAATGAATAACTGAAAACAATTTGCAAATTCTAAAAATAATATAATAAAATAATAATATAAATAATTTTTTTTTAAATAATATTTTATTTGTGAACAAATATAGAAACAGATATGCGCTTTTGGGATTATGATTTTTAGAATGGACATTGAATCATCAATCATTTAAATACTTTGAAGGAAGATTGAAAAGTATGATGAGTTGAGTTAAAAATAATATTTTATTTGTCAACAAATATAGAAACAGATATGCTCTTTTGGGATTATTATTTTAGAATGGACATTCAATCATCAATCATTTAAATACTTTGAAAATAGGTTTAGAGTTATCATTGCAGGAAGATTGAAAATATAATTTGAGTTATGTATTCGGCGTCTGGGGATACACCATCTTCCTTGGAAGATATAAACAGAGTAGATTGATGTGCTGAAGTTCATATAATAATGGGTAATTATGTTTTAAAAAATTCCCGATCAAAACCTGTGGCGTGAGTGATGACCTGTCTGGGGATATGTTGGCGCCGAGTTGGCCCAATCTAGTTTATGATATGCACCAATGAGCAGCTTAAATGCATCTATATTGTACTTGGCAGTGGCAAAGTATTGATGAGCTCAACAAGTTGCGGAGCCTGACCACTTTGTTTATGAGTAAGAACCCAATAGTTCAAGCGACTGAGTCATTTAGTGAGGAGACGGCTAGGTACATAGTGGTGGCAAAAATCACTGGCCTTATCAAACTTAACAGGACTGAGGTGAGTGCACAACTACTTTTGTTCAGGGTTGTACAGTAAATAGTTTCTATCCTCTGGCATGGTAGAAATTCTTACTATCTCAGACTTCATACAGAGAGTGTATTATAATGTTGTTGTTGTTAAGATAGAAAAGTCAGTGCCTGATTTTAACACTGAAAATCCGTGTTTTACCATGCTCTTCACCCATTGTCTTTCATTTGCGGATACTGTTTTAGGTAGTGACCTCGTTGATGGACTATCCCTTCATGGGCAGTCAGTGCTGTAGAGAATATTAACACTAATTTGGCACTGTATTATTCAAATCAAATGTAATAGCTACTTTATCTTTTATTAAACACTCTGATGCTGTCTCTAATAGTTTTGCATTCCATGTTTTAGGAAAATGGCTTTGTTGTAATTCGAACTCTGTTGGTCTTTTATGCCATTTCCATTTAATTGAAAGAGTCAATGCTTTATCATTAAATCAGTTTTGAAAATATCAATGAAATTTAATTGGTGCATGTGACCAGGTTGTATTCATTTTTTTTATGGAAAAGGTAATTATTAAGCCCATTAATCATCCTTGTTGTCAGAAGTTCCTTCTAAAATGGAAGCGTTATCCTGATTACTTGAGATTTAAATGAACAAGGTTCAAATGCATAAAACGGAATTGTTACTCTGATTACTTGAGATTTGTTTACCAAAGTTTAAATGTATAATAGCAAGTGAACTGACTTGGTCATATCCCTTCATCTGCAGGTATGTTCTGAAGAGAGAAAAGGTGCAGAGTATGATTACCTTAAGATGTTTGGGAAAGATTGGCGTGATTCCGGTGGAAACCAGGATCTTGCCAAAAATAACCCATCCCAAGAGTTCTGTGATAAACACCCAAGATACATGGAGCTTATAGACAGTAAGTGGTTACATGCCAAGTAAACATCTCCGGCATCTGTTATTATAATGTAGTAGTGCCATCGTTTACAAAAATCAAAACTTGTTACCGGGGCTTAGAAATGAACGAAGTTCGGTATTCCGTACGCTTGTCAGTGACATAGTTAAAATTAAATGAAAGCGTACATTCTTAATTGGCAGCAGCGTAGCTTCAGTGGAGTGGCCCAACTTATAAGCTGATTTATATTCTCGAGTCCATAAGAACTAACATAGTCATTTAGTTGGGAGGCAACCACTCGCTTGACAAGTTAGAAAAGAAAGCACAAGCCTGACACAAGTCGGTAGTTCTTGAAATCGTCAAGTGGTAGTTAGGCTTTTTTGATCAGTGGAGTAACAACAGCTTTTTATGTCAGCTGACTTGTCAGTCAGCTGGCATTATGTCGTCACTCTGCGGCGTGGGCGTACGCGTACGCGTCCACGTGAACAACTTCTCCTCCAAAACTACAAGGCCTAGAGACGTGCTGTTTTTTTTAAAAGATACCTTATCTATCGAGGATGAAAAATTGTTCAAGGCATGCAAATCTGTCTGTTCGTCTGTTTGCTAGAGACATTACAAGGGGGGTACCCCCACCAAAAGTGTGAAAATTTCAACTTTTTATCACAATTTTCTCAGTGACTATTGCAGGGATTTCTCTCATATCTTGCATATATGTACTAGGCCAGAGGTAGATTCTCTTGTGTGAGTATGAGACCTGGATCTCTCTTACTTTTTTTTTAATAAATTTTTTTAATAATTTTTAATGCATTAACATTCATGAAATCATGCACAAAATCATTTATAACTTGAAAACTGTTGCATCTAGAGCATTTTGTTAAAATATGTTATTCAGCTACTTTTTTCATAGCTACAATATGGTGAGTAAGTTGGGTGCCTGTCTCAATAGCTAAGTGAGTAATAGCTACTTTTAGGCTTTTCAGTAACTTCCATCATGAGTAGAATCACTTGTAACTTAAAAACTATTGCATTTAGAGAATTTCGTATAAATATGTTATTCAGCTACTTTTGGGTCAGCTATAACATAGTAAAATTTTAGACCTGTAGCTCATGGCATAGCTGAGTAATAGCTACTTTTACGTTATCACTGTTGAGTAAATTGCTTATAACTTCAAAACTATTGCATTTAGAGAATTTCGTATAAATATGTTATTCAGCTACTTTTGGGTCAGCTATAACATAGTAAAATTTCAGACCTGTAGCTCATGGCATAGCTGAGTAATAGCTACTTTTAGGTTATCACTGTTGAGTAAATCGCTTATAACTTGGAAACTATTGCATTTACAGTATTTTGTTTCAATATGTTATTCACCTATTTTGGGATCAGCTATAACATAGTGAAGTTTCAGATCTGTGGCTCATTGCATAGCTGAGTAATAGCTACTTTGAAGTTCTCACTATTGAGTAAATCAGTTGTAATTGGAAAACTATTGCATTTAGAGAATTTCGTATAAATATGTTATTCAGCTACTTTTGGGTCAGCTATAACATAGTAAAATTTCAGACCTGTAGCTCATGGCATAGCTGAGTAATAGCTACTTTTAGGTCATCACTATTGAGTAAATCAGTTGTAACTTGAAAACTATTGCATTTACAGTATTTTGCTTAAATATGTTGTTCACCTACTTTTGGGTCAGCTATAACATAGTAAAATTTCAGACCTGTAGCTCATGGCATAGCTGAGTTATAGCTACTTTTAGGTCATCACTATTGAGTAAATCAGTTGTAACTTGAAAACTATTGCATTTACAGTATTTTGCTTTAATATGTTGTTCACCTACTTTTGGGTCAGCTATAACATAGTGAAATTTCAGACCTGTAGCTCATTGCATAGCTGAGTAATAACTACTTTGAGGTTCTCACTATTGAGTAAATCAGTTGTAATTGGAAAACTATTGCATTTAGAGAATTTAGTATAAATATGTTATTCAGCTACTTTTGGGTCAACTATAACATAGTAAAATTTCAGACCTGTAGCTCATGGCATAGCTGAGTAATAGCTACTTTTAGGTCATCACTATTGAGTAAATCAGTTGTAACTTGAAAACTATTGCATTTACAGTATTTTGCTTAAATATGTTGTTCACCTACTTTTGGGTCAGCTATAACATAGTAAAATTTCAGACCTGTAGCTCATGGCATAGCTGAGTAATAGCTACTTTTAGGTCATCACTATTGAGTAAATCAGTTGTAACTTGAAAACTATTGCATTTACAGTATTTTGCTTAAATATGTTGTTCACCTACTTTTGGGTCAGCTATAACATAGTAAAATTTCAGACCTGTAGCTCATGGCATAGCTGAGTAATAGCTACTTTTAGGTTATCACTGTTGAGTAAATCGCTTATAACTTGGAAATTATTGCATTTAGAGTATTTTGTTTCAATATGTTATTCACCTATTTTGGGGTCAGCTATAACATAGTGAAGTTCCAGACCCATGACTCATTGCATAGCTGAGTAATAGCTACTTTTAGGTTATCACTGTTGAGTAAATCGCTTATAACTTGGAAACTATTGCATTTAGAGTATTTTGTTTCAATATGTTATTCACCTATTTTGGGATCAGCTATAACATAGTGAAGTTTCAGATCTGTGGCTCATTGCATAGCTGAGTAATAGCTACTTTGAAGTTCTCACTATTGAGTAAATCAGTTGTAATTGGAAAACTATTGCATTTAGAGAATTTCGTATAAATATGTTATTCAGCTACTTTTGGGTCAGCTATAACATAGTAAAATTTCAGACCTGTAGCTCATGGCATAGCTGAGTAATAGCTACTTTTAGGTCATCACTATTGAGTAAATCAGTTGTAACTTGAAAACTATTGCATTTACAGTATTTTGCTTAAATATCTTGTTCACCTACTTTTGGGTCAGCTATAACATAGTAAAATTTCAGACCTGTAGCTCATGGCATAGCTGAGTAATAGCTACTTTTAGGTCATCACTATTGAGTAAATCAGTTGTAACTTGAAAACTATTGCATTTACAGTATTTTGCTTTAATATGTTGTTCACCTACTTTTGGGTCAGCTATAACATAGTGAAATTTCAGACCTGTAGCTCATTGCATAGCTGAGTAATAACTACTTTGAGGTTCTCACTATTGAGTAAATCAGTTGTAATTGGAAAACTATTGCATTTAGAGAATTTAGTATAAATATGTTATTCAGCTACTTTTGGGTCAACTATAACATAGTAAAATTTCAGACCTGTAGCTCATGGCATAGCTGAGTAATAGCTGCTTTTAGGTCATCACTATTGAGTAAATCAGTTGTAACTTGAAAACTATTGCATTTACAGTATTTTGCTTAAATATGTTGTTCACCTACTTTTGGGTCAGCTATAACATAGTAAAATTTCAGACCTGTAGCTCATGGCATAGCTGAGTAATAGCTACTTTTAGGTTATCACTGTTGAGTAAATCGCTTATAACTTGGAAATTATTGCATTTAGAGTATTTTGTTTCAATATGTTATTCACCTATTTTGGGGTCAGCTATAACATAGTGAAGTTCCAGACCCGTGACTCATTGCATAGCTGAGTAATAGCTACTTTTAGGTTATCACTGTTGAGTAAATCGCTTATAACTTGGAAACTATTGCATTTAGAGTATTTTGTTTCATATGTTATTCACCTATTTTGGGATCAGCTATAACATAGTGAAGTTTCAGATCTGTGGCTCATTGCATAGCTGAGTAATAGCTACTTTGAAGTTCTCACTATTGAGTAAATCAGTTGTAATTGGAAAACTATTGCATTTAGAGAATTTCGTATAAATATGTTATTCAGCTACTTTTGGGTCAGCTATAACATAGTAAAATTTCAGACCTGTAGCTCATGGCATAGCTGAGTAATAGCTACTTTTAGGTCATCACTATTGAGTAAATCAGTTGTAACTTGAAAACTATTGCATTTACAGTATTTTGCTTAAATATCTTGTTCACCTACTTTTGGGTCAGCTATAACATAGTAAAATTTCAGACCTGTAGCTCATGGCATAGCTGAGTAATAGCTACTTTTAGGTCATCACTATTGAGTAAATCAGTTGTAACTTGAAAACTATTGCATTTACAGTATTTTGCTTTAATATGTTGTTCACCTACTTTTGGGTCAGCTATAACATAGTAAAATTTCAGACCTGTAGCTCATTGCATAGCTGAGTAATAACTACTTTGAGGTTCTCACTATTGAGTAAATCAGTTGTAATTGGAAAACTATTGCATTTAGAGAATTTAGTATAAATATGTTATTCAGCTACTTTTGGGTCAACATAGTAAAATTTCAGACCTGTAGCTCATGGCATAGCCGAGTAATAGCTACTTTTAGGTCATCACTATTGAGTAAATCAGTTGTCACTTGAAAACTATTGCATTTACAGTATTTTGCTTAAATATGTTGTTCACCTACTTTTGGGTCAGCTATAACATAGTAAAATTTCAGACCTGTAGCTCATGGCATAGCTGAGTAATAGCTACTTTTAGGTTATCACTGTTGAGTAAATCGCTTATACCTTGGAAATTATTGCATTTAGAGTATTTTGTTTCAATATGTTATTCACCTATTTTGGGGTCAGCTATAACATAGTGAAGTTCCAGACCCGTGACTCATTGCATAGCTGAGTAATAGCTACTTTGAAGTTCTCAATGTTGAGTAAATCACTTGTAATTTGAAAACTATTGCATTTAGAGAATTTAGTATAAATATGTTATTCAGCTACTTTTGGGTCAGCTATAACATAGTAAAATTTCAGACCTGTAGCTCATGGCATAGCTGAGTAATAGCTACTTTTAGGTTATCACTGTTGAGTAAATCACTTATAACTTGAAAACTATTGCATTTAGAGTATTTTGTTGCAATATGTTATTCACCTATTTTGGGGTCAGCTATAACATAGTGAAGTTCCAGACCTGTGGCTCATTGCATAGCTGAGTAATAGCTACTTTGAAGTTCTCACTGTTGAGTAAATCAGTTGTAATTGGAAAACTATTGCCTTTACAGAAATTTGTGCAAATATGTTATTCAGCTACTTTTGGGTCAGCTATAACATAGTGAAATTACAGACCTGTAGCTCATGGCACAACTGAGCAATAGCTATTCTCAGGCACTGACTGTTGAGTAAATCAGCTATAACTTGAAAAATATTGCATTTGGAGTATTTTGTTAAAATATATTGTTCACCTACTTTTGGGTTAGCTATAACATAGTGAAATTACAGACCTATAGCTCATGGCATAGCGGAGCAATAGCTATTTTCTGGTTCTCACTATTGAGTAAATCAGTTGTAACTTGAAAACTATTGCATTTACAGTATTTTGCTTAAATATGTTGTTCAGCTACTTTTAGGTCAGCTATAACAGAGCAAAAATTCAGACATGTAGCTCATTGCATAGCTGAGTAATAGTTACTTTGAGGTTCTCACTCTTGAGTAAATCAGTTGTAACTTGAAAATTATTACATTTAGAGTATTTTGTTAAATATGTTATTCAGAGACGTTTTGGTCAGCTATAACATAGTGAAATTGCAGACCTCTATGTCATGGGATAGCTGAGCAATAGCTTCTTTCAGGTTCTCACTGTTGAGTAAATCATTGTATCCAACCTGTAGGAAATCATGGGCTGGGAATCTGTTAATATGGTCCGATTTGACCTTGGAACCCTCCTTCAAGGTCAAATGAGGATAGCCAAACATAAAAGTGCTTATAACTCGCTTATTATTGGTCCCAGAGGTTGGAATGAAAACCAACCTATAGAAAATCATGAGCTGGGAATTTTTTGGTGTGGTCGGATTTCACCTTGGACCCCTCCTTCAAGGTCAAATGAGGATAGCCAAACTTAAAAGTGCTTATAACTCATTTATTATTGGTCCTAGAGGTTTCGAATGGAAAACCAACCTATAGAAAATCATGGGCTGGGAATCTTTTGGTGTGGTCGGATTTGACCTGGGACCCCTCCTTCAAGGGCAGTTGAGGATAGCCAAACTTACAATTGCTTAGAACTCGCTTATTATTGGTCCTACAACTTTGGGATGGTAAACAAGCTACAGGAAATCATGGGCTGGGAATTTTTTTGTGTGGTCGGATTTGACCTTGGACCCCCTCCTTCCAGGTCAAACGAAGATAGCCAAACTTAAAGTGCTTATAACTCGCGTATTATTGGTCTTGGAGGTTTGGGATGGTAAACCAACATATAGGAAATCATGGGCTGGGATTCTTTTGGTGTGGTCAGATTTGACCTGGGACCCCTCCTTCAAGGGCAGTTGAGGATAGCCAAACTTACAATTGCTTAGAACTCGCTTATTATTGGTCCTACAAGTTTGGGATGGTAAACAAGCTACAGGAAATCATGGGCTGGGAATTTTTTTGTGTGGTCGGCTTTGACCTTGGACCCCCTCCTTCAAGGTCAAACAAGGATAGCCAAACTTAAAAAGTGCCTATAACTCACTTATTATTGGTCCGAGAGGTTTGGGATGGTAAACCATCCTAAATTCTTTGGCTGGGAATCTTTTGGTATGGTCAGATTTGACCTTTGGACCCCTTCTTCATGGTGGAACGAGGATATTGCATTTATAGTATTTCTTTAAATATTTTAACCTACTTTTTACCCTTAAACAATTACCTTGTTACTTTATTTCATAATACCATTTGCAGGGCACAACTTTTTTGTCGTTTTCTTCTGTCAGCTTTGGAATATCTTTCGAACATGCTGTTCAGTTACCATTTACTGTATTTCTGTACAGCCCTTTCCCTGATAATTATGCTTTCCTCTCATTATCACCATCACAAATCAAAAACATTCAGTCAGCTGACACAGTGCCCGTTCACGGGCACTCTCCTCTTGTTTGAAACCAGCAGGAAAAAGGGAACAATTAACAATTTAGACAGGGAACAATTAACAAGTGATTGAGGGCAGGAGAATGTCTAAACACTCCTTAACCAAAAAAGTAGTTAAGATGTTACATATACTCGTTCAATTGCAAAATGTAGAAAGTAATACTTTGCAATTTTTGTTTTATTATTTTTCTTTTACAGAATATGGAGCCCCAGAAGATTCCTTGTTTAAAGTACATTCAAGTGCCTTGAAAAACACTCTCATCAGTATCCTTATGGCCTGTTTACAAAGATAGTTTCAGTCATTTTAAACGATCATAGAAACTCCTAATGCATGTGTCTGAATCCAGTCGTTTTATTCAGTTGAGACACCTTTTGGAAGGGATTAACACTTATCTACTAAGTTTTTTGTAAACAGAGTGCACAACTCATGTTTATTTTTTGTTTATTTATATCAAAGAGTGAGAACAATAATTTGTCCTGTTCTATTCTTAGAGTAATATAACTCTGTATGTGCACTTCAAAAGTTGTTGCCCACCAAAACTTGGTGAATAAAAGTTTAAAAGTTGTGAACATATGTAGCAGTTTAAATTTGGATTGAATATTTTAAGTGTAATTGAGTGAAGTTATATGGCCGAGTATTCAAAAGCAGAATCTTCTTCCAATAAGAAATAAATTTCCATTCTTTATTAGGATTTCTGTTAACTTATAAAATTGGGTTCAATAGGTTTTTTCCAGTGCTTTAATATTCAGCTGATTTATAATAGAAAAAGATATTTTTACTGTAAAGACTTTATAAAGTTTAAATACAGTATGCTAGCAAACTGTTAACATGTTAAGTGCCTTGACATTTGGAGGTATTCACATCACCAGTCCTAATGTGCCAGATAGAGCTCCAATCAAAAAGAAGTTGCCAGGTAAGTGTGCCAGAGCCTTAAGTACATCAGTATAATAGAGACAAAGTGAAAGTCTGCTCATAGAGTAGAGTGTTTGTGAACATATCGTACACAAATTTGATGAAAATTGTGATTTTAGGAGAGGAGAAATAGGTTAAAAATTTAATAGGAATTGACAAAAGAAGCTTTGAATAATAGAGGTCATGTTTCTGACATTTATGTAACATATATATAATTGTTACATTTTGGACCCTGACATGGTGAGAGGAAAGTTATACGATATAGTGAATATCACATATAGTGTGAATATCGCATAAAGGAAAGTTATACAATATAGTGAATATTACATATAGCGTGAATATCGCATTGCTGGTGAATATCACACAGTGTGTAGTGAGTACCACAGGGTATGGTTAATATGACATGTTATTGTGAATATCTTACGATGAATATTGTGTAGTGTCCAGTGAATATCACAGCTTGGTGTATGGTGAATATCAAATATTGTGGTGAATATCAGATTTCTTGCTCTACTTTACATTTCAGCAAGCATGACTGTGCAAAAGCTGAAGTCACTACTACACAGACTGTACAAAGCTGACCCAGTATCCATGAAGATCACTTACTTCAGTCAGAAGGTGAGCAGCCTGCATTAATATCAGCTTATACAACTCAAGTTATATATTCAATAGTCTCTGCAGTAATATAGGAATAAAAGACATATTTGAGTGCTTTATGAAGGTTTTAAACTATCGATCGGCTGAATGTTAAAGCCACAAAGCCCAAAGGGCTGAGTGCTTTAGTACAGCAGATCGATAGTTTAAAACCATCATAGTGCATGAGAATTTGTCTTTTATTCCTATTCTAAAATGGTTTCATTGATATTTTGTTCAAAATAAGGGGTAGATCTTGCGCAAAATTCAAAACAAATCCAACGCCATGTTGGCTGTTCCATCAACGAAACATACATAGCGATATCTAAGGTAAAAAAATAAGTATTTTTGCCACTCTATTTTCATAGAATTTGTTATGAAATATTAAGAGACTAGCACTGTAGATGCTTTCAATTTGTTGTAAGCTTTAAAACGATATGCTATTTATTAAAATCAAGCAAGAAATTACAGTTTTATGAATATTTTAACCGCGAGTCATTTGTTTACATTTGTACACGAAGGGACGATGCACGCAGAATTCAACAGCGTTGTTTTGTTTATCGTTCTATATTCGCGATATCAGCATTGCGCAAAAGACATGTTTAAGGTCACTGTGCAGCGTACCATTTTAGAATAGATTTCAAGGCATAGAAAATAAAAGGTCAATTTTGTCAGTCAGAGGATGAGTATTTAGCAGTAAGCTTAAGAAATTAAACCAATTTAGTGCTGGTTTTGCAAAATATAAAACAAATTTTGTGTCACAAATTGTATTCTGTCATATTTGTGTATCTTTGATATCATATTTCTGTAGAAATAAAGTCTGAGGGTTCGAACTTTATGACGTCTATAAAAGGATGGAACTTCCGGCAGATAATGGACGAGCGCATTATAAATTATTGGTTTCATAAAGACTGGTTTCATTTATAACTCTATAAATATGTTTTTTTTAACATGCCTATTTGTCGCATTATATTTTGCCTGTATTGTTTGGGTCCCTATTATCAAAGAACGTCCATTTATTACTTCAGGTCTTTAAAATGTGTTTTAGGAATAACATTTCTTTTTACTCGCAAAGTTAAAGTCGGGGTTTTAAATCCCGCTCAACAGCCAGGGCCGTATTGGGACATCCCCTAGGTAGTGCCCCTTGTGGGATTTGAACCCACACAGAGGTGACAGCCTGCGATTAGATGCCAAGTTTGGTAACCACTAGGCCACTGAGGACCTCTTCTTTTTACCTGTCATATATTTATATGGTCTTGATATTTTGTGTGCCTAATAACAGATGGAGGGCCAGGCTATTGAGCTGGATGCTGACCAGAGAGAAATTGGCTACTTTTCAGTAGAAGATGGGGACAATATTGTGGTAACTTGGTGATAGTATACAACCAAGATGCAAGAATGTGGATTTAGGTAATCGTAAATAAGGGAAGTTGAACAGATTTTAAAAACAGTATGTCGAGACAGTCACAGAATTGATGTATTTGATGGAGTTTATCCAATGTTACACAATGCAAATTTCATATTGGAGTGATTTCACATTTCTACTGTTAGTTTCTCAAAATAATTTTTGTATCCAAATAACTGCATGCTTGCACAATACAGTATGACAGATATATTTTATTTTTGTATATTTCAAATTGACATGTGCTTGAAATTTTAATTGTTAGCATATAAAAGTAAATATATCAATGCCATCTCTCACAAGGAAATACAGTCTGGGGCTACCCCCCAGAAAAAAATTAATCTCTAGAAGAAGTAAAGCATCACAAAATTGATCAAGACATCTCATAATCCAAAGTAAAAGGGGGAGGGGGGTGTTCCTTAGTGGTAAATTATATGTTTTTATTGTGTAAAATAGCCTTACCTTATCCTCACAAGTGCTTGTTTGGTTTTGTGGAGCAAAACACATCGACCGACAAGAATTTTTAAAGAAATATTCTTGTCACAAGAGGTGACCCCTTTGTCTGTGCATGTCCGCGCTTGCGCAGTAGCCGTTGTCGACAGACGATTGTCAAGAGCTCTTCATTATATTTTTGGTCGATATGGGAGCAACACATACTTTTCCTTATTATCGTCCATTCACGGATGAAAATCTATGAAGTTTTGAAGCGTGCAAGCGTGTACCTACCTGTAGTTGTCCATTATTCGACTGGTATTACCTCTATTCTGCCTCCCTTGTCCTGAAAAGGGTCAGAATAAGATGTTGTGCAAGAAGATGTTGCTGTAAAGTCTTCAGTGGAAGACGGTGTATATCTTCGGCTGTACTCGCCCATTATTCGACTGGAACTACCTCCTTGTCGAGGAAGGGATGCAGAAGATATTGCTGTAAAGTTCTCAGTGGAAAGAAAGAATGCAGTTGTCTTTGCAACGGAGGTCGTAGAGTCTTTACTGTGGGTGGAGCGCCACTCTGGTACAGTAACAGGTCTTCCTCCAAAAGAACGACTACAGAAGTGTATCTACTGATCCTTGCAGTTATTATTTTGCTTCCCAGCAGATACAGTGAAGTTCCTGCTTCTCAGACATGAAAATAAGGACAGATTACCTTCATTTGCTGTAGATTTACATGAAGATCCAACAGACATCTTTGGGGCAGTATGTGCACTGCTTGGCTTTTCAGTCCTGATGAAGAATAAAACCTTCCTATGACCATGTCTCCAATGGAAGGAATACTGTGACTTTTGAGTTAATTCTTCTGAAAACTCAACGAAGATCAATCAATGCCTAAAAAATGGCTAGATGAGATATGGTGTTGAAGTCCTTGCTTCCAACCTTTACGAGTGTGTTTTGCATGGTTTATACAAGACAGGGGCTATGTCCAGTAATTATTTGTCCTACTAACTACAAAATATCATCGTACCACTCTTCCTAGTTTACCAGGAGAGATGGATACAGAAGAACGTGGCTACATTAATGCGAGTCACCATGGAGACTCTTCTTGCAGTGTTACTGGCAGTGATGGGAGACTTTCACTGCCATCCCAGAGTTGTGCGAATCTTCAGTTGGGATTGTCGAATTACTCTCCAATCGAATTCACCAATACCTGTACTACCCACAATGCAAAGCGATGACGTCAGACAGGAAAACATGGCTACAGTAAATACCGCTCAAATATTGCTGGAAAATGCTTCAAAAGAAAGCGATTTATCCACTCAACAATTGCAGAACTCCAGGTTTCTATGGCAGTTTATTTCTTGTATAGAAACTCGGCTAATGACAACCTCTTATACATCTCAGTGTCTTGAATTGATATCTAACTACGACTTCAATGGTCACGGCCCACGAGTGAAGTTCGTTTACTATAACAATAAATACCTGCTTGTCCCTTCATTTAAGCTGGAGACAGCAGAAATTGTTAGAAATTCGGTTACAAAAGATGCGTTCTTCTATGTACCGACTCACCAAGATTTTCTACATCTACTTCAGTTTAATGTACACGGTCAAACCAATCAGTTCAAAGCAATATGAAATTCGGGTTAGCGGCCCCTCTACAGTATTATGCGAGTAGTAAAGAAGCAAAACTCTTTCTTCAGTCTCACGGAATAGGAGTTCACCATATACCTAGACCACTGGTTGTTTAGTGTACGTAAAAGACACCAGTATTGGGTTCAAACCAAAGAACTCCTCCAATTATTCATCAACTGGGCTTCGTGATATCGCTTTCCTAGGTTACCACTGCATTTTGGTACCAGGAAATTTCTCTCACCATATACCTAGACTACTGGTTGTTTAGCGTACGTAAAAGACACCAGTATTGGGTTCAAACCTAAGAACTCGTCCAATTATTCATCAACTGGGCTTCGTGATATCAATTTCCTAGGTTACCACTGCATTTTGGTACCAGGAAATTTCTTTCTACCTCGAATAAATTAAATACCTGAGAATCTATTCAAGACATGGCGATCTCATCACAATCAACCCCAAGGTTGCTTATATCCCAGGTAGGGATACTAGCATCTTTGGAAAAGACTATACCAATGGGTCAGTTATGTATGTGTGCCTTTCAGTGGTATCTAGAAAAAACTGGCAATATCTCCAGTCACTAGTTGTGAGAATTCCTGTTTCAAATCCTTCTGAAAAAGCATATTCACTGTATATTCAGCTGTGGAAAATGCCAAAAAATGGGAAATAGGATGCCTTTTCCATACACAGGTGCACAATTCCCTTATTTTCGTAGATGCATTAAACCAGGGTTGATGATCCCATCTAAAAGCATCACAGTCAGTGGCTTTTGGACAGTTAAAATGTATATATTACATTTCAATGTCATAAAACTGAAGGCAGTGTGTTCAGCCCTTAAAAGCATTCAAGACAAATTCTACACAAAAGAATTCTGATAGCATCAGACAACACCACTGTGTTCGGTTATCTGAACAAACAGGGGGGGGGGGAGCGTATACCTCCTAGTTTGGCGCAGCTGGGCCTACTGCAATCCTTGAAATATACTCATAACAGACAGACATATTCTTGGTTGCTTAAAGGTCATACCCAACATCATCTCCAGAAGGGATAAAGGTTTGGCGCATCCTGGCCTACTGCAATCCTTGAAATATACTCATAAGAGACAGAAATATTCTGGGGCTGCTTAAATGTCATATTCAATGATCTCTAAAGAAGGGACAAAAGTAATCTGTACAGAATTGTTCTTACTCCCTTTATGGTTCAAGTTTGGCACAAATCAACAATAGGTGTTTCATGCAGGTATGCTGCATCTTGGCCTACTGCAATCCTTGAAATATTCTCATATGAGCCAGATATATTCAGGGTTGCCTGGATGTCATGACAGCCTCTCCACAAAGAACGAAATAATACAGACAGGATAGTCTCTTCATCTTTAAATATTCTATTTGATTTACATAGTTGTCACATACCAATGGTAGAGATGTTTGCCACCAATATGAGTCACAAACTTCCATTCTATGTTGCCAGTCCCGGATGCAAATGCTCTGAACATAGATGCATTAAACATCTTGTTGGAGGTCCTGGACTGCCAGGCCTTTTGTCCTATACCACTTATTCCAAAAAGTCATTGAACAAGTGAACACAAGGTGCAAAATGATTGTAGTGGCCCCTTGGTGGCCCATGATGCATTGGCTTTGGGGTCTGGTGAGTCATTCAACCAAACCTCCTTTACAGCTACTTCACTGGTCTCAGAAACAGCCATTCAGTCAGAAATACCATCTGAATCTGTTGCATTGGCACCTTCATGTTTGGCACCTTAACACCACTCAGAATCTCTTATATCATTCTCTGAGCAAGGGGTAGAGAGATTTAGGGCATCTCAAGGACCCTCATCTTGGAATGTATGAGTCATGAGGGGTCTTTTTGAGCTCTGGTACCCACAGAATAAGGTGGTCATCTCAGAGCCTACTGTCTCAAATATACCAGATTTTTTTATCCATTTACTTGCAAAAATCTGAAACCTGTCACTATTGTTGGCTTTGCAGCAGCCATAGCTGATCATTTACATTTTTTGTGCAGGAGTTGAGCAAAAGCCTGGATCTTTATAGGCCTATTGCAAGTGTTTATAGAGAGAAGCCCACTGCTAACAGAGGTGTAGCATCAAGGGATTTGCCTTTGCTTCTGTTGGTTTTCACAAAAGGCTCCTTATTAACCTTTAAAGGAGGTCAGTCAGTTAAAAAAAAAAAAAAAAGTTTGACTTGCAAGACTGTTGCAATGGCATTGGAAGTGTATTCTGGGACTTTGGCTCCTTCAGACACAAGCCTCATAGGAAGGAGGTTACAGTTTCTCCCTCCTACCTACCTTTTCAGCAAGGACCTATTAGCCTCAATTGGTCTAGATTGGCTCCAGTGGTCACTTCAGCTCTAGATCATTCCTGAACTCAAATTGCCTGGACACATGATTCATTGTCCTCCTACAGCACTTACATCCTTCATGGACAGGACTACTGCTTGGAGAAAAGGGAAAGTCTCCTTCTCCTGCCTTTTAGCAAGAATCAGTTGGCTTCTGATGCCCCAGATGGCTCAAACCAGTGGTCATTCCAGCTCACAAACCTTTCTTGAGCTGACGTTGGACCGATGTTGTGACACTCTGCCCTCTTACAGTACTTAGTTACTATCAAGACAGTACAAGTACTTCAAGGAGGTGAAGCATCTCTTGCTCATATCTTTTAAGGAAGGCTGGATGGAGATATCTTGAGTTCTGCTATCTCTTCCTGGATCAATCTGGATGCATGATTAGATTGCCAGTCCTTTAATTCTGATTCTCAGAATCTATACATTGAGGCACATATTAGATACATGGCTGCCTCTTTAGTTTTCAAGAGTGGGGTCTTACCTGAGCAGATATGGAACTCTTGTTATTGGAAGACCCACAATTCTTTACTACATTCTACTCGAAGAAGTAGCTTGGCAATCCCATGACCAGTCCATGAACAAATTGGGCCTTGTGGATTCACCTCAGCATGTAGTCAATTTTTGTGTATTTTTACATGTTATTGATATGACTCACATATTTATGTTCTCTCCATTTATACAAGTGTTGTGTCACTGACATATGTCTTTCTTGACTTCCATATGGCCCCATATCTGCAGTTTATGCAGTTCAGTTTGCCTGCTTGGAGATATTCTCATTGTCAGATGATGACATCTTGTTTCGGGAGTCATGCAGACATCTCCGGCCAATACCGGGTGATGGTTAATACTGCTATATGATTTGTTGTAAAATTGTCTACAACAGCAACAGCAGCAACAAGGACGACCACATCATGGATCTCTTGTTGAGGTTAGCAAATTACTTATCTGTGATGAAGAAGTAATATATATAACCTAAGATGTGGCGTATGGAAGCTTATCTTATCCTCTTATCAAGTGCTTTATTTGGTGACCCCTTGTCTGACAATCATCTAACAGTGTGGCCAAAACAAATACCCTCCACCTGTTATGGTTGTATTCAAGCACTTGTGAGGATAAGGTAAGGCTATTTTACGCAATAAAATGTAACAAATTTTATTGTAATTTAACTTTTTACAAGTTAAATACTTACCTTATCCTCACAAGGATAAACCCACCCTACCTCCCCGCATAATTTGTTTTCTGGGGACCAAAAATACAATGAAGAGCTCTTGACAATCGTCTGTCGACAACGGCTACTGCGCAAGCGCGGACATGCGCAGACAAAGGGGTCACCTCTTGTGACAAGAATATTTCTTTAAAAATTCTTGTCGGTCGATGTGTTTTGCTCCACAAAACCAAACAAGCACTTGTGAGGATAAGGTAAGTATTTAACTTGTAAAAAGTTAAATTACAATAAAATTTGTTACAATTGTTATGAATGTCACATTTAAACTCTTTTTATTACTTTTTTCACCTGTGACATGATGGGTTTTATTTATGGTCCTGTTCTTAAGTGGGAAAGTTTGCAGTTGGTTTTTTGAGAGGTGATTTCAAGTATTTGGGATCCTGGCCAGTTCTTTAGTAAGTGCTTCTTTAGTACTACAATATAACTGCTCTGTTGTGATATGACCTGTGGTACCATGTGTTGAAGATGATGATATATTGTTATTGTGTTGTATAATTTTAGGAGCTTTGGGTAATCTCCTTTTTCAATACCACTGAAGTTGTGAAGTTTTTTTATCAGAAAACAGTGTTGTACTTTTCTATTAAATGTCATGTGATAGATTATTTATTGTATTTTTTAATAAAAAAAAAACAGTGTATATAAAATGTTGTTTTATTTCGAAGTTAAGTCAGGGTACTGATACCCTATTTTCCAAGTGCTCATATTGACCAAATATAAATGTAATAGTATAGTATACTAAGTACACCAAGAGAGATATTGATTTTTCTTCACTCGGGTTATTGTGCACTCATATAGAGTCTTATCTTTATATGTTCCATACACTCCCCAACCACTGTACCCTTTCAAAATATTGGATGGGGGTCAGTTGACACCCTCTGGTCTACCTCTCACTAATAAAACCAGCGTCAATAAATGTTTTTACACAATTCAGGTGTACTTTTAATTTATATTGAGGTGATATTAACCCTCTACACTGGTTGGGGATCATTTGAGATTTGGATTTACAGTAAATTGACCTCTGCTGGTGTGTATGCAGGAGGTATTGTCACAGCCCTACTTTTTGGTACTGCAGATGTAAATGTTATAGTTAACGCTCACTCTGACCCCCCACACTTATTGCAAATCACCTTTTCCACAAGTGAGTGCCATTTTGGAAATATTTTGAAGTAATTCTTTGGCCTTCTGTCAGATGTTTTTTTTTCTTCTATGCAGCTTTTCCTGAACTTGTAGCTTCTGTGATTTTGTGCATAGAATTTACTACAACTGTTTGTTTAAAACAGTGGGATGGCTTTAAGTTTTCTGGGGATATTTATCTGTTAATTCTAGTTCTCTCTATGACAGTATTTTCATTTTTAAATAAGGAATTGAACTTCTCATTGGATAAAGTTACCCAATCTCCCAGATTTCACTTAAGAAAATAGGAATATTAGATGCAGTATATAAATGGAAGCTTGTTACACAGGTCTTTACTGTCTCTATTTGCAAGTGGTCTCTACTTCAGCCATGTTTAAAGATCAGTTCACCCGGCATTGATAAGTTGGGCAATTAAAATACAGATCGAAAGAATTTATCCAGAATTATATACATATTGTATCATACAAAGTCAATATCATTTTAAGGAGTCATAATCAATCTGCTTAAAGAAATGTATGGTTTATTCGAAATGTGTGGGGGGTATAAAATACCAAACATGCAAGTACAAAGCATCTTGTTACATATTCATGTATTTGAATAAAAATGAAGTTAGTATTGTATTGCTGCTTGTGTGTTGTAATCCAAACAACATACACATCTGCTGTTGTGTCTCAATATTGTTCTTTTCTCAGAACTCATTGAAATCACTGAAATTGCAAAACTTTTTTTGTCAGAAAACAATGTTGTACCGTCCTATTAAATGTGATGTAATAGTTTATTTGTTATCTATTATAATAAAGAGCAACTATGTAAAATGTTATTTTATTTCAAATTTTCCCGCAGTTACTCAGGGTCCTTTGATTTAAATTTGTCCAAGTATTCAAGCTGATCAATTATGGTTGTTATTGCAGCTGAAAGAAAAAATGAATGGAAATATACAATGTAGTATGAAGTGAAAGGCCACAGCAGTGACATCTATGGAGGAAAAGGATGACATTGAACTCTTTAGGAGTGCATTATGTTAAAGCTCTTGCATATATTAAGAGATATGATTGACAAATGTTGAAATTAAATTTTTTTTTGGATTACCAAAACATAGCCCTAATTTGTCAAAAGTGGTAAGATTTTAGAGGCCTACCCAGAATCCAAGATACCCAGCTATAAATTAAAGAAGAGGGAATAACTTCAAGTAAGAAGAAGTAAGAAGTATTTATAAAGTGTTGAAATTGATGTAACCGTCCTCTAAGGCACTGAAGTCTAAAAAGGGATAGTCCAGCTGTAGAAAGAGATCAGTGTCCATGTTAACTTCAGAATATATTTTGTCCATTGTTACTTGTAAGTGAAAAATCAATAGTTAATGCCAAGACAAAACGTCAAGGTGTGATGATTCTAATTAATATTTTTGTGTTGGTAATTTTATAAACCTTTGAAAGTACTTCTGTTTATATTATCTGATATGCCTCGGATAAATACAGAGACGCTGATCAGCTTCTGGGCATGATATGAATGGCAATCTCCAGATCTTTAAATCTAACAAGTGATGCCGTAAAACATAAAGACAAATCTCAAATTGTAGAAATTTAAAAAGATGTCCAACTGACTGTCCAGAATTTACACTGAAATTTTCTGAACTGTTTAATATGTGTATATGTTAAGTGAATTTTTGTAATCTGGGAATTCACGAAAACCCTGAACTGTTTTATTGAATTCGTGAATTCCCTGAATGAACCAGGGAATTTGCAAATTCCCTAATATTTACAGGGAATTCGCAAAATCCCCAAAATTTTAGAGGATTTTTTTCACAAATTCACTATTTATTTTAGGGAATTTGTAAAATGCTATTTACTGTACAGTACTATTTCTTTCAGTTACTTAGGTTTTGTATAAACCAATTTGATTTTTTAACTTATATTCTCAGTCTATGAAAACAATTTTGTGTGGATTATATACAATAATTGTGATTATTTTTTTATCCAAGTCTTCACTGAATTTGTTTTAGAGAATTATTGGAGGACAATAATTATTTATGATATATTATATCTCATACTTTTGTATGCATTAACTTTTGTATGTCCAATAAATTTTATCAAATAGAATGTTCTGTCAAAGTAAAAGAAGTTCAGTGATTTCGCAAAATCACTGACTAAAATTTTAGGGATTTCGCGAATTCCCTGGAAATTTTAGGGAATTCGCCAATTCCCTGATTACACAAATTCACTGTAACATATATATGTTGAATATTAAATTCAGTATAGCGTGTTGCTGTTGTCTGAGCCTGTATTATGTGTTTCTGTAGTCCTGATACAGGTTTTTCAAATTTTGTTAACCTTTTTTAGATCTGCCCTTGTAACCAGACCTTCCTCCATATTGATCATAACCATTAGATGGTCACCTTTCGCCGCTGCCACCCTGAAGGGCTGTCAGGGTATTGTTTTCACCCATGGTGTCCAGGTAGGCAGGATACTTGGTTGGGACATTGGTTAGGAGGTGTAGGTGTGCAACGTCATGATCTGACCTTGATTTAACCTTTGACCTTGCCATAGTGACCTTGAGTTTGAAAA
Organism: Sabellastarte sp. h YS-2021; assembly: GCA_964017235.1. Taxonomy (NCBI): domain Eukaryota; kingdom Metazoa; phylum Annelida; class Polychaeta; order Sabellida; family Sabellidae; genus Sabellastarte; species Sabellastarte sp. h YS-2021. Next base: position 118,839,954 of record OZ024928.1, read on the forward strand.
TCTTGTCCGGGCTGTATCTCAAAAACCGTAAGGTGAAGGAAGTTGATACTTGGTGGAGACATTGGTTAGGGGGTGTAGGTGTGCAACATCATGGTGTGACCTTGATTTGACCTTTGACCTTGCCGTAGTGACCTTGACGTATAAAATCTTGTCTGGGCCATATCTCAGAAAGTGTAAGGTGTAGGAAGTTGATACTTAGTAAGGACATTAATGGGGGGTTTGTTGGTGTGCAGTGTCATGGGGTGACCTTGATTTGACCTTGCCGTAGTGACCTTGACCTTTAAAATCTTGTCTGGGCTATATCTCGGAAACTGTAAGGTGTAGGAAGTTGATACTTGGTAGGGACATTGGTTAGGGGATGTAGGTGTGCAACATCATGGTGTGACCTTGATTTGACCTTTGACCTTGCCATAGTGACCTTGACCTATAAAATCTTGTCTGGGCTATGTCTCAGAAATGGTAAGGTGTAGGAAGTTGATACTCAATAGAGACATTGGTTAGGTGGTGTAGATGCGCCACATCATGGTGTGACCTTGATCTGACCTTTGACCTTGCTATAGTGCTCTTGACCTATAAAATCTTGTCTGGGTTATATCTCAGAAACGGTATGCTGTAAGAAGTTGATATTTAGTAGGGACATTGGTTAGGGGGTGTAGGTGTGCAACATCATAATGTGACCTTTATTTGACCTTTGAACTTGCCATAGTGACCTTGATGTTTAAAATCTTGTCCGGGCTATATCTTGGAAATGGTAAGGTGTAGGAAGTTGATACTTGGTAGGGGAATTGGTTAGGGGGTGTAGGTGTGCAACATCATGGTGTGACCTTTATCTGACCTTTGACCTTGCCATAGTGCCCTTGACTTATAAAATCTTGTCTGAGCTATATCTCTGAAACCGTAAGGTGTAGGAAGTTGATACTTGGTAGGGACATTGGTTAGGGGGTGTAGGTGTGCAACGTCATGGTGTGACCTTGATTTGACCTTTGACCTTACCATAGTGCCCTTGACTTTTAAAACCTTTTTTTTTTTAAGAAAAACATACATTGACAACACATAATAGTACAATACATACATTACTTTAAACATTACACTACATACATTACAATACAATACAGTACCTACAGTACATTTATCATTACACTACATACTTTACGATACAATTAGGCTACAGTGTTTGGTGTTTTTTTATTGAAACATGGCTACTAGATAACTTTTATTTCTGCTATAATATTAATTTTTGATAAAAACTTCACAATGTTATGGGATTAGATCTACTTTTAAATAGTTTGGATTAGGTTTGAAACAAGCATCCATTTTTTTAAACCGATCTGTGGAATCTGTTATGATATGAAGGTAAGATTGTTCATCAAACACACACTTAATGTTAAGTTGTAGTGCTTTAAAACTAGGTTTACAACCGTCTTTTAGACATTGAAACAAATATCTTTTTGTTATAAGAACAATGGCATTTAAAGAAAAAGGGACGGAACTGCAGTCTTTAAGTCCGAGCAGTAGTGTTTTTTTATCTATATTTAAAATTGAACCTGTTTCCTATTGGATCCAATCTCTAAGTAAAACCCATATTTCAGTAGAATATGGACATTCTGTGAAAATATGGATTAGCGTTTCCGGCATATTGTTGCAGAGGCGACAGTGATTATTTTCAGATTTTTTCATCTTCTGCAGCAAGACTTTTGTTCCAAATATGCTATGAATGATTCTATATTATAACCAAATTATATGGTTATCTGGAATAGTTTTAAAGCATATTAAATATATATATTGCCATTCTTTGGGTTCTAAATTGATTTGAAGTAGCTGTTCCCATTTTTATGTCCGCTGACTTTTCAGTCAGCTGACATTATGTCGTCACTCTGCTGCGTGGGCGTATACGTATGTGTCCGCGTGAACAACTTCTCGTCCAAAACTACAAGGCCTAGAGACATGCTGTTTTTTTAAAAGATACCTTATCTATCGAGGATGAAAATTGTTCAAGGCATGCAAATCTGTCTGTTCGTCTGTTTACTAGAGACATTATAAGGGAGGTACCCCCACCAAAAGTGTGAAAATTTAAACACTTTATCACAATTTTCTCAGTGACTATTGCAGGATTTCTCTCATATCTTGCATATATGTACTAGGCCAGAGGTAGATTCTCTTGTGTGAGACCTGGATCTGTCTTTTTTTTTTAATAAATTTTTTTAATAATTTTTAATGCATTAAAATTCATGAAACCATGCACTAAATCACTTATAACTTGAAAAGTGTTGCATTTAGAGCATTTTGTTAAAATATGTTATTCAGCTACTTTTTTCAGAGCTACAACATGGTGAGTAACTTGGGTGTCTGTCTCAATAGCTAAGTGAGTAATAGCTACTTTTGGGCTTTTCAGTAACTTCCATCATGAGTAAAATCACTTGTAACTTGAAAACTATTGCATTTAAGAGAATTTCGTATAAATATGTTATTCAGCTACTTTTGGGTCAGCTATAACATAGTAAAATTTCAGACCTGTAGCTCATGGCATAGCTGAGTAATAGCTACTTTTAGGTTATCACTGTTGAGTAAATCAGTTGTACTTGGAAAACTATTGCATTTACAGAAATTTGTGTAAATATGTTATTCAGCTACTTTTGGGTCAGCTATAACATAGTGAAATTACAGACCTGTAGCTCAGGGCACAACTGAGCAATAGCTATTTTCAGGTACTGACTGTTGAGTAAATCAGTTGTAACTTGAAAAATATTGCATTTGGAGTATTTTGTTAAAATATGTTGTTCACCTACTTTTGGGTCAGCTATAACATAGTGAAATTACAGACCTATAACTCATGGCATAGCTGAGCAATAGCTATTTTCAGGTACTGACTGTTGAGTAAATCAGTTGTAACTTGAAAAATATTGCATTTGGAGTATTTTGTTAAAATATGTTGTTCACCTACTTTTGGGTCAGCTATAACATAGTAAAAATTCAGACATGTAGCTCATTGCATAGCTGAGTAATAGCTACTTTGAGGTTATGACTATTGAGTAAATCAGTTGTAACTTGAAAACTATTGCATTTAGAGTATTTTGTTTAAATATGTTATTCACATAATTTTTGGTCAGCTATAACATAGTGAAACTTGTATGTCATGGCATAGCTGAGCAATAGCTACTTTCAGGTTCTCACTGTTGAGTAAATCATTGTGTCCACTGGATAGCCGCAGTGTGTAGAGAGATTTCACCATTACCGCTCTAACGAAAAAAATATTATAGCTAGCCTTCTCAATTTTGCAAGATATATTAATAACCATAAAATGTTGCCTGGGAATATTTTTGGCCTCATTTTGAAAACAAGATGGCCGCCACAGGTGTTTCTTTGTCAGTCATGAAAAGTGCTTATATCTCCCTTATTATTGGTCCTAGAGGTTAGGGATGGTAAACCAACCTGTAGGAAATCATGGGCTGTGAATCTTTTGGTGTGGTCAGATTTGACCTTTGACCCCTCCTTCAAGGTCAAACAAGGATAGCCAAACTTAAAAGTGCTTATAACTCGCTTATTATTGGTCCTAGAGGTTTGGGATGGTAAACAGACAAATAGGAAATCATGGGCTGGGAATCTGTTGATGTGGTCCGATTTGACCTTGGACCCCTCCTTCAAGGTCAAACGAGGATACCCAAACTAAAAAGTGCTTATAACTTACTTATTATTGGTCCTTGAGGTTTCGAATGGAAAACCAACCTATAGAAAATCATGGGCTGGGAATCTTTTGGTGTGGTCGGATTTGACCTTGGACCCTGCCTTCAAGGTCAAACGAGGATAGCCAAACTTAAAAGTGCTTATAACTCGCTTATTATTGGTCCTACAGGTTTGGGATGGTAAACCAACCTACAGGAAATCATGGACTGGGAATCTTTTGGTGTGGTCGGATTTGACCTTGGACCCCTCCTTCAAGGTCAAACAAGGATAGCGAAACTTAAAAGTGCCTATAACTCGCTTATTATTGGTCCTAGAGGTTTGGGATGGTAAACCATCCTATAGGAAGTCATGGGCTGGGAATCTTTTGGTGTGGTCGGATTTGACCTTGGACCCTGCCTTCAAGGTCAAACGAGGATAGCCAAACTTAAAAGTGCTTATAACTCGCTTATTAATGGTCCTAGAAGTTTGGGATGGTAAACCAACATATAGCAAATCATGGGCTGGGATTCTTTTGGTGTGGTCAGATTTGACCTTTGGACCCCTCCTTCTAGGTCAAATGAGGACAGCCAAACTTAAAAGTGCTTATAACTCGCTTATTATTGGTCCTAGAGGTTGGGGATGAAACCAACCTATAGGAAATAATGGGCTGGGAATGTTTTTGTGTGGTTGGATTTGACCTTGGACCCCTTCTTCAAGGTGGAACGAGGATATTGCATTTGCAGTATTTCTTTAAATATGTTTTAACCTACTTTTTACACTTAAACAGTTACCTTGTTACTTTCCTTCATAATACCATTTGCAGGGCACAACTTTTTTGTCCTTTTCTTCTGTCAGCTTCGGAACTTCTTTCGAACATGCTGTTCAATTACCATTTACTGTACTTCTGTACAGCACTTTCCCTGATAATTATGCTTTCCTCTCATTATCACCTTCACAAATCAAAAACACTCAGTCAGCTGACACAGTGCCCATTCACGGGCACTCTCCTCTTGTTTTGTATGTAATAGACTATCTTGGCTTTTTTGTCTTAACACATCATAGAAGTCTTTACAACCTCTTTTAGACTATGTATTAATGATAGAGATGCAGGCCATATGGGTTTTTCTGGTATTAAATTTTGACTATTGGCACCCTCTGTTTTTCAATTTTTCTATACCTGACTGCAGCCTATAATAATCAAGAAAATGGAGGTTAACAGAATAATTCTTTCTCACTTCCTCTAGAGTAAGCATATTGCCTTCCCTGTTGCATAGGTCTACTGGTTTGATGATCCCCGATCTGTAACATTGTGACAGTAAGAGGGTTTCTTTAGAGATATTTGGATTATACCACAGCAGACAAGTGAAACATGACTGTGCAGAACCCATTAGATTATGTAGTAATCTTTTCCAGTTATATAGAATGTCTACCCAAAATTTGTTTGGAGTTTTGTCAATAATTGACTTTTAAAATCTTGTCTGATCTATATCTTAGAAACAGTAAGGTGTAGGAAGTTGATACTTGGTAGGCACATTGGTTGGGGGTTGTAGGTTTGCAACATCATGTTGTGACCTTGATTTGACCTTTGACCTTGTCATAGTGACCATGAGCTTTAAAATCTTGTCTGGGCTATTTCTTGGATTCCATAAGGTGTAGAAGTTTGACAAGGTTAGGGGGTGTAGGTGTATATCATGGTGTGACCTTTTTGCTCTGCCAATTTAGTGTGTTCACTTGCCTTATTTGAGACATCTTTCTCTTATGATAAAGATATATGGATTGCTGCAACTGATTATAATATGCACTTTTACATAATTGGGCTATTTCCATTGACAGCTGTTCCCCAATTAATAAATTTTACAGCGTCATATTTTTAGTTTGCTGATTAATGCTGTCATCTTTCTATTGAATTGTCTTGTTTTAGTTTATCTTTACATACATTTTCTTTCTCTTAGATCTCTTATTTTTTCTACTTAGACATTATATAAGAGCCACTGCACTGAAAGTATCCCAGTCTTTCTTTCGCTACTTTTATATGTCATGGTGTTGAAAACTATTTCCCCAGGCTGTGGGGTATGGGCATTTCTGATGCTATTTTTAAAGCAATTCTGTTAGGTTTACGTCTTATAAAAGGATCTGTTTCTTCCTGTACCAAGTGTAAGATGTTTAGAATGAACTGAGATTGGGTGAATGTATCATATGAAGCTGTTGCCATTAAATGACCTACAAAAGTACAATCCTGTGGCCAAACTCTTCAAGTTGCTCTTTTTCGTTCTTTTTGATATTATTACTTCTGCTACTGAGTTCATGGGTTTGAGGTGTTGGATGCAGTATAACCTGTGGCTAGTGGGCGGGCTTGCTGTTGCAATTCATTCAGACACCGTTGGACCAGCTCCTGGTTAACTTCTGTCGTGTGCAGTGCCTGCATGCTTGGGATGATATTCTTCTCTCCCACCTCTTCCACCAGCTGATGAACTGGTAGTCCATCACTGACTCACAAGACACTGATGTTGAGCTGTGTGTACAGCATTCCCCTTGTCACTCATAAGGGTGGTGAGAAGTTTGTTGACCAGCAATGCCTATGTGAATGACACTATTGTGGGTTTATTGGTGCTGGATTATATTGGAACCTGCTAGCCTGTGCTGAGAGGTTTGCTGTCAAATTCTGCCAGAGAAGTATGTTTGCATCTCTACCTCTGTGCACTGTCCTTATTGTATACTGAGAGTTAGACATTATGGTAACCCTGACTTCACTCCTGGGTTTGCTGGATGGGTTAGGGACAGTGGATGTTAAATCTACTTTGCATTGAACACCTACCTGTTGGCTGCATGCTGTCCTGGATCTAGCTTTTGACAGGTTTAGATAACTACTTGTGTAGTTGTGCCTCCCCTATTAGTAAGCTCTCTAATCTGATAACCTAGTAACAGGTTCCCTGTGAGAATTAGCTTGTGGATATGGTGGTGGTATTTGCAACATGCTGAGTATGAACTGGCACTGATGCAGGAGTATTATGTTTATTAGAGGTGATACTTTCATCAAATATGGTTTGATTGCCTGTTATATTGCTTGTGCCCATATCTGAATCTCCCCTAAGCCTGCTTGTATGCACCTTTCTTGTTGGGGTTGAAGTGAATGTATCTCCTTGAATATCTTGCTGCATGTGTGTCATATATGCTAAGTTAGTTCAGTTAAGTCAGTAGTTCAGTTAAAATCAATTCCTTGGTCCTTGAGGGATTCGTACTAGGGGCCCATGACATGACTGTTGAGCTTGTACCAGGTTCTTCTACCGCAGATGACTTGTCCATTCGCAAGGACGAGATAGGGCTCTGTGGAGTATGTTTGTTATGTATGGAGTGGACCTGTAGAGCCGCAAGACTGGCATGTCCAGTGGATATATTTGTGGCCATACTTAGTCTGGCAGCGTCCACCAACTGGTCTGTACGAAAATTCAAACTTTACACAGAAGTATTCAATATACTACTCCCTTGTGTTGTGATTGTTTAATTGTCTAAGGTAAAACATAAAAAAAATTTAAACTTCTTTCCAAGTTCCACTGATACTTCTGTGTAAAATGCATATGCACTGCATGAATCCAAACACCTTGCCTGCCAATAATTGGTCACATGTTGGTGTCCCAACATACAACTAGGTCATTAAGAGAGAGAATTGCAGGTTAAGGTAATAGGCAAACAACTTACTTTCTTGAGCCGCATAACCCCTATAAGGCCAGGCTAGCACAATGGTTGATTTTGCCATCAGTGACTGCAGGTAGTATCCTTGAAATTGTATTAAGGTAGTTGGTACTGTATTAAACCAATCATTTAAGCCAATCATTTCCAGTTTGCATTGAATGTGACTTAATTAGAGAGACATGTCTGTGATTGGGAGTATCTGACATCTAATGTGTATTCCATGGCATACTTCAAGAAAGATGAATTCAGTAGAGCCAAAAAAAAAAAAAAAAAAACTTGAAAAAAATCCAACAGACTGAAATAATTCATAGTAATGATTTATCTTATAATTAACAATGTTTTTCACAAGTAGAAAGTTATACATCCAGTAAAAAGTCACCTTTTTCTTGGATTTTCTTTAAAATATGACAATTGAAAATGGAAAATACTGCTTTAGCCAAAATCCACTGACATGATCAAGGTTGTAGGTCTAAGTATAAAAACATCAACTTTGGACATTTTCAAGCAAAATTGTTCCATTTAAACCCTTTGACTCTGTTGACTAGAATTCTGTTACAAATAGATGTGCTTTTTTTTTGATAACCTTCACTTTTGACCCTGTTGACCTCTGTAATGCCTGTAAAGTTGAAATCATTCTCTTCTCGATCTCTTGAGATTTAACTTGACAGGCTTCAATTTCATTGATATTTACTTGGGTATGAAATTTACGTTTTTCTGACATAGCCTGTATAAATTCAGGAATATTCTCCCTTGGTCGTTACAAGGCAAGTACCGAGACTCGGTCTTTAAAAAATGTGAAAAAATTTCATCTTTGAGCACAGAAAAGTGTGAGCACAGTTTATATCTTGTGTGTCTTGGTTATTTCGCTAACTAATAGATATTTATCATGTCCCCAACTGAGATCTGTACATTCAAGTGATTGTCCAGACGATGGAGATGTCACTTAAACCTTTCCTGTTCAACAGGTCAATAAGTTGACACAGTTCCTATACTGATGTATTGATTGGTACTTCATTAGCTGGTGCAATAGAGGTTATTACAAATTCAATTGAAATGGAATTTCAGCTTATAGATATGTAGGTTTTGAAAAAGAGAAGGGTTAATGTATGTATCACGCCCATGATATTTGTTATTCAGAGAAAATTCTTCATTTTCATCAACAATGAATTAGTCTCTTGGTGTCTTTTCTGAAAGAAATCTAAGTGTGTTTTGAATAGTTAATTAAAGTTTAGTATTCTCAAATTTATTTGTTTCAGCAGTATATATTGTCCTTTATTAACAAAAATGTAAAATTATAGAAATGTTTTGTTAATTCTTGCTTGATTTAATTTGAATTTTTACAGTATCATTTCTATACCTAGGGCCCTGTTTTAACTTTTGTGCACATTTTGACCTGGCATATTAATTTCATTAAATATAATCTCATGTTTTTGATAGAGGTGTCAGTTAGCATGACTTCTGTATTGAAGTTTGAATTCAATGCGAAAAAATTTTAAACTCTAGGTTTACTACTTGAAATATCAATGCACGCCATTATTTTTTTAAATACACATGGGAAAAGCAAACCAGTGTTGCTGACTGAGTGTGAGATATTGCAGTTTTGTGGCATTTCTTTTCCATCTTTGTAATGGCATCATTTACAATCATTTGATTCAGCATGAGTTCTTTGAGTATGAACCCCACACACAGATGTAGACACAGAGCTCTCCTTAATCCAGAAATGTACACCAAAGTCTGGTTGGAGAAAAAGTTAGAAAGCTGATGCTACTTTCTGTAGTACAAACTGATCACTTGTGTAAAACCTCACTCGGCAAACCTAATCAGTTACATTACATAACTAAGGCCTCAATAAAGATACTTCTTTAGTAAAAAGACCCTTGATATCATTTGGTTTTTAATTTATACCAGAAACAGCGAATAGAAAATCGTGTGAAACTGTATCAGGATTTTAATAAAGAATTAATTAATTTAGTGGTTCAAGGAATATTATTGTCATGGGAAATTTAAATGCAGATTTTTGTTTCATTAATTCCAGTTCACATTACAGATACCTAATACGCTAAAATACTTGAACAACTTTTCTCATATGTCTCAATTATTTCTGTAAAAATGAGTGCAATTTAAGTCAAAGTTAATTTAAATAGGCTTGTGTTTAGATGTAAATTTTATGTTATTTGAGTGAAAGTTTTGTCATATTTGAATGCAACACTGCATTTAATTGCAGCATTGAGGTCATTGAATTTTGGTATGTGTGTGCTTTGACTGTGGTTTCATTTGTATTATCTTGATTGCAACCTTTCTCAAGGTCACATGATTCAAAAACTTTTTTCTTAAACTTGCTTAATTAATTATGAACTATTTTTCTCTAAAAATATTTGAAGATAGCTGTATCCAATATTGATGTAGATATTAACTATATAATATCCAAACGCCAGTTAATAAACAGATGAAACCGATGGTGATTTCCTGTTTTTTTGTTGCAGATGTTATCGTTATCAGTGGAGAAACTGATTTTTATATAAAATTGTATTTATATAAAATTGTATTTATATTTTCATAACGATGTCTTCCAACCAGGGATGAAGCAAGTTAACAATTCACAGAGAAAAAAGAAAGCTTTATATATATTTCCTATTTTATTGTATTGTATTCCTTACGTAGTCATTAGTTAGTCAGGAAACCAGGTCAGTGAGTATTGCAAGGTGAGGAATATGTAGCATATTAATCTTAACACATATGTACTTCTGTATTTATTATAGATACAATAATACATTGAATAAATTTGGGTGACTTTAAATAATTAACGTTTTCATAAGTGAAACAAACGATATATTATCCAGAAACTAGGGTTAGCATAAAAAATAAGAGCTACGGTCTAAAATTAATTCCATATTCAAGGAATTCTAAAGCAGACCTTTAACTTAAAGTAACCTAAAATTATTCACATAAAGGTTTATCTACATAAAAAAGAGCTTAACTTTAAAAGAAAAATTTAATGGAAAATTTACATGCAAGTAAATATTTTTTATTGGAGTTACATGATAGTTATACTGTACAAACATCTCCACTATCAGTAAAATATAATTTAGATGTTGAAATTGGTACATTAGTTAATTAGAAATCCCTGAACCTAGTCTAGGCAGAAAACTGGTGCAACATGCCCTTCAACAGATGTTTCACAATAATGTAGTTTTGTGTGCTTGTTTGGCTAACTCTTTAGTATTACCTGTCACACTACATATTATTTAAATGTTTACAGAAAGTTGGCTTGTTTACTCATTTGAGTACCTTCTCCACCCATTTGCATGCAAGACTGCTTTTAATTGGAGCAGCAGCATGGTTGTTTCATTAGAAAGTTTTAAGGTTGTGGGTGAATATGGGCCCTGAAGTACTCAACCAAATGGCATTTGTCTAAAAAGGACATTTGTCAAAACAAGATATAAATAGCTGAAAACAAACTCTTTAAGTGCTAAACGTGATCTTTCTCAGTGTCTCATAAGTAATGTTTTTGTGTATCATCTCATTTTAAATAAATATTTGCTGCCCACTTTCAAGACTAAATTAGTAACATACAGTAAGATACGTCACTCTTTTTCTTCATCCACTTCTCCTGAGGTGCATTCACACATAATACTGTCTTGCTTTCCATATTAATCTATGTTTCTCAGGGCAAAGTCTCAAAAATTATCAAACCTTCACCCACAAAGTCATCCTCACTTCATTCTTGGCTGACTTTCCTTGTAAAGAAATGCATTGACTCTCTGCAACCATCAATAACCAGGTTCGTTAATCCTTCCCTCTCTTAGGTTTTTTGTCCCATCAGAATTCGAGAAGGTTGTTGTGACAACTTTTATAGAAAAGCTTCACTACCAAGAGAATATCTTAAGAATTATTGCTCTGTCTGAATTCAGGTTTATATCGAAGCTTGTTGAGTCTGTTGTGACTATAGCTGGGGGAACAGATAAACACAAACAGTCTTGACAATCCAAGTCAGCTGACATACTAGCAGGGGCCACTCAACAGAATCAGTTCTGTTATCAACAGAGAATGCTAGTTGTTTGTCAATGTTTAATGTTTGTCCGCTGCTTTGGTACTGTTTTATCTGTCCGCTACTTTTGACATCATCGATCACGGTATTCGTTTCGTTGGGCCGACGTAGGCTTGCCAACCACTACTCGAGTAAGATTTCTCAATATTTTGCCGACGTTGGGCCGACGTTGGGCCAACGGTGGATTTTTGTTCAAGATGGCGGCGAGCAATAATAGGGGATTTGGGGAAACTTAGAAAAAAATTATTTATTATGGTATGTCTAAAAATCATATTTCAGTGAGCCCAAAAATTTTAAGCAACCATTTAATAATTTTAGACATAAAAATATTATTTTCATTATAAATTCGCACTAAAAAAGTTGTTTGTGAACATATCTGATTGGCTGATGCTATACATATAAAAATATTTTTACCGTTGGCTTGCCGACGTTGGGCCAACGTTGGCCCGACGGTCAAAAAGCCGTTGGCCCAACGTCGGCAGCCAACGTCGGACCGACGGATGTGCTGACGTTGGGCCAACGTCGGTCCGACGGCGGAATGCTATCTGGGAAATACCTTCAATCAGCAAATCCTAAATATCTCAACTCATGCTTATCTTTGTAGGAGTTGCATGATGACATATGATTTGTTATCTCTCTCAAAGCCTTTAGATTAGATAAAAAATCTTACCTGTTCCCCAAAGCTTATCCTTAGTTTCTGTTTCCCTGTTGTCTGTGGTTGCTGACCTCTTCCTTGTCACCTGATATCTGATTTTTGGACTCTGGTTAATGGATATGTCATGTACAAGTTGAGATTTTGTACAAGTTGCAACTTGCTACAAAAAGTCTGTACAAGTTGCAACTTGTACAAGCAGTTCGTATAAGTTGAAATTTGTACAACATTGGCTGTACAAGTTATAACTTGTAAAGAATTTCACCATCAAATAAATCAGTGTTGTACATGTTGCAATTAAAAAGAGATTTGGTTAAATTAACAATTTTATTGAAAATGTATCTCATCTAACACATATAAATATCCAATTAATGTTAGAGTATCACATATATATGATTTCTACATAAAACTTGACACTGAATTCACAGAAAAACTTTGAAAATTTTTGCCAGTAACACTTAAAATGCAGAAAGTTATTAATACATTTATACATCAGGTTGGTAATTGATACTCAAGAGTTAAGTTTTGTGTTAATTTTCATCATGCAGAAAAAATAAAGCTTTTGTGCTTTTTACTAAATTCAGCATGCATATGAGATGTGGCTTATTGATGCTTGTTAGACTTGCTTCATACTCGTCCAACTTATGATACTGTGGACTGGAGTCTTTTCTCTTTTAAAAAATCTCCAAGCAGAAAAGTTTTAATAATAACACACTTCAAAGAAGAAAGTTAAAAAGTAATAAGTAAAAAAATCGAAATCCTGTAAATGCAATCAACCGTCTGGAAGTGGCGTCCTGTAGCATCAGGGATATTTTGTGATTTTGTACCTCAAGGCAACAAAAGAGATCATAAGTGGGTAAGGGAAACTTCAAAGGATAGATGACAGTGTTTGCATAATGGTAATTAAGTGTCCCTGAAAGGGCGCTTCTTTGTTTTCACCTCAGTTTCCTCGCCGCCGCCACCACCGCCGCCACCGCCGCCACTGCCGCCACTGCCGCCGCATTATGGTCTCCCTTGAATATCTCCCTTATTATTAGAAGGTTTCAAACCATATTTGGCAGTTATATACCTTAGGCGTGGGAAAATTTTTCTGCATGCTTAAATTTGACCTTTGACCTTTATGAAGGTCACATGATCAAAAACAGTTTTTTTAAGTACACCCCCCCCCCCCCCCCCCCCCCGTCATCGCAGTTCAGGAAAAACTGCTTGCTACACAGCCTTATAATTTGACACACCTGTTCATACTATCAAAAACGCGAGCTGATTAGATTTTGGGAGCAATCCCTTAAAAAATGTCTCATTTATGAGTGATTTTCTGACACCTTCCAATCTGAAAGCCTTAAATTTAGGTCAACCCCCCTATTATCTTCTTAAGTATTGCATTTAGAGCCATAAAATGTATTGGGAGGTAATAGGAAACCATATGTGGAGAGTCTAAATAGCCGGTCAGTTTTACCCCCCGGTCCCCCCTTATGGGTCAAACTGGGGTCATAAATTTGCTGATTTTGAGTTTTTACCTTATATCTTCTTTATTGTTGCTTTTATAGCTTCAGAATGTATTAAGAGGTATTGGGAAAGCATATGTGGAGAGTCTAAATAGCTGCTCAGTTTTACCCCCCAACCCCCCCTTATGGGTCAAACTGGGGTCATAAAATAGCTGATTTTGAGTTTTTGCCTTATATCTCCTTTATTGTTGCTTTTATAGCTTCAGAATGTATTAAGAGGTATTGGGAAAGCATATGTGGAGAGTCTAAATAGCCGCTCAGTTTTACCCCCCGACCCCCCCTTATGGGCCAAACTGGGGTCATAAATAGCTGCTTTGGAGTTTTTGCCTTATATCTCCTTTATCGTTGCTTTTATAGCTTTGGAATGTATTAAAAGGTATTGGGAAAGCATATGTGGAGAATCTAAATAGCTGGTCAGTTTTATCCTCCGACCCCCCTTATGGGTCAAACTGGGGTCATAATACACTTGCTTTGGAGTTTTTGGTTTATAACTCCATTATTGTTTCTTTTATAGCTTCAGAATGTATTAAGAGGTATTGGGAAAGCATATGTGGAGAATCCAAATAGCCGGTCGGTTCCCCGATTCCTCCCGACCCCCCCCCCCCTTTATGGCTGAAACTGGGCTCATAAAATAGGTCATTTGGAGTTTTTGCCTTATATCTCCTTCATTGTTGGTTTTATAGCTTCGGAATGTATTAAGAGGTATTAGGAAACCATATCTGGACAGTCTAAACTGCCAGTTAGTTTTACCTCCTGACCCTCATGTATGGGTAAAACTGGGGGCATAAAATAGCTTTTGCCTTTATTGTTGCTTTTATGCTTTCACAATGTATTAAAAGCTATTGCAAAACCCTGTGGACAATCTAAATAGCAATACATACTTGCACACATGGTTATATATGAAGTTATCAATACTTGTTACTGAAATGCTTTGTAGCATTTACACAAAATTTACTTAAGTTATCCTTAACACTTAAACAGTGTGAAATATACACATCAGAATATTACTACAAGCATATTTAGTAGGCTTGGCTTAATGTTTTAATTAGAATAAGACATTTCCTCAAAAATGCATAATATATGCTTTTTCCAATCTACAACACTTTCTCCAGCTTGTCTATGTCTACAACACTTGTTTATGCTAATTAAAGACGACCTTTGTAGGATTTTCGCTCTCATGATATCATTAAGTGGGTTGGTTTATGTAACAGTACGGTGCAGCTTTGTGCATTCTTAGCTTTAGAGCATGCTTATTAAAACCACAAGGCATTTTAAACTCTCAGGGACGCTTCGCTTTTGTTAGCAAAAGCATTCCTCAAGTTGACACATGCCTTTCATCAAAAAAATCCTAACCAATGACATTACAAATGATATATGTCTTTTATTCATAAAACCAAGGCCGATTACATTTACTCAGCAGCACAGTCTTAAAATTTACATGTGGTTTTGTCATCACAAAAGAATCAATTTTACTTAGCCCTTTGTTGTAAAATAAATATTTTTTTTTATAATTCTTGCCAGAAAACATTATTAGAAATTATAAGATTACCAACAACACCAAAGTCTGCAGACAGATACAGGCTTCAGTTAGTCCAGTGCGACTCCAACATTTATGGAGATTAAAAGTGCAGTGAATTTGCAACAAAATTAATAAAAGTACAGGTCAGTAGTTTGTTCTCTCATCTAAGTAGCATAAATATGTTGATTTTATTAATTTTTGTAGTTAAAATACATTGTTCATCTGATAAGATATGGAACTTGTACAAATTACAACTTGTACAGGTCCAAAATCTGTACATGTTGTAATGTGTGCAAGTCAACCTGTACAAATTGCAACTTGTACAAACTACTTGGTAGTTTATACTATACAGAAATTGAACAATTCCTGTATTTTGAAACAAAACTGATTGTTCTTAATCTTCAGTAGAATAAATGGCCAAATTGATCCATATCTAGGTTGGAAGTGTCAGTTGGTTATTTGAATAAATCATTTTCTTTCTTGCCTTGTCATCTGTTTTGAACTGACTCGGCAGTAATCATTGTCGGAACCAATATCTGCTTTCCCAAAATCTCAAGATACATCTCTTTTTTGAAGCATATCCAACAACACATAGTGTCTCTCTTAGAATCAGTACTGAACCATGGCTGGGCCCTAGGTGATGAACTTAAGAATTACTGTTCAGTGTCTGGTCTCTGCTTCTTGTCCAAGTTAGTTGATTGAGTTGTGGCTAAGCAGTTAACATCTCATATCAAAAGTAATAAGCTGGACAATCCTCATCAGTCTATTTACAAAGCAGGTTAGTCTAATTCAGCTTTAATGTCAGTAAAAGATTAGGTCCATCTCTGGTATGAGGTGAACCTACTACCCTTGTGTTGTTTGACATGCTGCAGAGTATTCAGAATACAGAGGGGGACAGCGATTCGCCCATAAAAACACCAAGATGTAGTTTCTTGAGAACAAATATTGAGTGTGGTTTTATAAAAGTTATCAGAATGAAAAGAGGTTCCTCAAACTGTAAAATGATAGTAGCATCATAAGTATGTTTTGTGATAAGTACAAATACACCCATAGAACTTGTCCCATGGCAATAAGATTAGGGCTGTTGGAAAGTGGACAGCATTTTGCCAATTATTTTATACTGTTCCCAAAAAAGTTACAAAGAAGTTAACCACTTTGCAAACAATAATTAAAGTTAAAGATCAATTCTTCTCATTGTATTCTAGCATATGATGAAGTTATAAATAGTATTTATATTGACCCCAGACACAGTTTAGAGAACATACACCTTTTTCATCAGTTAGATGCAGTTTGTTAGGCACATTTTACACTGACATATAAACTTTTTTATTCATCTTTATAATCCTGCATGCTGTCGACTCTAAAATCTTAGAAAAGTATCAAGACATGTTGCACACTTTTCTATGCTATAAGGCTCCTTCAGTATCAATACAGATGTTAGTTTTATATGAGGTACAATAGAAATTGGCGAATTACTGTCCCCCGTGAATAGCTGTCCCCCCCTGTACTGTTACACATATTGTAAAATAAATCATAGAAAGTATGCTCATGTTACAACTATCCTAAAGCAACTCCACTGGCTGCCTGTCAATTACTGTTGCATGTTCAACACCTCAACATTCCTTCTTAAAGGGTGTTGCACACAGGAAACGACCCTACACGATCCAATCAGACAAAATATATAGCACATGGTGTTTTATTGTAATGTATGCACACACACTCCGATCCTATCAGATAAGACACTGCAAGACACGACCCCGACATCTCTAAATTAGAAAAGTTTCTCATTTTTATCTGGTCATAGGGAGGGGGAAAGGGGGTTCTCTATTGCCCATGTTATTCCAAGAGAACTGTGTGTAATAAATGCCTTGGAAAGGTGAGAGGAAACAGGCTGCATCAATGAAAGGCATGTTATTGGTACAACATAGTCTTACACAAAGCTCAATTTTTTTATATTGAGCTAAAATACTAGTATTAGTGGACACAGCAAAATCTAAAATATACTCTTAACTATCTTAGCTTTTAAATTAATTTACTTATTATTCTTCCTCTCCTAAACATGCAATACTTCATTATGACACCAGATATTTATATTTTAAAAACATATTATGAACTTCTAAGCTCAGGTAAAGGCTGTGCAAATTACAAGATGTACAAGCAAAGCGAAAAAACTGTTGTAAAATAGCAAAACAAACGGATCGGATCGGATCCGGTGTGTTTTGACATGCCTGTTGATCGCCAAGCAAACTGTGGTTGATATGTTGGATCGTGTCGGGTCGTTTCCTGTGTGCAACACCCTTAGATTTTTACACAGTGGTTCTCCTAGCTATTTTGGACCATCGTTGTCTCTTAGCAGTTGCTCCTACAGTACCAGGTGTAGTCACTCTGATTGTTAATACCTGACAGTTGCTCCTTTCCATTCCTCACTCTACAAGTCAGTCAAACATATTGACCATAGTGTTGCTTTTGATGCTCATAAGATTTGGAATGATCTTCCTGATAATGTACACAGTGATACATCTATTGCCTCCTTCAGGAAAAAGCTCAAACATTAAATGTTTGCAAAAGCCTATCCGCCATAGCCTCCCTATCAAACCTGTGTCTTCTTTGGTATGATCTGGCTGTGTCATTGAACTCACATTTATTCACCTTATTTTTGTTTAGTTGCGTCTTAGAGTCTGTCATCTATGGCGATTAAGTGCTATAAAGGTCCACATTAGATTAGATTAATCCAGATTTTTATTATGGTTTCAGTGCATCAAGATTTATTAATTTTGGGCAAAAAATGGTCTTTTTAAAACATTGCACAAGTCATTTTGTGATCGGTAACTGCTGTGTGTGAGTCAAAGCAGTGCAGACTAGTTAGGATCTTGCATTGTAAACCACTGTGTTTCAGCAAGCACCCACCATACTTCACTCTCCACCCTCTCTCCAGTGGTGAATTTCACGGTCATTATTCTATGTTTGGCAAGGTGCGTTGTTTGCCATAAAAATTCTGAGAAACTACAACTCATCTTACTAATGTTGATTGCAACCAAAATTTAATTGTTTCTTACTTAGACCATGATGCACATCATGGTAATTTTCTTTGATATTGGTAGAGTACCACTCTCCTGTGTGCAAGCTAGGTACAAACATTATGTATAAAATATGATAAGGAAATATGTACTTTATATATCAGTTGTAGTTTTTGGTTTATTATAACTTTTTATAATTTTCAAGTTTTATTGTGACAGCAGTTAAAAAAAGAGTAGATTAAACTTGACTTAAGAAAACAATATTTGATCAGAGATAAACATTCAAAGAGTACTTGATACAAGATTAAAATGGATATTTCAGCACTGTAACCCACTGTATCTCTATTTTTCATGGCACAAATATGATGAATATTCAGAATTGAGTTGCCATCTGCTTGGTCCTTGACAGACAAAGGGGCTTAAAGAGAAATGAAGAGTGTTAATCTGTTTCACATACAACCCCCTCTCAACTCCTAAAGTGAATTATACAGTTCATCAGGCTTTGTCCGCAGACCGTGTGCTGTAGTTAATTTTGCAATATTGCTGTGTCTTTATCTGGGTTAAGGATATATTATTTATGTATAGTTACTAGGTAAAAATAATCATCTAAAGACAAAATATTTTATTGGATTTGTTTAATTTGGTTTTTTTTCTGAAAATTTCTCCTAGCTAAAATTTCCACTTATATAGCATTTAAGCTGAGGTCTTTGATTTATCAAGATATTTATTAAACATATCTTATTTAATATAGACAATTTCGCATAAATCACTTTGTATCAATTTGATGGCAGATTATTTAGAAAATTGTTTTTTTCAAATACATGGAAATACAACCAGATTCAGATTGTCATATCTTTAAAATGATAACTTTGAATGAGAATCTAAGTAAATGCCTTGGGAACACGGGAACACAAACATTCTTATTTCACTACCTTTTGACACAATTCTTGTTATAGTCCCAATGTTGTCTTTAATTTTGCAATATTTAACATTTTAAATGAATTAAGAGCTCTCAATATATCTGAAATTTTACTGTTTTCTAAATATACAGTTGCAAGCTATGGCCACAGAGAAGGCAGATGTGTTATTAGCTTTATGTGAACCATTTCAAGAAGATTTTCTGGGGTGAACAAGAGGATTCATTACTGCTGCACTGGATATCTCAGACTATGTAATAACAGTCAGGGCATCAGATTACAACACTCAAACCCTTGATACCGCACTTAGCTTTTGCATAATCCCTCTATGTTTTGTAGAAGGGTGTTGTGTGCCCTCATGTTTTCAATGTTGGTGGTAAAACTGTTTACTGTGCCTCCTCTCCCTCTTTTCATACATGTCACACCTAATATAGAATGTGTTTTTAACAAGTGAATCATACATTTTACATTAATTGTTGAACAGCAGCTTTTCTATGATATCCATTTTTGTGGCTCGAATAAGTGAGGTCCTGTGGCTGAGTTGTTTGTGTAATAGTTTTAAGATTTTTATATTTGTACATATAAATATATCTCAGTGGACACAATTTCTATTCATGTAGCACTATACAAATATGCCAATAATAATAGGTATCATAGAGAATAGCTTTTATTAAGAATTTTTGAGACCAGCAATGTGCCCAAAAAAGCCATCAGGGTGCTGTTTCTAGTTATCCTTAACACAGTAAAAAGCACAAAAAAACAAATGCAACCAAAAACATAACGTTCCGGAGGACGTAATAACTGGTAGAGACTTGAATGTTTCAGTGAAAGGCCAGTATGTATTTTGTTTGTATTGTTGCACATGCAATTACTAGGTATAACATATGTATTCCTATAAATAGTATACACTATAATTCTGGGGAATAATCTACAATTAACTGGAGAAAGGAATATTACATACAAATATCACATAATGGTAACAACTTTATCATCCATAGTAGGACTTACGGATTAGTAGTCGTGCTGAAACAGATACTTTCCTGGCAAAATTGAGTTTACTGCTCAAATGTAATAGTGTGAGTTTATGCTTTCCAGTATTAAAAAAAATGTTTATTATAAATATGAAAACTTGGGTTTTTTATTGTAAGATTGTGGGGTTTAATTGTTTTCAAACAACTTTAAAGTGATTTTAAAAAGTGTGAGAATGAATGGAATGAGGATGTCATTATACACGCAAATTCCACAAATATATTATCTTGCAGTATGTTTCAGATTTTTCAGATCTTGTTGTTAACTCTTATGTGATTGATCCACGCAGAAAAGGACTTGTGATCTTCATGTACATGTGAAGAGCCATTGAAGCTTTCAGAAGAATACAAGGGGTTTCCACTGGATAGACACATGTTTGTCACTACCTCTGATTTCTTCTGTTAAAAATACCAGGGATTTAGCTATTGAAGTGGCAGTTAATGATTCCATATATTTATTCAATTAAATTGCTTACCTGAATAACTTCAAATACCAATATCATAGGTACATTTACCATATATACAATAATAAAATTATGCCCTGTTTGTATTTGAGATTTTAATATAGAGTACTTTTGAAGTTGTGTGAATTACAGGATAAAAGAACTAAGTGTATTTACAAAGACTATCCATATCAAAACATATACAAGGCTTCAAAGAGATGTTTTCTACACCTGCATTGCCTGAGCTGGAGTCAGCAGAACCTTTATAAAGTATATAGTTAAGTAGAAACATAACTTTTATGTCACATTATTTGTAAAATTTATTCCAAGTATAAAAAAATTGCCTGGTTTCATCTTGCTGTATATGTTAGAATTTTTTTATAAAATAACTTTTGAATGTTTTTGTATTGAAAAGCTGAGCAACAAATGATATTATTTTGCATTTCAGTGGTGACGGAAAGCAGTACTATATGATAGCAAAGGATTATTTTCTCCAAAGAAATCGGCTGAAAAACTAAAATTCCTGTAAATTCCTGTAGCTTTAAAGGCACTATTGGCCTCCCCAGCTTAGTATTTTTGCATATCTTTTTTTAATTTAATTATCAGTAAAAAATATGAACATCCAATTTCATAATAAAAGTTTTTGTTGAAAATTAAATACTTCTGGAAAATTAAGTTAAATAAAAATATTCTTATGTTCTGTTTGAATTCCTGTCAATTTACAAATACCATAATTTGACATTCTTATCTTTGTAAATGTTCAGGACTAGGAATAATGAAATGACAATATATATCTGGCAAAGAAAATCCTAGCTGGTGTTTTGACATCTAGTGTACCTTTTTCCCCTTGAACTCAAATACAAATTCATAAATCTCTTTTTATTTAACACTACAAACAACCAAAGATTTGAATATTTTAATTACATAAATATGAAACTTATTTAAATCATATGTATTCATGTATAAATCTTGAAAGTTACAACTTTCACTCAAAGCCAAGGATTTTAATATTCTAAGTGCATAAATATAAAATGTATTCAGATATTATGAATTCAGGTGGAAATAAGAAGTAAAACCTTTCACTGAAAAACTTCCAGATAACTCAGATGCTTAATGACGACACACATCCCATCTCTGCAATGAGAGTTTGGATCTTGATCAGGGCCCAGATTCACCAACAATTTTAGTCTCAGAATTACTCTTACTTTTAACATTTTGTAAAAAAAGTGATTACTTTCATGGGAAAATGATTAGAATAATAAAAGAATCCTGACAATAATAATTTTTGAATTATTGAGAATTTTAAGAATTGTAATAATAATAAGAATAATAATAATAAACTGGACCTAAAGTCTGCAAAACCGGTATCATTAGCAATGTTTTATTGACAAGGATGGAGAGTTTATTTGTGATGAAAATCATTGACTAACTATACACTTTTATGGCAACTGAAAAGAAAACTTTATATATTTGGAAATTTTTATTTATTTATTTTTTTCAACTTTTAAGAGTAAGTTTCAGAACAAGGATGTCACTGAATATGGACTGGTGACTGCAACTGGGACATATGATTGCTTATAATGAGGGGGGGGGGAGAACTTCAGTCTACTGGGGAAAGCAAAAAAAAAAATAAGCTAGAAGATTTACAGTTTTGATGGCTGATGAGTCTATAATACTTTGAAGGTGGACATAACACAAATTACTCTGAGGTAACACAAAGGCCACAAATGTTGATTGGATGTGTGCCAGATGATGACATTAATTCCATAGCAAGGTTTTACAGCCACCATTTAAATTGCTAAGGTCATATGACTCAGGCCCTCAGTGCTTATTACATATTGTCATGAGCTGGGTTCAAACCCATTACCACAGATGTGAGAGTCAAGTGATTAAATACCAAACTTGTTAACCAAACATAAAATGCAGAGGATATTTTCAAACATAAAGGCACAGAAAGACAAACAACACTTCAAAAAAATGCCACAGGTCTAAATAACAGGTCTTGTGTATTTTTATGTTTATGTTTTGGTCAAAATTTCCTACAGCAGCATGTTATAAAGACCTGGGGCTATATTCTTCAACAATGTTTAGACTGTTCCTAACTTGGATTCTAAGTTTTTCTCAAGCTTTTGCTAACTTAGATCAAAATGGTATTCATCAACATTCCTTACTCTAAGGTTACCTAAGACCTCTACTTAGATTTCAAGTTATCTGCAGAGGTACCTTAGATAGAATGTTTTTAAAATATGCAATTATTGCCAGTAATCTTATGTTTTATTGATATTTAACTGTGACACAATATTAAAAACAGCATTTCCTTCTAGAAAATGAGCTTTTTTACCATTTTTAAATAAAGCAGATGATTCAGTGAAAAAAAACACATAGGACACCTTACATAAGAATTATTGTGATATAAGACTCTTCCTAACTTAGATATGCTGGTTTCCTTATTTAGTGTTACAGTACAAAGTAGAGGGAGTTACTTAGCTAACTTAGAATCTAGGTAATACTTAACAAAGTAGAGGTTGATGAATACAAAATCTAGGTAATACTTTGGTAAGTAGAAAACCATTCCTAACTTGGATCTAAGGTGACTTTAGCAAAGTGTTGTTGAAGAATACTGCCCCTGGCTTTTCATGTTCTTTTATGTGATTGGCAGAAAAGTCTTAAAGAAATTACAAAATTGAGTTTGCGTCGTTTTAGATCCTGACCGTTATTTCTTGATCTGTTTTGATCCGATTTGGTATAATACCAATCTGCATATAAAACAGGTCACTTGACTGAGACAGCTCTTCTCTCGATAAAAAATGAAGTTCACCTATCCTTGTCAAGAGGCGAACCTACTGCCTTGATATTGCTCGACCTCTCGGCAGCACTTTGACACCATTGATCATTCCACTCTTAATAGTTGTCTTCAAATTTGGTTTGGAGATAGGGCTTCGGTTCTGAAATGGTTCATTTCCTACCTATCTGAGCACTATCAGTCAATAAAAATTGGTTCTACTCTCTCTGATTTTTGTAAACTCCTATTTGGTGTACCCCAAGGTTCTGTCTTGGGTTCTTTTATTGTTTTCATTGTACACTACTCCCCTTAGCTTGGTTATTGGTAAACGTAAGGGAATAGAGATTCATTTTTATGCAGATGATACCCAAATTTATGTCTATCTATCCCATAAGAATTCATCTGCTGCCTTTGAACAGTTGAACAGGTGGTTAGATGATGTAAAAGAGTGGATGACAGCTAGTAAACTCAAACTGAATCCAGATAAGACTGCGTTCATTGCATTTGGTTTAAAAAGACAGAGGGATAAGTTGAAAGGATATTTCCCAACTACCATCTTGGGTAGTCCTCTCTCTCCTGCCGAGTTAGTTAAGAATTTAGGTGTGTGGTTTGACTCTGATTTTTCCTTGTCCAAACAAGTTCAGAATGTCTGCAAAAGTTGTTTTGTGCAACTCCATGACTTTAGACATGTCAGACAGTTTCTTACTCATGATGCTTCTGTGCTTGTGGCCAATGCTCTTGTTAGTAGTCACTTTGATTACTGCAACTCACTTTTCATGAGTCTCTCTAATTTCAGTCTTCGTAAATTACAGTGCATCCAAAAAAGTGCAGCTAGAATCACATCAACTACCAAGAGATACACTAGTATAACTCCTTTGCTTAAGAATTTGCTTTGGCTTCCTGTTGAACATCGCTCAGTCTTTAAAACAGCCACCCTTTAAAACTTGTTTACAAGTTTCTTCACACTGGTTTTCCCAAGTATTTTGCTCCATATATCTCTTTCTACAGCAGTTCTTACAGTACCTGATACAGTCAGAGTGGTGGTAATTTCCTTGCCATTCCAAAGTTCCAACCCTCTGTTCATTAATCTATCAAACAGATTGGTCATAGTTTTGCTTTTGATGCGCCCACTATTTGGAATGCCCTTCCTGATGAGATTCATGTATCCCCCTCCATAGCCTCTTTCAGAAAGCGCCTCAAAACCTACCTGTACACCAAGGCATACTCACATTAGTCTTACTCACCCCCTGGCATTCTCTGTAGTGCTTGGCCTTATTTCTGTCCCTGGATACTGATATTGGTTGACTATTTTTGGTTCTGTTGCGCCTTAGAGTCCCCTTTGAATAGGATAAAAGTGCTATAAAAGTCCAGCTAGAATTAGAATAATGTGAATACCTGTTTTGATATGGACCAATAAATGAATCTGTGTATTATGGCTTAATGCAGTATGAATAAGTTATGTCAGTAGATGCAAGGGTACAGTCCTGGCATCAGCTACTCTACACTAGTGTTGTTTAGCATTTAAGCCCCTGCCTCACTTTTCTGTTGCAAGATCCTGCTAGCCACCTATTCAAAAATGTAGCATAAATATCTGGATCTGTCGCTCTGTAGTATAAAGTATGAAAATGTGATACATTTAGATCTGGTTTGAAGATCATTTTAAATTTAGAAACACAAAGGGCAAGAGGCCAGAAACAAGGCAGATATTTTTTTACATTTCACCACATCCTACTACTTTCAGAGCTGTCTCAGCAAAAACTTGGCAAATTTTTATCAGGTTTTACAATCAATGTTTTCTTTGCTACTTTAACTGCAACAATTAACTCTTAAATTTTTAATCTGTAGTGATTCATTCTATAATGTAAGATTGATAAAGAATAACAATCTGATCCATTTTCCCTTGTGACATCATAACTTAAAAGAGGAAAAATGTGGATATATTCACTCACTTTAAGTGCCATATCTTTCTTGTTTAAGAATGAATCCAGAAATCTGAGAATATCTGAAAGCTCCACAAACAGGCTGCCTGTCTGTATTACCTGTACAATGTGTAAAATATGGTGTTAACCTGAAACAAACTGGACTTTCGGTATCATTGGCAAACTCTTCACTTCTGCAACAATGAACATATCTGGGTGTTGTGTGGGCCCAAGTTATATAACCTATTCATACATAGCCTGCTCTTACGGTGAAATTGTGCTGAAGCAATTACTTTCATAAGAAACCTGAATCTAATTGTGTTTGTGTGCCTTTGTAAGGCACTTATGAAAAGGTATCGAGGATTTTGAAGTGGCAAAAGAAAAGGAGCAATGGATGTTACCTCGATATTTGCCATATGCTAAGGGTGCATACCCAAAACAATGTTTGAATGTTGAAAAGTAAGATTTAGTTATTTTCATTTGTAAATTGTTGTATAATACTTGAGAATATGAGAATGCACTGAATATCTCCAACATACACAGATTGGATCTGAGGATGAACAAGATATTTACTAATTTAAGAGCTCAGCCTAAGTACTAGTATATGGTGATGAATAGATTATGGCACACTAGGATATACATAAACTAAAGTAGAGAATTGTTTTAATTTGTATTTAAAATCTTCCAAGCATAAAACTATCATTATTTGGTAGAGAATTCATATGACTCAAGGCATTTTATTTATACAGTTTATATCTTGTGCTGTTGAAATTCTCCCAAGAAAAAGGAACCCTCTCTGTTCCATTGTTCATATTCCTTTTCATATTTGAAAAAAAAATACAGATTTTAATATCCTTATTTACAATGCTGTAAAATTCAACTATTTGTATATAATGATAATCATTTAATCTGGAGTGTTCTTAAAGTGGGACTTTTGTCAAAGGTATCTGTACTTGAGTTCTTATTTCTCACTATCCAAGTGGTCTTTACACGATTGCATTTCACTCAAGTCAAGAGGCATAAATTATGCACAACCTATTCCCCTACCACAGAAAAAGTCACAGGGTATATGCCATTCATTCCCTGGGGATTTCTATAAGTTTTGTTGGAATTATTGTGGTAAATGTTTCACTGTAAAGAAATCTTCAGAAATTTTCATTCTAACACTTGGGGAAATGTGTATAGAAGGGAATAGCTAGACCAAGTTTGACTATATAGTACATTTTTAACTAGCCTAAACTCTTTATATCTAAAATAACCAGTAAATATATTCTATTTTCATTCATTATTATAAATTGGGTTAAATTGTGTTGGGTTTTCTACTTGTTCACAGTTAAGCTTTATGTAATTGATTATAATCCTCTCTATGCACAGTGCCTATAACACCACAAACTCTGCTCTTAGGAGCAGTGTTTAAGTGCCTTCAGATCTGCCTAACTTTCAAAATGTCATTCTTCAGCTATTTGAGAAAGCCTCTCTTCATTATTTTATCTGGGCTCCATCTCATGACTACTACATTATAAATAAAAATGGCTGACACCCAGTGCATGTCCTTTCATCAGAAACATCTTCTCTGTTTGATTTGTGAGGCTAAGAGGCCATTTCCATATCCACGTTAGTCACCTGATTGCTTTGCAATCCACACATTTTTTGAGTTGTGGGGCTTAGGGGGTTTGAGGAAGCATATAGTACATTGTTAAACCTCAATTTTAATGTTTTAACGTTTGACAGGCAAATGCATCTTTTCCTGATATGTTCAGACTGTTTAAATTTTCTTGTAAACCTTTTTACAGGCCTTTTCAGATTTTGGGTTCAGGACCCATTCTCAAATCCATCTTATACTTATTGTCTCAATTACATCATTTGTAAAGGCATCTTTGGATCAAAAAGCAATCTTAATGCTTTCAACTGGTTGGAAGTAATTTCATTTGTATATTCTAAGATCCAAGTGGAAAGTCGTAAAATCCGGTCACAAACTTCAAAGATCCATTTGCGAAGCTATTTGATTCAAAATAAAATTCAGTTTATGAACAGTATGTCATTATGGGATTCTGCTTCTGAACAATGACACATATCACCAATGGTTAAAAATCCATCCCAAATTACAAGATCGGGGTATTCGATCAAAAAGGTTGCAGAGAATGGTTTCTGAATGGCTTAAGATGGGTAAATTGTGAGTTATTCTTCATTTTAATGATGGACTTCAGCAAGACTGCATCAATGGGAACATTATTTGGAGGCTTCAGATATGACTCAATACTACTACGAAGGACTTTGAGCTTTTTAAGAATCTCTTTTTCTAGTGTTAAAAATATTTGGCTACTGGGGAAGGATCACAGAGTAGGGATGATAACCCAGAAAGTGAGGCAAAAAGTGTGCCTGAGACTAAGGAGCTTCAGAAAGCTACTGAAGGGGGTGATGTTTGGGAGAAGAGATTGAAGGCTTATGCAGAATAACACAGTGCACACTGGCATCACAGGCAGTGGCAGGTGGGTATGATACAGAATCTGAGCCAATAGTGAAGAGTGGGAACAGAGTTCAGTTCAGTGCTTCTAGTGTAATTTTTAAGATATTAGAAAATGATTTCCAACATGCACCTTATGGATTACAAAGATCCCACAAAAAGGAAGGTCCTATCGGATGGATTTTGCCAAACCCATGGCATGGACAATGAGACATGCAACCATTGTTTTGGTTCCAGAGGACTGTGTACAGAAAGCTTATGCACATGACAGGGCAGGGGACAGGGCACACCTTTTCTCACCAGCTGCCAGACCTGGGTCTATGGCAATTTAAGCTTTCTCACAAACCACATAGTTAGCTATGTGTCAGCAAAGTGAGCATTCAAAGCTCCACCTACGACCACCATTTCAAGACCACCAACAGTGCAAATTATGGAGTCAGTTACAGAAAAAAATGTTCCCAGCAGACATAACTAACAGGGCATTGACAGAAGATACCCAGCCTTTATAACTTTCTGGTAGTGGTGGAAAGCTAGAAGGGGCAAGAAAGAAGACGGGAACAAGGATTTTGATTT
Source organism: Sabellastarte sp. h YS-2021 (assembly GCA_964017235.1). NCBI lineage: Eukaryota > Metazoa > Annelida > Polychaeta > Sabellida > Sabellidae > Sabellastarte > Sabellastarte sp. h YS-2021. Next base: position 118,868,171 of record OZ024928.1, read on the forward strand.
TGTTTTCCATAACGCTGCATCAACAGCTCAGCCTATAGTTGCAGACTGATATAGAAGAGACTGATATATCACGAATCCTGGAGAATGGCTTCATAAACCTGAGGGGAATGCATCATGACCAAGATAAAGCAATCTTTTGGCTTTAATCCGCAAGAGATTCTGATTCAGGGAGGCCAATGGCATGGTCCTAAATCTTTTGCCTGTGGTCTGAATAATTGAATACCTGTCCATTTGAACTGGACCAAGCTGCGACAATGTCCACTCTGCACAAACGTATAGTTGGCATGCACTAGGGCCAGCAACACCGTGGTATGAATTCCTTTGTAGCTGAAGTACTGGGTGCTTCTACCTTTTGCTCATCAGATGGCGATATGCTCGTCACCCAGGGCATCTAAAGCATGTGGTATAATATCCAAGCTCTCCCTGAACCCAGCCTGGATATTCTTCCACTTTTCAGGGGTGGTGGGGAGGAACATGAACTCGTCTCTGTATCCCCTGATTATTGGACCATAAACTTGAAGGATCAGTCTATTGATAGCTGAATGGCCCACCTGAAAACTGAACTGGAGGGAGGTGTAGCTTTCTCCATTAGGCAGATGCCTCGAGGTGCCTCATCTCAACCGTTTTCTCAACCCAAATTGCGGGGCCCCCTTCTCCTTCACAAAAAGCATCTACTTATCCTCATCACGAGGCCCCCCATTTCTTCCAGTTACCTGTACAAGTCACAAATATCACAACTATATAAGCATCACATACCTATCGCACATCTTTTATTGAAATTGAGTTGAAGGACGATCGAAATTTATGATCAGATCTCCAATGTTGATTGTTCCACTGAACATTACTGTACTAACTACTGGTAATGTTATACAATATACAGGGACCTTAAGCATGTTTACTGGACAACACACAAAGACTTGTTATTATCTTTGTTCTAATTTCTGCAGTATTAATAATTCACCCGTAACATGCCTACTTTTATATACTTTAAAATGTGTTGACTCTGAGATGCCTGAATACTTCCAGCTTAACTTACGTCAAAATGCAGTGCTCAGTACACACGGGTGAATCAAATGAAACTTTCTCATAGATTGGTAAATTAACGGTTCGCTCCCTCATTCATTTCTCCAGGCAATTATATTGCATGGGCACTATAGTTACCATTACACATTTTCAAAATTGTTCCTTACATGTACCCCTTGAATCATTTTCAGACAACTACCGAACTGGCCAGTGCCCTGTCATTGTTGATATCTTTAGTTGTTATCTCAACATCTCAGAATATGTGATAATAAAATCAGAAATATCAAAATTTAACTGTTGCTCTAGTTTTTGTTGTTGAAGATTTACAATAAAATGGAATGGTCATTTATATGGGCTGTCTGTATCCACTTTCTCCTGACTTTGGGTGGTCCAAGCCCATGTTCTTACACTGGTTTTTGTTTTTATAAAGATCTAACCCATCAACCAAGCTTAAAATTAACCTTTTGAAATCACGAGCAACAAGTGCCATTGTAAAACGACTCCGAAGTTGAACATATTTTGAAATCAAAGGACCCAGACTTATGGAGCCTGAAATGTCCTTTTAAAGACTGTTTTCATTCTTACTAAAACTCTATAATCCCTGAAAGATAAACATATTGTTTTTCTACAGGTCCTCATCCCATTTCATTGTGCCTCAACAAACTGTTACAAAAATATAATCAGATTACTACATTTTGTTAGTTTACATTTCTGTTTGTAAATCATCAAATATCGTGAAGGCAGTTTTAGGTAAGCTTAATTTTTGTGTGTTAGTTAATCCAATGAAATATATTTTATTTTTATAATTAACATCTTGTCAAATATATGAGATATGAGATGTGATCTGTAACCTGTGCTTTGTTTTACAGTTGCACCTGTGCTGAAAATATGACACTAACATGTATAAGAAAAGGAAGCTTGGTTGACACTCTATTACTGGTTGAAACTGATACATGATATAATTAATTTCTATTGTAAACAACTCATCGTTTCATTAATATGTGGGTACAATTTCAAAAACAGGAAGCAGTTCGTATGTACAGTTGATGAAGGGAAACTATAGGACGGAAACTTTAGTGTATGGTTCTTGAATTTCATCTTAAACAAATACACAAAGTTCTCCAAATTTATTTCACCATATGACATAACCACCTGTTTATATTACACTGGTACACAAACAAATTAGCAAATGATTTCCTGCACTATCCCGCCTACAGTATGGCTTCAAGGTTGGCCTATTATAGAGGTCTAGAGTTCTAGTTATGGTAGAAAACAGCTGCATACTGACTTCAACTAATTTAATTTGTCTCTGTTGCCATGTCTAATGACTGTTAAAAATCTCTTGCAGTACAAAAACAAGTTACATCTTCTCCATGGAATCCCTTTTTTCACTTTTGTTGTGTTTGACTTATGGCTGTCCCTGATCACACTCGATTACTGTTGGCTATTCTTGGCTACACCTGGCTATTTTGGCTTATGGCTTTCTTGCTACTCTTGATAACTCTCCTACTCTTATATAAGTATAATATGCTAAACCTATTTTTATTTTGGGACAACTTATTACATGACCATAGATTTTGTATTCATTTACAACTGAAAAACGTGTACAAAACTTTTGATTACAAAAGAAATATAACTCAGATACATTTTTATTGCATTACTTAGTTTTGTCCGCTTGTTAAATTACTTTTAAACTTTATTTATTAAATTAACATATTTTTTATTGATTTAAATGTTGGCAGTTTTAGGAAAGCAAAGCACATTTCCATTGATTTTATACATGCTGCAATATAACTTTTTGCAACATAGTTTTAGTGTATGACTTTCTGAATTTCTTTTGAATTAAAATATGATACATATCTTTGGCTGTTCAGATGGTTATTCAGATGGTGGAACTTCTGAAAAATCTTTTAAAAGGGAGATTGTTGTATGTAACAACAAATTACGCTGTCATGTACATTTCTTGCCAACGACTTTCTTAATTAAATACCACTCAGCAATCCTGATTACTCCAAATAATTTTGATTACATTCTGGCTACTCATGGTTACTTCTGACAATTCTTGACTACTTCCTGCAATTGTTTGGCTTCTGCTAGATCACAATCCCACCAAAAACTATTTCATTTTGTTATAGGACCAACTTTTTGTTTTTCAGAATCTCATTGAATGAATTTGTTATAGTGACTATCCTTCATTCTCAAAATGTCGCTTATGATTTCATCTAGTTTTTGCAAATAATCATTTATCATAGGTTCCTTATAAGGAGGTTGATGTTGTTGCCAATATTATACTTGTAGAAACTGTTTCTTCCTTGTAGCATTGTAAGTTTGGATAAACACAATAACTAAACGGATAGGTATGCTTTAGCAAAGAGATAACTTTCAACTTCTTTCTGAACAAGGCTGAATGTACATCATAGGGCAGATCATTCCTAATCTTTGGAACACCACAGACATAGCTGAGACCAAATTGCTTATATATTGTTTTTAAAAGTATCTTTTGGCACGAGATAACAAGTTGCCATGCTTTAACAGTCTTTCTACTACAATGAACTTACATGAATTGTGTCTTGCTATTTTTGTATCATGAATATTTGACTTAGTTCTACACTATTTTATACAAGTGTCTTGAGCATGAAAGTTATGATTAGACATAATACTTACACTATTACAACCCTATCAAGTAATAAATGGGCAGAATCAAGTAGAGCAAAATTAAAACCTCTTTAAGAAACCTTTCTTCTCTCTTCTACATAGTCAGTGTTCATGCGATTTCATCCATTGTTTGGCCTGCAGACAATCCGTGGACCAGACTATTGGCTGATTACATACACAGCCACTTTATGTCCTGTGTTCTGGAAGTAAGGACGTGATCAAAGACTATTGTAATCTAGGTAAGCCTGTGAATTAATAAATATATGAAAAAGAGGTAAAAATAAGTGTAAAAATCTCTGATTTTTGAAATCAAAAGAAACATATAAGAAATTTATTGTCAGGTTTTTGAAAAACAAAAAATTATCCGAATTCCTCTAGCTTTGGGTTGTATGTATTATTAAGATGTTAAGTGTAAACAGCACTTGTTTTCCTTTGCACATCTTTTTCGGGCTTTTAATTTTATAACCTTACGGTTTCTAAAATATAACTTCTATAATTTGTCTTTGTAATTTAACCAACAATTAATTTATCACCTTGTTCTTTTATGATACACTTACGTTGCTTCATTGAACAATAATTGTACCTGAAGGAAGCACTCCTGTAATGAACACTGTCCAATATTTTGACATTGCATTTTTATCTCTATGAGCGTAAATCAAGGGAACATACAATAAAAATATGAATTTTGATATTGATTTGGTTGATTAACTGAGTTAACTGCTACATTTATAAATATTATCTGGCTGATTTTCTTCTGCCATCTGCCTGCATACATTAGTGTCTGTGTGATAAGTTCATACAGTACAATATATAACATACCACCTGGCTCTCGTGATCTGTACCTAATGGGGGTGTTCCACTGCGGCCAACCGTCACTGACTCTAGGGTCAGTTTGGTTTGTTTATGGTGGTGTTCTACTGCAGCCGACCCCCTACAATCAACTCTATGACTCTAGGGTTGGTTTCAAAAGGCGGGGACAAAAATCCAGAAAAAAATGCAGGAAAATTGTGTGTTGGTTTCACCTCCCCGACAGGACCTAATCCATGCCATATGTCAGGATATCTTCTACAAAACTGGACGGGAAACTATCAGGACAAGCCATAAACCCCTAACATACATGCCGTATCAGGTCAGGACAAGCTGTACTGACAAACCGACAGGACTGGAGAAGTGTATAGAACCACCACAACCAGACTTGCAGTCAATATTGCCATTCCAGTTTGGAAGAAATTTCTAGGGAAAAAGAGAATCAAGTTTCGACCTATCAACAAATCTAAAACTAGGTCAAAACAAAATATTTGGATCCCATCACATGACCAATCTACAGCATTGACACTTTCTTTTGTTTAATTTTGGTTTTTCACGTTTGGGCTTTAATTATATAAAAATACAACAAACTATTTCTGATTATGATTATATCACATAAATTGCCACTTAAAATAGAAAATTTCCATTTGTGAAGTATTGCATCCATTCAAAACAAGCAGAGAGAGAGAGATATGCTACTGACAATATATAATGTGACAATGAAAACCCTCTTGCTTGTCGCTGGCTTTTATACTCCAAATTCGGACCTCTGGGAAAGACAGCTTCTAAATTCCTAGCCTCTGAGAAAGCATGCTGCAGAACTGGTCAGGTGATGGGATCCAACTGTTTTGTTGACTTTAATCTTGTCATAGTTTTACCTGACATCATGCTTGAAATGGACTGCCAATGAACAGTATAGACTTAAGTAACAAAGACAAGCCGGCTCAATGAGAGGACAAGATGGGAAGTGAATAGGACAAGACTGAAGGGGTTAGGACAAGACGGGAAGTGACTAAGAAAAGCCGGGAAGTGACTAAGACAAGCCAGTTTCCAGATGGACAGAGCCGGGGAGGGTCAGTGAAATATCAATCATGTTTGGTATTTTGCTGATCCACCACAACATGCCGGAAATTCACATTACAGTGTCTGTCAGAATTGGATAGGGGTTCCTAGCCTTACTTTCAGGGTCTGTCTTCAGGCTTCCACATCTTTTCAACCCGACCCTGATTCTGCCCACATATTCCTGCAATTAAACTATGTTGTCCTTGTCACTTTACATTTTATTCTGCTCACTTTCAGTTCAGTCTTGTTCATTTACCATCTTATCCTCATACACTTACCATCCTGCCCTTTTGAACTACCTGAGGTTCACTTCAGGACAGCCTCAGAAATAACAACTGTACGTGAAAGTAATGTAGGTGTTCCACTGGAGCTGCCCCCTAATCAACCCTAAACTGAGTACTGGGTTGGGAAACCAAGGCATGAATCGGAGCAATTGAACTGCGGGAAAATGAAGGTTCGGTTGGACCTTTAAGGCAGAACACATCCCAGCTTGTCTGGATTCGCCTCCTGACATGCCTTGGGGTTGGGCTGTTTTCCAATATGACCAAATATAAAATTTCAGGGCATGTCAGGATGGTAAGGATAAGCCGTAGTGACAACCCGATAAGACTGGAGCAGTGTCCTGACTTGCATCAATCAGACTGATTGTTGCAGTCTAGATTGCCAGTCCAGTTTCCGTGCAGAAGGAAATTGGTCCCTCTTTTTCCTAGAATTTCTCAGTTATTACAAATTTCAGCAATTTCTGGGAAAACGAGCGATAAAGTGTCAACCAATTAAAAACTCAAAACATCTGGTCCTAGCAGTGTCAGTGTCTAAATCCTCAGTGACCTATGTTATCCTAGTGAGACACTGGCGGGGTTTATAATTTTATTAATTTTACTATGTTATATTCTAACAACTAAATCTATACTTATTTACATACTGTTTGCATAATTTACAAATTGTACATTAACATAGACAGCAATAGCTAGATATACCACTTTACATAGCATGGTACAATTAGTGTTATATATTGAGTCACCCACGCATTTGAGTCTCTTAGATTTAAGGTGACCTTAATACACGACATTAAAATATCCACTAATAGTATAATAGGTGGCACTAAAAAGTCATCATACATGCAAGACAATTGTTACCAGATCCAGGTCAGTTATACAATATTATGGCCAAATTGAGGTGGCATCAGTTAAAATGACTTAAAGCTTAAGGTCGCATAAGAGTGAAAGTGAGGAGTTTAAGGTAGCCTCATAATGATTTAAACATTAAAAATGTATGCATGTGGTTCCAAGCCACATTTGTCGTGAGATATGTGTTATTTTCTAGGAAGTTAACTGAAGGGGAGATGTGTATATCCCCTACCCCCTATACCTTTGGGGTCAACTGCAGGTCATGGTAAACCCCAAAGTACTTGGTTCCAAGTAAAAATTACAGTTAAAAGAAAGTAAAATGGATTTTGATATGATGGCACATTGTATTAAACTTGACTAGTTAGTTACCAACGAGCCCAACTAAAAAGGGTTGAGGTTAAAGGTCATAATGTGATTTTAGATTTGTAAAATTCCCATAAATATAGGTATGTAAAGTCTAAAAGAAGATAAGCTCAAAGCTCTATATACAGACCCATAAGATAATAAAACACAACACAGTGAAAACAAAATAGTTACATGTACTGTGCTATATGATAAAATTTATATTTATTAAAATAATCGTATCTCTTTTTCATTAGCAGACACTAGCTCAATGTTTTACTCCCTACTCACCTCTTTTTGGAACTGGACTATCCCTGTTTGGACATCAGTGCCTTAGAGGATGTTTACATCATTTTTGGCACTTTATAAGTGTTACTTACTTACTTACTTACTTACTTACTTACTTACTTACTTACTTACTTACTTACTTACTTACCTACTTACTTACTTACTTACTTACTTACTTACAGAGGTTCCATGGGTTAGATACCTGTGAACCCTTCATAGTTCAAGGAGATGGTAGTAGCATTCACTACATAAATTAGCTACATGTATTTGCATTGAGTTGTCAGCATCCAGGGTAACACTAAGGGTTTACTTGGATCCATGATAATTCTAAGGAGATTTACAGAGAATGATGACGTTCTAGTTCCATGATCACAGATCAAAATCAATTTAGTTTTGTCAGGATTCAATACGAGTTTGTTATTACCTATCCACACCTGGATGGCCTAAAGGGAATTTATCAATTCAGTGATGTTACAGATAAAATTCCTTGAGTCAAGTTCCAAATAAATTTGGAGAACATCTGCATACAGATGATGTGTGACATTAAATTTAGATATGATTATGCTAAGAGGATTTGCATAGAGGGTGAAGATGAGTGGGCCCAAGACTGAGCTAGGTGAGCTGAAAGGTATCTGAGAAATGCCAATCTATTTGAATCTTTTGTTTCCTTGAACTGATGTAAGACTCTACCCATATGAGTACAACCCCATCAATGCCATACCAATGTTTAAGCAGTCAAATAGGATAGAATAATCTATTGTATCAAATGCTGCTCATAAGTCCAGGAGGACTAGTCCAACAGCCATACCCTTGCCCATCGTGATAAGCCCAACCAAGAACTTTAACACACCATCTGTCGCCTCAGCCATGGGAGATGATGCAGCAAACAACACCTCAGACCTATCAAACCTTTTTGAGAACATCTTGTGAGTCATGAACTACCAGTGGATCACATCCCAACCATACACAGTCAGCTGACCAGCAGCAGCACACCACCTCTCCTCCTCCCACCAGCCAACAGCAGTAGAGTCTTATTGCAAAACATAAAGGTTCTTAGCAGGACCACCTCAATATTTCTAAAACCCAAAACAACCACTCATTAAACCTGTCCCAAAAACGTAAATGAATGAGTAAATTAAGTGGTTGAGTGAGTGATGGAGTGAGTGGTTCAGTAAGTGATTGGGGGTGAGTGAGAGTGAATGATATGGTAAGTGTTTGGCTGATTGGTTGACTGAGTGGATTTCACACATCTAACCAGTCAAAGATTGGAGTGAATTCAAGGTTGGGCTAACAAGGCCAAGCACTTAAGTTATTTTTATTATTCCTTGCCTTTGGGTGTTTTTGAGGTAGATGACTATTTTCACTGATTGATCAGTAGCGAACACAAAACACTCATCTGGACCTCCATAAGATGCCTCACTCGTATGTATCATACAATATACTCGGATCAGGGGAAACTTGGTCTGCATATTAAATGTTCTGGGTTAAGATCTATAGTTTACATTTCTGGTTTTCAACATGCAACAGCGTAGGCGATTAAAGCCAGATACTAACACCCACTGTGATATTGTGAAGCTTGGACTTTGTCAGTTAAGGGGGTGTCACTGCACTAGCTTTTTATCAAGTCCGATAAATCACTTTGCTATTACCTTTGTGCTCTTGGGTTGGAGTCGGTAGAAGCATTTTGGGAATACTGATAACTTGCCCTTACATGTCATAACTGTGATGGGAAATACTGAACTGTAACCATGTAGTTGTGGTTGTTTGGTTGAAAATACTATATTAGACACTGTTCAGAGTGATACAAATCAAGGCAAGTGGATAGCCGTTTGTGACCATCAGAATTGAATGTGGTTTCTGAAATTTTCATTTTAAAGTGGCCCCAGAACCGCATTTAAGTGTTCGCAAGACCAACGGATCAATTATCCATATTTTGGCTCATTGGAGCCTGACCTGATATAGAAATGGCATTTATAAAAGTACAGATTGGGGATGCATTGGATTTCAGCTACTCTGCATAAGAAAATAGAAGAATATTGATCTACCAGACATTCTACCAAACTTTGCAGTCAAGATTTAAATCTCGATCATCTTTGCAATAATTTGAATCATCAATAAATTAACCATCATGATGTGACTTGTTCAGCATGTTGCAAGTACTGTAAAACTCTCAATATTTTCTTTATAGGACGGAATAATTTCACTATAAACACATCCAAATGTATTTTAAGCCCCAATAAGGTTTCTAACAAAATATACACCAGAAAGAAAAAAAAGAATAATAATGCAACAATGACAGTGCACAAGTAACTAATTACAACACTTATTATAGGTTTTGCTGTAGAACTAATGGAGGTAGGAGTGACAGTTGAAGTGGGTGTACTGGCATACTGCTTGAGGTGGGAAGTTGTCAAGCCTCAATTCATGACACCATCGAATAAGTCTCAATTGGCACTTGATTCGGAAACCTTTAGACATAACAAGATCTGCTGGTGGTAGATAAGCAGTCCTATGTGACAATCTAATGTCCATTGTTTACATAATCTTTCGTGATAAATGAAGCCTGGAGAAGAAATGAAGAGACACTTTGTAAGTAACTAATGATTCTACTTGGATTGTCAAAATGCAAAAAAAGGAAAGAAAAAGCAGATATGCTATCAGTGAGTGTGGTGAAGTGGCAGCCTGTTGAACTTAGGTGGTATAGGTTTACAGAAACAAAAAGGAGGCAAAAAACTGAAACAATGATGACTGTCCAGATATGATCTGGAGATAGATAAGATATTTATGCACAGAAAAATCTCACCATTGAAATGGTCTTCTGAATAACGTTTTTGTTGAATTATTCAAACAAAAATGAAAAGAAGCTGTATTTTGAAAATGCATTGGTATTAAGATGTTAGCAGGTGATTTTAAGTCATTAGAAGTCATTAATTACAGAGTAAACAATAAGAGGTTATAAAGTAGATATTTGGCTTAGTCATTGTAAGCTTTTCTTGGTGTAATATGCCCTACAGGGGTAAATTACAGTTTGTCACCCATATTAGATAACATTAACCCGAGAAGCTTAGTTTTTAGTCTTAGCTCATCTTACGATGGACCGAAGCATATCTTCTCAACTTATGATAATTAAATTTAAGAATGATTTTAATGCTACAATTTAATGCAATCCATTTGATAAAATGTGAATGACTTATTTTAAGATGGATTGACAGATATTTCACAATCATTAGGTGGTTTTAATAATGAAATTAAACTTAAAATAATTTATTAAATAACTTAAAATTTAATTAAAACCTCAAACTTTCTCACACCCCTTGGAATTGAAATTAGCTGTCCCTAGATTTCTGTTTTGAGCGTAGTACTCTTTGTACAAAAACCCAATCATTTCTACAGTGCAGTGTCTTGGTAGCATCAAGTACCACTATTATGACATCCAATTATGCATAGCAGTATCCACCAACAAATTTTTCTAAGTCCATGCAAACTCCGCATTTGAGTCAACGACATGCAAAATTTGATATGCCCAAATTAAATCTTGAGCAAAACTGAATTTATTTTGATAATCTGGTCTACAATCTAAATCTAAGTTTTGCAGCACATAATCTCCCTTTTATTAAGAGCATTCTAAGCCACATTAGCACAAAAACAGATAATCCAATTTCGATATCCAGAGACGAGAAAAGGGTCAAGCACCATGGAGAATGCCAGGGAGTTATTGAGACTAACTTGGGTATGCCTTGGTAGATTTAAGCTTCTTTCTAAAAGAGGTAATAGACACATGAATTTCATCAAGAGGAATATTCTAAACAGTGAGAGAATAAAACACAAAGCTATAACCAAACTATTTGACAGATTTTTGAGTAGATGGATGAAACTTCGTACAACCAGTTAATCACTAACACTGTGACTGCACCTAGCTGGTATTGTAAGACCCACTATACGAAGAAAGATATAAAGCAAAATATTTGGGGGAAACCAGTGTAAAGAAACTTGTTAAGAAGTGTAGCCATTTTAAACATTGAGTGATATTCGATAGACAGTCAATGCAGTTTCGCAAAACCATGAGTTATACTGGTGTATTTATTAGTGTTAGTTACAACTGTAGTCACACTGTTTTACATACATTGTAATTTACGTAGATTGGCTCAGACAGACTCTTGACATGTGAATTACAGCAATGCTACTGACAACAGCATTGACCACAACTATATAAGCATTAAGAGTTAGAAATTCCCTGACACATCTTACGGCCCTGGGTCGGATAAGAACAATTTTTGCAGACACTCTGAACATGTATGGACACATGTCACACTCCTAGGTTCTTGATTGACTCAACTGGATTAAGGGGACTCCCCATTCCAAAAATGTACATAGGGAAATATGATTTAACCTATCCCGCTGTCTTTTAGAACTTAAGGGTATGAACTTAGTCTTATTTGGATTCAATTTCAGTTTACTGGTTTACATCCACTCGCTTCATCATGGAGGCAGCCATTCAACTTTTTCAAAGGAAGAAGATCACTGATCTAAGTGGTGTACTTTCTTGTTACCAAGTCTAATACTGTATCATTCACGTGGTACCACAAAATTAGTATACCCAGCTTCAGGCATGATCTGAGAAATTCTTCACTTGTAAATTCTGCTGGAATCACAGTTAGTGTCTTATAGTATATGTGAATGACCTCAGTGACCTATTGAATAAATATGCGCCTCTTCTCCCTCGTACTCAGTCTAGACTGTGCAAGTAAATTGCAAGGTGTATGACACATATATTCAAATAGACTAGATAACAATAGTCAATCTGCCTACAAGGCTGGTCCCTTAACTGAAACAGCACTACTGTCTATAAGAATGAGATCCACTTTTATCTATAAAAAGGGGAAGCTTTGGCATTGGTTCTTCTGGATCAGTCAGTCGTGATTGACAACATCAATCAATCAATCAATCAGTTTTCCAGTCCAAGTGCTTAATCTCCGTATCTACGGATTCTAAGGCACACCATCCAGTTCGTAAGGCATAAATCATCAAGACATTAGACATGTTCCAAGTCGTACCCAGAGAGGAGATCCGCTGTTCGGTAGTTAGAAGCTAAGGTGGAAATGATTTCTGAAATACGTAGGTTTTTAGCCGACTTTTGAAACAGGAGAGATTTGGAGCATTGCGGATATCATTTGGAAGATCATTCCATACCTTCGGGGCATCATATGAGAAACTGTTGTTGAAGTGGACCTTTGATTTATGGATGGAAGCACAATAATGAGGAACCTGGAGGAACAAATTTTGGGGGTCCTCTTTTGAAAGGGTGGACTTTTTTAGGAGAGGTGTGACAATAGCCTGTTTAAAAGGATTGACCATTGACCATTCTACACTTCTAAGTCACTTACAGACATGATTGGCATTAGTGGCTCTTTATTGAGATAACTCCGATCCTATCTCATTGACCAGTTCCAATGTATCAGGATTTGTTCAATCCTTTCAGAGCTCAGAAGATTTTGTATGGTGCCCCTCAAGGTGTTACCCTTGGCCCCATACTATTTTCCTTGTGTACTTCTCCTCTCAATAGGGTCATTGGTAGACACCAATTTATGAAGTTTCATTTTTATGATGATGACACCCAGCTCTTCATACACCCCAGTTTGTTTATATATAAAAGATAATACAGCTAGGCTTCATATAGTTGAAGAGTTTGCATTGGTTGCATTACCTGTTCAACAATAGTTAGTGTTTATTTATTTATTTTTATTTATTTGATTTTGGTTTTGACATCACTTCCAACACTGTATAGGTCATATCAAAATGGGTAGTTTTATGGGCAGAGGACCCAGTACATACAGTTGGTCAAGGTTCTGTACTGTAAACTGCCAACCATCGGTAAGATACTACCATCTTTCCCACACATGGTTCGGAATGTGAACCGCCCACCTCAAAGGTTGGAGGCAAGTGTGTTACTACTGTACCACTATGGCCCCCAGGTCAGTGTTCAAAACAGATACAACAGTCTTTAAGTTCCTTCAGAGTGGTTATCCTAAATATTTGAAAGCTTTTTGAACTCCCAAAGAGTTTAGTCTTTTATGTTCCCAGGGTATGGAATAAGTTGCTGGATGACATCCATTCTGCCTCATCTCTAGGAAGGAAATGAACCAACAGAGCCCCCAACATCAAACCATGTGTGAAGACAACTGAAAGTGTGGAATGATCGAGAGTCTCAAATGTAGCAGATAGTATCACCACCCCTGTCTCCTGTTGCATCATCAACTGCAGCACCCAAAACCTGCTGGCCTATAATCTGAAAGCATTCTCGCCAACCCTTCTTCTGTGGCTGATCATGTAATTTGAGACCCTCTTTTTCAGGTCCATACACGCTTTGGGAGAAGGGTTTGGGAAGGCTTCGTCACTGAGGATAAAGTAGTGGACTTTGGACTCATTATCCGCAAGGGACTCTGCTGAGGGGAAACCAATGGTGTTGTCTTCTATCTTTTGTCTCAAGTCACCATAGTTAAAAATCTTGGCATCAGAATTGGATCCAGTGGCAGCAATGTTGTACCATATAAACTTATATTCAGCATCAATCAAGGCCAACAGCACCCCGGAGTGGAATCTCTTATAGCTGAAGTACACACACCCTCATTTGGGACATCTCATGGGAATATGTTTGTCGTCTAGAACCCCAATGGAGTGGGGGGCATTCCAACTGACCCTAAATCCCAACACTATCTCTTCCAATCCTTGGGTGCAGGTGAGACATCCAGCATACTCGTCCCTGTCATGCCTGATGATAGCATCACACACCTCAGGGACGATGTGGTTTATGATGGAGTTTGCTACCCTGAAGGTGTACTGAAGGGAGACACAGCTTTCTCCTGTGGCCAGATGTCTTAAAGTAATGGCCAGCCTCAGGCCTGATGTCAGGTTGTTTTTTTTTGGAAGAATGTGGTCTGCCTCTGTAGATCAGGTGTTAGGTGGCGCTCAATCTTTGTGAAAAAATTGGGCAACATCCACATAAAATTTGTGAATATGGGCTGGTGTTCTCCTCCAACTCCACCTTGGAACACCACTCTACCTGTACCTCATAATCAGCTCATCTAACTCCAAAATTTTCAGTCTCAGATATATCACCATGTAGGAATCCAGGTTGGATATCATGCAAATCACCAGTTGACATCGAGAAAATGCCATTAAGAGATATTTTCAATTTTTGGGATTGCATATCCAATCGTTTGTATCATATACACAATATTTCTCATTGTATAGCTGATCACAGCCATCGTATTCCTATCACAAGCATCGCAGGCAAATCATATACTTCTTAAGGACTTTGCGATCACATCGCAAATGCAATTGTGAGGCTATTGCACTGGTCACAAACCCTAAAGTCTGATTGGGAAGTGGATCTCAAACCCAACAAAAACCTTTTCTGCTACCAGCCACTGTGGTCTAAATCACAGAGGTCACAGGTGATAAAGGGAATTCTGAATCACAATAATGGAATAGCCCCATTACCAACTTCAAACCTTGATGACAGAGGGTGGCATGCAAGTTTATAAGTTTATTATTATTACTCTCATCTCCACAGGAAAGGGGTGAGAGTATTGCAATCGAGCATGTTTGTCTGTTCGTGTGCATATCTCAAAAACTATGCTTCGGTTCTTTGTTCTAATTTTACACAAGGTGAGCTCTAACTGTGGCTAAGGCCTCCTCAAATATGGTCTGAATCCTAATCTGAATTGCGAACCTGGATTTTTTTGTGTGAAGCACTACCTCTGGGCAAGGGTTTGTGCATCCCCAGTTCCTGTCTGTTGCATTTGTGTTAATTCATGGACTTTTTACTTATTAGTTTTATATATTAAGTTTCTTCATAACACATACTAGCCACATTAAAATAGATGTGTATATCTAAATTTCTGATAGTAAAAGTTAGCTACTTAATCCAATGTTAATAAAATCCTGTAATATATTGTAACTGATACACCACATTCTTGAAAAAAGAGGTTTCTAAGTAGGATGTCGGGGAAGACGTTATCTTTATGTTGTCATAATCTCAAATTAGTCCCCTACACCTTGCTACATTACAGGCATCAGCTGGCTCTAAATATTATCTAATACACACTACTGATGCTTTGTACATGTATCCTCTTTCTTTAAATGCCCAGATTTGGGGATAGTCAACTGTTGTTGAGAACACACACGTACATAGTTCATATTGGTCCTGTCTCAACTTAATGCATTATCAAATATGTAACCTGAGCTGTACCTCACACATGACATGAAATGTCACCCTTAATAAGTGTTCATTATTTCTGTAAAAGACTAACAAATATGTGAATATAGAAAACACAATTTGCCCCCCAAAATGCTTCATAAAGACCAATATTCTGGTAATTGGATATATGGTGACATCAGTTAATGTTTAACTTCCAAACAAGGGAAGTAAAATCTCTTAAAGTTAGCCTAGGGCAAAATTTGTCCACATTATAAGTGTTAGTTGGGACATTTTTCAACAGTATGCATTAAATATTATCACCATGAATGATAAACTTTATTGGGAAGCTTTGTAATTTCTCTTCAGAGTTTATTTTATGTGAAATACAAATTTAAACAGGATGTTGTCAATAAACAAGCAACTGAGATAGAATTAATTGAATTAAATGTAATAATTTATGTCAGGTTCCTCTAATGTTGTTATTTGAGTTGTCACTGTGATCCGTTATACTTCTGTACATTTCAGTGTTTTACTGTTTATAAACCTGTGAATTTCATCTTGATAAAATTATATTTTAGTTTAAGTGACTTTACCTAATGAATTGCAGGACATACCTGTACACAGTGTATAACTGGCCGCATTCACACTAGAGGCCTTATAACCTGCAGTTATAGGTGTTAGGTGAAATGGCCATGTCCTTCAACTACCGTCTGAGGTTTTTATGCCATTTTGTGACAAGGTGGCAAAACGTCCATTACCTTACGTGTTCTACAGAAGTTTTAAAATGTTTAAAATTTCCGCCTCTGAATCTTATACTGTGGGCATGTGCAGATGAATGCGAGCATGCGCAGATGAATTTCTTGCTATGGTAACTGAAGGTGTAGTCCGCGTTATAAATAAGGTTGTGACTCGGTCTTCTTTCAGTGTAACAGGCAAGGCGAGTAGAGCTAAATGGACATTTTGCCACTGTGTCACAAGGTCACATACAAACCTTACATGGTAGTCGAAGAACGGGGGCATTTCGCCCAGTCTTTTAACTGTGTGTTATACCGCCTGTAGTGTGAGTAATACATCAAATCTCAGAAGGTACGTGGCATCCTTGGAGGCAGGTCCACCACTGAGTAAAACCTGAGGGAAATACTACCTGTAGTGTGAATGGGGCATCACTGTTATTGGCAACAGTTGGATTTGTTGCATGTAAGAGATCTGTACAATATTCAGTCAATACAATATCAAGTAAATGTTATTTTATTTGTGTACAAATTAAATATCTGATTGGGGGTTACTTTTCCTTGCAATGTAAAATTGCTTTGACTTAATAAATCAATCAATAAATAAAAGTAGTTTAATCTTAAGGCTTTGGTTACCAACCTGCCCATCCTCTTTGTTTTTTTTTGCGAACATAAGGCAAGGTACAGACCCATCCACAATGCTCTGTATTTTCTGATTTTTCTACATCTATCCAATCCTTCTACCCTATATCTGTTCTTTCTTGTTTTTCTGTTCTTTCTCCAGGCTTCTCTTTGTCTTTCCCTGTGTCTCTTTCCTTCTGGTGCCTAGGTAAGTGCTGTTTTATATTATCATGTTTTCCCCCAATATACTCCATCTTATTACTTTGATAATTCTATTCTGGTGGCTCCTGTTCATTTTTAGGCACAAGGCTTGCACTTTTACAGATGACTTCTTCTTTTTGTCTCCGGACTTTTATAAATTTTGGTCCAGTGTGATGAGTATCTGTCTGTTCACTGAAGATAAGTGGCAATAGGCTATCTTAGTACTGGCGATGGGTGACCACTTAGGTGCACTACTGGTGTCTCTGATGGCTTTGCGGCTCATGCTAGTAGACCAAAACCCCTTTCGGCCTTGTTTTTTGTAGTTCTTTACTGTTTCTAGTATTTGGCCAGTAGACTTGTAATATCCTTCTTTGGCCTCTGTTTTAACCTCGGTTAAATTTTTGACGCAGGGAATGTTATTTTCAAGCATTCAGATCCATACAGCAAAACAGGCTTTAAATCAATTCTACGCAAAATCTGAATCTTCCAGTTGACTTGTAAACCTCAGTCTTATTGTTGGGTGCACAGTACCGAACCGCGCCATCTCAAGATGGTACTTGCGCTGGTAATTTAATTGTTGATTTCGAAAAAGTATTTGATTTGGTATAGCCATGGACAAAGTATGTACAATTTACTAATCCATAACAATTATAACTCGATGTGGTTATGAGTGATCATGAAGTGAATCAATATGGCCCTGGCCTTGTGCCCCCTCCCCATGTTAATAGGATTATTTTCATTTTATTTTCATGTTGATTTGTTACTGTCTTAACAGTGACAAGTTTGATTGTAATTAATCCTTGTTGGTCTGATCAATCAGTAATAGACAGAACAATAGCTTAAACTATAAGACCTTGCATATATCTTAAGATGGATATTAACTTCAGGTTGGATCGGGGCAAAAAAAGTGGGTAATGTGGGACAAATCAAATGCATCCTGACTCTTTGTAAATTACCCAAGGAACTATCCGAATTGTCTGGCGCTATTCCTGACAGAAGTTTGCAACAATCAGAACTGAAGTCAGGAAAATAGAATTTTAATTTACCACATTATTTGTCATTGCTATTTTAACAGTTTATGCACAGATACACCTTATTAGAAGGATGGTTCTTTTATTTACATTCCCCAAGGGACCCCACCCCAATAAAGAAACTGGCATGGGATTATAATTTTTATTTTAAAAATTCTTTTCATATTGAATGTTACAACAGTTAACATGATAATGATAGAGTATAGATTTAGAATCCTTTAAAATTCTATTAACAGAATGCATGAATGCATTTAAGTACCACAAACAATAACAAGTGGACTTTTTATAGGATATGTATATATATAAAATGATGCACAGTGAAGTGCTGTAGATTGATATATTCACAATGTAAGTACATTATGAAATCACGCCAATAGTAAATGCAATATATACCAAACTGAAAATGATATATGCCCAAGGCAACAAGGGCCACCAGTGCCCCCTCCCAACAGGCCCAAAAGCCCAGGAGGGGCCACTAGGGGCCAAGTTCCAGTGATAAAATTTCAGAGTTTTTGAAATGTGATATTATAAGGCGTGAAAGTGACCTGTGAGGTCAAAGTGGAGCTGGGGGCAGAACCCCATGCATAGGTTGTTATTAAGGCAAGAAAAAATGATGAAGAGCTCCAATGCAAAAGTGCAAAGTATAGGTCAAAATTTTGTAGCACGAGCAATGAATTAAATGGAAGTTATGAATATTCTCATGCAAAAGATAATGTTAGGAAAGAAAGCCATATATGTGAGTAAAATACTAAAAAGTAAAAGGAATTTATTGGCCACAGACGAATATGTGGATTAAGATTTGCCTAGGAGGAAATGCCACAGGGCAAACCCCAATCCAATTTCAAGAAAGTTTTCATCATCTGATCTGTGTCTTTGATCAAGTCAAAGAGCCGCCCGATTCAATAAAACAACAAACCTAGTATATAATGACATGTGGGCAGTTTATCTGCCAATTAAGACATAATAATTCGTTATGCATTCATATATGTTGGCATAAACATAATATATACATATAATACAAATTCATACAGCATGTAATGATGCATAAGGTATAGTGATATTGATAATAACGTCACAGGGTAAAATTTAATTTTAAATGTTTATGATATGTAGCAAAAGGCAAGGGGGGAGGTCATGTCCCAATAATAAAGCATATATACCACTACATCTGAGGCAAGTTGGAACTATGTGTATTAACTGACAATAGCTTCCAACAATAAAGCTGTTAACACAGAATAACACTGCCAGGAAGAGCCTTTGTCTTCAGGTCCATAGAATTGACATACACCAATCGATGATATAACTCCTACACAAGCAGACGCTCTCTCAAATGCTGGAGACTGCTGCCACACACCAGCAAGAATCCTGGCAGAGAGGTACATCACAGACCATAGGTTGAAATCAAATTCCGAATAATGGACAGTACCTGAAACTATAAAAAGACAGGAAGTACTCTGTCCAAGAAAAATAGCTGAAAGATAATAGTAACTTATTACAGACGGAAGCCATTTTGTCCAATTGGCAGCAAAGCCTGTAGGATAGAAAAACAAAGACAAAGCACATATGCATAAGGGTGGGTTACAGGGTGGGAACTTCAAGAGATGTTACCCCTCTGCTGCCAATCGTACAAATGGCAGAATGAAGGGCAGCATCTGAGGTCAAAAACCTGTAAACCAATAGAAAAGCTTTTAACAAAACAGCATGGTCCTGCATACTAAATCTGATGCCTGATCCGAAATTTTTGAAAAGGGGGGAAGGGACCCTCCAGGAATGAACTTGGTGGCACCCAGATGCCACCTCGCACATTCCCCAAGGGACCCCACCCCAATAAAGAAACTGGCATGGGATTATAATTTTTATTTTAAAAATTCTTTTCATATTGAATGTTACAACAGTTAACATGATAATGATAGAGTATAGATTTAGAATCCTTTAAAATTCTATTAACAGAATGCATGAATGCATTTAAGTACCACAAACAATAACAAGTGAACTTTTTATAAGATATGTATATATATAAAATGATGCACAGTGAAGTGCTGTAGATTGATATATTCACAATGTAAGTACATTATGAAATCACGCCAATAGTAAATGCAATATATACCAAACTGAAAATGATATATGCCCAAGGCAACAAGGGCCACCAGTGCCCCCTCCCAACAGGCCCAAAAACCCAGGAGGGGCCACTAGGGGCCAAGTTCCAGTGATAAAATTTCAGAGTTTTTGAAATGTGATATTATAAGGCGTGAAAGTGACCTGTGAGGTCAAAGTGGAGCTGGGGGCAGAACCCCAAACACCAAAGAAAGGAGTAAGGAAGTGGTGTAATGCACAGATACACCTTATTAGAAGGATGGTTCTTTTATTTATAGTTGTTACTATACTTCTACAGTGCAACATGTGAACCAAAAGTGATTGAAACAAAGTACCAAAATTAAAGCTCTGTGCTAGTATTAAGTGAATGGATGGTAGTTGTGTTGCTTGCCATTTCAAAACCTTTGGCCGTTTTGATACTTTTGCAAGGTTTAGAAATGGCTTGGCCATTTTGAAACGGCCAACTATTCCTCTTGGCCATTTTTATACCTCACCAGTTTGACATTAGTGGACAGGTTTGTTCTGTTGCTTTTAAGTTTAACAGTTGTAATACAATAAAGCTTATTATTTATTAGAACTGCAACAATATTTTATCGCTAATACCTTTTATGCACCCCACCCATATGCAAATCATTACAAGTAAAGAAGATGTTAAAGAAGGAAATCAGAGAGCACTAAAAAGAAATTATATTCTTTGAAAAGTCAAACAATAAATCCCTCCTTGATTGATCTTCCTGTTAGGTGAATTTGTACTAGTCCCTTTTAAACAGCCCACTAATATTTAAGTGAAACAAATCAACATCAAAAGAGAGCTGCAACAATAGGAATAAATCCAATTAAGCACTTTTGACAATCAATGACAAACAAATCAACATCACACAGTTAATATTTATCATGGCTGCTTTATGGCTTATTAGTTAATCTGGCTAGTCAAACAAACAGGTTTAAATATACAGCACCTTCATGCAGATAGATTGATGAGATAGATAATTTTTAATACAGAATTTGTGTTATACAACAACAAAATACAATTCACATAATATAATTTTCCTATCACCCAGCCATATAGGCTTACAAATCAGTTTAATTCAAACATTAAATGTCAAGTATGTACTATAGTAAAACGGGAAATACAAACAAACAAAAGTTACATTAATCATTAGTATATAACATAGACCAAATTGATACTAAATAGTTTGCAAAGTGGAGAATATGTTTGTTAGGTGCCAACTCGCAGCAGAGAACAACTTGAGTTGTTCCTTGCGCCAACTCGTGGGATTGAGTTGTGGCAAACATCTCGAGATGTACTGCCACATCTCGAGTTGGTGCTGCACCAACTTTACCCTATAATTCAATCTAATCATACTTTCATAGAACTTAATCTCTGTGGAGAAGAATGTTTATAGACAATCAAATGTGGTGAAGTGCAATGACTATTTTATTATACTATTCTGATTTTACCTAAAAGGAAAGTTAAGGGGCCACTACCATGATTGGCTTGTCCCTTGATTGCCATTAGGTCTCACATTGTCAATTGGATATAAAATATTGAAACATTTTAATACATTAGTGAATTAATACACACATATATGATAATAATATAATAATATTATAATAATATATATAATAATATTGTAATTTATCTCACACTATAACCATGTTAATTATGGTCTTGATTAAGAGTGACTTATAAGCCCTTCAGGGCTGCGCAATGTTATATTTCTGCTTATTTTCTCATTTGTATATTGTATATTGCATGTCACTATAATAAATAAAATAATAATATATGACATATAATGTGCTTTGATGTTGTTTTATGCTTCTTTGCTCTATTAATATTTTATTATTAGATTTATTTATTATTGAATGGACTGTAATATATTTTACATAAACTAAACTTACAAAATACCCTTGAATTATCTGTTTACTATATTTTACATAAAGTAAAATTTACAAATAACCTTATTAAAGATATCCAGCCCTCTTTGGGGGCATATATGTTACCTTGAATAAGTATAGGAATGGTATAGATTAATAAGAAACACCACACTAAAAATTAGCATCAGTTTACAGGTACTGACTGATTGAAAAGACATTAAATGTTTTCTTTTGTTACAGATTTTTTTATACAAATGGATAAAGCTATATCACTTATTTGCAATATATAAACTTATCATGTTTACAAATTGCAGCTTTTGAAATGTAGTTACTGAGCAAATCAAGTTGGACAAATGTCTTGTACTTTAATTACAATTAATAGTCTGACTGGTATACTTCACTACTTCTAGCCAAAAGTGAGAGTAAATAATTACCCAGTTACAACAGAGGATTAACTTGGTGCAGCCACAACTTAAGATGGCGCGCACATTTCTAGATGTTTGCAACAACTCGCCCCCGCGAGTTGGCGCAAGGAACAACTCGAGTTGTTCCCTGCTGCGAGTTGGCGCCCAACATGTTAATTATTTAATTTCATTAGGAAAATTAATTTATCAGCTGCATCATTATTGGCAAAATATAGCATATTAACATCAGAAGAAAAAGTAGACCTTTTGGGATAGCCAGTACATCTTTCTGTCCCAGGTCAGGCAATATAATCAAAGGACAGATTAGAAGTGCGCAGGTTAAGTTAAAGATCCCAAAGTCCAAGAAAATAAGAATTGACTTTATAATGTTAATGCTTAAAATTCAAAGAATCCACATTAAAATTAATTACATTTTATACATATAAAAACACATGCTATAGAAAAATTAAGAAATCAGGTGAGGTTTCAAAGTGGCCAGGTTATTGATTTGGCCATTTTGAAACCAGGTTTTGAACTGGCCAGGCCATTTCAAAACCAAGGAAGGTTTCAAAATGGCCAAGTAAATAATTTGGCCGTTTCGAAACGGCCAGGGTTTCAAAACGGCCGGGAACAGAAATAACATTAACGTTTCAGTATACCAAGTTTTCTCACCTGTGATTTAATAAGTAAACTTTAAATAGAAATAAATACAACCAGCTTACCAGAAACCCAAATTTATGAAATTGTAGATTTGGGGTGTCTTGTGTCATGGATACTTTAGTGAAAATGGAGTTTGAAGCATTATAAAGATGTATCTTTTATATATTTTCTCTGTGTCAATATTCACATTCCAAAGCAGGTTTTAAATATTTCAGAAAAAGGTGTACCTTTTGTTCAGACTAAAGGTGAGAAAAAAGTTTTCTCTTGAAAACATTTCGTGGTTTCTATATCTCAAAATAGATACATGAACCAAGTGATAATTCAGAACTATTCTGACAGTGAAATAAATAATGTACATTATTTTACACAAAACAATCTGTTCTATAAAATATATAAAAACCTGAAATTAGTAATTTCTTAAAGCTCTTCCTTAAAAGCTGGCATATCAGTTAGATTATTCTGTGTCCCCAGCAGTTCTGTTTACTAATCTTTTTGTCCACTCGCCCCTCCCATACAAACACCCTAGAAATATTTTACCCCTGAGGCCAAGCTATCTCTAAACCATTAATAGTATAACTCCACTGTAAAAAAGCAATGGAGCTTTTGTACTTGAGGTCCTTGCTAAACTATACAGAAAACTTAGATTAGCCTCTTCACGTGTCAGATGAGTAAACTCAAGATTCCATTCAACATAGCAGGTCTGTAATTGACTAGATTTCTTCAACAGATTCCAGTGATTAGTTTAAAAAACTGAATGTTCTTGGTATTATCTGTCTATATTTAATAAGAAATACTTCTCATTTTTCTCCTTGCCTGGTTTGTTGCAAAGTCTATTTATTTTGCCCTAACTCTTTCTACTTGTGAATTCCTTTAGTCTCAATTTTCTTTTATATTTGCATTTAGAACCATTTCCCAATGAATTGGTTAAAATTAAATCCTACAAAAAGTTATTTATGATGAATACAATCATTGCAACATATTTATAAAATATGGGGATATTATTAAGATAATAATCTGATTTTTCATGTACTAAGTTGTTCTTTGTTGATTGTATATTTAACACAGAAATGAGAAACCCAAATAAATAGAATAGAATGTGATGAATAAGAAGTCATTATTTCTTCACGCCCACTTCTGAAAAAAGTTTTTACCAAAAACTTCAGATAAAAAAGATTTCAGTAAAGAAGAATTGATTTCTAGTGGAAAAATCCAATTTCCCTGGAACTAAATTGGAAAGTGCCATGTCAATGCAAAAGGAATTGGGTGAAAAGCTTTGTGTAAATACGACCAATCAAATTAGAGGGTGTGCATTCATATAAGAGAGAAATATTCCCATTGGTTCTCTAGTATTCGCTTCAGTTACCCTCTTCATGCAATACATTTACTTTTCAGTGTGGTTTTTATTGAATTCCCTTATTTGAAACTCTTGCTTTCATTTCTCCTTGTAAATGCAACTTTAAACACTGTGTTACACCGCTTCTCAAACTGATTTTCTTTTCTTGATATAAAATATACAAACCCAGTCTATGGATTATTTGTGACTAACAACTCTGAAGACAACCCCAATTTGCTTCAAGACAAACCCTGGAGAAATAGATAACATGCATATAGCCTGTCCTTTTTATTGGGTATCTCCAATAATGACCTCTGTGCCAATTTACCCAGTTTTCTGGGAGAAGAACGTGGTTTGAAGGTCACAAAGGAAGGCTCTAGAAGTGGCGTTCCCTGCCTCAATTAGTGGAGGCTATTGGATTCAGAGCCCTTAGTTCCTCCACTTCACCAGACCACAGAGACTTTTGAAGCACCATCCACTTTCTCTAACAAACTCTATCACCCCATTTACCCCTCCTCAAACCCTTACCAGTCGCTCATGACGTAAGAAGGGTGGTACGCTGGTTTCCACCTGAAAAGTGTGATACTGATCTGTGCGCATGCGTGACTCTACAGTGACCTATGATCACGCAAATAACCTGGTACTTCTGGCAGGGGATTGAAGATTATTGGTTATTTCTTGTTCAAAGACTTATAGTAATTTTCCACATACATATTTACAACAGTATATAAAGCAAAGTAATCAATATAAAGGGAATTTCAACTGCATTCTGTTGTTGGGCATATAGTTTTCTTTATTTTTCCCGTTTACACATGATGTGTGGAATTATTCATGGAAACTTAATTGAAAACAATAGCTTTTAAGCAATATTCCATGCTGGGCATAAATTGCCCTGTTGTTAAGACAATAGCATACGATACATATTCTTATCAGATATCGGTTGATCTAGTCTTTTAATAATAGCGCCTATGGAGGAGTAAAACTCCATTGAATTTATTGTTAAAGTGTTTAAAGGTATAAACTTCACAAAAGGGACTACTGAGTACTATATTGTTTTGCCTGCAGGACTTCACAGGACGAGATTTGTGACCCACAACTGGGTGAAAGACATAATTACATCTACTTGATGTACAACTAAATACCTCAGCTAGACTCAGTTGAAGAGCTTCCATCTTTCAAGTGGACACCTCGACGGGACCTCTCTTTTCAAACCAGTTGTCACTTTGCCAATTTAAAATATGTAATTTCAGACTAAATTAAAATCTATGCACTGCAGACGAGCAAAGCGTATAAAAAGTAGTGCAGTGAGGTGTAAAGAAGTAGTCCACTGAAAAGGAGGGTTTTGATGTGAACACTTTCCACTGTGTTTGTTGATTGGAAGAGGAGTGCATTCTGTTTTCCCTCCCACCTTAAATATTGCATAAACACATATACCTGCTGCACAGTTTTGGAACTGTAGTAGACTGAGTTCACTACTCGTGTGCAACAAGTATGGTCAATAAGAAGGGTGAACTCGTTTTGTGATATACCAATAAAGTGTTGAAGCAGAATAAAATCCAGGGTTGGACTTTTGAAGGCAGACTGCTGAATCTGTGTGGAGTTGCAAGTGCTACTACACATATGTCACTCACAAGGGTTTCTGAAGTGGAGAGCATGCATTGATACATAAAGAGACAGACCATCAGAACTTAATACAGTGGTACATGATCTCATCTCCAGTAGAGGTCCCTCCTTGTTAGAGGTTCTGAATGATTATTAACTGGTTGAACCTCAGACAGATCTGCCAAGTACTTCAACTGTATAGTCAGAAACTGAAACCCATAGGGGAGGTGGTTTCAGGGAAGGTAGACAGAGGCCCAAGGCTAATTTTGAAGGCGGATATATAAGAACAAAATAGAAAAAAGAAGGAGTGCTACATGGAATAAAAATAGGAAAAGAAGAAGATACGATTCAACTGGGAGAGACATACTCTATAGCAACGATGTTTTAGATGTATGGTTAATCTGTGCCATGCTAGATTTTTTTGTGTATTTGTGACATTACAAGAGAGGGTGAAAGAGTGTATGGAAGACAACATAACAACAGTGGGTTATCAGTGATTTGAAGAGGCTTTAACAGTGGTGAAAACAGCCCACAGTGTTCAGTGCTGCTGTTTACTATATGTGTTAATACAGATACACATGCACACATGATATTGATGTATTATGTTATATATGACGAGGATCAAAAGACAAAATCACATGTACAAGAATTGACTGTAAAAGGACTTTATACAAATTATTGTGATGCAATAAGTCACTCATTCACAAACATCTGGATGAAGTTTGATATACCAGCATTGGATTGAGAATAGACCTATTGGTGTTCTAGGATTTTTTGTGGATGTTATTTTTACAGTTTCACTGCAGTTTGACTTAATCCTCTGTGTTAAAGTTCTTGACAAAAGTTCAATACTGCACATAGAGTGATGATATGTTAATAGGATACACTACAGGTTTATTAAAAAGATTTTTTCAGCATATCAGTTGTGATATATAAGTATAAGCAACATATAATAAATAAATTCCGTTAACTTTGGAGAATTATAACCGGCGAGCAAATGTCCATTAGCACTGATCAGTTTGTATGTTAATAACTGTAATTCATATTAAATGAGGGCAATTTTGAAACGGGAAGCTTTCAACAACCCATATCCTTCAAGTACTTCTGGGAAACTGCAAGGGAGACTTTGTGAACAGATTTATTGGAAGTGATTATTGTGTTTGTCCACAATCGGCCTGAAAGAGCAAACTGATCAATGTCTTCATTTAAAATATTACAGGCAGGCATAACAGAGTGTTGTTTCTTTTGAAAAACTGTGATACAAAAGGGTGTTCGTGAAAAATCTAGTTAAAGGACTGAATGTAAACCCCATTTGAATGTTATACATAACTCATTATATATAAAAAAATCCTACCCTGAAAAGAAGTGTGGATTTTTATAAAAAAACAACAACCAAACCAATCGTTTGAATATGGATGATTATGATAAATACAGTCTCAGTCAAAGACAGTTGTTTAGTGGCGGACTCACTCAAACTGGACAATCACTGGGGGTGGGCAGACAACCAGGAATGGAGTCCTTTGCTGGATTAGATCCCACTGGAGCCAGTATGGCCCTGTACAACAATCCTGCTGCTTGCTGTAAGTGTTATCCATAGATTTTCCCGGGATTTATCAAACCACATTACATATCAAACTGATTTCCTCACACCTTTACAGACAACATTTTGTTATAATTCCCCAGGCTTTTCTTTAGCTTTTGAAAAAGAAAACTGCTCGAGTTATTTGCAGTGCTTTAATTTTATTGAGTTCTTACTGGAGGCGTTGTTTTAGATAAATGATTAAGACAGATTTACAGACGATATTGATCTTAAATTATAACAGTTTATATACACATATATTTTAAATATTAAGTTGAATATTAGTGAGGATAGTAATAAGACCAGTTGATATTGTTTATAAAAATTCCACATACATTATATATTTAAACAAAAAGTTATAAACTGATAGCAGACAGCACAACATAACTGGGCTGATGAGGTTCTCTATTACTTTAAAGCAGGAAACAAAATAAAAAATGTATGCACATTGACAGAGATGAATACCATTTTAACTGCAGTGTTACAATATATACTAGATTAAACCATATATCATTAGTTATTTTATCTGAAGTTATAGTGTTATACGGTGGGTAAAGTGGGTGTTATTTTTGGCAAAAATCAAATGTCAAAATTCTCATCTCAAATGTAGCTAAAATATTCTTTTGTGCACCCCCCCAAAAAAAAAAATTCTACACAGAAAATACACCCCTCCCCCCTTTTCTGGTCACTATAAAGCAAAATGTTTACCTTTCATTAATTAGTTTATTAGTTTATTATAGTGACATGTATTATGTTGACAAGGATTATACAAAAATTATTAAAGTAATACCCAGCCATTAAAGTATTAAAGTAATACTAGCAACTCTGTTTTTTTCTCTTTTAGGCCTGGCTGTAAGAGTGATTACATTTTCCTTAAATGGACACATTTAATAAAAACAATTTTCAAAGTATATGTTTTCATAACTTTTTATGCAGGAAAACAAACTATTAATGCATAATAAATGTATCGGTGTTGTAAACTTATGTATTAAACAAGAACTTATTACTTGATTCATATGCTTATGCAGGAATATAAATTGTTTACACAGGCTAAAAAGTAAACACCTTTATGTTTATTTTGACACAAATTTCAGCTTATGGACTAATTAACCGTCAAAATGACTCTGTACAACCTTGAAAACAATGGGGTGGTATTCTGGTAGTTAATATGATATCTTTCATCAGATCAAATTATAAATCTGATGATATTTACTTAAGCTAATTCTCTATGAACAAAACAAATTTAAATTTTAATAATGAAAAGTACCTCACAGTATTAAAAAATTATACTATATATATATGTATATGTTGGTACCAAACTAGAGATCTGGCCAAGCTTAAGATTGGCTCTTGTACAACTTAAGATTCTTTGTTTGGCTACTCATCTTAAGACATTTTGTGATAAATGTATTATCTAGGCCTAGATAGCTGGTATTCAA
The DNA here is from genome assembly GCA_964017235.1 of Sabellastarte sp. h YS-2021. Lineage (NCBI taxonomy): Eukaryota > Metazoa > Annelida > Polychaeta > Sabellida > Sabellidae > Sabellastarte > Sabellastarte sp. h YS-2021. Next base: position 118,897,248 of record OZ024928.1, read on the forward strand.
GATTGTAAATGAGGAATCGATACATCAAATTTTGTACACACACTTTTGATAACATGTTCAAAAAATATATAATTAAAGCGATATTCATTAAGAACTTTTTCAGTGCAGTTTTCTCTAAACTTAATAATTACTGCAATATTTCCCCATCAAAATGTTCCCACTTTAAGATGGACTGGGACAGGTCAGACCATCTTCAGACTGGCTGGTCAATCTTAAATTTACAAGCCAAACTCAGGACCCCAAGATCTGAAGATTGACACGATCTTAAGATTGTCTCCAACATAAATACAATAATGGTTCCTAACCTTATACCCACAAATACAATAGGTAACCGTTTATATGTTCTATGGAAACTTTTAGTGTCAAAATTATAAGCCAAGATATGGTCCATTTGGAATAAAAGTATGTGTAAATCCTTCATAAAAGCAAATAACCAAAACTGCTTACAAGTAATTCTATGTATTATCAGCTATTATGAAAATCCCAAATGTTTTATGGGAAGTATGTAGAGTAACGACATTTGAGCTTTTAAAATTAAGTTCCATAGAATTCTTAACTCTTCAATAAAATGATTACGTGAATAGATATAGACAAAAAAAAATCAGTGACAATTTGACATTTTTATGATATAACAAATCACATTTTGTTCAAAACAACAAATATTCTGTGGCGACAGACATTCACTGAAATGAAAAGATAATCCTTCATAGAGTTTATTAATAGAAACTAATATTTATATCAAGTGATGTGAAATATAAATAAATAAGTGCACCCGGAGACCACATATCTCCACCAAGGCATGTATGATTTTTTTTTAAATGGCTCAATAATAATTGGGAAAAATTTGGGTCCTTGATTTGTGTGTGTGTGTGTCCAGTCAGTGATCCAGATCACTCTCATCATTAATTGGGATCTAAGTTAGCCCTTCTTTTTTCATGAAGATACTACCAGTAGTTTTTGCATGATGCTGGTAACAAACAAACGGACACATAAAAATTAATGAAAGTAATACCAAGTTGGCAGAGGTAAAAGACATCCCATAAAATAATGTAAGTCCTGGAAGATTGTATTTGAGAAAGGTATACATTTCACATCTGCAGTCCAATTACCATGTTATTGCAAAATTAAGTGAATTATTGTAATTGAAACCCTAAACTCCTATGCATCTTAAACAATAGTATTTATCTAGTATTTGTCAATTGTGATGCACAATATTATTTTGTTTCATATTACAACATTCCACTATGAATTACTGCTTTTTTTGTGCTGAGACCACTTTATTTTTTTACTATATCATAAATAAAACTTTTGTTTATTTTACAGTTGCTGGATTCTTACCACAGAGGACTGCAGCCCCCTACTCATTTCCCAGAATGCCTTTCAACACTATGGATCCATCCTCTGCCCATGCATCCTCTCCCTTTTCATATCCATTTGCTGCAAGGCGTAAAAGACGTGTACTTTTCACACAGTCACAGATCTTTGAACTTGAACGTCGATTTCAGCAACAGAAGTATCTGACGGCACAAGAACGCGATGCTTTAGCAGCCAGAATTAACCTCACACCAACCCAAATCAAGATTTGGTTCCAAAACCATCGCTACAAACACAAGAAGAGCCTGCAGGAGAATGAAAAATTGGATGAAATGAAAAAAGATGACGACAAAAACTCTAAAGATGGAAAAGACTCAAAAGAGATGAAATCAGGGGAGTTGAGTGAGAGTGGACAAACTGCATTACCAGGTGTGGATCCATATGTGAAAGAACAAGTAGACGCAGACGTATATAACACTGTAAAGCCATCAACTGAAGAAAAACCTAGCTGTAAACTGCAAGTTTCACCTAGTACATATACCACAACCAGTTACCAGCACAGTTTACCCAGTAAAGAGGAGTCTGTACATGTATCTAAAGATGCAGAAATGCTAGGTTACCCCAAAGGATATGAATGGCATATGCCATTTTATCACAACACAACCGCGTCTACGCTGGGCCAAAGGCATGACGTCACAACTAAGCAGGAACCGATCGATTCTGCACGGAGCAGACAGAGTGTCACGTGGCCAAGGGAATTAACCACTTCCGCCTACTCGCGGCCTGGTTTTATTGAAACAACAGATACGAAAGATGATAGTGCTAGGGTATCCAGTATCCCTGGTTACAGTTACCAAGCTACAGGACAATGGGGTGGCTATTCACAGTCGGCTAGACCCCCATTTACCCTTCCAAATACTTCTAATTGCCAGATAAATATGTGACCTTATACAGACGATATGATATTATATGCGGATTATAGTATGTCATTGTGTTAGAGATGTTTTATTGAGTCACATACAATGCATAGTTTGACAAGGTGTGTTGTGGGCTTTATTATTGCATTGACTTTTCGGTCAACAGGGATTTAAAAAGTTATAAGACTTAGTGTATTTATATTTTATGATAATTAATTGTATATACTCGTGCAAGTGTATTTTTTTTTTCCTTTTTTTTGCTCATTAAAACATTAGTTATAGCATAAATTCTGTTTTACACAGATCACATGGGGTGGTAGTATAATGAATTGGGTTTTTATGTTAAAAGGCAACAGAAACATAAAGTCACTGCATAAATTTCACAGAAAAAAGCCTCATTAGCTTGATAATGATTTATGTTTTATGAAATTTTAAAACTTAAACTAGTAAAGGTTTTTTTCATATTTTATTGTTCATAAACAAAGAGAACATCACATAAAATTGTACAGAGAACCACACACACAGGATTAACACAGTAAATACATGACACACTTTATATGATACAATGTACACCACAAATTGGTATAAAACATAGACACATGACGTAAGTTTGTCATCATTAATAGTATTTCCGAAGTGCAAAGATTAATATTGTAGCCATTTTTTTTCATAAAAGCTTACAATTATACTATTAATAATTCAAACAGATTTGGAAAGTGTTCATTACATTCATTTATCTTTTCCATAGTTAGAACAACTTTAATTTTCTCCTTCAAATTAAAAATAAATTTGTGAATGGGCCATTTTTTATAAACTAGTAAAGGTTAATTCAAAGTTTGCATTCTAGCATTATTATCATTTCTGGATATATGTCTTCTTTTCATTAACTATCAGCATAACTGCTGGACAGAAATTAAAATTTATTCTCTGACACTGAATTATATTTCATTTGATAATTATTCAACCAATATAAAATTTTAAACTTAAACTTATCTTTCTCCATTTCTTAAGTAGGATACACTATCTCAGTGAGATGCATTTATAGCTTTCAGTTTATTTTGACTCTGTTGTGACACTTCTAAAGATTTACTAAAGTTATTTTTAATTTTTCTATCAAAATGGAAAATACATAGCTACTAAAACATTTTGCTTTTGCTTTCTTTATAACTAATTCATTTTGAATGACTTTCTAACCATTATTCAGTATAACAAGTATCTCTGATATAATTATTTGTAGATATATTAGCCATATCACGTGCATTTTCTCAGCTTTGCATAAATTATTATAGCACAAAGGGGAAATACCTTAGCTGTTGTAGTACAAATAGTAGTTAAATAATTTGCTTGGAAGCAATTGCAAACTCTACAGAGACGAATGAACTGAATTAACTACACATATCATGAGTATATATTTTGTGAGAACTATCTTACAGGATATATAGTGTGTATAGTATCTGACATGTTGTAATGTAACATACAGGACAGTGTTTTTCAATAACCCTGTAAGTTTGACCAGGGTTTCATGTGAACCAGAATGTGTAAGGAATACCTATGTTATGCAGAGATCACACTACAGGCGTTATCTCTTACAGGAGTTTTATATACCTCCTCATTCCTCCACACACCGCCAGACTTCTACCAGTAAAGTTTACATTCTGTTACATTCCCTGTTTTCCGTGGTCACATGCAGAGATATTTTAAACTGTTCAAAATTTCCGCCAACCATAAATGGTATTAAGGTCAATAACCTTCTGCAACTGCAATGTGACATATTGTCTTTGTACCTCTTTAGATTTCTTTTCACATTCATAGTCCTTCTCTATCTGTGTGTGGCTCCAGTTAAATTGTATGTTTGCTGAAACCTTCCAATGTATTTACAGTATCTTTTCTATGTCAAAGTCTGACCATCAATCTCTGAATTCTGTCTCTCCTCTGTAGCTAAGTTGTAGTTAGACGTGTGTGTGTATCTGGGTTTCCAGGAGGTGTAGCATTCCGTCTCTGATTTTCTTTTGTAATCTATAATCACACTAGTAATACTGCCTGAAGTGTGGTTGAGTCATCTGTTATTTTGTGATGGTATGTAATACCATTCTTATGTAGATTTAATTACATTCCTTTAATTTGATTTTATTGGTATCTATTCGCTGGTACCAGCTACATAAGTAGATTCTAAATCTTTAAAATATTCAATGGAGATGATATAATATCTGTATAGTATTGCCATAAGGACTTTTTACATACATGTGAAATAAACCTTAATCAGCACGGAGTTACTGTGTTACTTGCATTATGTTGTGATTCTTATATCAAATAGAAACTGATGTTTCTCTGGAATATGAAACAGTAAATAAAAGTGAAATAAGGTGACACCATTAAGCATGTATTTAATGGAAATTTTACAATTTTGTGATAATTCGATTTTTTTTACATTTATGTGTTTCAAAAAACTAATATACTGTATGTGTCATCCACATTTAAATTAAACAATCGTCATTTTGCAGGACGGAAAATTGATATTTTTGTGAAGAAACCTTTTTTCTCGATAAAAATAATCTTCATCTTATACTTTATTCAAAAACATAATGAAAGTAATTATCATATCATTAGTCGTATATGCAACACTCAGTGTTCTGGTATCATTGTAAGCTTACATACTTGTGGGTGTGATTTTAATTCTCTCTGTGCAGATGTAATTAGCATCCACTGACGTCACACCAGACTCCACAAACATTGTTGTTATGTCAGGGTCACTAGGTCAGGTACTGTTGTGTTGTTATCTTTGTTTTGTACAGTTCTCCTATTGTCTGTGGATGTATATTAATTAGGCAATTTGACCAGTCACTTGCCACTGCAGTGTGTACCATGGATACTTTTGTTTGACCCGTCAGTATGACATAATGTCATTGTAATCTGTATTCAGTGATTAATAAAAGTCAACTACTTTTGTATATTCTATTGTTTTTTATTGTTTTAGTACATGTATGCATATGGTTGCACTTCTTTCCAAAATAAGTTACATTGATAGAATTAATGTTCCCTTTACATTAACAATAACAATAATAATAGGCCATTTCAAAGCCTAATTGGCCAGATAACACAAATCTGATTTTGGCTTGAAAACATTGAAATAATCAGTAGGCAATTAGTGAAGGGAGCAGCTGTAACTAGATAAAATTATGAAGGGTAAATCTCAACCCTGATTAATGGATGATTGATATTGACTTGACCCCTTTATATATATATATATATATATAAATATATTTGTCATGGTAGAAAGTCCAAACTGTAAGAATTTCAAATTCCACCAGTAGAAAGTCCAATTGGAGTTTCTACTGGTAGAAAGTCCAATCTAGGAGATTCGGGTATTGCCCTGGGGTCCGAAATATACTAAACTTGGTGGATATTCCAATCTAGATGTTGAAATACCAGATGAGGTAAGAGTCCTACAAACTTTACATGCTCAGATAAACTGGGTAGTTGTGACAAACAAATGCTGCTATAGAAGCATAATTGTTAATAACTCAACTAAATGCCATGTAGGAAGGGACAGCTGTTAAAATTTAAGTGGCTAAAACTATAACACTTGTTACAGGACATTTAAATCTTACATCAGTTAGTAATGTCTATATTACTCATTTCCCCTGAAAAATATTTGAAATAGACTGAAAATTTCAGTTTCTGGCATGTTTAATTATGTTAAATCTGTATTACAGAAAAATACTTTCCTTGATATACGTTTTCTTCATTTATGAAAGCTGCACCTGGCTTAAATGACAGATTTATTTGTATAGAAGGCCCACCTTTTGTGTTTCGGTTGGACTTTCTTTCGAGCTTATTATCAGTTTCTACTAAGATTACATTCTGGTACACAGAGCAATAACCTAAATCTCTGAGTCTGGACTATCAACCAAGTTTTCAGATTTCAGACCCCAGGGCAATACCCAAATCTATTAGATTGGACTTTCTACCAAGTTTATCTTGGTAGAAAGTTAAATTGTACTTTCTACCATGACATCCATTATTGTTACATATAATGCTAATTAATCAAAAGATCTATTGTTACACTGAGTGAAACTTATTTAAGTTTCTACTAATGTAAAGAAACCGGCAATATATGCATGCCAATTGGATTAAGTCTAAACATCTAAACAAGCATAAATAGACCAATTCTCAAGCTTTGATTGCCTAGCGTTGTAAAACTTGAAAGCTGTGTCAGATTGCATTTTGGAAAAGTGTAATGGTACATGTAATTATATATTAGAAGAGACACAAATTCATAAACATATAAATGATACATTTTTAATTCAGTATTAGAAATATTTGCTAGTTAAAACTAGTGAGATGTTTTTGAAATGGCCAACAGATCTCTTTGGCCTTTTTTGAAACGGCCCAGCCATATCAAAATCTTATCTAGTTTTTGAAATGGCCAACAGATTTATTTGGCCTTTTTGAAACGGCCAAGCCATATCCAAACCTCACCTAGGTTTTGAAATGGACATCAGATTTATTTCGCCATTTTAAAATGGCCAGTGCTTTCAAAACGGCAAGTAACAATAATAAAGAAATGCATCTAATAAAGAAATTCACAATCATAAATTTTAAGCTATTGGGGCAAAGTCAAATGTTCAGTTTTACGATCTTTCATCAATTCAACCTATCTTGGGATGGGCCCCAGTCAATCCCATATGTTCCTCTGAGATAGATCCAAACCCAGGATCACAGTGTTGAGATTCCAGTGATTGATTACACACTAAATTGTCAACCACTTGGATACTGGGGGTTTCCAGTGGTATGAGTGGAATATGTGAGATGAGATAAGTGATCTTTTAAAGAATTTAATTAAAACTGAAAAAGTACCATCAACTTATATTTCCAGAAAAAAATGGAATTTGACCTTGAAAAATGGCTTATCTGTCAAATATTAGCAAGCCTTTAAGCTTAGGCTAATATTCCCTGTAAAAGCAAGAGTCATTACGACAAAATGACAGTATTTCGCACATGTCTTAAGGATCTGAACTCATAATGATTGATGTGAGAGCTTAGTTATTATTTGCCAAATTTGATCACCAGTGGGCCATTTGGGCCATTAATGATAAAAACCACTGTCTACAGCAATAAACTTTGTCCAGACAGGCTCTGTTTCTGAGAAGGAATTTGTATTCACGAGCGTCCTAACATTTGCATAAAGGTGACCGTTTAGTTAATATTTAATTGGTCAAGGAATACGTTCTCTTTTTAATTAATATATATATATATATATAATTTTGTTAGTAAAATATGCACTCTATCAAATATATATATTTTGTTGGGTTAAAATAAATAACTAATTGAGGTATAAATAGACCTGTTAAAATGTATAAACCCGCAATGAAAAAGTAAATATCAACAGTACTGAAGGAGGTGAAGAAATAATAAACTTTTGAAACATTGTTAATTATTTATTACAATAAGGCATAAATTCAAAGATTAAGGACGGTCTTTCTCATGAGTTACTGTATATTAGTGATTTGGTCTCAGCAGTCACTCAGCAGTTAAAATCATTTGGCTTATTTATCATTCTTCTTCATTAATCCTTTCAAACCATTTAATACAGATTTTTCAATGTGGCAAACCTTCAGTTGCAGTTTATTTTATATTTTAGTATGTGTAAAATGGTGTTGATTCTTGAAAATAATTTTCTTTACATTTTCTACCACCTGTTTTACCACACAAAGCTCAGTTTTTGTGTGCACTAAAATCAGACATTCAATCATATGAATACATAAACCTCAAGAAATACCATATTAAAAATTTACACATTTCCTTTATTAAGTGGCCTTTATTTTTAATAGGTTTCCCCATTAATTCTTTATTTGCTGAGAACCATCTCTGTGAAATCAATGGTATTAAACAGTCCAAACAGGAGATAGTTCAATAAGAATTAAACACACAGCTTGTATGTTCCCTGAGCACAGGTTTTTGTCACTAATGAAAGTCTCCTCCTCAACGACTCTTGTGAGAGATTGCACATGAAAGAACTGCAAACTCTGGAGAGCAAGAGAAGTGGTCCTTGTGGCAGCAAATGTCTCCAGCTATCAAAGACTGGCTCATTATATTCTATATACCAGGTTGAAAAACTTCATAAAGGGCGAAGAGATTCAAGAGAAAAAAAGGACTTTGTTGTGTAGTAGCTAGTTATATTTCTATAATATGCAAGAATGATTGTGCTGTGTAATAGGAGATATTTAATTGAGTAGACCTTATTTTTAAAGCATTATAAACAGACTGTCTTGCTGATTTGCTCACATTCGGTGACATTTGCTGATTACAATGTATATTTACTTCATTACTATTGGGTCTGGTGTTTGTCCAGTGACTGAGTAAGTTTGTTATTAAAACATTTGACCCTCCCTTTGGTGGTTGTGGGTTAGAATCCACATACATGTGGGATTCAATGAGGGTCTAACCTGATATGACCTTCACTTTTGGGGCTTAACAAATCCCACATTTACCCCTCTTTTGATGTTCTTTATTGTATTGACTATAAAAGGCTGACTACCTGGAAAGACTGATATTCTAAACAAAATCAGTATTTAACAAGACACCCATAGTCCTCACTTTCCCAGCTGGATGTAAAAGGTCACCACGTATATCTACTGGGAAAAAAGAGTCTAACTTTGGCTGAGTTACACATTAACAATTTGACTAACTATGTACTACAATTGCTTTTACATGTACAAATGGTGGCGAACTTGGCTAAAATGCCAGTTTAAAGTGGCCATTACTTTAAGTAGTTAACTGAGTTTATTGAGCAAAAGGCACTCCAAAGTTTTATCTTACATTAGCATTCTAAGGTGACCATAACAAGAGGCATAGGAAAATGATAAATAGAGCAATACAGTCATCAGCCAAAATTGCAATGCCTTTAAGTTAAGCTCACCAAAAAGGTAGCATTACTTGTTAAACTGTACAGTAATGTGAACAGTAGATACAGTAGAAAATTTAAAAACTATAAAGGTAGGAAAAGCCTCCAAACCCCAACCTTCATCACCAACTGGTGACAAAGTTATTTGTTATATAAATCAGTAATGTCCAGAGACAGCAAATGCTGAACCAAACAACCATATTGGCTTCTGGTCTTCAATATATGGCCAATAGGCGTATATGAAATTCGATATTTCACTGTTTTTGGACTAGCTTGTATACAAAATAGAAGTAAATTTTCTTGGCCCCACAGCTTGTATTACTCTTCATAAAGTGTATCTATATATGTTAAATCCAAACTAGCATTGTGGTAAAAATCCAGACATTTGCATAAACAACTTCACAATCTATGAAAGATGTTCTTCAAAAACCACTTGGGCATATTTATTAAGGTAAACTACCAATAAACGTGATGGCTGAATTTGAAACTTTGTGAAATTTGAGAGGGTTGGATTTATCGTTTGGCTGGTTATAGAGTGGTCTTGAAGCCTCAGTTTTTCATACTTTATGTTGGGCAAGAAGAATCTTTGAACTGCGACTACATCACTGTAATCCCTCTAGAGAGCCACCCATGAACAAAACTACATCAGTCTCACAAAGTGAATAGGCCCAGACCCTGGATTATTAACAGTATTGTTTTTGTTTCTCCTGATACATGAGCTTTTACAAATAATTCAAAACTTGTGAAAGAATGGTGTTAATATCAAGGCAGTAAAAGTATTTTTAGTTCAGGATCGATTACAATTTAATGATCAATCATTAATTTGCCATATGACAGATGTGCTTGGTGGGTTTTTTTCCTGTACGAATATATTGAACAGAAACATAGATCTGCAATATAAAGCTGCTATAATATTTGAAAGTAATAATAAATACAGGCATCCTGCAATTTGCAAAATAAATGCCACACGCATGTTGATGACAGAATGCATTCTTTTACTCAGCAAAAAATGTCAAATTTAGAATAGGTTCAGTGAAGAAAATCCAATGATTTGAGATAACATTGATTGTTTTAAATAAAGCTTTATTATGCTAATATGTTTTAAGTGCAATGAAACGTTTTAATGCATCACACACCCTTCATGACTTTCCATATATTCATTAAACCCTTCTTGATAAATGAACAAAACAGTTGTCCACATGTTTGTTGTAAAAGAAAAATAATAAAGTCTAGCTGAATCAATAGTATCTTTTCTTTGCAACAAATTTCATCTTAGTGAATCTAACACACGACACAATTTCTGAATTTAAAAACATATATTCAGCATAATATACTAATTAAAACATATTTCTTCCACAATAGACAGGTAACAACTTTTGATTGGCTAAAGCTGGGACGCGTGCACAGTGTTTTCCATTACGTCATTTCCGTGCTAGGTACTAATGCGACAGGTCCACTATGGTTTTACATCGACCCTTGGCAGAACCTTTTCACCCTGTAAACAGTCCACCATTGTCCCTTGAGAATATTTAGGAACTATTGATTTACACCTCTCTTTATGGACCCATGCAATAAAGTGGTGGAACAAAAAATCTCTACATGACATGAAGGGTTTGAATGGACCTTATGCTTCTTTGTCAATTAAAACCATTTTAACACTTTCAAACATTGTCTATGGCTGTTATTGTCTGTGTGTTTTTTCTCAATTGAAATAAAATGTTTTCATGAAAGCAAACTGCAAGTTCGCAAGATATCAATTGGTGTGTAATAATGCTGAAATGCTAGTGAAACACTTACTGTTAGAGTGTCAACTGTTTGAGCCTATTAAAAAGTCAATATCTAACACAAAGGCAAATGTGTTCCACTTTTCATAGCCTTACTTTGGATTATAAGATAATTACATATTAACTTTCAAACATTTCTACACAATGGCGTCGTTATGTTCATGGCCGTTGCACAAATAATAAATATGGTCATTTCAAACCCCAAATTGGTTTAGAAATGGCCTGGCCTTTTCAAAACCTCATTGGTCAGAGTACATAAATTTAAATTAAGTTAATTTGATTGTTTAATTACAGAATCCAAAATAAATTCTCTGTACCCTTTTAAGTAGCTAGTAGGTAATTAGTAATTAGTAAAGCAAGTACTTGTATACATTGGCTGACTGGGTTTATAGTTTATTTCTACACATTGTATCAGTCATACCCTGATGAATAGTCGAGGGTATGAAGAAAGTAGTTAAGTTGAAAAAAAAGCTAGTTGGTTAAGATATTGCACCGAAAACAGTCATGCAGTCACCGCCAAGTAACTGCTATTTTTCTGCTGTTGTTAATCTGGGGGCTATGTATCAAAATGGGATTGGCGAATGATCAACAGAAATTAGCTTACATTAATCCAAAAATATGATAAGGACCAAGTTTGGTCTTGACAGAGAAGTTGAACTAATTTTTTGGCTCAACTTTTGGCTTAAATTTGATCCACCAACCACAATGGATTAAATGTTTGCTTAAATATGGTTAAACCTTCTGCCCTTAATTAAAATTAGCTTAACTTTGGAAATACCAATTTAAGTCAACAGATTGGCTGAAGCATTTTCAGTGAACTTTAATCTAATTTTTGACTCAGCTTAATCCTTCCTCTAAACCAGGCCCCTGAGTTTTAAATCCCCTTGAACAACTAAGATTATATGAAGATAGGCTTAATCGTACAGGTCAGAAGGCATTCCAGATCCAGTCTCAAATATGGCTGTATTACTATCACGACCAGTCGTATTAAAATCCTGAAGGTAAGGCGTTTTTGGCCCTGACTTTCACATAAAAGATGAAATGGGTATGGTTACAGGCTAGCCATCTAATAACCGTTAGTTTTATGGGTAATTAACCTGTCATGTAATTTCTGTTATCCTTCAAGTTGAAATTGTATTAAAGCCTTTTAATTCACTGTCCGAAGTCCTGGGGAAAACAAGTAACATCTGGGATGGTCGGGATAGGTTTCCAGAACAATCTGGTAGTTCCCAGACTGATCCCCAGGGTTGGGATGCTTTTGAAGTTTCCCACTTTTATCGCACGTTTCTACCTAGACTCTAACCAATTTTAAATTTGGGACCAATGTCCTGACAGTCCTTTTTGCATACGGAATCTCGACTTAAATGGTACTGTTAACCCCCTCACAACAGTAAACACTACCAGCTTTCTCCCACTTGAGGTTGTTCTATCGAACCCAACGTCTCATAGATCTGTTATAAAAGGTTTGTAAATACGAAATTAATAAATGTAACTATATAATATTTTGGATGGTAAACCACCAATGGAAGAGTTCTCCCTTTTGGGATTGCTTTGAGATAGAACCAAGATTAACACGTTTAAAATTCTTCTGTACTTCAATTTCTATTAAAATAAGATTATTTTTGTACTTTAAACTAGTTCACACTTGCAATAACATAGCTTTAGGACTGGTGTGTGAAATACATTGAGCTTGAATCCTATTGTATAAACTACTACTGTAATAACACTTAAAATTTCCCTTGTTAAAAATAAATTTTCGCTCATTCAGGTGACGCTCCAATAACAAAAATGAAAAAAAAATGTAAATTTTTTGTAATCTTTAAGTATTTGGAAAAAGATCGAGTTACAAACCAAATAAACAGCTGAAAAAATATACCTTGTTATAATAAAGGTTTATTGCAGTCACACAATGTGCTGTGTTAAGCAGTTATGACTGAGAAGACTTGTAAGGTTTATAGTTTATATTATGATGTTCCATGAACAAGTTATTGTAACATAATCAGACTAATACAATAGCTGTTGCATATCTGAAATAACATGTGGAGTCTGATTTCATTCAAACATTCATATGGCACAAAAATATAAACAAAATGCTTAAAAGTCGTAATAGGAACAGATTTTTGTAGATTAATATTATCGAATTTAGCACTAGGCAGTTAAACCTAGATAATCTAGCTGAGAGATAGTTGTAAAGTAATAGGAGATACAGCCCAAAACCAATTTGTAAATTAAGTTTATTATATTACTTTATCACAGTTTGCATGTAATTATATGACTCATAATTGTTTTTACTAATAAGATGTTTGCATTGGCAGGCAAATACAATATTTTTTATGCAAATGTGTGATTTGAAATGATAAATAATTAACCAAGAGAATGGTTTACATGAAACAACAACAACAACACTTGTGATGTTGCATGATGTGGCACTAATTTATAAAAGTGAAAATGCATCCTTTAATTGCCCCAATAACTGCCCTGTTTTGAGTTTGTGGCCAATAGTTTTAAACAATATAATTATACTTCATTGAAAATTTTATGTGCTGCAACGTGAGAACCGGTGTAGCATCAGATTTTGCACCCCTCAAAAAGTGTGTGGGGATGCAAAATATGACAGGGGGAGCTGTCAAATTCTGCAACCCCCTTATCATATTTTGCACCCCTAAGGTAATGCTTTACAACAGATATACATTTGCATGTGGATACATTCAGCAGAAGACCTACCCACAGGACTCCTCAAAGGTTGCTAAAAATGCCATTAGAAGACGTGCCAAGCAGTTTCGAGTGGTTAAAAATACCCTGTATTATGTTCAATCTTCAAAGGTGACTGGTGAACCCAACCTACGCCAGGTTGTCACATCAAAGGAGCAGCAAAAGAAGATAATACAACAGTGCCATGTTGTAAATGGAGTGGATGGTCACTTTGGTATAAGAAAGACTTTGTCTACTGTCCAGGGGCGGTTCTACTGGAAGGGAATGGTTGATGATGTCACTTCATATGTGAAGGTCTGTGATCCATGCCATCGTGAAAATCCACAACTGATGAAGACTCCAGCAACTCTGCATCCAATTCCTGTGACTGCATCATTTTGGCACCAAGTTGGTCAGAGGCAATACCATTGAAGGACAAGAGTGCCTCTTCTGTTGCCAGTGCTTTATTCAAACTTCAGTGTGAAAAAGGAGCAGCATCAGTTTTTATTCATGACCAAGGGACTGAGTTCATAAACTGTGTCAATAATGAATTATGTCATCTTATGCACATTACAAAGAGAATTGTCACTGCCTACCACCCAATGACAAATGGTTTGGATGAAAGGTGGAATGGGACTCTTGAAACTGCACTCCGAAAGGTAGTAGATCAGGATTGCCAGGATAACTGGGATGAGCATCTAGATCCGATCATGTCTGCCTACAGAGCCACCAAGCATGATTCAACTGGCTTCTCACTTTATTTCATGGTGTTTCATAAAGAACCCTGTTTGCCAGTGGACATTTAGTTTCATGATGACTCAGAAGCTCTAGAAGAACAGTCTAGTCCTGTTATCCACATGAATGATATGCTTCAAAAGTATATGGAAAGAATGCTTCAAGTAAAATCCAAAATACAAGACCTGGCATCTGATAATATCCTAAAAGCCCAAGCTTGACAAAAAAGAACTTTGATAAACATCACCTCATACCTTCATTCTACATTGGCTCTCAAATCTTGCTGAAGAATATGGCCCGACAAGCACGACAAGGTGGGAAGATGGAATCTCATTTCACTGGTCCATATGAGATTGTTGAAGAACTTGGCAAAGGTGTTTACAGACTCAAGAACCTGAAAACAAATAAGATTTTACTAAAGACCTACAATTAAATGAGGTTCAAACTGTACCACTCAGCTGATGTGTCCCCCACTCCACCTCAAAAGTGAAAGCGTGAAGAAAGTGAAGGACCAACCTTGGAGGAGCCACTCTATAAAGGTGAGAACTGGATAGTAGGGATGAACTTGAAGACAAGCGATCGAGAAGCAATGGAAACCAACTGTGAGCTGAATGACAGGTGCATGGATGCTGTTTCTTACCTTCTCAGACGACAATTTCCAGCAATGAAAGGATTACAATCAACACTGATCGTTGATCGCAAGGAGCACTGTGAACACATTGGGCGTCTTTCTGACAGTGTGCAAATTATTCATCAGAAATGTAGAAACCACTGGATCGCTTCTGCAGTTACAGATGGGGAAGTATATATTTATGATAGTCTGCAGTCACCTACCCCATTACCATCTCAGACAAAAAGAGTGCTACAAAATCTCTATGGTGATGTGACAGAGTACATCACTACAGATGTCACACAACAATCTGGAAGTGTTGACTGTGGTGTATTTGCAGCAGCCTTTGTTACTGCAGTCTGCTTTGGTTTAGAGCCAGAAGATTACAGATTCAATCAACAGCAGATGCGAAAACACCTTCTCTCATGTCTAGAGGCTGGAGAACTCACACCATTCCCAGCCACAAAGAAAAGACAGCGTAAGCCTCTAGTGCGGTCCAAATTAGAGTAACTTCACTATTGATGTGTTGTAATACTAATTGTAATGTTAAACTTAAACAATGTTTTTTGTTGGTTTGATTGTTCTTGTATGCTACAATCCCTATGTGCTAAAGTGTATGGTGTCCCATTTTTTGGTATTACACACAGAATGTTTAAAACTTGCTTGGGTGTCAAAACAGCTAATGTAATGTGTTGTAGTGCTAGTTAACATAATCATGGTTTTTAATATTGTTTTGATTGTATTTTTTCTTGTTTGCTTCAAGCCTTGTATGTTAAAATGTATGATGTCCTAATTTTGTATCATATACAGAATGTTTAAAATTTGTCAAAATAAAACTATTGTGATGGGTGATGTGTTTTAATGCTAGCTTTATCAAATTATATACAGAACTTTTAACCACTTAATGAGGGGATATTCTTTTGATTATGTAGACCTTTTATTTCTTATCTCACTTTACTTAAAGCCCCCTTCAGGGGGTACAGTTTTTGGTGGGGATGCAATATTTGACAATCCAAAAATGCATCCCCTTAATCCCCCTATTGTTAGGGGTGCAACATATGATGCACCCCCTAAAAGATCAAAGGGGGGATGCAGAATTTGATGGGGATGCAGAATCTGATGTTACACCGGGAGTACTTTGGAACACTTTGAGGGGGGTATAAAACATGTGAAAGTGAAAAAATGGATGAAAGGGATGCAAAATGTATGACATTGATGTAAAATATGTGAAAGGGGCGTGAAATGTGTGAAGACGGTACAAAATGTGTGACTGTGGTGTAAAATATGTGATAGTGGTATAAAATGTGTCATGGTGACATAAAATGTGTGAAAGTAGTACAAAATGTACGATAGTGGTATAAAATTATGATCGTGGTATAAAATGTACGAGAGTGGTATAAAATCAGTGATAGTGGTGTGAAATGTATGATAATGGTTTAAAACGTGTGAAAGTGGTATAAAATTCAATGTCCAAGCATTTACATATTGTTCAATATAACGGCGATTTGTGTGTGGAGACATCTTGAAAATATTAAATGTGCCAGGAAAGGTTGAAGTTGGGCTTTTACATTCAATTCAACAGATTTACGCATGACATTAAATGAGTTTTACGGTAGCCATAATGTTACCTTTTGTTTTATTTGGGGTCACCTTATGTTGAGTGATTAATTGTAATGTTACTTACATTGTAATGACATTGTACAAGGCGGGGGACAGCAATTCGCCCATAAAAACACCAAAATGCAGTTTCTTGAGAACATATATGCAGTGTTTTTTTTAAATAAAAGTTATCAGAATGAAAAGAGGTTCCTCAAACCTAAGGATCCTAAGTTGGGCTATAGCCCATCTTAAGATGAGCTAACTCCTAAGTTGGGCTCCAACATTTATATTAACACAGTTTAGAAAACAACCAGCTCTTTGCATCAGCCAGATGCAGTTTATTAGGCATATGTTTCACTGACATATAAACTTTTTTATTAATCTTTATAATCCTGCATACTGTCAGTTCTAAAATCATAGAAAAGTATCAAGACATATATAGCACACTTTTCTGTATCACGGTAGATGTTAGTTTTAATGAAGTACAATAGAAATTGGCGAAACGCTGTCCACTGCAAAATTCTGTACCCTCCTGTAGTACATAGTACAAATCAAAATTATATCCTGAAAAATCACAAAGAAAGTGATTTTTTAAATGCCCCAAATCTTCTAAACAAGAAACATCTGCAAAGTAACTCTTTGTCCAAAAGCAATTCAAAGCATGAATCATATTCTTAACTATTCTTTGACTGGCCATAACATAAACAACAAGACATAAAGGCAAAATATAAAAAAAACTTTGCCTAAAGAAAGTCAGTGCTTCATCCCATATTTGTGGCATGATCCAACAACACTTTCATTACCATACACACAATGACATGAGGATCTTGTAGGTTACTCAACTGTCTCATATGACCCTGGCTGTTGAACGGGACGTAAAACCCCAACTTTGACTTTGACTTTGTTACTCAACTGTTGACACGGCAGTGAAAAGTAAGTGCAGATGGAACAGTGTGTATGTATATTACTATGAACTTGGTGAGTGCAGTTACCACGAACCTTGTGTACTCAAGTATCAGGTTACTAAGTACTTGTGTACTTAGCAAAAGCATTATGATGTCACCTGAATGACAAAATGTTTTTCTCAAGATCTTTGTTGTTTCCGAGCAGTTAGTTTCTCTATCATCTCTACTCCAATCCACTTTGTTGTTGGATTGACAAGGAACCTTTTCATGCCTAAATGGTCCAACAAAGTCCATCTGTAGCTTAGTCCTAATTTTGATGGCCGCTGCTAAGGATAAAAAGGTGCTTGTCTGGGTTTTCTGTGAATCTCTTCAAAGTCGGGTGTTTACATAACGTTCACCAACCAGGATCATATTTGGAAAGGCTCTCAACATTGCCACTTGTGAGAGTCAAACCCACACAGAGGTGACAGCCTGTGACTGGATGCCAGAACCACTAGGCCATCCAGGGCCTGTGATTCTCTAAACATGTGTGACAGGGTTTAACTGTGATTTCTGATCATTATTTATACCTGGCCACCACACAAACATTTTAGTCAATGATTTCATCTTGGATACTTCTTGGATACTCTTGAAGTTCCTGCAATACAAAGGAGCGTCCTTGAATATGAACTATCAGTTTATCCCCTACAATAAACAGTTATCTCGCACAATGAATTCCTCCTAGTTAAACAACTGTTTGGGTTGATCCTGTAGTGTTAATTGAAGTCAAACATTTGTAGCACTTTGTTTAATACCTTGGCCAGTGTGGCATCATGTAATATCGATAACTTTGTTACCCTTACCCACTGGGAGGGGGGGGGGGGCATTGTAATAGGGCTGGTCTGTCTGTCCTGGAACATAACTGAAAGCTATCCATCAGATCTAGGTCATACTTTCACACAAGGTGGGGTGTACCACTGGCTCAAGCCTCCCCATAGATGATTCGGATCAAGATCCATTGATCCCGATACATTCGCCAGAATATTGCACAAAAAAGATGACAGAACAGAAGAACATACAAAAGAGACAAGGAAGATGTGGCTGGATCATTAACTGTAAACCAACTAAAGGGGAGAAATGAGGAGACGAGTGGCTGGTCAAAGTGACAGCCTCTTCTTAAATTTCAATCAAGTCCACAAAGGATTTGATGCATCTATGGCGAGATTCATTTTGTGTTTTAGTCTTTCTTTTTTGACCAGGGTTGTGCATTCTTAGGCAATGCTTGTTATAATTTGTTTTACAGAGATCGGTGATTTCCTCAAGATGCTCCACTAGGCTTATGATGACTGATCGTATTGGTGGGTCTTGGATTTTTCTGGAAACTGGCACATTCTTGGCATTAGCTATTGTTGGATTCTGTCTTATGCCCATCTTTGTTCAACTGTGATGAGGCCATAAGTGGAGTTGATATTGGTCCATATCACCCCAGGAGTGGTTTTCTCATCCGTGTAAATTAAAAACCTTCTTCTAAACATACACTGGTTAAACTATTTCGCCACGAACACAGCAGCTAGCTCTCCCTATCAATTTGAGTAACACTTCTCTGCTGGGGCTAATGATCCGGTAGCAAAACCTTTCAGAATCACCAGGCAGCTCATGTGACCTACCGCTATAAGACCAGTGATGTATCAGGTGAAAGCTTGAATATTTTTGTCATCTTTGGTTCTGTTAAATTTTGTTGAATGCTCTTTGTTAGTTCATTCCCGATCTCTTCTTTGTGTCTTCAATATCTGATGAAGTGGTGCTCTGACAAGTTTCAGAGAAATTTCCCATAAAAAATTATTAAAGGCATAGTTCTGGGATATTCTAAGGTGCAGGTGTGTTCTCTCTTGCCTCCACTTTATTTCTACATATTTATGCTCCATCTTTGCACTTCTTCTATAATGTGAAGACTTTTGGTTAAGCTCTCACAATTCTAATTCTAATTTACAACGCTTATAGTGAAGAACAAAAAGACGACTACAGAACAGAAGTGATACTGATATATCTACTGATGTTTGATAAAATTCTAGCTGTACTATTTTGGATACACTGTAATTTATGTAGATTGAACTTTGAGAGACTCCTGAAAAGTGAATTATAATAATCCAACCAACTACTGACAAGAGCACTGGCCACGGGTATAGACACATCATGAGTCAGAAACTGCCTGACACGTCTGAAGTCACAGAGTTGCACAATAAAACTTTTGTAGACATATTTAGACAAGGAATGTCAGAGTCGAACCATACGCCAAAGTTCTTGATTGACTCAGCTGGGCAGAGAGAACTTCCCAAAATGACAATTAGGAACCATGCTTTGAACTTATCCCTTTGTCTTTTTGAACCAGAGAGTATAAAGTCAGTCTTGTCAGCAGAGAGGTCGAGCATTACTAAGGCCATAGATTCGCCTCTTGACAAGGATAAGTAAACTTCATTTTTATGGTGAGAAGAGCTGTCTCTGTTGAATGACCTGTTTTGTATGTAGACTGGTATGGGTTGTCTAAGTCGTGGAAATGAATATGTTCTAACAGTTGCTTAGCCACAACACATTCAACCAGTTTTGATATGAATTGAAACTAAAAACAGATACTTGGTGATAGTTTTTTTTTAGATCAACAACTGGAAGAGAAGCCACAATCAAAGAAAATATTATTTATCCATCCCCCTTTAAAACTCCCTATTGCAGATGATATGCCATAGCAGAGTCTATTGTAATACCATAACCTTTGTGAGTGTTATGATTGTGTACCCATCATCAAGACAAATACGGTTATAATCATGACATGAAATCCAACTTCGTAAAGAACACCAGTTGTTCCAGCTCCACTTCAATTTTATTTCTATCCTGACCTTGACATCAGTTATTTTTTGCTAATCCTCCTCAAAATACTTCAGAATACTTATACTTATCCAAATCCTTTTGGACAAACTTTATTGCATGCCTGTATATCTGAATCTCATTCAGACAATCATGCCACTGAAGGTACGGCTTTTCCTTTCTTCACGATTTTAAAACATTGACAAGCCTTCATATTTCATTGATTTTTTCCTTGGAAAACTTATATTGGTAATCTTATATAAGCTGTTATTCTGTATAACCAGTTTCACCAGAAATAAGCAAGTCGAATTCTACACTTCAGGAGTGCTTGGCGAGGTAATTGGCAGGGGCTCTAAATTGGCAAAATAATTTGTGTAAACATACTGGTGCATTACTGGAGAATTGTATCCAGCCAGAGTCACTGATGCACTAGTTTGTACCAATCCGAGCTAATATTTGTAATGTGGGTGTTCCACCACATGACTAAGCTTCCCGATTAAGGGTTTTTGGGAGTCGGTTTCAAATATTTGGTTAGTCCCAGGCATCCTGTAAGGGTCGGTAGTTGTCGGTTGTGGCCGTGAGAGAAATCAAACGTTTTTGATATTTTTCATGACCCAAACCGATTCTCATTTCCTGCCGACAACAAAATGTCCAGTCCCAGGCTTCCTCAGGCCTCCTCAGACCCAAATTTACACAGTCCTATGTTGTCCAGGTGTTCTGCAACCCTTAGTCCCAGACCTCCATAGCTTAGTTCCAGGAAGTCTGTTTGGCAGTCCCCGACTCATAACAGATCTTTGAAGTTTCAAGTGAAAGGGAATCGGTTTCATTAGTCCCAGGAAGCCTCAGACCGTCTCAGGAGTCTCAGGGACTAAGAAATCTGGGACTAAGCCCCGACTAAGAGAAGCCGACCCTAACCGATCCAAGCCGGCGTCCTCCAGGCCACCTGGGACAACACAAATTTAGTCCGCGACGGTCTGAGGATGCCCCAGGAGGCCTGGGACTAAGAACCGATTAAGAGCCAACTGTTTTCCGCGCGTCAGAAATTAAAACGAGGCAATGAGGGGGTCTGGGACTATATAAGCAACTGCGCACACATTCTCGTTGTTCTTGACTGTTTGGCTACTGAGAGACGTGTGTCACTGTTTTGTAGGGGTTTTTAGTTTTTTAAATATCATATAATACTTGAGCTTAAGGCAAATTTTACAGTTAGGAGACACATTTTACTTTTTTACTTTTTTTATTGCTATTGACTGGAGTTATGAGGAAAGAGAAAGGAGGGAAGAGAGGAAAGAAGAAGATGGATGAGAAGCAAGAGGAGAGGGAGAAGGAAAGTGGAGAGGTGGATGAAAGGATTGAGGAAAGGACGGAGGAGGGTACAGAGGAGGGTACACAAGAGACTGAGGAGCGATTGGAACTTACTGAGGAAGCTTGCGAAGAAGAAGAGAGGTGTGAGGAGGATTTAGAGAGTCACTCAGCAGCCAAGAGAGCCAGGGTCTGTTCAACTTTCACTGACAGCCAAGAAACTACAATTGTGGAGTTTGTGAAGGAGCATCCAGAGCTCTACGACAAGGAGGCTCTCTTTGATGTCAGAAGATGGTTCAAAACCCAGCGAACGCGTTATGGCAAGCTGTCAAAACTACAATCTGGCCAAGCCCCAAGGGAGATGACCAAGAGACAGTCCTGGGCCAACCAGCAGATGGGTTTCCTTAAGACCCACATCAGACGAAAGGGGGCCAGCAGAAATTCAGGGTTCGAGGCCAGTCCAAATACCAGCAAGCAGGACGAATCTCGTGGGTCTACTACTGATACAGAGCACCTTGAGTCCAGTGTCCTCAGGGAGAGTAGGAGTCAACCTATGTTCACATCTACACCAGTTTCAACAGACTCCAAGATACTTGAGCACTTTGACCAGATGAGGGCATTGATCTCAGGTTTCCTGCAGCAGAAGTCAGACAGGCAGCCCTTCTTTGACTACTTGGCATCAGAGGCTGAAAAGATGACCCAAGAGGAATTTGAGGACCTTAAGGGCAGAATTTTTGGAGATATTGAAAGCATTAAGACCAACCGTAGACGTCAACCACTAGCCAGAAGATCAGCCACTATTACCACGGAGTCCCAGAGGGTCGGGATACTGCCAACAACCACCGAACAGGTGTCTACTTCCACCCAAGCAGCAGCTAGCAGCAGTTACGTCTACTACACACCAAGCCCCCTTGGCTTTGGCAACCCTCCATCAGTTCTAACTGTACAGGACGAGGGCAGTAGACACAACCTAAGTGGAATACTAAGCCAGCTACCAGATCTGACATCTACACAGATCATTGAGCAGCCTCAGCAGCAGCCACAACTCTTCACTATCACCACTACAGCATCGCCTCAACAGCAGCAGCCTCCTCAGTAGCCATCCAGTCAGGGCGGGTCTTTGACCTGCCAGGCCCTTTTCAGGGTCACCCAAATATTCCAAAAACAATTATTTAGCTGCAAGTTATTCCAATTCCCCTCCCAAAACATAACAGTTCAGTACAAATACTTATCACAAAAAATAAAAACAAAGTCCAACACCTACACCACCCCAAACATAAAACAAATAACCCATGGTACCACACATAACCAAAAAGGCCACATAGAAAAAAATATTAAAATAAACTCCCAATATGGCCAATAATCAGCCCATTTTAGCTTAAAATCCATGGGATTGTTTAAAATCTTTAGTAAAAACGTCCAACACTTACATCATCCCTAGACTTAATAGGCATTATCACATACTTACCAACCCACAAACACACAAACCAAATACCAAACCTAACCACCAACCGACAAACACACAAACCAAATACCAAACATAACCACCAACCAAGAAACAGACAAACCCAATAGCAAACAAAACCCAAACCAAATAACTGACAAGCTATTTTGCAAACATAACCCCCATCATTGTAAAGAAAACCAGTTTGGTGATTATATTTCCTAAATATTTGTGAAGCTGAGTAAAAGATTTTAAATTTAAGATTTCCACGAAAACATTTCTGTTTCAAATATTTTCCCCCCAAAAAAACAAATGTAAGTAAAATTAGGATGTAGCTTTCAAAATATATGTCATATTTATTCCATTTAGGAAGTTAGTTTTGGCTTTGTGTGATTCTTTTGATAATTATGTTTAGCACTGGGTTTGTCTGTTTGTTAGTTGGATGACTGGCATTTATTTCTGTCTGTTTGTTGGGTGGATGAATTATGTTGGCCATGGAGTTTGTCTATTTGTTGGTTGCGTGACTTCTGTCGGGCATTGGGTTTGTCTGTTTGTTGGGTGGGTGAATTATGTTGGCCATGGGATTTGTCTGTTTGTTGGTTGCGTGACTTCTGTCGGGCATAGGGTTTGTCTGTTTGTTGGGTGGGTGAATTATGTTTGGTAATGTTTGGGTTATTTTGAACAAGCATAGCTGATTAATTGTTTTTGGAATATTTGGTAGTCCTGAAAAGGACTGGTTATTAGTCCTGAAAAGGACTGGTTACTGCAGCAGGAATTATATTCTGCCATCTTGCCAGGCCACTGTTTCCTCATTATTGAAGTAGTCCTCGAGGTAACCCCTCTGTCTTTTGGCTTCTCTAGCAGGGTTTCTGTCTGGACCACCACCAGCAGCACCACCAATCAGTCGACAATCACCAGGCACATCATCATCTTCATCATCTCCAGGCTCTTGACCACCATGTTGACCTTGATACTGGCTTCTCAGTATGTTGTGCAGAACCACACAGGTCATGACCACATCCCTGGCTCTTTCTGGGGGCAATTCAATAGTAGTCAACATCACTCTGAATCTTGAGACCAGGATGCCAAAAGCATTCTCAACAACTCTCCTGACCCTTGATATTCTGTAGTTGGCAATCCTTTCCTCTCTGGTTAACATCCTAATTCCATAGGGTTTCATCAGCTAGGTCTTCAGGGCAAAGGCATCATCTGTCAGAATGAAGTAGGGGACATCTCTACCACCCTGTGTTATAGGAGCTGGGTCAGGGAAGCCTATCCTGCCATCCTCAATCTCCTCTTCAGCTGACAGGCATTAAATATCTGGGCATCTGAGCAAGATCCAGCTGTACCAGCATCCACCCATCTGAATTTGTACTGCCCATCTACCAAGGCCAACATTACTATGGAAAAGAACCCCTTGTAGTTGTGGTACAGGGCTCCAAAGTTCTTGGGCTTCTTGAGGGCCACATACTTTCCACCAAGGGCTCCCAGGGCATGTGGAACATTCCACCTGATCCTGAATTCCCTTTCCAGTTCTTTCCACTCATCTGGAGTAGTAGGACATCTGAGGTACTCTCTGGTGAACTTATCCTGGATGGCCCTGCAGACCTCTGGTAGAAACTTGGAAATGGTGGGTCTGCCAACCCTGAACTGACAGGATAATGATGTGTATGACTCTCCAGTGGCCAGATATCTGATGGTGAGGGCTAACTTCTCCCCAACACTGATTGGAGCTCTGTAGTTGGTGGCCTGCCTGGCTAGACGTGGTTCCAGTCTGGTCTTTATCATTTCAAAGAATTCTGGGCTCATCCTCATGTAGTTGGTGAATCCTGGAATGTCTGTGGCATACAGTTCAGCCATAATGTTGTGGTAGGCCCCCCTCTCCTCTCTCTGTAGTAGCCATGGCCTGACCCACATGTTGTGCCTTCTTCTAGGTCTCTGTATGGCTGGTGGTGGTGGTGGTGGTGGGGGAGGTGCTGCTTGTGGTGGTTGCTGTGGTCGACGTAGAAATAGCAAATACATCATTATTTGTAACTGAATAAAATCTAAAAAAGCTCTAAGTTGTTGCTGAAGTTGTCTTCTATTAAAAGGTGACATACTGCTGTGTTCCTATAAAAGTAATGATAATTAGATTGCAGAATTTATATATATACACCCAGAAAATCCAGCTTTTTTGAAAAACAAGAATCGGCGATCGTGGTCTGGGGAAGACTGAGGAGGCCTGAGGACGCCTGAGGACGCCGGGACTTAATCGGGGGTTAGTCCGGGCTTAGTCCCAGGAGGTCTGAGGTGTCCTGGGACCCAGTCGGTATGTGTACGACAGGATCGTGGTTGAAACGGACCAGAAAACTGGCTTAATTGGTTCTTAGTCGCAGACCAGTCAGGGACTGTCTGGGGCCACCTGGCGCCTCCTCAGGCTTCCTGAGGCCGATCTGAACTTAATCCCAGGCTTTGATACCAATTCAGTATTCCTGTCCATTTCACCATTTTCTTCACCAACTGTCCACGATTAAGGGTCGCCGACAGGATCGGGCCTTAGTCCTTTGGTGGAACAGGGGAATAAGTTATACATAAAAAGCAAAATAAGGGTGTGTGTGTTCAATTTGTAGAAAAGTATAACATTCATGGTGAACAATGTAACATTCATTATAAGTGTCATAAACAAATCATTTTACTTCATGGTTTGAAACTAATTTTTAATTTTGCAAGGACCCTGTTCCAATATTCCTAAATTTGGCCCCGACTCATGCCGATTTAGAAGTCGGGACCAAAATTAGTTGTGAAGGTCTGTGAAAGACCGGAGAGTATCAAACTGGTTTGATATTTTGGGAAATATTGGCGATTTTGCTTCCACATCACCCCCCACCCACACCCACCGCACCCCCCAAGAACAAGTAAGGTCTGGGATGGTCGGGTAGGTTCGTGGACAATTATGGTAGTTCCCACTTTATACCCAGGTGTGGGGTGCTTTCAAATTTTCCCACCTTTTTGGCACTTTTCTACCCTAAATCTAGCTGATTTTAAAGTCTGTGCCTCTGTCCCGACAGTCCTTGGATGTGGAACCAGGCCAGCTGCCCAGTCTTTATGCATTAAACAAGGGATGATGTATTCTTGAGATATTGCCACACTGTGTAAAATATTGTAACAAATTTCTGTGTGTTTAGTTACATTTGCCGAGAAAGGAGCCCACCCTATTTAGCAACCCCTGTACTGTAAATGACACTGTCATCAAATATCTGAACATTTCTTCAAGGTCTTAAACCCTCTTCAATAAAAGGATTACTTAAGGCCCACCAGAGTTGTACTTCACCCCACACATGACTTTTGAAGGTGTGTTTGATGAACTTCTTATCTGTCTAACTGTTGCTACTTTTGACACTGATATAAACCCCCATATCACTAGCCTGTCGGATGACTTATTCAAAAAACCCAATAAATTACTCTCATATAAGGCAACATCAGCAAATATCGCAGTGATGATTTACAGAAAATGATCATGTGTATATTTCTTGCAATAATGATTTTCTGTAGAAAATATAAAACGTTGTAGGTAAGACTTATGCTTACAAAACCATTTGTTTAAATTGAAGCTATACCCTAAAATCATTGGCATCTCTTCATTGTACCTTCAAAATTTAAAGATGGACCCTTTAACTACCTTTTTGACAATTATGCTTATTTACAACTGGTTGTCATAATTTGAATTTAAAACCATATTGTCACTTGTTAAATTCAATAGCCACAAGGCTAATGAAATCCATACATCAACAGAAAGTTTGACCTCGGTGACACTTATCCATGCTGGGGTCATGAGGTACAGATCAACAAGCTTCTCTAAATTGAGTTATGATTTGGTCCACCTCTGATGTGGGTAGAACACATTCGATACAATGTGGTGAGAGTAACATTTGGCTAGGACACTTCTAGGACACTTCTCGGAAAACAATTTGTGTTTGGGACTGTTTTTTGTTAAATGGAAGGATAAAATGGCGGGTGTTGTTAGATATATGGGGCATGATATTCCTCAGAGTGCACCAGCCAGATATGAGGTCTCTGGAGGCAAAAGAAAGGGATTGTCAAAATGAAAGCACATACTTACAGATACAACCTCATGGAAAGCCGTTACCATTAGCAAATCAACAATATTCTGATAGTTTACTATTTTTAAATATTTTATAAAAAGTAAACACATTCAACTTTCTGAAAAACAATGTTATTTGAGTTAAGTCTTTAATATGCTGATGATTGATACATAATTACTGTTGTCCATTCAAAATAAAGAGTTTAGTTTGTCAGGTGGGTGTATACTTGACAATTTAAAATCTTTCAAAGTTCAGGTCAGTAGGTTCAAGTTATCAGTAATTCCAAGAGAATGCTATAACCTGGACTTGAATCTACAGACTCGATAACAATTAGGGCAGCGGGACCCCTCTGCAAATTATCAGGTCTGAAGAAGACTAGTTGAATACAACTCACACAGGAAAACAATATCTATCTTCCAATATTATACAGTGAATTGAAAAAAAAAATACAAGAAAAAACTCTCTAGCACTACTGTACTCAACTTTGACTTCTACACGCGAACTCATCAGAGCAAGAAATCAAACTGAGTTGAAACTTGGACTGAAGCTGGAATAGAGGTGTAAGATTTCTGAGGACTTGGGCTCGGGTTACAATGTCTGCAGCATTCTGAAAAGAGGGCGGGCTTTTGTTCATACTGCTGCTTCTGTGTTTAGAAAGTGTCATATTAGCAGACCACTTCTCAGAGTTGTGAACAGTCTTTTTATGATGTTATTACTCCTCTCCATAACTTATATATATCATATCTCTCGCAGATTGTGTGCTCTCTCTCAGAAAAACAGTGTTATAAAGTAATGCCAGTAGTGTATATCGGATGAAGTTGTTTGGACTCAAATCTAGTGTTAAAATGGCATCTTAAAGGCAGGATAGGGTATCAGATTGCAACTTCTTGAAACTGTTTCTTTCTTTTTAGCAATATAACCCTCTTCTTTTCCCATCTTCTTCTTGCCTATGTTTTGTTTACAACCACCCTGCCCCCCCCCCCCCCCCCCCCCCCCCATCCCAGGCACTCAGATAATGTGTATTATACACTGACACACCACAGAAATAGTTGTATATTTTCTTAGCATCCACATACTTTTCAAAAGTTTTAATGCAGTGTGTTGGTATTGACAAAGAACACAAACTCATTTAAGAATAATTACATTCCTTAAGCCACACACACTACAGTATGCCAGCACAATTCTCTCACATTTCTTATTGTTCCTAGGTAGTTTGAACATTTTATCCAAAGTAATTGTTCCAATTGTTTTCGAAGACTTATTTCAATGCTACTTCAGTTACCCTACAATTGCTGGATTTTGTTTTACAATTTTCCATGAAAATTACGAGTTCAACACCAAAATTCTTATCTGTTATCACCTTTAAATACAGCACATCAGAGACTATTCTGAGTTATCAATCAATAGGTCAAATTAAGTGTTTTTACCCCCCCCCCCCCCCCCCCCCAAATAACTTTGGTCAAAACAGACCAGTTGAACCCAAATATTGTCAAAAGTTGGATTGAAACCCATGGCTACATGTGATAAAATGTCCAACTCGTTCATCACTCCTGGGAACAATGGACTGTTAATAAGTTAATATTGCACCTCCTTTTGACCTTATCATAAGAAGTTCTAGCCCTAAAAGCTTTCAAATAGTGATACATTTGTTCATTTGGGTTGGTGCTGCCAATATGAGGAGAAATAGTATAGAAGTCACTCTTTCTAGCACTTGAGGGGTGGGGGCAAACTTTTCATTGTTTACTACATTACGTGAGACTGCTTGGAGTTTCCAGGATCTAAATAACGAATGTGGTTTTATGAAGGATTATTAAAAAGTTTGATATTAATAGAATGTTATAAATTTAATACTTATACACACTTACTGTGTATAGATAGTCTAATTAAGCTTGATATCTCAAAGGCTACTAATGGCAAAGTTTGCCATATTTTAACCAGTCCATTTCCAACATTATATTAACATTTAAATATTATGTGTTTGCATGCTATATATATATAAAACGAGAATATTGGCAAATATATACAAGGCGTGCAGTTTGCAAACCAATGCAATCATGAAAACTGTTAATGAGAAGGGATGATCAGGAATCTTGAATTATTGGAATTGACTGATCTAATCCAGTCAGACTTAATCCGGTAGTTAATCTTTGCACAATCAAATTATGACGCAAATAACTTGAATTAACTAAAATTCGTTGTTCAGAAACCATACAGGCGACAGAATAAATAAATTCATTGTTTCCAAAGATAAATATGACACTATAGCCCAACACTAAATGATATAACATCATCTATTGCTGCTGTACTGAACACTAGGATGGGCAGCTGAGCATTGTTCCTTTTCGGGTAAATCTTACTAATCTATGCATGGGCCAGTTTCAATGACACACATAGCATTTTTTCTGTTTTATACTCACAAACTGTATCGTTTAATGCAGTCCCATTCTTGTGGCTAACGTGATTACAGAAGCCTTCTGCTGATGGTTGCCTACCAAGGAAATCAAAGTCAATGGGGTTGTTAGCTAAAGTTCACTCATTTGGTTTTGCTGTTGCAATTAAATAAGATGGTCATTTTGGAACAGTCAGAGTTGGGAAAATGCTAGGACAATATAAAACTAGAAAGCACTCATAGAGTGCAGATTTCCACAAGGGTATGTTTCCAAAAATTCAGGATTTTTTTGTATCCAGAATGTGATCTGGATCTCTCCCAAAATTTAATCACTCCTTTCTTTAAGCAGGCCCTACCCATATAAAATTTTATTAAGATCTGTTCATTACGTTTGGACTTATCACACAGACAAATAGACAGGCAACTGATCACAAACAAAACATAACTTTCTGGTGTGGGAAACTTACATGTATAAATAAAATCTCCCATACTGTTTCTCTGCCTTGCAAGTGTAACCTCTGAAAGTCACACTCCTGAATTTATTCCGACCTTTCTTGCAAAGGTCATATTGGTGGCTCTTCTTCCATAATGTCTTCCACACTTGAGCTATCACTGGTATTCATGTCAGTTTGACTAACATTAACTCCCAGTTATCTAGTAGTGTTCCAGTCAAAATAATTATTAACTCAAATGAGAGTACAAAGATCCAAGCCATTAAAGTGACCAAGCAATATTTAAAGTAAAAGGCTCACTGGTTACATAATACTTTATGGGAACCTTCTTAGCATGACTGGCTTATCTACTAAAGTCCAAATTAAGAACGTATGAAATTGGGAGTCTAACAAATAAGGCTGAAAGCCCAACCAACTACTAACGTAGCCTATTGCTGGTTAAGTTGAGTGATGAAGCATGAGCCTCGCTAGAGCTTGCACTTAAAAATCTGAGTTAAGGGTTTACGTCCTGTCAATAGTCAGGGTCTCCACACTGCCACTTCTGGGAGTTAAACACATACAGAGGTAACAGCCTGTAACAAAATGGAAAGCTTGCTACCCGCTAGGTCACAGAGAGTCTAGGGAGTCTTGAAACACTGCAATGTGGGCACTCTAATTGGGTAAAAACGAATCTGGATTTATCAGCCATTGTTAACAGAGACTGGTGTCTTAATCTCCACATTAACAAAATATGTTGGCAAGCGATGAACTGGAAAATCAGTGCGCTGATATACATGAAGATGCCATAAGAATTTTGACATCGTTTGTGAGATGATCAAGACTTCTACATTATTCCATTAACAAAAAATGAAAAAAAAATTATGATGTTTTAACTGGATCACTGTGATGAAATATTAATACTTTGACCTTTTGACCTACCGTGCCTTGCTGAACTTCTTGATATATATTGTTATATTGGTTATTATTACCAGGACAAAGTGCATGAAGAAATCCACCATTTTCACATGCAAATATAACAATGAAATGATAGCTTATTATGTGGGAAATAATACACAATGCTGTCAACACAATAACTATTTATTTGTACGGACATTTCAGTGTAAGTAGGTCAGTTGACCCTTCAACTGCCTGGTACCGGGTTGCTCCGGTGCATTCTGGGATACAATCATCACATAACTGCACACACAAACACATACACTTATCTCTGACACATTTAGGGGTTTAATTACTTAGCTAAATATTTTCAAAGCACACAAGAGTTTTATTAAAAGGTTAGCGATGAGCATAAATATTTATGTAAGGGCTCGTTGGTTGCAAACACGCACGCCATTTCTATTGTATTGCCATCCTGTAAACATGAAGTATTATTTTTGTTCCTTTTTCTCTAGAATTTTCTGGTGAATATTTAGAATACATTTAGTATGTTATGGCATGTGGTGAGAGCCTACATAGGTTGACCCCTTAGTACACAAAAAAGGTGTGGCAAAGCAAAATGAAACATATTTTATGTAGGATTCAAAACCCCGCTGTTCTTGTAAAAAGAATTGGTCAGGAAGAAGGTGGTGCCTTTATTGTTTTTGCCTTTCATATCATTCACATACACGAAAATCTGTTCTGCATACATTTTGCCACGTTTGTCTGTTGGTTAGTTTGGTTGTCACAAGACAATTTATATTAAATCAATTTTGTTATACTTCTGCAAATTGTATGGCCAACAGTTTCCCGGTAACTTGGTCCCAGACAGTGTTATGTGAAGTATGCACTTGTTTGACTATAGTATCTTTAAACTTCTCACAATGAAATATTATTTCTTTAAAAAACACGGGTGAAGTTAGTACTTGTCTGCTGGATTACACTACAGATGTTAAAGCAGGGTTTTATGACCATTTCAATAACTAAGGTCCTATTAAGGCAGGTTTTCAGTGGAACCCACACGCTGCCAGGAACTGGATTTGAGCTGGGGTCTCTAGGGGTGAGAGCAAAGTGATTTAATTTTTATCCTGTTTGCAGCTGCACTCCTGGGGACTTTGTGGGGGATGACAGTACATAATCTGGACTAACTACTGCTACTAAGTTTCCCCAACTCATACAGCCTGCCGTCTTGTCATTATCCATGTAATCGCTTAAAGCGATGATACACCCAAATAGTCCAATAATAAAATCATGTTTTAAAGAAGGATGTTAAAATGTAATATTCAACAAAGTTCAAAATTAGGGTTTTATGTACCACTCAATAGCCAGGGTCATATGGGGACAGGTCCTTAGTATTGTCACTTGGGAGATCTTAAACCAACGCAGAGGTGGCAGGCTGTTATCAGATGCCAAACCTGCTAACCAGTGGGCCACTGAGGACCTTAAAATGTTTAAGAAAGAGACTTTTAAATTTTCAGGAACAGTTATATGAATTAGGTGAAATTATGAAGTTTTGCAATATATTTTTAATATGCCATATTAAGTAATAATATCACATTTTAGTTTTTATGGCATATTTCATGTTCATAACTTTAAATTGCTATTTCTTTTTTTTTAATTTTCCTTTTATTTTTAAAACCTATGTGTAGGTATCAATTGAAGACGTAATATAATAAACAATGTTATAATCACTCTTAGTGGGACATAATCACTCATTATAGGGAAACAATTAGCATATTTGCCTCCTAAATTGGTATTTAATTTACCTTTTAATACAAATTTATTGCCATAGAACTTCATAGAAATGTATATCAATTGCCTCCACAATCCCCCTTTGCTGTTTCAAATATTCAATAGTTTACATTCATTCACACCAGATGTTCAAGCAAATATCTATCCCTTCAGACATACGGTGAACATATTAAAGCTATTATATCCACATAGAACTATATTGAAAACTCAAGTATTTCTGAGAGGACACAAGAAGAAAAGGTTGTCAACAGGGGATTCCATAGACTGGGTACCATAACATCCCAACAGGGGGTTGACAGCCCACTGAAATGGAACAGATTATTATCACACGTTTTTCTGAAAGGAAACAAAGGAAGTGAGCTACGGGGTTTAAATCTAGCTCGCGAGGGAGTGGGATTTCCCTGCTGTTCCATTTTAATCTGTTTATACGTGGGTGTTCATTGATGTAAACACATAGATGTTTGAAATTTCATTTCCATTTTTTGTCCTTAAACCTATATATTTTTTACCAGTGAATGTATATTTTATACCTAGTTTAGCGAGGCAATTATGCAGTGATTTAAATACAAAGATTCTTTTTTGGCATTAATAAAACTTAGTATGGGAAGATGTAGACTAAGAACAACTTGTTGATTGAACAAAGGTATTGCTCAACTGAACATATGTAAATCATATTTTGTAAGGAAATACATTTGAGGTTAAAATGAATTTAAGGAGGTTAAAGTCAATGCAAAATAGAAAACTTTTGATTTTTTTAAATATGAAAAAAACATCATCTTAAATATGTTAAAGATCAAGTGTCAAAGTGAGACTATTACTTCTCACTGAACAGCTAGCTTCAATATGTTAAATAGTTTTTGCAATAGAAAATATTAAATATTCAACACCACTTTCTCCAGATAAGGGTTGGTTCAGGAGATGGGGAAATAGAGCATATTGGGACATTTGATTCTGCACTGACAGCCACGTATAGTGGAAAATTTAGCTTATTTGTTGTCAAAACCAAAAAGCTCACATTTTATCAGGCATTTTGATTTATAATTTTTAAAATGATATTTTCTATGGTTCTTGTCCTGAATATGTAAAACATTTAAACTGACCAGCCAGGTGAAAAAAGTCATAAAACCAAGCAGATGAATATCTGGAGCCAGGATTTGGATAGCATGGTACTCTTATTCCAAGGCCATATAACTGAAAGTAACAGAGAGAGGATAAGTTAGAATTATAAATGTTCAGTGACATGAGGGAAGTACGACCCCCCAGCCATTCCCACACAAAAGGGGATCCTTCAAAGTGTTCTAACTTTTTAATTTGGCTTAACATAGTTTGATGATCCGGTTGCGTGTCTAAGGCCTTGTGTTTGAATCTAGGTTATGGCTACAGCTGAATTCACCGAGGAACTGTTAAGATATGCATCTAGCTGTTAAAAGGAGTAAATCCTCAGGTTTGACTTAATTTAATTAGCCTTTTTATAGTACTTTATCTCCTTCAAATGGCAGACTCTAAGGTAACTAGATTAACAAAGAGAGGATGAATAAATTAGAATCTACAGACATAGCAGACTGACACCATTAACCCCTCAACTGCGACTGATGCCATGTTGGGAGATAGTTACCATAGTGAAGCACACCTTTCTCAAATCAGCACACAGTAGTATCTAATCCCCCAAGTTTCTCTACCAGTTTTTGTGATAACTTAGCTACCGGTTTTATTGTAATTTGTGTTCATATGCCATTCGATTGTATAATTGTAACCCACCTTACTTTTTAGTGTAAGTGTAAAATGGATAGAACTACTGTGTCACATCCAGGGCTACTATGTATATGTTATGAAAGGGCATTGTTCTAAGGGTTAGATGTAAAAACTCACCCTGGTGTCAATTTCTCTCCCCTGAACAGCAATTTGAGAGAATGTTTGTGATAAAGTTATATGATTTTATACAAATATTTGCACAGAAAATATCGGAAACTCTTCAGATCCACTCCTTATT
Source organism: Sabellastarte sp. h YS-2021 (assembly GCA_964017235.1). Classification (NCBI taxonomy): domain Eukaryota; kingdom Metazoa; phylum Annelida; class Polychaeta; order Sabellida; family Sabellidae; genus Sabellastarte; species Sabellastarte sp. h YS-2021. The sequence continues at coordinate 118,931,868 of OZ024928.1, forward strand.
TTCAGGAGTTCTCAAGTTCACTTGGGGCACCCACCATTTAATTTGTGCAGATTTCAGTTGAGTTTGTTGGAAGTGAGCCTCAGCCTTCTGTAATACCTTATATTGTTAGGCAGAAAACTCAGTGCTTTGTATATGATGGGAGATATTTCAACATTGCCAAATTAGCCTTAAAATAGGACTGTAGGTATCAATAAATTCTGTACAAAGTCTTATTAAACATGGCGAAATTGTCTATGTAAGTTATCATTGATTCCCCAATATCATAACTCTCCCATCTATAGCACTGCTGGTCTATTGAATAGTACAAATATATTTATGACTGGGTGGAGGAACACAGTGTTGTAGTGCTGTAAACCAACCATTTAATCACCAATTACATCCACGGAGTTGTAGATTATTTCTACACAACTCTCGTAAAAGGAATCTTACCATTAGGGAGACCTGATATTATTGAATTTCTTAAAATTGGAAAATTGGTAAAATTATTACTTCATGCTAAATTTACACTTGTACAGTATATGCAAGTAGTATTTATTTGGGGAGGTTTAAAAGAAGGTTTTTGGGGTGGCGATGGAGGGACAAGGGGGAGATGTACCAGCTGACCAGAACGTGAGTTTTACCCAATGTCACTGCTAACTAATGACTTATGTCATTAAGGTAGTATGCTGAGAGCTGATTTATGTTTGTTGTGCACGTGTCTGTGGTCTCTAATTATACACGTGCTTGCACCCCACCCCACCCCACACACACACACATTTTACAGGAACAAGACTTGTGTCATTCAGTATTGACATACTCCTCTTTATGCAGGTTTCCTTCTAATGGTAGATGCACACGTATCCGGGTGAACCATGTCAATCTAACATTGCGTTAAGGATCCACAATGATATGACACTGTACCTGACTCGTATCCAAATGGGATTATGTTGGGAGGTGCCATAAAACAGGTGTGACAATGAGATACTGACCTCACATGTTATAGTAATAACCTATCTCTGTACAGACTTTGACAGACGTATAATACATTTGGCAGTTAAATACACAAAACGAATTCTGAATGGTTCTGATCCCACAATCTGACTATAATTCTGCATATAAAGTCAAACCAGTGATAAATTATTACTATTCTAAAATATGAATATGCAGTAAGGTGTGTTTGAGAAATGTACAAACCCTCGTCCACAAGAAATGATGAAGAAACAAAACAAATTCTGAATTTTAAAATGGGAGAACTTTGAGAACATGTCATGGGAAAACCCCCATCTAGTGTAAAAATATAATCCATACAATTCTGGAGTCGTGATCCTGACCCAGAACATCTTTAGAAGGGAAGGAGTCATGGTAAGACAACATCTTGTGTAAAAATATCACACAGATGCAACATTAAGTTTTCACATGCACTCAGATGTAACGTGTAGTTTTATATGTTGTTACTACTTTATCAAACATTTATATAAAGCTTCCAGTCGTTGGTTTGTTAAAATTGCCGACTGTTTTCCAGGAAGTTAGTTCTACAGATTTGTATAACCCAACCATTCTGACGACCAACAAAAATCGTAGACTATTAAAATGACTGACAAGGTCCGATGTTTTGTATTCTTTATTGTTCCTTCACTATGTCTTAGCGAGTAGCGTACTTATCAAGGAACAGAAAGGGCGCGGGTTTGGTGTTTAGTTTTAGCTTAAAATGGTATTTTTGTGCCATTGGCCATGGACCCTCTCCCCCATTGCCAAGCTAAAGAACCTCAGGAATATTCGCAAATGATTATTCCCTAATCTCTGTCTTATCGAATTGGGCTGTACTTGTGTCCTGTAGAAATGCACATACCATACTAAGTATAAATACTAAAAATACAATATACAAATACAGTACAATATAGCAGTGACAAAGGAAACAAAATTTATACATGTACATTTGATACTTCAGTTGATAAAGTAAAGAATGTTCATTCTATGACACTACAAATAACTGGATAGATAGAAAAAAACCACCCACCATTATAAAAAAAATACAAGGACAACTTCTCTCAATATTTGGATAATGTGTGACTTATTTTCCACTTACTCTTGCCATCAATTGCACTTAAAGTTCTGCAGTGAACAAATTCATCAAAATAAAGCAGATGTACAATGCAAATATGTATTTTTACACCATTAACATAGTAGTATAGTATGTATATCTTTGTACATGAACAGGCGTAAAGAGTTACACCCCTGTTTCACTGCTCCGTTCTGACTACCCAGTAAAGGTCCTCAGTGACCTTGTGGGTTAGCAGTTTTGGCATGTCATTACAGACTGCCAGTTCTGTGTGGGTTCAACTCCCACAAGTGACAAAGTGACAGACACACACTCTCTCTCTCTCATCCACACCTATGGGAATACAGCATGAACATGTGTAATAGGATAGGTTGCCAGGAACATTTCACAAATTAACATGAATTATTCAATATGTAAGGAAACAGATACCCGTGTCACATAATGTTTATTACCTCTGTCAAACAGGTTGTGTTTTGAATTGTGGGAAATATCTGTATTATACACCAGATACAACTTTCTGAAATTTTATGTACCTGATAAAAGGAGGTATTCATCACATTTTGGAAAAGATCTCGCTACCATAGTAGAGGTTGACACCATAGAAGTGTTTTCTAGCTATTGCATGAAGAAAGTAAGTAAATAAGTAAGAAGCATTTATAAAGCACTGAAATTGATGTAAACATCCTCTAAGGTGCTGATGTCCAGAAAGGGATAGTCCAGATTCAAAAAGGAGGTCAGTATCCATATTAGCATCCAATAGGGGAGATAGGCTATGGTGGAGGATAGGCTAATCTGTAAAGATACATTTTCAACTGTTTTCTGAATCCAGAAATACTTTCCACAGTCCTAATGGGTTGAGGGAGCTTGTTTCACTCTGTGGGAGCAGCTACTGCAAAACTGCGCAACCCTTAGCATTTATTCGGCATAGATGAGGAAATTGATAGGTGTATATACGGTATGTATATACAGTAATGAATTAGGAGCCAGTGTAGTTTGTGCAGGAAGGGTGTGACATGACTAAATTTATTTCGTTTGTGCACAGTACAGCATAAGGCATTTTGAACTCTTTGTAATCTGACAGTATATGCCTTTTTGTGTGATAAAGCAGTGAATTACAGTAATACAGACGACTGCTTACCAAGGTATTTGCCACCTTCACAGCTGTTTCATAATTTAGATACCTGCGGACCCTTCGAAGTTCCCAGAGATGGTAGTAACATGTGCAACATAGATTAGCAATGTGTCTTTGCATTGAACTGTTAGCATCCAGGATGACACCAAGGTTTTTGACCGATTCAGCTGGTTCCATGATATTGCCAAGAAAACTTACTGGGAATGATGACTTCATGAAGCTTCTGATTTTATCATCACCAATCACTATGAATTCCATCTTGTCAGGATTTAATTTAAGTCTGTTATTTTCCATCCATGCCTGGACTGCCTCAAGGCAATTTGCCAGTTCAGTGGTACTCTAATCAAAGTTCCTAGAGTCAAGTTCCAAGTAAATTTGTGTATTGTATTCACATAGTTGATGGGTAACATTGAATTTAGATATGACTGAACTAAGAGGGGTTGTATAAAGGGTAAAAAGGAGTGGGCCCAGGACTGAGCCTTGAGGAACCCCATAAGGGAGTTGAAAAGCATCTGAAAGATGTCCATCTATTTTGATCCTCTGTTTCCTTGAGTTGAGGTATGACTGAACCCACTTAAACACAACCCCATCAATGCTGCACCAATGCTGAAGGCAGTCAAATAGGATTGAGTGGTCTATTGTGTCAAAAGCTGCAGGTAAGTCCAGAAAGCCTAATCCAACAGCAGTACCCTTGTCCATTGAAGTGGCAATGTCATTTTGTATTTTAAGCAATGCTGTTTCAGTAGGGTGAAAAGCTCTATATGCAGACTGATTTATGTTGGATATACCTCATGAGCAATGTGCTCATTTATTTGCTTAGCCACAGCTTTCTCTATAAGTTTGGAGTTGTAGCTGAGATTGGATGCGAGAAGGCTTAATATAATCTGTTTTGGGATTTAGCCTAAATGCTTTAATAAAATATTGTTTATGAGAGAGATTGGATACCGGTCAATGATTATTGAGGGTATTTTTATCAAGACCAGCCCTTTTAAGCAAGGGTGTGACATGTGCAGTCTTGATACAGGATGGAAAACTGCCCTCCTGTAGGGAATAGTTCACAATATTTGTAAAAGGAGTCAAGAGTACACTGATATAGTCAAGGACCAAGTCACATGATTTATTTGGTATAGACTTAATGATTTTGAGTGTTCGTCCTCTGACATGGTCCAAAAAGCAACAAGCTTATTTTTGTAGGAAGCTGGGACAGGGGGATCGGCATCAGTAGACAATAATCTAGACCTTAGTTTTGCAATTTTGTCTGCAAAATACTTGCCAATAGTGTTGGTTAAACTGTTGATAGTAGTATGATCTGGGAGTACAATTTTTGGTGATCTATGGAGGACTTCCCTCATGGAATTCCACAAGGCCTTGGGGCTATCCTTATTTTTTTCCTAACCATGTAACTGTAGTATTTGGTTTTTGAACATTCAAAGAGGTGGTTGAAGTGGTTCATTGCAGCTCTATACCGACTGTGATTTATGTCAGGGTTGTCCCTTAGCCACTCCCTTTTGAGTTTGCATTTGTGACTCTTTGCAGCAAAAATCTTGCTGTTTATGAACACTTTATTGAAATGTTGTGGAGTTTTGTGTTCATGTATAGGTGCATGCTTGTCAAGTAAGTTCCCAAGTGTATAAAAATATTTGCGTGATAATAGACTTGCTGTTTTGTAAGGAGCCTGTATAAGCTCAGAATTTGCAATATCAGATATGAATTCACATTTATTTATCTTTCCAAGTTTTCTGACTTTTGAGTGTATTATCCTGCAAGAATGTCTGACTGGAAATGTTGCTGTGAAAAAGACAGCCAGCTGGTCTGATATGTCATCCTTCACATAATGACAAACTGAGGAAGTGAGAGATTTACTAGTACAAAGTACATCAATGACATGTCCAAGTATGTGTGTCAGTGTTGGCACATGTTGGATAAAATAAAAATCTGACAAAACTGAGTTGAAATTATAAGTCAGGCAGTTTCGACTGTAAATATGGGTATTGACATCTCCTAGGATGATAATTTCATGTGGTGACAAAGCAGACGTTTCCATGAAACTGTTCAATTCCTCAATGAATTTATATTTGCTAGTGCTTGTAGGTGGGTAGATGACATGTACTATGAGCTGGCTTGACCGACTCTCTGATAGTTTGACACTGATATATTCAAAAGTATCTTGCTGATCAGTTTAACAAAACACTCAATCGATGTTGTTCATGACAAAGACAGCAACTCCTCCTCCTTTCTTGTTTCTACGCAGAATGTGGTGAAGCTGAAAACTTTCAGGAGTTACCTCATCCACTAGGACTTTTGTGTCTGATGATCTTAGCCAGGTCTCAGTGGCACCAATGATGTCGAAACAAAATCGCTAAAGGCCGATATTTTCTTTCTCTATGACCAAGCATTCAACAGACAGGCTTTAATGTTTCTGACCAATGGACCTGGGTTTAAAATAATGTCACCAAAGAGAATCAAGATGATGGGACACCATGGGTTGACATTTCTGAAACAGTGTGTCACTTGATGACAGTGGGCCTGCAGGGCAACAAAAGCAATGTTGCAGCTGTCCAAAGAGGATAGCAGACTTGGGTGAATAATTTTTGGTGTTGACAATTTATTTTCATTGGTGTGAGCATTTGACTGAGCAGTCAAAAGGATGGCAAAACAGATCCAAAAAGTGCAATGCATGACCAACAGAGACAAAAATTAAAATTTAGAATAAGTTGCACCTACCTTTCCCACATACAAATCTGTCTTTCACAGCTCAACCAAAAACAAAAGTTACAAGTTTATCAAGCGGTGAAAGATGAATGCATATGTATTGGATATATGAAACTAAAAATTAACAACAGTGGACAGAATATGTGAATCGGTAACCAAACATACAATATTTCTATGATATATCTCTATTTCATGTTGATTCACTTGGTATGGTTGGTGTATAAAGCATTGGAAATTGAACACCGCGGGAATTATCTAGTAGGCGATAATACTCATTCAATGATAAACAACAGTTTTAGCTAGTACCTGAAAATTCTATGAGCTTATAGTCTATTGATTAATCAAAGTTTATCAAAGAGAGTTCATAGCAATAAAATGAAGCATGTACAGACCAGTTTCTATGGTGAAATTAAAATTTTAAAATAGAAAATATTAAAGAAAGGCAATACACAACAGTTGATGAAGGTCAAGGGTCAAAGTTTAGGTTTTACATTCTGTACAACAGCCAGGGTATTGTTGGGACAGGTCCTCAGCATTTACCACTTATTGGAGTTGAACCCACAAAGAGGTGATAGCCCGTGCTTAAATTCCAAACCTGCTAACCCACTAAGCCACTTAGGGCCTTAAAAGCTGATTGAAATGTAATGCCATGTAATGGCAGTATGATGTAATAAAACACAATCAGTCCTGAAATGTAACATAACTTCTCCAAATCTGGTTCTTTTGGATCTATTTCAGAGCTTTTATGAACACTTTCAAATGATCCAACTCAATGGCTTGATCCAGCACAAATTCAGTTCATCAGTTTCCTGATACTGCATGATTATTATTAAACTTTCCACAATTTTTGCATAATTACTAACCTATTTTTTTACTGTAATCTCACCCACATTTACATTTTAAACTGAAGGTGTTACAGTGCATAGAATAACTGATCGATTTAACCAGAGATATGTGAAAGCCCCTATAACTAAATCATTTGTGGCATGTAGCTATAGTATGACCTGATGGAATTTCTGTATCTCCCCAGTGTACAAATTTTAGTCTTTTGTTAACTTCACTCTTTTACTTTGAGTGCGAGAGGGTGAAAAATCTTGAGTTTACATTACAGAAAAATATTTACTTTACACATCTATCAGCACAGAATGAATGAGTTTATCTCCCGGGATAGCATTTCTTGTATCTGTGATAACCACACGTGGCGAGAAGACACTACAAATCTCTGTGACGTACCCCTATAACATAATTACTTTTATATATAAATAAAAAAACAGGTATTTTAATATAATGATGTGTTGTTGACACAGCTTAATAAATGTAAAACCATGTCAATGTAAACCATCAGGTAAAATTACACAAGTTTTGCATAAAATCTGTCATCAAATTATCATCGGATTAACCCAAATCCAGGTTTTTCATACAATGTAATGCATCATAATTTTATCCCCTAATTGAAATCAATCGAGGATGTCCATCACCGGGCCTGATATCTTACATTTAGACTGTCTAAAAATAATTTATTCATAAGTAAGTGGCAACATTTTACATGGGTAGAATCACCAAGTTATTTTGCTAGATTGTAACTGATTAAATTATTTAAAACATATTTAAATGTTTATTTATTTCATGTTTCTGCATGAGTTATCTACACTCACGTTCACAGTGTTTGTTACTCTTAAATATGGAACCTTAAGCCCCCCCCCCCTCTCATAACTATACAACTATGCACCCTACAAAACTACATCCCAATCCTGTATTGTTACAGCACCATCCATTAATGAACATACCCACAAACCTTGCAGCCAAAATAACCTCTTAGAACTAATAAGAAGTGCTAAGTACTCACTTCAGTCCCTGTCACTGAGCTCTATTTACAGCCCAGTGTACCAAGCTTAGATGAACAAACAGTTAAGTTTGAAAACGAGGCTCTTCTGACCAAAGCCCAGCAGAGAAAATCACCACAAATTAGCTGGCTCAACAAAGGCAGGATTTTCCTGAAGTGGGAAAAGCAGATTTGTCAAAAGAGGGTTGTGTGGATAATGTTACATATATCTATGGCAGCTAAGGGTCCTCGGGTCTATAATTGGTGTAGTTCTCAGCTTTTTCAAGACCACTTTAGTCATCTAGAAATTACTCCAAATTATGTAAATGACAGACTGTACAATTCTGATGAAATACTCGTGAAGACACGTGTTGGGGTTTCTACAAATTTGAAATTGATTAAAGGCATATAATTGTGTTTGAACTGAAATGTGTTGCATAATTCAAAATGTCTCTGAAATTATTCAAATTTAATTCCTATGCCAATACAATCGAGATCGGGGTGAACTCTTCTTGACCCATTTTGGTAAATGCATTTTATGCGATAATTTCATGCCATATCAAAATTCCTGTCAAACAAATCAACATATACATGGCAATATTGTGAGAAACCTAACAAGCCTAGTGTTTTAGTAGTTTGACAGTTAATCACTTGACCCTCATCTCTGTAGTTGTAGGTTTGAATCCAGTCCGTGACAACACCAAGTGTCTATCATAATCTCACCTTTGCTGTTGAAAGGGTTGAAAAGCCCCAGTTCTGACTCCTGAATGATATAATTGTGTTATTTATTTTAATATTCTAATATTGTGGACAATATTAATTCATCTTGGACGTGATAGTGTGTAAACAATAATTGAGAGGTGTACATTGTACCTGTAATTACAGAGGTTCTTATAGTGATTGGCACATTAGCCATCTTGTCAAAGCCAGGTTTTTACATCCCATTCAACAGCCAGGGTGACACTGTGACAGATCCTCAGCATTGCCACTTGTGGGATCTTGAACCCACACAGATGTGACAGTCTGTGATCAGATGCCAAACTTACTGACTCCTTGGCCACCAAGGACCTCAGTTTGGCAATTCACCTTTGTGTGGGTTTGACTGCACAAGTGGCAATTCTGTGGACATGTCCCAATATAACCCTGAATCAACATAAAACAGCAACAACTTTGACTTTATATATAAATGCCTATTTTAATGTTTAAAGTTCCCCTGGTGCGACTGATTGTAAGAAACAAATAATGGGTGATTCCACTTGTGGAAACTGCAATTGCACCTTTTGTTAGTGTAAACTATGATTACATCAGATCACCAATCCCCCTTGATTGCAGTCTCCAAAGTGACAGATATATCTACTGTTCAAATAACATCGCAATTTTATGTTGAACATTTCACCCTGTTAACCATAAATCTCCTCCATTGTAGAATTATTTTTAAAAACATTTCAATAATGTTTAAAACCGTTATTACTAGATCCCCAGTGCCATCCGCCATCTGCGTTAAGCTTATTAAGGGAAGTTAAACTGAACTCAAGAATTATAATCAATTCTACAAAAAGCACAGCTCAGTGATCAAAGCAAATGAGTCAGTTGGGTGTTAAGATAGTTTTCTCAGTTCTCCCTTAACCCTGGCTCTTTTTCTTCTTCTTATTTGGTGTGGCACAAATTATGTCAACACAATCCACAGCTCATTACACATCATGGTAACCCCAGACAGAACAATTTCCTTCCCTATAAAGGAAGTGTGCATTAGTCTTAATTCTTTTGATATGGTTAGGCGATCATGGATATCATATTTTCTATTCATTTATCAACCATTATGGTGTAATTTATTGCCTTAGTGACAAAGTTATAAAGGCACAAAAACCTTCTTGGAAACCAATTCAGAACGCAAAAATATTTGTTTACAGTTAATAAAATGAGTAATTGTAAAACTGTACAATTTAATCCTGTATCTCTTATTGTACAGCTACAGCTTTGTCATTTAAGGTATAACCCACTCTATTTCCATTCGACATAGTATGTTTATTATTTAAATTACAGTTCTATCTTTTAATGTGTCTAATTAATGAGGTTTGTTTGTAGAAGGTTCTATTATGTTGTCGATTTGGTGTGGTTAATGGATATTTTTTATATTGATTTGCTGATTACCCAATAAAAAGTTTTCTATTTATACAATTCATGGATAAAAAAATAAGATATTTCAGTAGTAGGAATAAAAAGGTAGGGAAAGAGTGCAAAGCATGATTCCCCGATTACACTACAGTCAGTACGGCTTATAGTTACATACTTTAGTAACACTTTAACCCCACAAATCCCAGCTCCCTGAATCATTTTATTCTTTCTCTGATCTCTTCATTCCCTTTGGCAATGAACGAACATATGAAGCTGTTAAAATTTCTGCCTAGTATAGGTGATATTGAGGTCACCGCCCATAACCACCCTTAACTGCAGGCTGTCATATAATTTCTGTAGCTCTTTCATTGCCTTTCCTCCGAATTCTGTGTCTCTTTCTGTGTCCCGACTCAAGTTGTGTGATTGCTGTAACCATACTGTATCTTTACTGTACCTTACCTTTGTTAAACCATTGACAAACTTTTATCTACCAGTTCACTTTCTTTTTGTTTGGTTCTCTTAAGTGGCAAATCCATAACTAGAGGTTTGTAGCTTGACTTCGCAGGAGGCATAGCATTCCTGTTTTGCCTGCTATCTATAACCTGAAGTAAAAGCAGAATTTTCACCATTAAAGGCACACCCATGTAATATGAAACACACAAAACAATATCTCTTAAAACGAAAGAAAAAGTGTTTGAAATTAAGAACTTCTACTTGATGAATAGTTTTTATTTTATTAAATCCTCCCTTGCCAAAATATCATATGACAGTCTACCCTTAACAGTCAAACATGTAAAAATGTCGTCTGAATAAAATGCTATTGGCGGGAAAGAGGTTGCGGAAGCACAAGGTCTCTAAACGGAAATACGGGACACTATACAAATTGACTTGCCCAATAAAGAAGAAAGGTTATTGGTACAACAGATTTCTAACCATTGTGCTTCATTTTAGTTTGCACCGAACTGAATAATGACGATTATCGATTTAAAACCTACCAAGTCCCTGGTTCGCGGTTTCACAAAGTGTCTCAGACTTAGCTTGGACTTACTCTAGGTCAGGGACTTATATCTGAGCCTTTGGTCTTTGTTCTGTCCTGAATTTAAATGGTTTCCACAAAGGGTGACTTAGCTAAGTCCAACTTTATCATATAACCACAGTGGTTTTCTGTGTCATGTGACCTTTTTTCTGGTCAAAATATTTTAGTGGTGACATATATCCTTTGTTTAACTCATTTTATCTTTGAAAAAATGCTGTTTTTTCAATGGAAAGCCTTTTTACTACATAAATATGTCCAAAGACTAATTTAGGAATGTGTTCGGTATATTTACTTTTAATTTTCAAGCATTTCATATTTTGAAGGGAGAAAAATATATGGCAGCCATATTTAAGTCTTTGTTTACAAAACTTAAGCCCATTCCTGGGGAGACTTAACAAAAGCCTAGACTTAGCAACTTTGTCAAACCCGCTAAGTCTAAAACCACAGACTTAGATTCATTTTAAGACAAAAGTCTTAACTCTAAGTCTAAGCCCGGCCTAAGTCCTTTTGTGAAACCAACCCCAGGTGCTGTCAGTTTTCTACAATGTCACATAATTAACCGATTTGTTAATTGTTGATTTACTTGTAATGGGTTCTAGGGGATAGGCTTGAAGAATATGGAATTTTGACAGAAATTTTTATGATAGAAGAAAAGTTTTCTCTTCCTATAAAAAGTAAAGGAGGGGCTATTTGTCAATACCAAGTACTGCCTCTGTGGTCTGATGGTTATGATAACAGTTTCACAATCTCAATCTGGTATATATTTATATCCAGAAAATGATGTTATAGGCTTACTACACCATAGTGTACTACTGCAGCAAGCTTTAACTCACAGACAATCCAGCAGAGCAGTATTATGGAGTGTTCTAAGTTCCATTAAAACAAAGGAAAATGAAGTCAAGTTGTATGGAATAATGTGCCAAAAATGAGTTGACTTTGAATACTTATAAATGTATAGTTGAGTTTACTTTGCATCCTTACCGATATATTATTACTATATGTTGTGGATGTTAATTATTTTAGAGTCATATATCCAGGCTAGTAGGGTCTTCCAGATCCCTCTCATTATCTTAAAGTGTCAGTGACCAGATATCCTGATATCCTGTATGTTGTTATAATATACCTTGGAGATTAAAATATAGAAAGATTCCCAGACACTTCACTGAGATCTTCATGCAATAACTTGTGTTTTCATATAAATTATAATACATATGTACATGTTCAATATCTGAATTAAAGAATTAAAATTAAACTTGTGTTTCATTGCAAAACATGGTGTCAGAAGTGGGATAATTGGAGTAAAGAAAAAAAGCCTCTAATTTATGACTATTACAATTGGAGTAAAAAAAGAACCTATTGAAAGTGTGGATAGTGATTTATCTTACAGAAACTTTTATTTGCTTAATTATACATGGATATAGTGCAATATGTCTTAACCAGTAGCAGCACCACAAGTAGTGAGTGTCCCAACAAATTTCCCAGTTCCATCACCAATGGACTGCAACGGGGATCAGGCTGAAAACTGGAAATTTTTCAGGTTACAATGGGAGGACTTTGAGACTGCAACTGAGTTGAACAAAAAATCTGCTGCTATAAGGATTGCAACATTAAGATCTGTGATGGGGAAAGAGTGTCTCAGGATTTACCATCACTTGGATATTTAAACAGAAGACAAGCAAGATGTGAAGAAAATATCTTTATGCGTTAGAGTCACACTTCAAGCCTACAAAGAATGTGATTTATGACAGATACATTTTCAACACATGTACACAGGAACCCGCAGAAGGGGTATATCAGTACATGACAAGGCTGAGACAGCTAGCCTCTGCTTGTGATGGAAATCGTACAGATGACATGATGCATGACAGATTAATATTGGGCACCAAAGACAGTGCTGCAAGGGCCCGCATGTTCAGAGAAACTGATCTAAACTTAGCCAGAGCAATAGATATGTGTAGGATTGCAGAAAGATCACAGCATCAACTACAGCAGATTGGTAGTAAGCAAGAAGAAGTCAATTTCATGAAGCAACACAAGCAACAGTCGCAAAAACAGCAAAGACGGTCTCAACAGCCATCTCAGCACAAGAGATGCAAATATTGTGGACAGAGCCATACATTTGACAAGTCGAAGTGCCTTCATTTGGGAAATTGTGTAAAGCTGGTGGCAAAAGAAATCATTTTGCTACAGTATGCAAGCAGAAACAGTGTGTACAGAAAGCAGTACACAGGATTGACCAGGATTCTGATGATTCATCAAATGAATCAATTTTCCACACACATCAGTTTGTGGGAGCAGTCAAAACAAAAGGTAAGCAGCTTACAATACTTCTGAAGTTCGGGAAGAGCAAGGATTCTATGTCAAATAACAGGTCAAAAAGCCTAGTGTGTCAGCTGGATACAGGCGCCACCTGTAATGTTCTGAACATTGAAGATTACAAGGCAGTAACTGGTGAATCAGATACAAACCTGAAAGAGAGTTCTGTCCATTTGAACTTCTATAATGGCTCATGGATGAAGCTACTGAGATATGCTACTGTTTACACAAGAATCAATGGCAAGAACTATAAGCTTGGCTTCCAGATTGTAAATACCAGGGTCGCACAAAAACCCCAGTTATCAGCAAAAACATGCCAGTGATTGAATTTGCTTTTAATTAATTCAGATGAAGTTGTGCACATGTCACAGGAAGTCACTACAGGACTGTCTAAAGAAGACATACTTAGCAGATTTTTGGATGTGTTCCAGGGATTAGGGCAGTTTCCAGGAGAACATCACATAGAGCTTGATGAGACCATCACGCCAGTGCAGCATCAACCAAGAAGAGAGAATTACAAAACACTATATATTTTTAAACTATTCTTAAACTCCCGTGAGATACCGTTCCTCTATCTGAACTTCAGTGATGCATGTTCCCACTCACAAATGACTGACAATGATCTTGTCAAATATACAAATTTACCACTGGTTTGATTGCTATTGTCTATATTATTAACACTGGAGAATAAATAAACGCCTAAAAGACGAAATATACGTATTACATGTATTTAATTTCATAATGGGGAAGGTATACTCTGAGGCAACAGAAGTTCTGGGTTGGTCAGAATGTTAAAACACAATTTTTTTAATACAAAAGCTGTCATTCAATTGGTTATCATGGGTCTGTGTGTCAGCGAGCAGGGAAGTAACACATTGTATTCATAAGGACAATAAGTTGGTGGTTTAACTGTGGTAATGTTATAAACATGTATGCCAGAATTCTCTTGATTTAAGGGCTTCACTAACTTCCTTTAAAACAATCATCTACATCATAAAATGGATATTCAGGTAGTCTAGTTATGATCTATTCTTATATTCAGAGATTCAGATAACCACACATACACTAAACCAGATACCCACCATGCTCCCAGAACACACATTCTGGCCCCTCAGGTAATAACGCATATTGTGAGTTGATTGCATGTCAATTTCCTGTAATGGTTGTCAGGGAGATCTGGAGTTATTGGATGTACAAATTGGGGCAGATTGGTTTGTTCTCTGCCTGCCCTTTAGACCTACTTAGTGCTCAATTAAGCACCCTGGATTGAACCCTTGATTATATTAAACTGGTGTCCAGGGAGCATTAATTAATTAACAAATCCATCCAGTAACCAAGAAACCAACATGGTAATCCTAGTCAGCTTATTTGATCATATTCACAGATAAGTGAAAGTTTACGCTCAAATCTCGGATATTGGCAGTTTAAAACTGTATCTTAACAAGACTGAAAAGTCTATCAACATACAGGCATGAGCCATAAAGTCATCAGTAGGTCACTGACATCAAACTTGGAAACAATCAGAAACACAAGGTGTTGCATACAGGAAGGGCAGATTCCTTTGCAGAAGCGCAGATTCCATGAAAGTCTGGTGGCCAAAAAGTGACTTCTAGAAGTGCAAGCCTCGCTAGAGGTTGTGCTTCAAAACTCTATAACCATATTTACTGGTAGGGGTATGAATACATTGCATTTTCAAGTATAAGAGACTGCAAAATTGAGTTAATAGATGGTTAAAAGCAGAGTTTAAATCCTAACAGGAAAGTTATGGGAGAAAGCTATCAGTTGTCTTGCTGACAATCTGTGTCACAGTGCAGGGATCTTTGAATTATGGACAACAACCCATTGTTTTGTTTCACCAGGAACCCATCCACTGAGATACAAAGAGAAAGTTGAAAGTGAATGTAACCCCATTATTGCAGGGCAGGGGAATCTGTGTTCACCACCTGGCACTAAAATGCAGTTTTGTCTTCTAGGTACTTAAACACCTAACATTTACCTGCACCTCTGTGAAAGGACACAAAAATCCAAAGAAGAAATATTTGCGTCAAAATAAAAACACACCCACTATTGACATGAGGTAAAGGTCACACCTTTAACAACATTAGAAAAGTATATTTTTTAAATACTTACTGATAAAGACAAACATTTTATACAATAGAGAGAAAAACACAATGACCTGGTTTGTGATCTCTACAAGAGATAGATAAAAAAATACATCCTGGTTTTGCAGGTGTGCCGTTAGAACAGATATGTTTTGAGTATGACACAAATGTATGTGTTGCTGATGTGGAGAGTAACTTTCATATTTCACATTCCAGTTTCTACTGTCTTGAGACTATATTGTAGATTTAAGATACTACTGTCGTACTGAAGTAATACCAAATAATTGCATTTACATTTAACAGCTTTTAAAAGATTCTAAAGATAGATCATGTGAAAATGGGTATTTGAGCAGTGCAATACTAGTTGGTAAATATTTTGCATGGTCAACCATCAATGGGCTGGCAAGCTACCATCCACTTTCTCACTTACAATGTGGCTGTTAAAGTCATAAGGTCAACAACAGCGGCAGAAAATATGTTCTCAAAATGAAGACTTTTGGGTTTGTTAATGTTTTAAAGTGCACTCATAAAAACGTGATAGAATAAAATCAGGTTTTTATTTTAAAAAAAGGTCTATGACTTACTCAACCATATGATTTTAATGAGAAAAACCTCACAGAAACTGCAAGGAATGTTTAAAATAAACCAAGAATTACTTATCATTATTATTAGAAATATATCCAAGTAAGAGTATCATGTAAATGTTGCTAGCTTTTTATAGCCGACCATAGACCCTGTGTTTCCTGTGAGAGATAGTTTTCTTGAATGACAACAGTAACAAATCATTTTATTGCGTTAATACATCCTATCCAATGGACAATAGCTTATCCGGTCGGCGCAGACCGGCCCGCCAAACGTCAGAAAAAGACGTCCTGTGTTTCCACCGGCCAGGCCGGCCCAGTCCTGTGCACTCGCCAGGTGGCGTGTAGTACTTCCTTCCTGTCTAGACAGCGTGACGTCATAGCATCTTTTTCGTTTGGCGCGTGCCCTGTGTACACGAAAATTTGAGAGTGAATTTATATTTTGGAATTTGTCAATTTATCTTCAAGAAGTGTTTCGGAAGTTATATAACATTGTTGTGGGAGTGTCATAGAAAGTTTGTATCTTATTTTCACATCCTTTCAGTACATTATGTCTTCTCCTAGCCAGAAACACGGGAGCTGTGGTCACATTATGGCCAGTTTCGACAGCCATAGTTTCTGCGCTAGATGTAGAGAAAAAAGTAAAGGCTCAGATCCTTGTATTTCACATAATGACTGCCCTGCTTGCAACTCCCTCACAGAGGACCAACGCTTACAGTTGTCCACTCCTAGTTATAGGATTAAAAAGGAAAAGCGAGAGCTTAAGAAATCTTCTGATACACCAAACAAAGACTCAGCTAGTTCCTCTCTCATCGACCCGTCCTCTGTGACGGTAGTGGGAGCTGTGGACGCCCAAGGGGTAGTCAAATCCCCGGGTTTGAGTTCTGAAAAGAAAAAGAAGAAAACAGAATCCCAAGAAAAGAAATCTTCCGCTAAACACAAGACTGCTGAAGGAAAGCCTTCTAAATCGCCACCTCAAGCTCACAAATCTGCAGCAGATTCCCGGATTGACGAGTTAGACCTTAAATGGTCGGAGAGGTTTAATAGACTAGAAGCTCTCCTCATTGCAAAAACCTTGGATAATCAAGAACCGACCTTTGCTCCGGTTAAGATCACACCGACGCACACCCCACCAGTTGGTGTAGTTAAATCCTCAGAACCTTTCATCCGACCGGCTGAAAAACTACCAACCTCAGATTTGTCCAGCACCGACCACTCTCCTCAGAGACAGGCAACGGACAAATCGCTTTCATCTACTGTCAAGAAATCTTCAGATTTGCAGGGTGTCTCTCAGATTGGCTCCAAGGTTCAATCAACCAGCAAATTGCCTCAGGACAAAACAAACACCGACCAACTTTCAGATTTACCTGGGACCGGCTCACCTTTTCTTCAGGCCTCCAGTAAATCGTCCTCAGCACCGGCCGGCATACATGACTCAGCTTCCATGGACACTGATTCCGAATTTGAGTTTTCCGACCGACCCCCAGTGGATATCTTTGTAGACGAAGGGGAGGTGTCCGACAACGACCCGGATGACACTGTGACTGATCCCGACCAGACCCTCTCAGAGGATCAGAATTACAGGGAGACGATGAGGGGGATCAGGTCCTACATGGGGTGGACAGACATTCCGGATATTGATACCACAACATCTACATCGGACGACAACCCCTTTGCTGGCCCAAGGACTCAACCCACAGGGAAGGTTTCGGTCAAAATGCCCACGGATGAGTGGCTGTGCAAAAAAATGGGTAAACTTAACTTGACCTTGGTAGAAGGCTACCCGTCTCGCAGCTCAGAGGCGGCTGGTTTACTGAAAGACCAATTTATACGACCAGCCAGATCACAACAGAAATGGTACGGTTTGGCATCTGACCCACAAAAGTCCGCTTCTGGCAAGTCATTGTCTTCTTGGAATACCGACTCAGCCAAAGTTAACAGCACCTACAGCAGGATTGCCAGAGCAGCAGGTATTGCCTTCACCCCTCCCCCTTCGCGTCAGATCTCTCAGGACAATCTACGACGCTGGGAGAAGGCAGCCCGCGAAGCATCCACCATGTGCAATCAGGCCGCAGCATTCAATAGGTGTCTGAACAAAGTGCAGGACAATATGAGATCACAGTTAAAAGCCATTAAGTTGGATCTTAGTAAGGGAAAATCTTCATCCAAGGTCTCTGGTGCTGCTGAGGAATTGCAGTTCCTCCTGGATTTTAACTCGGGTATCACCCAAGCTATGGCCAGGACCTTTGAACATCTTACTGATTTTGTTTTCATTACAGTGGCCAACTCCACACTCACCAGGAGGGATGCATACCTATCTCACCTCAAACCTGGTATAAAGCCGGACACCTTGGCTGCTCTCCGGACAGGTCCGCTTAACATGTCTACACTTTTCCCAGAAGAAGCCTTAAAGCAGGCAGAGCAGGACATAGCCGCCTTTGAATCGAAAGGACAGATTCACACCGGGAAGAAAGCTCGCTTCCACCCATATGAGCGACCTGAAAAGCGACCAGACAATAAAAAGCCGGATCGTCCAGCTTGGAAAAATGTGGGATACAGAGGACAAAGCAAGAGAGGCAGGGGCAAATCATCTTACTACTCCTCGCGACCAGCCAAGGGCCAGCAGCCCTATAAATGACAATCAATGTGTTCTCAAATCACAGGAAGGACTGCTGGCCGGGAGCCCAGTTACAGATCAAAGACAATACAAAGACACTTTTGTAAAATTAAATGTTGTGAACCATGCTCATACTGCCCCCGGGCTTTCGCAAAAGAAAGGAATAAGTCCCGGGGTAGCAGGTTGTCATCCCTTTCAAAAGAATCATACAGTAAAATATGTGAAAGGTGTTTCTTGTGTCACTCAATTGTCTTATGTCCAACCTGTAACAAATGTCAGAAATGTTGTCACAACTTATCCTGTAGGGGCTCGATTCCAACACTTTTGGAAAGTTTGGCTGGAGCTAGGGGCCGGTCCGAAGGTAACTCATTTTTTGAAAGAGGGTTACCCCCTCCCCTTCCGGATTCGACCCAGGCTCACAAGATATCCCACAGTCATAAGTTGCTATGTCAATCCTCACAGGGACAGCTACCTGATGGAGGCATTACATCAACTTATCGACAAAAATGCAGTGGAACTAGTTCAAAATCAAAAGTCCCTAGGGTTTTTCAACCGGCTATTTCTAGTTCCGAAACCAAACAACAGGTGGAGACCTATCCTAGACCTGAGCAAACTAAATCTCTTCCTCAAGGTGGAGAAATTCAAGATGGAGACGCCGGAAACCATCAGGTCATCACTCCAACAAGGGGAATGGGTCACATCCATAGACTTTCAGGACGCCTATTTCCATATTCCAATACAGGAACAATCCAGGAAATATTTGAGATTTCACGTCCAAGGGCTAACATACCAATTCAAGGCCCTGCCGTTCGGCCTGTCCACAGCCCCCTTGGAGTTTACTGTGGTCGCAAAGGAGGTGAAACTGATGGCCACACACAAGGGTATAAGAATCCACCAGTACCTAGACGACTGGTTGGTGAGATCCAAATCCCGCAAAACTTGTCTCCACCATACCCAAGTCCTGATCAAAATGTGCCAGGACCTAGGTTGGCTGGTGAATTTGGAGAAATCAGAGCTGGAACCCAAACAGATCTTCGACTTTGTAGGTTACCAGTTTGACCTCAGGTCCGGTCGGGTCAGACCTACACCGGACCGGTGGCAAAGCCTTCAGGACAAGATACATCTACTCCTGTCGTTACCGGCCTGTCCGGCCCGACAGTTCATGTCCCTGATAGGCCTACTAACAGCCACAGAAAAACAGGTTCACCTCGGCCGACTACACATGAGACCCATACAGTGGCATCTCAAGAACAATTGGAGGTACCAGAATCTCTAGAGAAGATTATCCCCCTACCAAGGTCCCTGCACCCCCACTTACAATGGTGGCTAGAGGAAGACAATGTGCTTCAAGGCCAACCACTACACCCAGTAAGACATGCTCTGCAGATATTTACAGACGCATCAAAAGAAGGGTGGGGCGCTCACTTAAACGAGTTCACTGCAAGAGGGACCTGGTCGGTGCCAGAAAGCAAACTGCACATAAATTATCTAGAACTCAAAACGGTCTTCCTGGCCCTCAAAGAGTTTCAAAACCTTTGTGTAGACAAAATGGTTCTGGTGGCAACCGACAACACTACAGTGGTAGCTTACATAAACAAGGAAGGAGGCATGAGGTCGGGCCCACTGTGTGCCCTACTATGGAGAATCTTGACCTGGTGCTCCCAGAGACAAGTGACTCTAAAAGCCCGACACATCCCAGGCCATTTAAATGTGATAGCCGACAAGCTATCCAGGCTGGGTCAGACCATCCAAACAGAATGGTCCCTCCTTCCGGAAGTTTTCCAACAACTATGCAATCAATGGCACCGGCCTCAAATAGACCTATTTGCCACGAGGTTCAACCACAAGTTACCTCAGTTTGTCTCTCCGGTACCGGACTCCCTGGCTATAGCAGTGGATGCTCTCACCCTGCCATGGGACGATCTGGATGCATACGCCTTCCCACCGACCGCCATATTAGGCAAAGTGGTGGAGAAGCTACTGGACTCCCCGTGCAAGAGACTCATTCTGATTGCCCCGGGGTGGCCCAACATGCCTTGGTTTTGGGACCTAGTGAACATGTCCAGCCAGGTCCCTCTCAGCCTACCCAACCTGCCCAGTCTGCTAACACAGCCCTTCAATCAGATCCCTCACAGAAATCTGACAAATCTAAATCTCCATGCCTGGCTCCTAGAGCCACAAAAATCAAAGAACAGGGCTTCTCTGAGGCAGTGGCAGCAAGAATTGAGGCTCCTCAAAGAAAGTCAACCAGATCAGTCTATGAGGCAAAGTGGACCATTTTTACAAAGTGGTGCGACACTAATCAGGTGGACTTCAGGTCACCACCTGTAAAGTCAGTAGCTGACTTCTTAATGTACCTCTTTGAGGACAAGAAATTACAGCCCAGCACCATTGATGGATACAGATCTGCCATTGCTGATAAACTGGGTGACACATCAATCAATATCAGCAAAAATGATAACCTCACTCGTCTCTTGGAAAGTTTCCACAGAGACAGACCCAAAGGGCGGAGGGGGATACCCTCCTGGAACCTTTCCCTGGTACTACACCAGCTGACAAAGGCTCCCTTCGAACCACTTAGGGAGGCGTCTCTGAAGCATGTGACCTTCAAGACTGTCTTCCTTTTGGCCCTGGGCTCTGGCAAAAGACGGAGTGAAATCCATGCATGGCAGCATAAAAACATCAGGCACCAGTCGGACTGGTCTAAGGTGTCTCTTTTTCCATCCCCCAGCTTTCTCTCTAAGAACCAGCTGGCCAAGGAGGGTCCACAGAGTGTAGCCCCAGTGGTCATACCAGCCCTGGCTCCTACTCTAGATAAATCCCTCAAGTCTGACAGATCCCTCTGTCCAATCAGAGCACTGCGCTACTACTTGGACCGGACTTCAGACCTCAGGCAACACAAGGAGTTAGTCTTTGTCTCCTTCAAGAAGGGTTTCGACAAAGACATCTCCCCTGCCACTATCTCCTCATGGATCAAGCAAACTGTGATCCTATGCTATGAGCTCTCTGATCATCAGGCCCACACCCTACATCAAGTTAAAGCTCATGATGTCAGGGCCTTTGCGGCTTCTAAGGCTTTCCAATCGGGAGTTTCCTTAGAACAGATCTTAGCAGCCTGCCACTGGAAATCTCATAATACCTTCACCCAATTCTACCTGACGGATGTGGCCTGGGCTGACTCAGAGCTCTACCATCTTGGACCGGTTGTGGCTGCTCAGCAGATCCACCAACAGACTGGTACCTAGAGGAGATCTGTACATATGTAAATACTGCACATATTTGTATATATAGCACGTTTAGTTAACAGAAAAAAAAAAAAAAAAATCTCTCACGTACTTCCTCCAGGAGGTGTTATTTTATGGGATTGAACTCATCCCTCTCTTCCCCTATCTCAGAGCAGGTCTGTTAATAAAGGGGGGGGGGCAAGGTCGATTCTGACGGTTCCATTCCGGACAACCGGATGATGATATTCGACCATAGCCTTAAGGGTGCCTTTTGACTTCAAGGTCCTCCCAGGCTAAAGGAGAGATGTTTATAATCTCGGACATAAGTTCAACTTTAATCCCTAGTAACTTACCCGCCGACCAAGCGGTAGTTATTCAGCTATTGTCCATTGGATAGGATGTATTAACGCAATAAAATTGCAAATTTAATAAGTAAATTAAATTTTTATAAGTTAATACCCTATCCAATGGACACACAAGACCCTCCCTCCGACCCCGCTATCAGCTTACTAGGGGTCCAGTAGGTTTAGACAACGAAAAAGATGCTATGACGTCACGCTGTCTAGACAGGAAGGAAGTACTACACGCCACCTGGCGAGTGCACAGGACTGGGCCGGCCTGGCCGGTGGAAACACAGGACGTCTTTTTCTGACGTTTGGCGGGCCGGTCTGCGCCGACCGGATAAGCTATTGTCGATTGGATAGGGTATTAACTTATAAAAATTTAATTTACTTATTAAATTTGCAAAACTTTCAACCTATGAGCAATTCAATAACATTGGTCACCGGCGATTGCAGAGCAGTGGTCATTTCAATTCTTACCTCATCCAGATCACAAAAATTATATAATCAAAATAACCACCAAAAACCTAGGAATATCTGTAATCTTTATTTAAACAGGATATCCAAAGAAATACCTGAGATTTTGAATGCTATGCTTGAATAGTTAACAGAGTGATTACATCAAGTGTTTGTTGCCCAGTATTAAGAGTTTGCATAATTTTGTAGTTTTTTCTACCGTTTAAAAAATACCCATACCTTAGTCATAAAGCAACTGATTTCTGATACCTTCAGTGAGAGCAGAAGGCAGGATGCAAACAAAAAACCTGAACCATCAATACCAGAGCTGAATGGTTTATGGAGTGATTATGTAGAGTGTTTGACAATGTGGGGTAAGGGTTTGGAGAGTAAAGTTTGTCTCCAGATTGAAGTGAGCACTTGGGTTGCCTCTTGGGAGGCCCTTACAGCATATTCAGTCCTTTTGAAGTAAAGGTGGTCGCAACGTTGCCTAGTATTCAAAGGTGGTCATTCAATGGCTAGCTCATAAAAATTGTAGTGGTTTCTCTATATATTTCAAGTTGTATATTTGATACTGAAATAGATTTTTTAATTTAGAGGTGTGAATTGTTGGACACATAATATAGATATAACAGACTTTTAAAACCCTAATTTATTGGTATATAAATTAACAAATAACAGACTTTTAAAACCCTAATTTATTGGTATATAAATTAACAAATAACAGACTTTTAAAACCCTAATTTATTGGTATATAAATTAACAAATAACAACATATCATTATGACATGTTGCCTTATACTTTACATTGTTGAAATGTCAGCATAAACTCTCAAGCATCCTTTATCACATAATAGTATCAGGCTCACTTCCTATCTTTTTAAACATAGATCTGAATACTGATTGCAAT
This sequence comes from Sabellastarte sp. h YS-2021, assembly GCA_964017235.1. Taxonomy (NCBI): domain Eukaryota; kingdom Metazoa; phylum Annelida; class Polychaeta; order Sabellida; family Sabellidae; genus Sabellastarte; species Sabellastarte sp. h YS-2021. The sequence continues at coordinate 118,955,269 of OZ024928.1, forward strand.
GTTAAATATAAAAGTTGAGAATTATTTGGATTTTAGGAGTCTTTTTTTCAGTTTACGTTGTCCAACCCAGTAAACATTTTTGGGTTTTGGCAATGGTTAAAAATGATGGGTACGAAAACCAATTGTAATAGAATGTTTTTAAAACATTTTGTGGAAACCTTTTATTAAACATTTAATGATAAATGTTAGAAAAACATTATAAATGAACATAATAATGTCTGAATAATAATGGGGTTAGAGGTCAAATTCAATATCTTTGTATGGTTGCTCACGATTGAAAATATTATTTTTATGTCTAAAATTGTAAGACAGAGGCTTAGAAACTGTGCCCTCCTTCAATTCTTACTTTTAGGGATTGCATGTGGGGCAACTTTTGACAAAGTCCTCTAAAATCCCTTATTATTGCTCACCACCATCTTTGTTTGGACATGTTTGAAGGTAAAGGTTTAAAATTATAGGTTTAAAAAACGTTTCTGATAGAATTTTTAAAACATTTGACAATCAATGTTGTTTAAACATTTTATATGTACTGTTTATCAAACATTTCATGATGAATGTTTGAAAAATGTTTCCAGCAAAACCTTAATTTCTTCAGCTATTTTATAAATGTTTTTAAAACGTTTCCAGTCATACCTAGCTTCTTAAGTTATTTTAAAAACGTTCAATAAATGTTTTCAGTAAAAACGTTTGTATAGAGAATGTTTATAAAACGTTTTTTAAACATTACCGTATATACTTTTACTAAGAAACGTTTAGAAAACCAAAGATAGGATTTAATTAGGTTTTAAAAACGTTTTGTAAACGTTTAAACCATTTAAAAACGTTTCAAATGTTTACTGGGAAATAGTCAGAAAACAATTCCATTCATAAATATGTCTAGTGTTGAACAACAGCTTGTATAACATATTGAACCAACGTTAAATTCAAGAAAATAATGACTTCTGATTGAAATTGTAATGTTTTGCTGTAACTGTTAAGCAACTTTTCACTTACATCTTGGTTTGGCCATCCAGTATTTGGTTATGTGGCCTAATGATTTGAAAGTCCAGGATTGAATAAAATGGGACGAGAGCACTCAGAGAGTATATGCTTCCACCAACGACCAACACCTGTAATATTGCTTATGAGTATAATGATTAAAAAATCTTATAACAAATTGCAGGATCCAAACGGTGATCCAGATCATCATCCAAATCAAATCAATAAATAAATTTATTGTTCTATTGTCGATATTGCCTGAAAACTTCATCAAAATCTGTCAATAACGTTTTGTGTTATTGTAACGGACAAATACATGCCTCCAATCACATAACTCCATGACGAAGGTAATGAATCAGCTTTTTACAAGAATTGATACGGAGTGTGGAAAGTGAGTAAAAATCACCAGAACTTCCTTGTTTCTGGTCTTGTTTTGAATTTCCCCCCTGCCCGTTTGTTCTGTTCAAAGAGGGTTTGTACATGTATGTGTAGGTAGCTTGTGTATGTGTGTGGGAACCATCATATTGTAGCAATTTGTTGGAGGCGTGAAATCAGTGAAGCACAATTTTTTGCTAATTTTTGAAATAATTCCAGCAATTAAGCTTCAAATTCTCCACAATGCTGGGGCTCCCAAGGCAGGCAGACAAAACTGTAGAAACAAAGTTTTTAACAAAACTGACATGTATATAAAATTATTGTTGACTTCTAAATAAAAAAGGTCCTCAGATGAAGACCCTTTCACATGCTGTTGGGTGTATCTGCACAAAACATCTTTGGTACTAATAAGTACCAGAATACTAAGCCCTTCATCAGCTCTCAAAGAGAAGATTAATTGATGGGTCCACCTTCCATCACCATGATTAATGGAGTCACAAGTATACTTAACACCTTAAACCCTAAACAATAGCAGATATTGTTTTCTCCCCTGCAATGAGATAACGGAAGAAATCTTTTTACTTGTAAATATTTGATTCATTTCCTTCATTTTCTTCAGTTGATATGACATGTTCAAAAACATGTTTTACAGATTCTAAACAAACAAAAATAGTCTTTGCAACAACGTTAATTATCTTCAGAGAGGATACAACTTCCGCCATGATTCAACAAATTCTTCATAGAAAGTGGTCTTGGTTGTAAAAAATATGAATTTATTTTTAATCTTTATTTTAATCATATGAAATTTTAAAAACAAATCAATAATAACTCATTAAAACATAACCCCTCCCCTTCAATTTGACAAATCTCACAACCGAAACACAAGCATTCTTATTTAATAGAATACCATATACATAAGCATTCCATTTTATCTTTATGTGGTCCCCAGTATCGGATGTGACATACACTCCCTACCTGTGAGATCATGGTTTTAAACTTTTAAAATTTAAATTCAAAGTTCATCACATCTACACAGTATTAGACATCACTTTGTGCCACCCCCAAATCTTTCTGACAAGATGTGACTTATAAACCAACGATTTAATTATTACAGTGATAAATATTATATAAAGTAACAGACACAAGAATATACAACATCTTCATTAAAATTATACAGTGTTAACAATGACATAAAATTGACAACATTAACATCAGAATATAGGATAGAATATTTTTAAAATGAGAAAAAGCCCAAACCATATCCAATAAAGATTAGTTTAAAGCTTAAAACAATGAATTAGTTTAAAGTTTAAAACAATGAATTAGCTTGGTGATTTTTATTAACTTTACATCATGAAACATCCATAAAGCTTACATCCTAACAACTCTACTTAAAGCCACCCCCTCATTTTTAATACAAAGATGACAAGACCTCTTCAGTCGACCTCGAGATATTGATTTTCCCCCTCATTAAACACAAAATCAAAGCTATCTCACCCCTCCCCACCCTTTGTACTGAGTTATAAAACCACTCCAGAGAAACCACGTGAGTAAGTGGCCTGCTTTGTGATCTTCCTGGCACAGTATTGGGTTGAAGCCTTTAACTCCAGACCTTAAACTCAAATATCCCTGAATGGCCATGGTGTTTAAAATTTTGGGCAAGATTAAGTACAGTTCCGCTTCGTTATGAAAGATTTTTCGGGTGATTTAAGGATTATTTTTAACTACATTTTTTGGTTATTTGGGTTTAACATTACTTTCAACACATAGGTGTATAGGTCTAGGGGTAGTTAAGGGGGTGGAGGAAAACAGTCCATACTAGTTGTTCAAACTTTTACATTGAAATCCATTGGGCGCCAACAAGCAACTACTGTCTTTCTTAATTCAGATAGGACAAGAAACAAACCCAGGACCTGAAAGGAAAGAGGCCAGTGTGTCAGTTCCTCCATAACCATTTCCCCAGAACTGACCAAAACGCTCGCTGAGGCTCCACGATCCTGTATTGTTTGTTTCTGCAAATTTCATGACACCATAAGAAGAGGATACACCGGATACATTGCTATTGTATCTAATGTGTCAACAGCCATGGCTTCCACAACATAATGAGATTTTAAATTTATTTGTAATAAACCTGGGAAGTTCTACATTTGTATTTTCACTGTGTATTTTAGCAACACTGTTCGATTCAAGTTGACCATGTATCTTGGGTTTACATAAATAACCCCAGCCAAGCAAGAAACTGAAGCAGATACTCTAAAATATTCTCATTATAAAATTGTTTGTATTTATATTACAATGGTTGGACAAAACTAACCATACATCAAATATAAATTCAACAACGAAAAGCTGTTAAAAGTCAAACTCTGAGTACTAGAGTTATACTATTTTCTCCGTTATTACTGTCATACAGATATACAATTATAAATAGGTTCTTTGTTTTTCCACAGTGGCCCTGCTGTGTCTGAGAGCATCCTAGGACTCTATGATCTGTGGATGTAACTAGAGAAGGCACACTCACCGACAGGTGCTACTAGGTCACGTGATTATCACGGCGCATGCCTAATGATGGCATCTTAAGGTACTCGAGTGGACTTAAGGGTCGGGTTAAATCCCAAGCTTTTACAATGTCCCCAGTGTTCTAATCATGTTACAGCCGCCTCATTTTAATCCTACATCTGTCTGCTGGGATAATTCAGGGAATTGGCATTCTCTCCTGTGACTTCATATCCTTTTTGTATCAAGTAAAGCCCGTAAATCTTGGCCCTGGGCAACCAAGGGTTTTTTTAATGAAGGATTATCAGTCAGTTATTTTTCATGTAACTTTTATTGTCACTGGCTGTTACAGCCAGTGGGGTTAAGTATTAAAGTTTATGGTGCATTTTTCTTCGACATTAATATAAATTTAATACACCCTTTTCTGCACAACAACATGTGCAGAAATTCTGGGAGGGCAAGAGTAGCAAAGCCACCTATCAAAAGAATCTACAAATAATGCACATATTTAGTATGCTAACATATTTAAAATGGGCATGTTTTATATAGTGCATCACATGTAAAATGTGGCATTGTACTTCTTAAACATTTACAATTTAGAGATTGTCAGTTACAGAAAATTACAGTAATTCAATGCAAAAAATAAGTATCATAGGCTCCATTGATAGTAATAAAATATGAAAACATATGCTAACAATACAATAGACAGCATCAGTAATATAATGGGGGTGTTCCACTGGGGCCAACCCTACAACCTACACTACAACTCTAGTGTCAGTTTGCAGAGTCAGGGGTCAGGGACAAAAATCCAGAAAAAGGGCGTGAAAAAATTTGGAGCTTGTCTGAAGCAAGACCTTGACCTGACTTGGAGTCTGGGTGTTTTTCTCCATGACAAGATCGGACACTATAAGGACAAGCCTAAAACCCCAAACCAACAAGCCATATCAGGTCTCGACAAGCCAGGGTGACAAACCAACAAGACTGGAACAGTATCCTGATCCACCCCGACTGGTCCGATTAATTCTGGAGTCAGGAGTGCAAGTCAGGATCAAACCAATACTATATAAACCCTTCTGGCTGCTGTAACCCATCATTTATCACTGTAAAGATGCCAGCTACACATCAGAGGGACTTTCTACAGAAGCTTTGGGTTCTGGTTTTTATTGAGTTAAATATTTCGAGTTTTACTCTGATTTGTAGACGAAAAATGAGACATCTGAATGCACAACAAGCCAACTGCACATAGATCCCATAACTGACAATCCGTTAATCAGGGAAATGAAACAGACCTGTCCTTTTCTCTGCATGGCTTGTCTGTTGCTGTAATCACCTTGTTGGTTTCCTCTTATGTCTTGTCCTACTGTGATTAAAACCAAAGACTTGGAGACTTCCTGTCTTGATGGGTAGCGACCAAGTCAGGTCTTGGTTGACTACGACAGGCATGTTTCCTTTTAAGTACAGTTAATGTTGTTCTATGTCATGGTACGTGAATATGGCTGGCCGGCAAGTGTTTTCCAACAAGACCATGTATCAGTATAGGACAGGTCTGGAAGTAACTATGACAGGTTGTAGAAAGAGAAGACGGTTACCAGGTGGGTGCAGCCACAGCCACGATAAAGAGTCGGGGAGGGTCTGTGAAATATCAAACATGTTTGGTATTTTGCAGATCCACCATGACAAGCTGGGAAACTACAATCGGACATAACTTAAAGCTTAATAACATAATTTACTTGTAATGTTCAAGGCAAAACATAGAATTTTGATCAAAAAGTATATCAAATTTACTCAGAATAAGACACAACTGACCAAAAACTGATTGCATGCAACAAAACACGTAATTGGTATGACAAATAATCTTATATTATGTCATATCTTTGTATCTATACAGGAATGTATTCAGTCTTTTTACATATAAATACATATGTTAAGCTTTGCTGAGCACACATATGATCCGCAAGTGGAGTGCAAAATCTCAATAGGAATCTTGTGTATGCTTAAGTTGACAGATAATAAAATTGATATTATTAACAAGTGAAGTGAAGTGAGTAGAGGTTATATGACTGAATGGTTCCAGAGAGCTCTCAGAGTTGTTGACCAAAATCCAAGAGATTTTCTGTACACATATGCATTGACAGTTTCCCTCAGTTTTTTCCTAATTGTTCTATAAAAGGCACGTTTTTCTTTTTATGAAACTGGTTGAAATTTTATAACCGATAAATCTATGTCATTGATAGCTCCATTAGTTTGGACAACACCTTTATATGAATTTAGTCAAAGTCAGTTTTGTCAAAAATCTGGAAATGTTTATTTGATATCTATGCCTCGATATTCTTTGTAGATCTTCTTGAAGAGTTTGACGATTTTTCAGATAAAAGTTTGTCCATAAAGCTAAATGTTCCCAGGTTATAATATTTTACTGGTAATCCCATGGTTATGTCACACTAGTAGATACTACATGTGCAAAGAGAAAACTGAACTCTTCCATACCAGAAATAACCAGTGTCTCCAGACATATTGTTCATTGGCACACTTATTCCCCATTCACACTCCAGGCGGTACGTCCCGTGGTTGGGGGATTTACTCAGTGACAGAACTGCCTGCAAGGATGCCACATATCTTCTGAGATTTGATGTGCCATTCAGACTACAGGCAGTATAATTCATGGTTACAGGCATGGGGACAAAACGTCCCTGTCCTTCAACTACCATGTGAGGTTCTTATGAGATCTTGTGACACAGAGGCAAAATGTCCATTTGGCTCCACACACCATTTGCATCCACTTGATGTGTTACACCGAAAGAATACCTCAGTTACCATAGCAAGAAATTCATCTGTGCATCCTCGGACTTGTCTGCACATGCGCATAGTACCAAAGTCAGAGGCAGAACTTTTAAACAGTTTAAAACTTCTGTAGAATGTGCAAAATAATGGACATTTGACCACTGTGTCACAAGGTTTGCATATAAACCTTGGACATTAGTTGAAGGACAGGGGTGTTTCGCCAAACGCCTATAACTGTGGGATGAGCCTGTAGTGTGAATGGGGTGTTATGTAATATGTAATACTTGCAAGTAGCTGCACAAGTATCTAAAGTGGCCCAAATGTTTCTTATAAAGAATTTATAAGACCTACAGCAAAATATTTCCTGCTGCCAAACAAGGAATTTACAGACCCATTACTTTATTCTTAGCCCGCTTTTTAAGCATCAAATCTACCTATAACACTGTCTTTATGTTGTCGACGTTTCTAGCTAGAGGCTAAAGTACATAACTGAAATCCATTGGTGACAGCACAAAAATAAAAGCAAGCCCTTTCTACATTATTGAGGTGTCATAGGAAATCAACAAGGGTGGAGAAAGGATGCTTTGTAGTGGTGGAATGTTGGAATGGTAGGCAGGAAAATCCTAACACCTGGGTCTGTAAATACAGTAAATCTTTAAATAATAACCTTATCTGGATATTTGTTCTTTCGATTCTTCAGTCATAAGTTGTTTTATGCGAAGAATGTATTGACTTTTCTCCATTGTAATAGCTGTGCATGTAGCATGAGAACAGGTTTGTGTAATGTATTGCATGAACCATATTCATATCATTCACAGATTAGCATTTAGAAGGTTATGTGTAGTTACATGCGAAATTGTACCGTAATTACATAGGTTTGTGCACATATGTACAACACAAAAAGCTACATGTGAAATTATATGAGAAAATTATTGAAATAATGCATATATAGTATTTACTAGTATGTTATAATTTGTAATAAATACTGCAGTTAATGCATATTACAAATAAAGCCATTTTTCAGATTGCCGTTTTATGTCAGTCTGGTGAAGAGACACAAGAAAATTTGCAGTGATTATAAAGAGAACAAGGCCGAAATGAGTTTCAGTCTACTAGAGCGAGTTGCAAACCACCAGAGACATCAGTAGTGCACTGAGGCGGTCACCCATCCAAGTACCAATCTAGCCCATTGCTGCTTAGTTTCACTGATGAGACGGGTACTCATCACACTATGCCACAATTCATAAAAGTCCAGTGACAAAAAGATTTAAAAAAAAAATAAAAAAGTGATGTCTAGAAGAACGAGCCTCGCTAGAGCTCAGACTTAAAAATCATGAAATATTAAATGTAATTCAGTTTGTTAATATTTTTAACACTGAGACAATCTAAGTATATGTCTTTATACATATCACAGTGCTTGTATTTTTACATGTCTCCCAGTGCAAATACATTTATGTCGTTTTGATTTTGTTTGCTTATGGAATATGGTTTTACAAATATAACGAAGTGCTGAGGAATATGTCAATTTTCAGAATATGTTGCACTAGAGGTAAACATATGGCGAAAAGTTCTGCCTTGCAAATTTGATTGAAAATGATTTGGGTGAAAAAGACTTCTTTTTCAAGATTTGACAGAAATTGTGTCATGCAAAGATGATGGTCTTTCACATGACACACATTGAAAAACATACACTAACATCTAACCCAAATATTGTAGGACTACTCGGAAGAGAATGAAGCATATAGATTTGCCTTTATATCACAGAGTTGTGGCTCACCAAGTCACAATGATTTGTTTGTATTGTAAATCTTCATGTGTTACACCCTTTGAACCATTTGTCATTCCATTTCTTACACACCTTTAGACGTGAAAATAATGTCACACCATGGACACTTATCCATCAAACATGTTCTCTTTTAATAAAAAAAATCTCACAACTATTTCAGGAGAAAAATTCTGTTGACATCTTTGGTATGGAATGTGTTAAGATAATTTTTTATAAGAATCTATATACATTGAAAAACACTGTCAGAGTACCCCTCCTAGAGATGATTAATGTATTACTTCCATTATCTCTTTGCTCTCCTCTTGTTTACCCTTATTTCTTCAGTTCAAGGTATCCTAACCTGTTTCCATTATCAAACCAGTCCTATTCAGTCGCTGTTACCTCAATACACCTCTCTGTATAGTCACAACTGTTTTTATAGACAGCCATTAGATTTGTTTTCAATCCCCAAAGTGAGTCTATAAAATGTATGTACAACAAATGGGTCTTTAAAATCATGAATAGACACACACAACCCACCAGCCCCCTCCCTTCTTATATAATCTCTTTCTCAGAGGTAGGTTTTAATGAAGGCTGAGTGATTATGGACTTTTAATGGTATGATTTGTATGGTAACAACAAAGAGACTTCATTTGTTGGAGAAAAGCCAACAGGTGTCTGTAAGCTATGGATTTACTTATTGGGTATTGTTTATTGAAGGACACGTCCTCCTTGTGGTATTATTGCCATATAGTTAACATTAGTGGAAATAAATACATATATTGTACATGAATAAAATCCCCTTTAAAAATATTAATTCAGTCTGGGATTTTTGGTAGCACCATGTGTCTTATCTTAGACAGTTTGAAAGTATTCAAAAAGACAATTAAGATCTGTTGTACCAGTTATACTAGTTTATATGTACATAGTCACCATTAGTTTTTCAAATGTGTCTGTAGGATTGAGATTGTACGGATGGAAACAACAGGTTTTAACAAGAAACAGTAAACATGCATGTACATTTTCTTATTATTTTTAAAGAGAAGCATAGACATCATTTCTTAAATAGAACTAAAATTGCCATATAGCAACATTTCATATTTAGTATTACCATTTTAAGTTTAAGGCCAATCGTAAGTTGAACTCAGTTATATTTTAATAATCTTATTATACATGCAGCAATCTCAATTATGAACAATATTTTTAAAGATTACAATAAATTTATAAGTGTGCATCACTATGAAACCAGCATTGTGTATCCACTTATATTTTAAACAATTAAAATAAATGCTTATGGTAGCCTTTATCATTATGAATAGACCCTGTTTGTTTTGAATAGCATAAGCTCTGAGCTAAGCCTCCAATTATTCTGTGATTTTGATCCTACTGTAAAAAAGCCTATAATCTGCTAAAACTCCATTGAATCTCAACACCTTAAGGTGACGCTACTAATTTATTCATGTTATTGACAGAGATTTTCTGTCATTTGTGCTAGAAGTATATCTTTGTTTTGCCAATAATAGGCGAGGTGAGATAATTCTGGATATACTTCTGAATAGAACAAGTGTTTCAAAGAGCTTCTAAACAGTGTACTTCAGTAATCTACTCAGCTAAATAAGCTGCCAACATTAGTATGGGTATCAGTGATCAAAAACTTAATTTCTAGATTGAACTTTACCATAACATGCTCTTTTTAGATTTTTTCAGTAGAAAATAGAGTTTTGAAGGGAAATTTTCCAAGGAAAGACTGACTTTTGAAGTGTCATTTGGAATAATGTGGAAAGCATGTACAGTACATGTACTGGTATATGAATACTGCATAATTTCCAGTTAATGTCACCTTATATTAAGGTCAGTTAATGGCTGATTAGCTAGAGTTAAGTGCTATCAAAACAAATGAGCAAAGGTCCCGCCCAGATCGGCTGTGAAGACTCTTTGGCTATCAGATCCACAACACTTCTTGCTTCATTGACCCATGGAGTTCTCTCAAGTAGATTTACTCTGTCAAATGCTTTGCTTTTGTCAATGAGCCACCTCTATCATATGAATACCCATCTCTAGAAACTTTCTCTAAATCAGCTAAATACACATATTCTTAGATGAATATCTTTTTAAACCCCCCAAAAGTACAAGGCAAAAGTAAAAAAATGTAAAACTTTCAACTGTTGTGTCGACGCTTATTATTTCAGTAAAGGGGATTTTTTTCTCAGTTTTAAAGTTCTGGTCAGATTGTCATACACAGTTACAAATCTTGTTCTCACCACTCTTAAATAGAGTACACTTTTTACAATATTCTGCAGTGTTAATCAGTATGTCATTCTATAGCGGGCTGTTGAACGGAGCGTAAAACCCCAACTTTGATCTTAGAATTCAACAAAATGTTTTGAAACACAATGAATAATATGCTAGGTAGCCCAATACAGATGCTGCAATGGCTACGACAAACTTAAAACTTTGGTCAGAAATAACACAAACAAGTGACGTTTCTGGCAGAATTATAGTTTTTCACTCTGGTAGAAAGATTGCAACAATATTGTAAACATAGAAAATAGCATCAGAGACTCCCTATACTCTACAGCCTGGGGGACTAGCATTAAACACCGTGTGATATAGAAGGGATGAAACAGTATAAAGGTCAAGAGAGTTTCAGAAGAGACAGTATAAGTTATGTAAATGTGTAGGAGAAACCAACATGTAAGAGAATAAATATGAATGTAAAGACAAAGTGTCAATACAAGGCAAACCAATATGACAACATTAATTAGAAAACTAAAAGTTGAAAGGCTGTATAATTTCTTAATTAAAGTATAGCCAACAACTGAGATAGTACAATTAGGTAAAAGTACTTATTTCAGTTGCAACAACCCATATATCTTTTTGATAGAAATGTGTCTCAAATATGGCAGTACAAAACATTTTGGCAAAGCCAAAGTCAGGCATTATACCAAGGTCACATGATAACTTTGGACACCCGCATGCCCCAATCAATGACCCAAGAAAAGATTTTAAAGTTCAAGGCCACAAAGGTAATGTCGAAGGTCAAACAGGGTTACATCATGACGTTGCAGATCTACTCACCAACCAATCTCCCTATTAATCATCTATGTTACACATCATACAGTTACCGAGATATAGTCCTGACAAGATTTTAAAAGTCAAGGTCACTACAGCAAGATTAGAGGTCAAATCTAGGTACTACCAAGACATTGCGCACCTACCCCCCCCAGCCAATTTCCCTACAAAAAATTCAACTTCCTGCACCTTACGTAAAACAATACCCACACATCCTTTAAAGGGTGGGGGTATAAACTTCTTTTTGATGAAGTCAATGAATGTCATTTGGCACCAAAATGAATAACCAAGATCTTGCATCATATATATTTGAATTTCTCAGCAAAATAATCTGATCCTTTATGTTTGATTTGTTCAATATAATGTAAGCTGTGAATAAAGTTACTTCTCAACATGTATTCATACATGTTATAAAAATAATGGTATGTTGTATATCAGCACAGCAAGAGAGATTGTGTTTAGTTTTTGAAACTTACAAACTTAAGTGGATATCATCTTTCAAATAAAAAAGGTATTGCTATGTGGGTGTTCCAATGACATTGTTAAGTGGTACTGTCCATGTGAGAATAGTGGTTACACAGATATATAGTGTCATTTGAATGATAATTAACCTGTTAAAACTTACGTTAAGACACATGAATGTTCACTTACTCATCTTACTTGTAAAATAGCTTTTAATGTATCAATGTAAAATGTAAATTGGATATACACCATAATTGCTATAATTATTCAAATTGATGAATGTAAAAAAGTAAGTTATAATGTAAGGTGTGGACCTATTGTTAAATTTAGAATATATTAAGATGTGTGCCAGTGAGTAAGTACAAGTTTAAGCTTTAAAATACTGTTGCTGGGCTTGTTAATCTACTTTCAGAAAAAAATATACTAGACCCTAAAGTATTGTGTGAAGGAGATACAAAACAATAGTTTCTTGGTTTCCCCCTCACTGATAAGATACAATGTACCAGGAGACGTGTCACTGTAATGACTCTTCAAATACAAGTGTCATTTCCACTCTAGTATAACACTGTCAAATGCTTTACTAAAGTCTATCAACAGTTTGCTAAGTAGTATGGTTATGGAAAATCATTTTATTAGTTATCTTATGTTGAATGACAAAGTAAAGGTTTAAAATAGCTGAATGGTAGATTATTTCTTATCTTGTGTAGCAGATTTTATTGATAGTAAATAGATGGTATATTTGGGATATAGATGGCATATTTATTCATTTAAGTTGGTCCCTAATTTAAGATTGGAATTGAATTCAACTACCACATGAACTAAAAGGAGGGGAGTTCGCACACTTAATTACTGTGATAATAAAGTACTTGAGGTATGTAAATGGGTTGTCGTTTTTCAGCCCTGTTTGTTTAGAATAAGACAATGAATACCCAGTGAAAGAAGATAAGTAGCAGACTACACATGAATACCACATCCATGTTATATATTTGCAAAATACTATGCAAGCTTTCCGTCTTGGAAGAGTTATTATTTACAACAAAGGAAAAGGGTAAAAGCTTGTTTTGTTAACTCTAAAAGCATAGTTTTGTAAGATGTTACAATAGTTCAAAGTCGACTTTGTATGTCTCCTTAACCGGCCATGGTTTCATCATTTGTAACAATATTTTCTCCTAATCGTGGACGTTTAGGTGGTTAATCCTTTAGTCACAGTCTGTCAAACACTTAATGGGATCCCAGTGTATGGGTTTCCCAAGTCTCAGTGTAAAATGACTTGTATAAATAAATGACCTCTATCCCCATCCCCTCCTTAAATACTTATTTCTACTCTCTCAATCCCACGTATCTAAAGCTATAGCTGAATGCCACCTTAACCCCTATCCACTGGCTATTTAGGAACAAAATATTCACGCAAAGAAATATATTGAAATGTCGTTGAAATTTTGACATTAACGTTGCATTTTTTTTTTTTTTTTTTTGCACTAACGTTATGGATTATACATTAAAACCTAGTCAATCGTAAGTTTATTTTGCCTTTCTGTATCTCTAAGTTGTGATCCCCGCCCAACACACCAAGGTGTGAGAACAAAGGGATTATTGGTGGGTTTGTTAAAACAAAATCTCTGTACAGTAAGTGATGGTGTACTTTGAGAGCTCCATTCATCTGCCGTATGCCCAAACCATTTTTTTTGCTGACATACCAGATTGAATCTGTGTGAAAAGAACATAAGAGTATAGGCATATACCAAAAGCAATGTTGACTGCGGGTCCTCTTATGTCAGAAATACTTCACCTCTCTAACTTATGAGATCCTATTTAAAGAAACATTATACAGTTCCTGAATATATCATTGTGGATGTGACCGCCAGTATCCCCAAGAAGTGATGAATGGTCTCATAACATACTGGTGATTATAAATGCCTGCATATATTTGTGAATGGAAAAAATACAACCTCTCTGCCAGTAATTGACTTTCATTATAATAATATTTAGGCTGTGTGATTATCATTTATTTGTATCTATAGCTTAAATAACTTTAGTTGTCGAATGAATCTCTAGTAAAATAATAAATATGTCCAATACATCTGTTTTATGAAGTTGGTCTCTCTTTTTTCATGTTTCTATATAAATAGTTACTAATAAAATCTTGATGTTAAAAAGTCATATATTTACAACTAAGCGTCTATTTTAAGACAGAAACATTAAAAATAGTCTTAATTATGCAGCTTAGCAAATGATTATTAAATGCTATGACAATTACAAATGCAAATACATATGCTACTGTGCTTTGGTTACATACCATTACCAGCTGTGTTATCTGTTTGCCTGATGTATATTCTGTACAGTCATACGATAGTGATAGATGGTTTATTTGACTAAATTAACTTTTCAGTTCTCCCAGCTCCAGTGTGTAGTTCTAGATCTGTGTGGTGCTTCCTACAACTTACAAGAAATTAATTTATACTGGTTAAAGACATTGTAGTGCGTGTGTATTTTTATAAGAGAATGAGGTCCTTCAGTCTGCCATTAAGGTTGGACCCAGTGACAGAGGACTGCCATTTTATGCAGTCATACAACCCGCAATGTATCTGTTTATACCTGTGACTGAACTCAGGTCCTCTATGTTTCTAGAGGACTGTGTGTGACTGCATTGTCCACTATGGCACAGTTACAAATACGTGGTAAGTTCCTGTGAATATGACCTAACATCGTGAGACATTATATAATTCTAGTATCTATGACGTCATAACTGAAATTTTGAAAAGTTTTGACATACTGCCCCATTTCCCTGTCCCGTTAAACCAGAGTATTCTAATTACATGTACATATAAATGAATATGGATGCATTCTTTAAGGGATATCTGAACAGTGTATTACGAACAATGGTATTATATCACTAGATTCTAAATACAAAATAAAAAAAGGTACCAAAGGGTAGAGCAAGCTGATGCACAATTTCAAAATATAAGAAGAAAAATAGACACACATGAATACATTTGTATCAGTAGATCAAATTGTGTGACTAATTAGTTTTATTCCATGAGAAATTTTGGGTTTGCTACAAAACAAAAGGCCTTTCATCACACAATATGCCCTCTGATATTTAGTATCTCAACTGCTGTCAATCAAAATAAGAGGTCTGCCCATTATGGCTTGTTTTCCTCCTAATTTCCTCTTTCACCTTAAACTATTAAAACCATCAATATGGTCTCTTGGTTGCTTGGTTTTTGTGGGCTGTGAGCATATAATTGAGCCAGTTTGTTTGTCACAGCAGACACGATTGATAGTTTTAATGGCAGGAGGAAAGGTCTCTATTAGGGGTGTTAATGATTTCACCCCAGGGTGTTCTGCTAACCCCGGTGTGTTGGCTCAATAATGGACACAGTGGACTAATGAGGAATGGAACGGCTCACTCTAACAATATTCCTGTGTGTTCATTGGCTGAAAGTGAGGTCTTTTTAACACTGGGGATATCTACTTTTACTAAATGTGAGCAATTTTGTTGAAACGTCTAATGCAAAGGAAACCGAAAAGACATTACAGATTGTATTACCTCCATCAGGAGGTTATGTTTTGGGGGGGGTGTTCGTCGGTTTGTCTGTTTGTGTTTGCAATACCTCCAAAAGTAATTAATGGACCTTTCTAAATTTTTATGTGGGTTGGGCCTGACTAAGTGAAGAAGTGATTTAATTTTGTAAAGAATCAGATCATATTGTGGATATAAATAAAAAAATCTGTGCTCTGAATGTACTGTAGTTTTTCCTTGTAGACATATATATATATTTGAATTCAATATAAACATATCGCTGCCTAACATTTAGCACGGAAAATATGAACAAGAACAACTAAATATGCTCATTGCACTACTCATGGCAAACAGTTTTGAAGAAATTCTGGAGATAAGGGCAATGTATTGACTTTTGTTTAAACGATTAATAAACTTTGAAATCTCACTTTATGTCTAATTTGTATGATTAGCTGTGGTCATGAATACAGCTATATCCGACACATGAGTCTCAGTTTGAGAATTTAACGTCATAGGTTGTTCACATACTTCATACGTTGTATTGAAATGTAAAGCCACAATTTCAGAAACAGAATGTACAAGACACAGGACTGGTTTAAATACAAACTACATATCCACACAAACTCTATGCAGATGTGGTATTTTCTGAGTCAAAATATTCAGTTGTATGTTACTGGATAACAAGAAATATAGTCACTGATATCTCAGGCATTGAAGCCTATTGATACTTGGTTGATTTAACAGATCTGCAGATTTCTTACTTTTTGTCAAGACACAGAACACCAAGCTTATGCTTATCAGTTAGAACATTAGATCGTGTTGGATAAGGCAGCTCAGATGTGGTGGCAAACCACCAGAGCTTTCTGTGGCTCTCTCTTACATTTTGTTTTGAATTTATGAGTGGAAATTTGACACTTGAAATAGAACTAGTTTGCACCTGTGTTTATTCGTCTTACATCTTAATGCCTAGCAAAGTATCTGAGATGTTTATGTCAACAGTAAGGAAAAAAATATCTGTAATAGATTCACATCGATAGTTGTAGACTGTCTGATGACACAGAAAGAAAGGTTATATAACATATGGATGTAGACTGCCTGGTGACGCAGAAAGAAAGTCTATATATCATGTGGTTGTAGACTGCCTGGTGAAACAGAAAGAAAGTCTATATATCATATGGTTGTAGACTGCCTGAAGAAACAGTAAGAGAGTGTATATTTCATATAGATGTAGACTGCCTGGTGAAACAGAAAGAAAGTCTATATATCATATGGTTGTAGACTGCTTGATGAAACAGTAAGAAATGAAAATCAGTATACAGATGTACATTATAAATGTGGAGAGCCTGGCAAGATAGGAGGCAGCTTATTGGAATGAATCTATACACTTCCTTTAACAGCATATATGACCTGTACAGTGTCGAAAGCGACAAAAACCCCAAATAAATTAATTAATTGATTAACAGCAAATATGACTCTTTCAGTATTCAAATTTTTTATCTCTGAGAGAAAGGTATGATTTGATTTTATTGTATATTAATACAATAATTAATATCTCTTTTACTACAGGACTCAAAGTGCTTTTAACCCACATGACTGACACAAGTGTAATCCAAGCAAAAGTGACTGACATTCCTCTAACTGGCAATGTCTCAGGGGTGACCATTTATCCAATGTCAGTGAGGTTCTTTAGCCTGCCACTGCCACTCTGCCATTTCAAATGGTCATCCAAGGCACTATGTATCTGTACATTCCTTGGGTCAAACCCATGATGTAAAATTAAGAAATGTGAAATTTCCCACAGTATATTAAAATCCTGCAATCTGTTGACTTATTATTAGAAATTCTTTGCACTTTTATTTTTTTACTACATTTGGACACTTAACTTCCTTGATGTAAAATAGACAGAAATAGACTGCATATAATTGTGATTATCTTTCTTCCTGTAAAGGATGCTTCTCTAGAGATGAATGTCACACAGTATGGTCAGTTATACTGATTTTATTGTATATGTATTCGTTAGTGAATATATAGCTAGAGCAGTAATCCATCCTGTTTGTTGAACAAATTGGAAAAGACTCAGATAATACTAAGTCAAAGTTTGATGAGTGGCAAGTATCAAACCAGTTAACCCTGTGGCCCGTGACTCCAGTAATTGAGACAGCACTTCCTTCTTGGGAGATAATGACAGTAGGATGTGAGTCTTGTTTGTGACATTAATATGTTAATTACATTACATAGCAAAACTTGACTGTAAATTGACTCATTGAATGTTGGAAATAGTAAACAACAAAACATGTTGAGGCAATGTGTCTATCATTGATCCTGGGAATGGAAATATGAAAAGTCAATATGATGTTATTGTTTTATGTTTATTTACTGTCACTTTTCACAACAATGGAACATACTTTTTAAAACAAAATAGATACTGTAAAATACCAATAGAAGACAAATACAAAATTTACACACAGAAACACAATGCTTAACAACACATGTATCATATCATATGCATCCAGTAAAAATGCACCATGCGTTTGGGCCAAAGATTAATCTATACTTGTACACAATAACACTGATGTATGATTTATTGATTGTTTACAACATATCATTTACCAATAATATACACTTTATTCGTTCACGCAGTACTGGAAATTGCTATTATGCCAGGATATTTGATCCCCCCAAAAGTAGACAGAAAAAAAACATGACTGCTTGTCTAAAATACAGTAACACTGCTGTAAAAATCTTTAAACTTTGTGAGACAAATATATAGTCACTAAAAATGTTTCTGCAATTGCAGAATAGAACAGAAAGTAAAACATGATAAACTTAAACATTTTGAAAAATAGACTAGTTCAAATGAATAGATTGGATACATTCTACAGTTAAAATTTTACAGTTACCCAAACCCAGACAAGTTCCTTTTATTCCTAACCAGTATAATTATTCTGAGAAAATCGATTGATGACAGTTAAAGCTTAACAGATCATGTAAAGCAGTCACTATATTAATATTCAGAAACTGGTTTTGACATTTGATTTGTCATATATGCCAACTTTCACTGCCCCACTGACAAAAAACACAATATTTTCACCCATTAGTATGCACATACAAACATGACCTCAACGATAGTGTGACAAATCTGTCACCAGAATTCACTACCTGCCAATGCTGTTATGTGCATTAATTTATTTTAACTGTTATTTTGTTAGGATTTAATTATAGTTTTCACTTCCAAAGCTGGCGGTCACTTGCTTGTGCCCGATATGCAGAGCATTCACCAACTAGTATGCAGTGTTTTTTCTTCGATCCCCTAAACTACCTGTTGTGAATGATCCATGCATTGTGTTGAAAATGATATTCAATTCAAATCAATTAATCACTGCAAAATTTTACCCAGGAATGGTTGATAGAGTTTAAAACAACTGCAAGACCAAACCATCTAGCAACAGAACTGGGAAAGTCTTCAAAACATTTGGCCAGTGATAGATATGATAGAAGGTCCAGTGGAACACTTTCTGACTTCATGTTCGTCTGTGTTCTTGTCTGACGCAATGATGATCACATGAATCACATTACATCACATTTATTCCTTACAAATTGGATATTGTGCCTTAGAATCCGTAGATACGGAGATTAAGCACCTGGACAACTGATTAGATAAGATTAAACTTCTGACGTCAGGCTAACTCTTGCGTGTCTCTTCTGACTCATGAGCCTTTCGAGATGACCATTTGAGAGATCACACTATATCTGGAATGCATAAACATATGAAACAATAAGTATCAAGTTGCCATAAAGTGAACATAGATATAACTATTTGAGCCAATAACATCCAATTTAAAGTAATAATTTGCCAATTTTTAACTTTGGCTGCTGTTGTGATTGATCTTGTCCAGTACGATTACACTCGGGGCCACATTATTGGAGCAGACAGGAGGAAAACTAATGTCAATGAACAGGGGTCTTTACACAAAAATCTTATTCTTGGTTTATATTTAGAACAATATATACAGTGAAAAGGCCTCTCATTTGACCTAATCAGATGATGAATTTAAATGACCATAACTAACAAACACAAGGCAGACAAAACTAAGAGGATTACAAGAGATGTACCTTTGAATATATAAGTGTTAAGTGTTGATTACATTCTCTTGGTCCTTAAGCCATCTTATATTACAAGAGTTTATTACCTATGAAGCACTAAGTCTTGAAAACAAACAGGCTATAAACTTATTGAGTATGGCCTGTACTGCTATAAGAAGTTGTCTGATCTAAAGTAGAAGATCTAATCAAAATGCTATCCACGTCTTATTTTATGCTATTGACTGACTTTCATAAATCAGTTGCTGTCACTCGTAAAGCCATCTTGAACATTGGTGACATAAAACCTCAAGTACCAACTAAGTGTGTAGTGGATGTAAGGAAACACATAAACCAACTGCTTGGTGCCTTGAAGATTTGGTTTTACCTCACCTTAAGCAGGTATGTCAATAACAGCTAAAGATCAGTCTTAATGCCCTAATGTTGTTGGACATGGATGCACAAACATATATAGGCTAACCTGTCATAACATAATTTCCATTGTGTTTTGCTGAATGATAAGTAAAGTGTAGATGCAGAAGATTAGTAATGCAACATTTAAGTCATATGTCAAAGCCATATGAATAACAGTGATGTTCCTTTATTTTTAAAAAAAAGTAACTCAGGTTTGGTAAGTGTAGAGTTTTGACCTGCAGAGTTTTCTTCCACTTGAGAACATATGAAGTGGGGACAATTATTTCTTTAGTGTGCATAATCTTATGTCTCCACCAAAAGTGTTGATATTTACTCACCTCCCTATATGTATGTCAAAGGGAGAAAATATGAACATATTAAAAACAGCCTTTGTTTTGTAAGAATGTTGAATAAATATACAAATCAGATTCTTTTCGTCTGTAAGCTTGTGTGAGACACAAAATGTGACATTACAGGGTTAAAAAAATTTTATATGACATTATTGAACAAACTACTGGAAATGGATAACATGTGCAGGATGGATTTTGAGAGGAGGTCTCTTCAAATACATCTCAAAATTGTCCAGTATGGTTTTTTACCAGAGTTTTTGACATTTCAAAGGTGTTACAACATTTTGTGTAGCTCACATTGACACAAGACACCAGAAAAAATGGTGTTTTATCTGGCAAAGTATGATAGAATATGGTCATTTCCTTCCCTTGTTCAACAGGCAAGTCCAATACATTATATTCACCATTCTCATATTTTGAAAAAAAAAAGTTAATGGGAGAAGGTGGACACCAACTTAACTTCAGGACCTGTGAGTGTTACTTTGTATGTTGTAAATAAGCACTAAACACAAACGATGGGTTGCATGTCTGTGTGGGTTAACTGTCGAGTAATTAGTCAGTAAATAAACTGAGGGTGAGTTTGGTAGACTGTGTTTACATGTTCAGAAGTGACAGTTATGGCGTCTACTGCTATAGGATTTCAGTTTGAAGAGTGCTTTGACAAATAACTGGCCATTTAATCTCACAAACACACACACATATATCTACATACACAGGACATGCAATGGTAGATTTGTAACAAATTGTCAACTCTCTCTTTAAGGGGCAAATAAGTTGGGTGTTGACATCAACTTCTGACATTTCTCTGTCAATATAGACTGGCTACAAAAGTGATGTTTGAGCAAAAGGATCATGCTACAGTTTATTTACTTAACACTTGGAGTAGTCTCCTTCCCACAATATCAACATCTGACTGGGTTTTATCCCAACACAAGTACAGAAACTGACACACGAGCAAGTTGATCCTCTGGTGCAGATTTCCAAAAGTCATTTCCTAACAAATTTTAATACTACTTGTTTTAAATCTAAGCCATCATTTTATATAAATACGTCTTTGGTCAGATAGTATTATCTGCTACGTTCGACATTGCAATTTGATACCAGACACCGAGGGACATTTAGGTGGAAAGACCCTTTAGAGGGGTAAGTTTGGAGGTTTTGTTTGAAACAACACAGTGAAGCATCACAGGCAGTCTTATTGTTTTCTTGATTTTTGAACTGACAGAATTAATTTTTGTCAAGTGTTATAAGGCTTACTATTCCTAGTTCCTAAGTTCGCCAAGCATATATATCCATTCAAATGTTTAACTCTCATTTCACATTATTTGAATGGACAAAATTAACATAAAGATTGTGAATTCATTTGAGTACTAACCTTAGATTACAATATTAAGCCATGTAGAACCGCTTCTGTTTGATGATGCTTCATCTCACCATGTTCTACCATTAAATAAACAACTTCGTGATGGTAAGTCTGCAGATCCCCCGTATGTCAGGGAGGAATGTGAACTCGGTAGACCAGCCAGTCCAGAGTGGTGGGTAGCTAAACCAGCACCTTGGCCGGCAGTGAACCCAACACTAGTACCACTTGGATGATGGCTTAACAGTCCTGAACTGGGGTGGCTGGTGTGTCCAAGGGGACTTAGAGTCTGTACAGATTGTTTGTGGGGTTCTAAACTGTCTGTTATAGCAGAAGCAGAGATGTGAGATGAATGATGAGAGGTTATTGGGGTAGAGCTTGATTCTGGACCTTCATTCATACTTCCAGAACATGGTTTTCCATCTTTGACTAGCACTGGTACGGCTACGCGTTTGGGGGATGGCGGGGATTTACTGTCTGGACTGGATCCTGAGTCGCAGCCAGATTTATGCTCCTTCTGTGTCTTCTTGGTCTTGTATCTATGGTTCTGGAACCAGATTTTTACCTGTGTGGGTGTGAGTCCAATCATACTTGCAAGATGTTCTCTCTCTGGAGCTGAGAGATATTTCTGTTGCTTGAATCTTCTTTCTAGTTCATAAATCTGAGCTTGAGTGAAGAGGATTCTTCGCTTGCGACGTTGGGCCAATGAAAAGGGCATGGCATATCTGTTCTGGTCAAAACCCCCATAACCTGCCATGCCTGCCATACCCATGCTGGCACCAGACATACTGCAGGAACTGGGACCCATCAGGCGGGAAACTGAAGAGCAAAAAAAATTTAAATGTTAGCATAAAAGCAAACAACATTTGCCTATACTCATACTGGGTGTACCATAAGAATACTATGAGAACTGGGATTTATTAGGAGGGAAAATGAAAACAAAATAAATTAAGGTCATTATAGATGTAATTTGGTAACAGGACAGGAAAAAATAAAAGTCAGTTTTAATACAGACGAAACTTATCAAAGTCTTTGACTAAATATATTATTATTATTAGTTGTTGTTGTTGTTGTTGCTGCTGCTGTTGTTGTTTAAAGTAATAACGTAAATATAATTTTGCAGAAAATAATGAAATATGTTATTTTGAGATTCTTTAGTGTAATCCCTATTCAAAATGCAACAAGAAATGGTCAAAGTATTTAAGAATGTTGAAGTAAAATTCAGGAATTTCTGAATGTAAATTTTGTGATACAAAAATATAACTAAGAAGCAGCCTGGTTTCTTTGCCATCTTATAATGCGTCATTTTTTTTATTTATTTTTTTTGCCTCATCAATAATTCCATTTTAAAGGTTTTTCTCTCTTTTTTGGCTGTAGGTTAAATACACAAATCTCATCTCAAGCTAGACATTTTATCAGTTAAATGATGTGGGATATTGTCCTATGTATTGCTGCTGATATCACACTTCTGTTCTAATTACTTTGTTATGGAGATGAGTTGTGTTTTTATCAACGTGCAGACAATGTTTCACCTCATATCTGAAGTACTGACACTCCTATCTACCATGCAGCAAAACTATTTATTGTCTTAATTACTGAAAAGACTACTTTTGTTATGCTATCAATTTTTTATCATATCTATCAATGAAAAATGCGAGAAATAAAAGCCTTTTTAAAATATAAATATGTAACCACGCATATAAAACAGATTGACATCGATTCTCTTGATTTCAGCATATTTAATTTAATGAAACTGTTATTGATTATTTGTACAAATAACTACATGCATTAATGAAATTAAAAGACAAAAGCTGAATATTATGACATCACAATTCCTACCATTGTGATAATCGGACCAGAAGAAGTGAGCATAAGGATCCATGCCGTTTTCCCTTCTGTCTCAAATAGCACTTTGTTTTAATCACAAAAAAATATACAAGATTGTTGTCTAACTGAACTAATTTTGCCCTTGTTAATTATTTCCATTAACAGCCGTTTTATTTAAAAGAAAGTTTGTATTTTTTATGATTCCTATCTCTAGATTTTCCAGTGAGCCCATGAAGTAAATATAAATATCCTATATTTCTATTTCACAGAACTTTTACAACTAATAAACCTACGTATGAACATATTCATCTAGCCAGTTGTATATATATGTTCTGTGAATTATACAGGTACACATATATTGTCTCTGAAAACCCACTGAGCATATGTCCTGGTACCACACACAGTGGCCAGTTTTATACAGATACTGTGCCCCCAGTCCTTTCTTACAATCCAGTATACGGCATATAAGTCTCTCACACCTATATACACAATGCCTCAGACACTGGAGAAAGAAGAGTCTTTAAGTATGTCCTTATGACACTCCAGTATCTTTTGACACACAGTCCAGAGATTGCAAACTCAATGAGCTCTAAACTCAAACCTTCCCCACCACTAAAAATAAAGGGCGATTCTACGCTTAAAGAATGGGGAACTACTAAAACTATAAAGTGATTCTATAGATGAATGTTGAATAACCCACACAGAGAATATTTTACTTGCAGTAAATTTTATGTATGCGAACTGATTGAAATATGCATATATAGAGAAGATTATTGGTTTCTTCAATATAAAGCCGTCAGGAAGGTTTGAACAAAAGCAACTTGTTATTAATATCAGAAACTGAAGTATTGCCACACTAAGCGACAGCATTAACTACTGACACCATGTCACCAATCCTAGTTTGAAGGGATAGTTCCTGAATGAAGATAACAATTCACAAGTATTGTTCCCTATTCACACCAGAGATGGCTGTTAAATCTCTTCTTAAAGCCTCATCACACACACTATAGAGAGATAAGAGAAAATCTTTAACTCTCCAGCATTTTCAACGACCAAACAACATATGACGGATATCTTAAGAACTCCGTAGTTCTCGTACAACATCAGGAAAATACTGTCCCGAAGCTATTATGTCCAAATGATAAGGTTGAATGACAGTGTATGAGAACATCAGATAGCTTTAGATGTTTTGGATTTGGAACAGGACAAAGAAAATTAATGTACGTTTGTATATATTTCTTCCTGTATTAATGGCATAATATTACATATCTGTACCTTTTTATAAAATAATTTATTTCTTGATTTATGTCAGACAAACCTCCTGCAGCATAAAAACACACTCAGCGGATATAACCACCGGAAGTGTAACTTGTTTACATGTCTAATACGGGTACTCTCCATCTGAAGTAGTTCTGATAAGGTTAAATTTATTCTTACTGTCTTGGTGGTATAGTTTATTGTCATAAATATGAATTCTGACCAAGCCTTACAAAACTATGTGACTTTCATTTTAAATATCCTGCTTAAAGGCAGATTTTTACCAATAAATGCAGGAAAATAAAAAAAAGATGATTTTACAGCGTGAAATGACAGAAACCAAGTGGACTTCATTTGTAACAATTTCTAGTTATTATTTTTCTATTATTATACATGTTGTAACCACGTTTAGTGCACGATTAAAGAGTTGTTTGTTGCTTTAGAACTCTTGAAATTACCAATTTTAAAAATCTGAAAGCAAGTCTTCTCTCCATAGAGCCCAGAACGTCACAAGAGAACTTTATTTCATTTCAAATGTAACATTCATCTTGATTTTTAGATTAAAGAGGGAGAAGTTAAAAAGAACTTTTAAGGACAATTGTAAACAGGTTTAAAGCGAAAGGGATTGCATTCAGATGACTACCCCAGCGCAAAACTAAATCGCATCAATGTGAAACGAACTTAATTGCCCGTGAAACTATGTTCATTCATTACGCGATCAAATCTAGAGGTTTCTGTACTTTATGTTCCCCTTTGTAACTCATTTTTTCCAATTCCATACACATCATAAACTAGCCAAGTGGGGGTTACACTACAGACTATACAAAGAGTGGAGATTTGGACAGAATAGCGGGTCCTCTGAAGTGTTGTAATGTAAGATATTTTTCATCAAAGAAGTCCCCCCTTTTATAAACTGTAAAAACGTGGCAGATTTTTGGGAAACACACCTGTGTGTGACAGTATATTGGCCTGGGTCAACACCCTGGATTACAATCAACTACATCTCAAGTACACTTGACTTAATTACTCTCAGTTGTCTATCAAAACATGGATCTATTTTACTTGTTTATATAAACAGATAGCTCATATGTGGACACAATAGTATCAGACCTTACTTGTATTTTATCACTACGTTACACATGCATTTGTTTCTAAGATTTAGTGGATTAGTTTACAAGAGTCAGATATTTTTCCCTTAAGCAAAACTCTTGTTGCAGCAGTGTATACTCTAAACATGTAACGTCTCTGCATTTAAAACATTTTTACTTGTCTTGTGCACAGAAATTATCCATTAAAGAGCCGTTCGTAAATGTAAAGCATATTTCGAATTCCAGCAAATATCGGGATAGTTTATTTACCTGGGGATTTGGAAGGAAGAATTTGTATTATGTGGTGTTAATCAGATATTACGATTTGTCCATACAAGTGAGGTTTTAGAGAACTTGGACAAATCTAACTTCCATAGATTACTTCAGTTTTGTAATTAATAAAACACACCACAGTCGAAACCATTTCTAAATCTACAACAGTTTATATTTACCATCTCAATTTCAGTCTATGCTAATACATTCATAAGTATATGATATTTTACTGTTTTGACATTGTGAGTAAAAAAAAATTGGATACAAATGCTTTTCAAGTTAAAAATCAATTACACAGAAAATGTACCTAGAGACATTTTCAACTTTCCCAGGATTGGAACAACAAAATAAAACCCACTTGCATGGCTGATTTGGTCTTAAAGGGTCTTTATTCAAAGTTAACTTTAATGTTTTAATATATCTTCACCTCTTAATGTGAGTTCTTTACAGCTCAACTAAATTCTTTACACTGGAAGGCTTTCTAATTTCACAAAAATCCCTTTTCTTTTTCCACTCACTGTATGTCAAATGGAAAGATTCTGTCCACAAAACATGTCAAAAACAAAATGTAATGTACAGAAAGGTTTTAATAAATTGCCCTATTTTTATTATGTTTGACATACAATGTAATAATACTTTCTCTAAATGAATATATTCCATGTTTGTAGATGTCTCTACCTCATGTCAAAACACAGACATGTATTTTCTTCATGATACACACAGAACACTAAAAATTATGAAATTTTTTTTTTCTCTGAAGGGGCTACTTGAGAATACAAAATAAATAACTTCTGCTAACTTACTTGCAATTCTAGGGTCAGCATTGGCTCCATACCACGCAGAGGTGGAGTTCCTTGCTGCAACTTGTCCCATGGGATCTCCGTAAGGTGACAGTTCTGTGGTATTACAATACTGGGCTGCAGATCCAGGGTATGTAGAATGTCCCAGCTGAGCAGCCATGTAATTGTAAGCATTGGCCATCGTTCCATTCATCGTTGCTGCAACCAAGGCCCCACCTGAGGTGGAATTCGGTGAGTTTCCTCCCTGTGGGTAGGACTGCAAATTTTGTGAATAAGGACCAACCAAAGGTGGAATGTTAGCTTCAATGTTTGTCTTCTTATACGAGTCTTCGATTGGGTTTAATATATCCGTGACTGAAAAAGAGGTAGTGTGTTTAGGGCTAAACGACATAGCAGTAATCAACTGTCCGTGTCATCAGATTGGGATATGTTTCTGTCTGAATGAACCATCTAATGTATGTTTATAATAACTATACACAAAGTCTCATCATCTTGTAAATCCACTTTCTTTTCAATAAGTTCACTTGAAACTGTCTTTTCTTTTGTATTTTTTATTGTATAGCTATGTACTTTTAAAGCTAGCTTCTCTGTCCTATCAGTAAAACCCCAGGCTTCAAGTCCAATATGAGTCCCCTTGAGCTCAACTTACGTATGCATAATTGCTCTTTACTGGTTTCATATAAGTCTTCTATGGTCCTTCTGCCTTGACAAATTAGCACGGAGAGTGCTTTTGCGCAGGCGCACTGCCACTTCTAATCAACTCGTCGGCCAATCAGAAAGCTTGAAGAGGTGAGGAGAATTTGATCAATGCAAATGTCTCTGCATTGAATGAATTGGAAAATCTACCATTTAATGCCACAGAAAATCATTACTTTATCAATACCATTTTATGACTTTGGTGCCATAAATTTACTGAAAAGCAGACCTTATTTATAGTTTTAAAATTCTACCTGATCATGGGAACATTTCCCTTCAACACAGTGTGTGTAAACACATGAAAACTACAGATCAATGATTTGTATTATTTAACAGGATATGCTAGGCAAAAAAATACTTTTTGATTTAAAACGATCCACACATGCAAAATGTAAGCTATTTCTTCCATTGTATTTAAACTTTGTTACAAATGTACATTAATAAAATACTTTGAAGTAAAACACATATACTTTGTAAGGCGGTAAAAATGGAAGTGTATTTGATATTTATGGAGAAAATAAATCTGGACAAAAAAGTCCAAAAATTCCAAGTTGTCTAGATTTCTTTTACAAATTTCTTTATAAAATAGAAAACGTGTTCCACACACATGTGTATCATGTTGTAGTTTTGCATCCTCGAAAACAAAAATGGAAATTTAGTGGAAAACGAAGAATTAATATAACAATAAATAACAACCCAGCTGATATCCCACTTTTGTGTAGAAGACACACTGACTTTTCAAGCTATTGTCAACCATTACATTCTTACTCTGGAGTGGTGCATAACAATGTCAGAAGAGTTTGCATTGTAAAGGATACTTCTAACTCATTACTTCACGCTTCTTTAGCTGTATATAATATTTATAACCCTTGCTCTTTGTGGATTTGAGTGTGAATATACTGAGGCTAAGTATGACTATGATCAGCAGACAATATGCAATATTTTCCAATGTACTTGTAATAAATTGTTTATTGAAATATAATTATCATCTATAGAATTTTTTTTTTTTGCAGTAGTTATAGATAGGATATACAAATAGTCACTTAACAAGTTAAGTTTTGAGGGAGGATGCTTTATTTTGAAAAAAATCAAACAATACTCTAAATAAAGCACAATAACAAAACCATTGAAAATGACATTATATAACTCACTCAGTGACCTCGGGCTGAATAGTATATTATATGCTCCATACACCTATCAGTTCATATCACATTGTGAGATACAATTGAAACAATAATGACATCATTTACTCTTCAATGTCTTTGTAAATGAATTGCATTGAGTGAGGTCACGTGACACCTGTGTCACTGTTGTGCCCTGGGGATTTTTAATATCTTGTATTTTCCCCTAGAATGGGGTGTTTGCTACATTGGAAAGACACTAATCCTTTCATTTCAAATGCCATGGGGAGAATATATGGGTTTAACTAACCAGTGAAACTATTACACATGTTTACTGGATTCCAACAACAAATCTTGACATAACAACCAAAACACTTGTTGTTTTATACCATTAATGTTTAAAACTGTCCATTTTTAACTGAAAATAAACAGGACAAAGATCATTTTACATTCTTTTCCACAACCAATGGAAATTCCATTGAGAAGGCTGTCAAATCTTACTTGTAATTCTTGTGGGGGACCATCTTTAAGAAAACTAAAAACTGAAACAGTGTCATTCTGTGATGTATGGTAAACCCTGCTGCCGATTGTGAATTTTCAGGAATTGGGAGGTAAATCTATTCAATTGGAATTATCTTAAGCCATTGTATACACATCCTGTATGGAAAATATGGAACTTCCCGATAGGTTTACGAGTACTGCACCCAGGAGTCCATTAGGAACAGTTTATGAGAATTTCAAACCGTTTGAAATTTTTGCAAACCTTTCCCAATCTTTATCAGATTTATAATATCATAAAGCAATCACATTGTCACCTTTTAAATCTTACAGTGATCTTAAACCTATCTTACAGTCGTACAGCAATCTTTTACATCTTATAGCGATCCTAAACCTATCTGTTTCATCTTAAGTCCAAGGTAAACCAATCGGATGGACTGGGAAACTATCGCAGACCTATCGGAAGATTTTCTAAAGCAATGGCAATCAGGAAAATATCTTGTACATCTGAAACCTATCTTAAATGTATCATAAACTATACCCTTAATACACATTTTACACATCGTAAACTAGACTCACAGAAATGGCACAGGCCTCTTAACTATCATGATCAAGTATTTAAATGTTTGGGTTTCTGTCACTCTGTTCAACTTTTTGTAGATTTTCTTTTTATGTAGAATCTGCACCTTTTCAAACATTTCCACCACACAATACAAATTCAGTCCTAGAAATGCCCTGCTATAATGTCTTTTCTTGTCAAAGGACTCAACACAAAACACATCAATGTGATTATGTGACCGCTTACAAGGTAAATAGAGAGAGAAAAAAAGCCTCATATCGAAGCAATATGGTTATGTGGTAATTTTCACACCCCTAGACAAAAGTCCACTAATGGGCGATTGTTGGGGGAGTATTTTAAGGTGCAGATTTGGACAGGAAAAGGAGTGAATAATACATAATATTTATTGTGTAGGTAGAGCTTTGCTTGTGAACAGTCTTGATCATGCAACAAAACGTGTGAAGTAATCTATGCTCCCCTATTTCTTTTTATTTACTGTAAATATGATTAGTTCATATACATTCTGTTGTTCCCTCTATGAATGCAGTATTAATGCATGATTAAGACGTTTGATTTTGTACTCTGTGTAATATATCTAACTTCAGTATATACAGACTGAGAGAGAAATACAGTATACTGTTTTAATGGAAGCTTAAGCTGTAAGAAAATTCCTTATATATTAACAGTTTTCTTTTCACCAATGACCAGTTTCTATTTGAGCGATCAATACATATTTGAAATCTTTCTATTTTATTTATTTGGGTTTTACGTCACTTTCAACACTGTACAGGTCATATCAAGACGGGTAGTTTTTTGGGCAGAGGAAACCAGTACGTCCAGTTGGCCAAGGTTCTGTACTGTAAACTGCCCACCATCGGTATACAACTACCAACTTTCCCACTTAAGGTTTAGGGTTTGAACCGCCGACCTCAGCGGTGGGAGTGGAGTGGGTTACCACTGAGCAACCGCAGCCCCTGAAATCTTTTCTCTCTCTCTTTATATAATTTTTTTATTTGAAATATTTTTATTATTTTAAATTTTAAAAAATTTTTTTTGAATTCATAACTTAGGAATGGGTTACAGAAATTCAACAAATGTTTTCCATTATGCATTAACTTAGCCTGGTTGTTGAACGGATCTACTCAAAAACTCCTCCATAAAAACCACTGTAAAACACCACTGTTTTGCCAACCCATTGAAAAACCCATCCTCAAAATTGTAGAAAACCCTAATCTGTAACTTTCTGAATAAAAAAGTAGGTAACTTTGACATTTGAGAACTTAAACAACTTATATCGTGTGATTTAGACAGAATACCATGACTTATTCCAGAGGTTGATGGCTGGGGGACCATTTGTTGTGAGGGCATAATGGCAAGAAATTACTAACTACTAAATGTATTTCTACCAAAAACTTCCATTATACAAACTACATCAAAAGTACCATGTCGTAGATGAATATTGATTCCTTGATTAAACTTGATCTGAGACAATACTGCCGATCTTTTGGACAGACATTTGTTACACAAATATATGGAGGTTATATTTATTCAGTAAAAAGAATTTCTGTCAGTATTTTCATGAGTAAGACCTAAGATTCACAAACTTCTTAATAAAACAGGCATTCATTACCAACACCTCAGGATATTAAAGGCTTTTTGTGTTAAAGACCCTTGTTTTTTTTTCTCTTCTCAATACTTCCCCCTTTTTTCGTTTTAGGAAGGGAGAACACTTTATGTACATATAGGGGTAATTAATTCTGAACAAGTGAAAGAAGTTAGACCATTAAATTGAATGACTTTTGTAGTTGGTCAATGGCAAGATACTTCAACAAGGGGTCGAGGAGGGGAGGAGAGAATTGTAACAAAATAATGGACATTCAATTAACATTATCCCCAATTAATGTCCTAGCATGTTCTTTTCCAAAGAGTATTTAGTTAAGCTCTCTAAGGAGTAAATGACCCATAGAGGAAGCTAGGTGTCAAAATCTGTTGATAGGAAGTATAGCCGTATGACACCTTTGTATTGTGCACAAAACAATGGCCACATATTATATGGAGTGAGTATGAAAAACAGTGGTGAGTAAGTGAGTAAATGAATGTGTATGTGTGTGTGTGTGTGGTGGGGGGGGGGGGGGGGCGGGGAGAGGGGGTAGGAATTCTATGTTACAAAGTAAATGTATATCAGAATGTCTCAAACATCAGTTTTCTGGAATACTTTATAACATAGCATAAGACACATGTACACAGAGATGCTAACCCTTTCTACAACTGGAAAGCACTCCTAGAACGCAAACCTCCACCAGGGCGTATTTTCGAAAATTTGGATTTTTTTTTATATGATCCATATCTTTCCCAAATTTAATCACTTCTCTCTTTTGTCATGTGCTACCCAGATATAAGCAATCTAAAAGATCCGTTTGTTACTTTTAGAGTTATCATAAACATAGACAAGCAAACTGTTAGACAAACAAACGCACTCAAAACATAATCTCCTGACGGAGGTAATAATCTCATGCTCCAGCACAAACGAAGACAGTGTGCAGGGATATGGTCAGACTGCAGTAAATACTGAAACACATGGGAAGGTTTTTTGTGACACAAGTCATATTCCTGAAAAACATTTGAATTGAATAAGCTCTTGTGAGAATGGCTAAAACGTAATATGCAGGTCCATTTGTTTTGTAGTATATCTTCCTATGTTATAATTCTAAAAATACATTATGTGGAAATATCTAGAATTGTAAAAGATGTCTAAGGGTTTGTCCTCCCATTCTAGAAAAATAATTTGGTGTTTTGTCTTAGGTCTTAAAGTACTCTGGGGTTTCGACCTAGGTATGGTGTATTGTATTTGGGGAATAATGTCTGTATGCTTTTCTAATCAATGGTAATTTTAGATTCAAATCACTGGTCTAATGTATACTGATATTATAGAAATAGACAACGACGAGCGAGGGGTTATAGGCGATTTTACAACAATTAGCGATATTAGGATCGCGAAGGCGAAGCCATGTCATGTTAGAATCAGGTTTTCACAACTATCTTGTCCCACCACACCCGCCTGGTGTAACGCCATGCACTGTATCCTCATTAGTTTAAGTATCCCCTCTTGGATGTTTCAGGGGATACAAAATCTGACTGCCGCATTTTGTACCCCTCAACAGTTGGATGTTTTGGGGGTACTGTTCTATCTTGTCTGCATAATATAACCACTGGTCTTCGTGATATAACCATTGGTCTGCATGATATAACCACTGGTCTTCGTGATATAACCACTGGTCTGCATAATATAACCACTGGTCTTCATGATATAACTACTGGTCTGCATAATATAACCACTGGTCTTCATGATATAACCATTGGTCTGCATGATATAACCACTGGTGTCTACATTGTAACGATTGGTCACTATATATTACAAATTTCTATTTTTAACCAATGTTTACAATATTCCAACCATTGATCTTTATATTGTAAGGAATGGGCTTATGTCATAACTAGTGAGCTCCATAATACATGTATTTGCAACGTTTTTCTTGTGACTTAGCCTCACGATTTAACCAATTGTCCTTTTAGTGTGACAACTGATGTGATTACTGATTACCTGATTTCTTAATGTAATCTCAATACTATTTTCTATAACCTAACCACTTGCTCTATGTTGTAGGGAAGATAAAGTTACTGCAAAAATTGTAGAAATTAAAGTGATTTTTATAAAACCTGGAGTTTTTTATGCCCCTTGCAATTTTGAGGGTGGTTTTTTATGGGGTTGCCAAAAATAGGCTTTGATAGCGGTGTTTTTAATGTTGGGGTTTTTGAGTTGATCGTAATCATTGGGCTCCAGTTTGTAACCACTAGGCTTCATGTTGTAACCGTTGGACTTTATGGTGTTATCACTTAGATCTATGTTGTAACTATAGTGAGCTCTATGTTCTAACCACTGGACCCTGTGTTGTAATCAGTAGACTTTTAGGTGAAAACAGTGGACTATGCTATATTTTAAACTGGAAGCTCTATAGAACAATTTCTGGGCTCTATGTTGTTTTCATTGGATTCTATATTGTAATTGATGGTCTTTATTATATAACCACTGGTCTCCATATTCCAATCACTGGTCTTTCTTATCTAACACCTGGTTAATGTATTCTGGCCACTGGTCTCCATGTTTTCACCACTTCTCTCTTTAGTAATCATAACAACCATGGGTTTCTAAACCCTGACATTGTGACACATACAGACATTATTAGATACCTCACCATGTGTGTCCCTCTGTTACCTCTGTTTACTCCACTTAAACACCAAGAAACTTAAATATAGAATGCTGCCCCCTCCCCCTTCTTAATATTTAGACTAAAGATAAGATCCTGTGTTGACAGTTGTATTACATTTCCCGGTAATTGTTCTAGTGTCGCGGCCTCTCCGCCCAGTAAGTTTGTGTGGGCAAACAAGGGGACAATAGCAGACTCTTCTAAATACTCAACTCACTCACATAGAGCATTCTTTTTACTGAGACAGATAGCAGAGCCGCAAAAATGCCATCAGCCACAGAGTAACAGATCCCAGCATTGATCACTTCGCCCCAGGCACAAGTCGTCCTCGGCTTACTGTCGCCCCTGAATGAGAGAGACAGTGACAAAAAATCTATGCGTTAACACTGGAGGGAGACTATTTCTTTGTGATGAAGATTTACAAGGTGGAGTAGGTCTCTATCTTCACGACAAACACCAGTTTTATACACATCCATGATTTTTTAAACTGTGTGCTTTGTCCAGCGAGCATACATTTAAAACGAAATAATCTCTGCTTCTTGGTGTTTGTGTATGTGCCAGTTCTAGACTTAATTGCTGGTAAAACATGACAATTTAAAGCCAGGTGAATGCAGTCACTTGACAAAACCCCACGCACGTGTTTTTAATCACTATACTGACTGAAAGCCATGTTCATAGTGAGCACTTTGTCTATGTGTTGAATTACTTGTAGATAAGAATAAATGTAAAGTATGTAATACTCACAAGCTTGGACCTCATCTCCAAATACTTGCATGTCAGTTACGCAAGTTAGGTGGAAAGTGACCATCGAAAAAGTCGAAAAAGATCGATTCTTTTACATTCAGATGAATTGTTGTCATCTTCATAAATTGGCCAGACAGGGCGTTAACATAAGAATACAACAAAAAAAATGCATACACTCAAACTTTTATGTAACGGCCATCATTGGCAAGATGAAAATTTGTTGAGGGCTGTGTGACAGCATAACATAATTATGTTCAGGTTAACATGATCATAATTTTACTACAACTTGCAATATAAGTCCAAGCAAAAACTTTGCTGATACCCAAATAAGAAAGGGGGAAATTCTCTTAATTACCATTTATTTACTTCGTAATTTATTCACAAGCAAGGTTGGCAATACTAACTCATTAAATCAATATTGCCACCTTGAGAAAGATTTTAAGATGACTTTAAGTTGATGTTATCATACATAAGAGTTAAAGTTAACATACAACGGTTTAAGTTTATCCATTTACCATGATTCAAAAGACTGGGGGGAAACAGGCACGGGGACAAGCAAACACAGACAATTACCACCTTGTGGCCTCCTAATCACCTCATTTTACTTTCCAGTGATTTGTCACACCTCTACAAGGGAGAAAAACTGATACATCGAGCACACACTACAAGCCTTGTTACAATGTAAAACACACATTTTTTGTCAATTATCGGTTCGCCCCTACCCCCGTGGGATCATGAAGAGACACGTTAGATATTAATAAGCCCATCCACACCCACACTCGTCCATGTAACTCATTTTTTTATTGAAATAACCCCCCACCCTTTATCCACCCATCTCTCACAGGTGTCTTATTAGTGTCTGACCTCAGCTCTGTCTTATGACTCTTTCTATTTACACCTCACTTCTCCAACATCCCCACCCAGCAGGTCACCCTCTCACCATACCGTCTCCAAGCAAGGAATGTTGACAGTTGTGTTGACAAGTGGGGAGCTTTGGGACTAAAGCTACAGATCCATACGTGTCCTTATTGTTATATTATACAGACACATACAACCAGACATTCACTCACTCTATCATTCACACATTTTGGGACTAAAACAGCATATCCCTGTTTTATTATTGTTACACACACAATCAGACACACTCGAACTCACTCACATGTTGGGACACAGCCGCAGATCCCCGTGTCCCTGTGTCTTGGTTGCTATGACACAGAAGCATGCAGATGTTCCTTCCATTTCTCTACTCTAATTGTTTCAAAACAGCCAATGGCCTTTTAAAATGGCGACCTAATTTATTTGGCTATTTCGAAACTAAGTGAGTTCATATAATGGCTTTGTCTGTTTGAAAATCTTACTGAAAAGAGTAAATAAATACGAGTAATAGGGAAAGAACTTCTATTAGGCCCTTTGACTTCAAAGGATTTCCTGAGTTGGCAATCATCAGCAGAAAGCTTTGTAATGACTATGGACACATGGAATGGATTATGCCACAAGTCAAAAATACTGGCCATCTTCATCTAGTAGCCAGATCTTCTTTGACAAGAGGTGATACAGAAAAAAGATACGTTCAGATTGAAGTATCTGGATGTTGATTTGTAACCTGAGCCATTAGCACTGTGGAAAGTGCAGGTAAGGTATATGTGGAAAGACAATGTTTTGTTTTTCTTTCGCTGGAATCACACAAACCTTATGTTGTTCAATTCGACAGTTAAAATAGTGCTGATTTCTATATTTGTGCTTGTGTTCCCAACCGTTTCAAAATCTTATTTATTTACTTGGCCATTTTGAAAGCTTCCTTTTTTTAAACGGCCTGGCCAGTTCAAAACCTGGTTTCAAATGGCCAAATCAATAACCTGACCATTTTTGAAACCTAACCTGATTTCTAAAAGTTTCTATAGCATGTGCTTTTATATATATATAATGTAATTTATTTTAATTTGGATTCTTGGAATTTGATCATTTACATTAAAGTCAATTCTTATTTTCTTGGACTTTGGGATCTTTAACCTAACCTGTGAACTTCCAATCTGTCCTTTGATTATAAAAAAAAAATCCTGAGCAGGGGCTACTCAGCAACTTTCTATAATCATACCTTGTGGAGTGGGTACTCAGGTATGGGGGTAGCTACAGTTAACCTGTGATCTTCAATTTTGTCCTTTTATTACAAAAGCTTTCCTGAGCAGGGACTACTCAGCATAAAAGGACAAGCAAAATGCAGTTCTAATAAAGATATAAGTTTTTATTGTATTACAACTGTTACACTTAAAAGCAACAGAACAAACCTGTCCACCAATGTCAAACTGGTGAGGTATCAAAATGGTCAAGAGGAACAGTTGGTCATTTCAAAACGGCCAAGCCATTTCTAAACCTTGTAAAGGTATCAAAACGACCATGGCCATTTCAAAACGGCCAAATGTTTTGAAACGGCAAGTTACACTTGCATATAACGTATTTGTATATTTTTATTTTCCCAGGTGTTTTTCTAGGAGGTATTTTTTCCATGCGCTAAAGTAACAGACTCTTTTTTTGCCATCAGACACAAACACACACCACGTCACACCACGTCCCCCCTTGTGGGTCCCAAGCCAAGGGATCCAACTCATGACGTGTAGTGGTGACAAGTTGTGTGTGACAAAATAAATAGAGAACAGCACTATTAACAGGTGCAAAGTAATGGCTTAAACTCTGAGAGGTGAAGAGTTAATGATGAAAAAAGTGTGTCTATTATATTAAGAGACAAAAAGCTGTTTTTTTGTTGTGAAATGTCTGATAGGAATGATAACACTCAGTAGAAAGTTACTGGTTACTTGTTTCTTTTAATTTTCTCAACCTAGGAGACTATGTTTTGACCAAACTTTGTTTACCCACTCATTTGTTTTTCTGTTAACAAGTAATACTAAGCTGACTTAGTAAATGTTTATGAGGTATGTCAAGCATCGCCTTAATTTCAAAACCTTGTTAAATATTGGTCTGAATCTGGCCAGAAATAAATTTTAAGGTTTATAACACCCAAGCATTTCAAAGATTTTGCCAGCCAGTTAAGGACCCTGGGACCTTGGAAAAGGCATGAGCTCTTAAACAGCTCCTGTTGAAAATGTAAGAGTCTAAGTTAAATTTGCCCAAGATCAGTTACTTTAATAAAATTGTTAATAAATCTATAAGCCTAATTTTCTTGTAGTTATGGTGTCACATATATCATTGCAATAAGATTATTCCTAGAGGTTAGGCAATAGAATGGGTAGTTACTGGAACATAACCTCACACGAGTAACACCCTCACCCCTCACCAGATTTGAACCCAGGTATATTGGTTTTAACCTTTCCCAGTGTGGTCTAGGGAGTAACACACTCGTCTGGGAATATAGAAGATCTGGGTTCGAACCTAGATTCAAAACAAATACATAGTGACTTGGATGACCACTTAAAATGGTACATTGATACCCTAAAAATAACCTCAGGGATGTTGAACCTTATGAGTAGCTCTAGCTTGGATTGTACCTGTGCAGATTGTCAGGACTGGTCACATATCGTTTAAAGAAGTTTCCAGATAGGTGAAAACTACGTCATTGAAATAATAACTTATTAATTATCAACCAGGGCGAGTATTCATAAAACTTGCTGAGACCAAATTTTGTCTCTCAAGTCTTAAGTTTTGGTCTCAAATCTGAGACCGTTTTTGATCTCAGACTTGTTAGCTATTCACAAAATAGTTGAGACCAAATTTAATGTCAGATTTGGTCTCAAACTTAAGACTGGTACATAGTTGTCTCAAATATTTTGGTAAAAGTCTCAAGCATTATTTCATCTTAACTTAGGTACATAATTTTACATTATTTCATCTTAACTTAGGTACATATTTTTACTTTTTATGTCTTAAGGTAAAGTAGAGATAATTTATAACTTATATAATACTTGGCCTAAACTTTTGAAACAACTGATAGCACAAATTTTGGTTTCAAAAGTACCTTACTTTGAAACACTTTTCAACAGTGTTTTCTGACTGCATAGCAATAAAGAAGTAGATCATGTGACATGCAAAATAAAAAACAAATGACACAATTTTCTATTTTATTTTAATTTTAATAGACAGTATAATTTTTGTTAAGAATTAAAACACACAAAAACTTTACATCTGTAAAAAATGTTGGATATATTTGCAAGTATATGGGTTGTTTACATTGGAAAGACTTGAGACTGGTCTCAGTTTGGTCTCAGCTGAGAACCTGTGTGTGAATACAAAGTTGAGACTTGGATCGAACCCCGGCCTCAGAGGTGGGAGGCGAGAGTGTTACCACTCTGCCACCGTGGCCCCCAATAATAAAGTGTGGAAGCTAGTTCCATCAATTGTTGCTGCAACAGTAAAACATCTGTCAATACATAGTTAAAATTAATCTGGCCCAATACAAAAGAAACAAAGATATGGATCTCTGCTGGCATTTTTGTTTGTTGTTCCTTAAACATACTATTCAAGCAAAACAGATTATGCTGGCTAGCTAAGGCTGCGTGCTTTAAAAGATATGACAAACACCCATCTATTTTCTAAGTTAGTGCTGTGAAGTGGGTGTGTGACCAACTGCACCACTCTTTCTTTGTAATGATACCTTTTAACAATGTATATTTGGTTTAATTTAAAGTGTATTCTTATTCCATTAATAGTCATGTTGTTGATGATTTCGTTTTTGGTCTTCGATTTCTGCACATACTTATGAACGTCCCTTTTTATATTTACCTTATATAACCAATCTCAAAGATTTGTTTATTTGGGGTTTTACGTTGCTTTCAACACTGTACAGGTCTAATTACGACGGGTAGTTTCATGGGCAGGGGAAACCAGTACATACAGTTGGTCAAGGTTCTGTACTGTAAACTCCCAACCATCGGTAGGCAAGCACCAACTTTCTCACATAAGGTACGGATGTGAACCGCAGACCTCAGAGGTTGGAGGCAAGTGTGTCACCGTGCCCCCCCCCCCCCCCCCCCCCCCCCAATCTCAGAGAATATGTATAGCACCACACATTATAGTGCTCATAAGAAAAGAAATGCTAGACACATTTCCCCCTGATAATAACCTTCTAATAACCAACTCCCATACTCTAAAAACCCTGTCCCTTTAAATGAAACCCAGAACACATAAGCACACACACACACCTCCTGAATCTACCACCCCTGTTATCCCCTCCTCAACACATTTCCAATCATTACCCCAACGTGCACACTG
This sequence comes from Sabellastarte sp. h YS-2021, assembly GCA_964017235.1. Taxonomy (NCBI): domain Eukaryota; kingdom Metazoa; phylum Annelida; class Polychaeta; order Sabellida; family Sabellidae; genus Sabellastarte; species Sabellastarte sp. h YS-2021. Next base: position 118,995,270 of record OZ024928.1, read on the forward strand.
CCACTAAAGCAAGTGAAACCGATGATTTTCAAATTAAGCCATAATGATGTAGGATTGAGGGGGCGTTTTCGCGACAATTGCTGTCTTGTTTGTGACAAAATGAGAACAACAAACCTGGCGGTGAGGACATCACAGGGTATGAAGGAGAACACCCCACAGCCTGGTAATTGAGTCAGTTACTTGTAATGGTTGATTTATCACGTCTGCCCAGCCTGTCATTTTGTCATCTCTCTTTTTTTTGCGTGTGTCAAAGCATTTTTTTCTCCTCTTTGATTTAGAGGCTACCCTGGTGAGTGACTGGAAGTCTGTGATCACAGTAATGGTGGCCTAGTTTGGCTTAAACCAATTCATTTCTCATAGACAAGGGTTACTATGGTACCTCCTTCTTAAGTAATGGCGAAGATAATTGCCAGAAGATAATTATATAAGTTTCTATTTTAGATAATTATATAAGTTTCTATATATTGGTGAGGGAATTATAACTTGAGTAACTTGATTTTATCTAAGGGATCCTAAAAGATTATATTTTATAACCTTGTACGCGTATATACTGTGTCACGTTGCTTGTGGGTTTGCAAGGCAGAGGGTTGACCACTCAGTATGTAGTGCCTTCCTCCGCCACTTAAGAAATCCACTTTCATTTGACATATATATATAGGATATAGTCCCCCCATAAAATTAATCAGCAAGAAGCAAAATTCAGTGAAATGCTGACACAGAAAGGATATATTGTATAAAATGTTCATAAGACTTACAAATACAAAAGGAATGTGCCACATAATTCAATGGAAATTTAGGGGTTTATGCTCAATAAAGAATTTTACTGTGTTTTAATATTTTTGCTGTATAACTACACTGATGAGTAAGAAGTGTATTGGTGTGTTAAAACCACTGAGTTTAAAGTGTGAAAAAATGAGGTAAAGAACCGCTATAACACAAGGAACGACACTTCTTACCAGATTAAGCTCTTGAGATTTTTTTTCAAACCTAAGTACATGGAAGATACCTGAGGTTGTTTAGATGTCCACACTAGAGGGGGAATGGAGAACCTTAATGTGGTAAGATATGCGAGAAGTGTAGAGAGATTTGCCTGGGGTCAAATTATACCTATTATAATTACACCAGAATAATTTTTACCTGCAAGTAATCGTTACATTAAAATTATATAAAACTACTAAATTATGAATTAAGTTATTGATTAATTTGAAAGAGGACTAAAACAAGTTATGGTTTGTAAAATACTATTCAACCAGTGATATTATGTAAATAGATTTGTACATGTAAATAACCTCTTCTTAATCACACTTTAAGTTTCAACTTAAATTCAAACTTTCTGCAGTATAATTAATCGCCTTACCTTGTTAAACCCAAGCTATAATTTAATATTTACCCTTAGGCTGATGACCACTTGTCACACTTTCAGACCCCCTTTCCTTTCTAACAAAAAAGAAACTGGCCTAATCCCTCCTATCCTGACAAATTTTAGCCCCTCTTGACTTCTGTCATTGTTTTGCGGGGTTTAGGGACTTCCTGTAAATAAAAACCCCTTCTAACACCCCGCCCTGTTAGAGAAGATCTCCCCAAGTATTGAGGTTTCTACCCCAAGGGTGACACTGATATGTTTATTTTCTCCACCTCTTCAAGTATGTCCACTGGTAAGTGCCGTGTGATGCTGTCAGTTTTGGTATCTCAACTGAAGCATCATGTCTCAGTCAATAATTAGTAAGGCCATACCAATGGAGGCTCTCCGTACACCTTACGTGTTATAATACTCTGGATCCACACCCCCAACTACAGAAGTAGTGCCCACTCATTCAAGTAAGACCAAAGGTCTGAGATTTTGAACTACATGTGGGTTGGAGGGTTTGGATTTATACTCTTTCTATAAAAGTGATAAGTATGGAATATGAACACTTGCTTCTTAACCCTGTGATATTGGGTTTGAGTCCAGCTCTCTGCAATAAATGAAATCACATGTCATTTTATGAAGCCACTAGTATCTGTTAGTAATTCTATATACCCACAGCCCCGACCTTTGAACATTTCAAAACTGTAGGCCATATAGAGTCTGGTCTTAAGCATTTCCGACTTGTTTCCATGAACCGAGGTCAAAGTTATAACCATAGATACTACTCATATGAACACAAAATGAATATAACTATAATAAGTATCTGTATTTGAATATTTTTTCTTGATTTTCCCAAAAAGAAAAAAAAAAAGAAATTTTATCTTAGATTGTTTGGTGTAAAATTCTAAACCTGTTTATTACCTAAATTTTCCCTTATTATAAATATAATCTCTCTTGATTTGTTCCCAGAAATATCAGCCTCTCAGTTTGATCAGTTTATGTTTTCTTTGGCTTTTTATGGTAAGGCTTTATCAGATGCCAGGTCACAAGACATAATGACAAGCACATTCCACAAACTTAATCCTGTCCCTAGGTATTTCTGAAAAAAAACCAATGTTTAATATCTCTCAAAATGCCTTTGACAAAAATCTGTCCCCTGCTAAAAACAAGCAAGTGATGTGTGTGGTAAGAACAAACTTCATAAGGAGGTGTTTTAATCCTGAATGTCCCCACTTGTGAAACTTTTCTATCAGATTTGATTGACACTAATTGGCCTGTTAGGCAAGATGACAGTTTTTACATGCCACAGACAGACACCTTAATGTAATGCGGAAACTTATAATTAGTCTTAAAATGTAGATACGTGTATTAAGAAATATATGTTAGATTGGCAAGTACAATTCAACACGAGATTATCATAAATTAAATGCGTTAAAATAATTGATACAAATCTTTATAACTTTTGCTTTTACAAAAAAATTATTCTTAGGTGGGTACTTTATGTAATTTTCGAGAATTTCTTTACATAAGTTCTACTTTTTGCAATTTTTAGGAACCCACACGTGCATGTATTCAGGTAGCTTAAAAACTATTTGATGATTAATACAGTTGTAAGTTTGTCACAATTTTGAGATGTGAAAGTGAAAGAAATCTTGTGTGGCTGACAGGTTTGTAACGTTCTGTTTCACTGGATTCTCAGTTAAAAGGCTTATTTGTGAATCATTTTGTATTCAGTATTAATCGTCTGAGATTTAAGTGTTTTGAAATTTAATGACAAAAATCTCTTTGATGCTTTGAGAGAAGTTATAACAATAAGATTAGAAATGGGTAGTAACTAAGCTAATATATGATCTATGGTGGGGAAAGGCTGAAAATGTCATGCACCAGATGTGATTAAAATAAGTATTACATTTAAAGCATAAATGGACAACTACTAAAATAATTCAGTTGTATCTTTGTTGAAACTGTTGAAATTAAAAGCTCTAAAGCCATTTTATTATTACCTCAGTCAGAGAGGTCCATACGTTTCTCAGTGTCTATTACAATAAATGAATTGGATTTGACATTTACTTTAGTTTTCAGTCCACGAAGAAACTACTCCTTTTTGTGTCAAATTGTTGAACTAATTAATTTAACCTTTATGTAGGTGCTCCAGTGGGGCTGGCCTGTCAGTAACTATGCATTTTTGGAGAGTCGGGACCAATGTTTACATGGTCGGTTAGGGTTGGTTGCAGTTTCCCGGCCTCATGGGAGAATCTGTGAAATTTCAAACATATTTGAAATTTCTATGACCGTTGCCGACTCTTGTATCCGACCCTAATTTCATCCACCTAGCAACAGGCCTGTCGGTTACTTAACAGCCTGTCGGTTACACTTCCCGGCTTGTCAGTTAATCAAACAGGCCTGTCTGTAAAAAGTATGGACTTCCCAACTGTACATGATGACAAACAGACTGTGTGGGAAATGTTACAGTACAGTCAGTAACTTTATCCGGCCAGTCTGTAACTGTTCCCAACAGGCCTGTAAAGTTTCCAGGCCAGTTAGTAACTTTAACCGACTGGGTCCTAGAGCCGGGAAAATTTGTGACTGACAGGCCTTTAGCTGAAACAGACAAGCAGTAAACAATAACCGACAGGCCTGTAACACCAACAGACAACCCAGGAACTGTAACTGACAGGCCGGCAATATTTTTGCTTCTTACGGCCTTCGGTTTCCAAATCTGTGGGTATAAAAATGCGAGTCAGTAGACAATCTGAATATATTTGTGCTTTAACTTGTCGAGAGACAACTGGGTGTGCAGCTTTTATTTTAAGTTTTTCATTTTTTTTTTGTAAATTAGCTTAAGTTTTGAGCTAGGCTGGACTGGCTGGGAGTGAAATCTGTTTTATGAGGTTTCACTTTTATTTTTAAGTTTTGTTTTTTTAAACAAGCTGTACAATTGATTGATTGATTAGCATACCAAGGGGCAGAAGAAGAAAGATGTAAGTACCAACTGACACTCAACCACAGTTTGAATTAGGAGATACAGCTGAGGATATAGAGAGAAGAAGGAGAGAAAGAGGAGAAGGATGAGAGAGAGGATAGAACAAGAGGAGAGGGACAGAGAGAGGATAGAGAGAGAGGAGGAAAGAGAGCTAGGAAAGGGGAGAAAAGAGAGCGCGAACAGACACGGATACTGATGTAGAATCAACTCAATCCAGACAGAAGAAGGGGCAGATAAAGTTCATTTTCCTGAGTGATTCAGACGAAGAAGCCATCGTGGAGTTCATTAAACAGCACAAGGAACTTTATGACAAGACTAACGACAATTTCAAAGACAAGCAGAAGAAAGAAAGACTTTGGGAACAGCTACCAGATACCAGAAACTTGCCTATCAAGACTGTGAAGAAGTGGTTCGAGACTCAACATACCAGATATGGCAAGCTCACTCAGACAAAGTCAGGACCAGCAGCTGAGAAGAGCACAGAACAACAGATTTGTCTGAAGGAGAGTTTCAGTTTTCTATGAGGTAACATCAGAAGGAAGGGAGTTTCCAAGTCTTCTGCATTCAAGTCACCCCAGAGACCTTCTGCAGCCACAGCCTCAGCTTCAGTTCCAGATACATCCAGAGACACAGAATCTGAGATGGAAATCAGCATTGCATCAGATGTTACTCATCAGCCTTCAAGCACCAGTCCTTAGCGACGACAACCTACAGTCGCCACCACCACTGCTGAAGATCCAGTCTTAGATCAGTTCCAGCAGATGAGATCAATTATTTCTACATTTCTGGGTGCATGTCAGGACCCCACTACAAGTCTCAGACAGTTGTTCTGCAACTATCTCCACTCTGAGATTGAACACCTGGAGGAGAGAGACTTTTTGACCTTCAGTAATGAGACAGTGAAGCTTCTCAGTGAAATACAATACAAGGCTGAAGAACACAAGAGACAGGTCACCACATTTCAACTTCCAGAAGCAACACAGGCCACAGCAGGATGTGAATACATACTCACCATACTGGAAACTCAAGCAGTCTCTATTCCAGTTGTGCAGCCTACACAGATAGCCATAACCCGACTTCCAGTGGCTTCCTGAAGTTGGTGATTGACTTCCTGAGATGGGGGTGATTCTTTCTTCAATCAAATAAAAAATGCTGGTTCCATCCTGGTAAAGTTTCTGTAGCCTGGTATGTCAGTAGTGATTAACTCATCCCAGAGTGTTCTGTAGCAACCTCTCTCTGCAGTATCCAGGGCATGACCCATGGATTCTGTGGCTTCCGTCTCCTTCTGGGTGCTGGGGGTGATGGTGATGCTGGCTGGGCAGGTGATGGGCTCTGCTGTCTTCTGTGTCTTGAAATTATAATGTACAATAAAGTATTTAACTCAATAAAAACAAAAGGACCCTCAAGTGATCTATCAGTTGATCTCTCTGTCATCTTTGAAGTGTGAAATGAATGGCACATTACAGGGGAGGGGGGTTATATAGTGTGATATGGATCCCAAATCTGGATCCCGACTCTAGATATCGACCCACAAAAAGAATCAGTCCTGTCGGGAAGGGTCGGGAACATGCTCCCGGCTTGTCTGTTTGTCTTTACGGCTTGTCTGTTTGTGATCCGGCTTGTCTGTTAGGGGTTTAGGGCTTGTTGTAGTACTTTCCTAAAGTCGTAGGGTCGGTTACAGGGTCGGCTCCAGTGGAACACCTGCATTAAATTTACATATTACTGCATGATGTACCTTTTGTAAGTTGTCGCCTCCAGGAATAAAATTTTTGGATTAAGATTACCCTTTATTATGTACATATTACAAGTTGTTGAATTATTGAATAATCCTTAGATTAAGATATTCCTTCAACTGGTACATTTTTGTTCAATGTTTTATTCATTAGCATAACCTTTAGATTAAGATTTCTTGTGTCATATACCATCTTTTCACAAGAGGTTTTGTTCATAAATAAAACCTTTCGATGCAGAAACATGTCAGTTGTGACATCGACTTTTGCTTAATGTGGGTGTTCCACCACACAACTAAGGCTCCCGATTAAGGGTTTTTGAGGGTCGGTTTCAGAAATATGCTTAGTCCCAGGCGGCCTGTAAGGGTCGGTTGTGGTCGGTTGGGGCCGTGTGAAATATCAAACATGTTTGATATTTCTCCCGACCCCAACCGATTATTTTTTCCCGCCATAAACAAAATGTACAGTCCCAGGCTTCCTCAGGCCTCCTCAGACCAAAATTACACAGTCCTATGCTGTCCCAGGCCGCCTGCGACCCTTAGTCGCCGACCCTTAGTCCCAGACCTCTATCACTTAGTCCCAGGCTTCCTGCGACCCTTAGTCCCATTGCCAAACAAAAATCGGCGATCCTGGTCTGGGGACGCCTGGGGACGCCTCAGGACACCTTGTGGGGTCGGGACTTAATCCTGGGTTAGTCGGGGCTTAGTCCCAGGAGGCCTGAGGCGTCCTGGGACCCAGTCGGTTTGTCTACGACTAGAAAAATGGCTTAATCGGTTCTTAGTCCCAGACCAGTTGGGGACAGTCTGGGGCCTCCTGGGGCGTCCTGAGGCCGATCTGTAGTTAATCCCAGACCTTCATACCGATTCTGTCTTCCACCCCATTGGTCAATTTTTTTTCCATTTTTTCCAAAACTACCCACGATTAAGGGTCCCAGACAGGATCGGGGCTTAATCCTTTGGTGGAACAGGGGCATAAGAGATTGTATCTTGAAACAGTTGAAAATATCTAAATTGTGCCTAAAATAAGTAAGTTAATCATATTCACTGAATGCCAAAATAATATCAATAAGTATTAGTATTTTATATCTAAATATACATTGTGTAATCTACAATCTTACTTTTTGAGACTCTTTTCTATGTGGGAGGCTCTCCTCCTGAACATCTAAACTTATCAAAAAGAGAGTTTTTCTATGTTCTGGGCCACCTTGAAAATCCACTAGGTGACGTATCGTGGAAAGGTGACTAAAATATTTTGTTCTGCCTTTTTTGACCCACCACTCTGGCTGTAAGAAGAACGGTAATGGATGGATGGGACTGTGGGTTGTGTCCCAAAGGGTAAAACTGTAGCTCACAAAACTACATTTTAATATAAAATTTGTAATTTTTTCATTACAATATCTTACCCTTTGCGACTCATTGCTGAATGCAACTGTTTTGAGGAGGGATTACAGCTGAAACCATATTTCTTTTAACCGAAGATGGCTGTGCTGGGAAGATGGTCTACTCATTTGTAACACATTAAGATCTTCCTATATGTGTCATATGACCTTTGTTAAGGGAGGTGGACAGGAGAGATCTTTCACACCTTATGTCTTTGGGATGATTTAAGTCAAATTGTAAAGCCCAAACCGGGATCTGTCTACCATGATAGTCAAAACAGGACTAACCACTGGAGACACATTCTGTACTCATTCCTATCAGGCAGTTGATTCTTGGCAATTAACTCAGGTGAGACAAGGGACCACCTTCTCCCACTGACATAAATGTGACACTTTGTTAGCCACCCAGGCATGGAGTTCATTGCAACTGTTACCTGAGTCTGAATCTGGCAGGAAGTTGCTGTAAAATTGAGATCTGTCTCTTTCATCAGCTCAAACAGATTCTTTGTCAATTCACTTAACACAACAAGTAAATTTCTCTTTGGTACATTTCTAGCACTTCCGTCTGGGTCTGTACCTCTGGAAGCTAGTGAGAGGGCTCTTTAATTCTGAACTGTGTGACTGACCAACGAGCCCAGAGAGTTTACTGGAGCAGCCTGGAACCCGTCAATAGAGGAATGATGTCTAGTTTAAACCTTGAAATAAATACAAGAAAATGTCTGAGATTTTTTCATAGTTTTGTGATGTTTACTGCTTTTCTTTGCACCATCTTGGGGCCACGGTGGAAGAGTGGTAACACTCTCGCCTCCCATCTCTGAAGCCGGGGATTCGGTTCCTGGCATGGCCTCAAGTGGGAAAGCTGGTAGTTGCTTGCCGTTGGTCGGCAGTTTACAGTACAGAACCTTGACCAACTGTATGTGCTGGTTTCCTCTGGCCTTCCAACTACCCGTCGTGATATGACCTGTACAGTGTTTAAAGCGACGTAAAACCCCAAATAAATAAATTGCACCATCTTAGACAAACAGACCACTTTGATTGATAGATGTATCTTACTTACACCCTTTGAGGAGTAGCTATTCTCTCTGCGCCCTCAACAGAGAACCATTGTTGTTGCAGTTGCAGTTACAGTTGCATTTGCTCACGTGTAGACACAAACACGTTTTAGATTGAGCTACCTAGGGCTGAAACACTTACAATTGAAGACGAATTTGTTTCGACTTGAAGCAGATCTGAATACTAATGCAAACCTGTCCAGCCTTGATTCTGAAGATTACTACATGGCCATACTGATGAATCTTATGTATAATTTGACCATTAGAGCAGCTAACCAGTTTATGTTGAGAGCATCTAGTCTCCATGCATTTTGTATAGAAATGGGGACTCATATATAGGTACCATGTGGATTAGTCGTGTGAAAATAGGTTAATTTATGATGTAAACCACTTAAGGCAAAATTGTTTCAACACCTGAGGGTGCAGAGACCAGCCGGTTGAGTGTTTCTTTGACAGTCTGGACAAAGAATCTGCCGTCTCATTCAGACAGATTTTGTATTGGTGGCACCAGCACATTAATCTCCACAGTGCAATGCACATCTCCACCGTGTGGGTTTCTCCCTGCTTGTATGGCAATAAACACTGTTTGATTTTGGCACTGATTTATGGACTGTTTTAGAGCTGTGAATAATGCTTTCAACTCCAGAATGTGTATGTGGCGCTTTGATTCTAGTTATGACCACAGTATTTTGATGAGCACCCAAACTTACTTTTGACAACTGTAAAAAAATTATGATGTGTTCCTTTGAGTGAAGGTATACTCTTATCAACACCTTTGTGATTTCTGCCACCAGTTCAAATGTGCTTTAAGGTGTCCAGCCATGGGAGGATCATATCAAGTGACAGAGGAAACTTCCAATGCTCATAGAGATGCCACTAAAAAGTCTCCTGTGTGGGCAACCCCCTGGAGTCAATGATTGGTGTGCAGTTGGTATTCCAAAAGGAAATATCGAGCATCTTGTTCTCATCACAGGCTTCTGTTGATTCCCTTTATCAAATCCTGCATTTCTGCCATTTTTTCAAATCAAAAGCTTACGATGGCTGTGTCCAAGTGGCACTTGAAGCCCAAGCATGAAAAAAAAACACCTGAGTTGGCGAGTCCACTTTTGATTCATTATCCATTCCAGAGTTGAGTCTAGTCACACCCGTGTGTAGTGGCAATCCTCCATTTGTATGTGCCCTACTAAATCATTTATCCAACAACTGATGCCGTTTCTTTCCTGTGAGCAAATCTCATGCAGCTATGCATATGACAGGTTAATGATACTCACTCATTTGAGTGAGTGATGCCCTGACTCATTTAGGTGTTTTCACTTGGATTTTCTGTTAGAAAACAACTGAGTTTAGTTTGCTCCGATTTATGATCGGTCATCGATGGATTTTAAGCCTTTAGGGCCAGAAAGAGGCAATTGTTGCATCCATGTCACTGCACCCTTTCCACTTTTCTATCACATGTTTTCATAGGGAAAACTGGATGCAGGCATATAAGGCATGGTCTTTTACTAAATTTAGATAACGTTTGTTGTCACTTGGCTGCCTCAGGCACCTTGGCTTCTCTTTAAAAGGGAAAAAGTAGCGGAAAGTTGTCTAGCAATTTTGTTTTCCCGTTCTTGTAATCGAGTACCCTCACAATCAAGCATTTGAACACTTAACCTGTAGTGATCGTTTTTAGGCCCACCAAGTCCTCTTCCTATTTTGTGGTTGTGCCATAAACAGGTTGATGAGAGGAGAAAGTTCATTTTGAAGAGGCCTTTTTCAATAAATTTTATTCAGCCCCAGACACCAATTTAGACTGGCAATTTAGACATGGAGGGATAATTTTGTAGCTCCTTCATGAATTAACTCCTAAATCAGTATGCAGGTTAAACATCTTCTCATTGTGGTGGATCAACCTTGAATTGTCCATAGCCAAAATGTCTCCTTAGAGCATATGTTCAAGGATTTTGCATTGGCATGCCAGAGCCCTCTTGTGAATACCAAGACATATATCTAACATACCTAGATACTCCTCAGAGTGATCACAAGCGTAGCTCATCATTTTGGGGGTTCTGCTCCTTGTCAATTCGATGCTTGGCTTTGCGAACTAATGTTATGGATGACTAGCAGACGTCTATAAGGTGTTGCAGTCTGAGCTGACTTCAAAGAAGATCACTAAAAATTGCTAATATTTGTTCTAGCCTGGCCCAAGCCTAATTTAGGTCTTGTGGTTTGAGTGAAATGCAACCCTTGGCGAAATTCCTGATCCAACTCCTGCCTTTCCCCTCAACTGAAGGATAGAGTGTTCTGTATCATTTCATGTGGCAGCAGGTGGTATAACTTAACCTTACCTCGGATAATCTGATGTCTTACCACTTTTGGGGCATTTTCAATAGTACAGAGTATGTAAGTAGAAAGTTACACGGATCCCTTGGGTGCACTTTCTCTTTTTGTGCAGTCTTGCTTAAAACCTTGCTCTTGGTTGTTGAGACGGGCAGCCTTGCCCAAGGTCATATATTAACCGGAGTATATTGTGAGATGGCTGTCTGAGATGTCAACATACGTTATATATATATTACAAAAATGAATTATATACATGACACCAAAAAAGACATTATATTAAAACAATCATAGCTGTAGTGTTCATATTTTGCTTGTTATATACATTATACAGAATACATAATAATCACAACAGTTACACGGTTTCCTTATCAGACTAATTCTATTTGTACCAGAGGTTTATGTTGCATTTTCTTAGTTACTGGAAATAGAGTAAGTTCACTTTTTCTCAAAACATACTATGAGGTGTTTTGTCATCTGTTGCTGACTTAGCCTGTAATCCGATGGTTCTAAACCAGAACAGACTTTAGTAGCAGATGCTGCAAATAAACCACAGTCAATAACTCTAGTTTTTGTGTTACATTTGTGGTTATATATTCTGTTACATCCCCATGCAAGTTTTGTGGCACTATCTTTGTCTGTGGCGGTCATGCACTAGATGATTGCATGTTGTTGCATAGATGTACACTTCCCCAACCTTAACGGCAGAAACAATCCAATGATGTATAGATTTTCTTTTTTTTTTTTTTTTTTTTTTTGGGGGGGGGGGGGGGGATTTGCACACAGTCACAATGACTCCCAACATGTTGGTAGTGATCCTTGTTATTGTTAGTAGTATAGACTGTAACGCTTTCATCATGTAGGAAAGAGATGTCTGAGAAGTCGAGAGAAACAACATCCATACATCCAGCCACACATGTCATATATTCTGTATCCCCGCACACGTTTTGAGAGATACAATATCTGATGCTACACTGGTCTAACTGCTGGCTTAGTGGTCTTAATTGGACTAAGGGCCAAGCATAACTTGTCTGTTTTGGCCCGGGAAAGCATAGGAATAACAGTCGGGTTTGGCAAATAAAAACCAAGGGTTTGGTAATGTTAATTTATACCACATGCCCATCATTTTTATTTATCAGTTGAACTTGTCCTTTTCAGGATCATCGATTAGTTTGTCTTCTGTAGATTGTGTAGAGAACTGGGCTTAACATATAGTTTTCTGTTTGCAATTTATTTTTATGTTCAATTCAGGCCTCACATGGGGAGCAAACTCCGGACCTACTTTGTCACTCTCTCTACAGGAAAGGGAAATCTGGTGTCCCAAAATCATGCAGAAATGGTTGCATTTATCCGCTCATTTTCCCCTAGTTTTTTCACAAACAGTTTACTTAGCCTTTACACATACATATATAATATATAAGTTAATAATCTATTTAGAAAACACAAAAAGTTTCAAGGATTTTAAAGAAATTGTATCCAAGATGATGGCCAAACGAAAAAGAGGCAGAACAACAAACTGTCTCAATCACCTTCCGACCATGCACAATCTGTAAGATTTCACGGACTGTCCATAACATAAAACTCTTTTTCAAAAGATTTGGCTATCAAGGAGGCAAGCGTCAAATAGAAATGGGTACAAAGGGCAAGATATTGTATCACAATAATAAGAAATGTTACTGGCCGTTTCAAAATGGAAATATTTATTTCAAAACCCAGGCCAAGTTTGGACTACCTTGGCCATATCAAAATGACCAAATAAATATGTTGGCCATTACAAAAACCTCTCACTTGTTTTGTTAATTAGTGTTCTCAAGTCAATGGATGCATTCCAGATGAAACATTTATTATTGTGTGTTAGTGTTTAATTTAAAAGTATATTCAAATTATTTTTAAAAATAATGAACTTGTAATTGGATAATAGCTAGATTTATCTTTTGATGGTCAAAGCTTAATTATAGCAATTCACTTCATTACTTGCCTCCTAAGAAAAATCTTTTTAAACCATGGGCTTAATTCTATGTCATACCTAGTGGGAGTGTTCCACTGGGGCTAGCTTGTTGGTAACTATGGATTTTTCCAGGGTGGTCAATGTTTACAGAGTCAGTTAGGATCAGTTGTAGTTTCCCAGCTTGTTGTGGTGGATCAGCAAAATATCAGACATGATTGATATTTCACCGACCCTCCCCGACTCTACAGCCAGACTTTGGCTATGCCCACCTGGTAACCTTCCCGTTGTCAGTCTCTATAGCTTGTTAGACACACTTCCCGTCTTGTCCTATACTGTAAGTGTCTTGAAGCCCTTCCTGGCCTGTTGTGGTTTAGTGCCTGAACACCACGTCCCTACAGGCTGTAGACATAAATCAACTGTACTTGAAAGGAAACTAGTCTGGTGTAAACTTTGCCGACATGACTTGGTCACTTTCCATCAAGACGGCAAGTCTCCCAGTCTTTGACCATGGAGTCGGTAACATCTCAGCATGACAAACCGGGACCACATCACAACAAGCCATAAACAGAAACCCACAAGGCAGTTACAGCAACAGACAAACCGGGAAGTGTGTAGGACAAGCCAGCCTAATTTTACCGACCCATAGCTTGTCAGCTATGAAATGTTTGTCTATATAAAGTGAGTCAGTTTGTGCAATTCATCATTTGGTATCTGGGATCTGACGGATCACATCTGGCAACATTTTAGATAAGTCTTTTTGTTTTTCTCACAAATTAACTGGGATTTAGTGCTGAGATACAAGTTGGACAAGTTGGACTGACTTGTTTATAGGATTTTGTTTTTTTTACAAATGCTGATAAAAAAGATGGGTCCTAAAAGGTGAGAAGGAATTTGAGGAATATAGAAGTCCCACAGACATACCTGTAGAGTTTTACTTGGGGGATAGAGCTGCTGACATACAGAGGAGGGATGGGAGAGAACAGACCGACAGGGAGAAGGAGGCTCAGAGAAACAACAGCATGAGGAGAGGGAGATGGAGGAAGCCTGGAGTGAGGAAACAACACACACAAAAGAGGAGGGAATGGCAAAAGCGACCGAAAACTGAAAGGCGTGACACTGAAATGGACACAGAAGGTTGAGGAGAGGCTGGCATATCTCAATTGCAATCTAGGCCCAACAAGGGCCAATGATGGATATTTACTTAACAGATTCAGATGAAGAGGCTATTGTGGACTGTGTCAAGGATCATGAGGAGCTCTATGATAAGACCAACGAGCACCTTAAGGACAAGGACAGGGGGGAATGCTTGTGGGAGAGGTTCACCAGCAGCCGCAAGCAGTATGACAAAGTGTGCAAGACTTTGTTTGAATCCCAAAGGGCCTGCTATGAAATATTCACCCAGTCCAAGTCTGGCCAGGCTACTAAGGAAATGACTGAGAGACAGAACTGGATTTAAGGATAAATTTAATTTATTGAAGACACACATCAGATGTAAGGGACTCGGCAATTCTTCAGCCTTCAAGTCTCTGGCACTAGGAGCCAGTGCATCCACTGCCTCAGAACACAACATCGTCAGAGGTTCAACTAACAAGCATAGTATGGAGATCAGCATGCGATCGGACACAACAATACAGCCTTCAGGTACAAGGCCAGCGCAGTTTCCCAGTGTTCAACAGTCGACCAAGGATCAGTCACCTTTTCTTGAGCCAAGCAAGGAGACTACCTGCCATCTGGGGTTGAGGCTTTAGACGAAAGAGACTTTCAAACATTCAGAAAAAGGACCTGTCAGCCCTGGCAACCCCAACAACCAACACTTTCTAGGAGCCCCAGTGCCATTCCTCATATGCGCCACAGACCTTTCAACAGCCGCAGCAACCAGCACCAGCTGGTAGGAATACATCTTAACTATTCCAGCGACTCAAATGCCAGCAAGCCAGGTCATCAAACCTACTCAGCAAAGCCAAGTGGCACCCAGAGGGCAGCCGAGTAGTTGACAAGCAATAATCCAGGTCTTCAAGACTGCTTACTTTCACACTGATCCCAACAAAGTACTGTCAGTTGCCTTTGCCACAGGCAAAGAAAGTTCAGACAACATATTAGGACTCTGTAGCTCTTTGGGGAATCTACAGTCATTCATGAGCTATCAGCAGATCTATACAGCTCAACTATTTTCACCAAGTGACCCACATCAACAAGCCTCCTCTTCTCCAACCACCACCACCAGCAAGACCCTCAGCAGCAGCCCCAGCAACAGCCTCCCAGCAGTCATCTGAGCACAAGCAGACGACTGCCATCAAATTTATAAGTCCTTCTCAATACCACCCGAATCTTCCAAAAAAAATTAATAGCTGGCTGTTTGGCAAAAATCCCCAAACAAGAAGCATTACACAACCCCACACCAAACACATGACCCCCAAACACAAACAAACAACAATATGAGTGAGTGAGTGAGTGAGTGAGTGAGTGGGTGAGTGAGTGAGTGAGTGAGTGGGTGAGTGAGTGAGTGAGTGAGTGAGTGAGTGAGTGAGTGAGTGAGTGAGTGAGTGAGTGAGTGAGTGAATAAAAGTTCTTGGCATAATTGGGTAGTCCTGGAAAGGACTGATAGATTCCGCTTCTTCTGTCCCCAGGGTAGCTCCCATCTCAGATCCTGTCCTCCTGCCCAGTCAGTGCACCAAGATGATTGAAGTAATCATTCAGTAGGTCTCGCTGATGTTTGGTCTCCCTCTAAGGATTCCTGTAGTTGTAATCTGGCACATACATCCCCTGTTCATTTGTAGGGCTGCTAAATCATTTGCTGGGGTGGGTGCCCTGTCTGCTCAGCCCAGGTGTATCCTCAGCATGTTGTGCAACCCCACACATGTCAAACAAAGTCTCTGACAACTTTCGGCCTTTGCTCCATTGTGCCCAGTAGTACCTTGAATATGCTTCCGCCTCTGGAGATCATGTAGTTTACTATTCTCTCTTCCCTTGAAAGTTGTATTCTGCTGTAGGGATTCACCACCCGTGGCACCAAGACAAAGGTATCATCACCCAGCAAGAAATAGTGCAAATCTGGTAGGCCATGCAAAAAGAAAACAGAAATCGGCTATTGCAGTCTGAGGAAATCTGTTATTAGTCCCAGGAAATCTGGGTCACCCATTATTTATGTTTTTTTCAATCCTTTGGTAATTAACAACAATTAATGCCCCTGTTTCACCAAAGGATTAAGCCCTGATTGCTCCCGCAACCCTTAATCCTTGAGAGTCTGTGCAAAAACATGAATAATGGATGGGAAAATGGAATTGAGATCCAGTTCTGCGATTGTTCTAAGGAAGCCTCAGACCTCCTCAGACAATTCATGATCGTTCCCTGACTAAGAGGCGATTAAGCCATGATTGTGATATGATTCAATACCGATCCTGTCTGGGACATGCTCACTCCTCAGACTTCCTGGGACTAATAACAGATTTCCTCAGACACCTATGGCCGATTTTTGTTTTTTCTTTTCCATGGTGGGTCGGGGATAGATCTGGGATTAAGTCCAGACCTCATGGGTCTAAAACAAAGCCGACCTGGCATTAATAGTCACAGGAAGTCGTAGACAACATTAGATTGTGTAAATTAGGGTCTCAGGAAGTCTGAGACTGGAATATTTGTGAGTAGGGGCATATGTGGATCGGTTACAGTTGTGAAAAATATATTTGATTTTCAAACCGACCAAAACAGATTCAAGCAGACTTTCTGGGACTCAACATTTTAATGCCCCTGTTCTACCAAAGGACTAAGCCCCGATCCTGTCCGCAACCCTTAATCGTGGACAGTCGGTGAAAAAAAAAGGAAAAATGGGCGGGAATACTGAATCGGTATTAAAGCCTGGGATTAAGTTCAGATCGGCCTCAGGAAGCCTGAGTAGGCCCCAGGTGGCCCCACACAGTCCCCGACTGTTCTGCGACTAAAAACTGATTAAGCCATTTTTCTGGTTGGTTTGAACCACGATCTTGTCGTACACATTCCGACTGGTCCCAGGACACCTCAGGCCTCCTGGGACTAAGTCCCGACTAACCCCTGATTAAGTCCCGGCTTCCTCAGGCGTCCTGAGGCCTCCTCAGTGTTCCCCAGACCAAGATGGCCGATTCTTGTTTTGCAAAAAAAAACTGGATTTTCTGGGTATATATATATAAATTCCGGGATGTAATTATCATTACTTTTCTAGGAACACAGCAGGATGCCACCTTTCAATGGAAGACAGCTTCAGCACCAATTTAGGTGTTGGTTGTTGGCAGTATCCCGACCCTCTGTGACTCTTTGGTAATAGTGGCTGATCTCTTAGGTAGTACTTGACGTCTATGAGTGTTCTTTACTGCTTCAATGTCTCTAAAAATCCTGCCCTTGAGGTCCTCAAACTCCTATTGGGTCATTTTTTCAGCCTCGGATGCCACGTAGTCAAAGAAGGGCTGCCTGTCTGACTTCTGCTGCAGGAAACCTGATCTGGTCAAAGTGCTCGAGTATCTTGGAATCTGTAGAAACTGGTGTAGATGTAAGTATTGGTTGACTCCTACTCTCCCTCAGGACACTGGACTCAAGATGTTCTGTATCAGTAGCAGATCCACGAGATTCTTCATGCTTGTTGGTGTTGGGACTGGCCTTGAACCTAGAGCTTCTGTTGGCCCCCTTGCATCTGATGTGGGTCTTAAGGAAACCCATCTGCTGGTAGACCCAGGACTGTCTCTTGGTCATCTCCCTTGGGGCTTGGCCAGACTGTTGCTTGCACAGCTTGCCATAACGAATTCTCTGGGACTCAAATCACCTTCTGACATCAAAGGGCTGGAGCTTCAGTTCTGCAGAGATTTCTGCCCAGAGAGCCTCCTTCCTCTGTCTGTCATGGAAACGTCCATGCTCCTTGTCATACAGCTCTGGGTGCTCCGTCACAAACTCTACAATGGCATTTTCTTGGCTGTCAGTGAATGTAGCACAAACCCTGGCTCTCTTGGCTGCTGAGTGGCACTCTGATTCTTCCTCACACCTCTCATCTTCTTCGCAAGCTTCCTCAGTAACTTCTAAACCTTCCTCTGTATCCTCTATCCTCTTCTGTCTCTTCTGTCCCCTCCTCTGTCCTCTCCTCCATCCTTTCCTCTGTCCTCTCATCCAACTCTCCACCTTCCTTCTTCCTCTCCTCTTGTCTCTCCTCCATCTTCTTCTTTCCTCTCTTTTCTCCTTTCTCTTTCCTCATAACTCCAATGAATATCAAAAAAAGTAAAAAAACTGAAATGTGTCGCCTAGCTGTTAAATTTGCCCTAAGCTCAAGTAAAATGTAAAATGTAAAAAAAACTGAAAACCCCTAGCAGAAAGTGGCATACGTTTCTCAGTAGCCAACCAGTCTAAACACAGAAAGCATGTGCGCAGTCGTTTATATAGTCTCAGACCCCGCCCCCATTGCCTCTTTTTGCTTTCAAGCGTGTGGAAAAGAGTCGGTACTTAATCGGTACTTAGTCCCAGGCCACCTTGGGGCATCCTCAGACCGTCGCAAACTAAATTTGTGTGGTCCCAGGTGGCCTGAGGAGGCCGGCTTGGATTAGTTTGGATCGGCTTCTCTTAGTTGGGGCTTAGTCTCAGATCCAGATTTCTTGACCACCTGAGATGGTCTGAGGCTTCCTGGGACTAATGAAACCGATTCTTTTTTCACATGCATGAAACTTCAAAGATCTGTTATGAGTTGGGGACTGACAACAGGCTTCCTGGGACTAAGCTAGGGACGCCTGGGACTAAGGGTCGCAGGAGGCCTGAGACAACATAGGACTGTGTAAATTTGGGTCTGAGGAGGCCTGAGGAAGCCTGAGACTTGACATTTTGTTAACGATGGGAAATAAGAATCGGTTTGGGTCGTGAGAAATATCAAACATGTTTTTCTCACGGCCCCAACCGACAACTACTGATCCATACAGAACGCCTGGGACTAAGCGAATTTTTGAAACCGACTACAAAAAAACCTTAATCGGGAAGCTTAGTCGTGTGGTGGAACACCCACATTAGGAAACCGATTCCAAAAATTCCTTAATCGGGAGCCTTAGTCATGTGGTGGAGCAGGGGCAATACTCACTTCACTACCTAAGAAATACTTTTTAAAGTCAAAGGGCCCAACTGAAGATCACTGTTTATTTTAATTACTCACTTCACTGATTGCCTACTCATTCTATTCTATTCTATTCTGTACTTTTATAGAGCTTAATCTCTGCAAGGCAGACTCTAAGGCGCAACACCAAAAATCAAGTTTAAGAAATCATCTGTCCATAGCCGTTGCCAAGTCCATTACCACGGAGACGTCGGATAGAGTGTATGCTAAGGTGGGAATGCCTTGTGGAAGAGATATGATTTTAACCTTTTCCTGAAACAGGTGAGAGTTGGGGCAGAACGTACCTCATTAGGCAAATGATTCCAGACTGTGGGGGCATCAAAAGCAAAGCTGTGGCCAAAGTGATTTTTGGATTTATGTACAGATGGACAGAATTGAGGAACCTCCAGGAACCTTTTATCTGGATGGTTGTATCTTGTACTATATCTTCCGCAACGAGTGGGCAGAAGAGGACCAAAGTAACTGGGATGACCACTGTGAAGAAACTTATAAACTAGAGTGGCAGTTTTGAAGATACAGCGAGATTCAACTGGGAGCCAATGGAGTCGTTTGAGAATAGGAGATGCCCGCGTGTATTTGTTACAGTTTGTGACAATCCTGGCAAGTGTATTTTGAATACACTGTAGTTTACGCATATTGAGAATGGACAGACTCCTGAAGAGAGAGTTGCAGTAATCAAGGCGACTGCTCACCAAGGCATTAGCTGCCAGGATAGCAGCCTCATCAGTCAAGTGCTTTCTAACCCGCCTGAGATCACAAATTTGAATGAAGCATGTCTTACAAATATTGCGGACATGGTTAGCAAAGGAAAAATTAGCATCAAACCAGACACCAAGGTTCTTAACAACAACTGCAGGATGCATGAAATTACCAAATATCTTAACTGGGAGATAGGGATCTAATTTTTTGAGTTGTGCATGGGATCCAAAGATGATAAACTCTGTTTTGTCAGGATTTAGTTTGAGCATACTTGACGACATCCATTTTTGAACATCCAGAAGACAAGAATTCAGTTTGTTAAAAGCCAGGGCTGCATTTTTGTGAGAGATATGAATAAACAACTGCGTGTTGTCTGCATAAAAGTGGTATTTGATGTCAGGATGCGTTCCAATAACCTTACTCAAAGGAGTGGTGTATAAGGAGAACAGCAGAGGACCAAGGACGGAGCCTTGTGGTACTCCAAACAACAGCTCATGCAAATCAGAGAGGGTCGACCCAATTTTAATTGCCTGGAAACGATGGCTGAGATAGGACATGAGCCACTTCAAGGCTGTGCCAGACACACCAAACCATGATTTAAGACAATTAAGAAGAGTCGGGTGGTCAATTGTGTCGAACGCAACTGACAGATCCAGTAAGACCAATGCAGTAGGCTCGCCCCGTGATAGTGAGAGATGGATCTCATTTTTGATAAGCAGCAGGGCGGTTTCTGTGGAGTGACCACTTTTGTATGCAGATTGCCTAGGATTATCAAGATTGTTACTATTGATATGTTGCATGAGCTGTTTAACAACTACACGCTCCACCAATTTTGACATGAAACATAGTCCTGATACCGGTCGATAATTTTGCAAAAATTAACCCTTTTAAATAAAAGGAAACAATAGAATATCAATCTTGTACACAACCAATTAACATAGTGCTACAAAGCTACATTTTTGTTTTAGCATTCAGTTTTGCAACAGAACTTATTGTTTACTTCGATTTTGTGTTATATTACCAAGCAATGCGGTAGCGACTTTATTAATCACATCATCACTTGCTAATCCAATATAGAATCTAAAAAGAGTGGTTCCTCATTGTTTCCTCAAAAACTAACTCTGATATCCTAACTATTGTAGTTTCCCCAGGTTATAACTTATTGTTTTGGTGATATTATGGGGGTCAAAACCATATCTGAATACACCATCTACGTACCTGATGATATGTTTGTCACCCAACATGATTTTACCACCATGCTAGAAAGTGGATACACGATATATGACCATTGAAATCATGGCTTGATGATTACAGAAGAGGAAATATTATACCAGACAGGACACTTAGTGAAAGCTTCACATTTTGATCATAAATATATGAAAAACTAGAAAGCTTGAAGTAGTTTAACTATATGGTTAAAGTGCTCGTATGTTAGGCCTAATAAATAACACAAACCTAGGACTTATTTTTGAAGTCTAAAATGATCTGCTGCATACAAAAATTCTTTAGATTTGTTTCTGTGCACAAATATGTGGTTATAAAGTGGTAACTAAGGACTTAAAATGAGATGGTCGTTTCCTATGCAGGACAGAAATAACATATATATATTCTCTATCAAATTGTCATGAACAAATAAATATAGAGTTTGATTTGATTTGACTTAATTAGATTTATTTGGGTTGACATCATGTCAGGACATTGTGTGAATCACATATAAATAAGTAGTCTTTGGGGTGGAGGTAAGCAAAGCACACCAGCCGTTTAAGACCATTCACTGTCAACCATTGGTTGTCAGAAATCAAGTCACATTTTACACATTTAAGGCTGTGATTTGAACAAATGAGCTCAGAGAGAGGAGACTTTGATTGCAGACAAAAGGGCATTCAGCACCAAGGACGACACAATACCAGGCAATACAGTATTGTCAAATAATAAAGTTACAACTTGTATACTGAACCTTGTCTTTTTATTATTATTATTATTATTATTATTATTATTGAATAGGTTTTGATGTACGCAAACCTTAGGTCTTGTCAAGCAGCTGAAGTTAATAAGTCAAAATTGTACCACCGTGTGCCTTAATCAGCTGAATTTTATTACAATTGTACCTATATATGCCACTTTCAGCTGAATTTTATTAAAATTGTACCTTTATGTGTCATAATTAGCTGAATTTGATTTATAAATGTACCTATATGTGCCACAGCCAGATATATATACAAAAAAACTTGTACACGTGTGTGCCACATTCAGTTTATGTTTGATGAAAAACAAAGCCTGAAACTTGAACTGAAGTTAAATTATGAAAAATGAACATCAGTCAATGTTTCCTGTTCACTGGCATTCACAACTTTTGTGAATATTGTCCCAGGTGTGATGAGTCACCTCACGTGATTGATTTCATTTCTGCTGGCAATTCAAGGTCAAATAATGGGTTGAATTTAATCAGAATTAAGGTCACTTGTGGATTTTGGTTCTATATGCTTACCTTTTAGTCAAAAAGCTGTACCACTTTGGACATATATTATAGTCTAATTGTTTTAGATTGAAGGATCTATTATGTTAAAATATTTGCTAGAAGACCCCAATATTGATTTTAAAGTTGAGAACAAGATAGTCTTTCAGCTGTGTAAAAACGATAACCTTGTTTTTTTTTTGCAACAATTTTACCTAATATTAAATAGTAGAGAATAAATTAATTAAGACTATTTTGTAGTCACGATTTTAACTTTTCATAAGGTCATAAAACAGTTTGAAAATTAAGTATAGCATGTTTCGTGAAGGGTTACATACAAGGTGTGAACATAAACTGATGTTCCGTCATTACAAGAACGCAAAAATGAAATGCCAGAGTTCTTAATGTTATCATGGTTTCCTTTTCAATCGACGGATTCATTGTTTAAGTAATTAAGTAAAATACCTAAAATCAGTAAAAAAAAACTACAAAAATAAATTAAGACTGTTCGTGTGTCAAAACGTTAGAATAACGGACGGGGGGGGGGGGGGCGAGTAACACGTTACTTATGTGCTGAAAATATTTTAATATTAAATAGTAATTTATCTTCAGCATTCATAAATTAATTTTGTATATTATGTATGCCCGTCCCAAATTAATCTTTCAAAATATTATAGAGCAATAACAACATAGAGTTACAGGTTAAACTCCTCCCATTTATAAATGAGGGCGGGGCTATGTTCAGATTACATATACCTGTATAGGTAGATATAAGTTATACCTGTCACCTATGACAAATCAGACTATGTGTCTTATATTGTATAATTTCAGGCGTGAAAAATAAACAGTCTTTGTGTTTAACCAGGCGTAATTCGGGTACATTTGAGGTTTATATCACTAGGTGGCAGTGTAGTATTCAAACATACACAGATTTCATCTAGGCATTTCTACCAAATTATGCAGTCTGGCTCCTTTGAAACCTAGTTAGTTATGGAGGCAAATGGCTTTTGCTGTAAATAATTGAGCTAATTTGTTTGCAGGAAAATGATTTTTCAACTGTTGTAATGGAAGTAATTGCGACATGAAAACTCTCTCAGACATGAGAGATGGGTTCTTCAGATCATAATAAGGGAAGCTGGACCTGTCATTTCCCGCGCTAAATATGCCAGCAGACGACTTTTAATAGTTGCATTAGTTTAACTTAAGATTAAATGACCCCCAGATTGACCATATTAGTAGACTGGATATGTTATTACAAAGTAAGTAAAGAAAGTTAGTTTTCTGACAATATATGTCGTAATTGTAAAAACCTATTTAACAGTTTTCACTGAAAAAATAACTTATTATATAATAGGGGAAAACCCACAACAGGCGTACCTTTTAGATTTTTAATGCATTTTATTTTATTTCTGTAATTTGTAACAACTTATACAAGAGCACTCGGGGAGGGCATACCTCCGCCAAAGCAGGTAATAGTAACTGCATGAGAAAATCCGGATTACTTTCTGTATCCAGACAGTTATCCAGATCACTCTCCAAATTTAATCCAGCAAACAGTCATGAAAATAATACTGCCTTAGCAGATATAACAAACTAAACATGTGACAAAATACCATCAATTGTATTTATTACATTTATAGTTACCGTCAATTCAATTACAGTTCTGTATCACTATTATAAAATATCTACTGTGTTGACAAATAAGTAAGTATTGTTATATGTAAATGTATTGCTTTCATTAGAATGTATTTAACTTGGACAGAAATGTATTATTAAGCCCACCTGGACTGGGTAATACCTACCATTATACAAATGTTATAGTATCAGGAGTGTCTTAGTGGTTTAGTCCCTATTGCATCTACATATTTACTAACTTAATCTATGTTACTAATATATTTAGTCTACCTTATAAACATTTTGTAATGGGAATAAAACACATTACCAATGTGTATTATTTGCATCTGTGAAACTGATAACACTGATTTTCCTTCCTTTGATAATTGAAAAGATAAAACTGGTGTTTCTGTGAGATTACATATCCTTACACAATGTCATACATTTATTAAAATTGTGACTTATATAAGAAAGATAAAAAATTCCACTCTGTAGCTACAGACATGCATGAAAAATCAATAAACAGAAAAGACTAATAAAGGCTCATAACCCAAGGGAATATATATTAAATCTTCCCAATAAACTTACACAGTTTCATCCAATAAAAATTATACATACATTGAAAATATTTTTAACAAACATACTTTCAATTAAAGCACCCCTTTATGTGACTACAAATGTGTCACTTATTAAAACTTTGGTGAACTTTCATGTTTTGACCTTCTCACCTTGATGATATGCCCCAGTGAGTAATCTCAAGTGATTTCATATATAAATCTCTCAACTGACTTACTAAAGCAGAATAAGACTGTATTTACAGCTCACTGGTTCTTAAGAATGTCTTTGATCAAATAAAGCACAAAATTCTATTCACTAGATTTGGAATGGACACTGACTTTGTGGAAGCTCCATGGGGGGAGACTCATAGCATAACAGAGACATTTTCTTAAACTATAAAATGTATGTACAAGTGAAGGGTTAACTTTAAATTTAATTTTATGTATAGAGGTCGTGTAAAAGAAAGGACATTTATCCAGAATTTATGGTTAATTTTAGGGAATTAAAAGTGTAAAATGACAATATATAATCCAAGACTGGGTTAAGATGAGCTTAACACCAGACGATATACGTTAGAATGAGAGAATTATACCTAATATTATGCAAAGAACGAGTCAGGATGTTTTACCTTCTATAAATAAAATTCGTAATTAAATAGCTTTAGTGTGAAAATGTTGGATGTTGGGTCAGTGGTACAAATGGAAGCATTCTTGAAATATTGAGTTGCCTTTTAATAACTTAACTGGAGCTGAATAGGTTAACTTTGAACAGTTTTCTGTATGTGGGCTACTACTTACTGCAGTTAATAAGTCATTCACCCTGTTTAAAGGTGTATGTAGTTACATAATAAAACTACATACATAATAATATAAATGGCTCACAAGATACGTCAACCAGTCAGATTAAAAGTGTCACAGTGAACCAATCTGTGGTTTCTACAATTGTGATCTAGTAGGTAACTAATTTTAAATCAATTTTATAGAGCTTAATCTCTCTCATGAGGAAAAGCTCTGAGGTAGATAATCTAAAACATAAATAAAATATCCATGGACAAAAGTGGACGTCAGTACCTTAGAGAAAATGCCAAATGAGAAAAAGTATAAAATGAAACTGTGTAATGATGAAACTGTGAGTGGGTATGTTTTTGCCAAGAGATAAGATTTCAGTTTCTCTCTAAAGCACAAAAAGAGAAGTGACAAAGTGAACATCATCAGGCAAATCATTCCAAATCTGTTGAGCATCACAAGTAAAGCTGAGGCCAAATTGCTTAGTAGACTTCTGTAATGGTTGAACAAACTGTGGAGCCTCAAACATGAATACCTTCTGCCTTACTCCTGCAGGTATTATACACAGTGTGTCTGGGTTTTTTTTATAAAAGTACCAAACTATTTAGAAAAACAAACATGCAGGAACTTAAACACCAGTGAATCAGTCTTGAACACAGACTGCTGTTCAATTGGCAACCAATACAGGTTCTTATGTACAGGAGTAATGTGTGAATAACTGGTAGTATTGGTGACAATTCTGGAGAGACTGTTCTAGAACATGCTAGATCAAGAATTCAAGAATTCTAGTTCAATGTCATAAGGAGGCAAATTTAATACTGGTCATGTCAGTGTCAGCTGTACAACTCAACCTTGGACATTTGGTCCTGTTAAAATTCTCTGTGCATGGTGGAGATGTTGCATTGACCTAAGGGTATACCGTGGCTATTTTCATCAAAGACAACAATACAAAAAAATTTATACTTTTTATCCATATCTCATCGAATCAGTAGGTATCAACAGCATATAACAAGGGATCACAAATAAAATGGTCACAGTCTCTCCATTTCTAGTACAATTTTGAAATTTATTCTAGCAGTTTGTTTAGTTTGAAAAGCATTCTTTCCTGAGCTTATCGCTCTAGATTCTAGGTGATCAGGGGCCGATTTCACTAAAGGACCTAAACTAAGTCCCTTTTTTGGCTAAGTCAGGGACTTAAATCTAAGACTTTGGTCTTAACTAGGTCTGGGACTTAAAATGGATTTCACAAAGGTGACTTAGCCAAGTCCAAGCTCATAATATAACCACAGTGGTTTTCTGTGCCATGTGACCTTTTATATCCTTCATTTAATGCATTTTATCTGAGGATAAGTGCTGTTTTGAAATGGAAAACCTTGTTGCCACACATAAACTTCCCAAAGGCTACTTCAGTAAGGTGTTCTGTGTAATTATACTTTTTTTACAGCCCTTTCAAATTTTCAAGTGGAGAAAAGTTTATGGCAGCCATATTTAAGTCCTCTTTACAAAATTTAAGCCCACTACCTCCCAGACTTAAGTCTAAGTCCACTGACTTAGCAAATCCATGGACTTAGCCCCTTTGTGAAATCCACTAAGTCTAAGCCCGCTGACTTAGCACATTTTTGACAGAATTTAAGACCAAAGTCTTAAACTTAAGCCCAAAACCAGGCTTAAGTCCGTTCGTGAAATCGGCCCCTGATTGATGCATAGTGGCTTTTATGGTTATCAAATTCACTTATGCTCCTGCCTCTGTGTTAGTGAATGTTCTATATGTACGTATGGACACTGCATGATTAAAAGAGCCTATAGTTGAACTTCCTAGATTATTTCCGAAAACCTAAATAACAAATGTTACCCCCCCCCCCCCCCCCCCCCCCCCCCCCCAAAAAAAAAAAAAAAAAAAAAAAACAGCAGTAAATCTTATGACAAACACTTAACTATGATGCTATAAATCACATCCAGTCAAAGATATGCCAAAGCTGCACACTGTATTCAAAGTAGACCACAATTTCATCCATACTACACAGTAAATATACATCAATGACAAGAACTGAGAGAAACACTTCAATACTTTCACATATGTTCAAACTACCACCCTGTAATATTGTGTGCAACCTTAAACTTGAGTTACAGCTGAACGCATTGTCAGTCCATCTGCATCTAAATGTGCTTTTGTTGTTGAGCTAAGAGTTAATGTAGAGTTAACAGATATAATAGATGCTCATACTATTTGGCATATTTGAGGTCCAGACATTGAGGTCAACCAGCTGGAAAAAAGGAGTTTTTGAAAGGTTTCTTGTCAATGAAAGAATCTGCCAGAATGTAGAAATGTATCTGTAGTTTTTGTAAGAATATAACGCACACACGGGGAGAAAGGCCTTGTTATATGATATGTAATGAATACACATATATATCAAAACCCCAAAACCTTTTTATTGCCTATTGTTGTTTTGACTGTAAGTGACACGATTTTTTCAATGTACACAGCTGTAAAAGCAAAGGTTTGAGAGGTATGTGTTATAAATCCAAACTCCTCTCTTTTAAGTTCATATCTTAAACTGATTTATTTCTGTGATGTTTAAATCCTTTTTTTTTTCAAAATTGTGATGTTTAAAACTTTTTTTTCAAAATTAAAATATAGCTGTAAGATGTCTCCAGTGTGCCATTAACTTACAGTAAACCATACTGAGTTTCTGATTTGTCTTAAATCTAAGGATAGCAGTATGAAATCTATTGTCTTAATGTCGTTGTGTAGATTGGAGTTAGAACCACACGCTCCAGACGACAGAAGTGCTTTTCTTATCCGCTCGCTTGTGAAGATGTATGGCCTTGTGGTTTAAAGAAAAGAGGGTGAGGGGAAGGGGGGCATTGTAAGGCAAGGGTGGCAAGTAGTTGAAGACGTGAAACTCTGGTCAGAAGAGTTCAACGTTGAAGAGGGTGGCCTCAACAAGGTGTATGTTATTGTTGAAGATCTGTAATTGGTTTTTAATTAGTTTAAGGTGAGATTTTTATCAAGTGATGAAGCATATTGTTATAATCTGAGGTATGGAGTCCATCTGGTCAATTGTTGTGGTAACTATTAAAAGCTCACATATCAATGAACAGGGGGTGTTATAATGTGTTATGGCTGTACTATATGTCACTGTGCATTAAATAATATCAAATATTAACAGGGTTCAGGATTTAACTTTCTGCCCTAAGAAAGTTTGATGAAAAAACTCCAACATTTTATATTTTTAATATATTCTAAATTATCATGAACTTAAAGAATATAAACTGTTGGTGTAATATAATATACAGGTTCATCTGACACTATTGCATTTTGATACTTTTGTGATTTTTTTACTAAAAAATAAAAAATATTTGTAAAAAACACAATAACAATCCCAGCTACTATTTGGCTGGAAGTCTTTGCCCAGATGCAAATATGGTCAAATTGGCTGTGGACCGAAAGACTCACTAATTCACTCAATTACTTAATGAATCAGTCTATCAACTCATCACACCTGCAGAGACAAATTCCTTCTGACCAATTCACTCACTAATTTATTCAACTACTTGATGAATCAGCCAGCCAACTCATCAGAGTGTCAGAGATACATGGTTCATTCTAACTCATTCCCTAACTAATTAACCCAACTACTCTGTAACTTACTTAATGTACATAAAAAACCAAAAGCAACAAAATTCCCAAACTCAAATGGAGCCCAGATTGTCATCAAGCTTTTGACCAGCCCTTTTCAGAGTAATTTAACTAGTTCCATTTCCCAAGGTCGATTAGTCTTTGCACTTCAGTCCTCTATGACCTTAAATATTTCATGTTTGTGACCTTTACCCAAGAATCCTATCCTAAATGACTACACATGTAATTGAAACTGTAGGCATTTAAAAAAGAACAGAGGTTTAAAGAAGGGAAAACAGTTACTTTATATTTCCTACTAAAACAATCCGAAATCAACCCATTAATGCAGAAAGCTCGACTAAAGATTTGATTTAAGATTTTTTAGAAATCCTACACTTAAACTTCTAGTTTCTGTAACAATATGTCTTTTGACAGTTTTAATACAAAATATATTCTACAAGGTAATCTTAACCTTAACTCAGATGAATTATTTTATTAGAATATTGAAAGAATTTTTTCAAAGGGAACTATTTTTCACAATATTATCTTTACATACAATAGCAATTTCACGACCTACTTCTTGGCACGCTACAGTAATTTCTTAACTAATCGCTTGTAAAGAGAATATTTTTTATTTCAACAAACTCTGTCCTTAAATGTGTCATGTCAAAATATTAATCTAATCATTGTGAGGTGAGTTCTTGATGTCATGTTAGTTACTTTGACATCGAATACATTGCAAAGTATCACTCGCTCATGTCATCATAAAGGGGATTTCAACGACCATATTTGGAAGGAAATGTTAAGCGATTAAATCAATCTGACACTATTGTTGGACATAATCAGTTTCTACTTAACCAAAACACTTTCTGAATGTTGTTGTCAATATTAAACATATTTGTCTGAATTTAAATGTGCACGGGACATTCCAAATTAGACAGGGAAGTGGCTGAAAGTAGATATAGTTCATATTTTAAGTTAGATTATGCTTGAAACAGAGATTAATGTAGTTCTGGCATGCTTGAATGTATCATTAAAGTTAAACATGGACACTCTAACAGCAGCTTCCCTGAAGTATCAAGATAATCTTGAAAAGTGACTTTTACTTGACTTGAAGCAGTCAGATTAAGGGTTCGAACCATAATAGTGTAACAAATTTTAAAATATCCTGGCAAACTTTTCTTACATATCAGCAAGTAAGGTAATGATACACTTTATCTAGCAATATGACACTTTTTAAGTGAGGCTATATCGAGGTACCTTTTTGGTTCTCAGGGATGTTAACTGTGAAAAATGATGGTATACTCTAGGTTAATTTTTTAATTTATTTATGTTTTTTTTTTTTGTGTGTGTGATAATTAATGTAGAATGGACCGCATATCCATTACGCCAGATAAAAACCAAACTCACCTAATGTGGATAAAGTTTGGACTTTAAGAAGCACATCCAAATAAACCAGACCCAATTTTGGTGTGTCGGATAAAATAATTTGCACAAACACACTTAAGTCAAAAAGATTGAGAAAAGATAAAACTTTAGTCGTTAAGCAAAACATATCAATGTCTAAAACCTTGAAACAAACAAAAAACTTGAGAGTTTTAACATATATTAATTTAAATACTTTCTCAGTTATACATGTTACAACCCGATGAAAATATGAGCTTAAAATACACCCTCTTTCAGAAACAACTTTTGTCTTCTTGATGCAATAAGGGGCCCTATAAATACACCCATTTCTGAAACCTTAAAACAAAGGCCAAATTTGTATCCCAAATAAAATACCCAAAATTTTGTGTAGTGGAAGTTAAGGTAGATATGTTGGAGCCCAACTTAGGAGTCAGTCCATCTTAAGATGGGCTAAGCCCATCTTAAGATGGGCTAGAACATATTAGCCCAACTTAAGATAAGTGAACTCAGGAATGATTTTAAAACTAAAATTTAATATTAAGCAGCTATTTTAATATTAATTTATTATGTCACACTCCACTGGTGGTTTTAATCATGAAATTGAATATAACTGTTGAGCGCCAACTCGCGATCGGGAACATCTCGAGATTGTCCTTGCCCAAACTCAAGATCTTGAGTTTGGGCAAACATCTCGAGATGGGACTCCCATCTCGAGATTGGGCTGCACAAACTTAAGATATTTGTCTGGGGCTGTGATTTGCTAATCAGCTGTGGTCTCCTGTTCTCTGATTGGCTGTATATAATTACTGAGCTTTAGGGTAAATATCAATCCACATAGATGAACATGTAAATATGAGAATTCTAAAGTGCAATTAATAATCTACAGATGGGGGGGGGGCGTCTTACACACACAAACAAGTATAGAAGTGCAATTCAAAATCAAAGGAAAGTACATCACACAAATAAGGCTTTTAATTTTTTTGTTAATATGAGGATGCAGTGCTACAAAACAAAAGAAACCATTGTACAAGTGCAATTGATAATGTTCAAAATGGGGTATCTGGCACCAACAACAAGTATAGAAGTGCAATTCAAGATCTAAGGGAAGCACATCACACAAATAATACCCTTTAATTATAAAATCAAAGACCTTTCTACAAAAATATACAATACATCTGACAAAAATTCTATCAAGTGCAATTGGTAATCTAGGGAAAGTGATTTTAGCTAAAGGATATTGCTTAAGTATTATATTAATATATTATATCAACTTATCTTAAGTTTGTGCAGCCCAATCTCGAGATGTTCTGCCCAATCTCGAGATGTTTGCCCAAACTCAAGATCTTGAGTTTGGGCAAGGACAATCTCGAGATGTTCCCGATCGCGAGTTGGGGCCTAACATAACCATGCTAGTTTATTTAAATACTTATATTACAATTATACAGTATATGTTTGTGAAATATTATTTAAGATTTGTTGTGCTTATCTCATCTGAAGATTTGGTAACAGATATTAGCCCAACTTATAATTTGCACACATAGTTTTTATCTTTGAAATTTAAATATTATTTACTTATTTTTCTACTTAAATGTTACTTCTTATCTTTACCTCATTATGCATTGATAGTATTAATGTTAATTCCCTTATTGTTTCAAGACACTGCCTCAGATATACTCTGGTCTTGAACAAGCACACCCACTTAATTTAGAGTCGAGAGATGCACTGGGAACACCACTGTTCCCAAGGTCAAAGTTGGGTTTTATACTGTTCAACAGCCAGCAACAATTCTTGAAAAATATGTTCATAATATGTCACACCATAATGATAAAGTAATACTTAATCTAATTAATGATTTATGGGAAGAGAGAAACAGAAAAATTATCTGCCTAAATTCTATACTATTCTGTACTTTTATAACACTTAATTTCTGCCAAGGCAGACTGTAAGGAGCAATACCAAGTCCAATTCAGTAATCATCATTCCATAGACATAACCCTTTTTAATACCACGGAGATGCCAGATAGTTGAAATGTTAAGGTAGAAAAGCCTTTTTAAAGAGATAAGTTTTTACCTTTTTTCTAAAACAGGCAAGAGTAGGGGCAGAACAAATAGCATCAGGCAAATCATTCCAAAATGTGGGTGCATCAAAAGGAAAACTGTGACCGAAGTGGGTTTTTTTATTTGTGTACAGATCGGTAGAATTGAGGAACTTCCAGGAACCTTTTATCTGGATGGTTATATCTTGTGCCATATCTTCCACACAATGAATAGACAAAAGAGGATCGAATAGCTTGGGTGACCACTGTGAAGAACATTATAAACCAAAGTGGCAGTTTTGAAAATACAGCAAAATTCAACAGGCAACCAATGGAGTTGTTTAAGAGGATATGCCCGTGATTATCTATTGCACTTTGTGACAATCATACCCAGAGTGGTTTGAATACACTGTAGTTTGCGCCTGTTGAAATTGGACAGACTTCTGAAAAGAGTGTTGCTGTAGTCCAGATGACTACTCACCAGGGCATTTGCCACAATATCAGCCTCATCCACTCAGATACTGTCTGACACACATTTGATATGAAGCAAGTCTTACAAATATTGCAGACATAATCAGCAAAGGAAAAATTACCATCAAACCAGACACTGAGGTAAATGCATGTAAGTTTGCCAGTTTCATAATTTGAGGTGACTTATGTATTTTATGTGCTTTTATACTACATGTCCCAGTAATAAATGAATAAATAAAATAGAATAAAAGTATTGTGCAAAGTCAAACATACTCCATATTATACCCTGTAGAAAGGTTAAATTTAGTCCAAAATGTCCTAAACCCAATGCACTCTCGTAATACACCACAGAAACCACTATCCCCTGTAATTCAGTTTAATAGGTCATGGGTCAAACTAAGAGATACCAAACGTACCCAATATATTCAGACCAGCTTTGTTTAAATGATCTTTTTGGCACCAGGGATATTACTTGTCCGGTACAGTTTTAGCTAAAGATATTTGAGAAAACGTTTTTCATGTTGGTTTTAAGTTATCCCTACGTCATATGGTGTAGTAAAGAGTTAGCTGGACTGTTGATCAGAAGGTCTCTTGGTCAATTCCAGTGGAAAATATGTGTGTGAATCCCAAAAATGATGAGTTATGTCTACATTTTTAATGATTATCCAATTTGAGAAATTACACTTGCTTATAGCATATTTCAAGAATTGCCTGAGTCTAAAATATGTTATTTATGAAGTGAGAACATTGTGTCCACAAGCCTTCCTTTGTAACATTATTATACTGGGGATTAGTTTCTATTACTTTTTGTCAGATGTACTGACACATTTGTATTTTACTTTTTTGTATTGTCATGTATAACAACGAATAGTTCAACTATTCAAATAAAGAAAGAAAAAATCAAAGAATAAGAAAAGTCTCTGTACAATCACAAAAATCAATACCAAAATGAAAGTACCCTGGTTATTTATTAACAAGAGTCTACAGCCTCGTTTTGACTGCTTACAAGTGGCAAGGATATCTCAGTTTGTTACTGGGCTGACAATGCAGTCTATTGTTTAGCTGTGGGTCCTGCTATCTCCATGTCAGGATGATATAAATGATGATTATATCACAGGCTATCTTCATGTGTCACTACTTTATCACGTGACCTCTGACATC
The DNA here is from genome assembly GCA_964017235.1 of Sabellastarte sp. h YS-2021. NCBI lineage: Eukaryota > Metazoa > Annelida > Polychaeta > Sabellida > Sabellidae > Sabellastarte > Sabellastarte sp. h YS-2021. The sequence continues at coordinate 119,028,939 of OZ024928.1, forward strand.
TCAAAGTAAGCAAGTAGAGATTTATCCTGGAGGACAGAACTCCTTTTCTTTGCAAAGCACTTCAAAAGTCTCCTTCAGAATTTTTTCTCAAACATGTTTAAGGATTCTGGTTTTTATTCGATTTAAGATCACCCGTTGTATGGCTAGGCTTAATTTCCACATCAAATTGTATTTTGCCTTATAACAGATCAATTAAAAATACTAGCAAAAGAATTAAACATATAACATTGGTCTTTTGGGAAAGATGCAATTACAGAAAGTATCTATTTTGATTTTAATTTGCACATCATACTTTTTGGATCTTAAGAACCTATTTATCATGTTGTCCAAAGTCAGATCTTATGCATTCAAGTATCAGTAAATTATGGAAATATACTATTAAATTCATAGTAAAGTTGTCTGTGGAAAGAATTAACACTTAATATATTCTTACAAAGAGAAAGAAAGAAATTATCACTTTCTTTAATCATTAAGTTACTTTGAACAATTGACAAACTTATATTTGTGTACAAACAGAGATATTTTAGTCTGTGATCATATTTTAACGCCCTTGATAAGAGCATACAACCGTGTCTCAATGTTTGTGAACTACACTTAATTTAATATTTGTACATTATTAAAACACATTTATATTATTCCAGAACATTATATTCTTATGATTCTCTGATATTTCACACGAAAATAGATAGTAATTATTATTTGACTAAAATAAAAATAATGTGATAAAATACTTTAAGGCAAATCAATTTCGACTTCATTCATCAGTCTAAGTCAAAATTTGAAAAATTGACATGTTTATCCTTAGAGTGTGTACCTTGAAGCGATGACTTTTATAACCTTGTCACCATCTATATCCCAACATACAAACCATCATTGTCTCTGTGTACCTTTTGAAAATATTCAAATGACTTTCAAGAGCAGGTACCACGTGATCTAACTTTAATACACTGTTGTTTTTTCTTGTCCAATCACAAAGTATGTTGAGTCTTTGAACTAACAGACTAATATGTTAATTTAAATTCTCTCGATTATATATTCATAAGAAGTAAGTTAAAGTCAATAAAATGTTCTGAAATAAATAATCAATTTTTTATTGTGTTTGCACCATTGCATATGACGAATCATGATTAAAATTTGAAAATAATGAACAGTGTAATATGTAATCACAAATCAATTTCACTGTTCTATGGCTCAACAGTAAAACTTTAAATCAGAGCATCGAATAAACATTATAACTGCATCTTTCATGTGAGGCTGGCAATTTACTTGATTCAATTGGATCAGGATGTTACATCCTGAAATAATATTGTGATAATTTCTCTAAAATTACAACTCTGAGGTTTTGTCCAGCCCCCTTGGAACTAATCCCAGGTTTTTCCTATTGGTCATATTTGACGGATTTTTTGTCTTCGTACGTGTTGTCCTCTGGGATTTTGTACGCCATTCAAAATATAATGTATGTAACTAAATTGGAAAAGGTTGTGCCCCTTTTGAAGAGATTTCATGCTTTGTGCTGTTTTTCGACCATACCAAGATTTGACATGTTACTATTGATATATAGTCTTCCCAAAATAAAATAAAAATCCATTGATAACTTGTGTAGCTGCAATGATAGAAATAAGCAACATGGTACAGCAGTATTGTGTTACATTATTCTATTGTTAAAATACAAGACAAATATAACATGATTTAGAGTGGCCAGTTGAAATGATTGAAGTAATTAGACTCGGTCTATGTCATGTGATAATGGCTGTTTGGGGTCACCAAATCAGGCCAAACTAAAGATATGCCACCACTTAAAAGCATACTCACGTTGAACATTAGTTGGGAAACCTGTCACTGAGAACTTTACCAGTATCATAGGTTCATAGTAATACCTGTTTGTGTATTACTTGATAACCTACCCTTAAGACATCTTTAAGTGTATCAAACACTTTGTCATATTCCTTAAACGTACAATATATAATAAACTGTTCCATAATGTAGTCATCAGGTGGACCATCAAAATACCAGAGATGCATAGCAACTGAAATATCTTTATCACAAAAGAATTTTAGTAATTATATAAATTATATATCAGACTAAAACGTGCTGATAGTGAAGTTCATTTTGTTTTTTAATGGCATGCATATATTGTAGTAGGGCTGAAGTGGGTCCAACAATTTTATTCAATCTTTTTATTTATTTATGCTATATTTAAGTTTTGCTGTTACCCTCACTAGACTAACTTCACACAACTCCAAGGTCAAAGGTCAAATTTGACTGTTTTAAAATTATGTCAACAGCATCAATTATTTCAACTGCTATGGTGATATCAGGTCTTCAGTGTATCCCGTTTATTCTAATGAGCTTAATGACAGTCCCTGACTGAAGGTCTCATTTCATCACTTGAGTCCCAACTGTGTAGTCCTGGGTTCTATTTCAGCTGATGGCAAAAGACAGTTATGTTATTTGCCATTTTGAAACTATTGGCCATTTCGAAACGGTCAAACTAACCTATTGGCCATTTCAAATCTATCTCACTTGTTTTAGTCATCCTGTATTTTTCAAGCTAGTGGTTGTATTTCAGATGGAACCTTTATTACACCATTCAATTGAGAATTATAAATATGTTTGAAATCAGTTTAATACGTTCAAAATGAATGATTAACTGTCATTTATTATCCACCACGCGACGTATTTGCCCTAAATACGGGGAAATACAGACCGGGATGTATTTTTTTTGTATACACCGGCGCCCCGGTACTATGGATAATGAGTGTGAATAACTTCCGGTTTTTCAACAATATCTCGGAAAGTATGCAACTTACAAATATGTATAATATGTCATTAGAAAGGTGTTATTGTAGCGCTTCTGCTGATGTATGTTGCATAAAAATCCATGCAGAAATGACTGAGATATTGCAAGTTAAAGATTGAAGTTTTTACATTCAGTGTTGCTCATGCTTTTTGACAGTCTGTTTCACGTTTTCTCATAAACTATTCATATTATTTGACCCATAAATCGCACAAAATGGTGGATAATAAAAGTAAAACACCCCTCATCAGACATATACAGAAAAAATATATCACTCATGAAGATTAACAATATAATACTCGTGCTACGCACTCGTATAATATTGCTATCTTCATTCGTGATATATTTTTTCTGTATATGTCATTCGGGACGTTTTCCTATTTTATACGTCTTAGTGAATATTTACAAGAATAATGCAGGAATTTATATATGATAAGTATCAAAATGACACCTTTTAAACAGCTAATATATGCAATATGTGAAGTTAAGTGATACAGCTTCATAAATTTTCAATTTAAAAAGGTATGAATTTGTAGCTGGTTACAACTGGTTTTAGTACTCTGTTGTTAATAACTTAACAATCCACCCCAAAATACCACAATATGTAGTTTGTCTATCTTTAAACTTTAGGAGTACGTCTTATTGTGAGATCTTACTTTTATGTTCATTTGTTTCTCCCTTAAAAGTGATCATGCATTTCACTCATCCGTAAGCAAAACAAATCAAAATGAAACAATCAGTACAAATCTAATTAAGAAATCACCAAAACTAGTGGCAAACAAATCAGCATCAAAGAAAATAGGTTTATTTACCATGCCAAGTTAGGTTTGAAATTGTCAGGAAATTTGTAAAAGTTCTTCTTCATGTTCGTGCCCCACATTCAAAAGGGATATGTAAATAATGCTAGTTATACCAGTACCCCAAAGTCTTTCATATATCATATACCTATAACTACAAACTCAGACCAGAGACCTAATTCCTTATTCACATCATCGCCATGTTATTTTGTTTAAAAATAATGGTTAATAGGATCAGACTGTTAATTATATCCTTATATCTAAATGTTAGACCATATATGACGTTTCGAAAATGCAATTCCATTGGTTATTCTTTATCTTATTTATTTAATTACACTAAATTTGACCAATTTGGAGTTTGAAACCAACAAAACATGTTATCGTTAGTAGTACCAGGTATCAGTCCAGGTTTTGTCACCTAGGTATTTATCAATAACTAGTTTTTGTGTTCACTGACAGCACTTGTTAATGGGATCTCTCTTTCAAGCAGATCACAAAATACTGCTGGTTACAAATGGCCACTCTTGATACTTATGTGGAGCAGCATTGATGGATGACAGGCTAGCAGCATTGTTAGTCAATAAAATGTAATCACTTTCAGGTAAATTCGATTAAATAGAGGACTTAGTATATAAAATACCACTGCTTAGAGAGGGAGGGATTTTGTTTATCATGGGGTCAGCTGCACTTAAAATATACTTACTCAAAAACAAAGGAAAGCAAGTTTTATAAAGAGTAAATTCCAATATATCTTGCAATATTACTGTGTTGATATGTACATTACGTGGCACTTGCCTTGTACATGGTTATACCTAGGTCACATTGTTCTATACTGACCTCATGAGCTGCATACAAATACAAAATATTTAACTCATCTGTCTAAATGGTGGTAAGACATTTTAGTTAAACATCCGACTTTAGTCATGTCATATCCATTTGGCTTTTTGCATATTTATTGTCTTAAGTCAGGATTTGTATTTGGGTAGAATAAAAGGTTTAAGAAACCTGTCCTGAGCTCTCATGTGCTAAACTAGAATATACACTATAGCATGGTGAAGGGGTAGGCGGAATGGCTATATAGGGTGGCTCATTTGTAAACGCGCAGTACTCACATAAGAGGTCCATTATATTAACAGAGCCTCACACACAGCATAGAACAGTGTGAAAAGGCCTTTAGGCTGTTCATTAAGGCACCAAGGTTTCACCCTGGAGTGGGCGATTCTCACTTCCCTTTGACTCTTCAACTCTGGTCTCCTGCTAGTTTTCAGCAATATTGTTTAATCATATACATGTAATATGCAGCTAAAGTACAGGTATAAGTTATTTTGCAGGACAATGGTGATAACAGATGAGTTACCACTTTACTCTCCTTAAGTTTATAGATTGTCAGTTTGGTCAAATTAATGATGCATTTGGTTGTGCTTGTTACAAAGCAAGATCTGATGCTGTGACATTTCTTTAATTTGAACCATTTATCAGAATTGGCAGCAATAAATAATTGAAATGACCTTGGTCTGAGCATTAAAACACTTAAGAGGACCACTTGCCTTGGTTCAAATTGTTGTGAAGAATTGAAATTTTCTTGTAATGGCAAGAGGCTTAAATTAACAGGCCACTTTCATATCATGCAAGCTATAGATCTGTGTCATTGATACAAGTCATTTCCTATTTGAATTTGATGATGATTTGATGGGAAACTGAAATGATCTGTAAATACCAAAATCTACATAAATGTATATACAGTAAACTTAAAAAGTGAAAAGATACAGTGTAGTGTTGTATTTTTTAAAAGTATGTTCATTTAAAATTGGAAAAGAAAAAAAACTACTCATTATTTTATATCATTTTAATGATTTAACAATATATACAAAAATCATTTATTGAACACAACTGTGATTTTAATTAAAGTCATTCAAATTTAACACTAAAATTAAAATGATACACACTCGTTTATATACACATAGAAACAACAATTGCATTTTAGATATTTAGGAAAAACACTTTGTTCATATATTCATATTAACATAATGTTAACAAAACAATGTTTGAGCTAACAGAAAAAAATATCACATTGCAATGAAAACTGAAAAAACCTATCTAAAACACTCTGTTATACATTTACCAAAAATAAATCTCTGAAAAAAAATCCATGTCACTTTATAAGCATGGCAAAGTGCAGCCATATTGTTGTGTGTCACATAACTGCCCTGCCATTACACATACATTTACAAAATCTAGTCATTTCATAAATCATGATAACAGGTTGTTGTACAACCTTTTAAGTAAATCTACAACAGCACATACCACACTTAAATGAAGCATAGCAAGTATTGATTACGTAAAAAAACCATGTGACATAGTAAAAGGATAAAATTACAATATAATGACTGGTACATTTTGGAATAGCAAAATAAACAAATAATTGCTGTAATATTAGACACCAGTGTTATTAAAACCACACTCAATCAATGGAACAGGCTTTAAAGGCACTATGATGAATAAAGAACACTTGATATAGATTTGAACATTATTATAGCAAGTCTTATGAACTATAGTGTAGAAATGCAGTATCATAGCTACTATTGCTATTCCAAACCATCTCCCTTCCCAGTCAAAATGATCATTTGGAAAACAATTGTTTTTACATTACAATACTTACATTAATTACCACTTTGAAAAGAAGAAACTGTAGCAAAGTCAAAGAAATACAAACAAAACAAATTTACAATTGTAGCTATAATAATAACAATACAGTTTAGCACAAGTTCTGTAATATCAAACAGAGTAACAGGTATCCACATGAATATCTACCAGAATGACTTTAGCTCGAAAAGAAATCAAGGAGAAGGCTTTATCAACCATATTTATACTGTCGGATTTTTTCTGTGAGTCACACACAGTGGAAACCTGCATTTTGTAAGTCTCCTAACAGTCAATAATCACATTTCCTCAGACTATTATCAAACTACCATCACACTTTCACTATAAATACTAGATCCCATGCAAATATGCAAAACTTTTGTTTGCATAAAACCATCCTTTGTTAGTTCTTTGGTTGAGTTTTCCCCTATACGAGACATTCACAATTTTCATCCTCAACAGAGGCCATATATCAAAACCATGTCATTAGATGCTCCTGGAAGGAACTCATTCTAGATGATATATTGCAGCACTTACATTTTGTTATTTTAATAAATATCTGTGCATTTATAATATGTAACCTAATATGCTGCTAGTCCAATGACACAGAGTTGTTTAACACAATTGTATAAACATAAATGAATCAATGAGATCGGTGAAGAATTATATGAATGCTGTCCAAGTTCCTTTGCTGTATCCATCTATATCCATCTGACATAGGTATGTAACGCAGAGCTCCTGATTTCATGTACAACTTCTTACTCATTTTGGAATTTCTTATACCTACAATGACATATAAAAGCAATATGTACAACAGTAAACAAAACATCAAAATTATGTACTGATTCTAGCTTTATTATCAGACAAAAGGATAGATGAAAATCTTGTTCCATGCACCAAAAACTAATGTAATTATTTGGCTAACTACACTTGTGAGTTGTGATCTTATGTCATGGTTTATCCTCTTCATGTATTTGACCTTTTCGTTGAGAGTGCTTCATACTTCATTCAACTTTGTTGTCTTTAGTTTATTAACCTGCTACTTGCCATCATGTGGCCTATATGGCTTTGAGTATCCTACAAGTTTACATACATAAGCTAATTTCAGTCATTGACGTGTAAATATATCATTTGGGTTTTTTTCACAGTCACTCATCTCAATGAAGTTTGTCTCAGTTATATAGTAATATTATTAAGCCTCTTGTAGCATCAAAAACCTAATTTTGAACTATAATAGCACTTGGGAAGCTCTTCATTGCACTTGGAATGATACAGGAAATACTGAAAAGCTTACACTCAAACAGACAGTACATGAATCATTATATAGTATGTAATGTAAATGTAGTTTATAAACAACACTGACTCTCCCAAAGAATGTACTTTTACTGTTCATACTTTCATGCCAACAGTTTTCACAGCAAAAAAATGCCTTGTGATACTTCTTAAAAGTCACTCTGATTACTAAATCAGTGAAAATACATTAATCTGACAGTAAATTAATTTTGTACAGTATAATTACAATGTGGTATAATTACAATACAGTCACTACATACCTTTGTTACAGTTGGACTTGTTCATGGTTCCATTGTCTGTGTGTATACCCTGGATATCCCCCATCTACTGCTGGGGGTGTGTTCATGTAGCTACCACTATAGACACCTGCAGCTGGGTTGTAAGAAGTGAGGTTGGGATAGGTTGACTGTGAACTAGAATATGCAGAAATCATGGTGTTTGTGGGAGTGAAAGTGTTTTTGATTTCTTCACGATGTCTGTATTGCTCGGGTACGATGCTGGGACTGGTCACTTGCGGCTGCTGTTGCTGCGGCTGTTGCTGGATGGAAACCTGCCCTGGTGGTAACTCCGATTTCACTTCAGCTTTCATGACCATGCTTGGGACGGGTGTGGAATTGCTCTGAGGCATGGGCTGTGTCACATGACCTTGCATAGACACATGGTGGTTGGGTATATCCTGAGTTGCTGGCACTGGGCGGAGGTCTGCATTATTCGACACTCGCTCCAATTCATACTGGGTGGGCTTTAGTTCAGGGGTGGCAACTGTTGGTCTGGGTGAGGCACCATCTCCCTGACTTTGATATGAACTACCTGGGGATTTCTGCTGTGAATGTTCACTGCCGCTTGCATCATCTTCATTGCCACCATTGTCCTTGTCTTTTTCTATTTCAGATTTTTTTGTCTTGTAGCGGTGGTTCTGAAACCATATCTTCACTTGTGTGGGGGTAAGTCCAATGATATTTGCTAATTGTTCTCTTTCCGGGGCAGATAGATACTTCTGCTGTTTAAATCGTCTTTCTAGTTCATAAACCTGTGCTTGTGTAAACAGAACTCTTCTTTTCCGCCGTTGAGATATGGACATGGCAGCACCGGGTCTGTTTTGTTCATATGGAGAGCTCAGAGCAGGCATGGGGTTAACTGGTCCCATAGTAGATGTACCAAGACTGTTCATTGGTGCAGAGTTGTATCCACTGCCAGGAATCAACCGAGGAACTGTAAATACAAAATAAATAACATACTCTTTAATTTCCTTAACACATAACTTTCTCTTGTACACAATCAATTTTAAAATGGAACAATCATTTTAGTTTTATGTTTTTGGTAAAATTCATACATATTTAATACACATTTCTGAATTGAAAGCAGCAGTAAATGCCAGCCTTAAAATGAAAAGAAAAACGCTGATGAAAATATACCCCATAATTTGGGCAAGGTATGTACACATGTAACACAGGAGACGTATATCAATATTTAGTCTGGTTCCTGTTTGAATAGGATTTGCACACAGAAGCACAGAGAGCTGTGGCTATGAATGTCCACACGTGTGACAGTATGTATGGCAGGTCACTTCCTTTGTCAACACATCCTTTGTACCGTTTTTTCGGTGTCACGGATTACAGGCACCATTTGGTAAATGGTCGCACCAGGGAAAGCTGACGTTTGCACACTGTGTATAAATAATGATACTGTTGACAGTAAGATGAACTAAGTTTATTGATTAGTAAGTCACAGACAAGCTTAGCAGACGCCAGTTTGAGCACTGGAATGATTACAAAATACATTCTTCTTGTGTACAAAAGAATGTGCTTTTGAAGGAAATTGCAGGAAATTAATTTTGTTTTATATTCTGTCTCTTTTTTTTAGATTCATTTCCAAGCAATTGCCAAAATTGATATTCCAAGAAATGTTCAGAGTTCACAAATAGTATAAGTGTCTGACTTCTTACATTCACTTTTGTCATTTTTACGAGACATAGCTATTTGTGTTTTAAAATCAAAATTCCGGAAGACAAAAAAAAATAATAATAAACACATAGACGTGCTCGTAGCCAGCATAAAACTGAATATAATATAGACTGGAACATTAAAATATTTGAACAGATGATTTTATAGACCAGTGGGTTCTTTCCAATGTCAACAGACGTGGCCATTAACTGGAGCTATAGAGGACTGAAAACAAGTTAAGATAACCTCACTGTGGAATCATGACTCTCCCCCTCTGTTTTGTTTTATTATTTTCATATTCACAACTCAATCAATATTGACACTTTGTTGATGGATATTGTTTATTGAATCTGGTTGGGTGAAAGAAAAACAGTTTTAACTGTTTGATATTAGAAATTCAGATTAGTTTTACTTTATTTAAACATGGTCATCGTTGATTGTGATTTTGCTGTGAGACTGATTGGGTGGAGACGCAAGTAGTTTGGCACAAAGTAAATTTGGAATTCAATTTAGTCTTTGTTTGCACATAATATATGGTCAGACTGTACATACTCCTCCCTGGTAAAATAATGGCTTCATCACTTCAACTAGAATGGTTTTATGAAAATCTATAACACTTTCTTACATTTTAAAAATATACATTATCATATTTGAGTTGTTTACTTGAGTTGTTTATGAACCCAAAGCATCTAACAAAATTAATTCGCTTTCAATTCTTTCTAAATAAGTACCGCAGCTTATCTTGTGAAATATACATTGGAAATGCAGTTTGATTTTTATGACATTATTAAGTCAACACTTAATTTAATCTGACTTATTATTTTATACTGTGGTTGTCACATCTTTTGTCTTCCAATGAATGTATCGTCTAAGTCTTCTCAAATTGACACCAGTCCTCTTACCTGATGTCCTCACTTTACACTGGTATTCATCAGTTCTTATCTGGTGAATTAACTTTGTCACGCAATATAGCATAGTTTTAAGTTTGGACAGTATTCTATGGTCCTGACTGTTTCAAAACCAAGTGATAACTTGAAATGGCATAGCTGTTTCAAAACCCCAACCGTACAGACTGAATAAATAATAAGTGAAATTTAGTTAGTCCCTTTGATCTGAAAGGTTTTCCGAGTTGACAATTATCAGTGGAAAGTTTCTGTAATTACCATAGACACCAGATTACACCATACACTTTGTGTTACGTTTTATTATGAAAAAGTATCATCCGAGAATTTTCCCATATTTAAAACAGACTTTAATATATGGTTTGGAATTAAAATAAAGTAATAATAGTGCCCCTTTATATATAAATATATAACTAGAGATAGTGATATTTCAGGAAATGTGTGGACACATATATTATCACTTTGCGTACGAGTAGTTAACTAAAAACTTTAGATTAATGGACATAATTGTAATAAAAATCAATACAATATGAAATCATTCTCAATCACTGAGATACCTGGATGAGAAATGTAGTCACGTGGTCTATTATCCACATGGACCCTCTTGACATAAGACAACAGGGAGGCAGTTATTAGGATGATTTAACTACTTAGAAGATAAGGTTTATGACAATTCATAAGACAGGAGGAAATCTTTATTATCGCCATTAGTAGACGTGTAAACAGAGGACACTTAAAGGTGGGAGATAATGGCGACAGACACATACATCTAACCATACAGATAGCCACACTCATACACAGACACCTCTCACCTTAGTGATTTTGCAATGTGTGACTTGGTTGTCTATATGCTACACGTAGCTACATGCTATACGCTCAACTTTACGTGTGTATGTGGATTTTATAAATCAATATCTATGGATGGGCTTGGGACAGATTGAATTTACTGAAAATTATTTCTGTCATAAGTTGGTTGCTTCTCATGGCTTATACTAATGGCTAAATTTTATATCCCTTTAATTTTAATTTTAAAAGTTACATTGATAAATTTTCTACTGCTGAATCAGTCTGTTTATTTCTTCGGGGTGTATGTTACAAAGACTGTCATAAAGCTACAATGATGTATGTTACATTTGTAAGTTTGAGAAGCTGTCCATGTCCATGTTAGTGGTCCTGCAGTTATAATAATTGTCAGGTCATCAAATGTTGTTGTTACCCTGTAGACAGTGACTTTGAATATGTCTCATGGCAATAGATGGACATTACTGTAAAATCAGTGACTGTTGATACTGTGCAAATTGTATGAAGTAATTCGATGTGTATGTTAGTTAATACATCTTTATAGTGATACTACAATTGCAACGGGGTTTTATTTTAAAGTTCTTCCACTGATATTTTAATTTAAAGTTCTTATTTGAATTTTTTTTTCAATAATTACACAGCTATTCCTGTCCCAGTGTGCCCACAACGTTTCCACACCACTAAAATTCTATTTTTTTTTTCAATGTTACATTGTGAGAAAAAACTAAACAACTTCCATTAGTGAAGTGGACACTTACTGGTATCAAATATATTTATTTATATATCCATATGCAATTGTGTAACATCCAAGTATGATACATCTGTACTTCAAAGTTATTAGCTCAGTTAAAATGTTTTTATTGTAACTTGGAATATGGTTACTGACATGTATACTTGAACGCACGAATAGAATGTTTTGAAAGAACTGATAATGAGAGGGCAATTAAAATATTCAAGGAACCCATTTCAGTTGCATGCTAATTATTTGTAAGGGCATTTAAACAGTTTACTAACATCATAAGTTGCATCAATTTATATCATATTTCAGGTTTTAACAGCATACACATACATTTATGTGAATTTTATATAAAATGCATTATCTCTAGGTCACCTTAACATGTTTTAAACTGAATATTTATCAAAATCCAAAGGAAATTATTGATTATAGCACAAAACAATTAAATATCAGGAATATATCATTCTCTCAGTTGATGTCACATAGTTTATGGTTAAATAGTCTCAGTTTATTGCATATCTTATTTTGCCCACAAAAAACACCTGCATTATTTTGTATTTCTATTCAGGTTTTGCAACATGTCTGTGTAAAAATAGTTATTTTCGAAAAACGACTGGCTAGAATTTCAGCAAAAGAGTACTATAGAAGTGGGCTCGGTGGGAATATTATTTCTCATTGTATGTGGAAGATATACCTACATAGTTATGTATATATGCAACACTTCCATAAAAGTCTAGGTGCCCCTATGCCCCCCCCCCCCCCCCCCAGCCCCTCCCGCCACAGTTTTCATACCTTGTTGCTCGGCCAGAAAACATCATTAAGCGGCGATGCTCCCTCATGTGTACCCCCTGAAAATCTTCAATGAATTTGAAGTTTTGATTTCTTTTAAATATGGTTAGCATTGAAATTTAATCAAGCCTACCATTAAACAAATTGCATATATGCTGAATAAACTCGTGGTAAAACGGTTCTGTTCTCTTAAAAACTACCTTAACAGAATACTACTTTGGATGTATTGGCTTTAAGGTTACAGTTAAAATTAGTGACATTTGTGTGGAATTCGTCCTTTGACTTCTGTTTATATAGCTTCTCTTTATAGAAACTAATGCAAAGGGTTGTCTAATGTTTATTTTTCAATATATCTATATGTATTTAGAATTTGGATCAATAATATGTAGAGACAAAAAGGTTTTAAAGCTGTTATTTATAGCTTAAAATGAACATACGATGAAAAAAAAAACGAACTTATTCTAACCGATAATGATAACTAATTGTTCCAGTTAGTTTTGTACAGTTACAGTTCCAATGCCTTTTATGATATAACTTAAATACTATTACAAATTAATGTATTTATGTGACAGAAGTATTTCTGACTGAAAAAAAAAACGTTAAGTAGGTTAAATATTATAACAAGTAGACTTATTTTAAGTATTGTCCATTAACACTGCAAGTTTTGTCCCTGTATGAAAGTTTTTGCCTCAAATATTTTTGATGTAGTTGCTTTGAGTATGTTGGTATTTTCAGGCTGTATATTAACAATAACTTTTATTTGTTGGAGTTTTTAATTCTAAGTGTTTAAAAATACGTTTAAATGCATGTTAATTCTAAGGGTTTAAAATACGTTTAAATGCATGTCAATATTTTTCTTATTGTTCTTTTATGTATATCATTTATTGCATGTAATACAGTGAATAACTGTGTGCTACACTTCTGTTCCATTGGCTTGCTACTCTGGACTATTTCACGTCAGCTATTGAAATCTCCTACTAAATGGATATCATAATAATTACACATGATAAATGACTTATCTGTGTGTGCAGATATACATGTCACTTGTATAGAAGTGGTGGATTTCATCCGAATTACAAACACCTACTTATTATGACACACGGGTACTCTTGCACAAGTGTTTTTGAATTTAAATTGAAAAGGAGGGTTTTTGGTGATAAAATGTCAACTGTGTCTTTAATCTGTGTGTACAACAGAATGGTGTCAACTGTAGTCAGAAGTGTCAATATAAGAGGTGAGGAGGGGGTAAGGGCAAGAAATGTCAACAATCTGTATAACAAACGTATACAGTATATATTGTATTGGTAACAAATCAATGTTTGTCATTTGTACATTTTAAAAGATACACGAATATCCCTTGTGTGACACTGAAGCTGTTGTATCTTTTCACTATATATAAACTATATCACTGAAGCTGTTTAGTAAATTATAACTCTATACTTATCATTTTTATAAACAGTTTTAAGCAACATATGAAATATGGCTGCTAACGAATGTGAAGTTCCAGAAAATATTTATAAATAATTCTGTACTATGTATAGGAAGTTGAGGATAATTTATGATGTGCAGAGTTTTTAGAGTATTATGTAAAGTTTCATTTGTGTTAGAATTGTGTAAACCCAATTGTCACAGTGTGTATTATATTCTATATTATGTCTATATAGAACATCCAGTAGTTCTCATAAACTCTAAATTTTTTTGTCTCCGCACTTTCATGAATTATGGCTTAGTGTGATGAGAATGTGTCTTTTCACTGAAGTTAAGCAGAAATGGGCTATGTTAGTACTTGGATGGGTGACCGCCTCAGTGTACTAATCATGTCTCTGAAAGACTTGCACCAGTAGACCGAAACCCCTTTTGGGCTTGTTCATTTTGTATTTACAATTTTTGATGCTACACCAAAATGGAGAATATGAACATATTTTTTTCATGTGTAACTGCAACCCATGCTTGTGAAACTGACTTGTAAAATATTAAATAAAAAGGGGATCAAAAATGTAAAGATTCATCAGACTGAAACCAACAATAAATCAATCAATCATGCAGAAGGACAGATGAACACTTGTTATATTCTCGTTTTGTCATTTTCATTCGTTATATATTTGTTCATATTTTTATCCATTTAGGCATTTTCCCAATTATATGTTGGTAGAAACAAGTTGTCATTCATTGTAATAAAGCTATGTGAAGGTTGCAATTCAATCAAACATTTATTTGTTTCATCAGTTCAAAACAATACCTCATAGTTTTTTTCAAGATAGCCAGTCAAAGGTTCCGTTCCTGATTTACAAAAAAAAAAAGAAAAAAGTATGCCTTGAAATATGAACTAAGTTATTCAAGGTCAAAATATTTAAATTCTATAATCTTTGCCCTTTCTTATTGATAATCTACATTAACAGAAGTCACCCAAAGCTGTGTACATTTAGGATCAAACCCCTATTTTCGCCCTAACCCCCATTGTAAAATCCAATAAAGTGAAACTGCGCTCCAGGCTAAAAAGACGTGTTAAAATAAGCCAGAGTTGACATTCAAATAGTTCTTTCTGTTAATATTATTGTTATTGTAACTTTAAAACAACATAAAAAGTGCATTTAGGACTTATTTAAAATCTGACTGGGACACAAACATGCAAATCTTAAACCCACAGAAAAAATCTGTGAGAAAACACAGCTTACTTATGAACAAGAAAAAAGGGAGGCCTTCTATAAATGTAAACACTGAAATGCCGTGACTTTTTCGTTCTGTTGGGCTATTTACTTTGTTAATATTAACAGGGCTGACTTTGCATAAATGATTTATTAAAAATTGAGCATATCACTTCCATAAAAAGTGGCATGTTTTGTATAGTATGGTGGATGATGTACACCAGCGTGACATGTTAATGTTTACATTAAGTTTACTGGTGTATAAGGACTCTTGCATATTTCTGCTCATTAATCTTCTCATCATGATATGTTTAACTTCTGGAACTTCAAATGCTCAACTAGTTTTTTTTTCAAATTGCAGACTTTAAAAAAATTAGTACACGTGTATACAGTTGTCAGGTTTTTGTGGTTCTAAAATAGTTTTTGTCGTTATTCTTTAACTTAGCCAGGAGATATACCATTGGATTAAATAACAAAAATCAAAACATTTAGATTTGCAACATAAACTAAAAAATATATTATTAGCATGAACAAAAATCGCGTTTTAGCGGTGAAAATTGCGTGCCACAAACAACCACTAAAGTTCATATGTATCTGCTGCATAAATATTTATCCAAAGGGATACTGTGATTTTATTGTCCTTAATCGGAAATCTCTGAGATAGTAATTTGGTATAGTCCTAATTATAGGCCAATGCTTCTGTATATATTCAACAAGAGCTTCAAATGTGTTTGTATTTTTTCTTTCCAGCGATACTGGCTGATTCTTTTTATTACAAATATCTTGGAGACGTTGAAATCAAGTTAAACTTTGTGTTGTTGTTTTTCTCGTGTAAATACGGATGTAGGTCTAACATTTTGGCTTTTATTCAGTGTCATTGCATGGGTAAAGGTTTACAAATGAGGTGAATGATTGAAATCCGGTTCTTTTCCATTTACTATCTAGTTGGATACAAACTGAGTAACATATTCTTCGAAACACATTCACCCATAAACAGATCATAACTTATTTATTATTGATGAGTAATTTTTAATAAATTTCTTTCTATTTTTTGTGCGTGTTGAAAGGGGTCTCAAGCTGGTTTAAAGTAATAGTCCACTAAACCCAACCTCTTAATAGATTCTCAAAAGTCCATAATTAATTAGATGTGCTGTATTGTTATTTAATAGGGTCTTTATCTCATTTAAATTGCGAGTAAGTTACTTCAAAGATCACAAGCTGGGTTCCCATTCATAGATGACAAAAACAGAGTTGTCAACATGTTAAAAGTGTCAGCATCAAGTCAATTGTCACACATATTACTACATTTGTATGAAGTCTTTAAGTACCCCCTGCACCTCCACTATGTTTTAGACCACTTCACCCATAAAAGTAACACATAGAGGGTGGATCATTTTACATAGTCAGAACCCTAGTAAAGAGCAATGGAGCAATTGTTCCAGGGTGTCAAAAGCTCTTCATTTGTGAGAGAGATATTTTGGAGGGTTTGTCCCTGACACACAAACACGTTTTTTTTTCTCATTTCGATTATTTCAACAGCTTCTTGCTAAGGAGATACCCTCCCTCCTCCCCCACCCCAGGTTTCCCAAGGGGATTGTTCTGTAGACAACGCTGATAAGTATAGGGTGTGATGATGGTGCCACGTGACACTGGATTCTATAGAATCTACCTTTACAGAGACTCAAAGGTCCAAATTGATTTATTCTGAATTCAGATTAGAGGCTTTTTTATGTTGCTTAAAAATCAAGTTTTAGCTGTGACATCCATTATATTTACTCAAAGTACTCAAATGACACATGTTGTCCACATGTTACACATTACACATTTTTTATAAGTGCCAAAGAAAAAACATTCCCTTGGGTCCTACCAGATATTTTTTGACAAAACCTTTTGACTGCTAATTGCAACTATGTGTAACCTTAATTACACTTTTTTTTATATAAAAAATACCCTCTGAATAAAAATTGGGAGTAAAATGTTAAGCAAAACACATGTGACTTACTTGAATAGTTAGAATTCCCCGGAGAGTATCCAGAAGGCCATGAAGGATTACGCATGTCAGGGAAGTGCCCCACCTCTGCTGGAGGGTTTGGGTACTGGGAGTAGGTGTGTGGAGGTACCTGGGGCATGTAGGAGTATGGGGTACCATTCATGGTAGTCATGGAAGCCATGGTTTGGGGTGGTGGGGGCTGACTATAAGCAGCCACCTGTGTCGTTCTGTATGGCAGCAGAGGGGTTAATGTGGGCTCGCTATCCTCAGTTTGTTTCACCTTGAAATTATCATCTGCGACTGCGGCACTGGGGTTGAGGATATCCGACACTGAAAAGGAAGAAGTGGTTGTAGTACGCGGACTCTCTGTCATGATTTTGTAGTGGTTATTATACTTGTTATGATATCTGTCTACTTTCAGTATCACTCAGTACTATGATACTATTACAAACACTTTTCTTAATCTCTCCAAGATTAAGAGGACGTAATATATTACACCTTTTCTTATTTTCTATCAAAGATTTTTAGAAGATTCTTTGACTGTTTTCAATGACACAAGATGTATAGCCACTAATATATGTACATATCAAGTTGTTGTCTGTATCATATTCCTTGAAAAAGAACACAATAAGAAGAAGCAGCACTTGAGTAGTGTTGAAATGAGTGGCTAGCCAGTTTTAATGACCCTCGAGTCCCGATTTGGTTTTACTACTTCTCCCCTCTCCACTTAAAAGTGATTCAGATTAAGGACAAGTGATTGCCCCTCTTCTTGACAGAGAGTGATTTTTTAAAAATCCACCTCGATACCATATATATCTATACAAACACAAGTCTCTTTTATTTATTCCAAGAGATCAGAATTGATTCTTCTGTCTTAAAACATGTTAGCTGTCTCTGTCTCCCTCTCTCTCTACAACCCATGCACACATTCAAACTCAGTATATTTGTCTAAATGTAAACCTTTGCACACCTTTCAATAGTGCAATATTAAATCTGCAAGCAATAAAACTTCCCTATATAGTTACAAGAAGAAGAAGAAGCGAGAGAAAAAAAACCACAAGGCCCCCTTGTCTGATAGCTAGTGATTACACTTAGAATCTGATGACACTGAAGAACTAGCTGACCAAATAAAAGAGAGATAACGGAGCGTCTTACAAATAAATAGGGATCAATGCGCCTACCTGTGTCTAGATGCATTTCACAGGACCCTCTCTCCAAATGGGGTTGAAGTCCAGATGATCTTTGGCAGCCTATCTCTCTCTATCTCTACTATCTCCACTTTATGTCTCAAGCTGCTTCCGTGTACACACACAAGTTTGTATATTTGTCACCAAGGTGGACAAAAACTATTGCACACAAAAATCACGCACATCTATACACGGAGAATATAAAAAATATATATTTATGTCCTCATAGTCTCGACTCGCGTCACCGTAATCTGTGAGTCGGTTTCTGGGACGTAGGTTGAATTGTTCAAGTGGAGGCCTGTGTCTCTCTTGCTTGTGTAGTATTTCCAGCGGTAGTATATTTTCCTTGAAATATAGGCGGGATTTGAAAGCCTCCCCCAGCCTACCACAACTAACTGAGGGCCTGTCACAGTGCAAACATTTACCAAGGTATTCTGAAGCCCTCTTCAAACACAGCTTGTGTCAATCATCCTCCACTCGGGTTTTTTTTTTTTAATAACAGTATGCTACAATTTTTTTTCAGATATATTATTGATCTTTTTCTTAATATTTTGTCTCTAGTGTATATGCTAGCATTAAAATCTTCCCCTGTTACTGTATATAGAAAGAACTGTAAAATATTCAAATACACTCATACACAACTCTGAATGAATGTTAAAGTGTATAAGAAATGTGCTACATAGTTTTTGCCCTCTTTTTATATATACCATGCTGGCGCGTACACACGCAGAGACAGCCAACCAGTGGATGGAAATATAACCCATGAAAGGACTGGGGTGAGGTTATCTGACAATGGGGAAAATTTTGACTGAAAAGAGGGGTGGGGGTACGGATCAGAGGGCTCGCTCACACAGGCAATCAATGATATCATAGTTACAGTTGTAAAGCATACAAAGAAACACACCGCTGGCTTTGATAGTGTTGTTGTTGGACCTCCATAAGGCTTTTGACAGCATTGTGTAATGCACGCATTTCTTTCAATTTTATGCTTGATAGTTTAAAGGGGGTGTACATGTAATAATTTGTATATGTGCTGATAATGATCAAATTAAATAATATCCGTATTCACAGGTTGCAGTTTAAATATTCTACATTATATGAAAAGCTTTGTTGTTAAATTTCAAAGGGTCTCACAGGATGCAGTGTGTATGACTTTATCAAACATGAAATTAATATAAACTTGTGCATCACTTTAATTGAATTTCTTACACGTTTACTAAATATAGAGCCGGATAGAATAAACATTCAGGCAAATATTTTAATATTTATAAATATTAAGGAGATTAATTATTATATAGCTATTCAAACAATAGTAACATATGTATCACTTTAATTGTATTTGAAAAGTGTAGATCATATTTACATTTAGGTCAAGATCTATTAGATAATGTAAATAAAAATTCGGTTTTGTTTTTTCTTCAAAGACAATGTCTAACTCATAATATTCACAATAGGATATTATGAAAACTTAAAAACTGTCCAATATAAAGAGTTTAAAGTGATCATTGAACTGAAAAAGCATACAAAGAAAAAAAAACAGTCACTAAACATAGATATGAATAAACTGCAGTGGTATAATTCTATTATTTCGAATTTAAAGTTTGATTACTAATTAAGAATGAATTTTGTTTCCGTGCTTGAGAAAGATTGACCCTGTTTTAAAGAGTGCCTGTGGTAATTACTAGATTGAAATTCCCCAGATGGAAAGTCCCTATCATCTTCTAGGCTGTGTGACAGCTTAACCAGGGCCGAGGCAACATTTTTATGTGTGAGATGCACAGTTTTGATATAAAGCCCAGCCCTGAAACAGGTTTATAATTTTTAAATTCATTTGGTGGTAGTGATGACTTTTTAATCAATGGGGTTACAATAGCCTTCTTAAACCCATCTGGTACAAAACCTTCTGACAATGGGTATTTGACAAGCCTGGTAGTCGAGGGCCGTAGAATATCAGTACATTGCTTAACAAGAAATGTAGGCCATGGATCTAACAAACAAGATTTAGTGGGTGACTTCATGATAATTTTTCTAATTTCCTCCTGAGAAACTTGTTTAAAGCAGCTGAAATTAGGCACATCAGGTGGAGGAAGAAGGGTCAATGAGTCTCTAGAGGAAAATGAGTTTCTGATTTTAGCTATTTGGTCGCTGAAGAAAGTGGCAAACCGGTCAGCAAGACCTTTCTTAGATTCATGAGAAGGAAGTACTCCTTCAGGACTTGAGTGTAGTGTAGAGACGTAAGACCTGCCATAGCTTCTTAGAGTCATTAGCATTTTCTCTGACCATGTTTCTAAAGTAATTTGCCTTATCTTTGTTGACCAGTGAATTGCACCAAGCAATCTGTCTACGAAGTCTAGCTCGATTGTAGGCCCATTTATCTTTACGCCAGATTCGTTCCAGTTGTCACCTGACGGCTACTGATGCCTACTGATCGTCCCCCATTTTTTTACTAAGGTATGGTTTCCCCCGTAAGATACAGTGATTTCCCCTCTTTATATTTTAGTCCTTTGATGCTATAAATATTATATTTTTGTGTTTTCCCCTTTATATTTTAGTCATTTGGTGCTATGAATATACACTTAATTTAGTTCCAAGACTACCATCAGATATGCTCTGGAACTTGGATCAAAAACTTCCATCTGATAGAAATATACTTAGGTTATTGTCCATAACTAACTTATTGAAGAATAATTAATGCTTGATACATGCTCTGGAACTTGGTTCAAAGACTTCAATCTGATAGAAAAAATACTCCGGACTATTGTCCACAATTGTCCATAGCTATTCTGGTTGTCCACTTATAGTCTTAACAGTTAAACAGTGAAGACAAACATCACACATTCTGTACATGATGAAAGGTTACAAGTTAACTGCATTTATTTGTCTGTATTAGTTTGTGTGAAAAAGCCCATGGATTATTTGAAACATTAACAGATTATTGATTCTATTTCATTATGGAGATCGTAAAAACAAATGTAATAATCTTTCTACTTGTATTGAAATAAATCATGTAATAAACCTTTTAGTCTTTACTTTATTTACTACTCAACCATTATTCTGTTAAATATGAAGTGGTGAAAATCACAGTATCATAGGGGGATGCATTGGTGGGAAAAAAAGGGACAATCAGTGATGGGAAATTCAGTTGAGGGAAAATCAACGTGCCCTCCATCATATTTTGGGGGGGGGGGGGGGGGGGGGCCCTCAGATTATATACTTGGGAAAACATTTTTGGAAAAGAGAAGAGAAGATGAAACACATCTACAAAAACATGATATTTTCTTGTAATAAAAATATTCTATAATTTAAATTTTAAATGTTAAAAATAGTGAATTTATTAAATTCTGCAGTAAAATTCCTTACCACTTAAGATTAAAAAAACTACAGTGGTCTATGACCAACCTAGAATTTGATATAAACTTTTACATTGAATCCACTGTATAATTATGCTTTACAAAGGTACTTTCGCCCCTGAGGGCACTCCCACTGAATTTTTTTTTCACAGACTTATGGGTGTAAAGAAAACACTCAAAACAAATTTTCAATCCTCCTCTGGTATTTGTGATTTCTTCCATAATTAATTTACGAAGTGAATGTACTGTTAAATATAAGATAATGGTAACTTACCATAGCTGCCCACTTTTATAAACCCCAATTAACAAAACCATGTCAACCGTTGATTGCAACTGTACCTTTGATTATTAATGCCTTAGTAAGTAGAAAAATGAACCCATAGCACAGTTCAAGCAGGCATACTTTTAACTGCAAAAACATGCGGACAACTACATGAAAGGATTGTACCTTTTGGTTATTAAAGGCGGAAGAAGTAGAACAATTAAACCAAACATACTTCAAACACATCATTATGCAATGGTTTTTGCCAGGGAGGGCTGTTTTTCACCCCCTTTGAAAAGCCTCAGAGCTATCACTTTCATCAAATGCCAGTTGTCTGGTTATGATTTCATTGACCTTAATACTGCTGTTCCACAGTACTGAATATGCCTCCCGACTGCTCGCTTATGCAGGCCCGAGCATTGTATTAGTGGACCAATGACTCTCCTTTTCAGCTGCGAAGACCAGGAGCATAATCATAACCATTGTAGAAAATATAATAGCATAATCTAAAATTGTAAACAGTAGAGTACTCATGACTATTTATTTTAGTAGTAATGCAGTTAGGATTTATTGTGTGCTACAACTTAGGACTTACTTTTAACCATGACTACCTACCTTGTTCACTCTTTTTTCCTCAGAGAAGATTGGTCATAGGAGTCCCCCCACTTAGTACACCAGGATTTATGGTTCCGAGTTATCTTCACAAGTTGTATCAGACAGGAGGTGGTAATTGAGGGGCACGCTTCCCCAAACATAAAATCAGATAATTCTTATTATAATTCACAAAAGTGGAAGTGGTATTATATGTATATTGGGCACAATTGATATTAGGCAGGTCATTATGAAAATGTTTGAGAATCACACTTACATTTTGAACGAGACTCAATATTGTGTTGATAAAACATATGTGTTAGTTAAGAATCCGGAAAAATACCTCATAGAAAAAATGCCTCCTGGAACAAATGTCTCCCAGAAAGAATGCCTCCTAGAAATAGCAATATTTCAAAACAAAATTTATTTTCACCACAAACAATAGTTCATTTGAAAAGTATATAACACAATGTAATAAAGCCCCCCCCCCCCCCCCCCCAAAAAAAAATAAATAAATAAAAATAAATAAATAAAAAATAAATAGGTAAATAAATAAATAAGGAAATAAATAAAAATAAATAAAAAATTAATTAATTAATTAAAAAAAAAATAAAAAATAAAATCTCCTTTTGAATAGTTACATTAATAAAGAGGGGCTCTCCAATTTAAAAAAAATAAGCCTTCAAGAGATTGCATTCTACAGAAACAGCACTCCTTAAAATTCAAAATGACATAGCTGTTTCAATGGACTCAGGTAAGGCTGTCACTCTCACATTTTTGGACCTCTCAACAGCATTTGATACTATGGACCACAACATTCTTTTTAACTGCCTCAGTGATTAGTTCGGCATGGATGGCACTGGGCTGATGTGGATCAAATCTTATCTCACAAACGGCAGGCAGAAGGTCATAGCTTTTCGGATGCCTTCTCACTCCCTTTTGGGGTCCCCCAAGGTTCTGTCCTGGGTCCACTGCTTTTGACTCTACACTACCCCCCCTCACGAATATATATTCCAGTTTCAATGTTACCCATGATCTTTATGCCGATGACACCCAAATATACTTCGCACTTGACTCCAGGAACTTCGATTCCAGTATTACTGAGCTCACCAAGTGTCATGCTTCCATTCAAAAATGGATGGCTGGTGTCAGACTGAAACTTAATCCTGAGAAAACCATCATTGGCAATAGACAAGCTAGGGAGTCCCTTATGCAAAAATTTCCCACCCTGTTTCTTGTTAATTCTATTTCCCCTACCAACGAAGTTAAGAACTCGGTCTTACTTTTGATTCTGGAAATACCTTTGCAAGTCATATGACCAAGGTTTGTCGAGCCTGCTATTATCATCTCAAAGATTTCAGACGTATTCATAAATTCCTAAGTGTGGAGACTGCAGCCATGCTGGCAAACTTAATGATCAGTAGTCGAATTGACTACTGCAATTCCCTACTTTATGGTGTGAACAAATATAACATACTTTAGCTAAACTCCAAAAGATTCAAAATGCCCTTTGTAGAATTGCTTTCAGACTTGATAAAATAAGCCATGTTTCTTCCTATCTGCAAAAACTACATTGGCTCCCCATTTCATATTGTATCCTGTTCAAATATAATCTTATTACATTCAAGACTATTAAATTCTCCCAACCCACATACTTATCATCCTTAATCAAAACCAGTAGCCTTACTTATGGAAATCAGCTTTCTCTGTCTTCAGGTCAGTTCTGCCTTCAGTTGCAAGGTTTTGCAACGGCTTCTCCCACAAATGGAACAGACTCCCACAATTGGTCCAATCACAGAACACAATAATAGGGTTTCGAAGCCAGTTAAAACTTACTTGTTTAGACTTGCCTACCCCCCACAAGAGTATATCTCCCCTTGCGGACACTAAATTTGGAGTTTGACCTGTTTCTCGACTTTCCCTTTCCTTACCTCAAGTGCATTAGAGGATGTTGTGTCAATCTTGCGCTATATAAATGTTTCTATTCTATTCTAAACCCACAAATGTAAAAGTAAAAAATAAGTTCAAATGCCTCCTGAGGAAAATTGCCAGCAGTTTAAATTTTAAAGCTTTAACTTTTTAAGCAGGAGAGGTCCTCAGTGGCCTAGTGGTTATCAAGTTTGTGATCTAAATCACAGGCTGCCACCTTTTGTGGGTTCGATTCCCATAAGTGGCAGTGATGAAGACCTGTCCCAATATAACCCTGGCTGTTGAATGGGATGTAAAACTCCAACTTTGACATTTAAGCATAAGCTCCAGCGAGGCCTGCCCTTCTAGAGATCATTTTTTTTTGGTCAGCGGACTTTCATGAGAATTGGCATAGTGGGATGAGAACATGTCTCTCCATTGAAGTTAAGTAATAGTGGGCCACGTTAGTGGGCGACCGTTTCAATGCAATACTCATTATCTGATGGCTTTGCAGCTCACGCTAGTAGACCGAAACCACTTTCGGCCTTGTTTCTATTAAATCTTTGCTTATTCATGTATCTGCACAGAGAAAATTAAGCTTACTTTAATCCTGAGATTCCCAAGTGTTAATAGCAGATTTGTTCTAAGGAGACTCCCAACTAGAAAGCCTTAGATGCATGCAGCAAAGGCCCTGACATCATGGGCCTGACGTAAGGTGAGGGCCTCCTGATCAGTGAGCTCATAACATAGGACCACAGTCTGCTTGATTAATGAGGAGATAGTGGCAGGTGAGATGTCCTTGCCAAAACCTTTCTTAAAGGAGACAAACTCCTATCAGACTTGCGGGACCTATCAGACTTGAGGGACTTATCGAGAGTTGGGGCCAGGGTTGGTATAACAACTGTGGCCACACTGTCTGGACCCTCCTTGGCCAGCTGGTTCTTGGAAAGAAAGCTGGGTGCTGGGTACAAAGACACTTTTGACCAGTTTGACTGGTGTCTGATGTTCTTGTTTTGCCATTCATGGATCTCACTCCTATGCTTGCCTGAACCCAGGGCCAAGAGGAAAACAGTCTTGAAGGTCAAATGCTTCAAGGAGGCCTCTTTAATCGGTTTGAATGGAGCCTTTGTCATTTGGTGCAACACCAGGGAGAGGTTCCAGGAGGGGATGCCCCTCTGATCCTTGGGTCTGTCTCTATGGAAACTGTCCAAGAGACGAGTGAGACTCTCATCTTTGCTGACATTTACGGGCAAATTCCCCAGTTTGTCTGCAATGGCTGATCTGTACCCATCAATGGTACTAGGCTGTAACTTCCTGTCCTGGAACAGGTACAGAAGGAAGTCAGCTAGTAAACTTTACACGGGGTGCCCTGAAGTCCACTTGATTACTGAGGCACCATTTTGTAAAAATTGCCTCATAGACTGATCTGGTTGATCCTTTTTGAGGAGCCTCAATTCGTGCTGCCACTGCTTCAGAGAAGTCCTGCTCCTTGATTGCTGAGGCTCTAGGAGCCATTCATGCAAATTTAGCTTTGACAGATTCCTGTGTGGAGTCTGAATGGTTGAGTGAGCAGGTTGGGCAGGCACAGTGGGATATAGCTGGACATGGTCACTAGATCTCAGAACCACCCTGGAGCAATCAGAATAATTATCCTGCATGGGTAGTCCTGCAATTTCTCCCCACTTTGCCCAAGATGGCTACTGGTGGGAAGGTATATGGGTCGAGATCCTCCCATGGCAGGCTGAGTGCATGAACTGCCCAGGCCAGGGGGTCCGGGACTGGCGACACAAACTGAGCCAGTTTGTAGTTGAACCTTGTTGCAAAAAGGTCTATCTGAGGCTGGTGTCACCTATTGCATATTGCTTGGAAGACACAGGGACCAGTCAACCGGTGGACACACAGGACAACTTTTTCTGTCATTTGGCGGGCTGGTCTGTGCCGACCAGATTAGCAATTTCCATTGGATAGGATGTATTAATGCAATAAAAAATAGGACTTAAAATATTCCCTCCCTGAAGTGTATCCTTTCACCTGTGAATTGTGTGTTGTGATATTTGTTGATAAAAGAGGTGTGAGTCACTGAGAATGTATATCCTTATTAAATCTAGATTATGCCACACATGAAAGAATGCTTAATGTACCCAGGACTAGGTGTAAACTAGAATCATGTTTTGTGATTGGCAGTGATGAAAAATATATGCACAGGATGCACAGAACTAGTTTCTTGTTGCAAGTAATTCTCCAGATGTTCTTCCTTGTTTTGAACTCCTTTCTTTGTGGCAGATTATTTACAGATTGCAAGCATACCTACCCGTAGGTAATTTGTGAGGTACTTGTGAGAAAATCATAAGATATTTTCACTTATTTGTAGGGTATTCCCAGTATAACCATGTTTTGAGGTTTAATCTCAGGACAATTGAAGTACTCCATATAAATTTGGAATTCTTTTTATCACTTGACCACACTTTCCTCCGTCTTTTGTGCAAATTCAGGCGAATTTGAAATCACGTGTATTCTCCTTTATTTACCAAGAATATCCTTGTACCCTCTCCAGGATGTGACCTGGGCATCAGTTTCAAATTTTATGGTTATTGGTTAATTTTCAAATCTCTCTATATAACCAATTATTAGCCTTGTTCCAACATATATCAACTTGAGTGTCCTTATGACGGTGTAGTTTATAAATGGAAATACTTGTGACATATGAATGCTTACTATGGTGGCCACACACAAAAAACTTGTAACATAGAACAAACTTGAACAGGTAAGCTTGTGGCATTTCAGCCAAATAAACACATCAATATCTTTGTTGCTAGCTGTGTTATCAAGTGCCTGGATTATAAATCATGGTCTGTAAATCGTTGGAGCCCTTAATACATCACATCTGACACATATTAATAGAGCATATAAATATCAATCATCACATATTTTTAGCATTTAGATTTTTTTTTAAAAACCATACTTTTTCGGACATTGAGGATTGGAATGTCAGATTAAACTTATCACATCCTAAGGCCATGTGAATAAATATTGATGTAATATTACAAACATAATAAAATAAGTTGGGATGGTAAAGTAATTCATTGGTAATTTTTAATCTGAATATAAAGTGAGGTAAGTTTTCATATTATTGTTAAACATTGCCTAAATATCCTATGCCATGGTTAAATGTGATTACATGTGTACACTTATTATATTGATATATTTTTCAAAGACTGTAAACCAGTCTTTAAAGCTGTTCAATAAGTTGGATTGAAGCTACTCTCTCCTCAAAGATTTTCAGCATAGATTTTCTGCTTGATTGCCATATTGGTAGGAATTGTAAGATCTGGTTCCATAATCAGATACTTTTTGTGGCAGAGGCTTTGACTTTAAAATTGGCTGGAGATGGTGTAGAAAAGTGTCATAAAAGGCAGGGAATGCATCAGTGCAAATGAATCACGGTCCTAAACATCAAACTAGCAACTACCCTATTGGTCTGGGAACCTATCCATACCAAATTTGGAGTCCTAAGGACTTTGTCTCTGACCTATACACTTTAATAAAATGATTTCAATATAACTAGATGGGTTACAAATACATATACAATAGGACTAGGTCATATACCTGACCCACCCAATTTGTTGGCTACAAAATTGAAGGGAAATGGCAAGCATGTTGCCACTACATTTCTTCATTTTGGGCAAAACTAAGGGCCAAATAATTCTCTGACCTTTATGATTTTAATGTAACTGATCATAACAGAAATAACAGGACATATTGGTGATAGGATGGGTCAGGAGTGAGTCCTAATCTGTATGACTTGACTTAGGGACAAAATAAGATAAGTCAGGCTGTAGATCCCAACTTTGGAGGGTCGCCGAAATTTCCAAAAATATCAAACATGTGCCAACCTCCAAACCTCTGCTTTGCGACTCACCCAATTGTGGAAATTTTGGTTCTGACTTTAAAAATGTATGGTGCCATCACTTTAGTAGCCTTTGTCATTTGCATACATTTACTTCACCTGATAATTATATAATCTTTTGAGATTAATATATCACTTTATATTGTCAAACTTTAAACTGACAATCTGACATCTGGCCCTTCTGATTCAAGTCAAAGTGATGATAAAGCCGCATCAAGAAGTGCTTTGATTTGGGGGATTTCCCACTGGAGCCTCAACGTCTCATTTTACACTTGCTCCTTCAGAAGATCAAACTGATGCTGGATGTAGGCCAGCTGGGGGAATAAAGATTATATGTATTGCATGACTGGAACACAATGAGCACGTTCCCAGAGGGAACATCAAGTGTACAAATGACTGCTGCTGTGGTTAAGTACTTGGATAAGACTTGGAGTGTCAACTGTAACCATACAATTTTGACATTCATATACATCAACACTGTAGCAACACCGCGTTTGCAGAATTATTTTGTCAACTTCACTGTGATGCCTCATAATGTATTCAAGTGTTCACAATAAATGTCGTCAGAAAAATTAGCTCAAGCCAAATGTCAATAATGAAACCTATCAATGAGACTTATTAAATATTACAAATGATTTTGTGGAATTTCTTTCACTCTAAGCCCGCTTCTTCCTCTGGGGTGAAAGAGCCTAAATAATTACATCTTGAAACCAAAATATTTGCATTACTGTTCCTGTTTTGAGAGAACATAATGAACAAAAGACAATGTCTTTGGAATTTCCAGGTTGTACACAGCTCCAAATAGTTATAGGAAGGTTGTATTACATATATTTTGGAGTGGATTTGAAGTCACGTCATTATATTTTTACAGTACAATACCAAATAAATGCCTCATTTTTTTTAATGTATGGTATATCCTAGGCCTCATATATCAGTACAGATGACTGCAGTGTTTGCTTTGTCATTAAGTTACTACAGGCTGTCAATGAAGCCAGTTTTGAAGAACTTACTGTTATTTTGACATTGACAAAGAAGCAGGCCATAGTTTCTTAGATACTTTTTACATCTTCCACGCTTCTTATTTTGACAAAAACAAAAACAGAATTTCAGCTTATATTACTTGCATTGTTCCACCAACAATAATAATGTTAAACTGTGTATAAATTTCAAGGGCGTGGTGGAATGTCAACAGGATCATAGTGCAGTGAGCTCTTCATCCCATGACAATGGATTCTCCCCGAACAGTTCAAGTGTAGATGAGTACAATGTACACTGGGGTTAAATGGCAAATCAACAGGATCACTTGTCTTCTACTTTCATATCAGCCACACCACTGGGTTTTCCAAGACAATGTCACCAAGTGCAAATAAAAAAGGTTCAAGCTTAAAAATAGGCATCATAAAATTACGAGATGTTTGGCCAATTAGGAAAGCTGTCTTGATCAATATTAGTTTGCGAAAAAAATTCTGGAAAAGCAGTGAATTTGAACTACATCTTCTGGCAACCACAATAGTTTTGCCATGATGTTACAAGTGCACAAAGATATTTAAGTAAAAAACTGGATTGGACCAAGGTGTAGAAGCATCTTCCCAGGGGTTTGTGCAATCTCTCAGAACAAAAGAAGCATCTCAGTGACTTGTATAAAATATGATATATATAGTGGGATTTTGTACATTTTTTTAACAAATAGAGCCAAAGTGGGAGAGGTCAGCAGTATTTCCATCTGTTCTTGATTATCAAAGATGTTTTTAAGTCCCTCTTACCAGTTGTAGTCATAAGCAGGCCACCATGGCAATACTTCTATTCAAACCCATGCCCATACGGGCTAGAGTCGATCATTTGTCAAACTTAATAACCAGTAGTCTACAGAGGCTCCTGTCAAAGTATACTGTAAACTTACAAAGTATCATCCGGGGTTATATGAAATTTTGGTGCAATAATACACTGCAGTATTATTTAAAAGAACACCTGGTCTAACAGTATTGTGGAAACTGAGCCATATTTCACAAAAACAACTGGGCTTCAGGGGCCATTTTCATTAAAGATCGTAACCAGTCTTTAGGGTTAACTCTGCTAATAGAAGGCTCAGACTGCTGTCATGTTTCATTTAATAAGCATCAATTCAATCCAGGTCTTTAGATGTTGTTGTGCTCAAAGGTCAATGCTGGGTTCTATTCCCCTGTCATGTTTTAATCAATAGATGTATTTTCTCTTTTTGAGAATTCCACAGTTTGATTTGTTAATGCATTAGCAATTTTAATACTCACTGCAGTTCTAATTAATTTCTCCATACTTATGCAATCCACATAATTAGACTATTCACACTACTTTGTGACAATGCATATGCATTTTACGTTCTTTTGATAAAAATTCTGAAACAAAATATATTCCTGTTTAGGTTAAAATATTGTATGTTTCCCGGCAAAGTTTACACAACTAATTATGTTGCAAATTCCGGCAATTTATTCTTCCAGGTTTCCAAAGGAAATGTGAATATTCTAAGAAAATACTTAAAACAGAGAGAAGTATACCCCAGTGGTGTTGTGACATTAAGCACTAGAGACTGCCATTATAGTATTGAGATGGTAAAGACTGTGGAACTCAGTGGAAGTAAGGTTTGAGAAAACACTTACAAAGGCCTTTGATATACACTGCTTACTTCATCCAGTGGTTTACAACCAAACTACTCAAAGATGAAATGCTGTATAAAAATATACTCTGTCAAATGCTTTTATTTTGAACACATAACTTGAATGGAGACTTTACACACAAGTTGACAAAAGATAACTTGGGACAATGGATGAAATAAGGTAAGAGAATGCTTATTCAAGTGACTTTTCAAAAGCCAGGGCTGTTCTTGCTATCTGTTCTCTGCACAGAAGATAACAAACAGCCACTTGTGCAATTTAACACAATATTTTTAAAAGGATCAAAGTGTCCAGGTGATTAAAACCACTCATCTTCACAAAAACTGCTTAATGGCCTTTTGTTTGTGTTCCAAATTCAAACAACTTCATCAACAAAATCAGCTAATACTTTATACATGCTTTACCATTTATAAACCATTTTCTTCTGTGAATGTTTACTGTATCGGCATTGCTTTTATCTTGATAAGGAATAAACGGTAGCTTGGACTGGATGTATAAAAAACCAATAAACTCATGTCTTCTATTGAATAGAAGAATTAGCAGATTTTGTCTTCCTCTTTGTCAAAATTTTATACAAAATAAAAGTGCCCAATTTCAACATCTAATCAACCTATATTGATTTCACTGTAATAAATTAAAAGAACAGTAAAATATAAGGGAATCCTGGAAATAAAATAAACTGCTAGTCATTGCAAATATGAAACTCGTATTTTTCATCCGATAGCTTTTTTTTTATGTCACGCTGACAAGTGTCCAAGATATACAGCAACATCTGGCAGGTGTTTTCTCCTTTTTATGAAAGCTAAATCACAATTATCATTTTATATATATTAATTCAACAAAACAAAATAAGAAACTTTAATCATTAAATGTTAATCATGTGATAATAACTTGTCCGATGCTTTGCATAACAGCTTATAACATATATAAAATCATTGGCAAATTTTATCAACGGGTTTCAGTACTCTACAAATGTAATGAATCCTTAAAAAACAACTTTTTCAAACAAACTTACACTGATTTTTTTATAAAATTATTTTCCAGAAAACCAGGAAATAGCTTCTGAGGGCAAGCTGTTTAATTTTTCTTTACAAGTGAGTTACCCCTGACAAGAGCAGAAAATCATTTGAGAGTTTTCAGTCTCAAGCAATAAGACAACCTTGCATATTTACATTTAAAATGAATTGTGATTCTAATTTTGTGACAATATGGCAGATTTGTGCTAATGTTCTGTGATTTCACTGTGTATTATCATCACACAATCACAGCCAATAGGATGTGTGTAGGTCTGTCTGGTCTCAGATTGTCATGGCAACAGCAGCTATTGGCAGAGAACCACTTGAATGGCATGTCAGAAGCAGCAGCCCTAGATCCTAATATCTCCTTTGATTGTAGCCGCCACGTGAGCCCTGAAATATTGAAAAATATTTTGAATTTCTGGTTGCACAATATTGCCAAGTATTAGTTGTTTACTGAAAACATAAGTAGCTTTAAGAATCACTTTTCCCGCAGAAGTTACAAAAACAATTATATTTTTAAATATTTACTTCAACTTTGGCTGACCCCTGCAATGTATCTGGTTTATGAATATTGAACAATGCTTTTGTGTGATGCGCCTTAGAGTCTGCCTTTTGACAGAGATTAAACGCTATAAAAGTGCTATTAGAATTAGAACTAGTAGTCAGTTAATTTGCTCTCACGCCCAATCGGGTGAAAATATTTCCACCATTTTACCCTGAACAAAACTCTGATCAGGATCTCCACTACTGGAAGCTCTAATTTCCCTGGATTGCTGTCTCCACTATGACATACATATATTGCAAAGCATGTCAAATGTTAATAGTACAGTTAGCGATTAGAGCACCCCACCATAAGGGTGTTCACTGAACAGTCATGAATGTGATATGTTACAGCAGATGCCTATGGCCCTATGGGTACAGTAGCGTCACTTTAAAATCATCGACTACAAATATTTCACCTTAACTACTGTATGTTTTACATATTTCTTTCAAAATATACGTAAAATGCTGTTGTCTTAGAGTATTTTACTCTGCTTTAATGCACTTAAAAGTTAAAATATTGATATATGTGATTTTAAATGCAAACACATAGTACTTGCTGCAAAATCTTAAAGTTTATCTCTGTTGTCCATGGGTCTCAAAACATTTATATTAAGCTCTTAGATCAATTATATCTTAATAATTTCTAAAATAATACTCTCAGTAAACTGTTAGACTAAAATAGCTATTTACTGAAACAGCATTCTGAATTTCCAGATCTATTTCAAAACAGACTCTGGTATGACTATGAAGCATAGTGTATTTCCCTATTCACATGTTAACGGTGCCATAAAAACACCATCCTCTTATTTTCCAGATTTTTTTGTAGAAAAGGGGGTGTATTGCACTTGGCAGTGATGCTTATATGGCCTCTCATACAGTCAGTGGGCCTCTCCAGTGTGGTTAACTTTCTCAATGTTCCACACCACAATATGCCTGTATATTGAGGAAATACTTGCAGCAAAAGGGCTTCAAGCCCACTGTTGAGGAGCCCATAAGACCCCTCTCAGTCCTGCAATCACCACTCTCTAGTACCTAACTTTATGATTTCTCAACAGCAATCCGCCAACTCATTCACACATATTATTAAAGCAGCTAGGATTTATAGGCCCTGCAACAGAATGACTTCTTCTGTGTTTTGACTGTCTTTTTGACCGGGACTTGCTAAGCATTGGCTGAGATGCCTTGTAAAGATTACTTGCCGAGTCTTTTTTTTCTCACTTATGGACCCAGAAAACTATTGACAACTACTCAGTACAATTCATACATAGCACTCCATAGTCACCCATCTACACCACAACAAATGACACTTGCCAGTTGGTAAACAGCATGCATCAAGTGGACCACTGTTGAGAAACTTATGTTAAATATTTACTTCAGTGTGTTTATTGAACTGACCATTTTTTCCCTTTTTTAACCTAAAGAAAGGGAAAAAAAATATTCCTAAAAGTATATAAAATGGGTCCATATTACTTTCAATTGTATAATGGAAATTTCTGATCAGATTTGTGACTTTCAGTGAAGTTTGCTCATTTTTGCTTAATTTGAAGGGGCGCCCCTCCGAGATTATTTCTCAAACACATACAGTCGTGAGGAAACAAGCATCGAAGAGAAAAAACACATTACACCTGCGGATGACATGTCTTAAAATGTCATTTTTGTTGAGATGCTCAAATACACCAGTCAAAAAAGACAGGGGAAAGGGAAGGGCTTTTATTGAATTGGGGTGACTATCTTTCATACCACAACAATTCAATTAAGTAGGCTGTCAATTTGGTGGCTATGAGCTTTACAAAGCATGCTGAAGGAACACCATACAGCACCAATTATGGGGCTGCTTTCAGCCTATTTACATCCTGAGCAACTCGGTGAAAAACCAAATCAATGGACAGAGGAAATGATCTCTTTTACCCAATCTACTGAGTAAAAGCAAATCCTCCCTCACAAGGGGCGAACTCATTTCCTGTTTATAATCATCACCAAGTTTACGGTAAATTAATCGGGGTGTAAAAACTTGCGATGAAATTGAAGGCTTTTGTTTGTCTTGGCGATGAGGCAGAGGCTTCCTTACTTTTTAAGGTTTGAGGAGGAGGGTACAGACATCAAAACAGATAAAATATGTAAATGGAATTGAACATTTTAAAGGCTTTTGATGTAGGTTCAACCTGCAGATTGAGTCGGTCTTTTCTGTTTGTAACTGTATCAAATATCCATAGAAGAAATGGGGCTATTTAAATAGTGCTAGGTTTTTCTTGAATCTAATCTCTGAAAAGGATCTACCACTGGATATACTCTGACGGAATCAGTTCAGTTTTTATCAGTTAGTTCTATATGAAAACAGTTATGCTGGGATTAATTCGGCAGAAAATGTGGGCACATAGATCATCTACATGGAAAGGGACTCAATATCAAACTCTACAGTTAGCATATTGTGAGCGAATCACAGGTAAATAATATGTCTAATGAAATCAAAAGCACCTGAAAGACCCTCACGAGGTATAACCTTTAGTGCAAATCAATGAATGGGCCTTTGTCATGCCATGTTATTTCTAAGATTTCATAAACTCATCAAACAGCTTGAGATTAAAAATATTATTTTTCAGTCATAACACACAGGAGGAATGGGGAACTAATAAGGTCATGATATGTACATCCATGTATAATATACAATAACCATACCACAGAAAGAAACGGCAGTGCAATAACTCTCATATTTTGTTTTGAATACCATTACTCATCATTATTTTATTACAGATTAAAACTACCTGGTGTACAATATCCGGTTAATACATAATGTATTTCTTATTGAATACCTTCCTTAAATTTCCAAATTAATATGTAATGCCACAAAGACCCCCAAAATCATTGGAAGGTTATTACATACATTCTCAATGCAACCATCAACTCCTGTGGCCAATTAAAAAAAAATATAAGCCCATTTAAAAATGCAGAGGATCTGGGTTGACATTAATTTTCGCTGGCAGTGAGGTCATACTCACTAGTATCTGATGATACAAATCAAAGCCAGGGTTTAACATCCCTTTAAACAGGTCAGGTCATATCAGTACAGGTCAGTGCACATCACCTACTGCAATGAGCTGGACTCAAACCCACAACTATGCAAGTGAGAATCAAGTGAATCAATTGGCAAACTTTATAACCACACAGCCAATAAGTGATCAAATGGCAAACTTTATAACCACACAGCCAATAAGTGATCAAATGGCAAACTTTATAACCACACAGCCAATAAGTGATCAAATGGCAAACTTTATAACCACACGGCCAATAAGTGATCAAATGGTAAACTTTATAACCACACAGCCAATAAGTGATCAAATGGCAAACTTTATAACCACACAGCCAATAAGTAATCAAATGCCAAACTTTATAACCACAAGGCCAATAAGTGATCTAATGCCAACTTTATAACCCCACGACCAATAAGTGATCAAATGCCAAACTTTATAACCACAAGGCCAATAAGTGATCAAATGCCAAACTTTATAACCACACAGCCAATAAGTGATCAAATGCCAAACTTTATAACCACTTGGCCAATAAGTATTCAAATGCCAAACTTTATAACCACACAGCCAATAAGTGATCAAATGCCAAACTTTATAACAACTTGGCCAATAAGTAATCAAATGCCAAACTTTATAACCACACAGCCAATAAGTGATCAAATGCCAAACTTTATAACCACTTGGCCAATAAGTAATCAAATGCCAAACTTTATAGCCACCCAGCTTTCAACTTTCTATCTCTAAGTACAGAAATCACTGCTGCTGATACTGATTAATAGACCATGCAAATTCTGAAATCTAATGAAAATAGTGAGCTCAACAAGAATAATGTCAAGTGACTTTTATGTGGTTCTTTATTTCTAAAATTAACACTTCCAATGTCATTAATTTTTTAAAGATAGTATATGCTGACCTTTGGGCATCTAATCAGGCTGAGACACAGATGAAACTAAAATACATTTGATTTACAATCTATGTTAGGCAAAAACAAATTTGTGTCCTGTAGAAACTAAGTAGCAAATGTTTCAATATATCTGAAGGCTATTTGCTTTTCTTTGTTTTTTTTTGTTTGTTTGTTTTTTTTTGTGGCTATTATAACAATTCACTTTTTTAATGAAAATGTGCTGATAATTTGCACATGTAGGTTCATTGACATCACAGCTCACATTCACTTATCCCAAATCCTACACATAGAAGGCTTTCTGCACACATTTTTGTGGAGTACATTTAGGGCACTAAATTGATGTACTGAATTACCCTGTGATTGGATAACAAAATAAGAATGCAGGAAAACGGTTGGGCATTGCTTGTCCTGATTCACCACTTGAATTTCAATCCCTCACAATTAAGTAACACACCCCAGTCAATATTAGCACAGAATACAAAGACTTCAAAACCACTTCTGTGCCAAAATATTGAAATTATATGTATTTATTTATTCAACATTAAACCTTTTACTAAAGGAAATATATCCGCTAAAACATGTGTGTGTGTTGTTGTTGTGAGATTTCAGAGAATATTCATTATATCCTCATTAAATTCACATAAAGAAAAACCTATTTAAGTATTACATTTTCTTGCCAAAAAATCTACAAACCAATAACTAAATAGTGGACACCTAGGTGAGTAATGATTTAAAACTACACTCGTGACCACTGTTTTGAAAATAGTTTTGGACAAGAGGATCAAATTCATAGCCAGTTTTGCAACATCTTTGAAGATAATCAAATAACAATGGGATCAGGATTATAAAATCTGTTGAGTTTGAGGGTAAGTCTTAAAAGCCAGTATTTCTGACTGTGGTTACAAAGTGGGGGGTAATCGAGAGATGTAGCATGCAACCAGAGTAGCTATACACCCCCCTATATTAACCAGTTCTCTTGACAAGTATAATGCCCCCACTGTTACATACAATCTCCATTGCTTCTTCAACACCTTTGACATCTATTGCAAAATGTGCAGTGGTGGTAGTCAAAGGCTCAGTGCAAATCATTTCATACACATATCTAAGACTTCAAAGCTAACACAAGGAGGAGGACGGGACTTTATGAAGAGAAGTCTTTAATATACAACTATTTTAGAGGAGGTCACACCCTGGCAAGGTGTGAAGCCAAAGATAATCAGCCTGTCACTGTATATGATAGGAGACCAAGTTGAATAGAAAATCAAATAAACAGGAGATGAAATGAGGCAATGGTGTGGCTTACATATCTGCCAAGAGGACTGGAAAATCCAATGTAATTGCCTTTAATTTGGCATGTTATGAAAATATTTACAACGATTGGATCAATGTTTGACAGTCTAAGGCTGCAGCCTGAACTGGAAATACATTCAAAGGTATCACTGGCCAGGGGTCGACTTTGTTCTGTGTTAAATGATACTTAAGACAATTTCTCATAATTAGTTCATATAATATACTGCATTTATATATTGTGGAGATCAAGGGTTAACAGTATAACTGAACTTTTTCAGAAATCCTCATTCAGACCACAAACAGACAAAACTTTTTTTTAAAAATTTACTTTTTTGCTTAACATGAAGATTTCATAAAAGTAAAATAATGAACTTTTAATTTGGGACATTATCAATTCCTGCATCAGGAAAACATCTGGATTTGATAAATTACTTTATTACATTGTTGACTGAATACCTTTGATAATGCATAAGCATATACTTTTGTTACCTCCACCAGAAGATTATCTTTTGAAGTATGTTTGTCTATGTGTGTTTGCAAAACCTCCAAAAGTAATGAATGGATCTTTTGGAAATATTTCATGTGGGTATGGCCTGAGCAAAGGAAGAAGTGATTACATTTTGAGAAAGGTCCGGATCCTATTTTGGATACAAAAAAACCCCCCAAATTTTCAGAAATATGCCCTGGTGGAGCCCTGTTCTCTATGAGTACTTTCTGGTTTTTATCACTTTGTTTACAAGATTACTGACATTTTTCCAAGCAAGATATATTTGATAGTAGTGTTGGGAATCGCCTTCAATTTTCATGGTCGATTATTCGTTCATTTTTCCGACCGATGATCGAACCCTAAACGATTATTTTACTCCACTGTTGTTTATTATTTAAGAAACACTTTTCGGGATAAAGCATAGGTCAATCCGGTAAGAATAACTGTGTTCCGACATTTAGAATCTACCGAAAGCACCCACTTCCTGTAAATATGGCAGTAGACATAAACAAACTCAAAATGCATGATAAATCTGTTCATCTATTAAATAAAAATTCATAAAATATATGGAAAATATGTGGATATTGAAATAAATCAGGAAAGGTATGATTTAAGCTGAATAGTCGATCATTAGAAAATGTTAATGACCGACCGCAATTGTACACTGTCACCGACGATTAATCGAGCACACGTCTAATCGTCCACCCACTATTTGATAAATTTTCATTAGATTTCATAAAGGAAAGCAACATACAGAAACATGAACACATAATTTGGACAACAAAATACATAACAATTAAAAAAAATCTTTGATTTTCTTTGTGGAATAAAAGAAAGGTGAGATTGTGACTGGGTTATACCTCTTTCAGAAAATGTGAAATGTAAGGCATGCCCAATATATACCCCAATCCCACCACAGCTGGAGGGTTATTGGTACAAATGCTTGAGATACTTGCTCCATCTAACACAAAATCCCAGCTCAGTCATCACTAACCTCAAATCTTCCCTTTTTTGCAATTAATAGATAGAAATTTCATACAGTTAAAATTTATCATCCATCATTGACGGCATGGGGTTCACCACCTGTAACTGCAGGTTATCATGTAACTTCTATTGCACAACCATTCTGGGTCATTCTGTCTCTTTCTGTCTCCAGTTAGTTGTATGTTTGTCCCAATGTTACTGCACCATTATTTTATAGTTTATCTTTTCTATGTTAAACCTATTCAAATTCTCCTCTGTAGCCAAACCCCTTCCAGATTGTGGAGTATTTCACCTCTGTTTTGTTGCTGCATAAAACAACTGTAAGTACCAGCTGTAGTGTGATCAGGACATAACTATCAAGTAAGCAATACAAACTAGACCTAGTGCATCAGAGAACCGATGCAAATTGTATCCACCAGAAAGACAACTCACCAAAGCCAATCAACCATCGCTTAAACTTGAAGGAGGGGCCCCAAGGTCAAATCTGACCTTATCAAAAGATTCCTAGCCCATAATTTCCTATAGGTTGGTGTCACATTGCAAACCTCTTGGACCAAGAATAAGCGAGTTATAAGCACTTTTAAGTTTGGCTATCCTTGTTTGACCTTGAATGGGGGGGGGGGGGGGGGGGCCAAGGTCAAATCTGACCACATCAGAAGATTCCCAGCCCATGATTTCCTATATGTTGGTTTCACATTGCAAACCTCTAGGATCAAGAATAAGCAAGTTATAAGAACTTTTAAGTTTGGCTATCCTTGTTTGACCTTGAAGGCGTGGCCCAAGGTAAAATCTGACCACATTAGAAGATTCCTAGCCCATGATTTCCTATAGGTTGATTTTCCGTGGCAAACGTCTAGGACCAATAATAAGCAAGTTATAAGGACTTTTAAATTTGGATATCCTCGTTTGACCGTGAAGGAGGGGCCCAAGGTCAAATCTGACCACATCAGAAGATTCCCAGGCCATGATTTCCTATAGGTTGGTTTCACATTGCAAACCTCTAGGACCAAGAATAAGCGAGTTATAAGAACTTTAAGTTTGGCTATCCTTGTCTGACCTTCATGGAGGGGCCCAAGGTCAGATCTGGCCACATCAGAAGATACCCAGCCCATGATTTCCTATAGGTTGGTTTCACATTGCAAACCTCTAGGACCAAGAATAAGTGAGTTATAAGAACTTTTAAGTTTGGCTATCCTTGTCTGACCTTCAAGGAGGGGCCCAAGGTCAGATCTGGCCACATCAGAAGATACCCAGCCCATGATTTGCTATATATTGGTTTCACATTGCAAACCTCTAGGACCAATAATAAGTGAGTTTTCAGCACTTTTAAGTTTGGCTATCCTCGTTTGACCTTGAAGGAGGGGCCCAATGTCAAATCTGACCACATTAGAAGATTATTTGTACAGCGTCTTTGTAGAACTTCTTAAATCCACTGGATATTGTGCTACATTCTAAACATAATGATCCCACTTTTACATAATCTGCTGTGAAAAATAATAATAACTAAGAAACCTGTAAAACAGAAAAATGCAACTCCACATGATACTGCTGCAAACAGGCTAAACATATTCAGTAGTACGACCTGCAATGTCATGTCAATCATGATCTGATGCACTTCAAAATATGACATCCTACACTTTTAAAATCGTCAAAGAATGGACAGAATTTTTAAGGCATTTTATATTTCATGCACAAAATATCTAAAGAGTACACAGATACTTTAACATTTGGCATAATGTACAAAATATTTGAAATCTGAGTACATATTTTTAAACTTTCTCCTCTGCTGGTTTTTACTGCGGGAATTGTAATTGGGTTTGTTTGTTTGTTTGTCTATTAAACTGGTGAGCATAGTTCCATTCAAATCATAACACTTTTTGAGACCATATACTTCAGTTATATTTTAGATGACTAACAATTAAGTTACACATTTAACCAAAGATCTACCATAACTTATGACTTTGTATACACCATTCAATTATTACCTCCGCCAAGGAGGTTATGTTTTTGCCTGGGTTTGTGAGTTAGTTAGTGAGTTTGTTTGTGAACAAGATAACTCCAAAACTTATGGACGGATTTTGTTAAAATTTTCAGGATATATCTAACAAGGTAAAAGGAAGAAATGGTTCAATTTTGGGTGTGATCCGGATAACTATCTGGATCTTCTGGATCCATGAAATGTAATTTTTAAAGACAGATATCTCAAAAAGTTATGGACGGATTTAGATAAAATTTTCAGGATATGTGCTCCCTTGGCAGAGGTCTGCGCTCTCTGAGTGCTCTTGTTATAATTAATTTGGTTGATGGGGTTTTATTCTCCTATGAATATGATAATACACTTTGCTATATAAAAATGAATATTACTTACACATTTGTTTTGGATGGGTTTTATTTGCTTTCTTGTGAACTTATATTAATATCCCACCCATTTTCTGTACACGTAGAAAGATCAGATTTCTAACCATAATACAAACTTGTCAAAGACATACATAAAACTTTTATTTTTAATTTTTTTTTCTAATGTCGAGTGTAGGTAAAATGGGAGCAATTCAACTGAATAATTGGATTTACTGCAAAGGTGAATTCTATTTGTTGCTGTAATGAAAGAAAATAATTTTTTCTCCACCCTGTGGACAATATGTATGTAACCCTCCTGACTTTTCACACGCAAAGCTCCGTTATAAACACATTATGTGCTAGCAGTCTCACAAATTTATAGTCTAGATGATTACACTGCATTATGCATACAATTGAAAAAAATTAATACCATTTATCACATTGTTTTGTACTGTTAATAATTCCTTCTACAGTCATACAGCAATGATGGAGGTCCTTCTGTTACCAGTGGTAAGACTTTGTGAAGAGGAAAAGGAAAGCCTGTGCCCAATGTGGGCACAATGTCAGCTGCCTTGTGAGGTTGTACGAAATGCTTTGGATAATAAAATAAGAAATGAAAGGAGTAAATAAAATTTAACTAGATTAAGTTTAAGTATGTTAAATATAAAGGCATAATCTCAAAGCATAACAGATGTGACAAAACCACCACTTCAGAAATGGTGAATAAGTCAATACATTAAAGCCCATATAAAACCATGATATAATGACCATCCCATGACCTTGAAAAGTGAACAAGAATGTGTGAGTGAAGTAACTCTAATAGCCTTAGTGGGGTACTTCACTCAGGTACATTCTTGTTCACTTTATTATTTCATTGAGTAATATGAATCTGAGTCAATCAGCCCTGGGCTCTGCTGTAACCCAGCTGGATGTACAAGTTTGACTCAGCATTTACAACAGCTTCACTAAGGCCACCAATTCTGACAGACACATTTAATCAAAGCGTAAAAGTTGATCAGACCAATAAAACAGCATATAATATATATCATTACATTTCACACAAAAAACCCATTCTGTGAAACACATCTGTGAGTTTTCAATTATGCCACCCGAATTCCACTAAAAGTTGCAGGGACCAGAACTTATACTATATTTAAGAATTCCCCACCCTTCACCTAGCAGGCAACAACACCTTTTTGTATACCTTGTGATCTCTAAACTCCACCCCTTACCCAGATGTAACTTATTTTTGCCATTGCATGACCTTAGTTTGTTCTGTTCAACAGGAGCATTTCTAAAGGATTAAGGCCAACAGATAAAAATAAAAATAAGATTTAGTATCCCTTTATGCCTTAGTATAGGAATTATAGAGAAAAAAGCAGAAAGTGTTTTGTATCTAAGCAACCCCAGAGCTGGATGCTCTATCACACTAGAATGAGTAAGACAATCCTTAGATAAAAACATAAAATCAAAAAAGACAAATATCTTTTTAGATTTGCACAAAAATGAATTTCCTTTTAGATTTAACTTTGAGTATTTTACTTTAAAAGGGTTTAGAAAGTAATAAA
The DNA here is from genome assembly GCA_964017235.1 of Sabellastarte sp. h YS-2021. Lineage (NCBI taxonomy): Eukaryota > Metazoa > Annelida > Polychaeta > Sabellida > Sabellidae > Sabellastarte > Sabellastarte sp. h YS-2021. Next base: position 119,072,283 of record OZ024928.1, read on the forward strand.
CTGGGTATTTTTACTTTAAAAGGGTTTAGAAAGTAATAAATAAACAGCCATTGGATACCAAAAACAGTTTCTTAATGTAAATGCACCAGCGAGGAAATCTCCTTCTATTTAGTTAGTGTGTGGGAAATTCTTCACACATTTATGATCTTTGTGTCCACATTTAGCTTCTGATCTCTACCTGATGCAAACTGGACACAGTAATTATGTCTTACTATTAAAGGGTATCCTCAGTGTTAAGTTTCTCATCCTGTTGTACATTTCTGACAAAACAATGGGAATGGACTTATCATTATTTCTGGTGGCACCTTTTTTTCATTGGTTACATGTTGTCTCCATGGCTACTGAAACATGCTGGCCCAATGCCTGTATAACTTTTTAACAATTCACTACTTTTTCATGCCTTAGAACTGGTTGGAGCAGATATTAAGTGTTATAAGGTAAAAGGTTGGACTTGATGAAGAATATGCCAATTTGGACACATGTACGGTAATACCATGGCAATGTATCAGTTGGCACAGAATGAATACAACCAAAAATAATGCTACCAGTGCAGAGGGTTTGTGTAAACACACAACAGAATAACACAATATAATCTCAGTCATAACACAAAATACACAACAGTTCCACTGCTTTAACCACTGAACAACACTTCTATTCACTCATTCAGTTTTAATTTTAAATCATTCTATTTCTATTACTTGTGCTATTTGTTGGAGTCATCCAACCCAATGGCCAATGCAGAGTTGCGAATTTAAGGCTATCTAGCAACCTTAGAAAAGCCATTGGGTTACAGTAGTCCACCCTCCCCCCAATTAGGTCACATGACCACATTGTTTACCTCATTATTTTTGTTGCAAGTAAAATGAATGACTTGTGGGGAGGCAGGAGGGAAATCTGAGTGTTAGGAAATGGTAAGTATTTTTTATCTATTTTTAGGGAAGCATCCATGCACAGAAGGAGACTGTGCTCCTTCTGATAAAGTGGTGAACCCCTCCTTAAGTTTGAAAGATTGGTCCACCACTGCAGATGATCCCAGAGAACTTGGGACACAGGTACTGGGATATCCAGAGGCTGGGGATATCTCCAGTGTGTCTTCAGATACCATTGGAGTGGCCTCATATTTAGGTGACCCAATGGTATTGTTTTCTCCATTGAAGCCATTCTTCCAATTAGTGACATGAGGTTCCTTGGAGATGTATGAGAAGCTTTCAACATGGTAACTGTCTTTTCGAGAAGACAATCTATTTTATTTTGAGTTGGGAAGACTAGCCCTACCCTGAGGTCGAATTTGTAACCCAAAAATTTGATTTCTTGAGTTGAAATTAAATCTGACTTTTCGAAATTTATGATCCAACCAAAGCTTTCGACAAGATGAATCAACCTGTGGGTGTTCTCTTGACACTGTTGTTTTGACTTTGCTATAATTAACCAATTGTCTATGTACTGATGAATTCTGATGCCTTCTGTGAGGGCCATCAGTTTCATCTCTTTTGCTACCATGGTGAACTTGAATGGAGCCTTAGCGATTCCGAAGGGCAAGGCAGTGATGGTAAGATCTGTCGCCTACATTGAAGTGAAGATATTTCTGAAACCACGGGTGTATTGGTATGTGAACGTATGCATCTGTAAAGTCAAGTGAGGTGACCCACTCGCCTTGTTGGAGCAAATCTCGAATATTTTCAGCAGTTTCCATTTTGAAAGTTGGTATATGTTAATATTTGTTCACCACACTCAGATCAATTACTGGTCACCATTTCTTTCCTGGTTTGGGGACAAGAAACAACCGACTGTAAAATCCCAGGGATGTGACCTTTTGAACTGGAGTATCACTTTTTTGTTGATCATTTCATAACCCCTAACCAATGTCCCTACCAAGTCTCAAGTTCCTACATCTTACGGTTTCCGAAATATAGCCTGAACAAGATTTTATTGGCCAAGGTCACTACGGCAAGGTCAAATCAAGGTCACGCCATGACGTTGCACACCTACACCCCCTAACCAATGTCCCTACCAAATATCAACTTCCTACACCTTACGGTTTCTGAGATATAGCGTGAACAAGCTTTTATAGGTCAAGGTCACCATGGGAAGATCAAAGGTCAAATCAAGGTCACGCCATGACGTTGCACACCTACACCATAACCAATGTCCCTACCAAGTATCAACTTCCTACACCTTACGGTTTCCGAGATATAGCCCAGACAAGATTTTATACGTCAAGGTCACTACAGCAAGGTCAAAGGTTAAATCAAGGTGACACCATGACGTTGCACACCTACACCCCCTAACTAATGTCCTCCCTACCAAGTATCAACTTCCTACACCTTACAGTTTCTGAGATACATGCTGGACAAACGTTTTCCTGACGCCTGCCCGCCCGCCCGCCCATCCGAACACCATGGTTAAAAACTGATCCCTGGGCAAAGGATTTCTTCTAGAAGACTTGGTTTTCAAGGAATCATGTTCCCCAGAAATACTCGAAGCCTCATACTCCTTAATATTCCACAAACTGACCATATTCTCAGCAGGAGGCAAAGCCAAATAAACCTCTGCAGATTTCTTCAATTTAGAAACCTGGGAAAACACTGAAGGAGCAATGAAAGTATCTGTCTTGGTGATATCAATGTCCAACCATTTTTAATAGTAAACAAAGTATCTGAATATGTGGGAATAGGTTGCTTCTCCTATTGTGAAGAATCGTATTCTCCATCATCTGACAACTCTACCCTCACTCTTTTAGTTAGTATGGATGATCGATAGTCCACAGATGGCGTCATAGAGGGGTTTTCCTCCGTGGGCTGTTCTGAATGAGAAGCGTCGGGAAAATTTACAGAAGACACAGTTCTCTTTTCGCACTGGGAACTCACCCTTGGTGTAGCTTCCCTAGAAACCAAGATGTCAGCCTCTCAAGGGGAATCCATGCTTTCTGTCGCAGCAATTCTATTCAATAGGGTAGTAAGTTGTGATAAAATCGTTGCCAACGCCTGGCTATTTGAACCTGACGACTGGCCAGCAACTACAGAATGAGAAGACATGCCAACCGTATTGTCTTCCTCATCCAAGATGGAATCGTCTATCTTGTCCTTTTCTTTTGGCAAAGAGGTTTCTTTAACAGACTTCTTACCCTTTGAAAGCTTACTATTCAATTTTCATTTTTGATCTTCAGAGAATGCCACACACAGTAAACAATCTTTCTTAAGCGTACAAAGGTCGTTACCTTTGCCAGCTTCTCTACATTTGAAGCAATATCTATGAGTATCAAAATTTGGCATGAAATGTCCACAAAAAGTGGATTTTTTTGCTTTGGCATCTGATGAATCATTACTATTCCCCATGATTTAAATACTCAAGAAAAAATAAAATAAATCTCAAATCCAATTTCCAAAACACATCCTCACTGTTGATGGCCAACAAAAATAATGAGGTAAACAATGTGGTCATGTGACCTAATTGGTGGGAGGACAGACTACTGTAACCCAATGGCTTGGTTAAGGTTGCTAGATAACCTTAAAATCACATCTCTGCATTGGTCATTAGGTTGGATGGCTCCAACAAATAGCTACTGTTAGGAAATAGTAAGGGTATTTCACTATAAAAATTACATTTTATGATCACATTTCTACTCTCCAAAATTTGTATTTCCCTTTTGTATTTGTTTTTATTTTTTGAAAATTCTCAGGTCTGCTGCTGAAAAAGGTTTTCCTTTATAGCTTTTGTCCTTCAGAAATTTTTCACCCTTCAAATAGCAGGTGTTTTATGAGATAGTAATATTTTTATGAAATACTCTTCCCTATGAGACACACATATCTTCTATATTACCCAATGTTAAGTTTATAGTGCAACCTTTAATTTAAGGACAACTTGGAAGAGGAGTAATGTGTTCCCTTAATAGCTGGTCTATTAAATTTGAAAATTTTAATTACTTAAATGTAGCTTTTATAAGCTACAAGCTTACCATGTGGGACTTAATGCTGTTCTCGGATGGCCACAGGGCATCATGGCCAACGTCTTAGAAAAAAAGACATTTATTGTTGGCCGTAGCCTTTAGTTGTCGTCACGTGATAACTTCTGACCAATCGCCCTACTTTCTCGTTGAAATTTTCTAAAACCTACCCCTCAGCTGTAAACAGCGGGGAGGCAGGGTGGGACTCTTCTAAGTCCCACATGGTAAGCTTGTAGCTTATAAAAGCTACATTTAAGTAATTAAAATTTTCAATTTTATTATGCTACAATAGCTTACCATGTGGGACTTAATGCTGAATTCAACCGCCCGGTGGCGGGATTACAGCTGAGACTGGAAGATATGTCATTTTTTTCTTAAGATTTGAAGTAATATAAATAGAAATAGTGTTAGAAATACCAGTCTGAGTCCCATTCACAGTGCCCCAATCCCGAAGACCGGGCCTGTGAAGAGCCAAAAACCTAAATAGAATGAGAGACAGTGCTGAAAACTGTCGAGATGTTTTGATTGTAGGACGGAAGTGCAGCAGTGCTCACTTAGAGGTCTAAGGGTCCCTAGGGGCCCTTCACAAGTGACAGACCAGCCCAATGGTTGGAAATCTCATAAATTTTTGCCACTTGAATATGAGATTAATGACAACTTAATAAGTCCTTAATACAAATTACTTGATAAATTAAAAAACAAAATGACCTTACCCGTAACATCTTGAAGTAAAAGAATACCTAGATCCTGGGAGAGACTCCTGAAGACTTGGTTGTAGTCCCCCTTTTTTCTTTCCGAGGACAACTGGTCTGAGGGGAAGGATCTAGGACTTGTTGTGCCGCCACTACGGGTCCCAGATACATATTGTTGTCGTTGTCTGACCAAGTAAGGTCTTTTAGGTAAAAATTTGTAAAAGTGTTGTGAGCTTTCCAGTGACAGGCTTGCATGATTTGGTCCACCGATACCCCACCGTAAAAGGCCTTAGAGGCCGCGAAGGCCCGGATGTCATGCGCTTTAACTTGGACCAAGTCCAAGGCTTGTTGGTCTGCTTGTTTATAACAAAGTAGGATGGTTTGTTTCAACCAGGAAGAGAGAGTAGCGGGTCTGATGTCTGAGGTATGGCCTTTCTTGAAGGAGATGAAAAGGAGGGAACGAGACCCTCTCAGGTCTTTGGTTCGGTCCAAATAGTACCTCAGGGCCCGCACCGGACACAGGGACCTGTCTTCTTTAAATTGTCTATCTACAATGGTAGTCAAAGCAGGAATAGTCAGTGGAGACACACTTTGAGAACCTTCTCTTGCTAGTTTGTTTTTGGCTATGAAATCAGAAGAAGGGAACAAGGCGACCTTTTCCCATTGGCCTAGATTAGATACTTTGTTTGCGACCCAGGCATGGATTTCGCTGCGGCGTTTGCCGGAGGCCAAAGCTAGCAAGAAAGCAGTTTTGAGGGTAAGATGTTTGAGGTCTGTGTCTTTCATAGGCTCAAAGGGTGCTTTTGTGAGCTCATTAAGAACAACAGAAAGGTTCCACTTAGGGGAGATTTCTGGAACTTTTTGGACGATCCCTGTGAAAATTGGAGAGTAACCTATGAAGGTCTGCATTGTGTGCAATATGGTGGGCCGTTGGGCCCAAAGTGTCAACGATTGCAGTCCTGTAACCATCAATGGTCGAGGGGTGCCTGTTTAGGTCTTGGTACAGGTACATGAAAAAATCTGAGATTTGTTTCACAGATGGAGTGGAGAAATCCACTGTATTTTCTCTGAACCATTTTTCAAATAGGGCCCACTTTGACTTGTAGATGGTCTTTGTTGATGACCGCTGAGGAGCAGCAATTCTCTCTGCCACCTCCACAGAGAAGCCTTGTTCTTGCAGTTGTCCGCTCCTAGACACCAGGCGTGGAGGTTCAGCTGTTGTGGGTTGTTGTGGAACACATACTTGTGGGACTGTTTGAGTAGGGTCGTTGACACTGGGAGTTGTAGTGGGATCTCTGTTGAAAGCTGCACTAGGTCCCAAAACCAGGGCATCCCTGGCCAGTCTGGGGCTATTACGATGATCAGGCAATGGCTTTGCTTGATCTTTTGGATCACCTTGTGAAGGAGAGCCGTAGGAGGGTAAGCATAGGCAGTGAGGTTGGTCCAGTTTATGTTTAGAGCATCTATGTCCCAAGCCTTTGGGTCTGGGACAGGAGATACATACAGTGGAAGTTTGTGGTTCAGGTGAGTGGCACATAAGTCTACATGAGGTGTGAACCACTTCTGGCAGATCTGTTTGAACACCTGCGGATGCAGAGACCATTCTGTTGACTGCACTTGATTGGACCTGGACAGTAGAACGGCCATCACATTCAGGCACCCTGGGATGTGCCTGGCTTTCAATGTTATGTGGTAGTGATGGCACCAGGTCATGATCTTCCACAGGAGAGCACACATCTCTGCTGAGTGAGTTCCTCCTTGTTTGTTGATGTAGGCTACCACTGTTGAGTTGTCCGTCGCAACTAGCACTGTTTGGTTCTGGTACTGGTCCTTGAAGTCTCGAAGGGCCAGTGAGACCGCCTTCAATTCTAGGACATTTATGTGTAGCCTTTTTTCCCGATCTGACCACAGACCCTTTGTAGAATTTTTTATCTAAGTGAGCGCCCCAACCTTCGTTTGAGGCGTCGGTAAAGAGTTGGATACTGTGGTCCTTGGGATGAAGGTCTGCACCTTTCATCATGTTTGAGGGATTTTGCCACCAATCTAGGTGGGCTGCAATGGATTCTGTCCAAGGAAGGAGGTTGTCCAGCGACTGAGGATATCTCCAGTGCTCCTTGAGATGAAACTCAAAGGGCCTCATGTGAAGGCGTCCCTCCGGGACCATTTTCTCCGTTGAGGCAAGCAACCCGATTAGCGACATCTTGCAGTCAAAACACGTTTTGACTTGAGTCGTAGGATCAAATCCTGAAGTTTGAGCCATCTCTCTTGAGTGGGTTTTATAAGGGCTGAATCCAGATGGTATTCGTAGCCCACGAACGAAAACACCTGAGTAGGTTTCAGTTCTGATTTTTCCTGATTTATTATCCACCCCAAGGACTGGGTTAGGTCTACCACTGCCTGAGTGTTCACTTGGGCTTCCTTCTGAGACTGGGACCTGATCAGCCAGTCGTCCAGGTATTGGTGAATTCTGAGTCCTCTGGAGAGGGCCATTAGTTTCACTTCCTTTACAATCATTGTAAAGACCTGGGGGGCTGTGGCTAGTCCGAATGGGAGGGGGGTGAACTGGAACACCTGAGACTTGTAGCAAAACCTTAGGTATTTCCTTGAGTTTGGGTGGATGGGGATGTGTAGTTAAGCGTCCGACAGATCTATCGACGATACCCACTCCCCTGGAATCAGGGAGGTCCTGATGGACTCTGGAGTTTCTATTTTGAACTTTTCTATGTGTAGAAAAGTGTTGAGCCTGCTTAGGTCTATGACTGGCCTCCACCTTTGGTGAGGCTTGGGTACTAGGAACAGGCGACTGTAAAACCCGAGAGATTTTACATTTTCCACCCTTTCGATTGCGTTCTTTGACAGGAGAGACTGGATACAAGTGGCCAGGGCTTGGTCTTTTTGCTGGGCCTTGTACTCTGACAGGATCAGAGGGAATCTGACCAAATTTGGCTTTGAAAGAACGGAGGCGACCTCCTACTGGTGGACTGAGTGAGGCTTTGGAGGAGTCATTGGGAAGAGGGGTTTCCACACCCCCTTCCCCTATTATGGGGTTGAAAACGACCCCTGGAGCCTCTGAAATTCGGTTTCCCCCTTCCTGAGGAGTTGCACCCATAGGGGCGTTTCCTGTAGGAGCCTCTTTTCTTGTGGGGACCACGAAAGGGCTTATTCTGGTAGGGTGCGAAACCCTGAGAGTCTTTAGAGGTGCCTTTTTTGAGAAGGAAGTCTTCCCCTTCCTTCACAAGTTGAGACTCGAACAAGGACGGGTCCCAAAAGGACGAGTTCCTAAGTTCTTGGCGTCTCGTTTCCCCCAAATATGGCTGTAAGAGGGTCATCTCGGCTTTGCGCCTAAACAAGCCAGTATTAGCCATAGAATATAACTCCCTCTGGAGAATATGGGCTAGGGATTTGCTGAGGCATGTGAGGGCCCTGTGTTGAATAAGAAGTGTCTTATTCCAAAAATCAATGTACTCAGCGACTTCCTCATATCCGCGTTTGCTGCTTTCTCAGGATTGGCACCTTTTTGAATCTGAGACTTGATCTTCTTGACAGTTGACTTGATGCTATGTTGACACTTCTCAAGGGAAGCATTGCAAGAAGAAGAAGTTTTAGCAAAGGCAGCGGTGAAATTGAGGGTTGAGATATTTTGTCTAGCCTGATGCTCCAACTCCTTGAGAATTGGAAGGGAGACCTTGCCCATAGGGGCCCCAGAGGGTTTAGGAGTAATACAGATTTTGGCGAAATCTGTATTCAACTCCTGAATTTTGTCCTGAAAACAGGGCTGTCCCACCCTGTACCACTTAGAAGTGGAAGGAGGCGGCTTGACGTATTTACCCTCGGGTAAATTAGCAGCCTTAAAGTCATGTTGAAATTTATCAAAGGCATCCTTGATAACTGAGCTGAGGGGCAGAATAGAGAAAGGATCTCTAGGTCTGAGCTCTTGACGGCCTTTTTCATCATCCAGACCCATCACTGAAGTTGAAGACCTAGGCATAGACTCCCTGGGGTCAGGGAGAGAAAGAATGCGCCTAAAAGTGTCGACCTCTTCAGCGTACTGTGAGGGCATGTCAGACAGAGCTACTTCCCTATAATAAGGGGGGTCTGGATCATGTTGTGGAAGGTCTTGATCAGAAACAGCCCCTGAGGGCTGAGCCCTAGAGGGCTTAGAAGACCTGTGACTGGCTACAGGGGACTGATCCTCCCCTGAAGAAGATGACACATATCTGGACCTTGATTTGTGTTTACTCTTATCAGAGTGCTTTTTAGGTTTGGTAGAAGGGATCCGAGGTTCATCGGATTCTTCATATGGTTGGTCCGAGGCAGACCTGGGATCAATTTCCTGCCTACTATGAGAGTGGCTTTGTTTTTTGTGTGAGTACGAGACCTCTTTCGGAGGTAGTTCAGATGGAGCAACGTATTGATCCGAGGACTCATGCTGGTCAAGTACTAGATGAGGAGGGAGTGCTGGACCGTAGTCCACATCCATAGCCTCGGTTTGAATGTTAGTACTAGGTCTCGAGGGGGTAGGTCCAGATTAACAGCAGTTTTACTGGATGTACCAGGTTTGGAAGCAAGAAACGAGGTCTGATCCACCTCTGTTTGCTTTTTAACAGTCAAAGCTTCCAACACGGATGCCTGAAAGGAACTTCCAACAATAAGTAAAAGCTGAGAAATAAATGAAAATGTCTGTATATTTACAAACTGCTACCAATTCAACGTGGCCAACGAGAAAGTAGGGCGATTGGTCAGAAGTTATCACGTGACAACAACTAGAGGCTACGGCCAACAATAAATCTCTTTTTTTCTAAGACGTTGGCCATGATGCCCTGTGGCCATCCGAGAACAGCATTATGTCCCACATGGTAAGCTATTGTAGCGTAATAAAATGTATATGTATTTTACTATAAATTAATACGAACTGTAATTAAGGGACAGTGGAAGTAATTAACAGTTTAGATAACAGCAGTTCGGATAATTGAGGTTTAATTATATGTTTGTATTGGCACATGATAGAACTTCCATGTTTTGTTTAGAGGAAACTTCACTTCCTATCAGACACTAATTAGTGCACCTATTAGATTAGAGATACGCTAAAATGCAATTTTTTTCCAGTATCCCAGAATCAGAATGGTTTGTCACAGACAGGATATGGAAAGTATGCTACAGACCCATTCCTTGTTCCACTAATTATCACTTGTACACACCTGTCCATAGCCACCTCTGCCCTGTCCATACTCAGACCTCTGCTGTTGCTGACCTCTGTCACCATGGTAACCTCCACGGTTGTAACCACCTCCCTGCTGATGCCCTCCCCATGTATTGTCTGACTGGTAGAACCCTTCAAAATAAAAAGAAAAAACAAAATTTATATGAAACTTGTTTTTAATATATCTATTTTTTGTAAAAGAACATCGTGAAAGACGTTTCAGAACATACAGTAGAACCTTGATTATCCGAAACCTCTATCATCCGAATCTCTGGATTAACCGATATAAAACCTTGTCTCCCTAATACATGTATAAAAAATGCATGGCCTAGCAAAAGTGATAATTCAGGATTTTACAAATTCTCGGTAACAATTAAATTTAGTGCTTTATAAAACATACCGTCTACAGAAACGCCTAACTTCTTTGATCTTTAATGCCACTGTTTCAATTGGGGAGGTATTAATTCATTTTCATGACCCCATTACACAACTTCTTTGATCACTGAAAACGTGTTCGATTGAGGTTTGCAATTTATAATCTCCTGGAGGAGGTACATTCACAGACTGACAACATGTAAAAAAATAATGCCAACAATGCATTACCACCGAACATACCCAATCACTGAAGGTGTGTGCTATTGAGGTTTTACAATTAATAATCTCCCCAAGTTTTTCAATTGACAAAATGCAAGATGACAATTATCAAAAATGAAAGTTTAACTAGAGGATCGCTCGCAAAAAAAAAAGATAATGTTTTTGCATAGCAAAAACAAAGCGTCCCGAAAAGGATATAGAGGTGAGTGCTAAAGTATTAAGAAAATGCTTCGTTTCTAGCCTTATACTGTTGTGGCAACCAAAGTCAGCGCAGTCTGCTCTATCTAGCACGGTTTTCAAGATATAAGCATTTTTGTGTTTTGCAAAAAATAAAAAAATTAAAAATGTCCGCTATATTTGGCGAGACAAAAATATTTTGAAAATTGGCATGGCTACTCTGCAGAGATACCCAGCAGGTCCAAAATTTTGTTGAGTTCGCTCCATATAGCACGGTTTTCGAGATATAAGCATTTTTGTGTTTTGCAAAAACTTTGAAAATTCAAAATGGCCACCATTTTTGGGAGACAAAAATTTTTGTCAAGACCACTGCCGTGGTGTGTATCTCCCGCCGAGCATTAAAGCAGAAGAAATAGCTTTTTCGAGATATTCACAATTTTTCATTTTCGTGTGTGAAAGGTCTTCCAAAAGTAGGTGAATGAGTTATTTGAGAAAAATTGGCTATCCGCAATACTATTAAGAGATAATTCACATTTACTCATTTTGAGTAGGCGAATAATTATCTATGGGTCTGAAACTTCACCAAGTGAAAGCTCTCCCACAAGTAGGTGAATGAGTTATTTGAGAAAAATTGGCTATCTGCAATACTTTTTGAGATAATTCGCATTTACTCATTTTGAGTAGGTGAGTAATTAGCTATGGGTCTGAAACTTCACCATGTGAAAGCTCTCCCACAAGTAGATGAATGAGTATTTGATAAAAATTGGGTATCCGCAATACTTTTACAGATAATTAGCATTTACTCATTTTGAGTAGGTGAATAATTAGCTATGGGTCTGAAACTTCACCAAGTGAAAGCTTTGCCAAAAGTAGGTGAATGATTTATTTGAGAAAAATTGGCTATCTGCAATACTTTTAGAGATAATTCGCATTTACTCATTTTGAGTAGGTGAGTAATTAGCTATGGGTCTGAAACTTCACCAAGTGAAAGCTCTCCCAAAAGTAGGTGAATGAGTTATTTGAGAAAAATTGGCTATCTGCAATACTTTTAGAGATAATTCGCATTTACTCATTTTGAGTAGACGAGTAATTAGCTATGGGTCTGAAACTTCACCAAGTGAAAGCTCTCCCAAACGTAGGTGAATGATTAATTTGAGAAAAATTGGCTATCTGCAATACTTTTAGAGATAATTCGCATTTACTCATTTTGAGTAGGTGAGTAATTAGCTATGGGTCTGAAACTTCACCAAGTGAAAGCTCTCCCAAAAGTAGGTGAATGAGTTATTTGAGAAAAATTGGCTATCTGCAATACTTTTAGAGATAATTCGCATTTACTCATTTTGAGTAGGTGAGTAATTAGCTATGGGTCTGAAACTTCACCAAGTGAAAGCTCTCCCAAAAGTAGGTGAATGATTAATTTGAGAAAAATTGGCTATCTGCAATACTTTTAGAGATAATTCGCATTTACTCATTTTGAGTAGGTGAGTAATTAGCTATGGGTCTGAAACTTCACCAAGTGAAAGCTCTCCCAAAAGTAGGTGAATGAGTTATTTGAGAAAAATTGGCTATCTGCAATACTTTTAGAGATAATTCACATTTACTCATTTTCAGTAGGTGAGTAATTAGCTATGGGTCTGAAACTTCACAGAGTGAAAGCTCTGCCAAAAGTAGGTGAATGAGTTATTTGAGAAAAATTGGCTATCTGCAATACTTTTACAGATAATTCGCATTTACTCATTTTGAGTAGGTGAGTAATTAGCTATGGGTCTGAAACTTCACAGAGTGAAAGCTCTCCCAAAAGTAGGTGAATGAGTTATTTGAGAAAAATTGGCTATCTGCAATACTTTTAGAGATAATTCGCATTTACTCATTTTGAGTAGGTGAGTAATTAGCTATGGGTCTGAAACTTCACCAAGTGAAAGCTCTCCGAAAAGTAGGTGAATGAGTTATTTGAGAAAAATTGGCTATCTGCAATACTTTTAGAGATAATTCACATTTACTCATTTTGAGTAGGTGAGTAATTAGCTATGGGTCTGAAACTTTACCATGTGAAAGCTCTCCCACAAGTAGATGAATGAGTTATTTGATAAAAATTGGGTATCCGCAATACTTTTACAGATAATTAGCATTTACTCATTTTGAGTAGGTAAATAATTAGCTATGGGTCTGAAACTTCACCATGTGAAAGCTCTCCCAAAAGTAGGTGAATGAGTTATTTGAGAAAAATTGGCTATCTGCAATACTTTTAGAGATAATTCGCATTTACTCATTTTGAGTAGGTGAGTAATTGGCTATGGGTCTGAAACTTCACCATGTGAAAGCTCTTCCAAAAGTAGGTGAATGAGTTATTTGAGAAAAATTGGCCATCTGCAATACTTTTAGAGGTAATTCGCATTTACTCTTTTTGAGTAGGTGAGCAATTAGCTATGGGTCTGAAACTTCACCAAGTGAAAGCTCTTTGGGATAGCTGCTCTGCAGAGATACCCTGAAGATAAAAAATTTCGTTGAAATCGCTCTATGTAGCACGGTTTTCGAAATATTAGCATTTTTGTGTTTTGCAATTTTTGCGCAAAAATTCGAAAATTCAAAATGGCCGCCATTTTTGGCAAGACAAATTTTTTTTGAAAATTGGCATGGCTACTCTGCATAGATACCCTGCGGGTCAAAAATTTCGTCGAAATCGCTCTATCTAGCACGGTTTTCGAGATATAAGCATTTTTGTGTTTTGCAATTTTGCGAAAAATTCGAAAATTCAAAATGGCCGCCATTTTTTGCGAGAAATTTTTTGTTTGAAAATTGGCAGCTACTCTGCAGAGATACCCTGCGGGTCAAAAATTTCGTCGAAATCGCTCTATCTAGCAGGGTTTTCGAGATATAAGCATTTTTATGTTTTGCAATTTTTGCGAAAAATTCGAAAATTCAAAATGGCCGCCATTTTTGGCGAGATAAAAATTTTTTCAAAATTGGGATAACTACTCTAAAGAGATACCCTGTGGGTCAAAAATTTCGTCGAAATCGCTCTATCTAGCACGGTTTTCGAGATATAAGCATTTTTGTGTTTTGCAATTTTTGCGAAAATTTCGAAAATTCAAAATGGCCGCCATTTTTGGCGAGACAAAAATTTTTTGAAAATTGGGAAAAGTACTCCGCAGAGATATCCTGCGGTTCAAAAATTTTGTCGAAATTGCTCTATCTAGCACGGTTTTTGAGATATAAGCATTTTTGTGTTTTGCAATTTTTGCGAAAATTTCGAAAATTCAAAATGGCCGCCATTTTGGGTGAGATAAAAATTTTTTGAAAATTGGGATAACTACTCTGCAGCGATACCCTGTGGGTCAAAAATTTCGTCGAAATTGCTCTATCTAGCACGGTTTTCGAGATATAAGCATTTTTGTGTTTTGCAATTTTTGCGAAAATTTCGAAAATTCAAAATGGCCGCCATTTTTGGCGAGACAAAAATTTTTTGAAAATTGGGAAAAGTACTCTGCAGAGATATCCTGCGGGTCAAAAATTTTGTCGAAATTGCTCTATCTAGCACGGTTTTTGAGATATAAGCATTTTTGTGTTTTGCAATTTTTGCGAAAATTTCGAAAATTCAAAATGGCCGCCATTTTGGGCGAGATAAAATTTTTTTGAAAATTGGGAAAACTACTCCGCAGAAATACCCTGTGGGTCAAAAATTTCGTCGAAATCGCTCTATCTAGCACGGTTTTCGAGATATAAGCATTTTTGTGTTTTCCTTATTTGGAAAATTCGTAATGATTAATTAATCATTAATTACTCGGCCATTTCTTGACCAATCAATGCCAAAATCTAATGATTTCCAGATTTTAATAGAATGAATGTATTTGCAAAGTTTCAGGTGAATTGATAAAATTCCTTTCAAGTTATCATCCGGACAAGCTTCCCCATCGAAAAAAGACATTTTTGGTCATGTGACCTCTCTGATTGGTTGAAATGTCACTGCAGCATATTCAAAAAAATTCCCCAAGGCTACTGCCTAAACCTGCCAAATTTGAAAAGAATCCGCCTAACGGTTACAGAGTTATAAGGAAAACAAAATGCGGAGCCGGCGGAGCCGCCGGAGCCGGCGGAGCCAGAAGCTCTCCCATACACAAACAAGCGTCCCTTGTGGGACGCTTAATAATGCAAGTAGCAACTGAACACACCCAGCTCAAGTCCGTATAATATTTTAAAGAAAAAAAAATGACAATATCCATAAAAAAAGCAAATAAGTGACAATTAGATGGTCATTTATATTGTATTAGACAAATATATTTACATGCTTCATGAATGACCACCCACGTACGTATTTAGTAACTAAAAATGATCTTTCCTCAATTATCGCCCTCTTGGTAACCCTATAGATGTTGAATTTCTGGTATGCGAACCCCTTGATTATTAATGAATCGTGTCCCCCATGAGTTCAGATAATTGAGGTTCTTCTCTACCTTAACCGTGAAGCAGGGTAAAGGATATGCTGAAACATTCAAACAGGGTACAGAACATACTAGAACATGGAAACAGGGTTGTCAACATAGCAGAACATAGAAACACTGAGAATAGGACAAACTGAAATATTGAAACAGAGTTTAGAATGTACTGGAACACTGAACAGGGTACAGAAAATACTGGACCATAGAAACAGCATTGAGAACACATTAAAACACTGAAACAGGGTTTTGAATGTACCAGAACATTAAAATAGGGTATAAAATATACTGAAATATTAAAATCGGGATAAGAACCTACCGAAACATTGAAGCAATGTGCTGATAACATACTAATACTTTGGCATTTCACTTCACCACTATCTTGAAGGTGTAAATAAATAGCAATAAGCCGAACCCATAGTCAACAGTGAAATAGGAGTACCTGTTTAAAAGCTGCATGAAGTTACAGGGAGGGTACTGAGGTTACATTTTGGAAATTTCCTCCCTGAAATAACTTAAGCATTTGATATGAGAAAATGTGACAAAATCACTATAATAGAACAATGCAGTTTCAAGTGCTGACTTTTAACATCCTTCCATATACCACTTCTCTTTAAACCAAGAAATCATTGACCACATATTTGATGCAAAAAGAAGTGTCAATTAGAAAAGAAAACAGAGCGAAGCTAACTGAAAAACAGAGTTCAGTCAAAACATTAAAACACGACACCCCGAAAACCTCAAAACTTGTACTTTCACATTTTTCTGCTAGTTAACAATGCAACAGTAGTGGTGTAGGATTTCAATGCTTGTGGGGTGTAAAGTATGTGGCCACGAACTCAACACCCAAATGTTTTCCTGCTACTGATGCCAACACCTGTATAAGCAAATGTACACAATATAATAATACCATGCTTTGGGAAATATGTGACTGACACTTAAACTTCTTAACATTCCAGCCTCCTTTTTTCTCTTTTTTTTGTTGCTCTCTCTCTTTTTGGGAACCTTATTCACTAATGAGGCCATTATTATTATTACATATAAACTTACTTATGGCAAAATTTTAATTGCAACATACGAGGTAGATATACAAGGCTTTTTCCTCCTTATGGTGTTTCTGAATTAAACTTGCACGATGACTCCTCAAATTTAATACGACATAGATGGCAAATAAGGCCTGATTTAATGTCTTTATATATATGTATATAAATATTATAAATACACAAGCCAGAAAATAATAGCAGCACCCATTAAAGTTGAAGCCATAAAGATCTTCATTTTAAAGGCTATATTACCTAAAATGAGATTTACTTAGCAAACAATGTACTTTAGCACAA
Organism: Sabellastarte sp. h YS-2021; assembly: GCA_964017235.1. Lineage (NCBI taxonomy): Eukaryota > Metazoa > Annelida > Polychaeta > Sabellida > Sabellidae > Sabellastarte > Sabellastarte sp. h YS-2021. Next base: position 119,088,659 of record OZ024928.1, read on the forward strand.
GAGGAATTTTACATATTGTAAATCACTTTCATTGATTTTTGTTTAACAAAAAAAATATGTGACGTTATACATCAGAATTCTTCAGGATCTAAATGTCTTTAAAGTTGAGCAAATATATAAAGGTTACCATATATCAAACTAAATTTTGAAATTATAAACAATTTTTTAAAATCCTATTGGCTTTACTTTCTATTTATATTTCCTTTAGTTTTGGTAAATATAAAGAGGTCACCACATCCCCAAAAGAAATTGATTTTTCAAAGCTATTTGAAAACTCATCTTGGTTTATATTTGCTATGTTTGGTAAATGTAAAAAGTTTACCACACCATCAATTAAACTTTGTTGCAAGGTGTTTTAAATATTAGATTGCGAAAATACAGTTAGGGAAATATAAAAGCAAAAGACAAAGAAATTGTTCTGCAACAAGTAGCTACACTGTCATCGCCAGCTAATAAATTTTATGCACAATTACAAAAATAATCTGTTTGCCAAAAAAAAAAAAAGTTTTGGGATGTTTGAAGATTATAAAGCAATGTTGTGCGAGTTGGGATGACAAAGACGACAACACTCCTGTGGAAGAATACTAAAACTCTGGCTGAAGTTTGTCCACAGCAAACAAAGCCAGGAAATATGGCTGCCATAAACACATAAAACATGTGTTCTTTTCACAAGTATAAATCAGCAGGTTTATGACTGTATGGAGGACTGATGGTTTGCAGGAAAGTCTTGCTGTATGCTCGGCAAAATCTGATCCATACTCTTCTCCCAAGATTTTTGCCAAGAAAAAAAACACACAAAAAGAGGGGAACATGACTAATTATTACATATAATACCTTGTTAATAGGGATGACAGAAAGTATTCTAAAAAAAAGGATCACAGTTGAGTGTCTAAAGTAAAGAATTAACTTTCAAAATAAATTACCCCATCCATTTAATTTTTGGAATAACTGAGATTGCAATAAAATACATATTATGATTCTGGTTGAGAAATATAACTTTATAAATTAGGTTTTCAAAATAAATCCATCACAAAGAACAGAATCATAAACACAAAATTTTAAAATTGTGGTGTGTGTAGATCAAAAGATATTTTTGAGAGTTTACAGTAATGGTCGGAGACAAAAGACAAATATTAGGCACCAAAAAACGGATACACTATACTGGTGGCTCAGGATTTACACATAGGTGTGGGGGAGATTTTAAAGCTGGGTACTACCTGTCCACAAATATGACAACATTTATCTTGGAACACTACTCTATTAGACAAAGAAATATAAAGTTGAATCCTCTTGGTTTGGCCATGTTTTCTGTAGAGAGATACCCTAGAAGTCCACACACACTTATACATACACATAGGCAGTGGAAAACATCACAAACTATATATTTTCTTTGGGGACACCCGGGACAGTGAAGTGTCATCAAGCAGCGTGTACACAAAGATTACTTGCTGTAAAATATTTTGTTTTCAGCCTCCATCCCTAGCCTCAAGGCTTTTGTATTTTTCTGCACGTCTTCTTCATAATGTTGAAGTTATAATTTATTGTTCAACTTCATCAAGTTGAGGCTATGATGTCTGAGATATTTCCTACAAACTCTTCTTCATGAAGTTATTAATAAAGCTTTCCTCTCACTGCCAAAGTTCCAATTTTAAGATGGATTCATTATGCTATATTTATTTATTTATTTATTTGGCGTTTTACGTCGCTTTCAACACTGTACAGGTCGTATCACGACGGGTAGTTGGAAGGGCAGAGGAAACCAGTACATAGAGTTCACTAGGGTTGTGTACTGTAAACTGCCGACCGTGGCCCCCTCATTATGCTATATGAAGTTAACACTTAATAGACACCTAAGATTTCAATGATTGACTTTATTCCTAATCAAAAGGAAGTCTATCAAAACCAACCTGATTTCAGCTGAATTCTAACATAACACAGATCAGGTATCCATGTGCTTAATCTCCGAAGCTCGCAGATTCTAAGGCACACCATCCAAATCATAATGCATAAATCATAAGTCTTAAACCATAACAGGGTCGTCACCAGGGGATCATCAGTGTTTGGTGGCAAGAAAAACTAAGGAGGAAAAGACAGATGTGTCCATGAATTTAATTAGCTAAATGACAAATAGTTCAAGGGTAAAACACAGAATAACCCTGTAGCTCCCTATTATCGCTCATTATGGCTGTCTTGACAATTAATCCATTCTTGTCATAAAAATGTAAAGAATAAATGATATTTATAAAATTTAAAAACTTTTCATGTTAGAATAGGAATAACCCCCTCCAAAACCATGGCATACACAGAATTTTACCATGGTTTGAGGCAATAAACCCCTAAGGCTTCGCCTTCAGGGTTTATAACCTCAAACCATGGTAAAATTCTGCGTACACCATGGTTTGGTCTGGGATTGTTCCTATAATAAAACAGACATTACAGCAGAATCCTGTAAAGCCAAATTTTAAGGGAGCAGTTAATTATGTCTATTTGACCAGGAATCATGATATATCTCTGTAGATTTCAGTGCAAAAGAAGTACCTCACGTTTACTTGTGTTTACAGGGGAATAAAGACCAGTAAACACAAACAATGATACAATCTAATCTGACTTTATAATACTACCACAACATAACTTGTCTTTTTATGATAAAAATTAAGATATAAAAAGTATTTCTTCAATGATACACATAGGGTTTTACATCCTGTTCTCCTGCCAGGGTCAAACTGGGACAGGCCCTCAGCATTGTCATTTGTGAGAGTGGAACCAACACAGAGGTGACAGCCTGTAATTAGATGCCAAACATACTAAGCCACTGTCAAAGGACCTCTCGTAACAATGATACATTCTGATCTGACCTAATAATACAGTTACAAATAGTATAACAAAACTCATCTTTTCATATCAAAAAACAAAACAATATGATACAAAAACATTTTTATGTTGTAGAATTCTCAAACTGTTATCAGGCTGGAAGGTTTTGCCACACATTTAGCATACATGTTTTATTAAGATTACTTTCCTATTTCTGGACTGATTTTGAGATTTTTTTTCAGCATGAAATGGGCCTATATCTGATCATCTGTTTTATACCATGGTGGGTAACACAAAATACATGGGTTCGCACCCAGATACAGTCATATATACAGTAGTTCAGATGACCACTTAAAATGCAATCCTCTGTTTTTGGGTCCAATTCCCAGTGGCAGGTTAAAGAATTTCAGGTACATTGATAAATGGTCACCTTTGAGTCTCTGCCTTTCAATTAGGGGAATGTCAGTCACAAGACAGCTTGGGCTATACTTATGCAGTCAGGATGGGTCAAATAGCACTTTGAGTCCTTTTGTACATGAAGATATTGCACCGAGTATAAATGTACACTACAAAATACAATACAATCAGATTATATCAGATCAGTTTAAACAAAGCATCAACTTTTCGAGTTCCATGATAAAATGACACAGCAACCCTAGCTGTTGTATTCAGTAATAATCCATGCACATTATCTTTACTGTCTACACAAAGCTACTTGAGCTGTGCAGGAGTGGCATTACCTTTTCAACATGGTAAGTGGCTAAAGAAGGCGATCATGATAATTTAGGTAAACAATCTCTACTGTTGGCCTGAAACAGCAGCCAGTGATATGGCTGAAGAAAGTACACATACATGACTTCAAAAATTTCTTTTAAAAATATTCTTGTTCGGGTGTTCATGTTTGCTCCCGCCAACATGTAAGCATTCGTGAGGATAGGTAAGGGTATTTTATACAATAAAAAACATATTTGATAAAGAGAGCTCAGTGGTGGAGTTTGAACAAGTTTGCTTTCATCTCTCTGGGTTCAAACTAAGCTCATGACAACACGAATGAATCACCGAGGACCCCTCTTCAAATAACCTTAGCTGTTGACATGTTAATCTATATCACCGGCCATCTGTGCCAAAATTGTTATGATTCTGACTCTGTCCAATTGTTCACTCAGATAAATTCAATGGATAATGCTGACTGTTTTGCACCAATAAGTTCCAAGATTTCATAGGTACAATTTGAATGATGAGGTCTTTTTCCCCAATAAACTTTTTCACAACATAAATCTCCTGCTGGCCAACTGCAGTTTGCAATCATATTCTCTCACTTGTTTTGGTTTTATGCAGTGCGGTACTTGAGTACTCATCAAAGAGGCAAGTAATCAATTATTTGGATGACAAAATTAAGATAAGAGTAGTGCTTTCCATTTAAATATTGGCAGCTTTCAAAATATCTGTATAAACTTAGTATAAAATTGGTCAAGTTTTGTTAAGTATAACGGCAAAATGGCACATATTTTTGCCAGGTACTTGTTACAGAGTAGAGTAATGGTGAACAACTACTCTAGTATAAAATGAACTATTGGTGGAACCCTAGTTTGAAGCATGAAAAAGCTGCCACCATTCTTTTATCCATGACTTTTACAATGCTGGGCGTGCAATCTAGATCATATTGGTGACTCTTTCCTGCCAAGTGTTGAGAGCTTATGATTTTGCAAACATAACTGGATGTTGTTAATGCTTCAGCGATAGACTGATTAGTAATTTTAGAAATACAATTTTTATATCTCCACTTTGTTACTACATGCATTTTGCTTCTAGACCTACAATATATCCACTGGTCACATTCTAATAATGTTAACTAATTCTGGGTATACATATCACAGTGCAGGCTCCGATTCAGAGGAATCTCTGATTGTTCCACTGGATATCCTGATGTTGTCCATTTTTTGTTACCAGTTGCTAAATGTGTCGGGTTGATGGACTGAAAAAGGTATCATGCTTCTTGCATGTATAATTTAAATGATGCCAACTTACCTTCAGCCAAATCCTATAAATTGTTAAACTCTTATGCATCAGTTATTGTTTATAATGATACACAGATACAAACTCTGGCATTCTTTAAGAAATAAATGCCTGTAAATACTAGTACTCATGGGACTTAAGCTTGGCAGTTAAACTGCAGACAACAAGTAACAGTATAAAGGTCAATAAGGATCAAACAAGTCTGATATCATCTTATACTTTATAGATACAAACCATGTTCAAAGTGAAGAATATGGTGAAACAAAATTTTTCAAGTTGGACGAAACATAAAGAAATTATGGTCATTTTCAGATGGAGATCAGGGCTGACTTTTACAAAAGCCTACTAAATATAAAAGATTCAAGATAGCATGCTATTAAATCTAGCTTTTAGTAGGCCCTTATAGGCAGTAGCCACTATCGAAGCGTTCCACTGAGCTGACACTAGGGAACTACGGAGTTCCTGAAATAGCAGAACATCTAGTGTACAAAGCCTACTAATACCCATAGTGAACACTATCTCAGTAAAACAACTAGAAAAATGTTTTTGCTAACAAAAACTAAGCATCCCAAAAAGGTTCACTGCAATATAATATACAGTAGAAAAAGGTTTTTGAAAATAAAAACATGCAGTGCTGAGAAAAGAAGTGAAAGTTAAGCAGACAGTGTGGAAGTTCATGCATTAACATGAAAGAAAAATTTAAGCTTTATTTTGTTTTCTATGGTCATAAATTGCGAAAAGTCAATTGAATAAATGCTCTGGCTAAGAATGCATGAAGCATCAATACTTATAATAGGTCGAAAGTTACACCATAAAACTACTTCATTAAAGAGTAACAGTGCTTTATAAATGCCATATATCTATTTACATTTTAGAAAAAGGCATAGTAAAATGTGAGCCTTTAGAAAGGCAAGAAGTTTATGACACAATGCTTTGAACACATCTATCTGGTAAATCTGACCAGCTATCTAGACTCTTCACATAAGGTTTCCCAATACCTCTGAATACATTGTAAATCTCTAAAAGCAAGAATAAAATAGATATAAGGCAAAAACACAAAATTGGCTATTTATGACCCCAGTTTGACCCATAAGGGGAGGGGGGAGGGGGTCTGGGGGTAAATCTGACCAGCTATCTAGACTCTTCACATATGGTTTCCCAATACCTCTTAATACATTCTAAAGCTCTAAAAGCAAGAATAAAGGAGATAAAAGGCAAAAACACAAAATCGGCTATTTTATGACCCCAGTTTGACCCATAAGGGAGGGTCTGGGGGTAAATATGACTGATTATCTAGACTCTTCACATATGGTTTCCCAATACCTCTTGATACATTCTCAAGCTCTACAAGCAAGAATAAAGGAGATATAAGGGGAAAAGATGAAATTGGCTATTTTATGACCCCAGTTTGACCCCTACAGGGGGGTCGGGGGGGAAATTTGACTTGCTTTCTAGACTCTCCACATATGGTTTCCTACTACCTCCCAATACATTTTATGGCTCTAAATGCAATACTTAAGAAGATAATAGGGGGGTTCACATGAATTTTAAGCTTTCTGATTGGTACCTGTGAGAAAATCACTCATAAATTGGTCAATTTTCATCGGATTGCTCCCAAAATCTAATCAGCTCACGTTTTTGATAGTATAAACATACGTATGAAGTTACAAGCCTCTGCGGTCAGTAGATTTTCCTGAACTGCGATGACGGGCGAGTGTACCCGAAAAAACTATTTTTTGATCATGTGACCTTGATAAAGATCAAAGGTCAAATTTAAGCAACTGCCAAATATGGTTAAAAAGCTTGCAATAATAAGGGAGATATTCAAGGGAGACCATAATGCGGCGGCGGCGGCGAGGAAACTGAGACGAAACCAAATAAGCGCTCTTTCAGGAACGCTTAATAATACACTCAGTAAACTACTAGCATTAGTAGCCTACTAAGTAAATAGTAGGCCTTCGTAAAACTGGGCTCTGTGGTATATGGTTCTGATACAACTTTGAAAATTCTCCAAAATAAACTTTGTATTGGCTCATATGGCATTCTTGTTGGTGCAAACAGATAAGGTATAAGATCTCCACCATAGTCATATGATTGTACACTGTCTCATATTGTATTGTTCTTGGGATATACCAACCTCAACACACATTTCTGGTGGATTTATTAAACGGCTACAAAATTGGTGTCCTATAGAAGCGGCTCTGCATTACTTTGAATGATGTGTAAGCAGAAATCCAAATATCCACAGGATTTGGTTCCGATTATGACTCACTTTCAGTTTTATCTGAACAGATTCAGTTCTTTCTGATGCTGGGACTGACACGGGTAGTTTCAGTTGTATCTCAAGTTTTGGTTTTTACAGTTTCTATATACAGTGAGGGAGTCTACTTCAAAATATTCAGGCAAGCCTAGCAATTCTGAATTGTTTCTGAATCCACTCAGATATACCACAGTAGTCGTTTTACACATACTATATTAACCTGACAAACTTTGAATGCTTGAACATGAGGATAATGCCTCAAGAGATACAATAATGACTCTCACTGTGAAGTTTATACATATATTCATAGATCTCAGTTAAACTGTTTTGAGATCCTTTTACAAGTGTATTTAACAACACACACATGAAGTCAACTGTCTACATAAAAAAGAAACGTATGCAAAAGGCTGGTAGATCAGTTCTCAAGGGTGCTTACACATAAACATACAAGAGTATCAGCATAAATGCATAAATAATGTAGCTGCACATCCACTAATCAGGTAAAATGGACAATTAGTTCACACTTGTAATTCAGTCTACAAAGGCATAGAGATACTTTATTGAGTTAACAGATCCTCAAAAGGATATTGTTCCAGCATATAGACTGGGAAGTTGCAGTGCCTTGGAATCATCCCATGACTACTGGCATGTGGACATGGAGGAGGTGCTTCATAAACACAAGGATTCATATTCAGTGGAACATATACCAGAACATCTGTTTGTTTTTCTAGACAAATGGTACAGTGTCAAAACAGGAGGAATAATTAGTCTATCTTAAAAAAGAATCAACTCTTCAATATTTCATACCTTATCAACTTGGATAATGTATCTTTTACTGTGGGTTTGTGGATACATTACAACCATGTCGCTATGGAAAAAGATTCATCAATTTCACTTATATTTGTAATACATATGCTATAATCAAACAAAAATAAAGAACTCGATTCATTGTGAAGTCTGCATTTGTATGTTGTGTGAAGTTGTTTAAAATATGAACAATGAATCCTGGAACAGAAGGAAGCAGATGAGGCAGAATGTTACATATCCAAAGAAAATTTGAGAAAAATAGTATCACAGATGCCCGTACCCCACAGCCTGGGAAAATATTTTTCAATACAATAAGATATAGAAGTAGTGAAACAGTACACAGATTGGGATACTTTCAGAGTAGTGTCAGTGTCCAAATAATGTTTAAGTAGAGAAAATAACATCTAAGAGAAAGAAACTGCATGTAAAGATTAAGTATTAAAACAGGACAATTCATTAAACTAAAAATTATGAAGCTTTAGGACTTCTCCCATTTTGATATTCATTTGTATGGTCAAATTATGGTTTGAATGTTTTGAATATTACCCATACATACAGATGTGGCAAAACATGCTTTTATGTGGAGTTGGGGCAAAACCTGTGGCTCACTTGGTGCAATACCATCTGTTACAATGGGAAGTTGCAAAAGTAAAACGGTTAATGAATTCTAATATGACTTTAACAGTGCTTAATCTACATCAAAAGACACCCAAAGGTGCAACAACCAAGATTCAAGTAAAAAGGTATAAGAGAGATATAAGAGAGATAAAATAGTATCAAATATCCCTGTCGAGAGATAAAATAGCCTCAGATATGCAAGATGAAAGATCAAATCCAGGTCACACCACGACGTTGCATACAGAAACCCCCAACCAATGTCCCTACCAAGTATCAACTTCCTACACCTTACGGTTTCCAAGATATAGCCTGGACAAGATTTTATAGGTCAAGGTCACTACAGCAAGGTCAAAGGTCAAATCAAGGTCACGTCATGATGTTGCACACCTACAACCCCTAACCAATGTCCCTACCAAGTACCGACTTCCTACACCGTACGGTTTCTGAGATATAGCCCGGATAAGATTTTATAGGTCAAAGTCACTACGGAAAGGTTAAAGGTCAAATCAAGGTCACACCATGTCGTTGCACACCTACACCCCCTAACCAATGTCCCTACCAAGTATCAACTTCCTACACCTTATGGTTTCCGAGATACAGGCCGGACAAACTTGTTCCCGCCCACCTGCCCGCCCATTCGGACACCACGGGTGAAAACAATACCCCGACAGCCCTTCAGGGCTGGGGGGTAAAAATTAATCTAGCTAGCTCAAAAATAAAGTTTTAAGACATGTAGTTAAAACAGGGTGAAATCACACTTACATTAAAAACCATTTAAAACCAGACCAGTTGACAAGAAGTCAGTTACAAGTGTTTCTCCTGGTACCAGTCGGTGAGAAGTAGCAAAGTCCATTTTACAGTTATTGTATTTTCCTTTTGAATGAGTAGTGTATATTATAAAATGGAGACCTGTGTAGTTGACAAAAATGTATCTCTGTGCGTACAGTTTGGAGTAGTTTATACACACACTTTTTCTGCTCTTACAATCTGAATAAGACTTGAGGATATAATCTCCAAAACAAATTTTAAAACAAAGAGTAAACATTGAACAAAATATTAAATTGCACTTTATATTAAAAATACACTACTTCTGTTGTGAGTTTTAAATTATCAGTCATTCAATCAGAAAATATCCTTTAAATAAAGGACTCAGGCCTTTCAGGTCTTATTTGTGGGTAATTTTCAATCTAATCGTTGATAAGGTCTGCACATACACCAATGTATTTCTACCATTAAAACGGTTTGATGTATTGGAGCTCAACTTTAAAACAAACTATGTAGCAGTACATTGAATATGGCTAAAATCACCCGCGCAATTTTAGCATCACAGACTGTAACTTCTTCAATGTTCCTTTAGCTAAAAACTATTTGTTAGGAAGAGATGAATATAAAGTAAATCCTCATGTACAGTCTATATTTTGAACCCTTCATTCCATTGGGAGTTAAAATCGAAGGAAAATCATATTATTCCATACTGTTTCTACCAATGATTATTATTTTTTGACAATTCTACTAAATAATGTCCATTTATGCTCAAACTTTGTGATATCATACTCAAATAAATTTTGTTTGCACATTAATAATACCTTTATAATCAAGGGTTTGACTTTTTATGTGGTATCCAATCAACCACAACCTTTGAAGTATAAAGGTGTCCACACTTTCTTATTCGGTGAACCTTCAATCATTGGATTTTTTTTTTATTTAACTAACAATTTCTGAAACCAACCGACACCACAATTCGTACCACCAAATTTGCCCACCTTTAGAATTATGAACAAACTTACCAGTATTTGCCAGAATTCAGTCAGAAATATCGGGGGATAAACACTGCTGGTGTATTTTGTAAGGCAATCAGGAACATTGTTGTACTGATATTTCTACATTAATAACAAGAATCACGGTTATACACAAGAAGAAGGAAATATTTATTCCATCGTTTTCAGGTTACTGAGGACATCCTTGAAACTAGTTAACTGTTTTTACTGTTTCCCATTTCAAAAAAATATTTCTTTAGCTTTATATCAAAGCCACAGTCTACTGTTCCATGTTTTCAAATTGTGTTATTTTTGTTCACAATCCATTAGACCTGTACTGAAATATCATAACTGAAGGAACAAATGTATAATTAGGCCCACTACACCAACAACAAGAATAGGAGAATAAAAAGAGGGTAATTTTCCCATAATTACAGCTACAATATGTGCACCGATTAAGAAAACCCAAGTAACGAGTACATTTCATTCTTCTACAAGTATTTGTGGTCAGAAGTTATATCCAGTATGTGTATTTAAACAACTATTTAATGGGGACCTTTCAAACATATTTTGATGTACTAAATACACCATATGTTAAAATACAGACTACTCAATTTCAATAATGATAAAGTCAAGATTTTCCAAAACCTTTCAAAGGGTAAATCACTATATTACTTTTTTCTTTATTCTTGTTTCAAATATATGTTTCAACATGTTAAGTGTTTCAACCACTATGTCCAGTCATTCAAAATTTTATGTTTAAATAAATAGCAATAGATGGTGGCAATCATATTTTGTCAATGGCCACAAAGTAAAAATAAATTGTTGAATTCTAATAAATTTTCTTACTTATCTAATATAAAAATGCAATTTCTGAACTTTTTTCAATGGAATGCGGACAATAGAGCATCTGCTTGAATTTTATTTGAGTTGACATACTCTTGCGATCTTGTAGCTAATCATTAAATTATCATTTAACTTATTCAGAGATGAATAATTAACATACACTGTTGCAAAGCTCAGATAGTGATAGCATTAATTAAATATTTCGCAGGCCTCTGCAATACTGTATTCAACTGACTGACCACTGCCTCCAACTCAATGTCAAAGTAATCAAGTACAGATATATTATGAAACTTTGTTGTATGGGTTTACTATGATTGATATACATATACAGACACATAATTCATATAAAGTGGACCATTCAGTGTGCTATGACAACACTAGATGTCACCACTAGAAATTTGAAACAAATGCACAAGCCTCATGGACAGGTTATTTTAAATTGAAAAAAATATACTGGACAAGACAATAAATAGAATATACAAGGAATGTAAAATCATCTTGAAATTCATTTTACATGCAAATAAGTTAGGATGGATAGTCACTTTAATCAAAAGCTCGGATTAATTCATACATTTAACGCATGATTATTCACCCTTGCCTGAAAAGTTTTCTGTCAACTCAATACAAAAGACTAGGACAAGATAAAATAGCATCAGAGATGCCCGTACCCCACAGCCTGGGGAAACAACTTTCAAACCATGAGATATAGAAGTAGTGAAACAGTACAAAGATCGGGATACTTCCAGAGCAGTGTCAGTTATATAAAGGTCCAAATATTGCTCAAGTAGAGAAAATATATAAAGATGAAGTATTAAAACAAGACAAAATTTTAAAGGTCAAGGTCACTCTGGCAAGATAAAAGGTCAAATCAAGATCACACCATGACTTTGCACACCTACAACCCCCAACCAATGTCCCTACTATGTATCACCTTCCTACACCATTACGGTTTCTGAGATACAGCCCAGAGATTTTATGAGTCAAGGTCACCATGGCAATATCAAAGGTCAAATCAAGGTCACACCATGATGTTGCACACCTACAACTCCTAACCAATGTCCCTACCAAGTATCAACTTCCCACATCTTACGGTTTTTGAGATACAGCCCGGACAAACCTTTTCTACCACCTCCTGTCCACCCGACCGTCCATCCGGACACCATGGGTGAAAACAATACCCCGACAGCCCCTAAGGGCTGAGGGGTAAAAACCAGATTCTTGGGTAGTCCTCATGATTATGTTCTGTTCAGAATATATTTCTACATTCAAAACTCTCAACTGCCTTAAAGGTTATTACTGTAAAATTCAATGTTTACTGTAGAATGCAAAACATAGACCTATGTAATTTTAATAGGAGGATAAGATGACAGACATTGAGATGTCTTACTTTTGATTACTACTGTTAAATCCATTAATACACATCTACAGAAGTTTGGAAATCAACATCAGTTCTGTATGATGAGTCTTTTTAGCCACTCACATTCACATGTATATATTCTCATTAATATCTCTATTCTGCATTAACTTCAACTGATACAATGGTCTGAATTCAAGCACACTTTCATCGATTTAAACATGCAGTGAAACATACCGTATATTGTATTGAATAAAGCTTTCATCTGAAGCACCTGGAAGGTAAGAAGTCAAGAAAGTAATGCACTGAAATGAACTGAAAGAACATGGCTGTCTTGGCTGATATTACACCCTCACTTGAGAATGTAGAAAGCTGTGAAATCTGATAAAGGATACAACCACCAGATCAAAATACTTTTTACATACCTTCTGTAACAATTCAACACATATTCTTCAAATAGTAACACCCAAATCGTTAAGGAATGTCTGAAACATTTTTTACAGGTTCACTTCATTGTTGGTCTTACAGAAATTAGCTTAAAGCAATAACGTCAAACTTTTCTGAACATATTCCTTTGAATCATTTTTCCAACGCTCCTATGACAAGTGTTGCTAGATTGAGGTGACATTAATTGATGTAGTCGAAACATCACAAAAGATCCACAAGATAAATCCAGGTACATATGTTTATATCAAAATGCTGTGGATGTTTTAGGCCAATATCATATGATTAGATTATTGCAATTTTTCTACAAACATAATGGTATTTGTTGAGCACCGAAATAATGATGATGGAACCTTGCAGTCAAAATGAAAATAGCATCAGAGATGCCCGTACCCCACAGCCTAGGCAAATAATTTCAACACCATGAGATATAGAAGTAGTGTACAAACAATACAAAGGTGCTGATACTTTCAGAGTATTGTCAGTTATATAAAGCTCCAAATAATGTTTAAGTAGAGAAAATAACATCTAAGAGAAAATGTATGCAAATATAAAATATTAAAACAAGACAATTCAATAGCTAGATGACAGCATTAATCAGTACACTAAAAAATACGAAGCTGTAAAACTTATTAATTGGAGAATAGCTGTCAATGGAAAAAGCACAATTATGTAAAAGTGCATATAATAATCAGTTGCAGCAATCCATATATCTTTGCCATAAGAGAAAGATGTCTCAAATATGGCAGGTGAACACACTTTGGCAGAGCCAAAGTTAAAGGTCACACCATGATGCATACCTACACCCCTTAACCAATGTTCCTACCAAGTATCAACTTCCTACACCTTACGGTTGCCGAGATATAGCCCAGACAAGATTTTATAGGTCAAGGTCACTATGACAAGGTCAATGATCAAATCAAGGTCACACCATGATGTTGCACACCTACACCCCCTAACCAATGTCCCTACCAAGTATCAACTTCCTACACCTTACAGTTCCCGAAATATAGCCCGCACAAGATTTTATAAGTCAAGGTCACTACAGCAAGGTTAAAGGCCAAATTAAGGTCACACCATGACGTTTGCACACCTACACCCCCTAACCAATGTCCCTACCAAGTATCAACTTCCTACACCTTACGGTTGCCAAGATACAGCTGGGACAAAATTTTCAAACTCAAGGTGACAGCAGCAAGGTCAAATCAAGTCAGACCATGACGCTGTACACCTACACCCCCTGACCAATGTCCCTACCAAGTATCAACTTCCTACACCTTACGGTTTCTGAGATACAGCCTGGACAAAATTTTTCCCGCCGCCTGCCCATCTGGACACCATGGGTGATAACAATACCCCAACAGCCCTTATGGGCTGTGGGGTAAAATCAATTGAAAATCAATTTGAGAAGATAACCAAAATTTAAACTGTTTTGACCAGTTGGTGGATTAGAAATTGCTTAAATATTTGGTTCCATGTTAGATATTAGATAAATACCACTATAAGAAGCCATGATACTTTTATAACAAGAGCAGACTTTCCTTCAGGAAATCCAGTACAAAATTAGAGCATCAAATATCACTACCTCTTCATTGCTAATCAGTGCAAATGCTTAATTACAATTAATAGCCCATTGGGTGTTAAGGGTATACTTCTGTATATAAATTCTGCACACAAATCTGCATTTCTTTACAGGTTACCAAGTAAACTTATTAATAACTTTAGTATCGTTGTGATGTTTGAAATACATAATTCTTAACCTTTTTCAACAGAACAGCAAAAAAAAAAGTTCATTCAAATCTTGCAATTTTAAGAACATAAAAATCAAATACACTTTGTCATAACAGTGATAAAGGAGAGGCTCTTGTATAAAGATAAATGGCCACAGATATGTCAAGATAGCCGCCTTATCAGTTAATAAAATGCTTCTATTATTTGCCTATGTCCGCACACGGATTTCATATTGTTTTTTTTTCTTTTATTTGAACATATGTTGATAATGAATTTTTATATACGGCCTAAAACAGTTGCTTGGACTGGTCAGGAAAACAACTGTTCATAATTTACTTTAAAATAAAATGCAATTCTGTGTCTGAAGATCTGCATTTATAATGATGCTTGAAACACAATTGTAGTTGAATTTTTATTTGCAAACCTTCTGCTCTTTAAGTTATATCAATTTCTTTTACACCCAAGAGTAAGAAATGTGAAATTTTCCAGTTTGTAAAATTCTCCATGGAAGAAATCCTCTAAGTTTACTTTAATTATGAAAGGTTGTTATGACATATGTACAGTTTGTAAAATCTGTTCCAGAATGGCAGTAAATTTGTTGCTTATCTGAAGGGGTTGTCTCCGTGATAAATTGTGTTTTTGTAAAAGTCAGATATCTCTTGAACTAAATAAACCTATATCTTGTATACTTCTTAGCTGATGAACAAAACACTGCACAAGAACAAATATATCATCATTGGCAGCACTCCTGCAAATGGAGTGGTTTATCACTAATAATAATCAATTATGACCAAATATCAGCATTTGCAACACTCCTCCTCTTGGTGATGATCATAAAATTTTTGTGACTGACTGTAGAAATATAAATCGAATTGGTAACAGTAATAGATTGACTTCGCAAACATCCAAAAACATCAGTGGCAAATTTCACCTTGGTTAAAAAATTGAAATAACTTGATTTTGCTCCAATTACCTCTTCCAAGGAGGTCATATGTTGGGTAAGTTTATTTGTCTGTTTCTTTGTCTGTTGCCATGATTACTCTACAACTAATGAACACATCTTTCTGAAATTTTTATGTACATAGGGTCTGACCAAAGGAAGATGTGATTAAATTCTGGGAAATATTCAGATCATAACTTTGGTCCCAGAAAATCCTGAATTTTCACCAGTCCCATTTATAACTGAATTTTCAATGCTTTTGCCCTTGTATTCGACATTACACTTTATATTTTCATACCCATCAAATGTGATTATGAGTGCTAACATAAAAGAAAGCAGTATTCGGGTGAAATAACAATATGGGCTTACTCAGCTGCCTCAGTGGATGTTTACACTCTAACAATGTTTTCTAGTTTATTTTCTTTACAAAAATCTTGGGGTGACAATAAGAACAAAGTAGGTGATGTGATAACACTGGTGGACATTAGCAACCCCACCCCAAACACACATACACATTTTGTTATCAACCAGTTCGAATAAAACTTGGTCATTACCTACTTCACTGGACAAACATCCAGTGCTGACACTTGGCCTCTGTACAAATAGATCCTAATCTCCCTCACTGTGTCCTAGCACTGCTACACTTTATACACTGGCCCATCTCTCCTCACACGTCAACTGCTACTGATAACCAACAAGATTGATGGTTTACATCTCAAATACCTATTTACAAAAAAAAGCAGCCCACAAGAGATTACCCCAATTTTTTATGTACTAACCTTGGTTCAAACAGCTAGCGAAATGCCTATATAATTGTAACTTATATTTCATATTCTCTGTAATAATTGATATACTCTTCAAATTAGTTTCAATGCAACATCTGTTCTACCAACACTTAATGTTTTGCCAACATCATATTTTGAAATAATATTGTGTATGACAATAAACCTTTGCAGGACAATGGTTTCAAATCACTCTTTCATGGACACAAAGAATATAAATACTGTAGCTTTGGCAAACTGTGTCATAAGTACAAAGTTTTCAATGGGTCTTGTTTGTGTGTAAAATTGATGGAATATTCAGAAATTATGCCTGTTAATTAATAGATAATAAAATATATTTCACTGAAAAACCACAATGTTTCTAAATTTTAATGCCACAAAAAAACTTTTAATAGAAACCAATAAATCAGTAAATACTGATGAATTGTCCGTCTCAATATTACCATATGCGCTAACTTTTAACTTTTAATGTCTTTGGGTTTAATATATCTGGCTTTCAGCTAAAGCTGAATGAACACTATACACTTAGAAGAAATCCAATCAAAATTCATGACTAATCAAACCTTTATAACTGCTCAAAAGTGTGATCACTAAGAGAACCATATCTTTTGCAGACAAGGACTTTCACTGGTTTCCCATCAATGCTGCTATTGCTAGGTATGCATAGAATATTGGAAATGCAGAAAAAAAATCTACAGCATTTATCTAAATAACATTTGCAGACCACACACTTATTCAAAAATCTGGTCTGGTTGTGTGAAAGAGCTGGTTTTTTATTGAAGCCTCCAAATATAAGATCTATAGGTTACGCCTCTGAACACATGTCACACAAATATTTTATTCATACTTCTCATGAACCTAATTTCTTCAAATTTCTTCAGAAGTAAATCAAAATTCTTCAAAAGAATAAGACACCCACCAAAGATAATCCCAACACAGAACCACCGCAATATAAGCCCTGGATTACAATGTTGTTCCTTCTAGCCTTATAACCAGTGCAAGCTTTTTTAATCTGTCCGTTTTTGTTTGATTTATCATAAATATGACTGGGAATTATTTTCACAGACTTGTCTGGTTCTTTTATTGGGTTTTAGATATTATATTCTGAGACATATATTCTGTACATACATATATATTGGTATTTTGACATGGGATCTGAGGGGACGAAGGTATGTGTGATGCAGTATTAGCTTTCAATACTTAACACTAAGAAATCTTTCTGTTGAGTTAATCAAGCAGAATAATTCACACTTGACTTGATCAGCTAAGTTTAATTGGTTAAGTAGTTTTGAAGGGGATTAACTATACTGTCTAATGACATCTTAAACAAGTTCAACAGAATGACTGAAGGTTTTTTAACCTGGGCTTAGGTCCCAGTTCTTGATACTCAAACTCAAACTGGAACTTAAAACTCACTCATTAACTTTTATGATAACTCACTCCATGCTAAACAGATTTTGAAGCAGCTCTTATACCTGCTTTCCCCATTGAAATCCCCACCTAGATGAATATAATAAATAGACATTGTTTCCATACAAAAAAACTTTCCAGTCTCCAATAATCTTTCAGATGAGGCTTAAGTTTAGTTGAGCATATACTTGTGAACCTTATTTTTGTATCCCTTAGACTTGTGTCCACACACATATTCACACTGGCTTACTTCCACAGTGTTTATCTGTTTTCATTTTGACAAATACTTCACGCACTACTTAAGCACATTAAGTGCACCTCAATTAACATATCAACTACACAAAGAAGTACATGTATTTCTTAAACCATTAATTCAACACAGGGAAAAGGGAGGTTTGAACTTTTTCTTGTTTAAATGAAAAATCAATTCAACAATTAAATAGTAATATTAACCATGTGTCAGGATATATGGCAAAAATATATATCATTCAGATCAGCTATTATTAATATGTTACCTTCCCAATTTATTTTAAAGAAAAATATTACAAATACACTGGACTCTGGTTATGTAACCAACTTGCAAATTTAATAAGTAAATTAAATTTTTATAAGTTAATACCCTATCCAATGGACAATTGCTTTACCGGTTGGCGCGACTGGTCCCGCCAAACGCCAGAAAAAGACGTCCTGTATATAATACCGGCAGGACCGGTCAGTAGTGTGCATTCGCTAGGTGGCGCATCATACTTGCTTCCTGTCTAGACAGAGTGACGTCAGTTCTTCTTTTTCATTGTCTAAACAGATTAGACCCCTAGTAAGCTGGTAGCGGGGTTGGTTGGGAGGGCCTTGCCTGTCCATTGGATAGGGTATTAACTTATAAAAATTTAATTTACTTATTAAATTTGCATTTTATTGCGTTAATACATCCTATCCAATGGACAATTGCTGAATAACTACCGCTTGGTCGGCGGGTAAGTTACTAGGGACTTGGTGTGAACTCAAAATGGTAACAAAATTTTTAACCTACAGTCTAGGCTGACTTAGTCAGGAGACCTATATGTCCATGGTGGTTACCAGAGCCCGGTTGCAGGGGTATACCAGCGTGCCCCCCCCCCTTTTCTTACAGACCTGCTCTGAGGTAGGGGAAGAGAGGGATGAGTTCAGTCCCAGAAGGCAAATAAACCTCCCGAAGGAAAAATGTCAATTAGTCTCATGAACTATTTACACCATGTACAAGGATACAAATCTCCTCAATATAAGGGCTATTTGTGGATCTGCTGAGCAGCCACTACTGGGCCCAAGTAAAGAGGCTCTAACTCAGCCCTAGCCACATCCTTCAGAAGAACTGTGTGAAGGTGATATGTGACTTACAGTGGCAGGCTGAGAGGACTGTTCTAAGTAGACTCCCGACTGGAATGCCTTAGAAGCAGCAAAAGCCCTAACATCATGGGCTTGACCTGATGTAAGGTGAGGGCTTGCTGGTCAGAGAGCTCAGAGCATAGGATCACAGTAGCTTGATCCATGAGGAGATGGTGGCAGGAGAGATGTCCTTGTCGAAACCTTTCTTGGAAGGAGACAAAGACCAGCTCCTTGTTATGCCTAAGCTCTGAGGTCCTACCCAGATGGTAATGCAGGGCTCTGACTGGACATATGGACCTGTCACCCTTCAGTGCCTTATCCAGAGTGGAGGCCAGGGCTGCATTAACCACGGGGGCCACACTGTCTGGACTCTCTTTGGCCAGCTGATTCTTGAAAAGAAGGCTGGCTGAGGAGTAGAGAGACACCATGGACCAGTCTGACTGGTGTTTGAAGTTGTTATGAAGCATGCATGGATCTCACCCTTCGCTTGCCTGAACCCAAGGCCAACAGGAAGACAGTCTAGAAAGTCAAGTGCTTCTGGGAGGCCTCCTTGAGGGGTTCAAAGGGAGCCTTTGTCAGCTGGTGCAGAACCAGGGAAAGGTTCCAAGAGGGGATGCCCCTCTGCCCTTGGATCTGTCTCTGTGGAAACTATCCGGGAGATGAGTGAGATATTTTCATGGCTGACATTCATCGGCGAATTTCCCAATCGTCAGAAATGGTTGGTCTATAGCCATTAATGGTGCCCGGCTGTAACTTCCTGTCTTGAAACAAGTACAGAGGAAAGTCAGCTATGGCTTTTTTTTTTTTTTTTTTTTTTTTTTTGAGATGGTGTGCTGAAGTCCACCTGATTACTGAGGTACCACTTTGTAAAACATATGGTCCACTTGCCTCATATACTGATCTGGTTGATCCTCTTGAGGAGCCTCAATTCGAGCTGCCACTGTCTCAGGGAAGCCCTGCTTCCTTGGAAGCTGGGGCTCTAGGGGCCAGGCATGTAGATTTACCAGGTTCCTGTGAAGGGTCTGGTTGAATAGCTGAGCCAAAGGTCAGGCAGAAAGTGCAGACACAGTGGGATCTGACTTGACATGGTCACCAGGTCCCAGAACCAAGGCATATTGGACCACCCTGGTGCAATAAGTAGGAGTCTGTTGCACGGGTGATCCTGCAACTTCTCCACCACTTGCCCAAGGCTGCTGGTGGGAAGGCATGTGGATCCAGACCCCCCAAGGTAGACTGAGGGCCTCTACTGCCCGGGCTTGTGGATCTGGAACTGGTGAGACAGAGATGTAGTTGTTGAACCTGGTGGCAAACAGGTCCACTTGAGGCTGGTGCCACCAGTAGCATATTGCTTGAAGACCTTGGAGGGAGGGACTATTCTGTTTGAATGGTCTGTCCTAGCCTGGATAGCTTGTCTGCTATCACATTCGGCCAGCCGTGGATGTGTCCGGCTCTGAGTCACCTGTTTCTGGTACACCAGGTCAGGATTCTCCACAAGAAGGCACAAAAAGGGTCCGATTTCAACCCCCTTTATACAGACCGCCACCATGGGGTTGTCTGTAGCTACAACAGCAATATAGTTCAAGCAGAGGTTTTAGAACTCTTTTAGGGCCAAAAGACCGCCTTAATTCCTGAACTGGGATCACCTTTTCTAGTGATTCAGGTAGTCTCCAGCTGTTCATCAACTGTCACTGTATCTGCCTGATGAGGAAGGCCACCTATGTGGACATGCCTTGCTATGGCTGTAATTAATGTTATTAGGGGAATCCGCCGCTGGACCGGGCACGTCAGTCCGGAGAGAAGTTCCTGGATTGCAGATAACGTCTGCAAATGCTCTAGGGCTGATCTCACCAGGCCTTCTTCCAGGCTGGACTGGTAGCCTACGAAGTCGAAGGCTTGCTCGAGGTCCAGTTCTAATTTCCCATGATACCATTCAACCTTACTCTTGACACAGAGCTACTAGAGATTGTGTATGTTGGATACAGGTTTGGTGGGAACCGGAATTGACCAACCAGTCATGCTGGTGGATTGTGGTACTTAGTAATGTCATAGTTAGACCTCCTTCGCCACCACCAAGAGGACACCCCCTGTGTACTTTGAAAACAGACCAGACAGGAGTGCATGAATTGGCAGGGAAGGCCCTGGATGAGCAAACTCTGGCACTTTCTTGTTGGCTGAATGGGGTGAGGGAGTAGGGAACCTTGAGGTTAGCCACTCCTCTGGCTGAAGACAGGTTCATGTGGTTCCTGGAAAACCATCTGACTCATTTAGGGTACTGAGCCATTATGAGAACTGTGAACCCTTGGTCTGATTAACAGATAAAAGGGTTGTAATCATGAGGGGAAGCTCAAGTTTGCAAATTCAGGCCCCTGGTGTCAGCTGATACTGGTCACAAGCTGGGTAAATGGAAAGCTGGGTGGCCAGTCTAGGAGGCTGGATCACTGGTATCTCACTGGAACCAGTAACAAAAAAAAACAAAAAACTGCTGAACTTCCAGAATAACTGATACAGCAGACTTCTTGTTGGCAGTAGCCTAACCAGTCTGGTTGAGTTTAAGACATCTCACCAGCAAGAGTAACTGGCTGGTGTGGGTTTGATAAGATAAGGCTGATAGGAAGTTGGATAATTTATAGTCACTTTCAACCAGCTAGGAGATCCTAACAGTAGGCTGGCTGACTGGCCAGGTAGGTTGAGACACTGTCATCTCACCAGGACTAGTGACTGGTCTAAGAATTTCTCTGTAACTGAGCTTCCTCAGGCAGCAGCTGGTTGGTCTAAGATGGCCATTTGAAAACTCAAAGAGCCTCGGCTGGTCTATTAGCCAGTTCTGTGGACCTGCCCAGTACCAGGGCCTAACCAGTTATAGGTTAAGCAATGCTCTGTAACCGGTTCCTGGTGGGTCCACAGTTCTGCGAAAAACTCATTTGAACTGGCAGAACTGGGCGACTACGTCTCAGCAGGGGTAGGCTTCAGAACTGCCTTCTTCCTGTCCGTAATTGTGGAATCGGAAGGTTTTCTCTGTAACCAACACTTCTCAGTAACCGATAAGCCACTTAACTGGTAAAGAACCAGTAAACTGGTGCTTCACTGTAACCAAGATATCAGACAGCCACAGGTCTGTATCATTATTTGATCACTTGGTAGATCTGTCAATCCGGTGAGCTGGTGTTCCAGTTTCAATCAGGTTTCTTCACCGGAATTTCTCTGCCTATAAGCCAGACCAGTAGACTCTGTAACCGGCTTGGTATGAAGCTACTGGTCCATGGAGGTTGTATAAGCCAGAACCCGGTCGGTAGGTTCTGTAACCGGTTGGTTGAGGCAATTTACTGAAGAACTTCCTGTCTATCTGACTGCCACCGGCAAATCTCTGTAACTGGTGACCCTGTTGTCCTCACTGGACTTGTTGACTTAAGTTGCCTTCTGCCCATGGGAACAACTGATTTCTCTGTAACCGGCAAGTTCTGTAACCGGTGAGCCTGCTGTCAGCACTGGAATGGTGGGAGCAGCAGATCTCTCTGTAACCAGTAAATTCTGTCTGTAATCGGTAAACTCTGTAACCGGTGAGCCTGCTGTCAGCACTGGGATGGTGGGAGCAGCAGATCTCTGTGTAACCGGTAAATTCTCTCTGTAACTGGTAAACTCTGTAACCAGATTCTTGAAGAAGCCAGGGTCAGTCTGGCTAATTCACCTGTATTTTCTGCCTGTAAACCAGTCTGGTGGGCTAGGACAGCTAGCTGGAGCAACTTCTATAACCGGTTCCCGGTAGGTCAGCTTTAAGCTGAAAGTGATGACGTCAGATGATGCATTCCTTATATCTTCTAATTTCTTTTCGTCGACCTGCCCTAGGATATACACAGAGTGTTGCTCCACTAGGGAGGGACTAGCCGTGAGTTGTGGATTATAAAATTGCTTCTGAGAGAAGAAGGAACGCTGCACAGAAGACACACGGCAACCCACGACTTCATCTCGACAAGAAGTACAAGGAAACTCTTCAAAACTAGCCATAAAGTGCTGGATAACGCCTCGTTTTAACCCTGGAGAGGCCATGATATGTCAGAAACACAATATATATATTTTCAGATGAAATAAGCTTTAAATTTGTAGAATAATGCATCTTTTCTTCAAACTTCGAGATCACTTTAAAAAAAAAACGTCTACACAATACACGCCCCAAACGAAAAAGATGAACTGACGTCACTCTGTCTAGACAGGAAGCAAGTATGATGTGCCACCTAGCGAATGCACACTACTGACCCGTCCTGCCGGTATTATATACAGGACGTCTTTTCTGGCGTATGGCGGGACCGGTGGTGCCGACCGGTAAAGCAATTGTCCATTGGCTAGGATGTATTAACGCAATAAAATGGTTTATTCTCTTATTTATAAATATACTACATATACTCAAACAAAGGCAGGCAAGTTCCATCCAACAGGAAAAAACATCTATATTTTCAAATAAGGTATGGGCCCATTTTTAATAGAATATTATAATCATGGTATGCGGACTGCAAAATTAACATGTAATATCAAACTAGAGGAATGCTTTTGCTAACAAAAGCGAAGCGTCCCTTAAAGTTTAAAATGCTTTCTGGTTTTAATAAGCATGCTATAAAGCTAAGAATGCACAAAGCTGCACCGTATGCTTTCCCAATACCTCTTAATACATTCTGAAGCTATAAAAGCAACAATAAAGGAGATATAAGGCCAAAACTCCAAAGCAGCTATTTATGACCCCAGTTTGACCATAAGGGAGGGTCGGGGAGTAAAACTGGCCGGCTATTTAGACTCTCCACATATGCTTTCCCAATACCTCTTAATACATTCTGAAGCTATAAAAGCAACAATAAAGGAGATAAAGGCAAAAACTCAAAATCGGATATTTTATGACCCCAGTTTGATCCATAAGGGGGGGTCGGGGGGTAAAACTGACCGGCTATTTAGACTCTCCACATATGCTTTCCCAATACCTCTTAATACATTCTGAAGGTCTAAAAGCAACAATAAAGGAGATATAAGGCAAAACTCCAAAGCAACTATTTTATGACCCCAGTTTGACCCATAAAGATGGGTCGGGGGATAAAACTGACCGGCTATTTAGATTCTCCACATATGCTTTCCCAATACCTCTTAAGACATTCTGAAGCTATAAAAGCAACAATAAAGGAGATAAAGGCAAAAACTCCAAATCGGCTATTTTATGACCCCAGTTTGACCCATAAGGGGGGGTCCGGGGGTAAAACTGACCGGCTATTTAGACTCTCCATATATGCTTTCCCAATACCTCTTAATACATTCTGAAGCTATAAAAGCAACAATAAAGGAGATATAAGGCAAAAACTCAAAATCAGCTATTTTATGACCCCAGTTTGACCCATAAGGCGGGGCCGTGGGGTAAAACTGACCGGCTATTTAGACTCTCCACATATGGTTTCCTATTACCTCCCAGTACATTTTATCGCTCTAAATGCAATACTTAAGAAGATAATAGGGGGTTGGCCTAAATTTAAGGCTTTCAGATTGGAAGGTGTCAGAAAATCACTCATAAATGAGACATTTTTCAAGGGATTGCTCCCAAAATCTAATCAGCTCGCGTTTTGGATAGTATGAACAGGTGTGTCAAATTATAAGGCTCTGTAGCAAGTAGTTTTTCCTGAACTGTGATGACGGGGGGGTGTACTTCAAAAAATAGTTTTTGATCATGTGACCTTCATAAAGGTCAAAGGTCAAATTTAAGCATGCAGAAAAATTTTCCCACGCCTAAGGTATATAACTGCCAAATATGGTTTGAAACCTTCTAATAACTAGACCTAGCGCATCGGAGAACCGATGCAAATTGTATCCACCAGAAGAAAACTCACCAAAGCCATTCTAACATCGCTTAACCTTGAAGGAGAAGCCCAAGGTAAAATCTGACCATATCAAAAGGTTCTTAGCATATGATTTCCTATAGGTTGGTGTGACCCTGCAAACCTCTGGGAATACGAATAAGCAAGATATAAACATTAATTTTGGCAATCCTCATTTGACCTTGAAAGAGGGGCCAAAGGTCAAATCCGATCACACCAAAAGATTCCTAGCCCATCATTTCCTAGATTTTGGTTTACCATTCCAAAGCTCTAGGACCAATAATAAGCGAGTTATAAGCACTTTCAAGTTTGGCTATCCTCGTTTGACCTTGATGGAGGGTCCAAGGTCAAATCCGACCACAGCAATAGATTCCCTTCACATGATTTTGTGTACTATCCTCGTTTGACCTTGAAGGAGTGGTCCAAGGTCAAATCCGACCACACCAAAAGATTCCCAGCCCATGATTTCCTATAGGTTGGTTTACCATCCCAAACCTCTAGGACCAATAATAAGCGAGTTATAAGCACTTTTAAGTTTGGCTATCCTCATTTGACCTTGAAGGAGGTGTCCAAGGTCAAATCCGACCACACCAAAAGATTCCCAGCCCATGATTTCCTATAGGTTGGTTTACCATCCCAAACCTCTAGGACCAATAATAAGCGAGCTATAAGTACTTTTAAGTTTGCTATCCCCGTTTGACCTTGAAGGAGGGGTCCAAGGTCAAATCCGACCACACCAAAAGATTCCCAGCCCATGATTTCCTATAGGTTGGTTTACCATCCCAAACCTCTAGGACCAATAATAAGCAAGTTATAAGCACTTTTAAGTTTGGCTATCCTCGTTTGACCTTGAAGGAGGGGTCCAAGGTCAAATCCGACCACACCAAAAGATTCCCAGCCCATGATTTCCTATAGGTTGGTTTACCATCCCAAACCTCTAGGACCAATAATAAGCGAGTTATAAGTACTTTTAAGTTTGGCTATCCTCGTTTGACCTTGAAGGAGGGTTCCAAGGTTAAATCCGACCACACCAAAAGATTCCCGGCCAATGATTTCCTATAGGTTGGTTTACCATCCTAAACCTCTACGACCAATAATAAGCGAGTTATAAGCACTTTTAAGTTTGGCTTTGCTCGTTTGACCTTGAAGGAGGGGTCCAAGGTCAAATTTGACCACACCAAAAGATTCCCGGTGTAAAAGTTAATCTTCCCCCCCGTAAAATCTCCCCCGGGGGGCAAAATTTTCTAGAAAATAGTCCCCCCGGCCATGAAAATTTACCCCCCCAACTATGATAATGATAAAAAATTATTAATATTTTCAAATTGTGTTTATTTAAACAGTGTACAAAGAATACAAGGGAAGTCAATAATTTCTACAATATAAAAGCACCATAAAAGGTAATATAAAATGCAGATTACAAAACATCTAACCTCTTTATGCTAACTGTATTACAGATTACTGATATTGATCACACTTTAGATTCTTCCATAAGCAGGCTATGTGTGTTTTCTTTGAACATTTTTTACAGTTTTTCATAGATCTGTTGTTTGGCTGCCTACATAAACAGTCTATTTCAATTGAAAATGTCCTTTCTTCAAGAGTGGTTACTTTACACTCAGTTGTTGGAAATGGACACATTTCACCCTTTTCTAGGCAATCTCTGAGATGGGGCCGGAGTCTTTTACTGTCCAGCCTTAATGTATTTTTCATTCAAATAAGTGATGCAACAAGGAAACCTAATAGTTCCACCAAAATGGAAGGTATTATTATCACAAATCTAAAAGGATAGCAAAATATGAAATGGCAAACAGCAGGTCTGTATGACAGATATTCTAAAAACTAATAAAGTACAAAACTAACAGTTCAAGATTAATGTCCTTAAGGTGGGGGGGAAATTTTCAGGCGGGGGGTATTATTTTCTAGAAAATCCTCCCCCCGGGGGAATATTTTATGGGGGGAAGATTTACCATTACACCGGCCCATGATTTCCAATAGGTTGGTTTACCATCCCAAACCTCTAGGACCAATAATAAGCGAGTTATAAGCACTTTTAAGTTTGGCTATCCTCGTTTGACCTTGAAGGAGGGGTCCAAGGTCAAATCCGACCACACCAAAAGATTCCCAGCCCATGATTTCCTATAGGTTGGTTTACCATCCCAAACCTCTAGGACCAATAATAAGCGAGTTATAAGCACTTTTAAGTTTGGCTATGCTCGTTTGACCTTAAATGAGGTGTCCAAGGTCAAATCCAACCACACCAAAAGATTCCCAGCCCATGATTTCCTATAGGTTGGTTTACCATCCCAAACCTCTAGGACCAATAATAAGCGAGTTATAAGCACCTTTAAGTTTGGCTATGCTCGTTTGACCTTGAAGGAAGGGTCCAAGGTCAAATCCGACCACACCAAAAGATTCCCAGCCCATGATTTCCTATAGGTTGGTTTACCATCCCAAACCTCTAGGACCAATAATAAGCGAGTTATAAGCACTTTTAAGTTTGGCTATCCTCGTTTGACCTTGAAGGAGGGGTCCAAGGTCAAATCCGACCACACCAAAAGATTCCCAGGCCATGATTTCCTATAGGTTGATTTACCATCCCAAACCTCTGGGACCAATAATAAGGGAGATATAAGCACTTTTCATGACTGCAAAGAAACGCCTGTGGCGGCCATCTTGTTTTTCAAAATGAGGCCAAAAATATTCCCAATCAAGATTTTATAATGAGGAACATATCCTGCGAATTTGAGATCTCTACCTATAATACCCTTTGCTCTAGAGGGCCACCAAAAGTCCTTGTTTAAAGTCGAAAAACGCCCGTGGCGGCCATCTTGTTTTTCAAAATGAGGCCAAAAATATTCCCAGTCAAGATTTTATGGCTATGAATATATCCAGCAAATTTGAGAAGGCTGGCTATAATATTTTTTCGTTAGAGCGGTAACGGTGAAATCTCTCTACACACTGCGGCGGCGTAGGCGTAACGAAGTCAAATCCATAGTATCCACCGGATGCTATCCGGTGGATACAATAAGGGAGATATTCAAGGGAGACCATAATGCGGCGGCGGCGGCAAGGAAACTGAGGCGAAAACAAATAAGCGCCCTTTTAGGGGCGCTTAATTAGTCACACAACCAACCAGTCCAGGAAATCATTAAAAACCTCCAAGTTCTTCTCCATCATTTCTTTGGCTTTACATCAAGGCACAAAAGATTAATTTGATTTACCCTCTTCCCTTCAAATAAATAACTTCATACATTGCCACCCAAAAATTGTCTGATTTTAACTTAAATGAACTTCCCCAACAATAGACATTCAAGTACCCTCACTTAAAAGGAAAATTACATTAGCCAAGCTGTTGTGTGTGATTACATAAATAGCCTCCATCCTGGCAACTCCCAGGTTTTTCTTGGTATTTCTTTTCCATAGCATTTCTTTGAATATGTAAAATCCCTGATAACAAAAGTTTTGTCAGAAACACATCTGAAACCTTAACATTATTTAACCTTAACTTTAACATTATTTTGGACCAACAAAATGTAATCAACACTTCACTAAAAATTTTAAGTAAAACATTAAGTGCATTTTGATACAAATGATACAAATCTGGCTTTATCTTCCTGATTTGTACATACCTCCTCATCAGACATGGCTTTGTCAGTGAGGTTAACCACCCAACAACAAAGACACAAATGGGTCTCACCAATGACACTAAACAGGGGAGGGGATGTTTTTGACATGACTAACAAGAGCATTAAATACAGCAATGCCAACCTATTGGAAGACTAGACCAGATGAATATATTGAGAGCAATTAGTGGTGAAGCTTGTGAAGGACCCTTCATATGGTGAACTCACATCTGTGGCACAAGCCCCTTCACTAACTTCTGGGTCCCTATGGAGGGTTAAAATGAAAGTATTGCCAGTGGCACCCCTATTCTGTTTTACCCACAAAAAACGTGCATCTGTTGTCATGCCCCACCCATCTTGTAATCTATGGAACAAGGATTCGACTTCACTTTGACCAGTCAATACATTCATAAATTAAATGTAACATCTTCAAACATCTAGTTTACTTTTTTATTTTCTTATTTTATTTATTTATTTTTTTTTTTTTTTCGAGGAGGAGAAGGATGAAAAAATATACCACTGTGAATTTGTAATTCTGAGTTTAACCTAAATCTGGAAAACATTTGTACACTAGAATTTCAACACCTGATCCTTTTTAAAGATGTGCATTTACAATTAATTTTACATCTGGAGGAATTTTCATTCGGACACTACAATAACACACCCTCTGAAAACACCTACCGGTACATATTGTACATGCTCCACACATTATAGCTTTCCGAATGGTGACATCTTCCCAGTTCAATGAGCTTATGCAATTGCCTCTAGCCCTACAAAACTCCCTTCAAATTTGGGGTGTTCATTACAATGACTGTAAACCTGGGGTGGGGACTAATGACCTCCCATTTGGAAGGATCTCAAGTGTTCTTGGCTTCCATAGTATCTTTGAAAATTGCTGTTGTGTTTCTCATTAGAGACCATGGTGACAAACATCCCCAGTGTCTTTGTGGAAAAAGAGGAAGGAAGTCACTCACCAAAAAATAATCCCTCCATTTACTGTAATGAGCCAAGCTAATTTGGCCAGAGATGATCGTCTTAATGGCTGGCTTTCAGTCTAAGATTGTGACATAAGGTAAAAAGTATTGACTACATTTCAATGACAGTCATTACTAGCATACAATAATACAATTAAAACTGAAAGAAATGCAGACAAAATGCAATATCATTCATGAGAATTTGTATACAAGTTAACACCACATTACAGAGTTACTTTAACATTCTAATACTGATAGTCTGATACACGGTGACCTTAAATTTCAGCAGGAGTCTGAGGGAAGATATTATATTTATGGAGAATTAAAGAAAGGATGTCACAACCTCAGAATGCTTCAGCAACAACAGGCCATATTTTGGCTGCAAAGAACTGTAAAGCTACAAAAAGATTGTGAATGTTGTAAGGAACACACATTCATCAATAAGAGATTTCCAAACTTTTACAGTATGTTATTGCTAACAGCATCATAAATAATGAAAAAAAAAATACAATTTAGCTCTTTCTACCTTGTAAGGACAAACAAAAATTGATTAATGTCAGTCTTTGTCAGATAAAAAAAACATACAATACAAAATTTCACTTGTTGACGGAACAAGAGATTAAAAATTTTAAATAGCAAATATATACATTGTGTTAACTTTAAATAATTTTCAAGTACTTGAACAATCCCAAAACAACCCAAGTTCTCAGATCATTTTTGTGCTACTTTCCATATTTATTACACCTATAAAAATTTTAAGCACCCTTAACATCACAGGGCAATCAAAGTGAACAATTAGATTTTGGGACAAGAAAATCAATTTTTTATCTGAACTTTATAATGTTTAACTGTGGGTTTTTTTTTTCTCAAATCTTGCTTAACCCCCATCATATTTTCCAACTCTCCTAGTCACATGGTCCCCATAAAACACTCCAGGTAGGACTCCTTACCACAGGTGTATAATCTCTCATTACACCGATATCTTTCACTAATTATTTCCCTGAGTCCGTCAAACAAACCCCACAACATAAAAGCTCTCCAAAGAGTTTGCTCTGATTACTAGAGAGGCACTCGAGATTTTTTCGTTTCTTTTTTTCTGGTTTGTCATGTGTCTTCTAATCATTTATTGGGGTGAGTTTATAGGATATTTACCACGTGGTTCCTGTAACCAGTTCCACAGATCAAACAGGTTCTAATATTGACAAAAGAAGAGAAGGGTGGTGAGTTGGTCAGCACTCATCTCTAACAGCTGAGTACACTACATCTGCATAGTCAAAATGACACAGCAGCAGAAGAAAGAGAACAGGTAAGGGTAGAACAAAGGATGGGGCAGTGGGTAACAGCAGTCTGGGTTCTCACAGAAGAACTCAAACTAAATTCTGCAGTCTAGTTGGATTTTTATAATGTTTCATCGTTATACAAGCATATTTCAAACCTGTCTTCCTGATGTCAACTGCTGATACTCTGTTGCCAATTGTATCAGGTACAGAGTAACCTCAGTGAGAAATACCATTTATCTACAGTAAACACTTAGTTGATAGAAACTCAAAACTCAATTTTTATCACCTAATCACTGTCTTTTTGAGATAAATTAGAAAAATTTGGCAGTAATTTAAAATTTTTGTTTGAAATATTTATCATTTCCTAACATTGGCCTCAAGTATACCAGTTTAATAATTACTATTCCTGAGATTTAAGTGACAATGCTTTAATCAAAACAATCTATTGTTTCAAGAGACAGTGTCAACAATACTTTTGTTGAGTATTGTACATAAGAAGAGCCAACTCATGGTTATTCATATTCAGGTGTGTAACACAAACGTCGCTGTGTACTCAACTCATTGAAAGGAGATCTTCTCAATTACAACTGTCCACTCATCAACTACTAGTTCATCATACTTTACAAGCAATCCGTGACAACGAATTTCTTGACACCTTTGGGGAAAAAAAAAACTTTTTTTTTTTTGGTGATAATTTCAATAGAACTGAGATAACAATAAATTAATTGATTTAATTTAATTTACTTCTGCAGTTTGACTCTTTTTTATTAAAAAAAAAGAAACCAAAAAAGTCACAACTTAATTTTTCATTCACTAAAAGGAAACTAAGAATTTTTTTTAACAAAAACACTGACTCCAAAACATTTTCAAGCAACCATACACAACTTTCCTGAACGCTAAGAACACAAAAATATGTTTTTATAATTTTTTATATGTTAAAATAAAAAGGAAATACACATTCAAAAGCAGTTCAGTTAACAAATACTGAAACACCCCATCGATGGTTTATTTTTTAAACCTTTTCAGACAGCAGTAAGAGCAGAACATTTCTTGGTATAAGTTTGTTGTGGAAAAAAAAAAGGAATCCCCAAACATCACAAAATAAGACCTGAGACCCT
Source organism: Sabellastarte sp. h YS-2021 (assembly GCA_964017235.1). Taxonomy (NCBI): domain Eukaryota; kingdom Metazoa; phylum Annelida; class Polychaeta; order Sabellida; family Sabellidae; genus Sabellastarte; species Sabellastarte sp. h YS-2021. The sequence continues at coordinate 119,120,632 of OZ024928.1, forward strand.
TTCTTTTCTTTTAAATTGCTGCGATAAACACAACTTCACATATCAAGTATTGCCCTAAACAGTTGAATACTGCAGAGATAGTTTGCTATGGACTTGCTGGTTTAGTTTTACAGAGTAGCCATGGTAGTGAGCCCCACTCTGTGACATTGGTGGAGATCACCATCATAACTTATATCAAAAACCATATAACTGCCCAAAACATTGTGTAGATTCTAATTACTGCCTGGTTCAAGTGTGCCCCAAATACAGACACAAAGCATCAGTTATGATGTTTACATTAACATAAGGTTCAAAAATACCAAGTGTACTGGTGTTTCAATTAAAAGCGCTGAACCTTCACATTCCCAACATGATTGAGTAACAGAAGGTTCATAAAACAGAAAAGGTAATTCATTATAACAACATAAGAAACTGCAATTTTGGGAGAATAGACATCGGCTCGTAAAACTGAACATTCAGATTACAGAGAGTTGGATAAGTGAGGTTCAACATGAATTAAAAGCTCAGTCATATTGTGAGGAATATTTTTTATTGTTCTTTTTAAACATAAAAGCAAGCAGTGACAACAACAAAAATATATAACATTATGTTTTCCAGGCCAGGCACAATATGTATTCAGGTATGAGAACACAATCACACAGTTGAGTCAGAGTAATGATCATTTTCAATATAATGGTCATTATAGAGTACACATTAATAGTCTGGATTAGGTATGGGACAAGCATCCAATTTCTTTTAAAAGTGAATGGTAGAATCTGTTATAGATGACAGGAATGTTTAACATTTAGCCTTTGATACACCTCATCAAATTTATCTGTAGAATGTTTGCAGTGAGCAGCACATTTACATAGAAACACATATTTCATGACAAAAAGACAGCTATCAATGTCTACTGTTTTACTGCTTTTAACAGTTCAATTGATATTGTGTAATAGCATCTATTCTTTTTCTAATATTAACACATGTTTCACTATTGATTCAACTGTATCTGAGGTGCATTTTTATTGAAAGAAATTGCCCACTTTAAGAGATCTCTTTGCGTGTTCAGCTTTATTGTCATTCAAAGAATATTACTCAATATGTTACTTTCAAGGACTAATCAAATGACACTGTAGTTATCCCTAATTTACCCTATATAAGGCAATATTTATATATTTTTTAAGCTGAAGGGCCAGCCAAGATCTATTGAGCAGAGGAACAAGTCCCAATCATTCATGGCTGACTTGATTTAATAGAAATAGATATTGAATTACCAGAACTGGATTATTATACTGAATGGTAATAGTGACATACCATGGGCTGTGGCCATAAAACTCAGTGGAAAAATTCCACTAGTATAGCAACAGAATAGAAAGATTATATGTCCACACTGAAATGCAAAGTACACTTGAGAAAATAGCATTGGAGATGCCTGTACCCCACAGCCTGGGGAAATAGTTTTCGACACCATGAGATATAGAAGTGAAACAGTACAAAGATCAGGGGACTTTCACAACAAACAATGTCAGTTATGTAAAAGTCCAAATAATGTTAGTAGAGAAAATAATATTTAAATGAGATAAAATGTCTGTAAATTATGAAGCTGCAAAATTTATTAATTGAGGTATAGCTACCAACAGAAATAGCACAATTAATTTAAAACACATGTTATAATCAGTTACAGCAATCCATATATCTTTGTCATAAGAAAAATGTCTCAATTATGGAAGGTGAACACACTTTGGCAGGGCCAAGGATAAAGATCACTCCAAGAGTTAGCATACCAACACTCCCCAACCATTGACCCATCAAAGCATGAACCAACAATTTCTCAGATAGATAGAAAATTTTAAAGGTCAAGGTCACTACAACAAGGTCAAATCAAGGTCACACTAAGTTGTTGCTTACCTACACCCTTTAACCAATATCCCTAACAAGTATCAACTTCCTACATCTTCAACTTCCTACATCTTACAGTTTCCAGGATATAGTCCACACAAAATTTTCAAGTTCAATGTCACTACAGCAAAGTCAGAGGTTAAATCAAGGTCAAACCATGACATTGCATACCTAAACCCTAACTAATGTTCAAACCAAATATCAACCTTCTGCACCTTACAGATTCCAAGATATAGACTGGACAAGATTTTAAAATTTGGTGAAAATCCGTGCAGGGGTTTAGGCTGTGGAACACCCACAAAGTTTAAGATCCGAAAATCTTTTAAAAGTGTTGCCATGGCAACAGTTGTTACCAGATACCCCCCAAAACCTAATCAGCTCTAGATCCTCTTAGGGTAAACTTCCCCTGAAAATCCGTGCAGGGGTTTAGGCTGTGGAACACCCACAAGCTTTATGCCCGCTGTCAACGCCACCGACGCTGCCCGGACGGCGCAGGGGACGACTCTAACCCCAGCCTTTATGGGCTGGGGTTAAAAACCAATGTCCCCACCAATTTTAAACTTCCTACACCTTTCGGTTTCTGAGATATACCCCAGACAAAAGGCCAAGGTTAATAGGGCAAGGTCAAAGGTCAAATCAAAGTTACACCATGACATTGCACACCTACACCCCCAAACAATATCCTTATCAAGTTTCAACTGCCTACACCTTGCGGTTTCCCAGACATAGCCCGGACAAGATTTTCAAACTTAAGGTCACTACGGCAAGGTAAAATGTCAAGGTTACACTATGATGTTGCACATGGAAATCCCCCAACCAATGTCCCTACCAAGCTTCAACTTGCTACACCCTGTGGTTTCTGAGATATAGCCCATATAAACTTTTTCCCACTGCCCAACTGCCTGCCCAACCGGACGCAATGGGTAAAACAATTCCTGCACAACCCTTGAAGGCTGTGGGATAAAAATGGTTTAAAGTACAAGATAATAAGGAATAATACTGACTTTAGTACCAAATCAAACCAATTCTAAGAATAAGAGATATACACAATTTATCATAACTTGTGAAATACACCTCCCAAACAATTATATATATTTCTGAAGTTAGGAATAATCTACCTCAATGATATCTGTGAGATAAACAATGATTATTATCAAACTTTTGAGCAGTAGAACCTCATAATTTTTTTCTGTCAAATAAATTGTGAGGTAAAGATACATGTAATTTTTTACTGTATGTTTGACGCTCAATAATTTGCACAAAATACGAACTATGTTTTTCAAAATGTTTTAATTGTTCTTGTACAGATCCTTCTAAGCTGGATACTTTTATTTATTTTCTTAAGCATGTTTTTTATTTCTCTTTTGACATCTGAATGTTCTAGTGACTGAATGTCTCACGTTATATACACTATTAATAGGAGACTCTCTTTAATTGTCTCTCAGACAAATATTACTAAAGAGACTCTGAAAATATATTAAAGGATTAGAGACTTTTTATTGTAAAATTACGTGTAAAAAAAATCCAGTAAATCATGAATGCTGAATACCTCCACAGCTGTTGTATTATTCAGAGACAGATTATCAATCTGTGAAGCATTAAATGCGGTTGTCTATTTCTCTTTCTTAAACTGCATGCTATGTTACTTGCCGTTTCAAAACCTTTGGCCGTTTTGAAACGCCCATGGCTGTTTTGATACCTTTGCAAGGTTTAGAAATGGCTTGGCTCATCAGTTACCTCATCAGTTTGACATTGGTGGACAGGTTTGTTGTACTGTTATGATTGTAGAATGTTGCTGAGCAGCCCCTGCTCAGGAAAACTTTTGTAATCAAAGGACACAATTGAAGATCTCAGGTTAACTGTAGCTTCTCCCATACCTGAGTATCTACTCCACAAGTTATGATTATACAAAGTTGCTGAGCAGCCCCTGCTTTTTGTAATAAAAGGACACAACTGAAGATCACAGGTTAACTGTAGCTTCTCCCATACCTCAGTACCTACTCCAGTTATTATTATAAAAACTTGCTGAGTAGCCCCTGCACAGGAAATTTTTTTTATAATCAAAGGACAGATTTGAAATGTAAATGATAAAAATTCAAGGAATCCACATTAAAATAAAATACATTTTATACATATAAGAACACATGCTATAGAAAAATTTAGAAATTAGGTGAGGTTTCAAAACGGCCAGGTTATTGATTTGGCCATTTTGAACCAGGTTTTGAACTGGCCAGGCTGTTTCAAAACCAAGGAAGGTTTCGAAACGGCCAGGTAAATAATTTGGCTGTTTCAAAATGGCCAATGGCAGTTTCGAAATGGCCAGGGTTTCAAAACAGCCGGGAACATCCTACACTATTTAATGTAAAATGGTTGTAACTGAGGATGCACTGTGGGTGAAACTGATCAGTTTATACAGATAAATAAGTAAAAATAAGGAATATACTTAAGTAATTTCTACCTTCCTAACAATCATTGATTAACATCAGTCTAAAGTCTTCTAATTTATTATCCACCAGGCAATGTATTTCACATAAATACCAGGAATAAAGACTTTGTGCCAACTGTTTCTTATTCCCCTCCACCCCTTACCATGAATATTTTTTCATAGTGCCTATTTTATTCATATTATATTTCAAGGTATACCTGAACTTTGCAGAAAGTGTACCTCAATAACAACTTTTATTATCCACTGAAGGCCATATCTTTCCAAAATAGGAGGAAGTACAGACAGTCAGACAGGAACATACTTCTGCTTATTCAACATGGATAATTGGAGTTACAACTATGTGAACAAATGCTGATTTTTTTTCAGAAATACTTAATCAATTATGTAAGTTAATATAAGAAAATTTTAATTGTAAGTTAATATTTTACCTAACAGACATAAGCATTTGTTTTGACTCTACCTGGTCCCACCAAACATCAAAAAGATATCCTGAGCTATGATCTGGCTGGTAAAGTCCTCCTTACTCACCATGTGGTTAACATTCCCAATACTTGCTAGGTGCCGAATGGTCACTTAAATTCATCTTTTTCATTGAAAATCACCCATAAAGCCCCTGAGTAAGGTAAACACTTGGGGGATGGTGGGGTGGGAATTATCTATTTGGTAAGATACTTATACAATTGAAAATAGCACAGTTATGTAAAAGTACATATAATAATCAGTTGCAGCAATCCATATATCTTTGTCATGAGAGAAACATGTCTCAAATATGGCAGGGAACACACTTTGGCAGAGCCAAAGTAAAAAGGTCACACCATAATGGACACCTACAGCCCCTAACCAATGTCCCTACCAAGTGTCAACCTTCTACACCTTACGGAATCCAATAAATAGCCCAGAGAAGATTTTAAGATTCATGGTCACTACGACAAGGTCAAGGGTCAAATCAAGATCATACCATGATGTTGCACATCTACAACCCACTAGCAATGTTCCTACCAAGTATCAATTTCCTACACTTACCGTTTCCGAGATATAGCCCGGAAAATATTTTAAAACTCGAGGTCACTATGGCAAGGTCAAAGGTCAAATCAAGGTCACACCATGACGTTGCACACCTACACCCCCAACTAATGTCCCTACCAAGTATCAACTTCCTAAACCTTACAGTTTCCGAGATATAGCCGGGACAAGATTTTCAACCTCAAGGTCACTACAGCAAGGTCAAAGGTCAAATCAAGGTCACACCATGACATTGTACACCTACATCCCCTAACCAATGTCCCAACCAAGTATGAACTTCCTATACCTTATGGTTTCTGAGATAAAGACCAGACAAACTTTTCCCCTGACCCACCCATCTGGACATGGGTGAAAACAATACCCTGACAGCCCTTAAGGACTGTGGGGTAAAAAATCTGATGAAACATTGAGGAGATTTGATTTTATCGGATGTCCTGATAAAAGTAACACATCCCTCATTAGAAATATAAGAAAAAAATATGTATCACAAATAAAGATGGTAATATAAGACGAGTGATAAACACGGTCATCTTTATTCAAGATATATTATTTGTGTGTCATTCAGGAACTTTTCCTATTGTACATATACCCCAAATTGTTAAGTTGTTTAAGCAATAAGTCAATGAATATCACTGTATATTTAATTAATTAAGACACACTAACACTAATGTGGGAGGTTTACCAACTAGATCTGTGAATTTAAAAAATCACTTGGCATTGAGGGGAATATGAAACCCAATTCATGGAACAGTGTACCCACGCGATGACATTTAGAATAAGCTCCATCACTCCACTATGATCAGCTGTGCATAAGTCTCAAAAAATTAAGAGCCGAAAAAGAAGAAATATTTTGAAATATCACTTTAGCTGAATAATTTCAAATGGTGAAACATACTAACAGCAGACTGTGTATTGTAAAGCTATTCTTGATATCAGTTTTACAAATAAGTACTTAATGAGGTATAACTAGAAACATGTGACATGTTTCATGTTTCTTGGAAGTGCAAAAAAGCTTTCTCTGATTTTTAAATATTTTTTTCATCACTTGTACAAACATAGTGTTTCGATCTTGAAGTTATATGGGTGCCAGTTTACAACTCGGGATGTTCAAAAATGTCTACATTATAAAAAGTCAGGGGTCACAAAGACTCCCAGATTTCTGTGTCATTAAATGTTTTGCAAGGCTTTGAATCACAGATGACAGAGTCATTTGCTTTTATAAATCCATCATTTTAGTAGAGAATTAGTCTCCACACTAGTGTTATGGCAATAAATACAACTTTGCAAGATGAGAAGTAATATCACCTTATTACAACTGCCAATGATACTCAAAAGCAATTGAGTCTCAGGCAACACATGCCTCATGCTTTTTCAAAATTCCCACGTGGGTTTGTGATTTGTGACCAAGTTGTTATAATAAACAGACACAACTGTGTCCAACAGTCATATTTTTTTATCTGAGTAGATTTCCACATTTTGTTCCTTTTTTATAATAAAGATACACAGACCAACATTTCAGAAAATATATCCATGGACAAAGAACATTACAGTGATCTCCCATTGTTATGTATGCCTGGGGATCAGGTGAACTCATACTAAGGAATAAAACAAACTTCTGTGAGCCACAGAAAATCATAAGGTCACCTTTCACAGTGATATTTTGACACTTGTTATAATCAGCTGTACCTGTAAAATTATGTTATTATACTTTTGCAAATTTTGTAGGCATTAAAAAAAGGCATGCAGAAAATCCATTTAAGTTTTAGCATCTCTACACTGTCGGGAAAGAGTATAGGGGCACAATTTCTCTTTTAAGAGTAAATTGATCCCCATTTGTACATAGAAGGGAACTCCACATTGGACTAATGAAAAAGACACATGAAAAGACATGACAAATTTGAATATGTAAATTTTCTGGAATATTTTGCCAGTACTTAAAACTGTACAAACAAAAATGGAGGGAGTGCCAAGGCAACATGAAAGAAATCAACCTGGAATGTAGTTATTTAACTGTGTGTTCAGTTTCAATCACAGCTTTTGTGTGTTCAGCAATCAGATTTTTACAATGCTAGCAAAAGAAGAAGAAAAAAAGAATACACTGCTCATAAAAGACTGTTGACTAAAACATGTTGCCCTTTTTATGTTCTCACATTTACAAAGCATGAACACAAAAAAAAAACATGCATATAAAAGGGATTTAGAGACTGCAGACATAAAAAATAGAGAGAGAAAATATTTAACAGGCAAAACTGAAAATCCCTTCTCGAAGGTTGAGTTGTTGAAACCTTTGAAGTGTTGGCAGAATTAAAGACTAGGTGAAATGGGAACAAGCCTGATAAATTACACTGGCTACTTAAGTGGGGGCTCTCTACATAGAGAGAGTGAAAGCCTAGCAGGCACATTACTGTGGGGCCCAGACTTTGTACAAGTAATTGGGTGGGGACAGATGCAGTTAAATGTATCTCCATACAGGATATGTATTCTACCTTCAATTCAACCTCTATTTAACACAGCCCAATTGCACAATTAACTTGTGACCTTTTTGCTTATTTGTACCAGTTTAGTACTATTTAAATGTAGTGTGTAAAATCATTAGATGTCTAATATTTGGGAAGTATTACTATTTGAAAATTATCAGTTGATAAAGCAAAATCATTTACCGACAATCTTGAAACAGAAGTTATTATTCCAACATATGCATTATGCTTATTGCACTGTTTCTATGTCAGCTTAACATATATTAACATATAGTTACAAAGTGCCAACATAACTTTGTGGTAAGTTTTTGATGTTATTATTAACCAAAAATCAGAGTATCAAATTACACTGTCCAGTCAACGAACTACCAAATCTGTAAACAATTTATTTAAATTCTAAAATCAGAGTAATAGTCTACCAAACAGTTAATTATGTTTGGAATCTCTTATATTACTTGCATATTATTGTATAAATTTAGTCAAAATTGTACAGATATGAAATTATTGTATAAATTTAGCCAAAATTGTACAGATATGAAATGCAACTGGTTTTCAATCTTTAACAACATTTTCTTCAAGGAAGGATCCTTTTTATTTTTTCAAAGCTAAACTTCATTGTTTACTGCATTGTGAAAAAGATAGTTTCAAAACCTACTCATGAAAGACATTTTACAATCAATTAGTTTTCACTTGTAAAAAGAAACTTTGTTATTATAATTATCTGTGTGTGGTCCAAAAAAACTGCAGTCCTTGATTCCTCAATTCACATAATTAAAATAGTTTTGGGTTAAAGATTATTCTATCCATGAAATGAAGTGCGCAGTTCAAAGCAATAGTTGACGATATACTGTTACTCACTGTTACACTGCAGGTAGAGAATATAAGATTTAAATTAAACAGATAATATTAAAATATATTAAATTTTTGAACTCGCTACACTACTCATTATAAGTGATCGGGTTACGAGTTGAGGTGCTATCGTTACACATGTGAAGGAAAAAAAGGGACTTCTTATTGTGAGGGAAAGCTAACACCCAAAGAAATAACAGAGGGGGATCTTACATTACACCATGACACGGTTGACATAACAGTCACAGTGTACTCAATGAACTTTTTACATGCGCTAAGTACACCTCTAAAGATGTAATGTAAATTAATGTGAACTAAACTGTTTAAAAACAAACTACCAAGCACAAATTAGTCAAAAACAAAAAAGTCAAAATCTGAACCTTGGGAAGTACTGGAAACAACTCTACTACCGGCTTGTTGGTAAATCATTGACTCTTTATGTTTCTTAAGTTACATTTAGATTTAATAAGATTTGCCTCACTTATTGAACAAAAAAGAACACAGATCAAGCCATAACGTGGAATGCACACAGAAAATGAAAATTTTATCAGCCCCAAAATATCCTGGAGAAGCAACACAGAAAATGAGGCAGAAGCAATAGAGACGATATGTAATCAGCAAAACTGACAGAAAATACAACAATATAATACAAACAAAGAGAAAGCAGTAAGTATATTATCCCACACAAGATGTAATTTCTAATTCTTTCACTTTTTCCTTTTCCCCCAACAAAAGCACAAAACACAGAAACCCACACAAAAGTACATTCAAAATCTTTACAATAACTTTAAGATGATTATATATCATACAGCATGCAAGTGTTTTACTGTTATTTTATGTTCAATGTTAACTGTATAAATAATTAAAATATAAATAAATCATTGAAATAAACAATCACAAACAATATCTCTTCAGTACAACAGTGACATCTACCAACAACCTCACCAACTAAATCTATTTCCATATAAGGAAAATATCTCTACAAACTAATGTTGGTATTTTGTTCGGCACTATCAGTACCACAGTGACATCTGGTGAATAACAGGACAACTTTCTGAGATAAAATGTATTCATGTAATACACCCTTTATTCAAGAATGGTTATGACTTGCATATTTTCAGAATTTGAGGAGTTGCTGAAAGTTTAGAGCAACTAAATTAACTGATTAACAGGTTGAGGGAGGATGATTTTGTTTGGATGATAGGAGCTGCACAAAATAGAAGGATAATTCAGCATGATAGAGTAGGAGTCCTTGTATGAATATTTTAAATAATACACAGTACCAATGAACGTGTAGGAGCCATGTTGTAGTAACAGGTCCCATGAGGGGATAATTCATCAACTTGAAATCCAAATGTTACGTTCTGATGATTACTTAATAAAGGTTCTTTTTTTATCTTTCAGATGTAAAAAAAGCTACAATTCAAAACATTAAACATATGGATTCTCACAAGAGTATTGAAAATGAGCAAATGTAAATCTTCCAGACAATAGCTTCATGTCATTTTGGAAGAATCTTTTTTTTTTTCATTTCCCTTAAAATCTACCAGCATACAGATTAACAAGACTGATTATTTGAGATTTTAGCCAACTTACGTCTGAAGTTACCACCACTCCTTTGATCATCATAACCCTGCTGTCTGCTTCTATTGTCAAACCCAGATGCTCCACTCTGGTACCCACCGCCACTTCTACCGCCACCACCACCACTAAAACCTCCCCCACCTGCAACAATAACATGCTGAATAAGTGGTCAACGGCATACCATACCATCCGTCCAGTTCACTCAAATAAACAGTGAATACAAACTCAAGTAACCAGTGACTGAAAGCTCTATATTTTACAATAAATACATTATGGTAGTATGTGGAAGGCTTTATACTTGGGATTACCAATTAGTTTCCAGGTTTCTTAAAAATCTTAAACACAATACTTGCCCTTTTATGTCTCATTTACACTGATATTTCATTTTACATTTTAGGACAACACGCATTCAATCAACTAACAATTTTGTTCAAATTATTTTTTTCAGAAACCTGTTCCAAAGTATACAAGCAGCCACAGCACTAAGCTTAATGCTTAAGCGCTTGGGAAGGTACCTATATACATCAATTTATAAGTTGAAGATTCACTTTATTCTCACTGCGAAAAGCACTAGTGATTATGTTGAGCACCAACTCGCGATCGGGAACATCTCGAGATTGTCCTTGCACAAACTCGAGATCTTGAGTTGAAGCAAACATCTCGAGATGGGAGTCCCATCTCGAGATTGGGCTGCACAAACTTAAGATGTTTACCTAAGGCTGTGATTTGCTAATTAATTGAATCTACTAATAACTGATTGGCTAATTTTAGTGACTAGTCAATATTGTGTGTGCTCAGTGAGTTAGTCCTTTTCTTTATAATTGCAATTTTCTTTCATTATGATGAGTTCTTTGTTGATGTTTTTTAACTACAAAGAATCAAACGAAAGATATATGTATCCATGTTTACATGAAATGTGATTTATTTCTGTGAATCTGGGTTTTAGACATATCTCAGAAAAAATGTAATGAAGAACTAAAAAGTCATCAATTTTAACCATTAAATATTTGTAGATGACTTTATCTCAATAACTGTTTTTTTTAATTGCTACCTTAAAACATCATCAACTGTTAATATCCACCATATTCCATAAATCTGTTGATAGGAGGATTCAGTGCTATAAAGTGCAATTGGTAATCATAGTCAAGGGAAATACCTGACAACACACCAACAACAAGCATTCTGCCGCATGCATTTATCTCCCGCCATATAAATGAGATGTACTAAAGATAACATATTTTAACAAGGTGCTCTAAATGTAATACTTTTCAAGTTATAATTGATTTAGTGCATGATTTCATGAATTTTAATGCATTAAAAATTATTTAAAAAATTCATTAAAAAAATTTAGCATGTGAAAGCTCTCCAAAATGTAGGTGAATGAGTTATTTGAGAAATATTGGCTATCTGCAATACTTTTAGTGATAATAGGCAGTTACTCATTTTGAGTAGGTGAGTAATTAGCTACGGATCTGAAAATTCACTAATTGAAAGCTCTCCAAAATGTATGTGAATGAGTTATTTCAGAAATACTGGCTATCTGCAATACTTGTAGAGATAATTCGCATTTACTCATTTTGAGTAGGTGAATAATTAAGTACGGGTGTGAAACTTCACCACGTGAAAGCTCTCCCAAAAGTAGGTGAATGAGTTATTTGAGAAAAATTGGCTATCTGCAATACTTTTACAGATAATTCACATTTACTCATTTTGATTAGGTGAGTAATTAGCTACGGGTCTGGAACTTCACCATGTGAAAGCTCTCCCAAAAGTAGATGAACGAGTAATTTGATAAAAATTGGATACCCGCAATACTTTTAGAGATAATTAGCATTTACTCATTTTGAGGAGGTGAATAATTAGTTACGGCTCTGAAAATTCACCAAGTAAAGCTCTCCCAAAAGTAGGTGAATGAGTTACCGTAAATGACCTATTTAGCGCACCCGCCCTTGTAACCGCACCCCATTGCTTTTCAAGGCAATATACTTGACAACTTCTACAGTACTGTGTGGAAAATTACAGTACTACAGTACAGTAGATCGCGAGAGTGCACACTCGTGGTTGGTTACAAAACGTTTCTAATGATAGACTATTCAGCTTAAATCTTACCTTTCTTAATTTTCCTTAATATCCACATATTTTTTATATATTGTACTAGTGATCTCAACGGGTATCCGGATATCCGGGTACCCGAACTTTGAATATCTACCCGAATCTGAAATCACATACCCGAGTACCCTCGTCTAAGCTTAACTGCTTCCAATATCGCCCATGGTGGCCGACTGATATGTCTCAACTACATAAAGTCACTTCAAAAGGAAACTATTCAGTTAATTTGTACAATAATATTGTTTTCTCACCTTTTTACACCATTTATTGTGTCATTTATCTTTTATTTTGGTTGTTTATACATTGCCAAACGCAGGAACGCTTTGAAATTCGTCAGCATGTTAAAACAATTATCTAATTCCGACAACATAAATTGCTGTATATTGTCCATATAGTGACATGTTCTACTTCAATAAATAAAACTTCAGTGTTTTCACACAGTATTTTATAACTTTTAATCAGTAAAATTAACTTATTGATCTTAGAAAAAAAATAAGATTGCGATTCCGAAACTACATTTGAGCTTTGTTTAATGTTTGACTTTTCGGTCATGTGACTCCGTTTTATGGCAGAAACACCGTGTTTTGAATCTACAAGTCTTTTATAAACATTTCTTCCGTCTTCTGGTGTTTTGAATGCAACAACGAGTGAAGCAAAAAGCAATATTATCATAATATACACGATTATTTTGTCATTTATTAAATAAAAAGCTTGGCAGATAAGGAATAAAGCAAATTGGTTGGATCCTGTGCTTTATGTGAGTTTTTAAGTTTGTAAATGCGGAGATTTAAGTTCTAATACCTATTATCGCCCATCGGAACAAGTACCCGGGTACCCGCCCGTTAAAATTATTACCCACCCGGTCCCACATAACTGGAAATATTGAGAACACTATATTGTACCTATTTTTACTTAATAAATTGACATTTTTGTCACGACTTTTGAGTTTGTTTTCATCTACCGCCATATTTACACGAAGTGGGTATTTCTAAATGTCGAAACACCGTTTTTCTACCGGATTGACCGAAACTTCATCCCGGAAAGTGTGTCATGGTGGGTGCGCTAAAAGGGACATTTTTTCACAACAAATATTGAACTAGAAATAGGCCGCCCTGTTGATAGTAGATGCGAATAGAAACAGGATAGCATAGAAGAACACACATTATCATGTGTAATGTCCACCCATGAACCTTTTGCCCAAATTGTACAGTAGTCTTACAAGACCCTGTTTCATTTATAAAATATATCAATGATGCTTAAATATTTGTTAGTGTAGATGTAAATTATTTCAGCTTCATGCCTTTTTGCATTGGTTGGGTTGAAAATTTTGACGAAATCACTCTATCTTGCACGGTTAAGAAGATAGAAGCAAATTCCTGTTTTTCTATTTTTGGCAAAAATTTGAAAATTCAAAATGGCCGCCATTTTTGGGAAAAGGAAATTTTTTTGAAAATTGCCAAGAGTACATTTCTTAAATACCCTATGGGTCGAAAATTTCAACAAAATAACTCTATTTTGCACAGTTAAGGCCAGTTTGTGTTTTTCCATTTTGGGCAAAAATTCGAAAATTCAAAATGGCTGCCATTTTTGGGGAGGGGAAAATTTTTTGAAAATTGCAAAGATTACATTCCTTAGATACCCTGTGGGTTGAAAAATTTCGACTATCTCGCATGGTTAAGGAGATAGAAGCAAATTTGTGTTTTGCCATTTTTGGCAAAAATTCGAAAATTCAAAATGGCCGCCATTTTAGGGGAGGGGAAATTTTTTTTTAAATTGCCAAGAATACAATGCTCAAATACCTGTGGGTCGATAATTTTGACGAAATCGCTCTATCTCGCATGGTTAAGGAGATAGAAGAAAATTTGTGTTTTGCCATTTTTGGCAAAACTTCGAAAATTCAAAATGGCCGCCATTTTTGGGGAGGGGAAAATTTTTTGAAAATTGCAAAGATTGCATTGCTTAGATACCCTGTGCGTCGACAATTTTGACGAAATCGCTCTATCTCGCACGGTTAAGGAGATAGAAGCAAATTAGTGTTTTGCCATTTTTTGGCAAAAATTCGAAAATTCAAAATGGCCGCCATTTTTGGGGAGGGGAAAATTTTTTTTAAATTACCAAGAGTACAATGCTCAGATACCCTGTGGGTCGAAAATTTTGACGAAATCGCTCTATCTCGCACGGTTAAGGAGATAGAAGCAAATTTGTGTTTTGCCATTTTTGGCAAAAATTCGAAAATTCAAAATGGCCGCCATTTTTGGGGGAGGGGAAAATTTTTGGAAAATTGCAAAGATTGCATTCCTTAGATACCCTGTGGGTCGAAAATATCGACGAAATTGCTCTATCTCGCACGGTTAAGGAGATAGAAGCAAATTTGTGTTTTGCCATTTTTGGCAAAAATTCGAAAATTCAAAATGGCCGCCATTTTTGGGGAGGGGAAAATTTTTACAAAATTACCAACAGTACAATGCTCAGATACCCTGTGGGTCGAAAATTTTGACGAAATCGCTCTATCTGGCACGGTTAAGGAGATAGAAGCAAATTTGTGTTTTGCCATTTTTGGCAAAAATTCGAAAATTCAAAATGGCCGCCAATTTTGGGGAGGGGAAAATTTTTTGAAAATTGCAAAGATTACACTCCTTAGATACCCTGTGGGTCGAAAATTTCGACGAAATCACTCTATCTCGCACGGTTAAGGAGATAGAAGCAAATTAGTGTTTTGCCATTTTTGGCAAAAATTCGAAAATTCAAAATGGCCGCCATTTTTGGGGAGGGGAAAATTTTTTGAAAATTGCAAATATTACACTCCTCAGATAAAATTTTGACGAAATCGCTCTATCTCGCACGGTTAAGGAGATAGAAGCAAATTTGTGTTTTGCCATTTTTGGCAAAAATTCGAAAATTTAAAATGGCCGCCATTTTTGGGGAGGGGAAAATTTTTTGAAAATTGCAAATATTACACTCCTTAGATACCCTGTGGGTCGAAAATTTCGACGAAATCGCTCTATCTCGCACGGTTAAGGAGATAGAAGCAAATTTGTGTTTTGCCATTTTTGGCAAAAATTCGAAAATTCAAAATGGCCGCCATTTTTGGGGAGGGGAAAATTTTTTGAAAATTGCAAAGAGTACACTCCTTAGATACCCTGTGGGTCGAAAATTTCGACGAAATCGCTCTATCTCACACGGTTAAGGAGATAGAAGGAAATTTGTGTTTTGCCATTTTTGGCAAAAATTCGAAAATTCAAAATGGCCGCCATTTTTGGGGAGGGGAAAATTTTTTGAAAATTGCAAATATTACATTCCTTAGATACCCTGTGGGTCGAAAATTTCCACGAAATCGCTCTATCTCGCACGGTTAAGGAGATAGAAGCAAATTTGTGTTTTGCCATTTTTGGCAAAAATTCTAAAATTCAAAATGGCCGCCATTTTTGGGGAGGGGAAAATTTTTGGAAAATTGCAAAGATTGCATTCCTTAGATACCCTGTAGGTCGAAAATTTCGACGAAATCACTCTATCTCGCACGGTTAAGGAGATAGAAGCAAATTTGTGTTTTGCCATTTTTGGCAAAAATTCGAAAATTTAAAATGGCCGCCATTTTTGGGGAGGGGAAAATTTTTTGAAAATTGCAAATATTACATTCCTTAGATACCCTGTGGGTCGAAAATTTCGACGAAATCGCTCTATCTCGCACGGTTAAGGAGATAGAAGCAAATTTGTGTTTTGCCATTTTTGGCAAAAATTCGAAAATTCAAAATGGCCGCCATTTTTGGGGAGGGGAAAATTTTTTGAAAATTGCAAAGAGTACACTCCTTAGATACCCTGTGGGTCGAAAATTTCGACGAAATCGCTCTATCTCGCACAGTTAAGGAGATAGAAGGAAATTTGTGTTTTGCCATTTTTGGCAAAACTTCGAAAATTCAAAATGGCCGCCATTTTTGGGGAGGGGAAAATTTTTTGAAAATTGCAAAGAGTACACTCCTTAGATACCCTGTGGGCCGAAAATTTTGCCGAAATCGCTCTATCTCGCACGGTTAAGGAGATAGAAGCAAATTAGTGTTTTGCCATTTTTGGCAAAAATTCGAAAATTCAAAATGGCCGCCATTTTTGGGGAGGGGAAAATTTTTTTTAAATTACCAAGAGTACAATGCTCAAAATTTTTTGAAAATTGCAAATATTACACTCCTTAGATACCCTGTGGGTCGAAAATTTTGACGAAATCGCTCTATCTCGCACGGTTAAGGAGATAGAAGCAAATTTGTGTTTTGCCATTTTTGGCAAAAATTCGAAAATTCAAAATGGCCGCCATTTTTGGGGAGGGGAAAATTTTTTGAAAATTGCAAAGAGTACACTTTTCAGATACCCTGTGGGTCGAAAATTTTGACGAAATCGCTCTATCTCGCATGGTTAAGGAGATAGAAGCAAATTTGTGTTTTGCCATTTTTGGCAAAAATTCGAAAATTTAAAATGGCCGCCATTTTTGGGGAGGGGAAAATTTTTTGAAAATTGCAAATATTACATTCCTTATATACCCTGTGGGTCGAAAATTTCGACGAAATCGCTCTATCTCGCACGGTTAAGGAGATAGAAGCAAATTTGTGTTTTGCCATTTTTGGCAAAAATTCGAAAATTCAAAATGGCCGCCATTTTTGGGGAGGGGAAAATTTTTTGAAAATTGCAAAGAGTACACTCCTTAGATACCCTGTGGGTTGAAAATTTCGCCGAAATCGCTCTATCTCGCACGGTTAAGGAGATAGAAGCAAATTAGTGTTTTGCCATTTTTGGCAAAAATTCGAAAATTCAAAATGGCCGCCATTTTTGGGGAGGGGAAAATTTTTTGAAAATTGCAAAGAGTACACTCCTCAGATACCCTGCGGGTCGAAAATTTTGCCGAAATCGCTCTATCTCGCACGGTTAAGGAGATAGAAGCAAATTACTCAAAAGTAGTACTGAAAATACACAATGAAGTACCTAAATGGCTATTACTCATGTACTGACAAAGCTATCAGTCCCACATGCAATACCAAGCGAGCTATGGACATAACAATCTTGTATTCAAAATTGTAGTAAAATATCTTTAATTATTTTGGCTTAAATGCACGGAAACCAATGGGTACTGAAAATAGCTGTACTTAAGTATTACTCAGTAAGCAAAAGAGGTACAACAGCCAAAAGCAATCCCAAGCAAGCTACTGACCCAATAAGCCTGCATACCAAATTTGGTGACAATAGCTCTAATACTTTTCCTTTAAATGAGCGGAAACCATGCGTGACGCCGGACATCGGACGCCGGACATCGGACGGCGAAAAAAGCAAAAATAATATATCCACCCCCCAGGGGGGTGGACATAATAAAAATAGACTTTGCTTAGCGCACTGTGCGCTAAATAGGTCATTTACGGTATTTGATAAAAATTGGCTATCTGCAATACTTTTAGAGATAATTCACATTTACTCATTTTCAGTAGGTGAGTAATTAATTAGCTACGGGTCTGGAACTTCACCATGTGAAAGCTCTCCCAAAAGTAGATGAATGAGTTATTTGATAAAAATTGGATATCCGCAATACTTTTAGAGAAAATTCACATTTACTCATTTTGAGTAGGTGAATAATTAGCTACGGGTCTGAAACCTCACCAAGTAAAAGCTCTCCCAAAAGTAGGTGAATGAGTTATTTGAGAAAAATTGGATATGTGCAAATACTTTTACAGATAATTCACATTTACTCATTTTGAGTAGGTGAGTAATTAGCTACGGGTCTGGAACTTCACCATGTGAAAGCTCTCCCAAAAGTAGATGAACGAGTAATTTGATAAAAATTGGATATCCACAATACTTTTAGAGATAATTAGCATTTACTCATTTTGAGTAGGTGAATAATTAGCTACGGGTCTGAAACTTCACCAAGTGAAAGCTCTTCCAAAAGTAGGTGAATGAGTTATTTAAGAAAAATTGGATATCCCCAATACTTTTAGGGATAATTCACATTTACTCATTTTGAGTAGGTGAGTAATTAGCTACGGGTCTGGAACTTCACCATGTGAAAGCCCTCCCAAAAGTAGATGAATGAGTTATTTGATAAAAATTGGATATCCGCAATACTTTTAGAGATAATTCACATTTACTCATTTTGAGTAGGTGAATAATTAGCTACGGGTCTGAAACCTCACCAAGTAAAAGCTCTCCCAAAAGTAGGTGAATGAGTTATTTGAGAAAAATTGGCTATCTGCAATACTTTTACAGATAATTCACATTTACTCATTTTGAGTAGGCGAGTAATTAGCTACGGGTCTGGAACTTCACCATGTGAAAGCTCTCCCAAAAGTAGATGAACGAGTAATTTGATAAAAATTGGATATCCACAATACTTTTAGAGATAATTAGCATTTACTCATTTTGAGTAGGTGAATAATTAGCTATGGGTCTGAAACTTCACCAAGTGAAAGCTCTTCCAAAAGTAGGTGAATGAGTTATTTAAGAAAAATTGGATATCCCCAATACTTTTAGGGATAATTCACATTAACTCATTTTGAGTAGGTGAGTAATTAGCTACGGGTCTGGAACTTCACCATGTGAAAGCTCTCCCAAAAGTAGATGAATGAGTTATTTGATAAAAATTGGATATCCGCAATACTTTTAGAGATAATTATGATTTACTCATTTTGAGTAGGTTAATAATTAGCTATGGGTCTGAAACTTCACCATGTGAAAGCTCTCCCAAAAGTAGATGAAGCAGTTATTTGAGAAAAATTATGTCATTATTTTGCCACAAATAAGAAAATAGCTATTACTCACTTATGGCATGCAATAGAACCCCAAACTATATGCATTTACCCTACAGTCACAATTTCAAAGTAGGTATTACTCGGCTATCCAATGTGCAACAGGTTTGAAACTTTACTATGTGATAGGTTATCAAAAACTAGATGAATAACATATTTGAAAATATTTCCCTAACTTTAATACTTTTGAAGATATTTGACATTTACTTATGTTGTTATTTTGCTACAAATAAGAAAATAGCTATTACTCACTTATGGCATGCAATACAACCCCAAAATATATACCATCTTATAGTTAAGGACAAAGTAGCTGAACAACATATTTTAGGAAAATACTCCAACTGCAATAGTTTTGGAGTTACAATGGCTTTACTCAACAGTCAGAATTTCAAAGTAGCTATTACTCAGCTATCCAAGGTGCAACAGGTCTGAAACTTTACTATGTCATAGCTTACCAAAAAGTAGATGGACAACATATTTGAAAAGATTTCCCTAACTTTAATACTTTTGAAGATATTTGACATTTACTTCTTCTGTTATTTAGCTACAAATGAGGAAATAGCTATTACTCACTTATGGCAAGCAATAGAACCCCAAACTATGTACCATCTTATAGCTAAGAACAAAGTAGCTGAACAACATATTTTAGGAAAACACTCTAACTGCAATACTTTTTTAGTTACAATAGCTTTACTCAACAGTCAGAATTTCAAAGTAGCTATTACTCAGCTATCCAAGGTGCAAGAGGTCTGAAACTTTACTATGTCATAGCTTACCAAAAAGTAGATGGACAACATATTTGAAAAGATTTCCCCAACTTTAATACTTTTGAAGATATTTGACATTTACTTATGTCATGATTTTGCTACAAATAACAAAATAGCTATTACTCACTTATGGCATGCAACAGAACCCCAAACTATGTACTATCTTATAGCTAAGGACAAAGTAGCTGAACAACATATTTTAGGAAAATACTCTAACTGCAATAGTTTTGGAGTTACAATGGCTTTACTCAACAGTCAGAATTTCAAAGTAGCTATAACTCAGCTATCCAAGGTGCAACAGGTCTGAAACTTTACTATGTTATAGCTTACCAAAAAGTAGATGGACAACATATTTGAAAAGATTTCCCTAACTTCAATACTTTTGAAGATATCTGACATTTACTTCTTCTGTTATTTAGCTACAAATGAGAAAATAGCTATTACTCACTTATGGCAAGCAATAGAACCCCAAACTATGTACTATCTTATAGCTAAGAACAAAGTAGCTGAACAACATATTTTAGGAAAATACTCCAACTGCAATAGTTTTGGAGTTACAATGGCTTTACTCAACAGTCAGAATTTCAAAGTAGCTATTACTCAGCTATCCAAGGTGCAACAGACCTGAAACTTTACTATGTCATAGCTTACCAAAAAGTAGATGGACAACATATTTGAAAAGATTTCCCTAACTTCAATACTTTTGAAGATATTTGACATTTACTTCTTCTGTTATTTAGCTACAAATGAGAAAATAGCTATTACTCACTTATGGCATGCAATGGGACCCCAAATTATGTACCATCTTATAGCTAAGGACAAAGTAGCTGAACAACATATTTGAAGAAAAAGTTGTTACTGCAATAGTTTTTGAGTTATGAGCCCTTTACTCAAAGTAGCTAAGATTGCTATTACTCACTTATCTTTAGGCCTAAGTCAATAAAACCAAAAATTTTTTCAAGGGCATGAAAATTCATTGGGACAATTAATTTACAAAAAATCTGTAGCTGTAGTAGTTTTGGAGAAATCTGCGTGACTGACTAACTAACGCACGCACACACGCACGCACGCACACAGACATCATTTCATAATCTCCCTCCCGGGCTAAAGCCCGGCTACAGATAATTATAGAAGTGCAATTAGGAACCTGAGAAAAAGTTCAGGCAACACTTTACACAAACAAATTCCTTTGATGAGATAATCAAAGAGTTTTATATTCAATACCATTGTAATCCTTTGCCAGATTATATTTGGAAGCCACATTTGTGGGTTTCTCTAAATACAACCATGTTTAGCGCTAATGACAATTCAAAATACATCATCTTAAGTTTGGGCAGCACCATCTCGAGATGTTCTGCACAATCTCGAGATGTTTGCCTCAACTCAAGATCTTGAGTTTGTGCAAGGACAATCTCGAGATGTTCCTGATCGCGAGTTGGGGCCTAACAATGATACAATTATGCTATTAAGGTGTGCATACAGGTAATTTTGGCAAACTCACCTTGGTTTCCACTGTAGCCCCCTCTGTTTCCATAGCCACCACTGTTTCCTCTGTCTCTCTGGTTACCATATCCATGGTTACCAAACCCACTCCTCCCACCTCCTCCCCTTCCCTCGTATCTTCTATCTGGGGACCTGTCATGACTGTTACCCTGGCCACCACCATAACCAAGGCCTGCCCTGTTGAGATAGAAGATTTATTTATTTATTGATTTGGTGTTTTACGTCACTTTCAAAACTGTACAGGTCATATCACGACGGGTAGTTGCGATGGCAGAGGAAACCAGTACATACAGTTGGTCAAGGTTCTGCACTGTAAACTGATGACCAACGGCAAGCAACTACCAGCTTTCCTACTTGAGGTCAGGCCGGGAAGCAAACATCGATCTCAGAGGTGGAAGGCGAGAGTGTTACCACTGTGCCACCCTGGCCCCCTATTGAGATAGAAGAAAGTTTTGTTTATCATCACTTTAAACATACTGTATCGGTACAACAAATCATGGCAGGAACTTGGCCAAGTGTGGGTTTTACATCGTTTTTAACAGCAAAGATTAAATAAAGGCAGGTCATCAGTGCATTCAACAT
The DNA here is from genome assembly GCA_964017235.1 of Sabellastarte sp. h YS-2021. Taxonomy (NCBI): domain Eukaryota; kingdom Metazoa; phylum Annelida; class Polychaeta; order Sabellida; family Sabellidae; genus Sabellastarte; species Sabellastarte sp. h YS-2021. The sequence continues at coordinate 119,142,626 of OZ024928.1, forward strand.
GATGTGGATTTGAACCCATAACCACAGAGTTGAGAGCAAAGTGATTAAATGGCAAACTTGTAAGCACTTGGCTGTTTGGCCCTCACAACTGGTAGTAAAGGGGGATTGGGAAAGTAGTTCATGCTAGTTTGTCAAGATTCTGCTCTATAAACAATCGGTCAACTGACAAGGTGGATAAACAAAAATCTAGGCTGATTCAAAATCCACAAATACAGGAACCTTTACGGTGACAAGAAAATTGGACAGTGAGCCATTGTTCAGATCATGGAAAGTGTGTCAAGTAGAAGAGGTATACTGATGTAAAGAAGTAGGAAATGTTAAGTCTGGGATGGCAGAATTATGTTCAACCACCTAACCACCCCAATACTGCATTCTGGACCATTATAGGTTCTACAACCTATTTACTCACTTGTGAAGATCTGGATGGTAATCATATTTATCAGAGACACTAGTCCCATGGGTAGAAAGCTCTACCAGTGAGCATTTCACTCTTAACCAAATGCATTAGATCTGTTAAGTAGTGCTGGGACGATGTTTGCAAAGTTCGGTATTATCGCTCGCTGGCTCATTGCCGAGCAATGATCGGTAAAATTTTAAAACAACCGATAGCTGCTAAACTCATTTCTTTCAATTCTTTGTAGCCTTTTTGTCACATTTAAATTCTTATTTTATGAAAATATTGTTCATTCACCAGTTAAAATCACAAAACTAGCCGTAATACAAAACCACGAAATAACAGAAAATACCTTGAGATTTTCCCACTGTAGTCAAGGTGATCATAAAATCAGCCAACCACAGGCGAGGATACATAAAGCATGGTAGGGAGTGAGGAAGACGTTTGTAAATAGCTTTTTGGTTATATTTGTGGTAATTTGTGTCCATTTGCCTTGTTTTTGTTTAATATTTGATTTTTATGATCTGGTTCACACTTTTGATTCCATGATCGGCGATGATCGATCTCTGTTTACATTATTCCGATTCGAGCATCGAGAGGTCAAACCTTGGCGATCTCCCAGCACTACTGTTAAGTCATAACTACAACCTATCTTTGGCTGTTCTGATCTTTCTTTTTGGTCATATGATCTATATTTTCCACTCTTTTCATAATACAACCAATCTTCCCAGAAAAAAAGGAGCCACATGCTCTTGTCCCAAAAGAAGATCCGTAATACAAGTCTGCCGAGGAATCTTTCATGCTGCCCAAGAGTAATTAGGTCAGAACAAATTTTTCTCAGACATTCCAGTTTTTCCACCTATCTTTGACCTGATCAGTCTTAGCAAACTTGTGCAGTTCTAAACATTGATTGTGAAATTGGAATTGGGGTATAAAGTCAATAATGAGACCATTGCAATTCTGATGGTTCCACTATATCTTAAGATTTAACCACCTGCCCAGTTTTGTTTCAATAGTACAATGTGCAAATTATAATATTAATTAAACTTTCCATTCACTCCATGCCAATTTTTTTTACTTTCCTTCTCTGCATACTTCGGACTTTTCTATCTGAAAAGCTTAAACTATATGTACTTTGTGTATATGTCATGTATCAGTTGAAATTTTAGCTGTATAAGTTATAACTAGTACAAACACTTTGTAAAAGTTACAACTTGTATAAAACTGGCTGTACAAGTTGCAACTTGTAGAAAATACCACTGTGAAGTAATCTAAATGTCTCGTGAGAATTATGCAAGTTGAAATATCTAAACAAAATTATATAAAAAATAGATTTCCCAAACTTAACAAATGTATAAATTAAGATTTCATTGCTTAAAATGAATTACTTTCTAACAGTGTACGTATATGAATAATTTACCCTTATTTTTTAGGTAGTCTAATTTCTCAGGGTGTTCTATGGTTGAGGTGTTGCAGGTAAAACCTTACCGGTATACCAACTATTGACGATATTTTATCACTTATAAATATACAGATTTTTTTTTGTGTAATATGTTTCTATCTCTCATGATTTTTAGACTATCAAGAAGTTTACTCTCAAAATCAGTGTTGCATTTTTAATGAATGTCAGTGCTTCATTTGAAATCAAATTGAGAATGATGTTCGTTATCTAAATGGGACGCTGTATCCTTGTGAGCAACTATACAAGGAGACTTCAAAAGCCACTGAAATCATTACAATGCACAATATGTGTTCAAATAGTTGGAAGTCAAATTTATTTGTACTGAAAGCAGAATCTTAAGATACACAATGAAAAGATCACAAATTTTTTTAAACTGAAATAGGGATTGCATGACCTGGTTTTACTGCTGGGTTCAGCTGTAGGTGCAAAATAATTACATAACCTGGCATACAAAACTACCAAGTGCTCAAATTTAATTGACAACATATCTGTTTGAAATCTAGAAACAGAAAGATATTGTGTTCAGAAAAATAACTGCTTTTTTATCTCAATGATAATTTTTTGAATACTGTAGTTTTGAACTACAAAAGAAGTTTTCAACAGAAATAAAAAAGCACATTTACAATTGAGTACTTATATTTTAACACCTTGATTATCTTCTATAAAAAGAAACAATACAATTTAACTAATCACTTATAAAAATAAAAATGTCAACCAAGAAAAATAACTTAAATAGAACTACTGATATGACCAGTACAGTTAGTCTAGACTAGTCACATTTGTAAGCAAAATGTAAAATAACACTTAAATGGAATAAACATACATAGAAAAAAAACTTATCCAGTGAGTAGGTAGAATATGTTCCTGAATCGTTCTGAAATTCCAGAAATCTATTTCATTTTCAATTTGTCCTGGGGAGAATGCTAGACTCATTTAATTTTCCAAGACTGGCTTTCAAAAATTTAGTTTGCAAAAGTTTGGATCCAATTCAAATTTGTTGAGCTTTTGAAAAAGATGTTAAACCAAAATGAAAAGAGATCAGCACTATATGTTTGATTGCTAAGTTCATGTTTTTTTTCCTTTTTGTCCCTTTTAATTTGTTACAGTAAATGGACATAACATCGGCAAAAAGGTGGAACTTTATACAGACTGAGCCACCAGTGAACTGTATCCTCGCTTAATGGCCAGCATATATATATTCCCCTGTGGTAATATGCATGCTTTATGTTGTTATAATGTATATCAGATAATTTTTGTGTGGTATTGCACAGATAAATTTCAAATGATTTATTTTGCCTAGTATGAGTAAGGCTGTTACAGCTAAAAATAGATAGCTGTAAAGCAATACACTAACAGAATATAAATTCTATGTGTTCACAGAATACTGAGTCATATAATACAGCTGATCCCTCAATGAAATCTCTTTGTACTCTATCTTACATTTTACGTTTTTAGTGCTTGAGGGTGATCCCAAAAATAGTACTGATTCAAATTTTGCGCCACAGTGATGAATATGAATATTACTAGAGTAAGAAATCTAAAATTCGCCAGGAATCTAAAATTCGAGATCTTAATATTTTTAAGTAAATTGTAAAACTATTGAATTTTTAGTTGATATATTAATAAACATTAAACATTTAGTGTTTGTGGTTTCCTCAGAACACTTATATTTATAGCTGAACCCTAATTAATCAAATCTCACAAATTCACAAACAATACTTTAACTCAAGGATTTTCAAACATCTGACAATGGAATAAGTCCTCCAAAAACTTATAATTGATGTTGTGTCCTGTTTACAACTAAACATTAATGTCAATAGTAAAAATAACTTTCACTGTCATACAAAAAGGTGAAGAAATTTTATCAACAGAATGACAAAGTTTGTTACATATCACAACAGAAAGACCTGTACACAGTAGTAACAGGCTATAACTAAGAAACTCTTACATTGTAACAAAACATACCAGGCTATACATAGCAACACATTTTGGGACAATACGTTTTCTGTTGTATTCTTTTTATTGTAACAGATTTTCACACCTCAACATGAATGCTTATCTGATCCGAACAGATTAATTTTGTATTATAACAAATCATATCAGATCAACAAAATGTAATCTATTTTCACATTTGATCATAACAGATCAAATACATAAGAGATCAACTTTATATCAAAACAGATTATAACAGATCAACTATATGTCATAGCATTAACTTTATAACAAACCAACTTTATGAGATAACAAACCAACTGTATGTGATAACAGATCATAAAAATATGGAACACAAGAGGCGGGTTGCGCAGGCAGCAGTAAGGTTAGTGACTGCTGTAATTAAATTTAGAAACAAGGAAAGAAATGTTAGGTCACCCAGTTAAGGTAAATGTGTTAGATGTGCTAAGAAATGTAAAACTTGTAATCTAGGTTAGATAATTGTATCTATGCTATAAATGGACAAACAAACACATGGAATTACACCAATTTCGAAAGCAACTTAGCTATGATGGTGATCTATCTCCCTGTCAAGTTTGAACTCGATTGGACAAAGCGTTTTTGAGTTAGAGTCCGGAAACGGAAATGTTGAAGGACAGACATACAGACAACAAATGGACAAACGGAAGTACACCAATGTTGAAAGGAACCTAGCTAAGATAGTGGAAACAGAAATGTTGACGGACAAACAGACAAAAAAACAGACAAATGAACAGATGAAATTACACCAATTTCGAAAGGAATCTAGCTATGATGGTGATCTATTTCCCTGTCAAGTTTGAATTCGATTGGACAAAGCATTTTTGAGTTAGAGTCCGGAAACGAAAATGTTGACGGATAGACAAACAGACAAAAAACGGACAAACGAACAAACGGAATTACACCAATTTCAAAAGCAACTTAGCTATGATGGTGATCTATCTCCCCGTCAAGTTTGAATTCGATTGGACAAAGCGTTTTCAAGTTAAGAGTCCAAAAACGGAAATGCGGATGGACAGACGGACGTCGGACACATCAATCTAATAGGTGGGTTGGTTACATGCAACCCGCCTAATAAAATGAACTAGAATTAAGGTTTTACCTGACATGCCTCTGGAGAGAGGATGGGTCCTTGTTGTCACGGTAACCACTGTTTCTGGTGAAACCTAACTGAGGACGATAGCGCTGACCAGGATGAGTCTTGTCAAAGTCTTCAGGTTTTAACGTTGGAGGGGGAAACCTATAAAAATAGGGGGAAAATGACTTATAAAGCTTTCCTATGAAACAATACCATGCGACATTAAAAAAAATATCAGTCACAAAATAAGAGAAATTATATTTTATTTCCCGTCATTGATGGTATCTCTATCACTCCCATAACACAGTTGGGACTTTTTTAATATTTATACCTCTAATCCTAGTAAAAAAGTCCTTGATAAAACTTAAATATAGTTTTTCTTGCCTATTCACATCATGGTTTCAGAAACCAAAAATTGAGTGTAAACTAATTTATTGGTGTATGTATTCCAGTCTCTTATGTTACTACTTACTGATATTCTTCTAAATTTTTCCCAAACATATCAAAGTTTTACACAGAAATAGACCAGACAACTCCTTACTTTGCATTTGGCAGTATTTCTGCTTTAAACAGGTGTCCAGATGGGTACTGAGGGTCACAGAACTGCACACTGTAAAACAAAACCATACTTTTACTTATAAAATGAAATACCACAGGAAACACTGATGTATAAATTATATATTAATGCATATAAATTCAGAATACATTTTCTAAATGTGTTGAATGTACAATACTCTAAATCAAGGACAACATGTAGCTTTACAAATAATATTTGACTGAAGAGGGTGAAATTCTGGGATGACCAGGTGCCAAATTTACTTGGTTTTCACACTTTAAATGCTCAGGGTTTGATCTAAATCAAACATAATTAACGCATTTTGTCTCTGTGATATAAATCAGTGTTCATAGCCAAGCTTTTATGTTTTCTTTCAGAGCACAAAAACAGTCACTTTGCACTTGCAAAGAAATAAACAGCCCACTGAAGTATAAAATCATGAACTGTAGTTGCAAAAGAACAGGTTTTAGCTAAGGCTGTGATAGGTTACAAGGTTAACTAAATATGGTCCAAATTCACGGAGAAACCAAGTATAAAGTAGCAAAGCGGGTAATCAAGAAATTATTAAAATGTAGTTAAAAAAAAAAAAAAATACTAAGTAAGCCTTAGTGTTTTGCCAGCTTTCTCTGGAATTAGTTTTTCCTATACCTTTCTGTTTCCACAGCAACTGAACATTTTGTTTTTGCAACACTTGTTTACAATATCCACAATGTTGGCCTCACTGATATTTCCAGTTAGTTACAACTAAAACGCAGTTACTTGCATCCAGTCTCAGTTGTAACTTACCATATAGCTCTATTTGAAATGATATCTGAGCATAAGGCAGGGATAGGAGATGGCACTGTTCTGAAAAATAGAAACATACTTTGCATACAGGCAATCACTTAAATCTGATTTAAATTAATGTCTCACTTTCTGCACCTTGGATATAATTTTACCTCAGTCTTTCTTAGCTAAATAACATTTACCTTTGTTTACCCTTTTATGTTCTATTGTTGAGGATATTATCTATATGTTGAAATACTTCATCCGTGTGGTTTGTAAATTATGAATCATTAAAGCACTGAATGTGTCTCTCTTCTCTATCTTTCTTCAATTAATATGTTTTTATGATCCTGTATATGTAAAATTAAATATGTTGCAATAGTACTTCATGTAAAATTGTACAATAAATAAAATAAATAAACTAGAAGAATGTTTTTGCTGACAAAAACGAAGCGGCCCTGATGAAGAAGAAGTCACCCATAAAAGATGTCAACATATGCATCATAAGCAATAGAAACTGTGAACTTTATTGCATTGTGTATGTTACTTGTCCCTATTTTCATCTTTAATAAGTGTGCACAAATAAAGTGAGGTCAGCTGAACAATACAATAGCTGGAGATTAAAAACTCCATAATTTCACTGCAAGGTGGCCATAACTTCATTCATATTGGGACTTTAAGGTGACCATAAAATATGAATGTCCCTTTTCTCATCCTTTATAAGTGCATAAAGTTTAGCTCATGTCAGTTGAACAATAAGATAGCTGAAGGCTGAAACTTCCTTTTTCACTGTAAGGTGACCATAACTTCATTCATATTGTGACTTTAAGGTGACCATAATATGAGAATGTCCCTTCAATATCAATATATGTTAGATATGGAAAAAGAAAAGAGCCAGACGGCTTCATTCAAATGTTATGTCTTTAGGGGGGCCAAAATAATATTAACAGTTTAAGGTCACCTTAAAGTCAGGATAACCCTTTGGTTTGCCATCCTTTATAGGTGTGCAAAGTTTAACTGAGGTCAGTCGAACAATAACATACTTGGAGGCTGAAAACCCCCTTATTTCACTTTAAGGTGGCTACAACTCCATTCATACTGAGAGTTTAGGGTGACCATAAGTATTATTTTTATCTACTTTAATATCAGTGATAATTTCAATATAAAAAAATGGAAAAAGAAAGGAGCCAGAGGATTTTATTCCAATTTGATGACTTTAAGCAGGCCATATGTCCATTAACATTTTGAGTTTAAGGTCACCATAAAGTCAGGATATTCCTTTGGCAAATCTTAATATATGTGCCAAGTTTGGTTGAAAAAAGTGAAAAACTAAGTGAACTGGAGGGCTAAAACCCCCTTTTTTGACATTAAGGTGACCTTAAGATTGCAGATACAGGGCTAAAACTTTGGCATGTGAAAGATTATCAAAAAGTAGCTGAATAAGTTATTCCAACAAAATGCCGAAATCCTAACCGTTTTTGAGATACAGGCCAAGTACCCATTTTTTAAAAATTTACAAAAAATAAAACGCCTCCCATTCAGGTATCTATGGTGCGATTGATGAGAAAATCCTTTCCAACCTTGGAAATTTGGTTAGAATGTACCAGATAAATTTTATAGCACAGGTCTGTGTGGTTTTTTTCCGAAACACGATGAAGAGGTGTTTTGGAGTTATGCTTAAGGTTACCTTAAGTAAAGCTGAAGGTCTGCGCAAAGTATCCCAAAAAATTTTCTCGCCCCTATAGTTTTAAAGAAAGATAAGAAGGAAAGAAAAATTTGAAAGGCTAAGAAGTTATTTAAGGGAGACCATAATCCCGCGGCGGTGATCAGTCGAACGTCGGTGAAAACAAATA